>CM028131.1:504520000-505750000 GCA_016271365.2 Neoceratodus forsteri | reverse complement strand
ATAATGCACGACAGGATGTGTGTTGTGCTGGGATAACATCACGCCTGGGGTGATTAGGCACGAGGTCGCAGGCCAAGTGCAACTAATCACCCCAGAAGTGACGTTATCCCAGCACAACACACACTCTGGAGTTCATTATTGCTATTATACAATGGCTCCTTTGTAGAACAAAGAAAAAAATGTTTAAAAACTACATTTAAAATACATTTTTAAGCAGTTTTTGGAATGGGTAGGGTTATTTTACAAAAAAAATAGTGCTGATTTATTTTAGTCAGCAGATGGAGCTGTGTTTTTCCTGTGCCTCTGCAGTCTGCATGGTAACCTTGACTCAGTGCTGTGCTGTCACTTGTTGTTAGTATGCCCTTACGTCTTGCGTTTATGTTCTGTTTTGGCATGTTTTACATTTTATGTTTCCTTCTTTTTACAGTTTATGTTTCCTTCTGTGTTTTTGATAGTAAGCGTTTATGCTGTTTCTGAATCGGACATTGCCAGAATATCACCCCAACCCCCTCGCCCCCCGTTCAGCTCCGTTACCTGGTGCCGCTGCTTAGAGGATGTGTAAAAATGAAATGAAAAACAAGTAGGAAGGATGTTTTGCCAGTGATTTTACATGCTGCAGTTAAAAAGGAAAACAGATGAGGAAAGTTGTTTGAAGTGCGAATGAGTGTTATAGGCATGTGGTAACGGATGTGCTTGTTGATTCATCCATTTCCTGGGCAGGCTCGTTGACTCGGTCTCTGAACTAACGATGTGTTTTAGTTTTATGTTTTCTTTATGTACTAAAATCTTTGGGGATTTCAGAGAATGTCTGCAGGTTGCTGGCTTGATTTGGGTTGTTTTTTTTTTAAATCGGAGACACTGAATGTATGTAGCGAGCGGCAGTCATGGAAGCATGCTGTCCAGCAGGGATAGCTGTAGCAGGTTGCATGGAGTGATTCGAGGAACTGTTGATGTGGTCATCTGTGGCCTGGGACTAGAGCCGTGATGTTGTACTGGGATAACATCACGACTCCAGTCCCAGACGGACCAATCAGAGTCCAAGATTATTTTATGCCATTGTATAATATATATTAATAAGGGGGCCGAGACCACTCATACAGTTATAAGAGTGGTCTCATGCACATTCTTAGAGTATACAAACCACAAACTGAAGGTGAGCAACATAGAAACATAGAAACTTAGAATCTGATGGCAGATAAGGACTACTTGGCCCACCTAGTCTGCCCATTTCCCTACCTAATGGATAAGCTGCAGATCCTAGTTAACCAACAGCCTACTTCATCCTACCCCTCACTAGAATTGCCTTATGTCTGTCCAATGCATTCTTGAATTCTTGAATTCCCCCACTGTTTTGACTCTACAACCTCCTCAGGAAGGCTGTTCCATGCATCTGCAACCCTCTACGTGAAGAAATACTTCCTCATATTACCTCTGAGCTATCCCCCCTCTATCTTCAAATTGTGCCCCCTTGTTCTTGCACATCTCTTTTTCTGAAAGATGCTACCCTCTTGAACTTTGTTGATTCCCTTGAGGTATTTTAAAGTTTCTATCATGTCCCCCACTCTTCATCCTTTCCTCGAGGCTATACATCTTAAGCTCCTTTAGTCTTTCTTCATATGTCTTCTGGTGCAGACCCTGCACCATTTTGGTTGCCCTTGTCTGGACACCCTCCACCCTGTCTGTCTTTGCAGAGACGGGGTCTCCAGAACTGTACACAATACTCCAGATGTGGTCTTACCAACTGTCTGTACAGAGGACCAACAGCTTCCTGTTTTCTACTAGTGATGCCTCTCCCTATGCAACCCAGTATCCCCCAGCCTTCCTAACTACCTTCTCACATTGCTGGCCCACCTTTAGGTCATTTAATATGACTATCCCCAGATCTCTTTCCATTTTTGTTGTTGTCAGTATCTCACCCCCCATTGTGTTCTCTTGCCCTGGGTTTTTGTTTCCCAGGTGCATTACTTTGCACTTCTTTGCATTGAATCTAAGCTGCCATACATTTGACCATTCCTCCAACCTTACCAGGTCCCTTTTCATCCTTTCCACCCCACCGTGCGTATCAACCCTGTTGCAGATCTTTGTGTCATTTGCAAAAAGACATACTTTTCTGTCCAGTCCCTCTGCAATGTCACTTATAAAGACATTACAAAGGACCAGCCCCAGTACTGAACCCTGCAGTACCCCACTAGTAACACCCCTTTCTTCACTGTGGATTCCATTTACTATTACCCTCTGTGTCCTGTTGTCCAGCCAGTGTTTTACCCAGGCTGCCACCTTGGGACTCCCAGGCTGGCTAATTTGTTTATTAATCTTTTGTGCGGGACTGTGTCAAATGTCTTGCTAAAGTCTAGGTAGGCCATGTCCACAGCCACTCCCTGGTCTACTACTTTGGTCACCCAGTCAAAGAAATCAATTAGATTTGTCTGACATGATATTCTTGCTGTGAATCCATGCTGCCTTGGGTCCTGTGCCCCACTGGCCTCTAGGTACTCAACAATTCTTTCCTTCAGAAGTGATTCCATCATTTTCCTTACCACTGACGTCAAACTGACAGGTCTGTAGTTTCCTGCCTCTGTCTTGCTCCCACTTTTGTGAAGGGGAATCACATCTGCCCTCCTCCAGTCCTCAGGTACCACACCATCCGCCCGTGATTTATTAAAAAGCCTAGTCAGTGGTGTTACTAGTTCTTCCCGTAGTTCTTTTAGAATTCTGGGGTGAATCCCATCAGGCCCCACTGCTTTATCCACTTTCAGTTTTAAGAGTTCTTTCAGAACCATTTCTTCTGTGAAAGGACTACTATCAACGCTCCTATCCAGAATGCCTCTATTGACTGGATTAGGTATCTCCCCCTGCTCTTTCATTGTGAATACTGAGAAGAAGTATTTGTTCAGTATCCCTGCTTTTTCACTGTCGCTCTTTGCCCAACCACCTTCCTCTTTATTCAGCCTCAATATCCCTGCCATTGTCTGTCTTTGCTCCCTAATGCACCTATAAAAGGTTTTATCCCCCTTCTTAACCAAGTTGGCTATCTTTGCCTTGGTTTGGGCCTTTGCTATTCTGACTGCCTTCCCCGCTTCCTTCTCCTTCTCCTTTAAGTGGTACTGGAGTAGTTCTGATACTGTAAGAATGGAAATTAGACCTCTCCTAAAATTGTAAAGAATGACCTTGTTGCCCACATTAATATATTAGTGATTGTGCTCAATCTTTGTGCTGGTACTGGTGGTCCCTCCGAGACCACCAGAGCATTGCCCAAACCTGGCAGTGCCAAGGTGCTACCTATGCCACTGAACCTATGTAAATGAGGGTGTCTCTTATGCATACTGATGTAGCAATACATTCAAAGATTTGCAGCAGCTCTAAAAAGCTCCAAGAGTGGCAATGTTTTCTGTAATTAAAAACTATGTCTTATCTGGGTGATAAGCCCACATCCCCACCCCCTGAAGGCATGACAGCTATACTGCAGCCGCTTGGCCCTGTACCAAGCAGTTTCACTGCCCTGTCCCCAGTCACCCATCTGACCATTTAAATGTATATCCCTGGCGGTTTAGTGGTCCCCATCTCCTGATTAGTCATTCTGGGTATATAGTATGTATGCCTGGTGGTTTAGTTGCCCCCCCCCTGGATCACCCTACCTGCCATTTAAAGTTATATCCCTTATAGACTACTGGCCTCCACCCCCCAACCAATTGTCAGCCTCCACCCACCAACCCACTGTAAAACCTCACCCCACACACCCTTCTCCTCGATCACCACTCACCATCAGTACTGATGCAGAGCAGTGGCCAGCAGAGCCCTCCTCTTACCTTCTTGACTGGTCACTGTCTGATAGTCATGGAGCATGATCGCATCAGCAGGTAGGTGGATAAGGGTTTGGTGATTGGTTAGGGGGGAGCCACTAGGCTACCAGTGATATACATTTAAATGGCAGGAGCGGTGATCAGGGGGACCACTAGACTACCAGGGATATATGTTTAAATATACAGCACTCTGTCTTTGGGAAATTGCTGAACACTTAGTCAAGCTTATGATGAATCCATGTGGAGGGCAGCATAAAAATTAAACACGGAGAGAGTGGATTCACACCCATGTCTTGCAAGAACATACACAAGCACTATTTCAATTCAAAAATGCATTTATTTCACATTCCCTAAAATGTTGCCTCTTATAAGGCTTTTTTAAGGCAACTTATTACTTGATTTTTTGTAAATATCAATTAAACAAAATTATTTACTTTAATTACGCCTAGCAGTGTCTTTTTTTTAATTTTTATTTACTTATAGAGTTTAAGTTAATCAAGTGAGTACTTGGCTACCTTTTGTCTCTCTCAGAAAACATCATACATAGTTTTTATACTCTATTTCTACCTGCAAAAATATGCAAAGATATAAAAATAATGTAAAAGTCAACGCAAATTATTTCATCCTAGATTAACATCTAACAGGATGCTACAAACTCTGCATAGTTTGATACCGCACATGGGCAACACTATCTCCTGTGGGCCCTATGCAGCCTTGATCACTCTTGGCAGTTCCACTTAGCACCGTGCCGACATGGCCTGATATCCAGTTAGTGCTCCTCTGTCAAGGCAGGCAAATTTTATTTAAGAAAATGCCCATCCCGGAGGCTCTGGGTGCTGAATATATTAAAATTACATTATACAAATCATAAGAAATACATAAACAACATAGTATGAACATAAAATACAGTATTCCAATAATTAAAACAAGATTTTATAAATACTACCTTCAGCAGCAGCAACTAGACTCAAAATAGTCAAAGGTTAATTTAAACCTAAAATTCTGAGACCAGGTAAGGGCTATAAAATGCAGTCTGGGAAGTCCTGATTATATAGGAAGGCCTTGAGGAAGGCTTTGAATACCTCAACAGAAGGGGCCTCCCTAACAGCTGGAGAAAGTGAATTCCACAGGATTGGCGTGGTGACACTGAATGCTCTGTCACCTGCTGTTTTTAACCTCATCCTGGGAATCGCAAGGAGGCCCCCAGAGGAGGAGCGGAGGGCGCCGACCGAGACAGCAGGTGTAAGAAGGTCCTTCAGTTAACAAGGGCAGAGGCTGTGTAGGGCCTTAAAGGTGAACAAACCCACCTTAAAGAGGACCCTCCATCTAACCAGCAGAGAATGCAGTTGATGCAGCACCGGAGTGATGTGACAATACATAGGCTGTCATGTCAACAGCCTAGATACTGCATTCTGCACCAGCTGCAGTTGGTGTAGGGTACCCCCAGAGAACCCGAGATAGAGTGCATTACAGTAGTCAAGCCTGGATGTCATGAAGGCATGCATTTAGGTGGAGAGGTCCAGCAACAGAACTAGGGGCTTTATCCTGGTGATATTCCTCAGATGATAAAAATTAGTGCAGACAACAGACGCCACCTGAAACTCAAGTGTCAATCCACTGTCAAGAATAATGCCCAGATCACGCACCCTAGAGGAGACCTTCAATGGTATAGAGCCAAGAAAAAATGAGCGCTAACCATCTGAATATCACTCAGAGCGGTAACCGGTTAAAATAGTGCTGCAATAATAGGTTAGGGAAAGAAAGCACGGTCTGAAGAGCGCTCCCAAGGACAGCGATAGAGGTTTAATAGTGCTATGCAGTAAGTGCTCCCCAGGTAGCTGTTCATGGTGCTAGGGAATATCTGAAGGGCAGAGAATTTTAAGAAGCTGGCTGAGCTGCTCCCGTGGTGGGGAGGACTAAGGCATGGAACAACTCTACAGAATGGTGTTGCCTGGTTTCCCTTTATTTCTTCTTGCTGGATTTTTTTTTTTTTTACAAAGGGCCATGGAAACAGTATTCCATGGCCCCACACGTTTCCCTTTCTCCTTGATCCGCACCCCCCTCAAAGTGAGAATCTTTTAGTTCAGGGGCAGAGCCCCCTGCATCGGCGGGGTGTGGGAGTGGAGCCCCCTCATTAAAATACATTAAAACAGTGTGTTAGCACTCTGTGGTGTGGCAGCATTCTGTCCTACCACTGTGGTGGAGAGCACTGTTAATACAGCGCTGCAGTGGACAGCACTGTTATTGACAGTGCTCTACTGACACAGTGCACTCAGAGCTGTTGGTGGCCATCGCAAGTGCAACAAATAAGGCTGTGCTGCGATTGCACCCGGCTGTGAACATGGGAGCCCTATGACTAGCCAACACTGAGGAGATTGCAACAGTAGTGTCAAGGGATGTCCAACATTTGGAATTCTAACACTGGGCACCATTGTAGTTGCCCTGAATTAACCACCTTACCTGACTGTATGCTGTATGACCTCATGCCTTGCATTTGTCTCTTCCACACCGATGCAGCATGGAGAAGGGGAGCACTGCACGCAAAGGGGGCTGGTGCTTTTGGAAAATGAACACGAGGCCTGAAGCACAAAACTAGCATGCAAGGAGAGACAGAAAACTGTGGGTGTGCTTCAGAAAAAATTATTTTGAAAGGCATACCTTGCCGTCCAGTGACTATTGACTAAAATACACATGTAGAAACATAATATTGCTTAATTTATTCATTTATTTATGTTTGGTAACCAGGTAAGTATACAAAACAATCAATGCATATTTTTAGAAATGACCTGGGCTGAACAGAGCTAACAACAAGAAAACATTGGTAACAAAAATGAGACAAGATCACGAGCAGTCCCTTCACCACAGATTGTAAGAACAAACAGTCAAAAATACTTTAACAAGCACAGTTAGATATGCCACAATAGTACCTGAAGATATCCAGTCTAAAAAGACAATGTGTATTTGAACACCTAATCAGGGGTGGAAGAGAATTCCAAAACCTCAGAGCAGAGGTTCCGAATGCTGCCAGCCCCATGTTAGTAGAACACTTAGGTTCACGAAAGGACAGGATATTGCTGGAGTGAAGGCTATAGGAGGTGGCAGGGGACTGTCACATAGATGATAAGCAAGGAAGAGTCCCCCATCTGATAAGTTTGTCAATACACTGATTCCAATGAATTATGTAGTGTTAAACACATTGATTTTCCTTGCTGTTCCTGGGGAATGACCGGAAGATTTAACTCTTTCGGTACTACTCTGTTGCTTTAAGATAATGAGTATTTTAGGGATGTAAAACACACATTAAGCACTTCCTTTGCTGAAGAACAGTGTATTTAAAACACTGGGGTTTTAGCCTGTGTGTTACACCCCTATGTTGCTTTGTGTTTGCATAAACTTTTCTGTGGTACATCCACAGCTTTTTTTTCCTTTTTGTGTGCCATTCATGTGCTTTACTCTCCACTAGCATGAGCTACCATTTCTTGTGGGGTGCATTTGGTATCTTTTCTTAAGTTGCCTTAGTGTCTACTAGCCTTGCCTGCCCTTCCATGTAATTGTGCATCTCATCTCCAGAGTTTTCTTGATCTTTGACATGATTTAACTTGTACAGTTTTAATGGGATTGGACAAAGTAGATCAAAGGAAACATTTTAGCTTGTTTTGGGCAGTAGAAATAGAAGTTATACTCCATATGCAAGGGAGGATATACAACAGTTAGGACCAAAGTGAACAAATCTTTCCTAAATCAGGGTGTAAATCCTTTGGAATAGACTCTAAAATAAATCAATGCAAGTTGGGAGTGTTGCATTTTTAAAACTCAAGTTAGACCACTTTTCTGTATGGAGATTAAAACTGCTGGGAAAAATTAGTTATTTATTGGAGCAGAGAGGGTTTCCAATAGTTTTACATACTATTGAATGCTGCAGTTTCCTGGGTGAGAGAGGGGCACAGTAGGCTGTTATGTTTTTATCCAGCATTTCCTATGTTCCTATATTTTTTTCTATGACACTATACAGGTTTAAGTTAACAAATGGGGAAAAATAAGAGTTCAAACTGAATATGTGATCTGGAGTCATTCTAATTTTTGTGAGTGCAGATTTACTTCATGTGATAATCAAGAATGTGTCCTTTTTTGACATAGTCTCTTAAGTACACTAGCAGTAAATGCACTACTTGCAGTCAATTCTTAGCAAAATTATAGGAAACTGCTTCCAATATACCTCTGAGTGCCTTTTCATGCGTGAGTGTCAAGCAAGAATTGTGTTAGTAGGCTTTTACATTTCTTTTTTTTTTTGTAACATTGAATAGACAGACTGTAACTCCATTAATGAGATCAAGTACTGTATCTGCTGCATTCTTTTATAACAAAAAAAGATGCAGTTAGGAATTACAGTTTCTAAAATCCAGCTGAAATTAGATTAAAATTTAACCCAATGCAGAAAAAATCTCCGTGCTAGTTTGAGAAGATTTCTTATCATACTATACTAAATCCTATTACTTACCCAATAGTCACCATGTTCTACAAATGACAGCGTGATCAGCATAAGCATCCATGCATGCAGAGCAATTGCTTTAAAAGAAAGGTCAGCAAGAGCAAATTTCTAATAATGTTATAGTACCTGACAGTTCCTGTTGACCATAGATTCATGGGCCTTTTGATGTTGACACAGACTCCTCTAAGTAATTTATTCCATCATGCTGTTTAGATGACACAAGCAACATCAAATGTAACAATTTAAAATTTCTTCTTTGTTGAATGTACAGTGAAACCCGCCAGGATGAAGCGCGGTATCACAGGTTTACTGCATGACAAAAGGGAATAAGTCCCATTGAAATTGCATTGTTTGCTGCAGTAACTCTACTGAAGAATTCTGCAGCACTGCGAGTCATCCTGGTGGGCTTTACTGTATATATTTTCTTTTTATATTTCTTCAACAAATGGCTCAAAAAAGCATTTATTTTCCATGGCATACTTTAAGAAATATATTTTTATGTTTGCCTCTATATGGCATCTTTCAGGCGTAAATTATCTGAATGTGTTTAACATTCAAGTAAATTAGATGGTGGTTGTTCTATGACAACATTCAGCTTCTCTCAGTGCAACGCATACACAGTTACAGCTAACTGAAGAGCAAACCTCAATGAGACAATGGACTTTTAGTTGCATTCATTTTATTTTGTCATTTATTTGCCCAGGGCAACCAAACTAAGATGTAGCATCACAGTGTTAGTGGGGTCCTGCTTCTTCCCATTTTATAGTTGGGAAGTTCTGCAAGACATAGAAACAAATGGCTTTCTGAAGGTGACATTGTGAGGTAGTAGCTATCATCACTTTTGAACCTGTGATCTCCTGGTTCACAACCAACGCTGTCGTGACTAGACTACTCTACTTAAACAACTTTAGCCAGAACATCAGAAATATTAAAAGTGCCAAGGGATGGGATTTTTTACTGCTATACAGATAACCACCAAAGATGGGCCAAAGAGACAAACTCCCTGTATCACTGATTATCAGGCTGATCAAATGCAGTAATAATGAGGTATGATATCATACTCCCTTATTATAGCATTTGGAGCACTCGTGCTTCACACTTAAACAGCAAGGCATGACAGGGTGTGCATTGCTGTGTGATAATGGCACACCTCTAGAAGTGAAGCCCGAAGCAAAGATGAGGGCTTTGCACACCCAAGAAGTGCTGTTATCCCTTAATTATTCACATCCTGGAATGCCTTATTGTGATTATAAAATGGCTTATCTGATTTCTTAATTTTAGGAGCAAGTAATGAAGTTCAGAAAGTTAACCACTTCTGACCTGTGTTGTTGTGCTGGGATAACAGCATGGTCATTTTGACTAGATTTCAAAAATCACTGTACTATATTTCTCTTACCCATTTTATAATTTAATTTATAGTACCACAGTCAGAAACACGCCTCTCTGTAAGTCTCTGCACCATTTATTATAAAAAATAATACTCAAGCGACTGTTTATAACATTTCTTATGCACACCTTTGGTGTGCGGAGACCACATAAACCTCTCAAGCTTCACTTTCGAGATTTGTGGGTCATCACACACCTCAGTGTGTTAAAAAACTTCATAACATACAGTCACCTATGCATTATTCTCTATTTAATGTTTTCTCCAAAGGAAGGCACCTTCAACAATGCCACACACCCTTTAGTACTACACTGCCATGCCAGTACTGGATATGACCCAATGCCTGTGTTATAGGATATGAACCAGTGAGGCAAACTGACATAGACTTTTAGGACAATATAAATGGTCGAATTTATATTGTACTTTAGTCACACATTTTGCAATAGGGTATTTTATTTTTAAGATGAAAGGATGAGAAGGGACTTGGCAAGGTTGGAGGAATGGTCAAAAGTATGTCAGGTTAAATTCACTGCAAAGAAGTGCAAAGTAATACATCTGGGAAACAAAAACCCAGGGGAAAAGTACACAATGGTTACTAATGACAACAAAAATGGAGAGGGACTCGACGGTAGTCATATCAGGTGAACTAAAGTTAAGCAAGCAATGTGAGAAGGCAGTAAGAAAGGCTGGGGGATACTGGGATATATATGGATAGGCAACACCAGAAGAAAACAGGAAGTTGTTATCCCTCTGTACAGACAGTTTTTGAGACCCCTTCTGGAGTACTGCATGCGGTTCTGGAGACTCCATCTCCACAAGGACATAGAAAGGATGGAGGCAGTCTAGAGGAGGGCAACTAAAATGGTGCAGGGTCTTTACCAGAAGCCATACAAAGAGAGAGACTAAAGGAGCTCAATATGTATACCCTTGAGGAAAGGAGGGAGATGGGAATATGATAGAAACTTTCAAGTACCTCATGGGAATCAACAAAGTCCAAGAGGGTAGCATCTTTCAGAAAAAGAGATGTGCAAGAACAAGGGGGCACAATTTGAAGAAAGAGGGAGGACTTCTCAGGGGCCACATGAGGAAGTATTTTTTCACAAAGAGGGTGGTGGACACATGGAATGGCCTTCCTGAGGAGGTTATGGGGTTAAAAACAGTGGGGGAATTCAAAAAATGCATGGGACATACATAAGGCAATTCATAAGGGGGTTAGGAAGAAGTAGGCTGTTGGTTAACTAGGATCTGCAGCTTATCCAATAGGTAGGAAAATGGGCAGACTGGATGGGACAAGTGGTCTGTATCTGCTGTCATAGTCTATGTTTCTATATTAAGATGGATTTAAAATGAATACATACTTAACTGCATTACAATAAAATCATTTGAATGCATGCATGAATGAAATGAAATCCTTCCTTCACAGTCTGTGGTGGCCTCCCCTGTTCTAAGAAACAGTGCAAAGTTGCAGCAACCCTTTCACTAAACCAGTCAGCAGACACTGAAACATAGAAACATAGAAATTGATGGTAGATAAGGACCACTTGGTCCACCTAGTCTGCCCATTTTCCCTACCTACCTACTGCAATACTGCAGATCCTATTTGATCACTGGCTTTTACCCTCTCTTTCCTAGAGCAAGGGTTCCCTTGTGTCTATCCAATGCTTTCTTGAATTCTTCTACCATTTTTGGTCCCACCACCTCCACTGAGTGTCTGTTCCATGCATCCACAACCCTTTCTGTGAAAAAAGACTTCCTCACAATACCCCTGAGTCTATCCCCTCCAGCCACACATCATGACCCCATATTTTTGAATATATTTTTTTTCTAAAAGATGCTACTCTCTTGTACCTTATTTATGCCTTTGAGATATTTGAAGGTCTCTACCATATACCCCCTGTCTCTCTCTCCTCTGTGCCAGGGTATACATATTAAGGTCCTCTAGTCTTTCCTTATATGACTTTTGGTGAAGACCCTGCACCATTTTTATTGCCCTTCTCTGAATTGCCTTTACTCTATGTGCTTCTGGAGATGTGGCCTCCAGAACTAGATACAGTACTCCTGATGGGGTACCACTAGCGATTTGTACAGTGGTACCACCACCTCCTTTTTTCTGCTGGTGATACCTCTCTCTATGCACCACAGCATCCCACTGGCTCTCCCTACAGCCTACTTACAATGCTTGCTCACCTTTAGGTCATCAGATATCATTATCCCCAGGTCTCTTTCTTGATTGGTGGTTGTCAATACCTTCCCCCATCATGTACTCCTCCCCTGGGTTTCTGTGTCCCAAATCATGATTTTACACTTCTTTGCATTGACTTTTAGCTACTACAATCATGACCACTCCTCAAGCCTGCTTAGGTCCCTCATTTTTTCCACCACCACCACCACCACCACAACCCCCAGAGTGTCAACCGTGTTGCAGATCTAAGTGTCATCTGCAAAGAGGCATACCTTCTCTTCCAGCCCTTCTGCGATGTCACATATGAACACATTAAAGAGACTGGCCTCAGAACTGATATTTGTGGCACCCTTCTGGTCACCCTCCTCTCTTCGGAATGAACTTCATTTACCACCACCCTCTGTGTTCTATCAGTTCATCAATTTCTGACCCAGTTTACCACCTTAGGCTCTACTCATAGGCTGCCCAGCTTGTTTACTAGCCTCTTATGTGGCACCATGTCGAAGGCCTTGCCTCAATTCAGGTAGGCTACATCCAGGACCTCCCTGATCTAAGTACCTGGTCACCCAGTCAAAGAAATCTAGCAGATGTGTTTGACATGACCTTCCCACTGTGAATCCATGCTGCCTAGGATCCTGAGAGCCACTGGATTCAAGATATACCACAGTCCTTTCCTTTAGCAGTGATTCCATTAATTTCACTACCACCAAGGTCAGGCTGACTGGCCTATAATTGCCAGCTTCCTCCCTGCTCCCACTTTTGTGAAGAGGGACTGTATCGGCCCTCCTCCAGTCCTCTAGAACCACTCCCATTTCCAGTGGATTGTTGAACAGGGCTGTCAGTGGTGCTGTGAGCACCTCTCTAAGGTCCTTTAATATTCTTGGATGTATCCTGTCCAGCCCCATTGCCTTGTCCACTGTTAGTTTTGTGAGTTCCTTTAGGACTCTCTCTTCCATAAATGGACTGGTGTCCACCTCCATTCCATCGATGTTCCTGTCACTTAACTAAGTTCCCACACCTTCCACCTGTTCTGTCAATACTGAACAAAACTATTTGTTCAGGATTGCTGCTTTCTCCAGGTAACACTCCACACACTCCTCTCCTTCCCCTTTAAGGCTAACAATTCCCCCTGGTCTTTTTTCTTTCACTAACGTACCAGAAGAATTTCTTTTGTTACAGCCTGTGCCATTTTTTCCTCCATTTGTGCCTTTGTGCTCCTGACTGCTTTCCCTGCCTCCCACTGTTTTTCTAGATACACTTCCCTTTCCTTCTCACTGTGTGTTTCTTTGTACCTCTTGAATGCCAGCCTTTTCGCTCTTTATCTTCCCAGTCACTTCCTTTGAGAACCATAGTAGTTTTTGTTCCTGCTTGCTTTTGCTTAATTGCCTACCTCTACCCCCCCATCCTCCCCCTCCACCGGGGCTTTTCTGAGACATTTCCTTATGTTTGTAAAGTCAGCCCTTCTGTGTCCTATCATAGTTAGCCACTGAGCTACTGATAGGGCCTCCTCTTATCCCCCACCAATGTAATGGCAGAGTCTGATTTAGGAAATAGCATAAGATAAGGCTCCAAATACCACTCAGAGGTTTATTCAGTGGATATTGTGATTGTTTACATTTTATTAAGGATCAGCAGTGTAACAGGGAGCCTCTGTTAAGTGTTTAAACCCCTGTCATAAATATGAATACATACAATCCCCAACCCCCCATTTTCCTCTCACTCTTTCCTGCCTGCTTATTTTTTCTGTCTTTTCTTTACATTTTTGTCAAGGTGGCCAACCTGGAAATCTCCAAAAACTATTTGCTGTCCCTTATTCTCTTTACCCCCTGTTTATGCACAGTGTTATGCTCCTGATTGCAGAGATAGGAAATAGCGCAAGTTGCGCTTTATTGTCAATGTCTATTGCCCTCTGGTTTAAGAAGAAGTGTAGTGCCTGTTTCTGGGGTGCTGAGCTCCAGAACCACTGCTGCTGAGTGCAACTCCTTTGACTTATGAGGCTCCAGTGTGAGGGACAGTGCAGGTCGCCGAGTGCGGCTGAGCAATTCTTTTTTTTTGGAGCAGGTTGCTCTGTGTTGGTGTAGTCACATGTAGTGACTGATTGTACGTTCCTTGTTTGGAGCAAGTAAAATAATGATTGCTTTGGAGCAAAGGCATGCTCGAAAGAAAATGCTGACTGCCGCGCTAGCAGCAATATCAAAGTTGCTTGAATACTTGACTGCTGGCTAGTGTGACATTACGGGCAAGGGTAACTGTATGCTCCATAGTGTCTAGATTAAAGCGTACCCTGTTCAGAAGCAGCTCCAGAGATGTTGTGATTGAAGGCTGCATATGAAATAGAATAATGAGGCCTCTGATGTCATGGCCTAGGGGAAACTCCCCAATTATGTAATGTCACAGCCTATGGAAACTCCCCAATTATGTGATGTTATGGCCTATGGAAACTCCCCAATTATGTAATGTAATCACAAGGAGCTACAAAAAGGGCTCACCACTAAGGCAATGTTAGATAGTCAAGTACTGACAGTGAGTAGGGTAAGACCTACAGTTGGTGTGTATGTGTGGATTTCACACAAGATATGTGAGAAAAGTATTCATTGGACTATTGAGGCTGAAGCAAAGCCACAGACTCTGCTGAAGGAAGCAGAGGTCTGAATCTCTCTGTGCAGGACTAATTATTTGACTTTTTTTATTTCTGTAAATATTTGTATTTTTCTGAAAATAAATTCATGAACGCATTCGTGCATTTTTTATGCACATGATCCCTTCTTCTTTGTGTCAGTTATTATCCCACATGTTCACAAGCAGTCACTGTGGAAAAACAGAAATATAAAGATGCTGGCATTAGTTTCTTCAGTTTGCTGTCAATTCAACTGAGCAATAAGTTCTTATTTATTTATTAATTTATTTATGTTTTTGGTAACCGGGTAAGTGAGCTGATCCAAAGGACCATTTTCAGTCATGACCCAGCAACAGAGTAGCAGAAACAAGCAACAAAACATCATGTAATATATGGCAGTCATCAGCAAGGAGTACACATGATACAATTAGTACAATTCCATGTGTTGGTGGTTTAAGCACAAAATAAATATTACCGTCCTTACATACAGAACAGGCAGGAAGCACAGGTTTAAAATGAGTAGAACAGATATAATATACAACAAGGGCCAGGGAAGGGCTAAGACAGCACTGGGAAATATAGTGGCTAAAATTAAGCAGTATTAAGCTAGATGCAGGGAATGTCAAGAGCAGAAATACAAATCATGCTAGAGCAAAGGACATTATAGTAAGAGAATACTGGGGGTTAGGATGATGCAGATAACTGGGACAGTGAGCCTGTACTTTGCTGAGGCCTAGCCTAACAAATAGGTGATAGAAGTTGGAGGGGATGGTGGATGAGGTGGCAGTATTCTGGAGTGCTCTGGAAAGATTAGGGTGGTGTGCAGACCTCAGCACTGACTAGGGAACAATTACAAGTGGACTTTATCAGGAGACAGGCTCTTAGGCTTGTTTTGAAGGACTGGCGGGATGTGGCTAGGCAAATTGTCAATGGGAGTCGATTCCAGAGAGAGGGGGCTGTGACAGAGAATGCTTTCCTGCCCATGACAGAGGTGACCCAGGGAACTTCCAGGGGTGGAGTAGAGGAGGCCCTAAGGGTCCTAGCAGTCACTCTCTCAGTAAGTAGTGAGGCATAGGGGGAAAACTGGTTGCTCCTTAGGGGGTTGTCAATATGGCATCCCATGGCATAGTCAAGGTGCGCCTGAAGAGGGAGCCATCCTAAGGATTGATAGATTGTGCAGTGGTGGGTAGAAAAGGGGGCTTGAAGAGCAAACTGACAGATGGAATTGTATGTAGTGCTCAGGTGTGAGTGTAGTGTTGAGGATGCATAAGAGTAGACGGGGGAGCAGTAGTCGAGAAGGGGCAGAAGGTTTCCCAGAGCAATGGCTAGGCGAGCCTCGGGGGTCAGTAATTTGTTTAAGCATAGAAACATAGAAACATAGAAGTTGACAGCAGATAAGGACCGCAAGGCCCATCCAGTCTGCCCATTTCTTTTTCTACCTTATAAATGTGCCATCGGCCTTTGCTCTGTCAGTGACCTATCTATTCATAGTCATTTGTATTGCTCCCTTATGCCTATCCCATGCCTGTTTGAAGCCCTGCACTGTATTCATAGCCACCACTTCTTGTGGTAAGCCATTCCATGCATCTACCACCCTTTCTGTGAAAAAGAATTTCCTCACGTTCCCCTTAATCGGCCTCCTCTAATCTCATGCTGTGTCCTCTTGTCCTGCTATTTTCTTATATTTAAACATGTTAGACTCTTTCACTCTTTATGCCCTTAAGGTGTTTAAATGTCTCAATCATATCACCTCTCTCCTCCTTTGCTCAAGGGTATACATATTGAGCTCCGTTAATCTGTCCTCATATGTCTTCTGATGCAGTCCCTGCACCATTTAGTTGCCTTCTCTGACTGCCTCAATTTGGTTAATGTCCTTGTGAAGGTGTGGCTCCAATACTGCACGCAGTACTCCAGATGGGGCCTAACCAATGTCTTGTACAGAGGAATTATTACCTCTCTTACGACTTGTGATACCCCTACTAATACACCCTAACACCCCCTAGCCTTACCTACTGCTTTAGAGGTCTGCTTGGATGATTTTAGGTCATCAGTGATGATGATGCCCAAGTCTCTTTCTTCCTTTGTGACTGCTAACAACTCCCTCCCAGCCTATAAGTGGCTTCAGGGTTTCTCTTCCCTATATGCATGATTTTGCACTTCTTTGCATTAAATCCAGTTGCCACTCTTCTGACCATTTGCTAGTTTATCCAGATCTCTTCTCATTCTGCCCACCCCATCTGGATCATCTACTCTGTTGCAGATCTTGGTGTCATCTGCAAACAGACAAGCCTTACCCTCTAGTCCATCTGCGAGGTCACTAATGAAGATGTTGAATAGGACTGCTCTAGGACTGATCCCTGAGTACCCACTTGTGACTTGCATCTCTTCTGACTGTATACCATTTACCACCACTCTCTGTTTTCGCCAGTCAACCAGTTTGCCACCCAGCTGACCAACTTCTGACCCACCCTGAGCCTACCCAGCTTATTTATCAATCTTCTATGTGGAACAGTGTCAAAAGCTTTGCCGAAGTCAAGGTAGGCGACATCAACTGCTCCCCCTTGGTCCACCACTCTGGTTACCCAGTCAAAGAAATCTATGAGATTAGTTTGACAGGACCTTCCTTTTGTAAACCCATGCTGTCTTGGATCCTGTGCCCCTATGGATTCCAGGTGTTGCACTATCCTTTCCTTAAGGAGTGCCTCCATAATCTTGCCCACTACTGAGGTAAGACTGACTGGTCTGTGTTCCGCCTCCTCCCTGCTACCACTCTTGTGGGGCGGGATCACATGAACCCTTCTCCAGTCTTCTGGGACCTCTCCTGTGCTCAGAGACTCACTAAACAATTCTGCTAATGGCTCTGCTAGTTCCTCCTTTAGCTCCTTAAGTACCCTGGGATGTATGCCATCAGGTCCCATTGCCTTATCCACCCTGAGCTTAGCAAGCTCTTGTAGGACCCTTTCTTTTGTGAAGGGAGTAATGCCCACCTCCCTCCCCCCTGTGTCCATGATGCTGAGCTGTGGGCCCTGCCCTACCTTCTCTTCAGTAAATACTGAGAAAAAGTATCTATTTAGGATAGATGCCTTTACAGGGTCCTCCTCCTCACATGCTCCCTTTTCTCCATTAAGCTTAGCAATACCCCCTCTGGACTTTCTCCTTTCACTAATGTATCTATAGAAAGTCTTGTCACCTTCTTTTACTGTTCGTGCTAGTGTTTCCTCAGTTTGGGACTTTGCCTGCCTTACTGCCTTCCCTGCTTCCCTTAGGGCAGTTTGGTATGCCTCCTATCTTCATCCCGCTGTGTTCCTTATATTTCCTGAAGGCCAGCCTTTTGGCTCTGACCTTTCTGCTACTGTATTTGAGAACCAAAGTGGTTTCCTTCTTCTTTAGCACTTCCTTTTCTGTCTAACACAATGGGATGTTGCTTCAGTATTGCATCCTTGATGCTTGCCCACTTGCCTGTACCTCCTCACCTGTGTTTCTTTTTGCCAGGGCTAGCTTAACTCTGTTGGCCATCTTATCAAAGTCAGCTCTGAAGTCCCATATTTTTGCCTTGGAATGGGATGATTTAGATGTAGTAGCCAAATTGAACCATACCATGTGATGGTCACTGGCCCCCAGGTGACCTTCTACCTGGAGATCTGTGATCCCTTCTTTGTTAGTCAGTACTAGATCTAGGATAGCCCTGTCTCTTGTGGGTTGCTGTACCAGTTGTTTGAGGCCCTCCCTGCAGGAATCCACTATGAGTCTAGTTCTGGCAGATGTTCCTGCTGGTATTGACCAATCTGTATCTGGCATGTTGAAGTCTTCCATTATCAGAACCTCCCTTTAGCTGTCATGTTTTGTATATCTTCTAACAGTAATGTGTCTATGTCCTCCCTCTGGTCTGGGGGCCTGTAGACAACCCCAGTTCTTATGGCTGTCCCATTTCCTGTTTCCAGGGTGACCCACAGTTCTTCTGGCTCCTTATGTGTATTCTGAATTTCTGTAGCTTTGATATTTTCATTAACATACAGAGCCACTCCTCCCCTTTTGCACCTCGGTCTTTCTGAACAATACATAGCCAGGTACTGAAGTCTCCTAAGTGTGGTTACTGGTAAACCATGTCTCACTAATTGCTACTATGTCCAGTTTAGCCTCTGACATTATTGCCTGCAGGTCTGGGATCTTATTTCCCAGGCTGTGAGCATTGTACATGATAATTACCTATTGGCCAGATTTTGGTGTGTTAGTTGTTGGGTGAAGTTTGGCATTACCCCTGTGCATCGTATGGGGAGACAAACCTTTTTTCTTACCTGGTGATGCAAATGAACGGCAAACACGCTGAATTCCTGTTTTACCACTAGCTGAGGGGGGGAGGGGTGTTCTTCCCATTCGACGTATGGGGTGCTGCACCCCTCTCCCCATTTGCTAGTTTAAATATTCTGCAAAGATGTCAAACTTCTGCCCCAATGCACTGATTCCCTCTTTAGTCAGATGCAGTCCATCAAATTTAAAGAACTTTCACGGTAAGCGGTAAGCAGCACCTAGCTTTAGGTGAATTTTTTTTCACAGTGAGATTTATATGCTCCTTGTAGGTCAGGGAGGGGTCAAGGGTAACCTCTAGATACTTGAAGGAGGAGACCATTATGAGGGTGGAGCCAGCCTGTGTTGGTACCGTGAGGGAAAAGTTATAATTTGCAACCTTGGCCAAGAAAGGCCTAGAGCCAAAGGGCATGGCTTTTGTTTTTTTTCTCATTAACAAGGAGTTTACTGGAAAGGAATCAATTTTGGGCAACACCATAGTTGACCGTTAGGGTGGAGGAGATGGATTCAAGGGATTTGTCACTGTGGTATAAGACTAAGTCGTCTGCATAGAGGAGTGCATTGTAACTTATGCTGTCTGCAGGGTGGGCATTACTAAACATTGAAAAGACCAATAATTGAGCCCTGGGGGACTCCAGTGTGTGTCTGGAAAGTGTAGCAGAGGTGTCTTTGCTTATGAGTACAGATTGGGACTGGTTGGTGAGATAACTTTGGAACCAGGCAGCAGTTCTGGAGGAGCAACCAAATTTCAGAAGGGTGGTGTGGAGAAGGTGGTGGTCTACAAGGTTGAAGGCCTTAGAAAAATCAACAAAGTCTGTGCCTGTAGCCTTCCCCAAGTCCATGTTCCTGAGGACATGGTTAGAGAACAGTGCCAGCGCAGAGGATGTTCTATGGTGTTTTCAGAAGCCGTGCTGGAGGAGACACAGAAGGTTGTATTTGTCAAGATGTTCAGATGGCTGGAAGTGAATATCTTTTTCTAGTGACTTGCTCAAATGGGGTAGAAGGGAGATAGGTCTGTAACTGTCAGGGGCAAGGGGGTCTTCTGCTTTAAAAACTGGAACATTTGCATGCTTCCAGGAGTCAGGCACCAATGATTATAATGGTGCAAAACTGAATATGAAGGTTAATGGCTTGACAATAGCCGGGGATATGAGTTTCAAAAAGGCAGGGTAGAGCCCATCGCTGCCTGGGCTCCATCTAGACAGAAGAGCCTTCAAGATTTTGGTGGTGGTTTTTAGACCAGTAGCCCTGAAGTAGAAGGGCGGGGGAGAACGGAAATAGTACCTAAGCGGGAGTTGTGAGTATTCCTGATCTGGCCTGAGGGTGGCTGAGAAAGGAGCTTACTTAGATAAGGAGTAAGTTCAGTGAACACTGAGTTGAACATATCAGCTATCCTAGCCAGGTTGTAAATGGGCCCAGTGGGGGATGAGAGTTGTGTTATTTGCTTGCTGGGCCTGGGATTCATTAGGGACCCAGTTAAGGCCCAGAAGCTGTGAGGATTTCCCAGGGTGTCTTTCTGAAGGTTGATGAAATATTTGAGCTTTTGTGACTTGGCCGCCTGTTTGCATGAGTTGCACAGCTGCCTATAGGCATTCCACAGCTGCAGGGAGGGGGAGGGGGCAAGTACCTCAATGGGCTTGAGTATGTTCTCTCTCCTCCTAACTTGGGTTTCCCTGACTTATTTTTACTAGCATAGTAGTTCACCTACAGTGGTTACCAAGGCTGCCAAGGTTTAGTCGATTATATGTGGAGGTGGTGTATACTGCTCTTTCTATTTCTCTGGTCATCTTATCAACATCTATGCCCCTCACCTATCCCTTCCCCTGCTGAAGTGTCAAACCACCTACTAGTAATACCATCCCAGGCTATCAGAACCTTGAATAGCTACTATACTATTCTTGCCCTCACTCTAAACCCTCTTTCCCTCCCCTTTTTTCCTGTGGGGGATCAGCTAATATATTGTCCCTCACCACCAGAGGCACCATACCTTTACAGTTTGCTTAACATTTTTAATAAGTAACATCCTATGCCTTACTGAAGGATTGGGAAGTGGAACAGGGACCTCTCCAAACACATATTGGACTACTTCTCCTACTTTGTTTTCTCTCTTCAGTCATGGAACTGCCCTTAGGGCAGTCACTGAGGCCTGCAGCATCTCACATGCTCAAATTCCCACCTCTCTGGGATGCTAGACCAGCCTAGCTGGTTAGGTTCCTGGGCTCTTGGAAGATGAGACATATCTTCCTCCTGCCTTGGAAGTGCCTACATTTCCTGGTTATGGTGCTGACTCCAGTTGAGTCCCACCTATATTCCACAAGGTTCAGATACTTACTATCATGTTTGCACTTGGCTACAGTTACATGGCAAGATTTGATAGTCTGTGTTATATGTTTTGCAGGAAAGCTCTGATATTCATTTTCAAGGTACTACAGAACTTGTTGATGTCTACATGGAATATAACCATATAGGCTTGATGCCTTGGGTCACATGATCCAAAATAAGATGGCGACCACTTTCTAGTCCTTTATAGTAACAAAGCACACCTTTTGTTTATTTACATGGATAAATACATGTGAAAGGTTGAATAGGTGTGATGTTTAGCTGTTTGTTATAGATACCAGTGCCGGGATATAATTTCTAAGCTGGAACATTACATTGCACCCCTAGTTTATCTCAAATAGTGTACCATGCCCCACTATCAGGGCTGTGACCAATTCAGGCCTGGGGTGTACCACCTATGGCACTATGTGCTATAAGTCACTGAATCCATAAAGTGATGGCAGTAAATAGACAGAAATACCTGTCAGGGTAATTGATGAGTAAAATAAGCCATAGAATGTGCAAATAACTTGATGCCTCAGGTCACATGATCTAAAACAAGATGGCAGACACTTTTAGTCATTTACAGTAACAAAACACACCTTTTGCTTATTTACATGGATAAATACATGTGAAATGTTGAATAGGTGTGATGTTTAGCTGTTTGTTATAGATACAGGTGCCCGAATGTGATTTCTGATCTGGAATATTACACTGCACCCCCAGTTTATCTCAAATAGGGTACCATACCTCACTACCAGGGCTGTGACTAATTCTGGCCTGGGGTGTACCACCTATGGCACTATGTGCTATATGTTACTAAATCAATGAAGTAATGGTAGTAAATAGGCAGAAATACTTGTCAGGGTAGTTGAGGAGTAAAATAAGCCATAGAATGGGCAAATGACTTGATGCCTCAGGTCACATGACCTAAAACAAGATGGCGGCCACTTTTTAGTCATTTACAGTAACAAAACACACCTTTTGCTTATTTACAAGGATAAACATATGTGAAATTGGATGTGAATGTGGATTAATATTATCTAACAAATGTACAGTAGGCAGACTTCACAATAAGCAGTTATCAGTCGAATGGGCTAACACCAATAAGAGAGACAAATATTTCAGTATAAGGGCATCCAAGCAATGGAATTCATTACCACAGGATTTAGATAATTTTACAAACTTTGATATGTTTAAATAAAAGCTGGATATTTGGCTAAACCTACATAAATAACTAATGATCCACTATTGAGGGGGGCAATCTCGATGGGCCTTGGCCTTCTTTTGTCCCACATAAATCCAGTAAATCCAGTAAATGTTGAATAGGTGTGATGTTTAGCTGTTTGTTATAGATACAGGTGCCTGGATATAATTTCTGATCTGGAACATTACATTGCACCCCCAATTTATCTCAAATAGTGTACCATACCCCACTACCAGGGCTGTGATCAATTCAGCCCTAGAGTGAACCACCTCTGGCACTATGAGATGTAAGTAACTAAATCTATGAAGTAAAGGCAGTAAATAGACAGAAATAACAGTCAAGGTAGTTGAGGAGTAAAATACTCCATAGAATGGGCAAATGATATGATGCCTAGGGTCACATCGTCCCTCTTTTATTTTTCTACAAGAAATGCACCCTTCACAGCATAAGCATCAAAATCCTAGAAGGTGAGGAATGATGGAGGTAGTCATCCTAGTCCCAAGAACAACACCCTTCCAATGTATGGAGTCTTACTCAGACCCCCAAGACCACCTAGCTATAGTGGTAGGCTCATACCTTGGTAAAGAGGTGACACACTGGTTAGTTTAGATTTAGCCCTGGGATCTGACTGTTGTATGGACTAACCTCTACTGAATTCAGTCCTGCAGTACAAGTGAGATGAAGCAGTTCTGCTTATCTGATCAGGCACCTTTACTTATGCAGCTAATCCGGGGGCTCCCAAGAGATCAGAGTTTTCGGTATTTCAATAATTCATTGCTAAATTCACCAGAATTCTGTTCTTTTGTGACTGACAAAAGCAAGCATATAATACAAGATAATTCTTGCCCAGACATATCAGACCTCACCCTCTGGGGCACTATGAAAATGAGCCGCTGAGGTGAACTAATTGGGTATGCATCCAGGGTAAAGAAACTTAGGGAGAAGAAACTGACTAATCTGCACAACCAGTTGGCAGTTACCCAATGGTTACATGATTAAGGTGATGAAACAGTGGCCCCTCATGTGACACAACTTCAAAAGGAAATTCAAGATATCTTGACTACCAAGACTGAAACCATGCATAGATTTCTGAAACAACATTTCTATGAGGGAGGAACATGTGTCACAAAGGTTCTGGGATTCTGCTTCAGACAGCAGACTGCTGAGCAGGCAGTGACATGTTTCAGAAACCTGAACTAGAACAGATTTGTTACAGACTTAGCTGACATCTTGTACTGTAGGTGTTTCTGCAAAATTATAAATAATCTTTGCAGAAAACTAAATTAATGCACCAGTTAGGGTTCAAGTTAATGGCAAAAAAGTAGGGAAGTGTGGTGTAAGGGTTTCAGCAAAGGAAAAAAGATTAGGGCTTTAGGTCTCCAGAGTCTTGGCAAATCAGTGGTGGGGTCTTCCTTGCGTGAAGAAAGGACATTAAGTCTGATATTTTTTGTTCACAGAAGAGGGTAGGCAGTAGAAGGAAGACCCCACCAATGATTTACCAATACTACAGAGATCCCAAACCCTACCAAGTTTTACTGTTACTGCTTGGGGGTTGGGGTGCGGAGTTTGGGTTGGAAACATTTTCCTACTTTTTGTCATTAACTTGAACTCTAACTGGTGCATTAATTGGTATTTTGCAAAGAAGTTAATTTCTTTTTGAGATAATGGAATCATATCCTCATTCATTCAAGTCTACTCAGACCCTGCAATGAAGGATGACTCCATCGCCTATGGAGGTGCAAGGCCACTGCAGGCTCTGCACTTCCATGCAGTGATGGATGTGAAGAATTCATGGGGTTGTCTGGTGGGCTGAAGAAGCACAAGGCCCTCTGGTCCCTGGGTTTACATGTGGCCAGATATACAGATGTGTAGGGCAAACAGTCCATCTGTCAGCAAATGTACAAGCCCTTTGCCACCTATGGGTGCAGAGGTGCAGGGCCCTATACCAAGAATAGAGTTGTCTTCACTATATGGTACCCTGGCCCATGTGGGAAACTGTGCAGCTTTCATTCCCAGGCTGGGAGGGAGACGTCACATAACAGTGCCATCCTAGCACCCTTATGCTATGTAGATTGGTCACTGGGCTCAACCCAGAACTCAGTGCATCACCATGGGATCGTAAAGCATACCCACTGAGGTGAAGACTGGCACTACTCATAAAGTTTATATATATATATATATATATATATATATAACACACACACACACACACATTTATATATATATATATATATATAGTTTTTTTACCCTGGATTTTCAAGATAGTTGTTTTATGACTCCCCTTATAAACATGAGATGTAGTATTTATAGTTTATTGTCTGAATCATCATTTTACATGACAAGTGTGAAAAGACGTCACACCCAGGATTTAAAAAATATGGCATCAGTCATGTTTATGAGGTAGTGTGGAAAAATGGCAATATTGAACATTTGGAGTTAAAATATTGAAAAGCAGTGAAGTTATGAGTGAACATTATAATATTGCAACATTCACTCACAACTTAGTAATTTTATCATATTTGTACACCAGATTTTTAGCATAACCTTCATATGACCCTAACTCACGAAACCGGTAGGTGAAAATTTTTAAATCACAGCCCAAATGTCATTCCACCCTACAGGTACAAAAACACCTTTTGGCCAGGATTTAAAAAATGACACCTGTCACTTTCATGAGGTGGTGTGAAAAGAAATGGATGTTGAAAAATTGGGTGAAAACATTGAAAATTACCAAAGTTATGAATGAGCATAGAAAAATTTCAATGTACACCCAATAACTTTGTCATTTTTACATATTTCAACCTCAGATTTTCAACATAGCCTTCTGATAGATAGATAGATAGAGATAGATAGATAGATAGATAGATAGATAGATAGATAGATAGATAGAGAGACAGATAGATAGATGCTTTATTTGTAAAATAGCTCATTTCCTGGTTCTCTGGGTGCTGCACAACTCATACTTTATAATCATAAAAGCACACAAATCATGCAAATCATAAATATACTTAATCCACTGAGAGCACATTTGAAATCACTATCTCAATAAAATCAGAAACATTACTGCAATTAATTCATACATGCTTATTGGAACAGGTATGTTTTTTAGGTCCATCTTAAAGGCTTCTACAGAGGGAGCCTCCCTTAAAACACCTTATGACCCCACCTCATGATCAAAGGCAGTGAATACTTTCCAAATTTCACCCGAAAGATGACTCCACAAAGTGACACAACATCACCTTTTGGGACAGATATGCATAATTCCACCACCATTGGTCATGAAGTGGGATCCCAAAAAGGACATGTTGAAAATTTGGTGTAAAAATATTGGAAAACAACAAACTTATAAATAATAGTTCAATACCCATTTAAATATATGAAACCACACTTATCTGATTTTCTCATATTGCTTGTTTGTCAATTCCAGGAACAAGACGTGTCTTCGATTGCAGAGTGGATCTTCTGTGGGACATGTTCAGGTGAGTGACAGTGTGTGGTAGGTGTGTTGGGGGATTTGGGGTAGTGGGTGCTGAGTGGGAGGTCAGGGTTAGGTGTGTAGGAGGGCCATTTTGGTGAGGGACTGTTTTCTTTTATATAGGGAACAAATCATTGAGAGATGGTTTTCTTTATTCCAGGGGACATATTCCAACACTGGGGACTGGGAACCCCAGTGTTAGGCTACTGTTCAGCAGCCCAGTTCCAAAGAGGAGCATGGCAAGTAACCCGGGTTCAACAGCGCTGGGGCTAGGCACCCTGTTGCTGCCATGAAAACATTGGAAATTGGGGGTGGTTGACTTGGAGTGAAGGATGGTTATTGTGAAGCTGGGGGGGGTGGACAACCTGGAGGGGAAGGGTGAGAAAGAAGTGGTACTGGGGACTGGCACCCTGGTCCACTTAAGAAAAAAAATACATTTTCTAGGTGAGTGGGTGGGTAGGTAGACAGACAGACAGGCAAACAGATGAATTACAACCATTTCTCCACTCATCTCCTGCCAGCAAGCACCACAAAAAAAGTGATTGTAGCTATTACCTTGACAGTTAGTGGATACTAAGTCATGGTGTCCAAGCCATTTTTACAGTGGGATTACTATGTTAGTTATCAGAAATGAGGTTTATGAGGTGCTGTGTTCATACAAAAATGGTAATAGTACTGGTTAATGATGGCAGGAAGCAAAACATTCTAGTTATTCATGAACCAAAAATATTACTGTGATATCCAAGTTTAGTTGACGTTATCATCTTTTAAAGCAACAGTGCAACAAAAGTAAAATGTGAGAGAAACAGTATGAGTAGTAGCAAAGTGCATGACTGTAACGACAGGACATGTTAACAGAGTAGTACCTGTAGTATGTGTTGGTTGCATCAATTTTTGTCTCGGAGCTTTGCGTATACTTTCACCAGGACCACCATTTTTAGAAGTGTCTCCCATTACAGAAAGCAATGCATGTACTGTTGTAAGAAATTGAAATGTCCAATCCCAGTGCACGCAAATGTTGCTACTATACTGTGCCGTGCTAGTGCCCAATTAAAGATGTGTGCACACTGCACTCTCTGTGCATGTCAATTATGTTTCTGTCACTCGCTCGCTTGTGATATGTAGTTGTGAAGCATAGTGGTGTGATCATTTTGTTGACAGGAGCAAATAAAGTCTCAAAATGAGTAGCAGCTCTGTTTCGAGTGAAAGTGCCACCTCTGTGTCATGGTGATTTTTATGACACTTTTTCTTTATATTTTTGTTCTGTGAGACTATTTTGCATGTAGTATGTCAGGGTTTTTCTGAGCAATGCAGCCTGTCAGATTGTGGTTAACTCTGACTGTTGTGAATATTTTTTTTGGGGGGGGGGACTGATTACACAAGCAACAGTGTTTGCAAAACTTTTCATGGTGTGTGGAGTGCATTGTGCACTGGATTACCCATGGTTGTGCATGATATGTTGGAAAATGTTTCCTCGTAAGTAACAGGTACAATTGCGTGAGAAATCTGAGTGTTACCAACTTAACAGTAGCCTCTGATAACAGAAACAATGTGGTACAATATGAAGTGCAAGAGCAGACGATTATGAGGTAACAGTTACCAAGAGATCACGTAAAACCACGGGCGATGCAGTATACAATGCATTACACACAGCAAAAGAAAAGTACAAAGGTATGGACAGATGAATGGTTGTTGCCAAAGAAACATTGTTCATGTTGGTATTCCACAACAATTTATGTCATCAAACTACTTTATATATAGTAATTCTGTGTGACATATATGAATAGTATCATCTTAATGACAGTGTGTGTGTGGGGAGGGATAAGTCCACTGCATAATCAAGTATTGTCATCCTTGGGTTATGACATAACCCATGTTTTTTACCCACTTTCAGCATGAATGAAACACTGTCAATGACAGTGTACGCAGAACAATTCTGGTCCATTCCAGTTGAATGCATCTCCCAGATGAAAGGTGATCAGAAGACGAGGGGGCATGGCCTGCAGGTGGAGGGGTGCAGTTCAGGGGTAACATAAGAAAGTACTATTTCACAGAGAGAGTGATGGAAAAGTGGAACAGAGTCATGGAGGCTGTTGTTGCAGAAGAAACAGTTGAGGGATTCAAAAGGGCATGTGACTACCACAGAGAACTGTTAAGGGTGTGGGGCGCAGGTCCAAGCAGATAGCTGGACAAATCGGCAGACGGTGGGCCTCATATGTCCTTTTCTGTCGAGACACATGTATGAGTATACGAATCTTGAGAATATTCAGTAACTCCTCATTTTCAGTTATTGGTGCACCCCTGCATGATTTCACGTGTTTTTTTTGTCTGGATTGCCTGTGCTGTATCTATGTGTATGTAGAGATTCAGCTCCAGATACAGGAAAAAAACTGAGCAGCAACGCTGTGACGGTCTCGATAAGTAGTAAGCGTGTGGAATGTTGCTAGCCCACATAGTGACACACATCTAAGCATGTGCATACCATGTGCCATTTACAAATGCCATCTGCTATGTTGCTGCTGCATGCTACAAGCACATAGATCCAGAAGCAAATGATTTGATACCTTTTAATGGACCAACATAGATGTAAGAACAAGAACAAAGAGCTGTAGCTTTTGGACCAACCAGGCATTCTTCAGAATGCTTTAGGCTTCTGAAGGACTGGTTGGTCCAAGACCTGAAATTTTCTTGATTAAGTCCATGTTAGTACATTAAAAGGTATCAAATATTTTGCTTCTGGATCTGTTCTAGCAAGGACCAATACAATAAATGCTAAATCTAAATTACAAGCACATAGGAGAGCGGTCAGAACAGAGGGTGGGCAGGGATAAAAATAAGGTGATTGTCCAGTCTGATGTCTTTCCCTCCTGGAGACTACTTTCCATTCTCAAGGTAGAAGTGGGGCTCATGGGGGGGTGGTGCACACAAACACTAAGTAGGATCCATGCATAGAAGGTATGTATGGTCTGGTAACTGCCAGCCCTGACAGCATGTCAGGATGGCAGGGGGCTGCTATATTGGGACATCCATCTGCCCTGATGAGCCACCATCTTTAGGACGGATGGAGCAGGTAACGTGTATGGCAGGGTGTCTGGTGGTGTATCATGGCCTCCACTCCCAGTGCACTTTGAAGCGTGTCATGTAATTCATCTCTACTATCCCCCCCCCCATGGGAAGGGGTGTTGTGCTATCCACTCGTGCTTGTAGGTCGTTTATTGTGTTCAAAGCAATGAAATACTATATGTGGTACATAGGTATGTGTGGTATAGTCATGAAAGACTGGCAGATGTGTCTGTTGGGCAGTAAGCTGTTGAGGGGTGGCCTCTACTCAGTCATGCTTTAGTGTCACCAATTGGTTGGAAGGACAGCTTTGCAACACCCTTGTAACCTGAACTCATTTACATTCTACAGAAATTGGTTTGCAAATGTTGCCTCACACTAATTCACACATTAGTGAAACATGTCAAGGAAAGGTGTGTGGTACTACGAGGACGCAGCATTCACAGCAAGACTGTGATAAGTACTATGGCTACCCAGAGCCCTCATTTCTGGATGCATGCTTTAATAATTCCTTTGTTTGGGAACTTGCGAAATCTGTGAAGGATCAGAGGCATTTAGCCCATTTTAGTTGTTGCTAAGGGAAGGATTAGGGAGCACATAGACACAGTTGAACAAGTAGATGTTCAAAATTTCTAATTTAAATGATGTGGTGTATGATCACCCTTTGTTATGTGTTAAAATCTGTGGGCACAAAATCATTGGTAAGGCAAATATAAGTTGCTATGCAGATTTTACTCTGCGGTTACTCTGTGTTTACTTATGGACCGTGTATGTATTTCTCTACGGTGGCTGGTTTCCCATGGACTGATCCAGTAATGTAACTGAAGACCTCTGTCATGTCCATTCTATGTTATCGCTCCTCCAGGGTGTACATGTTGAGCTCATCAAGCCTATTCCAATAGGTAAGTTTCACCAGACCTCAGATCACTGTGGTTCGTCTTCTTTGCACCCTCGACAGAAGTGCAATGTTACTCTGTAAGTGTGGTCTACAGAACTGCATTAAGTACTTGAGGCACGGCATAATCAGTAATTTATACAGTGGAAGGATGAATTCTGGCCTTCTAGAGGTAATCCCTGTAGCAATGCAACCCAGCATCCTATTTGTTTTTGCCACATCATCCGTATAGTTCTTTGAGTTGTTCATTTTGACATCCATCAATAACCACCAAGTTCCTCTCACCCTCTGTCAGTTGTGGTGTTTTCCCCGGCCCACTCATTCTATACCATTGGCCCGGATGTTTGGCCTTGAGGTGCAAAATGTACATTTTCTCGCACACTTACCCAAAGTCTCCATTTCCTGCTGCAGGACCACTGACCTCTCCATCTCATGCACCACCACTCCTAGCTTCAGGCATTGCATATGTTCCTGGTGCTTTCTATTTTCGAAGGGACCTGAGGTCTTCCATTACTATATCCACTGGGAGTTCAAATCCCACATCCCTGTGCTCCATCTCCTCTTTTTTACTGTCATCTCCCCATCTGATGGTGCTGGCCCTTCTCTGTCCCCATGCATGTCACTTAGGCCTATCTCTAATGGACCCATTCCCTCCCTGTGAGTAGCCTGACTCCCCTGGACAGGTGTATTCCCAACCCCCCCATCTTTCTTGTATTACCTGAGGCAAAGAAGTTGGTTACTATATATGCCTTTTTCATCTGATTTTGTAACCATCTATATCCTGAACCAATTCCACAGATCTAAGCATTGCTTTCCTTTGTTACGCAATGTATATAAATAGCACTTTGTCTGTCCTCCTGACTTCACTGTGCAAGATGTACTCCATCTTGCATCATCCTCTCTCACCACCCTTGTGACAGGGGCTCAATTAGGTTTTCCTGCCACTAGCCAGCGGGGACAGTGACTGTGAAAATCTATTAATCTCACAGACTTTTGCTGTGGCCCAGCTGTTCTACTTATTGAAATTTACCTTCTCCTGTACAAGGCCAGAGGGCTACTTATAAGAAATTTGTAGTAGCCCGATACAAAATATACCATCATTTGGCTAGTTGGGCGATGGCAGTTTTGACCTCTGTTGTTGCCATCCTGGCCATTTGCTCCAATCCCCCACACCTGCTAAATTCTGCTTGTTGAGAACTTTAAGTGGTTATAGGCGGCCTTCTTATCCCTCATCATCTCCTGCATCTCCCAGGTCCACCAACATTACCAGATTTACGCATGTCTTGTGCACATGACATGGTATCCTCCTGTCACACCCTCCTACTGATCCTCCACCTGTTGGCAGCATCCATGTCTGACATGGTAACATATTAAAAGCCAGTAGAATAGGACTGACAGTCTGTCATGTCTGGTCAGTAGCCAGCCCCTATTGGGCACTCGCTTTCCCACCCCTCCTCCCAGTGAGGGACATCTTCGGCTTCAGTTTTCGCATGCACCTCTCCAACCCCCTCTTGAAAGTTTCCACTGTGCCTTCCTCCACCAGAGTCCAGGGCAGGGCATTCCATTACCCCACCACACTCTCAGTAAAGTAATATATTCTTTGTTCTTCCATGTAATTACCACTCTCCAGCTTCCAGTCATGGCCCCTGGTTGTGCCCTCTTTCTTTACTGTGAACATCTCTGTGGCTCCGACCCTGTTTATCTCTTCCAAATATTTGAAGACCCCTATCATGTCCCCTCTGTCTCTCCTTTTCTCCAGTGAGTACAACACAAGTGCTTATAGCCTTTCCTCTTAGGTTCTCCCTCCTCATTCTGGAAGTAATTCCCCTGGCTATGCAGCCAATAATCCTGTTTGCTTTTGCCATAGTTCTTCTTCATTTTTCAGTGTTTTTAATTTTGGTGTTTACCACCACCAGCAGATCCCTTTCACTTGTTGAGGTTTGCAGTGAGACCCCTTCCCCCCATGGTGTGTACAAGATCCGGGTTTCTGATCTCCATGTGCAGCACCCTACACTTCACTGGATTTAACCTCAGTCCCCACCTCCGTTACCACCCTTCCAGGGTATCCAGGTCCCTCCAGACCATCTGTCTCTCTTTGTCCCCACCTGCCATTTCTCCCAGGTGTGAGTCATCCACAAAGAGGATCATCCTACTCCTAAACCCCCATCCTATATCCGACACATAGCTATTGAACAGGAGTGGTCCCAGTGCCATCTGCTACGTCCCCTTCGGTATTTGTTCATTCTTCTTGTTCGTTAGCACAGTACAGAAGTAGTCATTTAGTGCTGATGCCTGTTCTGTCCCCTTCTCCACTCACTCCCCATCTTAGCAATGTGGTCTATGCAGATTCTTCTATTGCTTATGTACCTGGAAAAAAACTTTCTCACCCTAAGTGAAAGGGATAAGTAAGATTGATAAGGACAGCCTCTGTAAGCTGAGTGACAATCATAATACTAGGGGGCACAGGCTTAAGCTGGAGGCTGGGAGGTTTTGGAAGGTGGTGAGGAAGCACCTCACCACAGAGAGGCTAGTGGGAACTGGGAATGTGCTGGCAGAATAGGTAATGTCATTTAAGACAGTAGAACACTTTAAGAAAGGCTGGGATAGGCATAGAGGAAAGGTTAGGGTAATGGATAGGGGAGGGAGTGCAGAGACATCAGCTCAAACTGTGGACTCTGCAACATGAGCAGACTTGATAGACCAAATGACCTTTCATGCTGGCTTCTTCATGTCTTCATATGTAAATGGCTTTGAATATGGAGATAGATGGTGACCATCGGTTACCTGACTGTATTGTAAGTAAGACAGTCTAGTTTAATGTCTTCACTGCTGATATAAAATGTGGTCTGGATGACATTTGTGAACCTTAGTAAACATCTAAAACAATGTCATATAGGTATTGAAATGGTGAAATCCATTAATTATGTAAACTGAAGTTTTCTTTTAATTTTCTTTCACATGAATAGCTCATCCTCCAGTTCTGTGTCTTCTTCTGAACTGTCACAGGACAACATACTTGTCATCACAGATGCACAGCATCAACACAACCCTATGGTGATGAGACATGGTAGGTCCTGAGGCAGAGGAATTTCATGATGTTGTGTACGCAGTAGAGGCAGGGGTCTGCATTACTTCAGAAATGTAGAGCATACATCTACAGGTCTCTGCACTATTCTGGATCAGGCGACTGAAGTGCAAGTAATCTCAGTAGCAGTACTTTCTGTTACCATGTCAACATAGCGCATATATCATGTGGCCTAATTGTAGATATCATACACTATATGAGTGGTGGTGATAATGACAAGGTAAATAAGATATCCTAGTTGGTGCATTGTAATAGTAAGATATAAGAAAGTTTCGTCACTCACAACACCTTCCCTTTAAGAATGCCCTTCAGGGTGTGGTATATCACGGTGTTTCATAACTTCTCGGGTGCATTATGTACTTGTAATGAGGACTCGTGTCTCACAACATATCTGAGGTATGTCTGTATCCCATGAAATACCATATCCTGAACTGCATTACTGCTTAGTTATCTTCACAAGAGGCCAACGATATCATGCTATTTTGCAAGCGGCAAAGTCTCAAGTGAAGATTAACATGATATATTCATTCAGGCCACACAATGTTCTGTGTATTCTTTATGTGGTCAGGGTCCCATGGAACACAATTCCCACCCCCCCCAAAAAAAAAACTACCCCACACGTCATTCACCAACAAAATATATAGTATATGTTAAGTTAATGAATTATCTGGTTGATCCTTCCATGTTAAAGTTATTTAAGGAAAGTTGACAATGTGGTTGATTTGTGCTATGTAAGGCAATCCAACACCGCAATGGTGTCCCAGGTATGAAAGGCTGATGTAATTTTTAGGACATTGGGAAGTAACTGCTCACATTGTGACTCCAGTACCCCCCCCCCAAACATATAGACACACATGGGCATTGAGAGGCATAGACAGTGTTCACTGCTGAGTACAGTGAACTCTGAATAGCACAGTGGTAACATGAGCCTTTGGCCAGGGCAACAAACTTAATATACCCTGATTTCCTGAAATCGGTATCGAACAGTCAGCTGGCTTCATATTGACTAGGAGTAGTGTGAGGTGTGTGTGTGTGTGTGTGTGTGTGTGTGTGTGTGTGTGTGTGTGAAATATATCAATGTAGAACCTTTTTGACCAGTGACTTACTATATATTGTTGGCGTAAATGTGGTCAAATTAAAATTGTTGTGGTTGGGCATCACGTATATTTTTTATTGTTTCAAGTGTTGGTGGGAGGATGGGCATTTCTGTAAGCAATACTACCCAACATGGTGGGCATTATTGGGAAATACCAGTCTGTCCAGGAGCATAATGAGGCCCTATGCCTGTAGCTAATGAGGCCCAATGCCACAGGCGTAGGGCCTTATAGGCCCTGGAAGGTCCTGTATTTCCCAATAATGCCCACACTGGAGGGTATTATTGCGATTAGAAAATGGCCCATCGGAGAATGTTACTCTGTGAAAAGGCACTTGGACTGGCTCTTATAGTTATAATCAGTATAAACAAGGACCCTCATTATAGACGTTTTACGTTTCTGAAGGACAATCAAATGTATTAATATGTAACTGTTAGTCTACGGTAACAAATGTCTTTTCACCTGCAGGAACTTTTAGAGAACATGGATAGAGAGGCTGTCAATACTCTAGTGCAACAAATGGTCTTACGCCAGCCAGGTGTTTCGTTGGATATAATTCATGCTAGAAGAGGAGAGTCTTCATCAATGAGTACTAGCCCAAGTTGGTGTTCCTGCACAAACTGTAGAGAGATGCCAACACTGCAGGAGCGTGTTTGCTGTGGCATGGATAGTGACATGTGTGCTAGTACCACAAATACATTTTGTCTAATATGTCTTAATGAGACGGTGCTAGCAAAAGCAAATGCATACCATAATTATATTTTTGGGACATCGAATCATGTGTATGAGGACAATAATAGGCAACTTAGATTTGCTGCTTACCGGCAGTTCATTTGCTGGCAGTATGGCAGACTGGGTTCTGGAAACAGGAAGGTCATACCATCATGCCATGTTTGATCAGTTAGAGACAAATACCCTGACCCTTTTGGTCAGTATGTGGGTTTCCTGCCGCATAGACTTGTCTAAATATTTAGAGAAGTATACGTGACCCTTATTATAAATTAACATCAAAGTACAGTACGCTTAAATTCCTGCCATCTGTTATCTTTACTGTTGTGGTTCTGCAGATACATCTTATTAATTTAATAGTATTGAAAAATCAATAGTGGTAGACTTATAATCAAATCCAATCTGTTGCCGTTTTGGCATCATTGTGTTATGCAGAAAGCTGACTCACAAAATTGAAGACAAATGTTTTTTATTATTTAAAGTATTTAAAAAATAAAATTAAGAGGGACATTAGCTTATTGTGATACACTATTTGGCGGTATGGGTTATGAGGTGATTTCTCACGACTGGCCTGTTCCACCATGCACACTTTGAACAGTATGTGGACCAAGTCTGATACAAGTTGCACCTTTTTGGAGCTACCTTATATTGACATGTGGCCAGTATTTGACTAAGACTGCCAGTTTAGATGTGCATGATAGATTTGCATAGCATGAAAATGGTTTGTCAAAGTTCACATGCCATTTAATGTTGTACTTCCAAGGTGTTGATGACGTGAGACTGTCTGTGTACTGTAACAATAGAATGTGTACAACTTCCCTTAACAATGCAATTTATTTCTGTAAGTTACCAAGTTAAGTAAAAGGAATTTACAATAAAACAGAACATAAATTCCATATACTCTTTCTGTGTTGTTATTCATTTATTATTATTTGTGCAAGTACAGTTAACTGCTTCATGAGATAAGCAGATTGTAGTGTTGCCTTACTATATCTGATCTTAAGCAGCATAAGCTCACATTTTGCATACTATATATGGTGGCTTGATTGATAATGGGTAACACAATTTATTCTGTGTTCAGAGTTTGAGTCTACACAAATACCCAATTGGCCGGATGATAGTGGTGTATTCCTGAATGACTAGATGCAATAGGATGCATGAAGAAACAGATTCAGCTACATATCTGTACAGTCTTCTTAGCTATGTTTGCAATACAGTTCCACTTTAGTAATTAAAATATGTAAGAATATAATGTAAACAAGGCAAACCTTTGTTTGTACAAAACGAAGACCCAAAAGGCATAATTTGATTGCCAATGAAACATAGATCACAGCACTACACGCATGAATAAGTAATGCATGGTAGGCAAAGGAGCTTCATGTACTTAGGTTTTCAGGAAAACTACTCCTCTTTGCATATCCGCTTCCTGTGATTTAAAACAAGTTCCTCTACCATCGGCAGTGGAATGGAAGCAATAGTTTGGGCGATTGTTTTTCGGGTGTCCTTCTGGTATAATTGCTGGCGCCAATGGTATTGTTGCATCATCCATTCGCCTTCTCACCACATCTTGGATTATGTCCTTAATGTAGTTGTATTTCTTTTTCTCTTTTCTTGGAACTGCACTCCATTGCTTTGTCCTTTTGGAGAAATGTTGTGTGTACCTGTCAGTGTAAATCATTTAAATACATAATCACTCTTATACATATAAAAATGGTCTGAGACATAGTGCTTTCTGATTCGCTGTAAGCATTCTAGCAGATGTATGGTAATCTTTGACCAACATACATGAACAACCTAATCACATGCTGAACAAGGTTCAACACTATTTAAAAGCCGGCCTGGTGGTGCTAAAGGTTGAGGTGCTGGATGCCACACCTTGCTCCTCGCTGGCGACCTGAGTCCGGGAATAAGGCCGGAATGTCGGGGGTTGGCAGGGGAGGAGTAGGATTGAGTGTCTGATGACAGCTCTCCTAGTCCTGGGGAGAAGGGGTGGATGCATTCCACACTGTGCTAGACCCTGGTGATGCACGGAGGTACTGAAGTTGCATGTGGAAAAAATGGCAGCACAAGTCCCCGGCAGCGTGATGGCCAATGTTTCACCAACCGATGATGGAGTTGGTGATGGAAAGGTAGAGTGGTGGCTAGATATAGGTCAGGACTGTAGCTGCAGGAAAAAACTGTGAAATGAAATGAAACAAAAACATTTAAACATTGTTAAATGAACACTATTTAATAAACACTTTTATTATATAGAGAATAATGTATGGCCATCCATACACATCAAGGCTGTGTTTCCATTGAGGGATTGAGATAACAGCATATGAATCTCGAGATCGAAGCTCGAGAGGTCCATGCTGTCATTTCAACCCTGAGAAGGAAACACATGATGAGTTGTGTATGGGTCACCATGTTGTATTTTTATTGGTATATCTTTTTTTACACTACAGTGTCAGACCTCTTCTGAAGCAATCACAAAAAAACATGCCATTTCTTTGACCTACTCACATAACCAATTCAAATGTCTGGACTTTTGAAAGGTAAAAGGCCAACTCAGATACTAATATAACCATAAGTGTTAAGACAACAGTGATTGATATGTTTTATCTGGGTCGGGTCTGAAAAGGGCTCTGTGGTCCATTTCCATTACCTGGGTACCAAAGAATAAATGTAAAACAATGAACTGCTTTAGTAGCTGCCTGGGGTGGATGAGAGAAATAGGGACTAATGAAATACAGCGAGAGAGTCAGACAGACAGATAGAGATATGTAGAGAGAGAGAGAGAGAGAGAGAGGCAGAGACAGAGACAGAGACAGAGACATAGACAGAGAGAGAGAGGAGAGAGAGACAGAGGGAGAGAGACATAGACAGAGACAAAGACAGAGAGAGAGAGAGAGAGAGAGAGAGAGAGAGAGAGAGGTGGCAAGAGCAATAGGAATGCCAAAAAAAATACGTACAAAATTTCGCCTTTGGAATTCCGGAGTGGTTGTCTATCTAGATGCTGGTTATAATCAGTGGCTGCCAATTTCACTCTTGCATCATAACCATTGTTGCTGTCATTGATTGAAAGAGAATGTTATTATTATATATACTATTTTTCTATTAACAATCTTGCAAGGGGTATCAAAAATACTGCTATTCCAGAAGCAGCATTGCTGCAGTGGATTTTTACCATAAACTGTGCTACCCATGCCTCTTCCCTCACCCCAAACAGAGACAATACCCCCATCCTCCCTGAATTAACATCACTCCTGGTAATGCCTTATTGATAAATGACTGTATTCTTGTATAAATAGTAACAGGCAATCAAAATGCAGTATTTCAATTACCCTTTGTTTAATCATAGTAACATCAGTAATTGACAATCATTTCACAATTCCTTTTGTTGGGTGAACTTACTCATATGCAAACATTTTAGAGGCATACATCAATATTTGATTATGAAAGGTTTCCAGCTCACTGGTTGACCTTTGTATCGAATAGAAAACAGACAGTTAATGGTCACACACTCAGACTGTACATATAATGCACACATTTCAATCAGTTTACTTGATATGGAGGCTGTATGTTATTGATTAGATTTGGCATCACATTTTAACAGTTCCACACAATATTACAGTCTGGCAACTGAACCATAATGCAGTTTGCCTATATTGTATCAGCACAGGTCATTCAAGAACAAGCGTTACATTAGATACTCTATATTTTTCAGACACTCCTAACTGACCATGCATTGACGAAATATGGCATCTTAGCCTGAATCCAAATGTCATACACAACGTCTCCTAGTGCTTGGTGTGCAGAGCTGTCTGGGACTAACCAAGGCTTATCAGGTGCCGTTATTTCATCATGGCTGCATTTATCAACATCACCTGGTTGTGTGATCTGCCATTCGTGCTCATTCACAGTGTGATGGAGCACACCACGCCATACTCTTAGTAAAATATAATAGACACATATTACATATTGTAACTGAACTCAAATAGTATGAAGGACTACCTATCTTTCTAATACCCTCAGATACATACATATCTCAAACTTCTGCACACTACCTTCACAATTCGCTGCACTATACCAGAAATGGTTAATGATGTCGCGTGCCCAATATGACAAATCTTTATTTGCCTTGAATCTGGAATACTGTTAACATTATAATTTAGATATCAGTTGTCAAGGTAGCCAACAGACAAATAATATCTATAGAAATTTAAATACAATTATGCTGGCATTCAAATTATCACCAGGAACACCCTCTACGTTACATAATTTCTCCTGATCTCTCTCTTGAATTTACCACCTTTCAACCTCAGCTGCTGCCCTCTATTATCCATCCTTCTTCTGATCCTGTCTCATATGTCAAGACAGCATGCTATTAGGCTGATTTCTTTCACAGGCTACTCGCATTTAGTGACATCACTATACACCCTACTCCCCTCCCATTGCCACCTTGATGAACTCCAACCCTGTTGCTCCTGTTCTGAAGCCTTATACTATAGCTGATAAGGTAGGTTACTTTGACTCACATTTTATAAAACATATCTTATGCTGTAAGATAACATGTTTTAAAGGCAGAAGGTTAGCTAAGTCATAATAGAGAAAGCTACCACCCATCCTTTGCTATTCTACGTGATTATAATTCCATACAATTAAAGGCTTGCTGAATGTCAGTGTGACTCAGCATAGCCTTGGGCAACCATACCATCCAAACAGGTTGTTAATTCTGCTGCAATAATTATTTTTCAACTATGTAGCAGTAGTAGAACATAGAAAGTGAAATGTTACTGTTTGCCACACCTTACACAGCTTTTTGTTCACAGCCTTGCTCGCATCCCAAATATCAATTTGATGTGTGATTTGTGGATACTCACGCTCTATATGAAAATAAACAACAAATGACATGTTACATATGTACATATACATATACAATTAACATCCTACTTATACTGAGCTGTTACAGAACACAGAAAAAAAAACTGACACATCAATGAAAGGATCTGCACATGAGCATCAGTGACAATTTCCACAGCCTCTACTCCATCAATCTCCAGTGAAGCTAAGCATCGTCTGAATCCAACAACTTCCATATTTGTTGACTTTCCTTTAACTTCACGAGCATCAACTGACTGAATGGCAATAATCCTCTTTGTCGAGTTTTCCATCATAGTGTAGGTCCTGTATTTTGAGGAGTGACCAGGACTGTCATTGCGGCCATCACCAATCACAGTTACTGGATGTTTGAATTATTTGACAGTATCTTGTCTTATAGTCTCCCAATACACACTAATTGCAGGGCATAAATATTTGCGCTGCACAGCACAGAATGTTGTTTTAGCTGGAGGTTTCATGTTCATGAATTTCATAAGAAGAGCAATCTTTTCATAATTATTCCCAGATAACACAATGTTACAAGCTATCATGAGGTTCCCCAATTATATTTTTCTAAGTAGTGGTTGCGATCTCCAGGTCCATGAATGATTTCTTTTGCATCGCATGCTGAGAAGTAGACATGTTCCAACATACTTGCAACTAATTGCAACTGCCTCATGGCATTTAGGACACTTACACTCCCTGAATGCTACTCATGCAAGACTTAGTAAATTATCCTTAAAACAAGTGAACGTATTTTGTGAGACACAATAGTTTTCTGAGTTTGAAGCAGGTGTTTTTGTTTCATCTGTCTTTACATTACAAGTTACAGAGTCCTCCATAGATGTTTGTCAGAGCCATTTATTGTCTACTGATGTGTCCCCGGAATCACTCTTCATGAAACTATGCAATAAAGTTACACATTACTTAGATATATCATCTGTAGGTATACTGATAAAAAAAACTGTTTGTTTACAACCTTATATTACTATTAATATCTTACCATCGTTGCATGGTGAATAAGCTATGTCTTTTTTACATATCACAACTTCTTCATCTGTGCTTGAATATATACTCGCACTAGTAGTTTCAATATTTCTGTGCATGGATGTTGCAAAGAACACAATTTGTGTTAATTTGCATATAATTGCAACAATTGTGTTATATAAAATCTATTACCTAACCCAACTTGACAATGAATACGTACTGACTGAGTTGTGTACTAAAATTGCATGTTTCTACTGCATGCATAATTGGTGTAGACATGAGATGTGCTGGCTTCAGGGAAAATGGATCCACTTGAGACGAACTGCCACTAATTGATATGTCTGACGATAGACTGGTACACATGTCTTCACCCTGCTTTTCAGACACAGTTTGCCTAGTAAATGCAATATAATATGTTACTGTCAAACAGTGACTAAGTAAATAAGCAATAATGTATAGCAAAGGGGGACGGTCTTGTACTATACCGGACCACCAGAGGTGTCATGCAATGTGAAGCCTCAGGCGGAGGTCCTTATAGCCCATAGAAGAACTGGTATGGAAGGTATTGTTGCGCTTAGAAAATAGACATTGAAAAACAATTAAAGTTTACTATAAAATGGGTCTGAAGAATTCTGCATCCTGACTGGCTGAGAGGTGCTTCTGACCGTGTCGTTATTAGGCCATAATTTGCAATCTGCCACCTCTTCAGCAAGTCAGGATGCAGCACCTCTGAAAATCCATGCATGCAAGAAGTGTTTAACAACCCTTCCCCCACTGCATGGTCTGTTCCCTGATTAAGTAAGACTGCACCCTGAGAAAAGCAGTGTCTTTCAAGTAAAATCTGACCTTGTCACTTTTGGTGAGAAGTTTGTGGCAGGTAGCTTATTCACAACTCTCAGATGGACTTCCATGCTGGCATTCTTCCCCGCTGTCTTTCTTTACTCCCACTTGCTACAGTTTCCCGTCTCCACATAACAATGCTTTCCCAGCCTCCCCCGACCAGACCGTGTGACAGAAAATGGAAAAAAGCCTACTATCATGCAAATCCGACTTTCCTGTCAGTGATCAGTAACTACTCCCTCAACTGTACTGCTGTGAGACTGAGAAAGCTGACTGAAAAAAATTGCCACTGAGTGGTATTTCACCATAAATAAGATCTTATCATTCATTGTGGCTTAAGTAACGTTTAGTCCATGCTAGCTCAATACACACCTGTAGAAATCAAGCAAAAATACAGCTAAATCATGATTGTTTTTCAGCTGCAATGTATCCTTCAGCTCATTCCATCTCTGAACTGCAGAACCAATGTTGATTGTGGTTTTATTTTTTATTCTATCTCTCATTAATTTCCTCTTTTTTCTCTTGGGGTGGGCAATCTAAGACGTCCTCTTTTTCTTGCCATATCTGACATTCTTTAATTTGCTAACTAAGAAACTGAATTAGACATCAAAATTCATATTATTGCACTGTCAACTGCAGATTTAGCTTCCTTGCTAGTCATTATAATTTGCTTATGATATATGATGAAAAAATGTTGCATGTCATTTCACAGTCAAACAGACATTTAACCTTTCTAAATATTAATGCTATGTAGATTTAAATGCACAGGGGAGCTGCAAGAAGGTGAGTAACTACATGCTCATGACCTTGTCATCTGTGGTGGGCAAGCTCATAGAGGTGCTCCAGATGGGCCTACTATATCGCCTACGGCGACACATGACTAAAGAGGACCTAAAGAGGACCTCACTGCCGCTGTTCAGAGCTCCATCATCTCCCAGATCGACTATGGCCTCATCATCTATGGCGCTGCCACTGCAACAGCACTCAGAAGGGTAACCACCACCACCCTAAACAAGGCCTGCCAACTCATCACTGGTGCTAAGCATCTCACGCACACCTGTGACCTCTACACACATGCAAACTGGATGCAACTTGAAAATAGAATTAAGTACCTTACCTGTGTGGTTGCAAAGAAAATCCAGTTGGGGATCACCCCCCCCCCGAGGTGGTACCTTTCTTCAGATAAAAGCCAGCTCTAGAACCACCAGGGGATCAAAGCCACAACTGTTTCACATCCCTCACTGCTGTACAATCCAAAGGCCAATGATCATTCACCTACAGAGCCCCCACCTGGTTTAATGATCTTGCCAACTATACTATTGCCACCACTGGTCTTGGTGCTTTCAAATCCTGGCTCCGTTACACCCTTGTTGCCTCCAGCACCTGCAATTGCCATGGCTAATATATCTGCACCCATCCTCCTCTGCCCATCTATGCCTGGCCCTTGCCCACCTCACTTGCCCTCCCAGGGCCACCTTTCTCTCCCACACTTATGACTCTGACAACACCGCCTGCCTGTCTCTCACCATTTCCTGCCCCACCCTATACCCTCCCATACCCTTCTCTCCTCCCTTCTCCATTCTCTGACCACCTGCTACTGCCCCTTTGCCTTTCTCCTCCTGCCCCCCTCAACCTATCTCTATAAAATGTTACTTTTTGTGCAACCTGTGTTAACCTAGTGACCTATGTCATGGAACCTTTGTAAAAGAACCTTGGGCTCCAAGGTAAATTGTAATCCTAGACTAAAATAAATAAATAAATAAAATTAAAAATAACAACTTGGTATGAGTAACAACAACACATATTTGTTCAAAATAAGGAACACTGTGGAGGTTCCCTGATCTCATTTGAGGGTGCTTTATATTAGTAGGTCAGATTTCAGGAGAATGGGGGAAGTAGTGGATGGGGCGCTAAAGGGGTAGAGTGGATGACAGATGTGGATGACATGTGGGAAAGGGTACTAGACTATATTGTGAATGCCATAGACCTATGCACAAATAGAGCAATCAAGAATAAGAGATGGAGATAACCACAGTTGTTTAATAGGGTGTAGCAGAAAAGGGCAGAGCAAAGACTAAGTCCTTTAGGAACTCAAAGATAACCCATTCTGAAGATGAATGGGAAGGAAACACAGTGATCCAGAAAGAAGCAGGTTGAGAAGAAAGCAGGGTGAAGACAGAAACAGAAGACAGCACATCTACCAAGGCCAAGCAACAGGATTAAATTTTTTTTCACTATGTCAGTAAAAGGAGAAAGACTAGACAGGGAATATTGTGACTAAAAACAAATGAGGATGAGCTTATACAATGTGACAGAGAAAAGGCTGATTTACTTAACTACTTTTTTTGATCAGTGTTCATCTGGCAGGAATAAGGGGTAGGCAGAAAAGCAGATAAAGCCAAGGCAGGACACGAAGGGATTGGATACAATTCCATGTACCGTGAGCGAGATCCTGTTACAACTAGGCTGCATGAAAATGGACAAGGCAATGGGACCAGACAGAGTGCACCCAATGATATTGAAGGAACTTAATTATACAATGGGGTATAAAAAATCCTGTAACCTCATTGGTCAAAACATATCACATGACCGTGGTATATCCTGCTGTAACACAAGGCTGAGAAATGACATTTATAAAAAACATTCTTAAAAGCATCAAAAGTTTCATGTATACATGGGTTCATTGTATAATCGTAATAAGGCACAACTGGGTGAGGGTTATTGGGGGAGTTAACCACTTCTTGTGTGGTTACATCACTCGGCTGCACCTCGTGCCACACCACACAAGGCGTGGGTAAATCCCCTAATAACCCACACCCTGTTGTGCCTTATTGCTTACATATATACTAGTGACACCCTGGACTGCACTCTTCGACAAGTCCACGGAGCCCGGAACGGTACTGAAGAACTAGAGGCAGTCAAAAGAGGTCACTCGGTATAAAGGGGGAGGGAGAAAGGGAGTGTGAAATCACAGCCATGTGAGCTTGATATCGGTTGAGGTCAAGCTTATGAATAAACTAATTAAAGTCAGGAAAACCAATTACATAGAGGTGAGCAGGCTGATTACTCCAAGGCAACATGTCTTTACCAGGGGTAGATCCTGTCAGTCATACTTGATAGTTTTTTGACATGGTCACCAAGGAACTGGATCAGGGGATAGCAGTTCTTTTTACATATCTGGATTTCAATCAGACATTTGACTCAGTGCCACACAGGAGACTGCTCTTTAAGCTGTTATGCCTGGGGCTGTGGCACAAGGTTGTTAAATGCATGAGAAACATGGATGAAGAGCAGGAGACAGTCTGTCATTATAACGAGTATGACGCCTGGGGAGGGCATACCTCTAAAAAGCATGTGGGGAGACTGCAGCGAGTTTGCAGAAGGTCGACTACAAAGCTTAAGGGGCTCATCCACCTGTCCTATGATGAAAGGTTGAGACAGTTGAACATGTACGTCCTGAGACAGAGATGAGAGAGAGAGAGACGAGGCACAACTGAGGCATTCAGTTACCTTAATGATACAAATCAGGTATCAGTGGGAAATATCTTCTAGTTGAAATGGAATCAGAAGACGTGGGAGCATATGTCACATATTGAGGGTAGACAGTTCAAGGATAACATTAGGAAGTGCTAATACACAGCTAGAGTGGTACATTTGTGGACCATGCTCCTGGCAAAGTTGATTGGAGAAGCAACAGTGAAAGGCTTCAAAAGGGCATGGGACAGACAGAGGATTGTTGATGATGGTGGCCATGTCCTAACAGACAGCTAAACAAATGGGCAGAGTAGGTGGGCATGTCGCTCATTTTCTGCCATCATACATCTGTGCTTCTATGTGTCTACATGTTAATAAATGAAATAAAATATGAAAACTTGGTTTGCTGTGAGCCATTGCAAATGATAAAAAGGGTCTGAGAAATGGAGATTTTTGATCGGATTTTAATATGTTAACAGCTAAAGCTTAATCATATGCTGAAGAAGGTTTAACACTATTTAAAAAAACATTTTTATTATAATAGCTATAAGGCACTCCCAGGGTTATGTTAATGGTCACTTAATCGCCCTCTAGGGGCATGTGACACTCAGCTACACCTCGTGCCACATTACACCCATAGAAGGTGATTAACAGACCATTAACATAACCTCAGATCATGCTTTATTGCTTAAATAACCTGGCCCTCACACTGTTCAAAACCCAGTGCCTAACCACCAGCTTTCCATACGTCCCATGCCTCAAACCTCCAGCATGGCCTGTTCACACTCTCATTACCATAAGCAAGGTGGATATGCATCCAGTCATATTATTAGCCCATGCTGCTGATTTCTTTCATTGTTTGCAGAACTTCATGACAAGTACTGCCAGTGCTTCCAGTCCATTTTTTTATTATTTTGATGCAGATACATGCACTCAAAAGAGGTACAACCACATCCTGTTATTTCAGAATCTGGCTGGTATACCTTAGCATTTTTTTGGCATTTAAGCCAGGCTGCGTGACCCCAGACAACCACTCTGGATATTTAGATCATCCCATGGGTCATAAATTCCTTCAACTGATTACACCAGCACCAAGTCATGCATCACCACACTTGTGACCTCTCTGCTGACAGGTAACTCTCCACCCACATACAACAATCTTCCTTAATTCACTTTTTTTAGTTTTTTTTACCCACAGTGACACACTCAGCTGAAAGACTGCTTACAGATGCAACCTGATAACACATGGAATTTCAGTAACTCAGGGTCACACAGTATGCAAGTGGGGACTGTAGGATTCAAACCCATGTCTACATGTTTGCACCTCAGATCCTTAATCCACTGCAATGTACAACCAGCTTGGTAAACCATTCCAACAGCTCAGAGCAAACCTGATTACACTTGGAATGTATATCTAGGGGGCTAAGTAAACCATTCACTCAGCTCATAATGTTGAAGAACTGCTCTATGCAGCCTCATTAGTTAAGCATTCACATAGAAATTGCCACTACATTTTAAGATTTCACCTTATTACATCCCACCACGGAGTGACCTTTTCAAATTGCATTCCAAAATTAGGTATCCTTAAAAACTGTATGGGAATTATTTATTGATCAGGAGAGTTTCAAAACCACATTGTACATGTCACTATTCACATACTGTGATGAGCATACCTGTCAACTTATATGACAATAAATGAGCACACCTCAAAAATACACCTAGTACACCAAATCACCCAAATTTCATGACGAGCAACTGTTTCACAAAATCTTTACAATTACAGGTTTGTCCTTTTCAACCGCATTCGGAAGCATTTACATGGGCCGAATATAATGCTTACATCACTGTGGAAAGGCAGAATATTTTATCTCATCTCATCTGTGACTGTTTATGTAAGACAGCAACTGTTTTTAATGCAAGGGGCGGATAAATTCCCTGGAAAAACTATTGTGCAGTCCGAATAATACACTACAACTCTTTCAACTTTGACACTATGCCTCTCTTGCTATAAGCTAGTGCATGAACTGTGAATGACAGTTACATGAGCGAGCTCATCCTTCTCTCTACCATTCATGCACGTCCACATTAAGTAGTGTCATGCCATGCATCACAGTGAACGTCAAGAATCAGGGAGACTGCCAAGATTAAAAGATGCGCATCATTTAGATTATTTTTTATTTAAAAAAAAATGTAGCAGTGAGCAAGCCGCAAAGCCATTATGTTATTTACGCAGACAACAGCGATATCAGCATATGGAGTTCTAATCAAGGTAACTACTGCAAACTTTGCCAATTGTTGCACTGCTGCTTTAAGTATGACATTTTACAGTAGTTTCAGACACTGTCAAGTTCTCCCTATAGAGTAGTTGCTATTCAGACACTGTGGCCCAGATATTCAAACTGTGCCAGGCTGTGGTGCAATCCTGGGCACAGCTCAACTTGGCTGTGCAGGGGTATGGCCTGGGCGATATTCAACGGAGCTGCACTATGGCGCAGCAACTTTGAATATCGCACCCTGGCCACCCTCACTGTGCATGGCGCAGTGGCACTGTGCCAGCACAAGTGGCCAGAGTGGAGCATGGAGATGCGCTAGCGCAAGTGCCATTGCGCCATGCACAGCACCTGCGATATTCAAAAGGGGACATGCAAATGGCACCATAATTTATGCAAGGCACACATGGGGCCATTTGCATGTCATTATGGCCCCATTTACATCCCATTAGCATGCAGGTGCGCTGATCCCCGACGGCTTGCGCCTGGCACCCTGCCAGGTCGCAGCCGTCAGGGACCAATGCCCCCTGCAGCCCGATCATAGGCATTTGTCTCCAAAACACTTCCCCGTCCAATATCCCTCGTGGTCCAGTGGACCGCTATGTGTCTGATCACAGGCATTTGTCTCCAAAACACATCCCTGTCCAATATCCCTGGTGGTCCAGTGGACCACACTCTGCCCGATCGTGGGCATCTGTAAAAGATAAAAAAGTCCTATTACCCTGGTGGTCTAGTGTACCCCCTCCCCACCCACCACTGAGATCACCGTCCGCTCCCCGGTCAGCCAGCGGGTGGCAGCACCCACCCACCTGCGCCCCTGCCCGCCGAGCTGACAGCTGAGTGGGCTGCATGCCCATTGGTTCTGGCGTGAGCCAATGGGCATGCAACCCATCGCCTCCCAGTCCAGATATGTAGATGATTCATTCACATATCTGGACTATGTTCAGTTATGGGCTGCATGCCCATTGGCTCATGCTGTGAACCAATGGGCGTGCACTGCCAGCTGTCGGTCAGTGAGCGATGGTGGCGACGAGCAGGTGGTGCTGCGCCTGCGGCTGACGACAGGGATAGGCGATGGGGTTCGTGGGTGGGTGAAGAAGACCTATGAACCGCGAAAGTAATAAACTTTATGTTCTGAATGCCCTGTCGGGCGAGTGCGATCACTCGACCACCAGGATAATGGCAGGTGATTTAAAAGATGCCCATGATCAGGCAGCGATCGGTCACTGGACCACCGGGGATATTGGACAGGGATGTGTTTTGGAGGCAAATGCCTGTGATCGGGCACTCAGCGGTCCACTGGACCTCCTGGAATATTGGAGGGGGTTTATTGACATGGATGCCCACGATGGGGCATGGGAGGTGCTGCCAGGTGCGGCAGGAACTCGGGTGGCCACCTACAGGTGGCTGCTGCCGTGTTGCGCCCTGCAATGCAGCAGCTCACCTGTGGGTGGCCTTCATTTGTTCCTTTTTTTTTTGGCTTAACTTTGTGCAGGCGCAGGTAGGGGTTGTGCATGCATGACTCTGCACATCCTGGGTTGAATATCAGGCTGTGTAGGTTATGCATGGGCACACCCCCCCCCACACCTGTGCCTGCATACATTACTGATGCGCTCTGGTGCATCGAGATTTGTGCGGCGCACTTTTACCTTTTGAATATCGCGCCGGGCGCATCAGTGAGTTGTGCATGGTGCAACATTGTTGCGCCACGTGCAACCCTTTTGAATATCTGGGTCTGTATCTCTAGGCATTTCATCTGGACGGCCGATGGATCACCAACGCTACTAACACAGCCACCAAAATTCCATCTGCGGTCACAGCACTGAAGAAAATGCCACTGGTCTCATGCTGAAATCATGGTTTTATTAAGGTTGTTACTATGATCAGCAGACTACCATTTTTGGTAAACACCTCAATGCTGCTTGATTTACTATAAAGTACAGTAAAATTATATATAAATAGATAATTAGATAGATATAATGTAGATACTGTATATAAAATATATTTTATACAGTTTAAATGAATAGTATGACTGCATGATCACAGAGATAAAGCAGTGCCACTGAGAACCATGACAGTATGGAACAAAACAAAAAAAACAGAAACAGGACACTGTTGAATAGCTGACACAAAGTAATGTTTACTTTATAAATATCATAAACCCTATCTCATTTTGTAAAACATTATAGTAAGTTCACACTATAGGTCTCCATTAATCCCTTTTCTTACATTGCTACTGTATGGGTTTGTGCTTGTTGATTCAGCATTGGATCATTTTTATTTCATTTATTTACTGTTGGACAAAGTATTTATGCTGGCATCCTGTATTTAATGTCTTTTGATTTAAATTGTGGCTATACTACTTGAATGGTCAAATTTCTCACAGTTGTTAATTAACTGTAATCCATTCATCTACTGTATACATAATTGTTATTCTTCTTGCACCCCCCTCCCCACACACACATAAAACTGTAATCTCAGCATGAGACTGGAATTCATAGCTTCTGTGATCTGACAGCTGGTCAGATGAATTGCCTACAGATAAAGCCTGTAAAGAGCAAATATGCTATAGGGACACAATACTGTGGGACTACTGTAATATTTCCTAATTAAAGAGATAATAATGCCAGCTAAACTTGGATATCACAGTGATATTTCAGATTCATGAATAACTAGAAAGTTTTTCTTTCTGCCATCGATAACCAGTACAGTTACTGTGCTTTTATGAATATAGAACCTCACAACCCACATTTCTGATTACTAACGTGATCTCATTGTACACATAATTTAGATACCATGAACCAGTGTCAACCAACATGTAAAGGTAAAAGCTATAATCACTTTTTTTGCACTTCTTCATTCCTCTTACTCAGGCCAGCAATCATGGGGGGGGGGGGGGCACTAGTTACCAGTGATACTTTATTCCTTGTATTCAGGCTGGTGAACAGCAGGGGAAGGGACCAAGTGACACCAGGGACACAGGAGTGGGGGAGTGCTAAACTCCATCGTAGCCCATTTAAATGAGCCCATAATGGGCATGCAAATTTCCACATAGTGCCTTGCATGCCCAATGGGCTCATTTGCATTGCTGCTTTTGTAAATAAGAAAAAGTGCATCTGTACTATTCAGTGCAGAGCCATACTCCTGGATCCATGTCATGATGCGCAAGTGGGGTTAGCACTGCGATACTGGGGTTGGTGCCATGTCAACCTGGTCCTATTCACAGACAGATAGCGTGGTGCATTATCAGAGTGTGAACAGCAAAATTTAACACCTGGGCAATCGCAAAGCACAAGGCAAACTTTTGTGTGGCGCTTTGTGATTTTCTGTGAATCTAGCCACTGGTTTTCTTTTTAAGATTCAGTGGTCTTAAAATGGGAATCCTACATCCACAAGGCAGTACAGCTATTACGTATTTGGAAAAATAGTTTACTTTCAAAAGGAAAAAAAGTGTATTTAATTAAAACATTATTACCCCATTTTATTTTCCTCAGCTACATTTTCCCTCCTTATGTGCAGTTAGAGACTAAATTATACAGCACATTTTTTCATGGACTATCAAGATTATGACTAAATCCCATTAAATGAAACATCACATACTTCTCCATGGATAAGGGAGGAGTAAACATTGTAAATCCGGTTGTATTTTTTATAGTGTCTTTTTAAGTTGGAAATTTGGTGTTGTTCAATGAAGTGCACCACTTGTGTGGGCTTCAGCCATGGAAGAATGGCTGATTCCAGTTATGTACACTTGGGAACAGGTTACCTTTTCTGGTGTTGGAAGAGAATGTACCCTTGTAATTCCACATCATAATTACTCAGGGTTTCAGGAAGTTAAAACGTGGAAACTGAAACCAAATGATATTCAATCATGCAGTAGGATGAATCTATACAATTATATTATCTCTTCAAACTTTTTCTCTCCAGTAGAATTAAGGTTTTGCCCTTCGACTGCAGGGGATATCCCCTTGTTAGAAATTTGTAAAGCAGCTACAGTACCTGGGAAACTATATATATCTTTCCAAAACATGACTGTTTTCCAGTGCAGTCCAGAAGAGATGCCAGCTTTGGCACTGCTGTTTTGCAGAACTTTTTTCACTAAGCAGATTCTGTACCCAGCCTCCCAAGGTACTGGTTTGTAGTCTGCATTAATTAAGCATAGTGAGGGATTCCTGGGGTTTGAAGAACACATTACTTACCATAGTAATATTGTTTCTTCTAGGGATCCCTCACTGTGCTTAAATCTCCACCTTGCCTCCCCTTCCAGAACCTGAGGGGAAAAATTGTTCTACAAGGATCAGTGTTTTCATTCATATTTACTGCTTGGGCATTTCTTGTTATTCATTCACAATCAGTTTACTGTAGTTTTGTTGTAATCTTTTAAGTTTTAATAGCGTGTCCTGGGATGCCAATTTCCTTGTTGATGGTTGGTATTTGTCCCTTTTAATTATACAGTATAAGATAAGATAGTAGATTCATAGCTGTTGCCTTCTATGCATTTGAAATAGATCTGCCATTGAGCAGCAGAGCACGGTACTACTGTGAGGACAGAATTTCCATAGAGTTCCATATTCTACTGTTAATGTAGATTCCATGCACTCTGGGCCAGTCTTTGCAGATAGCCTCATAGGTGAAGCTGTCCCAGAGATGTCGAATTTAAGCAAATTATGGAACTTGGAACTTCGTTTAAATGACTACTTTGTGGTGGCACTGTGTTCTGCTGGATAATGCCAGATTTATTTCAATAACCAATAGGTCAAATGACACCAATATTACTAATGAATCCTAAAATATACCTATATAGAAAAAACTTCCAAAGAAAATATCCAAACCGGTTGGCCTCCCTTGCCAGGCTATGGTAGACTAAGACCATGAATCACATCAAAACCTGATTGTGAATGAACAAAAATGAATGTTCAAACAAGAGGATATTAAATGACAACTGATTCTTGTAGAACCTTTTCCAGGTTCTGGAAGTGGAGGTAGGGTGGGCGATTTAAGTATAATGAGGATTTCCCTTGAAAGAAACAATATTACTAATATTTTCTTCAAACCCGGGAATACCTCATTATGCTCAACTTATGCAGACTACAAAGCAATACCTTGGGAGGCTGGGTACAGAAACTATTTTGCTAAAAGGTTTTGAAAGACAGTAGTACCAAACCTGGTGTCTCTTCTGGACTGCACATCTAAGCAGCAGAATTTTGTAAAAGTGAGTACAGTTTTCCAGGTAGCTGCTTTACAGATCTCTAGCAAGGGGGCGACCCTTGCAGCTGCTACAAAGGTAGCAGTGCCATAAATGGATTGTACCCCAAGGCCTTGAAGTGGCAGCTTGCCAGCTTTGGAATAACAGAACTGGAAGCAGGAGACTATTGAGCATGTAATGGTATTCTTAGAAGCTGGTCTGCCCTTCCCCACTTTGCCATATGTGAGAAACAGCTGAGAGTGGGAAGACCTGTCGCCCTTAATACATTCCAGATAGTAACTAAGTGACCTTTTGACATCCAGACTGTGCAGCGTGAGCTCAACAGAACTGGATTTAACTGTGAAAAATAGTGGGAGAGTGATGCACTGTTTCAGATGAAACTCCAAAACCATCTTTGGGTGGATTTTCTTGTTAGCCCTAAGGACTAACCCATCTCTGTTGGATATAATGAAGTTATAGTGAGTACAGCGAGCTTGCAGCTTGCTCTCTCTCCTTGCAGAATCATGGCCACCAGGAAAACTGACTTTGAGATGACATTCTTCAGGTCTGCATTGGCCACAGGTTCAAAAGGAGGTTCCATGAGCTTGGTATGCATAGATTCAAAACCCAGGAAGGGACTGGTTCCCTAACAGGGGAAAATAAATGCCAGAAGCCCTTAAAGAATTTCTCAAGTTCCTGTGGCTTTATGTCAATTGACTAACATGCTGTTACCAGCAGCCATGTGGGACATGATGCAGTTAGGCCTCCATGTGGAACTTTCTGTTAAAGGCTCTCATAAACATAAGGCCATTCAAAAGAGGTTCTGTCCTCATGACTCTTGTCTGGTATTACTGAAACACAATTTCATTTTCTTCTGGAGTGTCCCTATAGCCAACAGTTTTGACATACATTAAGCAAAACTTGGAATGAACCATTATTTTTATGAATAACTTACCATGTGCTAATTTTGGGTATATATACTGATTGGTGGGTTAAGTATTATAAGGGGACATTACAGGATTTCTTAGCAATATGTAAATATTATTTATGGAAAGCCAGAAGTTTTTTAACTGTTCAACAAAAACTGATTTATCCTCAAGAAGAAGTAAAAACAGTTTCACATAGAATTACCCATCTCTGCAAAAACAGTTGTGTTATCTGGGAAAGACATAACTGTTCCTGTATGTAGTTTACGTGTGACTGTAGTACACCTTGTCATAGGTAATGCTGGAGGCTTACCTGGGTCGGATGATCTTAGCAACATTATTGGAAATGGAGTCTGATTCATGGACGGTGTGAATTCTGAGCCTGTGGTGGTGTCCAAGGCTGGCTATGGTCAGCAGAATGTTGCTGAAAGGGAACATTGCCCAGTTCATGTTGACAGAGGTTCAGCAGTTCCAGCTGACAGACAGAAGATGATTATGGAAGACCAGTGCTTAGAAAAGGTGCTCCAAAAAAAATGCTGCATTGCTTCAATCGATTGCAGAAGAGGAGGAATGCTGCTAATGAGAAAAAGAATACACTCAGCAGTTTGTCGAAAACACAGGTACTATTTCTGCTTCTTCTGCAGCTGGATTGCAAAAGCCTTAAGATAAGAAGGTTCTTGTGCAGACACAACCAGGGTTGTTTTAGGTCAGAAATGACCTGTTAAATACTTCACTAAAGGCTGCAGCTGATTATCTGGCACACAGCTGAGCCGGAGACTAACAGCCCTGTGCATCATCCCATCATGGCCATAAGTACTGACAGTGCAAGTGAGCACCAAACAGAACTCAGCAGTTCCTTGCTTGCTGAAACTGTCACCACTACTTTTCAGGCTCACACCTTCACAACTGGAACCACATTTGCTAAGGGTGGGGAATGAAGACATATGCAACCTTTGGGGAAAAGAATGATGCCATCTACAAGGGAAATAGTTCCACATTGTTCAGCATATAATGTGGAACAGGCAGTCTTAGAAGCAGGTTGGGAAAAGAATTATGACTCATGGCTCAATAATGAATAGATCTAGTTGGAGTCCTGGGTCCTCATCTGTATGTTGTGGACCAGTTACAACCCCAGTGATAATGAACATTGATAAAAAAGGCACAATGCCTTATGATAAGGCTGCGTAGGACTCCTAAGAGGGGGGCAATAACAATGAGACAGATAATGCCACAGAGGACACTATACCAGGGGGGAACAGTATAGGTCTTCAGCATTCATTTTCTCTTGAAGTTCCAGATACAGTTCAGTACATTTCCCCTGCACGCCCTGTGCTGTTCAACACAGGGATTGGAGGCAATATTTCAGTCTGTGACATCCCCTCACCTCGTAAAGTGGATATTGGGGACTCCAGTGCAGAAACTTAAAGTCTTGTGGGTAAAGATTCCCATTTGCATGTTGCTGAATGCCATCCTGCTGAACCTGCAGTTTTGTCTTGTACACTGCTGCCCATAATCATGGCTTTCAGTCAGAATGGCTCTTCAGAAACCCTGGTTGCTATCCCTTCTGAAATGGTGAATCAAGCTGTTTTACAGGTGATCATTATACTGGCAATAGTTGGTGTTGATACAGACTCCATGCCTAGAGGTGATTTACCCAGGCCAGGTCCCTCTCAAGACCAATAAAGATTATGTCCCCACAAGAACAAATGTTGTGTCCCCCCAGAACAAAGGTTATGCCCTCTCCGAAGAACAAACATGATTCTTAGACTTCTTTAAGCTATGAGCAGAACTGGCCCACAGAAGAAATTCAGTCAGACTACATTACAAAGGTGGGATGCAGGAAGAACTGGATAGAATATTTGTGGCAAGGGCCCTTTTGAAAACTGAGATTTTGTTTTTGCCTAGGAGATCTTTGCACTTATTTACCCAGTTGGGGATACTTACTACAATATTAGCTTTAAACTTTCACTAGTCTGGATTGTTTTAGACAGAAATACACAATCTTTAAAAATATCCCAGTATGGACTCCCTTTTTTGCAGTACCTCTTGAAAAAATAGCCATTATAATGATTATGATTTTATCTAAAAATGAGGGAGTAAGCATAATTGACATTTTGCACTGGCTGAAACAGCACTGCACTATTACAGGTGACCCTGAACCTATTATAGATTCTGATTACATTTGGACTGGAGGATGGAGAATTAAAGGTTGTCTCCTACATACTGACTTGAAGATATAGCATTTGCACCACTGCTTTTTCTTAGTATGGGATAGTGCAGTGACATTCTATCAAGGTCTACAAAAGACCTGTTGTAGGTGCGGTTCATCATACCATCTGAGTAATGCTTGGGACACGGTCCAATTTGGACAGTGTGCAGAACTTGGACAACCCAGCTCTCAGTATAAAAAGGCAAAGAAATGTAACTGGTATGACGATCTTGGCCATTTGTGTCAGTCATTCCCTTGGGCAGTCCACAACAAAGGGTATCCTATGGATTGGGTAGAACATGATCAGTACATTAATCATGCACATAGAGGTCTCCCAAAGAAAAATTAAAGGCTGCCATTTGAAACCCCAACCCCCATAGAAGGATAACATGATAAGGCTGATATTGTCCTTCCTGAACCTGACCAGGTTGTAATGATAACCACGACTGGGAGATGGCCATACCTGGCTACAACATATTCAGAAGAGACAGAGCTGGCAGAGCAGGCAGGAAGGGAGGAGGAGTGGCACTGTATGTGAAAAATGACATAAGGGCCACAGAGATCCAGGAAGAACAAAATGGGGGAGAGATACTGTGGGTTAAGCTGGAAAGGAAAATGGGGACAGCCATCCGCACAGGTGTGGTCTATAGACCACCAGCCCAGGAGGAAGAAACAGATAGGAGTTGATGCTAGCCATCCAAAAGATGGCAGACAAGGGTGAGGTAGTACTGGTTGGAGACTTCAATATTCCAGACGTGGACTGGAGCATCCCAGCAGCAGCATCAACTAGAGCAGATTTATCCTGGACTCCTTCAGGGTGCCTTCCTCAAGCAACTGGTCATGGAACCAACTCGGCAGAAGGCAATACTGGACCTTGTGCTCACAAACAGGGACAGTGTGATGGGGTAACAGTGGGGAGCACCTGGGAAACAGTGACCACCAGTCATTGTGGTTTGAAATCACAGAAAGAGCAGAACCAAACCACACAAAAACACGTATCCTGGATTTTAGGGGGCAGACTTTGGGAAAATGGGGAGATACTTGAAAGAGGCATTAAGGGAATGGGACAGGAATCAGGGGTTGAGGAACAGTGGGCAGTATTTAAAATGGGGATTACAAGAACAACAGAATTATGCATTAAGCAGGTTAGCAAGAGGAAAAGGAAGAGGAGACCATTATGGTTTTCCAAAGAGGTAGCAAAGAAAGTGAAAGCCAAAAAGATTGCATTCAGGCAATACAAAAAGACACAGGCAGAAGGGGATAGGGAGAAGTACCAGGAGAAGCAAAGGGAGGCAGGGAGGTCAGTAAGGGAAGCCAAAGCTCAGACAGAAGAACACATTGCAAAATCAGTGGGTAGAGGGGACAAAACCTTTTACAGGTACATTAGCGAAAAAAGAAAGACAAAGGGAGGGATAGTGAGACTGAAGGGGGAGGATGGGGGCCGTGTGGAGGATGACAACAGTAAAGCTGACATATTGAACAGGTATTTCTGCTCAGTCTTTACTGAGGAAGAGGAGGGTAATGGGTCTGAAGGGAGTACAAGGGGTGAGAATGGTGCAGAAATGGACACAAGTCCCTTTACACGAGAAAGGGTCCTGAAGGAACTGGAAGTAATAAGAGTTGATAAAGCAATGGGCCAGATGGGGTGCACCCCAGGGTCCTTAAAGAACTAAGAGAGGTGGTGGCTGAACTCTGGCTATCCTGTTTAGCCGATCACTGGAAACAGGGAGGTACCAAAGACTGGAGGACAGCAGATGTAGTCCCCTTATACAAAAGTGGGAACAAAGAGGAAGCAGGGAACTACAGACCAGTCAGCCTCACCTCGGTAGTGGGGAAGATCATGGAAGCCTACTGAAGGAGAGATTGGTGGAACATCTGGTTGTCAATGGACTACAGGACCCAAGGCAGCATGGTTTCACCAGGGGGAGGTCATGTCAGATCAACCTCATAGAATTTTTTGACTGAGTGACTAGGGAGGTGGATCAGGGGAGGGCAGTGGACATGGCCTTTCTGGACTTCAGCAAGGCCTTTGACACTGTGCCACATAGAAGACTATTACACAAACTGGGGAATATGGGTGGGCAGGACAGTAGTGTGATGGGTAGGTAACTGGCTGGGTGGCAGGACACAGAGGGTGGTGGTAAATGGCTGTCACTCCACAGAGGGAACAGTGACCAGTGGGTACCACAGGATCAGTGCTGGGACCGGTCCTATTCAACATCTTCATCAGTGACATTGCGAGGACCTAGAAGGCAGAATTTCACTGTTCGCTGATGACACAAAGCTCTGTAACAGAGTAGACACACCAGAGGTGTAGACAGAATGAAAAGCGACCTGCAGAAACTTGAAGAATGGTCAGGGGTTTGGCAGTTGAAATTCAATGCAAAGAAGTGCAAGATAATGCATATGGGGCACAAAACCCTGGCACAATATATCAGTTGGGGGTGAGGATATAGCATGCACCAAGCAGGAAAGGGATCTTGGGGTTGTCATTTCTGATGACCTCAAGGTAGGGAAACAGTGTGACAAGGCAGCAGGTAAAGCAAATTGGATGCTGGGATGTATAGGCAGAGGCATAACCAGCAGGAAAAGGAGGTCATAATTCCGCTATACAAGACACTAGTGAGGCCCCACCTGGAGTACAGTGTACAGTTCTGGAGGCCATACCACGTAAGGACATAGACAGGGTAGAGAAGGATCAGAGGAGGGCAACAAAGATGGTGCATGGATTGCATCACAAGTCCTATGAAGACAGGTTGAAGGAACTGAACATGTACTCCCTGGAGGAGAGGAGGGAGAGAGGGGATATGATAGAGACATACAAGTATCTTACAGGGAGGAACAGGGTGCAGGAAAACACTATTTTTAAGTGAAAAAGATGTTCCAGGACAAGAGGGCATGGGATGAAGTTGGAGGGAGGATGATTCAGAGGAAACATGAGAAAGAATTTCTTCACAGAACGGGTGGTGGACAAGTGGAACACCCTGCCAGAGGAAGTGGTGGGGGCTGAAACAATCATGGGATTTAAGAATGCATGGGATAGACATAAAGGAGTTCTGGAGGTCAGGGGGTAAGGGGCAACAGACTTCTAAGAAAACAAACAGAACTTACAAGCTCAAATGGGCAGACTGGGTGGGCCATAGGCCCTTATCTGCCGACACTGTCTATGTATCTATGTATCTATGAGGAGGACAAACTACAGTAGCTTTTGAAAGGGGATCTAGTGTCCCCTCCAAGATGATCCAGAAGTGGAAGACCAAGATAGGTTGGAGGTTCAAGTCCTAGAAGAAGAGATTTGTTCTTATATTATGCAGTCACCTGCATCTGAGGTTTCAGTGACCCAGTCCCACCCTCTAGAATCAGAATTAAGACCTATGTTTGGCCAGTCAGATCCAGTAGTGTCCCCTGAACAGACAAATACAGAAGATATGCCTCCACATCTAAACCAGTCACAGAGGCCCTTCAAGTGGTCACTAGTTCCGGAAGGGCCAGAGGTAAGCCTAAATTTAAAATAACGAAGGAAGTCATACTAATGAATAAATATAAGATTCTTAGGAAAAGTAAGTATTGGGGAGACATGGAAGAATATTCAGGCAGTTCATCTATTATGTCTTCCTAACATGACCCATCCTCAGAGAATGAAAGAGGCACTTCAGATTGGCAGACTTCTAAGAAGAAAAGATATAAGAGGAAAGGAGAAGGATATGGATCTTTCTGATGTTAATGTGCTGGCTCTTTTTTACATTCCTTGGTTTCATAGGGGGATTAATCCACAATTTTTTGGTGGATTCTGTTAATACCAATAGTATGAAAAACACTAAAAGGTTATTGGCCACAATGTTTTTTAACAGGACACTAACTGTAATGTTTTATTTTTACAAGACACTAGGTTAAATACATGTATGGCCATACATAATGCCCTACAACTGTAGTCGTACAGCCCATCCTTCTGGTCTATTGGGGAGAACAGATGTTCAAGGGTGGCAGTTTTATTTTGCAGTTGAGATGTTGAATAGATTTGGTTGGTTGATATTATTACTGGCCAGATTCTGCTCTTAGATGTGACATTTCATGCATTGTACATTCAGTTAATCAATATATATGCCCCACAAACAAAGGCTAAGAGAGTGGAATGCTTTAAATTAGTCCAGCCATACTTATTTACTTCCCACATGGTGATTGGGTGTGGGGACTTTAACTGTGGACTAACTCTCAGACAGAGGAGCTATGACATCAAAAATGTATTGTGATATGAGTTGTCTTAAGGAAGTTATAGTAAAAGTCAGTTGGGTGGATACTGCATATTAATCTGGAGGGCCAGGGGAAACGTACCATCTTTAAAGGGAAGTTGTCTACCAGGATTGATTATATCCTCTGTTCCACATGGTTAGCTAGTTCTCAGACCCGGACTGTACATTTGGTGGCTTCAGATCACAGGATGGTCCAAGTACAGCTTGGTTCTGATGTAAGTCATACTTACAGTCTGGGTTTATGGAAATTAAATGTATCACTTTTGGAACAGGATACATTTCTTTGTAAATTACAGCATCTTATAGCAGCAAAATAAATACTCTTTAGTTTTTAATAGTTCCCCGCTTGAATGGTAGGAGGAGGTTAAGACTGAACTGACATCCTTCTTTAAATCACAAAGTAAAAAATTGCCAAAAGATAAATACTGTATATAAAATATTAGGATTGTAGAAGGCAGTACCAGATATTGCTATCTCTTTCAGCATTGACTGGATATGATTTTTCTCACAGCTAGCTGTCCTGTTAAAAGAAATGATCAAATTCCAGTACTAGAGAATATTGTCATTGCTGATGGAGCAGAAATACCATACCAAGGGAAGAAAGTTATGAACAAACCCTTTTGACAAATGAAAATGCAAATCAAATGGCCAGACTTTTTCACAATTAGCTGATAATGATGGCAGTTCTTGTCTGGTACTAGGAAACAATTACCTTTCCTTAATACACATGTCCAGGCTACCTTTGGAACCTTCACTGAGCCAGCCTGTTTCTTGTAGAATTTTTTTCTCAGATGTACCTGGTCTCAAATTTGTCTCAAGAAGAAAAGGACATGCTCCAGGCTGATAATTCTCCTGGAGTGGTCATAACAGCTATAAAATCCCTTTCTATGGGTTTGGTCCCATGTTTAGTTGGACTTCCAGAATAATTATGCAATCTTATTGTGGAAGAACTCCAGAATGAATTGGCTCTTCTTTTTAAGTATTATCTTCTGGTATTATGGGAGCCAGTTTATGACAAGGGATGTTAGTTTACCTGTATAAAAAGGGTTACAAGACTGATATTTCTAACTGGAGGCTTATTAGTCTCCTGAATTTGGATTCGAAGATTTTTTTTGTGTGTGTTATGTATATTACCCCCTGTCGTGCTCAGGAGCTGCCTCTCCTTTGGGCTGTCATGACCTCCACACCTCCTACTATCTCCCACACACAAGCCACCTTCTCACCTCAGATCCGTTACTGACCACGGGATAGCCCAGCATAATCTTGTGCCAGGAGGGTCCATCTCCTCTGAGAAGGAAGGCACCAGAGGGAGGGAACCAGCACACTATTTCCTTTGGTTCCGGGTGCTCCTGAGGTATTTGGTGACCCCTGCTGGAGTCTTTCAGTGGTGCCCTGGGTTGGCAGCCATCATCCGGCAAGTCCAGAGTGGTATTTCCTTTTTTTCTGGTGTTCCCCTTATCGCAATCCCTCTGCAATTCTCCCATTCCCCACCCAGTGCTGTTGCAGAGCCACCATGCATTCCTAGCCCACCACAGGGGAGGAAAGCAGTTCCACAGATGCTCAATCCTTCCTCTTCCCCTGCTGACCACTGGCATCCGAGTCCATTCCCGAACCCAGGTAGCCAGCATGGTAAGAGGTAAGGCGCCCAAGCCTCAACCCTCCACGCCACCAGGCCAACTAGATTTGAAGATTTTAACCACAGTTATGATCTCCAGATTATCACAAGATGCTCCACTGATGATTGGCAACTCTTAGTCCTGTGGGATACCTGGTGGAAGGATTCAGGATAATATTCATGTTTTACATAAATCAGCTGAGTGTGGGAATCCAGGATAGATTTCAGGCCTCTTTATTTTACTTGATCTAGAGAAAGCCTTTGAATATGTATAACATACTTTTCTGTTTAGGGTTCTTCAGAACTATGGAATTCCAGAGAAACTTGTTGGGTAGCTTTGTTTACTATATTCTATAGCATGTGTGATCACTACTTTGAATGGTTGGCTAGGTAAATCAGTGAATATTAAGAGAGGGTTAGGCAACGGAGTCCTTAGTTCCCTCATACTGCATATGTTGTTTGTTTTTTTTTTTTTGATTAGACACACTGATTATGAAAAGGAATAACTTCACTGGACATGAACCATATGACTACAGGTACTTGGGATAACCTGAATTTCCTCCAGTTATGGATTGTGCAGATGACGTCTGCTTATTAATTCAGAATTTGGAATCTCTGGGACCAATTTTTGATGTAGTAGACTTTTATGTAAAAGCAGCAAGGATGGTGGTTTCGCCTTGGACAAGATGGCGCCAGAATCTGCTGCACTAGCCTACTGACACAGGGAATCCATCTAAAATCCATCAAAAGCAACTTTACCCTTATTCAGAACAGTGGATGGTTACAAGCTTGTAATTCGGATTTGGAACATACCTTTTTCAGCAGGGGTCTAAGTAGCAGTCGGCCATGGGAACCGAAGTGTGGACCTTGCCATGGGTCAGCAGCATGGCCTCACCAACAAAGAGCACTCTTATGGAAAATCCAATGAGCACAGAGGAAGTTGGGAGGATGATCTCCCAAATAATTCAAAGGATGGAAGTCCTAACTTTGGCTACTCAGCAAACCACAGTGGCAATCCAGCAGATGGATGGACATTTAACCCACTTGGAGTGGCAATCCAAGGAGCAGAATAAAGAAATTGCTGAGGTGCATGTGATAAACTGGGACCACCACAACAAACTTTAGTACCTCCTCCAAAAGGTGGACAATTTGAAAAACCACAGCTTGTGGAACAACTTATGGCTGCTGGGTTTTCCTGAAGGAGCAGAACTTCGAGACATGTGCTCCTTCTTAAATACTGTCCTCCCAGAATTACTGAACCTGGCATCAGGGTTCCACTTGGATACAGAGCAGTCCCCCAGGATGCTGGCACCAGCATTTAAGCTGGGGGGAAAGCCAAGGCCCATCTTGATTAAGCTGTTAGACTTCAACATGCAGTGGCATTTGCTGGTCAAATCTTAGGAGATGGGGCACTTCAAATGGCCAAGGCACCCTATCTCCATCTACAAGGACTCTTCCAAAGAGCTTTCAGAGCATCACAGGGAGTACACTGCTGCCAGAAAGACAATGCAGCAACTGGGCCTCCAGTACTCCCTGAGGTACCAGACCAACATGGGGGTTGTCTGCAATGGGGTGGCCAATGCCTTTGTGACTCCTAAACTCTGGAAGAATTCCTACAGAGCTATGGCAGGGTAGGGGAGAATATCAGAGAGCAGCAACACTCTGGCTGCAGAAGCCCCAGGCCAGTGGGGTGCCCCAACTTCCACGTGGGTGGAGATGGCCACCGCATGGAGGAGGAGGAACACCAAGGGGTGGGGGACAAGTCCCTGCCTAGGAGGAATCAGAAAAGGGCATCACAGAATGGACATACAAGCAGGGACCCCCCCCCACAAACCAGAATGGAACTATGTGAGCAGCAGGAGGAAAAGGATCTATATTAGGAGGCCTCTACAGCCCTAGTAAAATCTATGACTGAGAACTGGTACAAGGTCCTAAGGGATGTGTCTCTAGAAATTCGAGAACCTGACATGTGGCCTACCAGGGAGAAGCTACTGGAGTCATCATCCACTTGAGTGGACCCAGGGGAGGCAGGAGCAGACGGGCCTTTAGGCAGGGAAGACAGTGACAGAACGTTATGCGAGGAGATGCCAGAGAAGCCGCCTGCTCCTCCGATCCCACAGAGAAGCTGAACTCCAAAGCAGGAGGACACTTAGAGACATTAGAATCACCATAGTCAGATAAGTAATCATTCTGAGCCATTGGGATGTGTGTGGGGGTTTATGTGATAAGGGTGAGTCCCTTATTGGGCCTCTCATTAGAGCGAGATAAGAATCACCCACATCAAAAGGGTGACTTCCTGTTAGAGAGACCATTGCAAACAGTGATGGTCCTCTAAAAATATGCAATAGTTCTCATTTCCCCCAAAATAAAGATTCTCAACTCCAGGGGGAGCGGAATTAGAAAATATAGAAACTCCTCATGGAAGCAAAAAAATATTGTCTGCACCTGGATCCAAACCCAGCACCACAGACTCCAGGAGCAGTGGCTCAAGCCACTGTACCACACAGCCAGCCCAGCAAGGCTTGGCCAAATTATTTCCTTTATCCTCTGTCTCACAAGTGTAGTATGTATCCCTCAGTGCTATACTCTCTATTGGTATTCAGAGCTCTTTTTCTCTACTCACTCTACATGTGAGCAGTATTATTGAGTCGCTCATATTGAAGCACTTAATAATACATGTTCATATGTGGTGCTGAGGCATGGGTTGATGGTGGCATAGAGATGGGGGGAGACTATACCTCCAGATTGAGGGAAAGTATGGAATGTGTGCATGATGGGGCCTGGTAACATCGAGGGTCACTTAGCTGTGCTGGGGGGTAGCTGAAACACCCCCCAGCTCAACTCACAATAGCATTCTAGAGGGGCAGACCCATTATGGGTGAATGAGAAGGGCCAAGGGGGAGGTCACACTACAGTGGCCAGAGCTCAGGGGGCCTTGGCATACACTGGCACAACCCCAACATCAAGTTAGCCACAGGACAAATAGGCAAAACAGGATATCTGCATATTGGATAAACAGAGGGCACTAGAGGGATGGGAACCACTCCAAGTGGTACCTATGGGCTATGGAAGCAGGGAGGAAACATCTGGGCCCACCCTCAGCATAGCAGTCAGTAGTGTAGCCCGTATGTTGCGAACGCTAAGGGAGGGACTTGGAATGAGCAGAACATGAGAAGGTGGAGGCACTCAAAGACATTACCACCAAGAAAGGCCGGAACATCATCTTCTTGGGATGCAGAGTTACCAGATGCCCCCTGCATGACACCCCACCCCTGCATGTAAAGGATGAGCATGTGTACAGCTTGTTGATCTGGGTGGGGTGGGGGGAGAAGTGGGCATTGCAGGGAGACTTGTGTCAGATGAAGGGAAAGGGGAGTACCAAAGCTGTCCCATGTATGGGTAGTGGGCAGCAGGCTCTGAGAGAAGGCGGAGCAGATATAGGAGTGGATAGTCAACAGAGTGACAATAATACAGAGCTATGCATGGCCTCCAGAGTCACTAAGTGGGTCTTGAGCTGCTGGGCAGAGCAGCTGACAGGGGACACTGGGATATTCAAGTTAGCACAAAAGGTGCAATATGTATATAGTTCTTCTGGGGAAATACTATTAGAATGTGTGCTGATCAAGCAAACAGTGACAATAAAATATGTAATACTGGTAATAAGAGGTTGTGCAAAGATCCAAGATGGGAAGACATCCTCAGAATGGGTGGCAGGAGCCCGGGGCCTGGGCTGGGAGTAGGGAGGCAGAGGCTTGAGGATGTGAGTTGGAAGGATCATCTGTGAAGCAGGGGGAGTACTATGGCATGGGCACCTGACTGAAGACTCTTTCTTCCTTGTTCACTGTGTGTATAAATATCCAATTTATACAGATTTATCAAACTGGCAATATGGCTAATCTAATGTGTATATCCTGGAACATGAGGGGTATGAACACGCAGAAGGACCAAGTTAGGTCAACAGTAAAACTGCCGACCTCCCGCACAGCGACGGCACAATACCGAAGCAGGTATTGTGCTGCCCAATCCCCCATTGTTTGTGCCCCCCACACCTCCCGGACTTTAGAATTCTCAACTCCAGGTCAGAGTTGATCAGGGGAGGGGGCAGAACACTGGGGGAAAGCGAGACACAGAAATGGACCATTAAAGCGACTGTGGCTGTAGTGGTCTTTTTCCATGTTTCGCCGTCAGGGTGTTGGGCAAAAGGGGCCACCCTGAACACACCGGTGAAGAGGAGGAATGTGTTGACCTACATAAAGAAATAAAAAGCACAGGTGGCCATGCTACAGGAAACCAAGTTGAGCAGAGGGGATCATGAGCTCCTGATGAAGACTGGGTGGGTCAGGTGGTACATGCCTCAGCCCTGACAAGGAAAAGAGGGGTGGCAATATTACTCTACAGGCAGCTAAACTGGTCCCTTATGAAGGCCCAATCAGACCCTCAAGGTAGGTGAATACTCGCTAAACTCCAGACATCCATAGGGCCCATTCATGTGGGTAATCTTTATGCCTCAAATGAGGATGACCCAGATTTTGTCCACCTGCTGGCACAGAATATGATGAATACGGTGGAAGTGGGCATCTTGACTATATTGGGGGGATTTCAATTTGGTGCTGCAAGAGGCACTAGATAAGAGCTAATGAGCAGGAGACACCCATGGCAATTGGTGCATAATGCTACAAAGCATGATATGAGACCAAGGAATGGCTGACATATGGAGAATGTTACACCCCCATAGCAAGGATTACTTTATTACTCCCCAGTTTATGGATCTTACAGCCACATAGATTTCTGACTTACCTCCCTTTTGACCACACAGGCATCTGTGGCCTCAGAAATCCTACCTATAATAATATCTGACCACACTATTTAACATCTTATGGGCCTCCCCCTCCTAGGTCCACATTATGGAGATTAAAGATTAGACCCCCTGCTAATGAAATATCCTGATTTTGTGACGTGGGCCAGGGAGGAGGCTCATCTTTTTTTTCAGGAAAATTCCATACATGACACTTTGGCAGGGAACATGTGGGAGGCCTTTAAGTCCACCCAGAGAGGTAGAATAATCAGGCTTGCGGTGGCCAGACACAAGCAAAGGGGGAAACAGTTGAGAGGCCTTGAAGTGGAGCTGAAATTGGTGGAGGAAGAGCAGAAGCAGGAGGTGAGGCCCAGCACACATGACCCCTAGCCAGAAAAATATTGGAAATCAGGAAGGAGATAAACACACTACTGACCAGAAAGGTTGAATTAGCAATACTTAGGCTGAAGCATAAGTATTGGGAGGGGGGAGAGAAGGGGTGGAAGGAACTGGGCTTCAGATTACCGAAGCAACAAATATAAAGACGTATAGCAGGCCATAGAGATAAAATAGGAATGGTCCATACCACGCAGGAGGGGGTGAACCAGGTCATGGAAGCCTTTTACACGTCTTTGTATGCCTCTTTGAGGCCGGGGGACCCCCAGGCCACCATGAACGTTCTGACATCCATAATACTCCCCTCTGTCATAACACAACAGGCAGATGGGTTAGATGCACAGATCACCACTCAGGAGGTCAGAGAGGCCCTGCTCTCCCTCAAAACAGGCAAAGCCCCAGGGAGAGATGGTTACCAAGTGGAAATGTGACAAGCACTAGCAGACATAGTTCCCCTTTGCTACAGAACGTATATGTAGAGGCCAAAACAGAGGGCTGTTTTCCCCCCACAACGTGGGAAGCTGTCATCACAGTGCTGCCTAAAAAAGGGGAAGGACCCCACATCCCCAGGAAGCTATCGGCCAATCTCATTAATTAATGTAGATAGCAAGATCCTCACCAACCCTCCAACTTATCCATCCTGCGTAGGTAGGTTTTGTCTGGGGAAGACACAGTGTAGACCACATCTGGACACTGTGCAATCTTACAGATAATTCCAAAGACCTTCAGATCCCAGCGGTGGCCATAGATTTTGACAAGGCCTTTGATTCCCTAGAATGGGATTACCTGAAAGCAGTGCTAGAGTTTGTGGGGATGGGACTCAGACTTAGAACCTGGATTAGGGCCCTGTATCAGTCTCTAGCTGCTAGACTCCTTACCAGATCTACCCTGTCCTCCCCATTCCACCTGGGTAGCGGTACCAGATAGGGGATCCCCCTTTCCCCACTGCTATTTGTGTTGGCAGTAGAGCCAATAGCAGTCAAAATTCAACATGACCAGGGTATCGGGGTATACAGAGTGGCAGCACCAAGTATCCACCTTAATGTATGCTGATGATTTGCTAGTAACAGTGGTCAACCTATGTGATGCCCTCCCCCCATTACTGGAGACCCTCAAAGACTTCCACATACTATTGGGCCTTTGCCTAAATCAAGCAAACACAGAGGTACTCCCTCTTAATCCTTTATGTAGCCCCCTGATATTGGGAAACTCAGGCCTTAGATGGATGGGGGAGGGAATCACATACCTGGGCATACCTTCATGGCAGATCTCTCTAAAATCTGGGACAGCATCCTTCAACCATTGTTACAGGAGGTGGTGGAGGAGATGAACAGATGAAATAAGCTCCATCTTTCATTAGCAGGCAAGATAGCTGCAGTTAAAATGATTATTGTACCCAAAATGTTCTGTAAAGTGGCACGTAACCTGCTGGCCCTGCATCCCAAGAGGTATCAAAAGATAGATAAGGCAGTGGGTAGGTTCCTATGGGAAGGGAAAGTCTCAAGGTAGAGCCAGAACAAGATGAGAGCTCCCTGGCAGGTGGAAGGGTGGAATGCACCATGGTTTGAGGTATACAGTATAAATGGGCATTCCAGGTAGTACAGACCCTACACTGGTTCAGGCCAGTGGAGGAAGGGCAACCACAATAGGTGACCATAGAGAAGGAAGCCAGCCAAAGATATAGCTTACCCCTACTGATCTACAATCACCCAGGCACAAATATGAGGACTCCTCCCACAACAGGCCCCTCCCTGAGTTGTTGGGCTAAGGTGGTGAGGAGGCTGGAAACTAACATGTCCCCACTAAAATCCACTCCACTCTTGGGGAATGAGTGCATCTGTATAAGTAGACACCCTATACAATGGCCTGACTGGGAAAAAAAGGGGCATAGGGATGGTGAGGGATATAATGATGACTAGCACTGTAGTGATGGACACATTTAATAAATTACAGAAGAAATGGGGACTCTCAAGGACCAATTTCTAGAAATTCCTACAAATCTGTAGTGCAGTTCAAGCCTACGTTAAAGCTGCCCCAAAGAAGGCTCCCAAGACTCTCTTTCCTTCCTGGTTAGCTACATCTAAAATTATAGCCTTCAAGACATATGTGGTGGTGAGGGACAAGCTGCCCAGTCAATCAGACTAAGCTACGACCAGGTGGGAGAAGGATCTCCATAGTGGTATATCCAAGGAGTAATGGAAGGAATGTTGGGCAAATGCTCACAAAGATTTTGTAGACACAAAGAGCAGAATCATACAAAATAAAATTTTACAATCCAGGTACTGCACCCCTGTCATGCTGGTGAAAGCAGGAGTTTTGATGTTGGTCTGTTGCTGGAGATGTTTGGAAAATAAGGGAGACCTTCTGCACATCCTATGGGACTGCCCCAAAATTCAGGGGTTATGAGACACAAGTGCAACCTGGGCTCCAAGGTCATTCCTAAAACTATACCTCAAGAGGCTAAACTGCTCTTTCTGGGTATAAAATCAGTGCCCCCCCCATCTTATGGGTCAGGAGCATGGATGGTTGTCCCTTTTAGCAATGCAGGTCAAACTGCTCATCCTCTGTAGATGGAGGACCCCTGGCATCCCCACAACACAGGAGGTCATGACCTCTCTGCTCCATATAGCCTCTTTGGATAGACTCTCCAGTCTAGCTGAACAAGCAACAACAAAATATGAAAAGTATTGGGCCCCATTTATATGATATGCAACGCCCAAAACAAGGATAGGATGAAAGTCACGGGTCCAAGAATGGTGACAACCTCTGAGTATGTATCCTCACTAAGCTCATATCTCTATAATCTGTTGCTGTATTTTCCCTGAATGTAAATAGTTAATGCTACAAGTAGTTAGTATTAGAATAGTGATTCGTTGTTGTTTATTTTATATAGGGGGAGGTTGCCATGAAGCATCACCAGTCCCATAAGGACCTGTGGACAGAGACATGGAGCACAGGCACCTTGACATTTTCCTTGCCCATAAGATACAACAACTGTAGGTAAGTGTGACAATGTGATGACTAGTGTAACTTGTAAAAGGCTGTATATGTAACCACAACCTCCACCCTACAGACCCTGCTGCATTTTGTATGTTCTAACATTTGTAAATTGGAAAACGAATAAAATATTTAAGTGAAAAAAAAAATAAAAGCAGCAAAGATTAGGGTTAACGTGAAGAAAAATAAAGGCATGACTTTGGGTTCTTTGAAGGCAGGCTGTGCAAGCCACATCTTAGCTGTTCCTATTGAAGAGGGTCCCTCCACAGTTTTGGGTATAAAATTTGGACCAGGAAATTATTTGGCTAAAAAAAATGGGAGGAAAAATTGGCAATTGCGAAAAACAAAGTGAATTTTTGAATCAGTGTCCTAAGACAAAAGCAAAGCATGTTTATATGATCAAGACATTCTTAGTCCCCTTTTGTTTGTGTTCACTTGGTGCATGCGCAAGGAATGTCTTGAAACAGTATGACTTTCTGGAGGTGTGTGACCCTCCTCGGGAGTGCAGTGCCCAGTACAGCAGGCGTGACCCTACTGGACCAATACATGTCGAGCTGTGTATGACAGCAGTTCTGCTGTGTTGGTCTTCACTTCTAAGAAAAGCACCGCTGCAATCAGCGGTGGTAGCATGTGTGCAATTAGCATACTGACATGAGCCGAAACTGCTGTCATACACAGCTCAGCATGAAATCCCTCCTGCTTCCTTCCTCTGCTAATGTCCTGCCCCTCCCTCATTAGTGTTCTCACTGGCCCCCATATTGTATGCCGAGGAGGGTGCCCAATACTCCTTGTCCCATGCACCTCCCAACACACTGTGTGGCCTATGGGGGTGCCCAATCCCCCATCAGCTGCAGCTCCCCCCTCCCAACAAACAACCACTTGGCATGCTGGGACCCCACCCCATCATGCTCATGCTCCCCCCACACAAACACTGTATGGCTAACTGATGTGAGCTGAACTGCTGTCATACACAGCTCGGCATGAAATCCCTCCCACTTCCTCCCTGTGCTAATGTCCTCCCCCTCCCTCGTTAGTGCTCTCCCAGGCCCCCATGTTGTGTGCCGATGGGGTTGTCCAATACCCCTTGGCTGATGTGCCACCAGCACACTGTGTGGCCGACTGGGATGCCTAAACCCCAGCAGCTCCAGTCTCCACCCCCAACAAACACGTAAGTGGCACGCTGGGAGCCCACCCAGCATACCAAAAGCATCCGTCTTTTTGTTGTTTTTAAAATTCCTGTGAAAGAAGGAAATGGCCCCATGATGAGTCTCTTGCCCCCTCTGCCAACCCTCTCCCACCCCCTGTGCACCCACACCCCCCTCACCCCATACTTACCTCAGGAGTCAGGCATGACTATCATCGGTGGACCGGGAACATGTCTGCCCTCTTCAAAATCGACCATGAACTGAGGAAATGCCAGTAAGCTATATAATGGTATACATGGGTTTTTTCCAACTTAGGTAGATATCACGGCCATTTTAATGACTTTTGGCATAACATTTTCAACATGTGGTTGTTGGGACCCCTTCTCATAATTTCCGTCACTGTCATGCTGTTATTCCATCCCAAAAGGTGATTTTACGGTCACTGCATATAATCACCTTTTGGGACTGGTTAATGAAATGACCGTGTCAGTGTTCATAAGGTGGGCTCTCGAAAAGCCTATGTTGCAAATTTGGTGAAACAATTCAAAAAAATGACTGTTTTACAAGTGTGCATTTTGCAGTTTCCACGCACACTCAGAAGTTTGCGTATTTGTAATATTTTCAGTCCAGATTTTCAACACTGGCATATTTCCATACCTCCTTATGAACAGTGCAGCTGTCATTTTTCACATCCTGGCCAAAATGTGTTTTCGTGCTTCAGGTGCGGAATAGCGCGGTCTCTGTTGGAAATCAATGTTTGCTACAGAGTAAGACAATCACAGTGACACTGTTGAAGAGCAGAGATCCTAAAATGACTATGTTGAAAATTTGGAGATAACAGTCCATAAACTGGCTGTGTTATGAGGGTGCATTGCGCAGTTTCTACGCACACCCATACGTCTGTCAATTTGTAATATTTTCACTCCAGATTTTCAACATTGGCATTTTTTCACATCTCCTTATGACCAGTACAGCTGTCATTTTTCACATCTTGGCTTAAATGTGTTTTCGCACTTCTGGCACAGAATAGCACGGTTGTTGTGAGAAATCAGTGTTTGGTACAGAGTAAGAAAATCACACTGACACTGTTCATGAGCAGAGGTCCTAAAATGCCTATGTTGAAAATTTGGTGAAAAAATTCCCAAACATTACTGTTTTACAAGCATGCAGTGCACAGTTTCCACGTAGACTTGTAACTGCGAATTTGTAATAGTTTCACTTCAGATTTTCAACATTTGCATTTTCCCACACCTCCTTATGAACGGTACAGCTGTCATTTTTCACATCTTGGGTTGAAATGTGTTCTTACATTTCCAGCGCAGAATAGCACTGTCACTGTGGGAAATCAGTGTTTGGTACACAGTAAGAAAATTATAGTGACACTGTTCATGAGCAGAGGTGACAAAATGCCTATGTTGAAAATTTGGTGAAATAATTCCACTGAATGACTGTGTTATGAGTGTGCATTGTGCACTTTCCACACAGGCTCATAACCTTGAGAACAACCAGGGCATTAGGGTTCCTAAGACAGACACTTAAGAAGTATGAGGCTGAAATGTTAATCAGTTGCAAGAGGAGTTGCAGAGAGGCACTGTACTTGGACATGGATGCTAAAGGGACATGGTTACAACTGGGGGGGGCTTCATAAATGCCAAACACCACTGTAAATACCTGCAAACGAACGTTGATCATTGACAAATGCTTGTATATATCAGAGTTTCTTTCCCTTTTCCAAAGGAGTTAGAAGAAAAACTGCACAGTATTTGCTTTAGACTGCAGCGGGGGAGTCGCCTCAACCCATGAATGAGGGTACACATCTACAGGAAATTGAAGGAAGGTGAGCTTGGGTCAATAAGACCTGTGGTTTCCTTTTTTTGCACTTTTTTTACATATTTTGTAAAATTGGTTTAATTATACTTAGTTAAAATCTGGGTACCCCTTGGGAGGGCTTGGTGCCCTGTCCTTTTAAACTCTTGGGAAAGGGGATGGTAAAATTCTCAGCTGGCCCCCTCCTTATCATCTGGCTTTTCTATGTTCATATTTGCAAAATGTTAAAATGTGAAACCTTTCTTTTTTTGTATGTCAATTCATCCTCAAGGGACAAGTTATAGAAATATATTATTCAGGAACATTTCACTGAACCAATTGTTGTTATCACTTGGGATGTTAGTCCTTTGGTAACTTCAAAACAGTTTATGGATGCCAGAATTCCCAACAAAACAAAACATTTGATTTGAATATATGCCAATGGCAATTTACAAGTAAGAGGGAATCATGTGCACAAAAGCACTACATACCATTCTTACCTTCAGGACTCTTGTGGCCAAGATATAGAAACTATGTAATATTTATTCTTTACATGCCCATATATTGAAGACTTCTGGTCACTTTTGGAAGAACAATGGAAAGCCTTAACCTTTGTTATGATGTCTTATGTTGAGCTAATGTATTGTTCCTTTTCAGATGAGTGGTCCAGTTGGGATTACAGTACCCTATACATAATTATGGGAGGTATAAAATGATGCATATTGCAGGCTATATGTTCTTTAATTTGCACTTACTCACTTATTGTTGGAGTTTGCTTGGACCTTCACTTGTTGCTGATTTATTACTACTGCAATTTTAATCAACTTTTTTAATAGCCTGCTGTAGCTTAAATGAACAGCAACTCAAATGTTTCAGCCATTTCATTAGTTACTGATTGTGATATTATTTAAATTAATTGCAATGTGCTCTAGTTGTAATTGTTAGATATTTAACTCCAGCTTTAGCCATTTGTTTTTATATGCTCTGCCGTGTTACTCTTTTCTCTGGCTTAGCATAAGTTGCCCTATCTACCTTAATTTTTTTCCTTTCTCCCCTGACTGACTGCAGTCCTGGCTCCTCTCAGAACCCTTCCCCCCGGCTACCCCCTTCTCTCTGTAACTCTCTTCCATCTGGCTCCTAGCTAATCTCCATCCACCAATTTAACCTGTCTCCTGCTCCCTACTGCTCTTTTGTCTCCTGTGCCCGTCTCTCTCCCTGCCTTTTCCACTCCCTTGTCACCAACCATTTATTTAACTGGTAATTCACCCCTTTCTCTCTTCCAGCCTTGCCCCCCTCCATGACTAGGCGCTCTAATTTGCGGTGCAGCTTCCTGAAGCTGCCATCCACCTCCACACCTGCTCACCCAGCCAGTCCTCTTAGGTATGCCTCCTGTTCAGCTCCAGTTTGAATTTCAGTGGCTCCCCATCAGCTTGCAAGTGATTGGCCTCCTCTTGCTCCACGGCTTTCATTTTTTACCAGTCTGAACTGTTTTTGTATTCTGCTTAACTGTAGCTCTTTTAATCAGACTGCACTCTGTTTAAATTGCATCTTCTGCTAAAATATTAAGAACTGAAAAGTGCACTGCTATTGTTGCTCACTGTTGCAGCTTGCTTGAACCTTCAGTTGTTGCCAATTTATTATTTCTGCTATTTTAATCAACTCTTTTAATGGCCTTCTGCAGCTTAAATAAACAGCAACTCAAATGTTCTTCCTCCCACACCCCCCCCCAACCCCATCACTCTTTAAATAGTCTTTCTGCTATAGGTTTTCACCCAACTGAGCTTATTGTCCAGTTGGATCAACAACAGGTATTGTGTCCCCCTTAAAGTGTCTACTCCACCTAGCTGCTGAAGGTTCAGTTACAATCCTTTACCTTGCTTCAATTCCAGTAATTGCTCCTTTTACTAATTATTAAGGAAGCTAAATCTGCCTGTCTGAGCTACAACTCCAGTTAGTTCTCCCTCTGCTCCACTGTATATCTCGCTACACCAGTTAGATTAATTAGTGTTTCTCTCTCACTCTCTCTCTCTCGCTCTCTCTCTGTCTGCTTGTCTCCTGCTATCCATCATGCTGCTAACTCTGTCTGGCTCTCTCTTCTTATTCATACCTGCTGTCATCACTCCTTCTTATGTCTTCCCCTCCTATCACTCAACCACCCCTTTACTAACTTCATACCTCATTAGGCTATCTGTTCCCTTACCCACCCATGGTTCAGTCTCTTCACCCTTCCATCTATCCTGGTCCTACTGCACACTCTTACCCTGCTCCTTACTCCTCTCATTGCCCAGCTCCAGTGCTATACTTCAAATTCTCAAAAATTATGTCTTCTCCCCTGATGCTCACCTTACTAAATTACACTCCCTATCAGCCCACCCTCGGTACAAGAGCACTAAGTTTCATTATCTTATCATTAACTTCTGCTACTAGCCTCTGGTGACATAAATCTCAACCCTTTCCCTCCTTCCCCTACTCCATCAGCCCCCCCTCAAGGTCATAATATCTGCCACTTTAATATTAGAAGTCTCCTCCTCAAAATTGACTTATTGATACCACTTATGGCATCACTTGCTCTGACATGCTAATATGGAGTCATGGCTCAATGTTAAAATTCCTGACTCTTCTATTGCTATTCCTGGATTTGCCCACTATAGAAAAGACTGTGTTGGAATAGGGGGAGGTGTGGCAATGTAGATCTCCTCCTCTATCCAATATACTACTATACTTTCGACGTCATTCCCTTCAGCTTATGAGATGCTTATTATTAGACTCTCACTCCCTTTCTCATTACCCATCTTTGTGGTGGGGGCATATTGCTGTCTTGGCCTCAATGCTGCCTCTACCACTGATCTACTAAAAACTATTGCCTCGTACACCTCATCAGGTGAACTCTATGTCCTGGGGTACTTCAATCAGAACTGGCTGTCCTCCTCTTATAACAAAACCCATAATGATACAGCTGCTCTTAACCTCTCCCAATTGTTATAAGAACCAACCCAGTTAAATCATAAAACCCCAAACCTCTCACTTTTGACTGGGCCCTCACCTCACACTCACATAAGGTCATTAAATCTGGCCACCTTCCAGATGCCTTAAGTGACCATCACATGATTTATTTAGTCCATAAAATCCCCAGACCTAAGGCCCCTCACAAATCTTGCAAACCAGATCCTACAAATCCCTTGACCTATCCCCTCCTCTTACTTGACTTTACTCACACTGATTGGTCACCCATCTCATCAACTAACTCATTGGATGATGCCCTGGTATGTTTCAGCAATAATATCCTATGTATCTGGAATATACATGCCTCTATCAGGCATTCCAGGGTACATGGTAATCACCTTCCCTGGCTCTCTATGGAACTTCTGGCCTGCCAGTGTGCTCGTGATAAGGCCTGAAAGGTACATGAAGTTTCTCAGCTGCCAAGAGATCTCCAACTGTATTGTACACTTTGTAACTCCTGCACAAAGGCTATTAGGCTGGCAAAAGCTGAGTACTTTCATTCTGCCTTCTAGGCTAACATAAACAAACCCTTCTATTCCACTCCTTAAGTCACATGGATGTTTAATATTGGGCCTCCAGTTTGTAGCCTCTGAATTTAATGCCTGTTTCACTTCCTGCACTTCTTTCCTCCTTTCCTATCGTTCTCCTCCCCCTCCTCCAGTCCACCTCCTAGCAGCTCCACCTCTAAGCATGACTCTTTCTTCTTCTCACAAGTCTTCCCTGCTAACACCATAGCAGCCTTTCTAGCAATCAACCTCTCTAAAGGTAGCTCACTGGATTGGCTTGATCCCAAACTATTATTCCTATCTGCTCCAGCAATCTCCTCCTCCTCACTAGCTGATCTTCTAAATCTATCTTTCTCATCTGGAGCTGCCTGGAAATATGCAATTGTCCTCCCTCTACCTAAGGGTGGTGACTTCACATCTCCTGTCAGCTATCACCCTGTTTCTCTCCTCCCTGCTCTGGCTAAACTACAGGAGAACATGATCCTCTCTAAACTCGCTCCCTTTCTCTCAGAATTCTGATAATCCTCCTTCTTTTTTTTATTTAGTATACTTTATTAACATATAATGTATGGTAAGTGCCTATTAACCACCAAAATCAGCAGTCACACAGCTTTGTTATGCATTGTTTAGAATTTTAAAAAGTTGTTAACCGCACTTTGGAACTTCCAAATAGTGGCATAACAAAAAAGAAGGCACCAGAGTTCCATAATTCTCACACATAGAATGCAAACAGTGTTTTTTGACCATACACTATAAAAGATGATGCCTGGGGATCTGGTGACAACCACACTGAAATCACCTCTCGTGGTTGCTAGGGCTACCATGTTGCCCTAGCGACCACTGAGGTGATTACAGCGTGTTATCACCTGATCCCCAGCCATTATCCTCTATTTTAACCACAGAACAGAACATGAAAACAAAATCAAACACCCAATACAGAACACAGTCCAATATATATATATATATATATATATATATATATATAAAGGCTGAAGCAAGACAAAACCAAAAAGAAAAAGCCATCCCACCCCACCCAGTACCAACACCTCCCTCTCATCTGTGACCCAACTAAACTGCTAATCCACAAAGTAGGAAAGGCACCTTTCAAAACTATAAGGGATAAAAGGTTTGGGATCTGAGTGAGATCATGTGGAACCCTGGGTGCCCCAGAGGGACAATTAAGCATAGAGTGACTCCCATGTGAGTGAAAAAAGCTAAGTTCTCTTTTGCATTAGTGCTATGTATTTCCCCAACTGGAGAGCCTACAGGATCTCATGATGCCACTCTAAGAAGGATGGGGAAGCCTCGTCCTTTCAAAGTCATAGCATAACAAGCATAGCCATGGCAGTCACAAGGGACAGATGGGCTTTCCTGATGTTAGGGGTGCCAGAAGAAAAAATAGCCAATAAATAATTCACATGGTGAAAAGGTCATCCAGTCCCAAAAGGAGGTACAGGGCTCACTGGATGGAGAGCTAAAATGGTCAAATTTTAGCACACTTCCATAACATATGATGTAGGGAGCCAGGGACTTCTCGGCACTGGGTACATAAAGGAGAGGGTAATTTGCCCATCCTGTACAGCTTTAGTGGGGTAAAATACAAATTGTGCATGCTGTTAAACTGTACTAAATGGAGCCAATCCTGCTTTATAAATCTTTACAAATTTCTATGAGTAGCTTTCCAGTAATACCTATCATCTGGTAATTGGAGTGAGTGAACCCAATAACGACAAACCCTGTTAGGGAGATGGGGGTCTATAGACTGAAAATGCTTGTAAAGTGCAGACACTGAGTGAGGCTATACTGCAAAACAAAAAGGGAATCTACCCCATTTAATTTAGTTAGACACCAAGGTTTAGGAACCAAAAAGGCAGTCACGTCACCCCTAATCTGGAGGTACTTAAACAACTCTGTTCCCCTTAATTGGAACTGAGCCTGTAGAGTCTGAAAGAGAACTATGCCACCTACATGGGAGATATCACAGCCAGTGTGCAAGAACTCAGTTGGGGGCAGAAGGGACAGCAACCCATTTTAAAGAAAGGATTATTGAACATGGGTTGAGAGGTTGCAGTAGTCCATGTCAGAGATAGATAAGACTGCAATTGCACCCAGACTTTAAGTGACCACTCTATGGGGGTGGTACATAAGGGATAGGGAAGCTGAGAAGGCCTGAGGTACAGCAGATTATTAAGAGAACAACCTTCCCTGTGAGCTAAGGCCCTCTCAATGTCCAGCTAGAAAGGATTATGTATGGGAGGACCAGGCAGGGTGCAACTTGAACCCATCATAAGAATTTACTTGCATGTTTGGCACCATAATACAGAACTACCGAAGGTAGAGATAGGCCTCCATTCAACCTGGGGGCAACCAGCTTAATCTGGTTAAAGGTCAGTTGGTATTCATCTGTATCCCCCTTCCCCAGGTCATGCCAGAAAATAGACAGAATTTGTCTAGTGCACTTACTCGGTCAACAAAAACTAAATAAAGAGAAAATAACACATATGCTCTACAAATGGCAAAGGATTTCCAGAGGAATAAGTTGAATACCCGCTGCAGATGGGAAAACCAGCACTTAGGAAGATGAAATCCAAGCATCCCAGGGGGTATAACAAACAGGGCAGGACATTCATCTTAAGGATGTTAACACTCCCCCATAAGGACAAAGGGAGAGTGGACCATCTGTCTAGGCCTTACTAAACCACATTGATAAGCCTTGAAAAATTCTCCTTAACCATGATTGGCACTGAACGGGAAATCTTGACTCCCAAATAGGTTAACACCTGTGGCTCCCATGAGAGACCCAGGCTCAAGATGTCCCACTTAACAACCTGACTTTTGAGGGGAAAGACTTTTGTCTTAGAGACATTCAGTTTATAGAAGGAAACCCTCTAGAAAATGGAAATCTCCTGAAGAAGGGCTGGATAGACACAAGGGATCCTCCATGTGTAGGGGTAGGTCATCGGCATATGTGGACAGGACATAATGCTTGCCCACTACTGGAATCCCTTTGAGATCATTCGAGTTACATCGATGCTGAATGAGTGGTTCCAAATAAAAATTGAATAAGAGTGGGGACAGGGGGCACCCTTGCCGAGTACCACGTTAAGGAAAAAAGGGTTGAGAGGTGACCATTGCACCAAATGCAGGCTGATGGTGCAGCATATAAAAGTTACACCAATTTAATAAAATCCAGGGGGATCCCAAATTTCTGTAGTGTGGTGAACAAGAAGTTCCAGGCAACCCGAATGAAGGCTTTTTCCACATTCAGAGAAACTAAGACCATCGGAGACTTGCTTTCTGTGGATGTGGAAAACAGGTGTAAGAGTTTCCCGAGGTGATCCCCAGAAAATTGGCTGGACATAAAACCTACCCGTTCATGTCCAGTGACGGGGCCCATAGAGATGATCTTAATGTCTGAATTCAGGAGGGAAATGGGATGATAACTTTCCACTAGCAAGGGGTCTTTAATGAGCTTTGGTATAAACGTAACCAAGGCCTCCAAAAAAGCTGAGTCACCCATTCCATTCTTAAACCAGCAATTAAAAACCTCTGCAAGCAAAGGGGCAACTTCTGAAACACAAGCTGTATAAAAATATTAGTCAACCTGGTTGCTTTATCCTGCAGCAGTTGTCGAATGCCTTCTTCCACCTCTGCATGGTAATAAGGCCACCTAGTGAGGACACGGTCAGCAAAGACAGAGTAGAGAAGGGGACAGAGTCCAGAAAGGCCATAATGGTTTCTGGAATGGGGTCTAGGGACGGGTCAACTGCATACAACCATGTGTAGTAATTAAAAACCAGCAGCCATCTCCTAGGGATTGGTGACCACCTGGGCTTCTGGGTGAGGCTGTATTCCTGGGATAAATTTAGCCATTTTGGCCTGGTGCAGCCATAGGACAAGAAGCTTCCAAGCTTTATCTCTGGCATTCAGCTCAGTACTGGGACCAGTCCTTTTTAATATCTTTATAAGTGACATTGCAGAGGAACTGGAGGGAAAAGTATGTCTCTTTGCAGACAATACAAAGATCTGCAACAGGGTTGATACACAAGATGGAGTGGAAAGGATGAGAAAGGACTTGGCAAGGTTGGAGGAATGGTCACATGTATGGCAGCTCGGATTCAATGCAAAGAAGTGCAAGGTAATGCACCTGGGAAATAAAAACCCAGGGGAAGAGTACACAATGAGGGTGAGATACTGACAACAGTAAAATTGGAAAGGAACCAGGGGGTAATTATATCAGATGACCTAAAGGTGGGCAAGCAATGTGAGAAGGCAGTAAGGAAGGCTGAGGGGATACTGGGATGCATAGAGAGAGGCATCAATAGTAGAAAACAGGAAGTTGTTATCCCTCTGTTCAGACAGTTGGTAAGACCTCATCTGGAGTACCTTGTGCAGTTCTGGAGACCCCATCTCTGCAAAGACATAGACAGAGTGGAGACTGTACAGAGGAGTGCAACCAAATTGGTACAGGGTCTGCACCAGAAGACATATGAAGAAAGACTAAAGGAGCTTAATATGTATACCCTTGAGGAAAGAAGGGAGAGAGGGGACATGATAGAAACTTTCAAGTACCTCAAGGGAATCAACAAAGTCCAAGAGGGTAGCATCTTTCAGAAAAAGAGATGTGCAATGACAAGGGGGCACAATTTGAAGACAGAGGGGGGATGGCTCAGAGGTACTGTGAGGAAGTATTTTTTCATGGACAGGGTTGTGGATGCATGGAACAGCCTCTCTGATGAGGTCGTGGAGTCAAGAACAGTGGAGGAATTCAAGAATGCATGGGACAGACATAAGGCAGTCCTTGTGGGGTGTAGGAGGAAGTAAGAAGTTGGTTAACTGGGATCTGCAGCTTATCTGTTAGGAAGGAAAATGTGCAGACTAGGTGGGCCAAGAGGTCCTTATCTACCGTCAAATTCTATGTATGTTTCTATGTTTCTATTCAGATACTTTATCTTGGAGTGATGGAGTGCCAACTCAGCTTTCTGAGCCAAGACTTCCATATACTGGGAATGAAGGGAGTGCAACCTAGCCCAGTCTTCCTCAGATGAAGCATGAGTCAGGGAGCCTTCCTGCAGTTGAATACCACTAAGAAGCCAGTTGAGTTTAACCTTACCTGCTCGAACCCAAACCAAGGAAAGCCATATGAACTCCCCTCTAAGGGCACATTTAAGGGCTACCCAGAGAGTGTCCACATGCTCAACAAAACCCTTATTGAGATCCAGGAAAGTGGAAATCAACTGCTGGATGTGGGACAGGGTGTCATGGATCTGCAACAGTTGGGCACTGAGACACCAGAGGGAGTCACGCCGCAAGCCTTCACCCAGTAAATACTGGACCCCAACAGGAGAGTGGTCAGAAAGGACCATAGGGTAAATGCCTGAGGTAAGTATGCCAGGTAAGTATGAAGCTCTTACCAAGAAACAATCAATCCTGGAAAAGGTCTTGCTGGGCGGTGAAAAATAGGAACGCTGGTGTATCTGTTGGATTGAGGGCTTTCCAGACATCAACAATGCCAACCCTCTCCATCAAGTCAAGCAGTGCCGCCAGGGCCGGGGAGAGGTCAACAACCTTAGCATGCTAGCGGTCTAGATCTGAATGAAAAACCATATTCCAGTCACCCCCCATCAATATAGGTGAGGGAGGGTCAGAAACTAGGAGGGAAATAAATTGGATGAAAAAGTGAGGTGAATCTGAATTTGGGCCATATACAGAACTGATCACAATGGGATGAATACCAATGGCCCCTCAAACAATAATATATCATCCTGCAGGGTCCCAAAGCTCCTGAAAGAGTTTGAATGTTATCAATTTTGCAATAAAAATAACTAACCCCCATGTTTGGAGGAGACCCCAGACCCATAAGCCTGACCAGCCCACTCCTGTCTGAAAAAGTGTACATCCTCCCTATGAAGGTGGGATTCCTGCAAGCAGGCCACCCCTGTCTGCAGCTGTTGTAGGTGGTGCAAAATCATTGAAAGTTTGTGCCTATCCTGAGCTCCGTTTACATTCCAACTAATAAAACTGTGCGGTCCACTCATAATTTAAACAATCACTTAACAATGAGTCCAGAATAGGAAGAGCAACCATGCCCAGACCCACAGAACCATAATGAGAGTGGGGTCACAGACAAGCACCCTCCTACCCCCCATCCCCCATAAACAATTACAATAACCCCCTCCAAAAGCCCCAAACATAAAATGAACAAATCAGCTTAACACTACCCCTGGTCCTAAAGACTGCACTCCTAACACATCCTCATCCATGATGATTACAAATCCACACTACCTAAGACCAACCTCCCTGCCCTCCCCGCCAATGAAATAGTAAAGAAAATCTTCCTTCAAGGTCTATGCCCCTGTCTACACATACAGCAACAAGACAGAGAGTGGTTTAATAATAACATTCTAGTGAGGGTATGAGCAGAATAACCAGAGTAAACTAAAGAGATTACCCCCACAACGTTACCCCCAAAAAAAAAATTACCAGACTGGAAATCTGCAGTCACAATAGTTAAAGGAACAAATATAACACTGTTCAGAAAGGTACTACAGAGGGCCAGCTGTCCATTCAATGAAAAGATAAACAAAATGGGTGACAGTCAGTAGGGGGTGGGGTGGGCATGTCTCCCCATAACAGTAATCTAGGAGAAACACCCTTTTAATTCACTTTAGCATCATTAGTACAGCGTGTATGAAAATCAAAGAAAAAAGGAGCGATAATTGCATGTAACACAACAGTAAGTCCACCCAAAGCAGAACATAATTGTCTCAAGGTCTGGAGCTCCAAAAAGTCTTGATGGCAGTGTGCAAAGAGAGTCTTAAGGTAATAAGCCCCCCAGTATGGAGATCCGGAGTGGAACAAATCATTTCCTCATGAGGACCATGTTCTACTCACCTCTCTTGAGCCAAGGCCCCTTCATTGGCAAATTAATAGTCCAGTATAGGGGAGAAACAGCTATGGGAAACAGTGGGGTGCAGTTTCACATCTTCAACAGAAACACAGGGAGCACAGTCAGCTAAACAGCATCCTGCCGACACAGCCAATATACAAACTTAGGCCACAGAAGCTTATGACTGAGCATGTAGCAAGGTCCCTTATGCAGCAACACCATCGGGAAAAGCAGGGAGCGTCCACAAAATGCAAGGAGGCCTGGGCAAAAGATGTTAAAAAGCCCAGCAGGAGAAAGTGTAGCTAGTGCACACCTTGCAAAGTCATAGGGAGGAGGAAGAAAGAGGAGTGATTAAACAGTAGGCTGGAGAGCAGGTTTACAAACACATAAAATGGCAGTCATATCCCATAATAGCTCATGAAGTTCAGCAATTTCCACAGGAGCGGCATACAACATTAAGCCACAGGGCTGAATAACAAAACTGAACCAGAGCAAGCAAACAAATCCTCAAATCTCACTTAAACAGGTCAGGAAACCAGTTCTTGAGCTTTGAAGAAGCTTGAGCAGGGGTTTCCAATGAACACCACTTGCCCTTGTGAGGAATTTGCATCACAGCAGAGTATCGAACCGGAAACGGTTTACCCACTTCAATGAGCTTCGAGACAAGTGGATGCAGCTCTGTATGTCTGGCTCTTACCAACTAAGGCAGATTCTGTGCTAGGCATAGACAATGTCTCTCCCAGAGAAGGTCTTTCAGCTCCCTAATCTTTGACAAGATATGCTGTTTGTCTAAGAAATTCAACAGTTCAAAGATTAGGGGTGTAGGTGGAGAACCCGAAGTGGCGGCAGGCGCAAAGAGCGGTGGGCTCATTCGATGACATACTGCAGCCTGTTGGATGAAGGGCCCGCTATCTGCTCACAAAACTTCTGGATAAATTGGATAGTATTATTGCCCTCTTCCTTCTCCGGCAGGCCAAACAGAACTAAATTATTGCACCGACTCCAGCCCTCGAGGTCCTCTAGTTTGTCCTCGAGCCGGCAGAGCCTCTGGTGCAAGGCAGAAATGTCCACGTCCAGTTTAATCCTCCATTGCTCCAAGGAGAAGTCAGGCTTGAGAGTCAGCAACCCTAGTCGTGAGGGAGTCAATGGAGGAGCAGAGCCATTGAAGCTCATCCATGAGCATGGAGACTGCCAATTGTAGGGGCATCATTTCTTCAAGTAACGTCTCTTCAGTCAAGGCGGTCCCCACTGCAGCAGGCTTAGAAGAAGCCGCAGCCTGCTGTTTGGTCCTCTTAGCATGTTTCTCCCTCTCCGGTGTTGGGGGAGGCATATGATGCTGTAGTGGAGTTGGGGAAATCAGGGGCATTGTGATGCTCAGTGGGAGCCCCGCTCCCTGCTCCGGCGGCTCCTCCTGCCATGACGCCGCCTGACCCAACAGCCTCTCAATCGTTTGCAGGATTTCCAGTGATGCCCTAGCAACAGTCAGTATTTCCTGCAGTGCCTCCCTGATCATGTGCAGCTGCCGTCCACCTAGGACAAGGGAGCAGAGTCAATAGGTGTGAATGCACAGCCCCAAACAGCCCACCCACTGTGTATGGCATACGGCCGTGGGACTTGGCTCTGTGATAGTGTGTGACCACCCACAGTGATCGTGTCCACAAGACCTGCCCAGCCAGGCGCACACAGCCATGTGGACTGCTGCACACACCCACTGGCCAAGTTCTGCACAGCACCACCATGGCTGTTTCTTGACATGGCTATGTGGTGTGAAGGCAGTGGCACAGCCATGTACCCAGTGCACGCATGGACCATCACTGATGCACTCCCAGACATGCAGTGCCACTAGACAGTGCTGACTGTATCAAGTTGCATGCATGGCAGTGGTGTCAATGGATGGTGGCCATGCCCCGCTGCCCACCCTGTTACACAGCATGCAATAGTAATCATGGATGTAAGGCACTTACCATCATCAGACTGGTCCCTCTGCCTCTGTGGACCTTTGCCCCTACTGGTGTGATGGTCTTCCAGGTGGCGCCTTCTCTCCCTCGCAAGCCATCGCTCTTCTGGGCCTAAGGTGCAAACATGGAGAGAGGAACATCAGTACAATCCTGTAGCAAAGTCTCCCTGCCCCCATGTGTGTGCAATCCCACACAGCCAGACCCACCCACCCCACACCCTAATAGCACTACCACAGCCAACACCGGATGGTCCCCCCCCATATTCTAGACACATGCAACTGTGATACCCATATGGAAGATAAAAGTGTATGGACGTTACACCTACCTGGCCGTGGCATCGTGCCCCTCCTGGCACATGCCCACAGGCAGGCAAGCAGGTCCAGGTCCCTTCACCTCAGGTCCCCATATCTGTGGTGGCACTTCCCTGCCGTCTGCCCCATTCCTGTGGCCTCCTCCAGGGCGTCGGGCCACCTCCTGCCACACCTGACTCCTGGACCTGTCCAGGGGTGCCTCACCAAACAGTGGGCCAACAAGTGGCTCCACAATGGCAACCAAGTTTGCCATTTCTATCTGGCTCCACTGGGCAGCTCTCCTCTGTGCCATCTCTCTTGCTTGGTAGGGTCACAATAGCACTCTGCAACGCGGTCCCACCACGTGCAGATGCTGCGCAGTACAGCGCTGCCATTCCCTATCATGCTGTCACCAAACAGCGTGATAGTGGTGCACCCATGCCTGATGCATGGCGCCTAAGGGGCAAAGGTCAGGCACAGGGTCAAGGGTATCTGGCGCACGGACAGCCACAGCATGATTGGAACCCAATGCATGTAGTGCGATTGGGTGCCTGTGTGCCACCTCCAGTAGCGGCCTACCACGCTGTTGCCCCAGTGCGCCTACGATGCCCCAGTGCCACAGCGCCATATAGGTGAACATCACTGTAGCACCACTGGCACAATGGTGGCTGTGCCTTGCATTGCCTCCCATGCACAGAATGTCAGCAGTGCGGCAGGTGCCTGCGTCATCAACCCAGGTGTGCGCAGTTAGGTGTGTACTGCGCATGTCACAGAACTGCGCCCTTGGCTCAGCACATTCAACACAATTGCGCAAAGTGCAAAAGCACAATATTCAGCCGTCATATGCAAATCAGCTAATCAGCCATTCAATGGCGCAGCACTGCAATTTGTATCCACTTAAAGTTGCGCCTTGCCTCATTTGCATGGGTTGCGCTATAAAAAGTGCAACATTGGACTGCACTGGCCATAGTCGGTTACTGCAGTCTATTGGTGAGTTGCATGCTGTTTGGGAGTGTGGAGTGTGGATTTTGGGACATGCATGGGACTGCACAGTCACAGGTAACAACTGTCATTCTCACAGGCTGAATCATGACCAAGCGAGTTGTGGGAGAAGAGGAATAGAGTTGTGGGAGGAGGAGGAGGCCACATTTCACAAAGGCAGAGGCGGATGCCCTGTTTGAGGCCTACCTGGACAAGGAGCCGCTTCTCAGCGGACGCCAGGGAACACAACAGGCCTTCTGCTGCTGCATGGGAGGAAGTGGCGCGTGCTGTGAACCTGCATGGCAGCCACCAGCGCTCCATGCAGGAGTGCAAGAAGAAGATGGGCACAGACAGGAGGAGGATTAAGGAGAAGGTGGCTGCCATCAGTGCAGCACGATCTGCAACAGGTGGGGGACAGCTGGAGGTGCTACGCCTGACCCCACAGGAGGAGAGGGTTGCTGGCAGCATGCAGCGTTGTGCCATTGAAGGTGTTCCAGTTGGTGGATTTCAGACAGGTGGTAGCCCATCACTGCATGGTATGTCATGGTCTGTCTATTGTGGGGGGGGGACAGAGTAGGTCACATGCAGTAACGCGACTCTGTTTTCCCTTACAGATCCTGAGCATCTGCATGGGTCAGTGGTGGTGGGCCTCTCCACTGAGGCCAGTCAGATTGAGATGGAGGAGGGCCCATCCACCTCCACAGGAATACATGGCTCAGTGCGACAGTGGGCTGGCCTAGATGTCCAGACTGATGTTGTTGGAACAGGTGCAGAGGAGGCCCTGCCTGTGTCCCAGTATGCCAGTGTCCACGGATGCCAGCATGCTGTGACTCAGGCTGGTGCCGTGTCTGTCACCGATGATGATGTTGCCAACATCATGGGCTGTGACATGTGTGTGCCACAGGATGGCCACACAGCAGGTAACATCCTGGTGATGGCTGTGGGTGGTGCTGCCGTGGAGGCTTGCGTGTCATCACAGCCACAACCTGTGCCTGTCAGCACCGGTGGGGCAGCAATGGTGTGTGTACAGGACAGTGGGACTGTTGCAGCCACTGCGGCAGCACCAGTGAGCCCTGGGGAGCAGCAGCCAGAGGGGCAGCATCAGCAGTCGGCCAATGGGCTTGGGGGTACAGTGTCAGGGGGCGGCATCAGTGCACCACCTCTGGACTTGCCGAGGCCTGGTCCTGGTGTACAGTGCCCACCCTCAAGGGGTGCTGAGCATCAGGGCCATGCACACCCTGAGGGACAGCAGCTGATCAGGCAGATGACCTCTTGGATGAGCACACCCACATACTGCAAGCATCAGTCAATCAGCAGATGCGGCTTGAGACAGTGGTGGAAGCACTGAGTGCGGCTCTGCAGCGGGCAGAGGAGCGTCACAGCAGAGACACCGCTCTGCTCCTGGCAGGAATGGACCAGTTGCGGGAGGATGTGACCACTGCCATTGACAGGCAGACACAGGCATTCAGTGCTGTCATGGCCACAATGGGCACAGTTATTTGCCCATGCTACGCAGACACCATACAGTGCACTGTCCACCCCCCATTCCCCACGTCATGTGACACCATCCTTGTCGACACCAGGTTCAGCTGTGGGCATCCCGAGCACTCCTCGTGCATGCATGTTCGGTGTGCTGCAGACCCCTGCATGAGCACGGTAGTGTTCACGCAGTGGAACCCCTGGGGGACCATCTGTGCCACCCCACGAGGCCAGTGGTCAGCTTGTCACTGATGCCGGTCTCGGTGGGGCCACCCATACATCTGTGGTGGCCGGGGCACTGTGGCGCATGACTGACCTGTCTCCCAATGGGGCTACTGTCTGATGCTGCCCTGTGTACATTGTGTCGTTCAGTGGGCAATGCATGGGTGGGTACCCAGCCCTGCATGCAGACACACAGTCCATCTGCACACCCTCCCGGCTGCTGTCCGCAGTTGCGTGTACATGATGATGCCTGCATTGTGCTGTACAGCAATGTGCAATGATGCCCAGCATCTGACACATGCACAATGACAGGCAGTGGGCGTGGTGGTCTGTGGACATGTGTGTGGCTAGGGGTGGCATTCTGGGTCGGTGTGCCTCCTACCCTTTGTGCATGTCTGGTGCATTGTGTGTGTGTGTGTCTATCCGCGTTCCATGTTAGACCTCACCCATCCCTGGTGGTGTGTGTGGTTCCATGCCTGGCCAGTTCCCTTGATGGCGTGCACCCCTGGTGTGTGTCCATGCATGTTTGTGGGTTGTGCCTTAGTCACTGGTGGTTGCACTTGGCCCCATGACTTACCTGGGTTGGCTGAAGTGCTCCTACGTGATGATGTCCCAGTTTAGCTGTGCCAGCCGGAGCAGTCGGGAGTCCCATCACCCAAGGGGGGGTTGCCCATCACCATTGTCACCGGCGTCCTCATCGTCCCCATTGCTGTCCCCTTCAACCTGTACGGCTATCCCACATTCGTTGGCCATGTTGTGCAGGATGCAACAGGCCAGAAATAGCCCACAGGCCTTTGAGGGGCTGTACTGTAGGGCACCACCGGAGGTGTCCAGGTAATGGAATTGTGCATTCAGCATCCCGAACACCCGCTCAATGACATTACATGTGGTGGTGTGTGCCTCATTGTAGCATTGCTGCGATGGGGTCGCAGGGCACCGGTATGGTGTGAGCAGCCAGGGACAGAGTGGATATCAACTGTCACCTGTGTGTAGAGGGTGGAGGTTAGTTTGGTGATCAGCATCACCCTGCTCTGGGCCATGTAGGCCACTACCCATGTTACCTCTGACCATGCTCCCCCAGGCCCTATGTTTATAGGTGTGGTTTGCATACTCGCCCACTAGGTGGCCAGTGTGGATATCCCCACTCTCAAATCTGTGGCACAGTGCTGACTGGTGCCAGATGAAGGCATCATGTGCTCCCCCAGGGTGCGTGGCACAGACATTGATTATGCACCCCCTGGCATTGCACACCACCTGGCAGTTGATGCTAGCATAGCCCTTGCAACTAATGGCTGTGGCCCCCTTGGGGCCAGGTGGTGTGCAGATGGCCACATGGGTGCAGTCTATTGCCCCTAGCACACCAGGCAAACATGCTACCCTGTGGAACTCCTGTATGTTTGCTGTGTGCTCTGCCGGTGTGCTGGGGAAATGGATGTACTCCACAGCATGTGACAGCAGTGCATTGAGGAATTGAGTGAGGTGGCATGACACGACTGACTGGGTTATGCCTGTGGTGTCCTCAGTTGGTCTCTGGAAGGTACCCATGGTGAGCAAGCACATGCAAGCTGTCACTTTAGTCTCCACTGATAGAGCATGGATCCATTGTGTGGGTGCCTGCATCACATCACTGCATAGCTCACAGAGCCACCTCAGAATTGCCTGATTCAGGCAGTACCAGCCCACAATCTCTGTATCACTATACAGCTTGAAGCTGGAGTGGGCTCTGTACTGCCTGTTGGGGTCTTACCACCGACGGGCCCTTCCACGGCCGTGCACCCCTGCTGCCTGCCTTCTCACCCCCTCATTACTGCCTCCATCTGGATGGAGGCACTGGCCATGTCTCTGGCTTGTGTTCACCTCCCCCGGCAGCTGTTTCTGTGTTCCCCCACTGTCCTGGCTGCTACTTCCCCTGGACCGGGAACACCAGACTGTGCTGGCCTCACTGCTGTGTGGCAGGTACTTCTCCCTTCTACACTGTGTCTCCCCACACCTTCCCCATAGCCTGTGGGTTCCAGGTGCCCTTTCACTGTCCTGCCCTGTGTGTGTGTGTGTTGCCTGTGTGGCTGGCTATAGTTCAGCAACTTGAGGCTTCGCTGTAGTGTTCTTACATCTCTCCCTTGCTCCTTTTTTATTTTGGCTCATTTCCGCTATGGTGCATCTTCCGCTGGCACCCCTATTGTGCATGGTGCATGTTGTTGAATATCGCACTGTGCCATTTCTGCACGGTTCCTCCCCCTTCAGTTGCGCATACATTCATTATCATTACGCTGTTACTCAGCGTGATTTGGGGGCTGCAACTGCCTCCCACTGAATATCGCAGAATGGCACATTTTCAGACTTGAGCTGGCGCAACCCTATTGTGCATGGCACAACTCTTTTGAATATCTGGGGCATTATTTTTATCCTTTACAGTTACTTTAAAGTTATTCTGCCTCTATAGCTTACTTCCTACTTCAAGTCATAATGTTCTGTTGTGACATTACAATCTGTTGCCATGAGAGTAACTGTGATGTCACAAGCAGAGCATTATAACCTCAGGTAGAGAGACAGCAACAAAAATAGATGTACTCTTCATGAGCAAAAATCCTGTTTTCATGCAATTGACCTTAGCAATAAATAATGGGGAGGAGAAATAAAGAACTAATGTGAAATACAAGTTGAACTTTATTTTAATATTATGTTTTGTCAAAGTTCTCCTGAAGTTGTCGCCTGCTCCTTAACCTTATTTTTCCTTGTGGTTTTAATCATTGCCATTTATTAATGCCAGCACAAACACAGAGGGTTTTTAAATGAAACTTCAGTTCATTTATAGCTTTTCTCAGGGCGAGAACTTTCAAGTCAGTGTCATTTGACCTTGGGATAGCCTTCTTTTGATGGAACATTTGCTGTCTTTATATGGGTATGTTGTTTTTTTTTTTTAATGCAGTTTTAACTAGTAGGGTCTTTAACAACTTTTCATCTTTTTTTTTTTTTGCATGATCTGGGTTTTGAGAAAGTATGTTCTTCTAAAACAACTGCCAGGGTTTTCTGATGAAGGATTCTGTGTAATCAAAAAGCTAAAAGCACCTGTGTTCTTTTGTAACAACTCTGTGGGTCCAATAAAAGGTATCAAATCATTTGTTTCTGTGGATCTTGTGTTACAAGGACCAATACAGCAACACATTTTTCTGTGGCTTTATGGTTTTAGAAATATTAGCAGGAACTTATCAGTACAGTGCCCACGGTTCTGAAACCATGAAGTGAAATAGTCAAAACTCCAGATTCTTGGTTCCATGAAAGGAACTGCACGGAATATTGTCCATACAAAGAAAACAATACAAAACACAACTGACAACTTCAGTTTTTAGTCAGGCACTGTAAAACAGGGATCCTTTAGAGGTATAAATGTAATTTATGAAAACAGAGACATTTCAAACAGCTGTACATATGAAATCAGTTCCTGTCCACTTTAAATTAGGATTGACATTAGGTGAACACAGTGGTCTAGTTCAGAATTTCACTTAAGTGGCAAAATAATTTACAAAACTGAGGCTTTTTAGAAGTGCAATAGGATTTATCCCAAGCAAATGTAAATATCTCTAAAAGTTTACAAGTTACAGATAAAAAAATATGAAAGTTGTTCAGGACAAAAATACCTTTCACATGAGCCTGGTCATTAAGCTGAACTAATTATATGTTTTAAACTATGATCATCTGATTACCTCAATTTTCATTTTTCATAGGAGTTATGCCAAACAAATGTAAATATCTCTAAAGTATACACGTTACACATAAACCATCATATGCAAGTTGTTCAGGACAAAAATACCTTTCCAATGAGCCTATTCAGTAAGCTGTACTCATTATATGTTTTAAACTATAGCCATCTGATTACCTGAGTTTTCATTTTTCTTCACAATTTTCACCTTTTGGATGGCTATATTTAAAAAATCTAATGAATTCAGAGAAGTGACTACCCTCATTTGAAAGATCATTTTGTCCTGAACATCGTTCATGTTGGTTGGATATTGGTAACTTGTATATGTCCCAAGATATTTTTTCATTTGTTTGGCATGACTCCTACTGTGTTCGCTCAGAAGGAAAATAAATGAGGTTGTTTGGAAGACCATAATTTACAAAATATAAGGAATTCAGATTAGTGACTGCCCTCATGTGAAAGGCATTTTTGTCCTGAACAACTTTCATACCAGTTGTTTTTGTGCACCTTGAATATTTTTAAAGATATTTAGATTTGTTTTGAAGGTTGGAGTTCTCTGCCCATCATTCTAAAAAGAAAGGAGTATTTTTTTTACTGGCATAGGGGTTTGTAGTGAATGGAAGAATACACTGCAAACTACTGAAAAATTTTCAAGCTTTTCAATCTTTTCAAGCTAAAGCAAAATGGCTGTAGGCTCCACCCACAGCCATAAAAAACACATATCCTAATTGATCTGTAACTCACCCTTTCTGCCTTATTCCCAGGGTATCCTTGTGCTGTAGGGAGGCTATTCCAAGCATCCACCACTTTTTATGTGAAAAAATAATTCCTCATTTTGCCCCTGAACCTACCCCCCTCCAGCCTCATTTCATGGCCCCTTGTTCTTCTCCACCTTCTTTTTTGAAAGATGCTTCCCTCTTGTACCTTGTTCATGCCCCTGAGGTACTTGAATGTTTCTAACATATCCCCCCTTTCCCTCCTCTCTTCCAGGGAATACATACTGAGTTCCTCTAGCCTCTCCATGTAGGGCTTTTCATGCAAACCCTATACATTTTGGTAGTGCTCCTCTGGACTTCCTCCACTTTCTCTATGTCCATCTGGAGACACCATCACCAGAACTGGACACAGTACTCCAGCTGAGGTCTCACCAGCGATCTGTACAGTGGCATAACCACCTCCTTTTTTCTGCTTGTGTTGCCTCTCCCTATGTACCCCAGCATCCTACTGGCTTTCCCAACAGCCTTCTCACATTGTCTGGTCACCTTTACATCATCAGATATAAGTATTCCCAGATCCCGTTCTTGATTGGTGGCTGCCAGTCCCCACCCCATTTTATGATTCTCCCTTGGATTTCTGCTCCCCAAGTGCATGGTTTTGCACTTTTTTGAACTTGAATCCTAGCTGCCACACTTTTGATCACTTCGCCAACCTACTTAGGTCTTTTATAATTTTTTCCACCTCCTCTGGAGTGTCAACCCATTTGCAGATCTTTGTGTCATCTGCAAAGAGACACACCTTTCTTTTCAGTCCATCAGCAATGCTTCCTAGGAAGATATTGAAGAGGATCGGCCCCAGGACCAATCCCATTGGCACCCAACTGGTCACCCCCCTTTTCAGATTGAACCCCATTTACCAGCATCCTCTGTGTCCTGCCATTCAACAAATGTTTGACCCCATTCACCACATTGGGGCCTACCAGCAGGCTACCTAATTTATTTGCCAACCATCTATGTGGGACAGTGTCAAAGGTCTTGCTGAAATCTAAATGGGCCACATCAACCATCCTTCTCTGATCTACCTCCCTGGTCACCCAGTCAAATAAATCTATTAAATTTGTTTGACAAGACCTTCCCGCTGTGAATCCATGCTGCCTTGGATCCTGTGTTCTGCTAGATTCAAGGAATAACACAATCTTCTCTTTTAACAGAGGCTCCACTAATTTCCCCACCACAGAGGTCAGACTGACGAGTCTGTAGTTGCCTGCTTCCTCTCAGCTTCCACTTTTGTGGAGAGGGACCTCATTTGCCCTTCTCCAGTCTTCTGGGACCTCCCCTTAGGGCACTCAGCTCCTCTCTGAGTTCTTTTAATATTCTGGGGTGAATCCCATCTAGCCCAACTGTTTTTTCTGTTTTTAGTTTCCTGAGTGCCTCTGGAACTTTCTTTACTTTGAATGGACTGGTGTCTACCTCCATTCTATGGTTGCCTTTATTGCTGAGTTGTGGACCTTTGGCTTCCTCTTCCTGTGTGAAAACTGAACAAAAATATTTGTTCATTATTGCTGCTTTTTCAATGTCTTCCACTGCACACCCTCCCCCTCCTTCGTCATCCTGAGAATCCCACTTGTTGTCTTTTTCCTCTCACTAACATATGTAAAGAAGGTCTTGTCACCTTTCCTAATAGCCTGGGCTATATTTTCCTCTGTTTGTGCCTTTGTGTTCCTGACTGCTTTCTTTGCATCCCTATGCTTCTTGAGATATTTCTCTCTGCCCTCTCTCCTTGCATTTCCTTGTATCTCCTGAAAGATCCTTTTGTTTCTCTTACTTTCCTGGCCACTTCCTTCTAAAACCATGGCAGTCATGTTTTTCTCTTACTGTTGCTTTGCAGCTTCACACAGAGTCTTGTTGCATTTATTATGGCCCATTGAGCCTAGACCACTGTTTCTCCATGTTCCCCCCTTTGTCCTCTTTCACCTGGGCTCCCTTGAGACATTCAACCATTTTGACAAAGTTGGCCCATGTGAAGTCCAGGACCTTTATTTTTGAGTGGTTTCTTCTTCAACTGTGGTCACACTGAACCATACTGTCCTGTGATCACTGGATCCTATGTGGCTGTCTACTATAACATCCTTGACCCTGTCCCTATTGGTGAGCATCAGGTCTACTACAGCCCCCTCATGGGTGAGTTCAGCCACAAGCTGTCTTAGGCATGCCCCCAGCAGGGCAGTCAGGATGTTCCTGTCTTTGGCTGTACTCACAGTCTAGGTGCATCTATCTACAACTGATTGACTGAAGTCTCCCAGCAGCAGTAGTTCTCCCTTTGTTGCCATTTTGTGGAGGGATTCCACTAGTATTTTGTCTGTCTCCTTTCCTTGTGCCAGAAGACTGTAGGTCACCCTTGTGCACATTTTGGTTCCATTTCCTGTCTCCAGGGTAACCCACAGTGCCTTTGCTCCCTCCTGCAACACCTGAACCTCAATTGCTTTTTTTCTCTCCCTCACATACATAGCCACCCCTCCCACCTTTCTTCCTTCCCTGTCTTTCCTGAAAAGTGTGTAGCCTGGCATGGCTATATCTCATTCATGGTTTACTGTGTACCACGTTTCTGTCACAGCCACTATGTCCATGTCTGCCTCCACCATCAATGCCACTAGGTCTGGGATTTTGTTTCCCAGGCTGTGGGCATTTGTACATATTGCACTCCACATCCAGTTATCTCCCCCCTTTACATCCCTGTCCCTCCTTTGTCCTCTTCTTGCATTTTGTCCCATTATTACATCTCTCTACCAAGCTCCCTATGTAGGAATTTTGCTTATATGATCTTCTGTCCCTAGTAACCTCTTTTCAGCCTGCCTCATCCTGGGGGGAGAGGCAATAAGATATTCCTTGCTTGCTTTCACCTCCCCCTTGGCTAGTTTAAATGCTTTCTGAGGAAACATTTAAACCTCTCACCAAGGATATTGGTGTCCCCCCCGGATGGATTCAGGCCATCCAGCTTGCACAGTCCTTCATCCTTCCAGGTGGGCCCAGCCCCAATGAAGCAGAAACCCTCTTGTCCACACCAATCTTTCAACCATTCATTAAATTTCCTGGTGTGGGATGTCTCTATCTCCCCCTTTGCCATAGACAGGTAGAGCCTCAAGAAAGCTACAGCATGTGCAACTTGCTTAAGACCCCTTCCAAGCTTCCAAAAGTCCTCCTACACTGCCTTTAAGTCCACCACTTCCCCAACTACAGTAGATCATTTGTCCCTATGTGTACAATGAAATCTTACTCCTCCCTCTTAGCTAATGCCCTGGTGATCCTTACGAGCTGCCCCCCTCCAGCCAAATTGTGCCTCCAGGTAGGCACTTAACCTCCCTGTCCCTACCACTGCCTATCCCCAACTCTATTCCTCTCACAATGGAGTCCCCAAACAGGATTTGTTTCCTCCTTCTCCTCCTCCTCTGGGGTCTCCTGCTGCTCCTCTTGGGGCTCCATCATGGAGGCCCCACTCATCCTCCCTAGTGACTATGTTGGGATGCCCTGTGGGACCTTCCCGTTCCACCAGAATGGCGTATGAGTTTTGTAGTTTCACAAGATGGGGAATGTGCCTGTCACCCCTTCCCTCCCCCTCACTGAGCCCTCTGTAGTCCATCCATTCTTTCTCTGAGGCAACTGTTGAGGAAGCAGATGCTGACTAAGTGGCCTCTGGGTGTAGGCATAGGCCTCCTGCAACCTAGCCATCTCAGCTAGGAGACTGTTGACTTCCGTCCTCAGCTGAGATAGGTGCCTGCATATGGAGCAGCACCACAACATCCAAAAGGTCCTTCTGAACACTGCTGCTTCACAGCCACTGCACTGCACCACACACATCATTTCCCCTTTGTTTCTCTGTCTTAACTTTGCACTAAACTTGACCTTTGCCCTCTGTTTTGCCTTGCCCTGTTACCTAGATTAACTGTGGTCTTCTAAAAAACTATTTGTCTCTCCTTTCTGTCTTGTTCAATGATCCCTGTTCACCTACTGTAGCTTGACTATGAATTTTTTTTTGTACTCCTACTTTCTCTCTCTCTCTCTTTCCCTCTCTCTCGGATGAACTACCCTACAGTAGACCTGGCAATTTCAATGTGTTCTGTCAGGTCTATATGGTTGTTTCTACCTCTTCCTGTTCCCAAACCAGATATTGCAATACTCTTGGATGCTCCCCATCCTATAAAGGGAGATGAGCATGGGGTGGGTTTACTTTTGCCTTAGCCACACACCCCTATTTACAACTCTCCTCCTCACCTAGCTAGCTGCAAAGATGATAACAGTTATCTTCCCCCAACTCAGAAAAGCACACTAACTCTTGTGTTTTTTACCCTAATTCAAGGTCCCAATTTGCCTTGCAGACCCTGTAATAGACTTTGACTCTTGCTTAGTCAGAAGTATTCCAGTAGTAAAATTCTAGCTCCTTATTCATCTGCCTCCTTTCCATGATAGCAAGATTGCTCTCTGCCAAAAGCTAGCAATACAGAAGTCCAAATACAGACAACTGGTTTACTTCTGCCTTGCAGACCCTGTAACAGACTCTGACTTTCTTGATGATTCAGAAGGGTTCTAGTAGTAAAGTTCTAGATCCTTAGTTAGCTGCCTTCTTGCTGTGATATCAAGATTGCTTTCTTATGTCTGCATATTTATTGTTCATTTGTATAAAGGTTTTTTTTTCTAATTTTTTTTGCCTTTTTTTGTTAAACTTCAGTATAACATTGACCTGAAAGGTGTTGTGTCAGCAGTGGTCACTGGTTCTGTTTCTTATTGTTCAAAGCCTTGTTCATATAGTTCAAAGTCTAATGATTTTTTTTGTTTGTTCCAGCTATAGCATATGGGTTAGGGTGTTGCATTTCTTTGTTATCTGTATCTGTACGTATTCATTTATTAATAAAGATGTTCCTACTTTTTTCAAGATGTGCCATGGGATCTTTTACACCCACCTGAACCACCACCAGAACAGGCACACAGAATCTCAGTTTAATGTCTCATCAAAAAGATGGCATCGCAGGAGTTCAGCACCCCCTCATACTGCACCAGAGTGTCAGCAGTGGGATTTAACCCAAATTCTTGGTGTGGGGAAGGAACCTACAGTCTTTCGATATTCTGGCCTCAGAGGTGAGTGTGCAATCTACTGCACCATAGACACTAGTATTTAATATTCAGGTGTCTTTTTAAACATTAATATTGTGTATTTTCAAAATCTTTTTGTTGGAAAATATCTCTCACTCTTTGTTCTGCTTCAGTACAGTACAGGAATGAAATCTCTTGTTCTTTAATTACCGTAAGATCTGTAAACCGAAAATAAGTACACTCATTTATTATTTAATCTTGTAAACCATTTAGAGGAGTAATTTTTTTCTCATATTACTAGCATCAATCCAGCAAAGTTCTAATAATCTGGTATTTTGCATATTGATAATTTTAGCCCATTGTCTAATGGTTGTTGTAATTAATTTTGCCTCTGTTAAAAAGCTGAATGGGTGTTTCTTGGCAATCCTATTAAATTTTGAATAAAGACGTTTTGTACTGTATACTTTCTAGAATAAAGTTCTTTTCTGATAAACTCCAAACTTCTCTACCATACATTATTTGGCTGATGATATCACATTCAAATGATATGTCCTGTGCTATAAAAGTAACCCACAAAATTTGTTGTAAATCTCTTAATTGCCAGACAAGCCTTGTTAGAGGAATCTTTTACTCTTTTTATACGAGCACCTCAAGTCATATGCTTGTCAAGTACAACACCTAGATAACATAAATCATTACATTTCTCACAGTTTTTAGAGTTGATTACCCATTTTTTTTCTTTACTTCTTCCCTCTCCTGAAAAAAAAAATGATTTACTATGCTTTTTGTTGCCAGGGTCCTGGTAGCTCATCCTCCACACTATTCAATCTCCACTCACCCTAAGGAATTACCTCAGCAATGGTCTTCCTAGGCTTACCTCCCTGAGTGGTTTTTTTTTTACAGTTTTAAGTTCCAAATCTATGTTAGATTAGTGAGTCATAAAATAAGTAATTACTCTTTTTCTGCCCAATGGCATTTGGAAAACAGAACTGCATCATCCACATACATTAAAATGTGTACATACATGTTATTAATTTTTACGTGAAAGGTGTCCATGCTACTCAGAGCACTAATCATACTTTCTGTATATATGTTAAACTAGCATTGCACAAGAATGCAAACCTGTTTAACCCCTTGTTTGATGTTTATGGGGTTGGAACGGGCACCATTCCTAGAATATCTAATTGTTACATATGTTGTTGTGTAACAGCTTCAAAATTTACAGTAGCATTATTTCAATGCCCTGACTAGCTGGTATTTTCCATAATAGTTCTCTGTTAATGGAATCAAAGGCAGACTTGATATCCAGAGAATAAGCATAGATGTTTTACTTCTTTTATCTTACATATTATTGTCTAAGATATAACTGAGCAAAAGATCAGATCCATAGTCAAATAATTTCTCCTGAATCCACACTGATATTCAGAGATAAGATTATGTTCACATAATCTGAATTCAAGACAATCAAGTGATAAGCTTGAGAATATTTTCAGGCCAATTGGTAATAACGTTGTGGAGCAATAACATGCTGGTTCAACATGTGATCCATTTTTAAATAGTGGTATTATAATATCAGTGTTCCAAGCCTTCAGGAGCATTAAACACCTAGGGGCTAGATATTCAAAGGTCCCCAGGCACACAGCACAAGTGCCTGTGCAGCACAACCCAGATGCGCTGCCCAAAAAAACTGCCATATTCAGCCGCTGCACCACAGGATGCACCATCACAACTGCCACGGAATATACCACGGATGTGCTATGGTGCAACCTCACATGCACAGCGCAGAAGGGCAGGACTGAATATGGCAAGTGGAGTAGGCCTGCCTGAGACTGGAGCAACATGTCAGTACCCAGGGTGAGCCATGAGCACAATGCAAGTGCAGAGACAGGGTGAACCCAGCAACCATGGCTGTGGTGAACAGATTGGCACTGCACAGGATCAGGATGGGCACTGTGCAGCACAACAGGAGCACAGGATGTGGCAACACACACACACAGACATGCACTGTGCCCAGCACACGCTGATGGCAAGGCGCTGACAAGGACATAGGTGACAGGACAGAACACTAGGGATGGCAATGGACAACATGGCCAACACAGGCACTGGCAAAACAGTGCCAGGTAGGCAGGTGTGCTAGATGTGTGTAGGCCACATAGGGTGCACATGTCCAGGGACACATGATGTGGAAAGCAGTGCAGCATGGCGCACAGTGCAAACACCATGGAATGCACAGCACTGGGGGTTAGACACACCGAACATGCCACTGTGGGCAATGGGGGTGTCAGCACAGAGGCACTACAGAGATGACCAAGGCAAACATGGGATTGGCCTGTGTGGGCAGACAGGGAGGCCATGTGCTACAGGACATGAACAGGCAAGCCATGCAGGCCAAGGGGCAGTGGGCAGTGTAAGCAACAGAACAGCAGACATCTACCACAGCACAGACTGACCACAGACAGAGGGAATGTCCATTATAAAAATGCTTTAATACAACACACAGGTAAAAAGGCAACACAACTAAGCAACAATACCAAGAACAGCAACCAAAACCTCAAAACAGGGGGGATGATAAGGGTACAGGAATGCAGGATGGGCAGAGAACTGCAGGTGATGTAACAGGGGATGGGAGTGATGTACAGGTGCATAAAATAAAGTCTGGGCAATGCCAGTCCAATGGCCACACACAAATATTTGCAGTGCCTGGTCCCCGTCAGGGAGGTAGTTGATCTGGCTCAACCCTCTGAGCACCACCGTCTGCTCCTGTATGGCATGAAGAATTTCCCCCAGCGACCTGAATATTGCCCCTGCTTGTGATTTATTGCAGTTAAGGTCCCTGGTGAGCCTTGGACCTGGTCCAATCTTCTGTCTCCACACCGGCCCATACCATGTGCACCACCCTTAGCAGGCTGACCTGTGTGGTGAAACAAAGGACATGCACTCAGTGCCACAGTATACACAAGCTTGCCCCCCCCCCCAGGAATGATTTGCATGCAGGACATGATGGGACACAGGCATGTACCAAACAATGCACCATGCACATGATATACCGACAAACAGCTGCTCAACAGTGCCACACAGTGACCCGACTGTGGGACAGTGCAGTGTAATGGCAGAAGGTGCATGCAATGGATGTTGCTGTTGGATATGATTCCATGCCAGACACATACTGTATATGGCCAATACCCATGTGCACCATGTCAGGAGGCCCAGTGGACCATGTGTGTGCCATATCGGGCACCCACAGTCCTGATGGGACACAGATAATGCGTCAGACAAACATGGGCATGGTGCACAGCAGGACCACCACATGGTGCCAGAACATTGGCCACAGTGTGCCAACTGGCACAAATGGGGCATACATGGCTAGTGGGACATGTGGCCATGGTTGACACAGGAACCCCTCACCACCCACACCCCCTACCACAAACAGAACGGTACAAGAACAGAAAAGCACACCTACATTCCGCAGGTCAAGATGGTACATTGTGCAGCCCAGCACCCGCTGCCCATAGTCCCATGAACATACCACATTCGTGACCCCTGTTGGCTGAGGGCTGGAGCTCTTCCCAGTCTGCAAGAGGAACACAATGGAAGGGAGACATGAGCAGCTTGCTGTCACCACTCCAACCCCCCCAGCAACAATACACACAAACCTTCCCCAACCCCACAGCACCCACAGGATGCAGCAACACCACCCCTCAGGTACAGGAACAGCATGCCGGCTATGACTGGGTGAGCAAACAGTGTACATACCTAGTCATGGCACATCACCTCTGTGGGCATGTTCCTGCAGCACCCTCAGCCCCTCAGCGTCCCGCCACTGCAGGTCGCTGTAGCGGTGCCTGCACTGTTCCCCAGTGCGAGGCACCCCTGTCCTCCTTATGAACCTGTCTGCCACATTGGTCCAGACCTGGGACCTAGCCTCTTGCAAGGCCTCAGTACCAAACAACTGGCCCTCCACAGGCTGCACCAATGCGAAAAGTTTGGCCAGCTCAGTGTCACTCCAATTAAGTGCCTGTGGCCTTGCTATCCCTGCATGTGCCATTGTTTACACAGTGTGCTAACAGACAGTGACACTTCCAGCATGCAGCGCTGCTGGCCATATGGGCTGCTCATGGCCAATGTGCAATAGGCATGCATGTGACAGCCTGCGCAGCACATGGATGCACAATGTCAATGCGGTCTATGCAGTCCATTGTTCATTAGCGCACATGCGCATTGCTGCAATGCTGGGCGGGAGCACAGGGTCATGTCATCGTGCACTGCGCATGCATGACTGGAATGTCAGCCATATTGGGAAGGGCACAAAATGCCACACGTCAGCCAATGGAATAGCGCATCAATATTTACATGCACCGTGCAACGTCACAGTGCATGCATGGCTACACATGATGTGCGCACCGCATAAAATCACGCATACGTGATAATGAACTGTGCCACTATACACAATACATTGCCAGGTAATGGCTGGTTGTGCTGCTGTGCATAGTATGTGCCACAGAACTGTGCATGTGCGGAGATGCCCAGTGCGGAAGTAATGGGCCCAATTACATGTGCAGAGCAAACTGAGATGGGCTGGGTGCAGATGAGCCATATTCAACTACAAAATGCAAAAAATGCCTCATTGCCCAATCCTAGCACAAGTCCACACATTAGCATCTCATTGTAGGCTGCCAAGACCCTCATTTGCATGTGCTGAGCTATAAATGGACTGCTCTGTGCCACTACACACACCACTGGTGACCAGCAGGTACTGCACCTTGGTGGTTTGTTTACCACAGCTACACTGTTTATGTGTCTCTGGCCAGGAGGACTCCATGCCTGGGAGCAGCGCAGTATTACTGTGTACTGTGCTAATGGCTGTCACAGTTCCACCCCACAGGCACTAGTATGGCAGCAGAGGAGGAAGTGAGAAGGAGGAGATGTCCGAACTTCATGGATGATGAGCTGGGGGCCCTTGTCGAGGCCTATGTCAAGATGGAGGACTTCCTGTCAGGGAAGACAGGCACATGGTAGGAGCGGACACAGGGATGGGATGTGGTGGCACAAGTTGTGAACACCCATGTAGTGTAGAACCGCACCCCCAGGAATGCATTAAGTGCATGAATAGTGAGAAAACCAGGACCAGGGAGCACCTGGCCACCATGCAGTCATCCCTGTAAGCCATAAGGGCTTGACCACACACCATGCCACCACTAACTGAACAGAAGGAGGTGTTCACATCCACACTGTCCCGGGCATCTGTGGAGGGTATCCCTGGAGGTGGCTTCCAGACAGGTGGAGGCCCTGCACTGCACTGTGAGTATGCATGTGTCACATTCTCTGTCTGGCTGTGTGCTGTAATCCTGGGTGTGCAGGGCATGCCACACATGGATGCACACATTGTCACCATGCCACTATGCAGTACATCCACCATTGTACGCCCCCCCCCATGGCCATGCACTGTCCCCCATACAGACTGTGTGTGCTGCTGTGACTGGCTGTGACACTGGGGACATCTGCCTGCTGAGGTAAGGCAGCCAGTGGTGGTCACTGTCCACCTGTGTCCATGTGCTACTTTACTGAATGTCAGCAACACATGATGGTGCAATGCACCATTTTGGACTGTCACTGTTGCCTGTGTGCCCGCACACAGGCAGAAGTGCCCCTTGCCTGGGGGGTGGGTTGGCCTGTGCACAGCCATGGACTGGCGGTTACTTACATCATGGAACAGTGTATGCATGGCCCTTCATCATGAAATGCATACATCACACGGTGGTGTATGTGACACAGGTCTCAATGCGGGTGCATGCCATGTCCAGGACCACCTTGAAAATGAGCTTGGTCAATGGTGTTTATGCCTGGTTAAATAAAGTGACTGATTGATTGATTGATTGATTGACTGTTTGACTGATGAGTGGTATTGTCCGCACAACTGTGCTTTATTCCTACACTAACTTTGTTTTTTTTCTCTTTTTAGATATTTCCTGAAGAAGACCTAAGGTCGAAACGTAGATTTTTAACTCTATTTTCTATTTTCAGCATGCATTTAATATAACTATTTTGTTTTGCTTTTATTCCACACGGCTCCATGTACACTTGTCAATGGACATGCATGGAAATGCCACCCTGACCACGCATACCTGTCTGCCTTACAGTGCCATCACACCTCAGGGAAGCTGCAGGGCATGGCATGCAGGCAGCTGGAACAGTGGAGAAGGTGGAGGAGGAACCAAGGCCATCAACATCTGCTGGGATTGAGGCTGGTGGGGGCAGGGACTTGCTGAGATTCACAGGTCTGAACACCCTGCCTGACATTGAGTCGCCTGATGACCTCACGGTGCTGGCATCAGAAAAGGAGGAGGATGATGATGATGATGTGACACAGTTTGAGGTGACAACACACAGTGGTACCACTGCCATGGCACAGGTGGCCACACAGATTGCAGCAGACATGGTGGGGTGCCCTGTGGCCATCTATGGCCCCAGATGGGATAATAATTATAATAATAATAATGTTATTTCACAAAAGTGCCTTTCAGATTTCAAGGTGCTTTACAAAAGAATTAAAAGATAATACAACAGTGAATACAATATAAAAAGAAGAAAATGCAAAAAGGTTCATTTACTAAGTGCCATCAAAAGCCTGACACCATAAATAAGTTTTAAGCACCTGCTTAAAGCCTCCCACTGTTGTGCACTCCCATAGCCGACGGGGGTAGAGAATTCCAGAGAGTAGGAGCAACGTACATGAATGCATGCGCCCCAGATGACTTCAAAGACACCCTTGGAATCTCCAGCAACCCCTTGCCGGCTGAACAGAGCTGTAGCTCAGGTCGATAAGGAATCAGAAGCTCTTTCAGGTAGTCAGGGCCAAGTCCATGTAGGGCTTTGTAGGTCAGTAAACCAACTGTAAAGGTGATCCACCACTGAATCAGCAGCCAGTGCAGACGGCTCAGAATGGGGGTAATATGAGATGTTCAAGAAACCCCCATCAGCAAACACACTGCCACATTCTTCACTAGCTGCAAGTGGTGGATATCAACCCCCAGGAAGCCCTAAGTAAAGGAAGTTGCAGTAATCAAGGTGCGAGGTCACAAAGGCGTGGACAAGTGTAGGCAGGTCTCCAGACGGAACAAGGTGCTTGATCCTGGCAATGTTCTTAAGATGGTAAAAGGAAGACTTGACGACTGCTGACACTTGAGATCGTAAGGTCAGCCCATCGTCAAGCACCACCCCCAGGTCATGCACCTGATCAGAGGTAAGGATCTGGGCGCCCCTTAGATAAATTCCAGAGGGCTGGCCAGTCCTTAGCCCCCTCTATCGAGTGACCTGGTTCCATCAACATCACCTCTGTCTTTTCTGTATTCAACATTAGCCAACTCGAATTCATCCAGTCCTGGATTTCCACAAGGCAGTTGTTAAATACTGAGAGAGCACTATCCTGGTTGGGTGCAAAAGACAGGTAGATCTGGGTATCATCAGCATAGCAGTGAAACCTCAGCCCATACCATCTTACAATGTCTCCAAGGGGCAGCATATACACTGCAAACAACATGGGGGAAAGCACTGAACCCTGAGGTACCCGACAAGACAGAAAAAATGGGCCTGATGAAAAAACCCCGGACACCACTCTCTGAGTTCTGCCGGTGAGAAAAGATGTAAACCATCTGAGAACTGTATGTGTCAGGCCACAGATGGACCTCAAACATCCAAGCAATACCCCATGGTCCACAGTGTCAAAAGCTGAAGAGAGATCAAGGAGCACCAGAATAGTATGGCTTCTCTGATCTCTCACCATCAGGAAATCATTGAGCATCCGAACCAGTGCAGTCTCAGCACTATGCCTCTTCTGAAAACTGGACTGGAGAGGTTCGCAGATATTATGGATAGTCACGTGGTTCTCCAGTTGTACCTCCACTACTTTCTCAATAACCTTCCCTAAAAAAGGAAGATTAGAGATTGGTCTGTAGTTAGCCAGAGAGTCAGTGTCCAAAGAAGCTTTCTTCAGGAGGGATGTTACCACTGCCTCCTTCAGGGAGCTTGGGAAGTCACCCGAATCAAGGGAGCACCGGACAATCTGAACCAGGATCGGGTCAATGATGTCACAACATCCCATAATCAGGGAGGTAGGACCAGGATCCAAACTACAGCATGTAGGGTGCATACTTTGAACAATCCACATGACATCCACAAACTCCGGCAACTCAAAGGAACTCCAGGAAACACAAGGTGAAGCTACCGAGCACCGATCAACGGCAACCCCCATAGAGTGGACCACGAGGATCTCTGACCTGAAGTCAGCCACCTTATTCTCAAAGAATCAAGCAAGCTCATTGCACTCCAATGACTACTGCACCTGTGGAAGTTGTTGGCAACCAGGTCCTGGGTGTGACTGTGGGGACAGGGGCTGTCACTCTGGAGCAGCAGGGCATTGTGCAGCAGCAACGTGCCACCAGTGCACATGATGTGACTGTACAGGGACCCACTGTGCCTGCCCATGCACAGACCCCACCCGAACAGTGGCCAGTCATACAGCATTCACAGGCCATGTATGTTGCATCACTGGCCGGTACACCACCAACCTGTTGGCACCCCCCCCCAAAGGACAGTTCCTCTGCTGATGGGCTTGATGAGCACACTCAGCTCCTGCAGGCCTCTGTGAGGCATCAGGGTGTGCTTAGGGAGGTGTGTCAGGGCCTGTGTGTGCAAGTGAGCATCATGGATGACCATGCCTCTGCAGGCCACTCCAGGTTGGTTGGCAAGATATGGCAACTCCGAGTGGACACTGTTGGTGAGATTCAGTAACTGTGAGAGGACATGACTGCCAGCTTCAAGAGGACAGCACAAGCCATCGTGGTGGGCTGTGCTGCCCTCGCACCCTGCAGATGCAGCAGTGCCCTCCGCACACCGCGTATTGGCACCAGCACTCCTACCCCATGGCGTAGCATGGCCCCATTGCTTCTGACACCATCCCCTGCCTCAGGTATCCCCAACACCCCTAGGTCCCATCTGGACTTTAGCAATGAGACACCCATGAGCACCTGGTCACGGTCTCATGGGTCTACCCCTGCTAGCACAATTGGGTACCCTGCCACTGTGGTTGCCACCCCAGAGGGGGAACACATCATGGGCATTGCCGCCCACTTGTCCGTGGTGGCTGTGGTAGGTCACAGTGATCCCACCTGTGTCATGGCACAGTAATCTTCCAGCCATTATTTTCCCACACACCCTGCTGTCTGTTCCCAGATCTGCATGCTGGGCACACACATGGGCCTGTGGCTTGCATGTCTGTGCTATCTGTGTGGTATTCCAGGCTTGTGGTGTGGCATTGCTGCCATGTTGTTTGGCATGGGTGTGATGAGTGCAGCCTTGTGTGTCTAATGTACATATGATATGTACGACATTGTCCACTGATACATGCCATACACCACGGTGCCACATGTAGGCCCAGATATGACTGTTCCACTGTGGCCACACCTGCATGTGTGTGTGCCTCTGCCACTGTGAACCTGTCAGCCATGCCACAGCTGCCAAATTTTACATGTTATCCCTCCATTCCCACATGACATTGCCCAACCACACATTACCCCACTCTGTTACCCACCTGCAGTCTCCAAAGTGCTCCTCCATGACCATGCCCTTATGCCGCCCCTTCCTGGCCGCCAGCCACAAGTCCTCACGGTCGTGGCATTCCTGCCCACCCCCTTCCTGTGGCACCTCATCCTCGGAGCTGTCACTCGACTCAGCCTGGACGTGGATTCCACTGTCTATGGCCATGTTGTGTAGCCTGCAACAGGACAGGAATATGCCACAGGCCTTCTCTGGGCTGTACTGTAGGGCACCACCAGACCTGTCCAGGCATCTGAATCTCATTTTGAGCATACCAAGCACATGCTCAATGATGCTTCATGTCGTGGCATGTGCCTCATTGTACCAGTTGTCTGGCACAGATGTGGGCTGGCATAAGGGGGTGAGCATCCATGGCTGTAGGGGGTATGCACAGTCACCTGTGGAAGATAGAAAGCAATATGTGTACATCTGTCATTTACAGGTTTACTGCAGCCCTATGTTACTGCATGTCTGCCATTGCTCTGTGTGGCCCCCACCCTGACTCTCCCATGCTATGGCACACAGACCATGCATGAATCATCACGTCAGTGTGTATGCTTCATGTGTGTTGCATGCAGAGCACATCCCTGACATGCCATGGCCTCCCACAGCCAGGCACTGCTGTTCATGTACCCTGCCCCTGCTGGTGACAGCCACTGTCCTGCCCAGGAGTGCTTCTCTGTTGCACCGTGGCACCTGTGTCAGGCCCATGTTCTGTCCCACTGAATGCCTGTACATGTGTGGTTGCTGTGTGTGTCTCCAGACATGCCCCCCATCCTGCACACACCTGCCACATGTGGTTCAAAGTGCAATGGGCACACATGGCCCGTGCCACTGCTTGCCTGTTTGGCATGGCAGGCCCTGTCTGTTTCTCACACAGTGGTTACGCACACTGTATTGTGTGCCACTGTGTGTTGTGTGGGCCCATTGCCCTGCCCCACTCACCCATTAGATGGCCAGTGGATATCCCCCCACTCTTGAATAGGCAGCACAGGGCTGGCTGGTGCCAGATGTTGGCATCATGTGCACTTCCAGGGTGTGTGGCAGATATTGGTACTGCGCCCCATGGCATTGCACACCACCTGGCAGTTTACAGAGTGGTAGCCCTTTCTGTTGATGTATGCCACTCCCTTTGGGCCAGGTGATGTGTGTATTTGCCACATGGGTGCAGTCTATGGCCTCTAGCATGCCTGGCATGCGTGCCACCCTGTGGAAGTACTACATGGTTTCTGTCCAATCTGCCTGTGTGCTTGGAATTTGATGTACTCCAAAGCATGTGGCAGCAGAGTGGTGAGGAATTGAGTGAGGAAACGGGATGTGGTGGACTGTGTGATGCCAGTGGCGTCACCCACCAGTGTCTGGAAGGTGCCCGTGGTGAGCCTTTGTCTCCACAATCATGGCGTGACTCCTGTGTGTTGGTTTCTGCAGGTCATTATGGAGCAGGTCACAGAGCTGTCTCAGCAGTGCCGTTTAGTTTGTACTGGCCCATGATATCCATGTCACTGAGGTGGTTGAATGTGACACAGGCATGGTACAGTCTCTACTGGGCATACTGCCTATGTGCCCTTCCACATCCGCACTGTTGTTCCTCCTGTCTCCTCACTCCCTTCATTACTGCTGCCATCAGGAAAGCTGTCCCATCCATGGCTGCTATGCTGCTCTCTACCTGTCGGTGGACTGCACTTAGGCATGCTTTTTATATGCCTATCTTTGTGCAGCACATCTTCAGGTTGTGCCACAGAAGCACAGCTCCTCTTTGCTGAATATGTGGCTGCACAGCACATTCACGGGAAAGCCTCCTGCACATGCACCACATACATTATATTTGCGCTCAGGCACATCCGACTTTGTGCTGATCACCCCTGTTCTTTCAATATTGCACTGCAGTGCATCTTCTGATTTGCTATTGGTACATCTCGGGATCCACAGCACATCTGCTTTGAATATCTAGGCCCTAGCTTTTACAGTAAATATTTTAGGAAATGTTTTACCCAGAAGTCAAGATTGTTCTGAAAACCCTGTGCAGGTAAAGTTTCAGTTCATGTAGTCTAAGTTCTCTTTAACTTAGAACTGCTAATTATATTTCATTCTGGTTAAAAACAAGCCATTGCTCTGCATTTAAAGTACTACTATGCAGGCCCATGATGTGCATGTTTTCATATTTAGTAAAACTAGATGTGATGACCTGTACACCTTGATAAAGTGTTCAACACATTCTCAGGCGGTTCTTACTCAATCTAAATTATACTATTGTATTTTTGCTATTCCATATGCTATTACATTCCAAAAAAATAAATACATAAATACATCAATAAATAATTTCTTTATTTAATATTGTGTTTTGCAGATCTGACCATAAAGGGATCTTACATTCCTTTTTCTTATATTTGCTGTCTAGTGTATATTCTGTTTTTAAAATTTTTAGAGCATTGATCACCTTTCCTTTTTTTTCCATTAATACCATACTACCATATTAACTGTGTTTTTTAGCTTAATATACTTACTGTCATACAGTACCATGGACATTTCATACCAGTCTTCAGCCATGGGACCATGCTTTCCTTCAATAGCAGATTTGACACCAGTTCCACAGTCATGTATGAGAAAGCTCCCAGAATATTAATTGAATCATCATATCATTTTTCTGATTTCATCATTTCCAGATTTTCTGAATAAAATTCCATACTAGGTTGATTAATTAAATCTGTTAAACCGTATTTTGTGTACTTGTTCCATTTTAGTTTTTAGTCTGAATAATGCACATATTGTTATTGGCCTCTATTAACTACTGTATTTCTGATTTTCTTTTTTACTAGTTTCACAAGTACTAATCATGCACATTAGAGGAAAACATTCACTCTCCCAGATCTGATACACTTTAAGCAGTTCTAGTCTGTTAAATCATGCACCTCAATAATTCAGAGATCTATAGTCCTACCCGCTTTTAATGTAGGAAATATTTCCCTCTTCATGTCACTTTTTGCTGTTCTGTTCACAATATGCAAAACATTGTTTGAGATGAACATTAATAAAGTTAAACATTACTTTGATACTTTCTTATCCATAGCTTGCCTTAATGGTATCCCCAGGGTGTCATCAATTGTCCAGTCCTGTGTTTGCTCATCTAATAAATCTCTCCATCTAGCATTAATGTCTCCAACTAAAACTACCATTATTTGGTATCCCATGATTTTAGTGAATCAATTTCAGCAACTCAAAAAGAGCTAGTGAAAATGAACGAGGGTAATATTGGTGACTGTGTGTTCACAGTACCAGAAAATGTGAGTGACTATGGTTGTTACTGCAATTCACCAGTGGGGGAGCAGTAGTGTTAGGGCTAATGCTTAAAAGAGGCATTTTGATGGGTTACTGAGGTACACTGGCAGTGAAGCATAGGGATTTGGGTCAGCATCTGTGTCTGCTGGAGCAGGAGGCAAATGGTGGTTCAGTTCTTGGAGTGACTTTTTTTGTGTGTAAATTTCTTTTATTCCTCTGTGTTACAGACTACTTCTCTTGCCCCACTCCACTTGTCATACTTTAACTGCACCCCTCCCACAGTTGCCATTTGCCCCATCCCGTGTTTCTCCCAGTCCCAGGGTTCGGCACTCCCCGATGTTGATTATACATTTTTCAGGTGCTGTGGGGAAGGGGGCTGTGCCCCCCCAACCTGCCTGAGATGAGATACAATATTGCTGTCTGGAACCCAGTTCACTGGTTTGTGTGGGTGCTATGGAGTGGCTGCTCTGTTGTGGGATTTCCGATTGAGTCCTCATTGATTTTGCTATTGCTTTTTTATTCTTGCTAAAATCACATAGAACCAATTGTTTGTGGAATTTTTTAATGTTTTCTACAATAATCACTACTGAGATTATAGTATTTTTAAAAGTGGAGGGGTTAACATCCGGAGGAATATAAATATTAAACATTGCAAAATGATCATGCATGGAAAGCTTAAAAATTAGACAGAAACATACTGCTCATCTCTACATATTTGCATATGGTTGAAATCATGTGAGGTCTTAACAAGAATAGTTAGACCACACTTAGCATGATCATATCTATTATTCTGCAAAGCTGAAACTGTTCATGTTCTATATCTTTTTATATAATCTAAAGTTTTTGCACAGTCCCATGTTTACAGCAATAAGATTATGTCATATTTTTTAATTTTTCCTTGCAGTTTTTAACATCCACTTTAACTTGTACACCTGCAATGTTCCAATGAATTAAATGGAAATATTGCTTAGTAGTATTAATATTTTTAAGAATAAATAATCATTCACTTGAAGAGGGAATATTAACCATTGAGGCTGAAGAAACAGAGGAATCACTGTCTAATTCTGAAGCAGTGGCCTCTTTATCACTTGATTCTTCCGTTAGAATGATACTTGTATTATTACATGCTCTTTAAGAGTCCCCCCTTCTTAGATTTATTCTTTCCTCACTGTCTCCCTTTATGCTGTACTCCTATTCCAGTGCTTTTAAAAATGTTGTTATTCTTAGTTGCCCCCACCACACTGTGCATCTGTCACCATTCTTTTTCCAAATTTATTTCACTACTTAATCTTTCTGGTTCTGGAGAGAAGACATTTTTCAAAGTTGTTTCCAGTTTTATACCAATATCTGAAAATTTGTTATCTGACTGCAAAAGTTCTTGCTTTTATTTTGGTCTTCTTAAACTAGGCATATCCACCATTTTAGTGGGGTTGTTCTGTTTTGTTTTGTAAACCAGTGAATAGAATTTGTATCTATATTTAGTCTTTATATTATTCCACAATTTTTTTCCAAACACTCCCTTCATTGTATTATATACTGCAAATTTTCATGTAAAATCATTTTGGGTTTTATTTTTCAGAATTCCATTTAAAAACCTTCCCTGATAAGTTTCTCCTTTTTTCATCTGTTTATATGGCATTATAGTTATTAGTCATGTTCTTGTTTGAGATGTCCTACCTACATTCAAATTGAACTGTCTTTGCCCTCTTTTTTTACTCCCTCCATTTCTTTATCTTTACAATCTCTTTCATATTTTTCTGTTTCTCTTTTGGTTTGTATGTTTCCTTTGATCAAGCTGTTTTTTTTTTTTTGCATTCAAGGCTTTATCTGAAGTGTTTGTTTCATTTGCTTCCTTTGCCTCCTTCACCATGGAACTGGCCAGGAACATTGCAGTACAAAATATCGCCTAACAAAGCAGTTATAATATTGTCACCTGCAATGTCAACAGACAATAGCACCGTGGGACAGAACAGTGCAGGACATGTACGGCGCTGGCAGTAAATACCACCCATGGTGAACATCCTCTTGACCAGCAAGTCCCAGCACAAGGCAACCACAACCCTAGGCCAATAGGCTCTACCCCCACCCAAGCTGCAGTGCCCAGTACAGCACCTCCCACTGGACCACAACACAGTATCACCAGCTGAACAGTGGCTGCTCATGCCCCCCCTGCTGACACTGTCCCTGCAGTTTGGCACCTTCTACCACACACAGGCATCCATGTTGTGCCTCCAGAAGATGACCTTACCCACCAGCATTGTCCTTGTTGTATGCCCTCTCCACTCCACCTGTACCTCTGTGCCCTGTTCTGTGGTTCTCCAACAACAGCCATTGTTTTGTGCTGCTTTTCCTTTGTCCATGTGTCCTGTGTGTCCCATGTCCTCCTTTGCCCATGGTCCAGTTCACCTACCTGGCAGGTCCTGCATGCTGCTCAGTACTTGTCCACCCGCACCTTCATTAGCTACTGCTCTGTTGCAGCACATGGCAGTCTGCCATGTGGCATTTTGTGCCGGCTTTATTTTCACTGTCATGATGATTTAACCAGTGATGTTACTGCCATGGAGATATTCCCATGATATTCCAGCTGTGATGTTACTGACTGGAAGCTTCTCCATGATTCTATTTGTAATACTTGTAATAACTGACATAAAAGAAATTACTGCTACATTATTACAGCAACTACAGATGTTACCTACAGCATCCTCTAGATCAAGTAATTTTTCCTATCCACCTTTATTACATTTTTCTGCAACTCTAACATTTCCTTAAGATACTGATTTCCCTGCAATGTTTCTTTCTTTATAGCAAATCACTCTTTAATAACAAACTTCATATAATGCTTTTGATTGCCTTTGACCTTTGGGGATATGACTTAATAGCTGAAGGCCATATACATGGGATATCAGGGGTTTATTTGAAGGGTGGTCTAAATTACTTTTTTTGATGTAATGCAAGATAAATAGTTCAAATACATGCAGATATGATTTGCAACTGTTTTTATTTTTGTTCTCAGCCTCCCTTCTTTCTATCTTTGGCATACTTTCCCTATGCTCAGGTCCTTGTGTTCATGTTTGTTTTTTTACTGTCATATATATATATATATATATATATATATATATATATATATATTACCAGGGGAACTTCTGCTTTACTCACTTAGTTATTTATAAGTTGATTATCAATAATGTTCACCAATTCCACTGGGCCAATTAGCGTAGAGCAACAAGGGGCATTGACCTGGTCTATCACACTCTCTGACACAGCAAGTAGTGAATCCTTGTTGACTGATTGTCTCTTTTTGCCTGTGATCATTGTTCTATCCTTCTAATGCTTTTATACTTTTAGTAATTGATGATCCCTGATAATATTTCTTTCTGTAATTTTGGTGTGATGCCATTTTGGGATTTACTAAGACTTTTACAACTTGTTATTACCCCTCTGTTCCATATGTACATTCATGGACCTAAAAAAATGGTAATTTTGTTATTGGCAGTTGGTGTCTGGGGCTTGTTTATAGCTATGCTTCTCTTTTTCGCTTTGCTCAGTTTTTGGAATATGTATTTTTTTGTTTGCCCCATGTCAAAAAAAAGTAAAGTTGACAAATAGAAGACACAATAAAAATACCATGCACAGCATTATCAGAGTAAAAAGCTAACAAGAGGATTTATCTTCTTAAAAGGAGAAACAAATGATTTACTAAGTGTAAAAATATAAAGTGCTTGAGTTTCACCTTTAAACAAATTGAATGTTTAAGCTTCTTCAAAGGTAATAGTCTTTGGAGAGGATAAAAGAATTCCTAGGTGTGTCCAATGTGCTAATTCCTTTTCCCACTCTGGAATTCTGCAAGTCATCAAGTTTAATAAGTTCAAAAAGGTAAGTCAAACAGTAGAGAGAAAATGTCCCAGTTACTTTCCTTGCCATCTTGAATTGCTCATAGCATAAATCAGTTCCACAAATCAGATGATTAACAAGCAGTCACTGACTCCTCCTTGTGGAATCAGATAACCACAGAGTCCATAAAATCCAGTGAGTCCAAATTAAATACCTAAAATAAATAAGTATATGAAAATATCACGCAATTACAAATGAAGAAAGCACAGCTTAATCTAAAATTGATCAAAAATATTTAAAGGAAAAAGAACAAATATACACATTCTCTAAGTACTTAAAGAAAACAAAATAAATAATGGTGCACTTACATTTTGCTTGAATAAATATCACCAAGAAAAACTGTGCTGATAACCAAGAACTGTGTTTTTGTGCTTTTGTGCATCAAAATCCCTGAACAGTACTATAATGCTTGAACCACATGATTACTGTTGAAAAAATATGTTCAAGTAGCAGTCAAACGGGGGGAGTCTGGTGCAAGTGCCAGTAAGATGGTTGGATAAGCAGTTTTCTATGTGGCATGAGTGGCTCAGTGGAGTCATGTTTTGAGACACCAGGTCTTGATTTATTTGGTACGACCCCTGCTCTCTTATTGGTATGTCAAAGTACTTTCACTGGGTGTAGTAAATCTCAGACTATTTCAAGGACATGCTGCAATGAAGAGATTTTTGTCCCAGTTTTGAAGACAACAGCATTAAACACCACAGCAGGTGAACAGGTGGTTCAAATGAAACTGGTAGATGCATACAGGCTCTGAATACTTTGGAACAAGGTACATTGCTCTCAGCTTCTAATTTTAGTGACGTAGTAGCAGCAGGTAATATTCAACAAGTAACAGACCGGCAGGAACTATTATAGGGCTTATATAAAAATATAGCATCTGAACTGCAGGACACCCATATTGAACAACAAATAGCTTTGGGCATGCAGCCTACCCATTTGAATTTAAAAACAACACTTTCTCATTCACAGGTTTCCCAAAGATGAACTTTGTCATTTCAGCCCACACTATTTCCAGGCCCTGCTGACTATAACCTAAGCATAGGTCCTGAGATCAACGCATCTGAGTTTGGGCTAAATATGATAAGAGAGGGAAAAACTGGGTTGGGGGGAAGCCCAGGATAAAACGGAAAGAATGGAGAAGCAGTAAAAAATTATGGAAAAACAAAAGGTAGAAAGTAAGGAGCAAAATAAAATTCAAATGGAGGGTAATGAGTAAATTGTTAATGAAACCATTGCTTCTGATAAGCCCACGCACTCATTGACTGACAGATTCAAGGAATCTCAGAAGACCATATTGAATGAAATGAAATTGGGGTTTGGCACTATAATTGCTGCCTTTTCTTCTTTGTATCAAAGATTTTCAGAAATAGCAGATAAACTGGAATCCCTTACAGTCCACACAGGAGAGTGTGCAAACAGAGAATCAGCATTGTGGAAGATGATTTGCCTAAAATAGTTTGCAAAATGGAAAATAACAATAAAAAATTGTAATCACTTAAACTGAAAGCTGATCTGGAAACAAATCACAAAGAAGCAATTAAAATATTGGAAATCCCCCAGATGGAATTGAAGCCACAGACCCAGTCCAATTTTGAAAATAGATGCTTATTAGTCTTGTTGGACAGAATTACCCAGAGCAAAAATTGAATTGCATAGGGCCCATAGGGCTTTTGGATCTCAGTATAACAGGGGCAGGCCAATATTTATGCATATTCACTCTTTTCATTATCAGGGTAGAGAAAAAAATTATGTATAAAGGTAGAGTTGAGAAGGACTCTGGACACCTGTCACCTGAGAGAAGGACACCTGTTCTACAAGGTGATCAAATTATAAGTTTTTCCTGATCTTTCTCCTGCAGTACTAGTGAAAAGGAAGGCTTTTGATTCAGTCAGGGATAGTCTAAAGCATGAAGGAATACCCATTTCATTATTGTATCTGGCAAAGCTGTATGTGAACATAGATAGGAAAATAATGTTTTTTTACACACGGCAGGAAGTCGAGGAGGCTCTCTAAAAGAGAACCTCCTATACATCAGAAAGTCAACCGTCCATGACCAGCTCTACTGGCCAAAATGGGGAAAGTGCAGACAATTCAAAAACTTTGGAAGGTATACTGCTAAGCCAGTCTGGGGATTCTGCAAATTTAGTGAGAACTCTACCAATAGGATACAGTTCAATAGGGAATAAGTAATAGGTAATTAGATAAAATATATTTATGGCAGGGGGGCCAAAGAGGTGGATTAATAAAAATGTAAGACTAATTTTGGATTAGGTGCATTAGTTTTTCCACAAGGTAAACTCACAAAACACCTCATCTGGAGTTCTGTGCACAGTTCTGGACACCTCAACTCTGAAAAGACATAGACAGAGTAGAGGCAGTCCAGAGAAGGACAATGAAAATGGTGCAGGGACTAAACCAGAAACCATATGAAGAGACACTGAAGGAACTCAATATGTATACCCTGGATGAAAGAAGGGAGACAGGGGATATGATAGAGACTTTCAACTACCTAAAGGGGACTAACAAGGTTCAGGAGGGAAGCATCTTTCAGAACAGAAGATGTGCAAGATCAAGGGGTCACAATATGAGACTAGGGTGAAAGACTCAGGGGCAACATGAGAATTTTTTTTTTTTCACAGAAAGGCTGGTGGATGCATGGAAGAGCCTCCCTGAGGAGATCGTGGGGCAAAGATAATAGATGAATTCAAGAATGCATGGGACAGACAGAAGATAAGCCTAGTGGTAGAAAGGAGAAGGTAATCAAATAGGATCTGGAGTTGATACTCTAGGTAGGGAAATGGGCAGACCAGCTGGGCCAAGTGGTCCTTATCTGCTGTCAAATTTTATGTTTCTGTGTTTCACCTACCACACAGCAGACAGCATGTCCACTTCAAAAAAGAAAGAGGAGGAAGGGAGGGTTGTTCTCCCAAACATTTGTAGAAGATAGAACCAATGGAGTATGGGGGGGTAAGTGCATTTTCAATAGATTATATGACAAAGAAAAGGAACAATATTAGATGACTGGGGGAAGGGAGGTATAGGAAAGCAGGAGAATAAACTTAAATGATTTTGTAATCAAATGCACAGGTGCATCACTGATGACTTAGTACTTGGCTCTCAACATTTTGATAAGCTTTTGTTAAAGAAACCTGTCTCTTATTCTTTATGGCAGCTTATCTCAAGGTCAATGCTTGGGTCACGTATGAAGTCCATCATGGGGATGATAAATAAACTATGAGAAGACAGAAAATTATGTACTGGAATCTCAATGAATGCAAAGACAGAATAAAAATACCAAAAATTTTAAATTTTGTCAATTACAGTACAAAAAAAATAGACTACCTTTTCTTACAGGAAACTCACTTTGATCAAAAAGATGCTATTTATTTTTTAAATCTGTATCAGGCTGTATGTATTTAAACTGCTTATTCAAATAATGCTAGAGGCACTGCCATTTTTGTTAAAAAAACATTTAAAGCCTCAAATAGTGGATTTATATGTAGATCTAGATAGCTGCTTTGTTTAAGTAAGACTTCAGGTATTTTGGTCAGAACAAACACTGGATAGTGTGTACGTACTGAACCATGAAGATTTTCAATTCTTTTCAAACTTTTTTTTTTCAGTAACTACTTATAGTATGCCATAGATAATTGGTAGAGAATTTAATCTAACCTTGGGATCTATAGATATGGCTCTTGCAGTTTCAGAATGTAAGGTGAGGGTGGGTGAGCTTCTACAGAGCTATATGAAAGATTTGAGACTAATTGATCCATTTAGATTCTTTTCCTACCACTTAGGTACATTTTCTTTTTATGCCAAAGCATATAATACTTACTCTAGGATAGTTTTTTTCCCCATATATTCCAACCACTGTTATATATGATTGATTTGGTAATTTATGAATCCGTAACAGTTTCTAATCATGCCCCCTTCTACCTGGGATAACAGATAACAGATAACATCATCAAATAAATATACTACAAGCCCATGGGTTCTAAATAATCTTTAATGGTATGATAACAATTTTACCAAGTTACTGCAGGAAAAAATTAGATACTTTTTGTTATGGAATAAGCCTACAGAAATTTCATATCAATCCATTTGGGAATATCTTAAAATATATTTGAGAAGTTAGAACATAGCTTATGATAGCATTAGGAAAAAATGAAATAAAGAAGAGCAAAATAAATTTGAACAAGAATTGGTGATGGTGGAGTTAGAATGCTCTCAGATGTGTTCAGAACGGGACCTGAATAAATTGATGTGTTTAAAGCAAAAGACAGATTGTAAACATTCAGGCAAAGAGAACAATGTTAAGATCAAGGGCACATTATTATTTATTTTTGAACTTGGCAGACAAACTCCTGGCATACTAACTAAAATGTGAGCAGAATCAAAATAGAAGAGGTACTGTATAATTAAATTAGATGATGGGGAAATCATTACTAACCCAAAGAGAATAAATGAGGTACTTAAGGATTTTTATTCTAATCTATATGTGCCAGAAAGCACTCCAGATATACACAAGATACAAAATTATCTGAAAGGCTTAACCTTACCACAGATTTCTAGGACAGACATAGATTTTCTGCACAAAGATATCACCATCAAAGAAATTCATGAGGTCATAGGAGACTTTACCAAATGGGAAAGCCCCAGGTCTGGATGGATTTTCCTTTGAAGTATATAAAAAACTTAAGGGAGACAGTGACTCCATTATTATGAGAACTCTTTCAGGAAGTCCATTCACAGGGTGCTATACCTCCTTCCTTCAGTGTTGCCAATATCACATTTTTACTTAGCCTGAAAGGCAAGCTCTCTCCTTGGGGGAACTTGCTGTATGCACTGTGTCAGCCCGTCAATGCTGTGCATTGATTAGCTCTCCCACCCCTCACTTTCTAAGTCATATTGGTCATGTGAACAGTCACATGACATCTTCTCTGAAATCCCTATTTCTCCATTTGCAAATTATACTTACTGACCACTAGGGGTCAGTCATGAGTTCTCCACTTTCTCACTAACTGATACTGTCTCTGCAGCCTTTTTAGTCCCTACTAGCCTTACTCCCAGTGTACTCAATCCCATCTCCACCCTTAACTGCTGTCATATTCCTTAATCTCCCTTTGTCCTCACCCTGGTCTCGAACCTATAACCCTTCGTGATGAAGTCAGGTACCCTAACTACTTTGCTATCACACCTGGTACATTTCAGCCTGTCAAATAGTCACACTTATCTCTGATTAATCCCCCAAACCCCTGCCTTTCTTGTAGCTACCCCTCCATTTCATCTCAGCCTATCTAGGTACTCACACTACAATGGTGTCCCTATACAACCTAGTTCTGCCCTTATCTCTGTTAATGCTGGCTCACCCCTCATTACCTGCAAGTCACATGCCCCTACCCACCCCCTTTCAACCACCTGTTGGTGCCAACTTACTGGCCTTTAGGACCTTTAGTGCATCATCTGTACTCCCACCTCCCCTTGTACCAGTTAGTCACACTGTACACCACAAACTCTACCCTTCTCTGCTCCTCATGCTTTGCCTCTCCTCTGACAAAATTCACTCCTGGTGACATCCTTCTTTGTTCTGCTAACTGCAGACACATAACTACTATGTTGTACCAAACAACAACATGGATATACAACCATCAGTGAGAGTTGTGGGACATGTGTGATGTGTTATAAGAACTGAAAGCCCTCACTTGCGTTTTTGACATCAGATGGTAGACTTCCTCTGAAGATTCCTGCTGCACATCAGCTTCTTCACCAGGCTCATGAAATCTTGAAGATGACCACTTGTACTGGGGTGTGAGGAAATTTCTGTTCATTTTTATGAATGTGAGGTACCCTATATTCCTATCAGATAGGCAGCTTTGCTGATCACTGACAATGGCACCAGAAACACTAAGTACTTTTTCTGAGCTGACGCTGGAACAGGGGAAAGTTAAATACTCAGTTGCAAGAGCTAAGAAAGCAGAACAGATTTCAAGCTTACTTCTTCAAAACTAAAATGGCTCATCATCAATGTCCAGCTGCTCTGGGTCATTCAACTATGACTGAACCATATGAGTGACAGACATTTGACCTTTTGTCTTTCCATTGGTTGGCTGAAGTAGGGAAACACCAACTTGCAGTAGCATGGACCAGAGAGGGTTTGTGCCACTACTATGTGTGGATGATGTGGTAGTGGATGTAGTAGAGGAGGAGGAGGAGAGTTTCAGAGGGGCTGATATTCCTTCAGTGTTTTTCCTGATTCAGGCTTTTTTTCTGTAGATGCCTTTCCATCAGCCAATTTTGCAGTTTACCACGAAGCATCACAAAATATTGATTCACATCAGACACCCCAACTGGAAGAAGTGCCACCATGCCATGCTTGTACCATGAATCAAGCAAGTTGGCCAGAATTTATGCCTCAGAGCTCTTAATGTGAAGCACACTAGGATCACTGTCAAACAGCTGCATGATTCAGTTAACCAGTTCTGCTCCCACAAATTCTGCTGACAATTCAAATGGCTCCCCTGATGTTGACCAGTACCTGGTGGAGTACATGTAGAAGTGACATAATCTGGCTAAGGCAGGTATTTTCAGCTTTAATAACTTGTGTAACATGCTCAAATGGTCAGTTGATTTGGATGACACTGTCCATCACCATCCACTGGGATGGCCTCAGTAACATGGATATCTGTGTTTCACAATTGCACATTTGCATAACATAGTTATTGATTAGCTTATATGGCTCATAAAGCCTTTCAAGCATGTAGAGGGTTGAGTTCCAGTGTGTCACAAAATCAAGCTTTAGCCAGTGTTGTGGAACTCCATTGGTTTGCTATAGACTGCTAAGCTCTGATTATGCCAATGAGAGGTGACTGAACTAACTGTATATTTTGGGACTGAAAATCAACGTGCTACTGGCTGCTTCATGATCAAGAAAGGCTTTCACAATCAGGTTAAGAATGTGTGTAAAGCTTGGTAAATGATACAAACAGCCATCACTGATTGCTTTCCCTGCATTCTGAGCATTGGCAGTTGCAATGAAGCTGGCATGGAAGTCATGAGGCTTCAGCCAGGATGTAATGTCTTCATTCAGTCAGGTCAGTATTCTGGCAGATGTATGTGAACAATGCATGCTCAGTGTGGCTTGCTGACAGCATCACTAGTACTACTGGCACTTTTTAGAGGGCAAACAGAAGATGGACATGACTGCATGGCATAAACTCCAGGGGAATGGGCCCTGTTTACAATAATGCACATAAAATTCATAGCAGATAATGGGTCACTCATCCAAATATCTGTGATCAGGTGGCTGCAGGTAACTGCAGAGTGGGACAATACATGTAACACAATGCAAGTGAAGTCATTATGTAAGCAATAATACCAGACGGGTTGGGCGGTATTGGGAAATACCAGACTGCCCAGGGACATAATGATCCACAAATCCTAGCCCCACCAACACTTTTTACACTTATTCCTTGCTTTCCCTTGCCTCCAATGGAGTGATAATTTCACTCAGTACCATGACAAGAACCAAAAACTGGACAAAATAGTGGATTTCAAAAGTAACTGCAGACATAAAGTACTACAAGGAACAGTAAGGATATTATGCAATGCCCCTTACAAAAGAAGTTCAAAACTTCAGCAATATGTTTGCCTCAGCACTGAAATTATAGACCCTAGCTCATTTTGCATTTTAATTAGCAAAAGTCAGTAATTTTAGAGTTAAAAAGGCTCAAAATGTGTAGCAGAAGGAACACAGATCCATGTTCTTCAACAGTCACTTTGAAACTGAGAAAACATGTGGCAACAAGCTCATTTCATATGCCAGGGACCTAGCTGCTATAGAGACAGAATCCTCACAGGCCATCTGGCATCCATGTGACTGCAGAGCTTGTGGAATAATTTTTGAGTTTTCTGTGAAATTATAAACCTTAACTGCGGAATTTACCTCAGTATGGTGAAATGCAACAGGCAAATCCTTGGCTTCCATGGACTTCAACAGCAGAACCTAGAAATAAAAGCATGATTGGTGGAAAAAACAAATGCTATTGTGACTATGCAGCTTGCAGAATAACCTTGTAGTTTTCTGTGGAATTACAGACCTCACTGTGACATTTTAATAAGAATGGTGAAATACAAAAGGCAAGAAATGTTTTGTTTTGCAGAATTCAACAGTAGAACTTAGAAATTATAGTGCAAACAGTGGGAAAAAAAACAACTACTCATGTGACTACACAGCTTAAAAAATCATTTTGTAGTTGTTGGTGCAATTACCACCTTTAACTGAGACATTTTAATAAAAATGGTAAAATACAAAAGTGAAGAAATCCTTAGCTTCTAAAAAATTATAGATAAGATCCTAGAAATAATAGCTCAAATGATGGAAAAAAAATCAATTGCCAGGTGACTACACAGGTCGCAGAATAATTTGGAAGTTTTCTACGGAATGCCAAAACTAACACTTTGAACATTTTTTTGAACAGTGTGATACAAAGGCTAAAAAAAATTGCTTCTGCAGAATTTAGCAGCAGAACAAAGAAATTAAAGTGTAAATGGCAGAAAAAAGGCACCCCCAAAAAACAAAACAGAAATAGTTGATTTGCAGCAAGTCCAATACTGTGAGTCTAGAGATGGAAAGTTGCAGTATCGCCTTCAACAACACAAACATGACCATAAATTGCTTGCAGAAAAAAAAATCTGTGCAATTACATTGGGAATTGTGGGGAAAAAAAATCACCAAACTGCAAAATAAATGACAAGAACTTTAATTCCATGGTTCATAAGTATTGTCCAGCAGTTCGTCAATAAATACTGTACTGTAGTTCTTCGTGAAAATCTGCAATTCACTTTTGGAAGATACTGAATTTGTCAAAGTGGAAGTTTAGAAATTTTTACATAATTTTTGAATTTTTACAAAAGTTCTGTGAAAGGAGAATTTATTTCCACCTAGCACTACAACGATTATAATTATTTTATTGTAATATAAAATACATTTGTTTATCAGTTAAAATTGTGATATATATTAGTATTCCTTTTATTCTCAGTAATTCAGCAGTATTAAAACTCATTTATGCTTCTGCCTTGTATTGAGCTAATATACAGTATAATTCTGGAATTGCAATGGAACAAATAGCACAAATAACGAATTACATACAATAATAACTAGAACACAAGACATATTATTTTTTTTTGGTATTTATCCTTGGTGGATTCTAATAAAATTATTCTCATTAAAGTTAATCAGCAGTCTGCTGCAGCAAGTGTTTTCCCAGTACTTTTAGGACACATCGTCAATGCCCACAACATACAGATCTTTTGTCTTACACTAACACATCTTCACTTCTCAGATTTCCACAGCTTGTATCTCCCTCTTTTGGATCTGTAACTGCCCGGCATCACTGATCTTTTGGGTCTGTGTTCACTTTGAGTCTACCTCAAGACCTCTCACACCACACTCTTTTGATCAACCAGATGCTCCAGCTCTCCATGGAAACACCCTGAATATCCTCAAATCCATGCCAGGTTAGAATGTCACAGCAGGACGTCATAAAAGAGGCCCAAAATAAGTGACTAGAAATATAGTGACTCATTTTGGGCACCATTATGGTGGGCTACCCTGCAGAATAGCCAGGGTATGTGAAATTAAATATGAGGAAGGGGGAACAGAAGGGGAGAATAGTGAGGGCAGGGAAGGGACAGAGAAGGGGTTTTCAGGGACTGGAGTACCTGCTGCTGCTGAGCTAGCCATGTGGCATGGTGGTGTGGGAGGCTACCTCTGGCAGAACAGGCACTGGGTTCAGGACAGGGTGCAGGTTACATTTTGCCCAACTTAATTTTTTAATCTGGATTTTGGCCCTCTCTCCGACATGCACCCCCTGGAGTTGAGAATCCTAATCCAGGGGGGTGCAGGGGGCATGAGGGGTGCAGCCCCCCTCACAAAAACACTTTATTTACTTTTGGAAGTCAGGTTGCCATAGTGTGTATATTGCCGATATGCTTTTTGGCAATATACACTTGCCATGAGAGTGATCGCTGTTTTGCATTTGCTATTATGACATGGTGTGTTGCCAGGAGCTGCCGTGGGGAAGAGGGTAGGGTCACAGTCAATGGAGGTAGGCAGATCATTGGTGGACTGGGGTTTGACTCCTACTAACAACTAACTTTCATCCCTTTTTCTTTCTCCCCCCTCAAAGCTTTTACGTTCAATGTTTCTGCTCCCTAACCTACACTTTATTCCCCCCCACCCCTGGTTATTCTGCTGGATTCCCATGCCCCTCATCAACAACCCCTTGGTTCCTTCCCATAACCTAGTTGCCTACCCCTGAGTTTCCTCCCCATCCCCAAGTTGTCTCCCCACCAGAGGTGATTATTTATAGATCGAGGGGGTTTGAGGCCCCTCTCGAATACACAGGGTAGTCTTTTGTTTTTACTTTATGGTAGCACTCAGTGTTTTTACTGACCCTATCATTGATTGTGGTTTTGTGTCCTATGCGGTTCTTGACTGTGGCGTATTAGTTTTAAGCGTCTTGACCTAGTGCCCTCAGATCACACCAACTCTAAACACTGTTCACAGTACTCCACTCCAATGGATCCATACAGGGCACCTGACAGCAGGACAGCACACAACTTTTCAGATGGAAGACAGTAGGTAGGGAAAAAGCTTTTTCCATTGCACATGGCGTATGCTGCAAAAACCAAAAGGGACAAAAAGTGCTTAAGTAAGCACAGTAAATCACAACTCTCCAAATACAACTGAAATGGTCAAAAAATACCTAGAAGATCTACTCACACCTGTCAAAAAATACTGCCAAGCATAACATTTAATCACAGCAGAACTACTCCTCAGCACTACCATATGTCAGGTGCCATCTTAGTCCATATTTTTCTACCAATAAGTACATCTATACAAGTAGTAATACTTGATTTTCTGATAACCAGTCAAACAGGTATTACTGCTAGGATAAACCTAATTTACCATTCTTTTACTAGCCACCAAATGCTGACAGACACCAGCCAAATCCCATGTCCACTCATCAGTCCACCTGTGACAGCTCTGTCCTTTCATAGATATTGTTCTGCCACAAAAAGTGGTAAGATGGTGCACGGAGGTAAGTATCTTGTGTAGGCAGAGATTTGGCACAGAATATTGTGTGTTGAGGGGACTGCAGTGGGTGGGTTGTGTGGCACTCATCAAGTTTGGGAGACATAGCAGGAATTTGGAGGGTCTTCATGTTTTGCTACTGTCCCAAGGATGTTGTTGGTACCAAGAGGGCAGAAAGACATACAGTCAGCTGACATGCCTCCTTCACTTTGGACAGTTCTTTTTAATGCCAGATCACTGAGGAATAAAACTTTCATAGTAGGGGAGTTTATCAAGGACTGTTCAAGTGAACGGTTGTGTATCACAGAACCCTGGCTGAGTGATGATGCCAGCCCCATGTTGATGGCTTCATTCCTTTTAGAATACTTGGAGGTTCATTGCCTGAGGAGGGAGCGCAGATGTAGCAGATTTCTCATCTGTTTTAAATCATCAGTTTACTCAATGGGAGAGACCTGATCATTTGAATGCATGTCTGTAAGAGGTGGGGAAGGTTCAAGATCATGGATACTACTCTTGTACTATCTGTGCACCATGATGAGGAAATCTTGCAAGAATTTCAGGACTTCATCATTAAGCTTTCATTGAGCTCACCCAGTCTGTATGTGCTGGTGGACTTCTACTCATGGGTGATGATAATGGATAGCAGATTGGTCACCAATTCCTCCAGCTAATGTCATCACTGGACTTTGCACATGCAATTGTCACTGCTACCTACCAGTCTGGACTTGCCTTGAATCTGGTCTTCTAACTGGGCCTCAACATCTCTGACATAAAAGTCATTCTGGTCACTTGGTAAGACCATTATACAGTTGAGTTTAATTTTCCCTCTCTGTGGAGATGGTCTTGTACCACACAATACAACATATTGAGCCAGACAGGCTCAGGGTGAGCTTGATATTTCAGGAATTTGCTGGCCTCCATGATGTGAATTCAGGCCACAGTTTAGAGTTTTAAGATGGTGCCAGCAAACTCCATTGTGCCTGTCTGTGTAAGCCCTGTGGTCTTGTGGCACAGTTCCTCTGCACAGCAAAGACATCAACTGAACAACTCCCAGCTGAACAGCCTGGCTGCAGGCTTGGCATCTTTGCTATCCAGATAAATTACAGCCAGGGATGTCTTGCAGAGAAAGATATCGAATCCTCAGTTAGTACCATGGCTTTAAAACTACGAACTAAAACTGTTACCAATCTTTATTTATTCAAAACATTTTTAAAGAAAGTGAGTGAGATTATACTTTGGCTACACAGAAAATTAAATTCAAGAGGACTAAAAAAAAATCATGCAAACTACAAAGGATTTAAAAACTTCACAGCCAGATACTAGAGCTGGGTGAAAGTTGTGAAATCTGCTTTAGCAGAACTTCCACTAAATTTTACAACTTTCATGGACGTTTCTGAACTTTCACCTTTGGTGAAATCAGGAATTTCCAAATGTCTAGTGGCACCCGCTAAAGCAGAATTCGCAACTGTCACCCAGCTCTATAAGCAGTAGGAATATAGTACTGCTATCTGTGATCCTAACCTGCATGAAGCAAAGGTGGAAAAAGGAATCCAGTCAGTTTTTACTGGATGAGCAAAGCAGGTAGAGCCTGTCATGGTTAGAAAGACTACTGTTAGGACTGCCACTAAATGAAGTGTATATTGGGACTTTAAAAAGCTTATTATTGTAGATGCAAGGAGCTTCATTCAATACATTAATGATGTCATGTTGTAATTTGTTCTTGACTTGCAGATTTTTCACTCTTTGAATTTTGGTTTTAGTAGCACGGTAAATGTGAAATAACAGATTGTCTGCCATACAGAAGTTCTAGTTATTTCAAATCATGGTATACTTTTACAGCTGAATTGAATCATGTTTGGCATGTGGACTTATGGAGATCTGTGCCAAACAATTAAATATAACCAGTAATGGGATCAAGTACAGTTATGGTCAATTGTTGACAGCTCCATACAAAGCATTACAAAATGAACTAATATTGGGACACTTTGATTAATTGGGTAAAAGTATACCAGCAGTCAGATTCAGTCACAGTGATTTATGCAATCTTCAATCCTATAAACTTTCAAAGCATCAAAAGGTTATATATATATATAGATATATATAGTTTGACATAATATTGCACTTCTTCAGCCAAGCAAAATGAGTGACCTGAGCAAGTGAAAACAAACAAATGCAGGTCCCTATATATTTTTTTGTATTGGCACCAATAAATTAGCCAGGTCTGAATTCCACTGTGACAACTTATAGTGGCCAGGCTGCATGGTCAGTTAACATAAATATCCAAATTTAAAACACTCAGTTTTGATGATGGTGAAAGAGGTTCAAGTGGAAAATATTAATGTAACTAAGCCCTGCTGCATCAGAATCACATAACTTGTCTTCATAAAAGAATCAAATCTGAACCCTAGCATGGCCACCTATGTTGATGCAGGCCCAGCATACAATATTGCCACTTTTAGGATACAAGAAACAGACTAATAAAATAAACTGATACACCATCATTATTTAAGCCAGAGGCTGATTCATGAATTGGAGGATATTGTCAATTTTGAGAGTTAAATTGGATTCACACATTATTTTTTAGTCAATGTCACATATGGGTTTGGGCTTAAATATTAGTTTTTTAAATAAGTTATCCGTATAGTTGTGTCTGAAATTCAGCACAGGAATACACCATAGTTTTGTAAAAACAGAACTGTAAGAACAGAATTCTAAATTAATTGGGTCCGACGATTCCACCATGGCCACTGCCCCCAAAAAAAAATAAAGAAAAAAAGATCTCAAGGACTGGTTCATAAGCAAAAAAAAAAACAGAGAAAAAATAAAGAAATTAAACCAGTGACTAAACCTTAACTTTGATCACTTTTACCAGGTCAGACTTCCACTGCAGCCACTTACAGTACTGTGCATTGTATAGACAGTCCTGGGAATTTAATCAGACATATTGTTACTAGTTTGCCATGACCTGTCTACACAACATAATATTGCCAAAGACTGTAAGCACTGTTTTGTATTTAAATTCGGCTCAATGTAGGTTCGCTAAACTAAGATTCGAATCTCAGATCACCGTAATTTCAGCTTGGCATTAAGATGACTAAAATGCTTTAGAAATAGTTTTCATTTTCACATGGATCTGTTAATTAAATATCACTGACTATTTTGCATTATTTATACTTTAAATAAGGATTACCAGCATCTACAGAGCATTGCAAGTGCATTTTTAGCAATCATATCTGACTTACTGTAAATACAGTTCAAGGATTGATTGATCAATGTTATTTTAAATTGGAGTGACACATCAGAACCCCGCCCCTCCGATAAAGCTCTAGTGAGTGAAGTGGTGGGGCATGCTGGTACGTGGAGAAGCTCTTTTGAGTCCTTGAGATGTTTGGACCTGAGCACTTCACCGATTAAAATGATGATCTGCATTAAATCATAACAGAATTTGTGGACATCTTTTTGGACTTCATGTAGCTGAGTGATGTGCTTTCTGTGACAAACATGCACTGTTGGATGCTGGCAGGATGCAGATTTCAGTCACATCCTACATAGACAAGCCTGTCTCTGTGCCAAATCCAGGTTATTTTCCTGGGCCCAGATATTCAAAGCAATTGTGCATGGTGCAACTGAGTTGCTCTGGTGCAAGTGCGGACTTGCGCCAAGCAGCCATATTCAGTGGGAACCAGTGCACAGCACAAATCTCATCATGTCAATGTGCGACTATAATGAATACAGGCGCAAGTGCAAGGCGCGTTCCCATGAATATCCAGTGCATTGGGATATTTAACCATGAAACCATGGTGCAAGTGCAGAGCAAATCAAGGATGCGCCGAGCAGACTTGTTCCTATAAATACAGGGTGCAAGCACACAGACAGCACTTGCACCAGATGAGAGGTGAGAGAGAGAAGAAAGAAAGAAAGAAAGAAAGAAAGAAAGAAAGAAATTAAGAAAGAAAGACAGACAGACCAAGGCAGACACAGAGGGAGAGGGACAGAGGTGGCAGTGAAGAGGGAGACAGGGACAGAGATAGTGTGAGAGACAGGCAGACACACTGCCAGACAGTGCACCAGTGTGTCACACAGCCAGCAGCAGCCAACCGCCATTGGGGGAAATTGGACAGCAAGGGCCATGGAAAGTGTGCCCTTCATGATGGAGGCCATAATGAAAGGTATGAGGAGCAGGAGGAACAGTGATGTAGCCGTGTAAGGGCCCATTGGCGGTATGCCTGACACAGGTGGTACTGCACCGGCATCACCTTTGAGCAGTACAGTGACACAGAGATTGTGGGCCAGTACCGCTTGAACAGGGCCATTCTGAGGCAGCTCTGTGAGCTGTGCAGTGAGGAGATGGAGGCACATACTAGACGGAGCCATGCCATGTCCATGGAGATGAAGGTGACAGCCATCATGTGCCTGCTCACCACAGGCAACTTCCAGAGACCAACAGGGGACACCACAGGCATAACCCAGTCAGCCACGTCCCGCCTCCTCACACAGTTCCTCAACAGTCTGCTGCTATGTGTGTCAGAATATATCCATTTCCCCAGCACACAGGTGGAGCATACAGCAGTCATGCAGTACTTCCACAGGATAGCACATATGCTTGGCATGATTGGGGTCATTGACTGCACCCAGATGGGCATCCACATGCCACCTGGCCCTGAGGGTGTGGCATAGATCAACAGGAAGGGGAGCCCAAGTGTTAACAGCTGGGTGGTGTGCGATGCCATGGGGTGCATAACCAATGTCTGTGCCACACACCCTGGGAGTGCGCATGATGCATTCATCTGGCACAGCTCTGCACTGTGCCACAGGTTAGAATGTGGGGACATCCCCATGGGCCACCTAGTGGGTGAGCATGGCACGGGCAAGGGGTGATGTGCAGAGCATACCTTGGGATGGGGGAGGGCAGGGTCTACATATTGGCATGGGCACCACGGACAGACAAGGGGCACAGTATAGAATAGCAGAGGGCTAGCCATGTCATTATCCACACAGGGAACACTGCCTATCCACTGAGGCCCTGGCTGCTCACACCCTACCAGTGCCTGTTGTCCTCAGCAGAGGAACATTATAACGAGGCACACACCAGCATGTGCAACATCATCAAGTGAGTCTTTGGCATGCTGAAAGCATGGTTCCATTGCCTGAATAGGTCAGATGGTGCCCTACAGTATAGCCCCTCAAAATCCTGTGGCCTATTCCTGGCCTGCTGCATACTGCACAACATGGCCATTGACCATGGGATAGCTGTCTAGGCAGATGAGGGTGACAGTAGTGGGGACAATGGAGGCAATGGGCCAGAGAGAGGTGGACAGCCACCCCCTGGACGGAGGGATTTCTGGCTGCTACAGCAGGTGAGACAGCATTGGGACACTATTGCACAGGAGCACTATGGTGCACATAAGTAGGTGGTGCGATACACATGTATGAGCCACCCAAACAGGTACAGCATACATGCAGGGGTGTGCATGGCATTAGGCATGCACACACAGAGGCATGAGGCAGGGATAGGGGAGCCAGGGGCACACACCCACACACAACCACACACAGCACCACTCACAGCCCCCCCAACACACACACATATGCACCCACACACAGGCATGGGTGTGTGGCGTGGATCAGATGCATCCCACTGGTGCACAGGCACAACTGGTGCAAGACTGCCATCACCACACCCATGCCACATGGCCCAGTGGCTGGGCAAGCATGCACATATGCAGCGTGTGGTGCAACACACAGGTGTTACACCAGTGGTGGGCACACACACACCACCCATGTGCACACTGGGCAGTAGCTACAGACCACAGGCAGGGTGGCCTGCACATCAGGGCAGCTGCACAGAACCATGGCCACCATGGCCATGGGGGTGGCCACGCCTGGGCTGTTTGGCAGCCACAGGCTGTGCATCAGCCATGGGGGAGCATGAAACAGCCATCCAGGGGTGGAAACATGGGACCAAAACCGTGTATGCACGGAAGTGTGAAGGCACCCAAACAGGCCAGCCCCGAGCATGTCTAGGATACTGACATCAGACCCCGGTGTTGACTGCGATGGGGCCACACAATGCCGGATACGCAGGGTGGACAGCGCACTGAGGGGAGGGGGAACATCAGTTCCCAGCCATGCCCTGTGGCAGCCAGCAGTCCAAAGCCATCTGAGATCACAGTGGCACTGCGATCCAGGGATGCAGTCATGGCATCCTGCATGTACTGTAGCCCCACCAGAATATGTGCTGTGCCCCTCTCCTGCTGCTTGGCTACCTGGCACACCTCCATGCACAGTGTGCTCACTCCAGTGTCAAGTAGCACTTGTTGCTGACTGGACGCCCACAGCAAATGGGTGTGCTCAGCCAGTGGGTTGGCATCCTGGGGATCCCAGGATGGACACCGATCCCCATGTGGTGACCAGCCATGCTGCACAGCCCCCCTCTCTGGTGGATGCTGCACAGAGGGGTCTGCAGGGGGACTGGGCAAGGCAAGCGCACTGGTGGTGGACCCTGTGTCCGGCTGCCCGGTAGCACCCACAGCCTGCTTCTGTTGCCCGTCCAGCTGCTGCACACCACCCAACACCTGCACGGCCACACCATCTCCACCACAGGGCACAGCCAGGGCAGTGTACAACGCTGCATCCGTGGTGGTGGTGGGAAGCTGTTCTTCCACTGGCAGAGCACTGATTGTGCTGCCTTTGTCAGTGGCCAGCAGGGGTGTCTCACCCACAACAGTGGCCATGCTGTCCAGGATGAGCGTGACATCATCATCAGTGTCAGACCCCACCCCGATCCATGTCTCTGCAGAGGACACCAAGGCTGGCATCCTGCAGGAACACATCCAGGGCCTCGTCCTACACCAGGTCCAGGACATCCGCCTGCACAGTGATGGTGGGCTGCAGCCTTTCATACCCCTGGATACCTGTGGAGGTGGAAGGCTGGTCCTCTGTGGCAGGTCTAGCATCCATGGCTGCTGCTGCCACTGGCTCCCCATTATCTGCATGGAGGCATGCTAGTGCTGCAAGAGAAAGACAGGCATGTTAATTATGCATTGCCCACATGTGCCCCCCCCCACACTGCCACTGCATGTGTCCTGCAGCATGGTATGCACATGGGTGCGCACACATGCATGCCGGCTGCATGCACGCCAGCATGGCTGTGTATGCACCCTCCATGCCCCCAGCTGTGAGTGGCTGACATAGTTATCATGCAGTGATGGGCTACCACCTGTCTGGAATCCACCACCAGGCACACCCTCCACCGTGCTGTGGTGCATGATGACTGCCACCAACTCCTCCTGTGCCGTGAGCGTTGGCGCATCTACAGACCCTCCTCTGGTGGCATTCTGGGACACACAGATGGCCGCCACCTTCTCCTTTATGTGCCTCTTGTCTGTGCCAACCTTCTTCCTGCACTTCTGCACTGACTGCTAGTGGCTGCCCTGCTGGTTGACGCATACCGCTACCTCCTCCCAGGCCCCAGCCCTGGCCTGTGGTGTGCACTTGGCACCACTCAAAAGGGGATCCCTATCAAAGTAGGCATCGAATAGGGTCTCCGTCTCCTCCTCTGTGAAATCAGGCCTGCGCTTGCACGCAGGCCCACGCTCCTCACCATCCTCATATTCTGACATGTCACTTTCTGTGGACATGGACAGCACAGTGTGTCAGAGGCAGCATCACCCTGTTCCGTCCCACCCTGCTATGCTGGCTGCTCCCAGCGAGCTGCAGTGGCATGCACAACTTACCCTGAAGGAATGCAATAACAGTACATGGCCTGTGCTTTATTGTGGCACTTATGTAGTGCAACACATGCAAATGAGGTGTGGCACGATGGTAAAGACATGCTAAAGCCCACAGTGCGCCATGCATTGGCTGATGAGCTCATTTGCATGTGGTGTCTGAATATTGCAATTTTGCTCCATGTGCAATGAGATTGCTCTGGAGCAAGTCACGGTGCAATGCACACGTATGCTCAGTGTGCAGGCCCACAGTCCACATGCGTCGAATGGTATTATGGTAAAAATCATGCACTGTGCACTGACTGCGCAATGAGGAGCATGGTGTATGATGCGCCAGGCCTGCTATTGCACACATGCTCACTGCGCAGAGGCGGGTGACCCCTGACCCCTGTTGTGACCCATCACCCCTGGGTCACCCCCTCACTGGTGACTCCACCTATCCATACCCATGCTGTGCATCTCTGAGACTGTGCAATGGGTGGACACAGCACATGTTCCCTTGCATTGCACATCTGGCGCATGTCCTGGCCATGTGCGCTTACTGCCACCATTTTGCTCACCCGTGTCATCTAGCAGTATGGCACAGCAAAGGTCACTGCAAACACAGAACTGGATGCAGTTTGAGCTGGTCAACCTGGTCACCTGTGTCCAGCCCCACACCTCCCAACTGTTTGGCCAGGTGACCCTGCAGCAGCCGAGGGTCATGGAGTGGCAGGGGATTGCTGCCACACTGCAGCAGCAGACCAGGGTGGCCAGGACAGAGGAACAGTGCTGTCACAAATATGGTGACCATGTGAAGAGGGACCTGAAGCACCTGAGGAGGCTTGAGGCGTGTGTCAGGCATGGGGCTGTGCCACAGCCAGGTGAGTAGGCCCATATTGCATGTGTGCCCTGATGCTGAACCATGGTGTTGGCTAGGCTGCCTGGCATGGCCTGCAAAGCAGTGCACTTCCATCATGGGCATTGTGGGGTTTCATTGCCAGTCGCCATTTGTGTTGTGATGCAGCTGAGCTGTGCGGGACGTGTCAGGCAGGGGCTCACCCTGTGCGCAGGGGTGGGGTAGTAGGCAGCTGCTGTGGATGTTTACTGATGTGCATCTGTCTATGTTCCATTTCCAGGGCCTGAGAATCACTGGAGGGTGGTGGCAGCAGCAGTGGCAGGTCAGCAGGCTGCAGCAGGCCAAGGAGGTGGCGCAGGAGCAGCTCCAGCACCAGCGGGGCCATGGAGGGCAGGTAGGCACTGTCATGGTCTTTCGCACATTACATGGAGGGGGGTGGCAGGGGCATGAGTGTGGGCATGGCTGCCTGTGCCATATGTCATGGCAGCTGTATGTGTTGCACTGTGTGTGGTGCTTGCCACTGTGGCACATCCATTGGACAAGTGTGCCAGCTGTTGATGGGGTGGGAGTGCGCCTGTCTGCCACTGATGTTGCTGTGGTGCTGCCAGTGCACTGTGTAATGTAACTGTCATTGTGCGGTTGGGTGGCCATTGTGTGGCAGGGACCACCTCTGTATACTGTCATGGTGTGCCACGTTGCTGGCAGGCATTGGCCAACCCTCTTGCGGGTGGCCGGTATGGGCCCTTCGGGGGTGTGTGTTCCCACTGCTCATTGCGGGCTGTGGGTGGGCATGGTTCCTTGGGACATTGCACTGATCACTTGTCCTGTCCCTTGTCATAGGTGTCCAGCAACAGAGACGGAGGTCCATGTACTGCAGGCTGCTCTGGCAGCTGATACTGATAACTTCTACAACAATGGAGGCTGTCCTGCAGGTTCACCACCTGCTGCTAGATTATAGTAGGTGACGAGGGTGCCAAGGGGTGGCAGACCATGGCCACCGGTGAATGGGCCCTAGTATTCCCCTGTTTCCCCTGCTGTACCTCCCCCTACAGGCCCCATCCCACTGTACAGTCCCTATTCCCTGTCCCCTTCCCTTGCTTTCCTACCCTTTTCCACCCCCTTGTTGCTGTAAATAGTTTTGTTTTGCAATATATATATTTTGACTTACCTGCCTGTGTCAGTGTCTGCTTTGCATGTGGCGTGAAGAGCCATGCTGCAGTGGCCCAGTGCCTGTCCATGTGGTGTGCATGTGTCAGGGCACATGTTGTGCTTCTGTGGTTCACTGCTGTGTGCTGTGGTGTGTCCCACTGTGGTGGTGTCCGTCCCCTCGGTCGGTGGCTGTGCCTTGGGGTGCCCATGGGGTGGCTGTCAGGGGTGTGTGGTGGGTGTGTGCATGGCGATGGCACATGGCCATGGTCTTTGGTCGGGTACTGGCCGCACACTGTGTTGGGCCCCTGCTTGGTGTTGTGCGGCCTGTCCCATGTGGTCTGCCATGCTACGTGCCTCCTGGCATGTTCAGTGCCTACTGTGTGGGCCACCTGTGTGCCTGTGTGGCGTGTGTGTGTGCTTGGTTGTGTGGACCTGGGTGTGGCCTGCTCTGGTCTGGGTGTGTGGGGGAGTACGACCTGCAGCCTGTGGGGGGGGTCTGTTCCTTGGTGGCCCTCTGTTGGTCATTGGCACCTCCTGTTTCCTACTATCTGTGCCACTATTGTGTTTGGGGGGTCTGGGTGCCTGTGTGTGCCCTGCTGTGCCCTGCTGGTGGTGGTCTCCTGTGGCTTGTCACTGTGCTTCCCTGGCTCTGTCCCTGGGTCTCTTCTCTGTGCCATGCCCACCTCTGTTTCTCTGCTGGTCTGCTCCCACAGTTACGCTGGAGCATCTCTTTCTGTGCCATGGTGCAACTCTGGTTGTGCCATGGTGCAGCCTGGTTGTGCCATGGTGCAACTGTACCATATTCAGCCAGGTTGCCCTGGCACAGTGCAGCCAGCGTAACCTCTGAATATGGCTCCTGTTGCACCATGGCACGTCGGCTTTGCGCTGCACTGGACTTGCGCCAGCCTTTGGTGCATTTCTGAATATCTGGGCTCTGGAGTCTAGCTGACCCCCTCCCATCCCTGATAGCGCATGTATATTCATTTCCCTGGTGTCTAGCAGACCCACATCCCTGAACGTCCATTTAATCATTTCCCTGGTGTCTAGTAGACCCCCTTCCCTATCTCCGAGCACCTGTATATTCATTTCCCTGCTGTTTAGTGGACCCCCTCCCTTTTTTTTTGCAATTAACATATTATTGAGGTTTTCAAGAATTACATAAGAATACTTTTTCTCATACCACCAGCAATATTGTACAACTCTCTGTCCAGTCAGACCATAACATCCTTAAGATATACACAGATACCACAATATACAAAAAAGTAAAAACTTAACGAGTTGGATAACAGCATTGATAACCCATACAGCCTTACTATTCCTTCTTAATAATCTGGTTTCAAAATGTAATCCATATTTAGACTCCATAAAGAGTCACCCTAATGGTAAAGATGCATCTAAATTAACAATACAGCTAATAACTTATCTAAAGTATTACAAAGATAGTCAACAACTAGACTAAGAAAACAAATAAGGGAAAAGTAAAAATGTGATACAGAGTGTGAAATTTAGTACCAAAGGAAAGAGAGCCTATGCTAATCATAAAATAGAGAGAAACAAATGTTAGAGGGCCCAGGGTGCCTACCTCACGTCCCAGACTGAAGAGTAGGAGTGGGAGGTGAACCCCCTTCCCTGTTCCAGAGAGTACCCATATACTGTAGTCTCTTCCCTGGTGTCTAGTGGACGCCCCTTTTCCTTATCCCCAAGAGCGCCTGTATATTCATTTCCCTTGTATCTAGCAAACCTCCTTCCCTATCCCAGAGTTCCCATATAGTATTAAAATCAAATAGCTTTTCCCTGGTGCCTAGTGGACCCCACAACCCATCAAGAAGCACCTCATCACCTTGCTCCCCCCCATCCCTGAGCCAGCAACTGGCACAGCTCTTCACTCTCCATCAATGCCAGCCGCCAAATGAGCTGTCAATGAGCACATACTGCACAATCAGCTATTACAGTATGCACTCAGTGACAGCTCAGTTTGTGGCCAGCTGCGGTGGAGAGTGGAGTGCTGTGCTGGTCACCAGCTCGGGGATGGGGAGTGGGGAGTGGAGTGGTGGGGTGCTACCTACCGGGGTGTGGGGTCCTCTAGATACCAGGGAAAAGCTATTTGATCTTAATACTATATGGGTGCTTGGGAATAAGGTGGAGGGGGGTTCCACTAGACACCAGGTCAATGAACATACAGGCACTTAGGGATAGGGTAGGGGGGCTGACAGACACCAGGGAAATTAATATATGCATGCTCTTGAGAATAGGGAGGGGGGTCCAGTAGACACCAGGGAAATGAATATATGGGCACTCTCAGGGATAGTAGATCCTCTAGACACCAGGTCAATGAATATACTGGTGCTCAGGGATAGGGAGGGGGGTCTGCTAGACAGCATGGAAATGAATATACTTCAGGGATAAAGTGCTAGACACCAGGGAGAGACATTTCATACATTCATTCTGCAGTTCAGAGACTCACTGAGCTGCAGAATGACTGTAGGAAATGCCCACTGTTCTAAGTCAGAATTTCTGTGAAAGCTGCCAAAATGATTTCTGAATTTTAACAGAAGCAAAAGTCTGACTTTCACGCACATTCCACCAGTAGAAGATTTTTTCACACAGCATTACCAGGTACAACTCTATGAGGCTACAGCAGGTAACACATTTTAAAACCACCGAGTGATTTTATAAACATATGAACAGTTTTAACGTGCTGCAGTGGTGGCTAAACTTGTATACAAATTGAATCCATTCTCAGTACTTGCTTAATGGCATTGTGTTAAAATAGTCAATGCAGATACCAATATTATGTGAATTATGTGCTGGTGTTATAACTGTATTACATATGTTAAATGTTCTAGGTTTTTATTAGGATTCCTGAAATTATTATGTATTATTGTTAATTCATTTGACACCATTAAAGTGCCACTGAATTCTCAAGAAGAGCATTAAAAAACACAATATTTGGACACAGTACCAACTATATTTCTCATTAGCGCTGTAGTTATTATCCCCATTACCTATTACTGCGGCCATTTACATGCAGACAGTATAGTTGTTACTTAATGGTTGATCAGCTCCTATTGCTTCTACCCGACCTAATGTCATAATACTCAACTTGTAGCATCATAGTTATTCCCATGGCAACAGACTGTGGTGTCATAACTGAGCATTATAATTTCAAATAAGGAATAAGCTATACAGCATATTCTGCATTGGTATCCAGTGAGGATGGCAACTGAATACGAGCAACCGTCAAAACGTCGACTCATATTCAATGCTTTCCTCCTGGGCTACACTGGAAGGATAGAGATACTACATGACCGTGAGTGTACTGCAGGGTGACAGGAAGGAGGTGATAGCAAGGGGAAGAGGAGAGACAGGGAAAGGGTTTGGGGGACTGCTGTACCTGGTGCCACTGAGCTAGCTCTGTGGTGTGGTGGTGTGGGTGGCTAGCTCAGGTGTGGCAGGTACAGGGTTCAAGTGCGGGAAACTTTTGCCGCTGCCTGCAGCCTATGGCACTTAATTTTATTCTGATAGAGAGATATTGTTCCCTTCCACACATGCACCCCCTGAAGTTAAGAAACCTTTTTCTGGTGGGTGCAGGGGGAAAAGCACCCCCCCCAAAAAAAAACACTTGTTTTCCTTTCCAGATGTCAGGTCGCCTTGGAGTGTATACTGCTGATTTGCTTTTTGGCGATATACACTCACCAGAATAGCGATCGCTATTTTGAGATGGCTATTATGACATGGAACCATCAGCATTACATTTTAAAGCAAGGTCATTACTATTAAGTTGACAACCATGTGTCTAAACCAACAAGAGTTTAAAGCATGAAGTCCAAAGATTTTACAGCTTAGTAGTTAAAAATGTATTGTCACTAATTTTGCATAAAATGCTTTTGTTCAAACTCTACATGTTGTAAGTTTTATACATTACATTTCTTTGGAAATCCAGTCAGTAAAAATGCATATTTTTAAACTAAACAGCCAAAGAACAATTTCTAAAATGATAAGCCATGAACTGACTACACATAAGTTTAATGTAGACTGTCCTGTAGAGACAAATGAACTCCAAGGAATAAAGATCTTAGCCTAGATATTCAAAGCAGATGTGTGGCACAAAGTGGAGATGCGCTGCACATTTCAGAAGAGGGGTGGAACCACGATATTCAAAAGGGAGCGATGCATCATGCATCTCTGGATGTGCCATCGTGCATCTATAATGTATGCAGTGCATGTAGGGGGGGTGTTCCCATGAATGTGCTGTGCATCCCTATATTCAGCCAAAATGTGTGGCTCATCTGCTGCTCATCTTAGTGATGAGCTGCCCAAAGTTAGGCATGAAAAAAGCATGCCTAAATGGCCAGCCACCAACAGGCAGGTCACAGAACTGCAGGCAGGCTATCTGAATACAGTCCTTGGAGGTGTAGCAGGATATGCTCCAGGCACCCACACATAGCAGTCATGCCAGGATGGATGAACTCTGAGCAACCGGCACCATCCAGGGAGCAACACCCACACTGCTCCCTGGGCATAGCCACCCAGCAGCTGGTCACTGTCTGCACACTGCCATCCCTTGCAGTGCCCACCAGGTACCTCCCATACTGAGCTGTGTGGGGCACTGCAGGTGATGGTATGCAGCATATGGAACTAGTGTTTCACATGCATGTGGTAACCCTAGCAGCCTGTGTCACCCTATGACCACCCCGATGCATGTCCAGGTAGCCCCTGTGGCCACTGTCCAGGTGTGCCCCCTGTACCTCTGTCTGACCTTGTGCATGGCTATGGGTAGCTAGGCAACCAGGTGTGTGCATCCCTCCACATGTAGCTGTGCTGTGCTGTGTTGCTGGGCTTTGGTGACATAAAACATTACAAGAGGAGTGTACTACAGTTGGTGGACAGTGCCAGTTCTTTGTGCGTCACTGTGCATGGCTATGGGTAATAGCACTGTATCCAGGCCAATGCAGTACACCCACCCACGCACATACCTTCCATCACACCTGCCTGCTAGGCTGCAATATCTCCTCTTCACCTTTGTGGAGTGGTGGGTCAGCCCTGCAAAGTTGGAACTGCGCATGCCTGGGGTATGCAAAGGGCCTGAATACATTCCAGTAATGTGATGCAAATGTGATTGATGGGCTTTGAATGCACAATGATGTCATTTGCACATCCTGGCTGAATATTGCAGTTTTGTGCACTGCACAAGTGGCTTTACATTGCACATTTCCCCATGCTCCACATAAGGCTCAGGTCACCTGCTGCGCTGCACATCTCCCACTGCGTGATCGTGCATCTTCAGGATATTCAGCAAGACGTGTGAATGCATCTCATGGTGCATCTTCTGAATATCTCAATATTTTGGGCCGGGGCATCTCAGATGCATGGCACAAGCACTTGCGTGCGTTTGCAGGGGACTTTTGAATATCTAGACACTTGTTTTTGTGGGAATTTCTTCAATAATAAATGACGGAGAAGAGAAATCTACAGAAGATGTATGAAATACAAGCTAAACTGTGTCCAGATATAATGTTTTCCAAAGTTTTCTCAAAGACGTCAGCTGCTGTTTAAAATGAGCATATGCTCAATGCTTTTTGTACACCTCCTGCTGCAAATAAATACTTACTTACTATTTATTTAACTAGGATAAAGGGTGTAGTTCTCCATGACAGAATACAACTTGAATCTTCCACACAGTGGGCTGAATTTCAGAAGCCATTCACTAGTGGTTAGCACACTCTGTTAGTGTGCTGCTCTGCAGGCTGTACCAAATGTTACAGAGAGCTGAGTGGCATGTGGATCGCGAACGTGCTTGCTGTGGCCAGGAATCATGCAATACAGGACATGCATCCAAGAAGGAAGGGGTGTGAGGTAGGTGGTCATTATCTTGCTGACCCACTCCCCTGTGGAACTGAGTGTCATATACACGAATGGTACAGTATATTAAGGAGCCATCATGACAACAGACAGTGCTATTAAATCAATCACAGATCCACTGTAACTGCAGAATGGAAATCCAGTGCACTTAAAAGATGAGCCAAATAAGACAAAATAGCTGCAAAAGTAGAATTTATTTGCCTCCAAGCAAAGTAAGTATAGCATAACACAAACATCAAAAGCTCCAGGTTAGATGCCCCAATGCTTTGATCAAGAGTCTTCACCCTGATGAAAACCCTTGGTTCAATGGGCTTCCGCAACCAGAGTAATGTTATGCTTGTGCAACTGTGATAACTGTTTGACCATTTGCACTGTCTATTCCACATGAATTACCACCCTGTAGGGGTACTGAAGGCAAGGAACCCTCAAAGAGGGTTCCACCCCTAAGGTGCCTCAGGAAAGATTCCCCTTGGCTAAAGGTACCTTAGGAAGGAGCCCCCAAGGAGAGAGGCATGCCTGTGGAAGAGGAGAGAAGGATGGTGGGGCAAAGAAAAAATGCTTCAGAAGTAGGCTGGAAGGAACTGCTTATATAGCTCAGGAAGGGGGTGTGGCTGGTTGCTCCCCATTGAACTACAGGCACAGACTTTCAATTTAATGGGCTTAAGCAACCAGAGTAGTGTTATGCTTGTGCAACTGTGATAACTGTTTGGCCATTTGCACTCTCTATTCCATGGGGAATTACCACCCTGTAACAGTACCAAAGGCAAGGAACCTTCAAAGAGGGTTCCACACCTAGAGGTGCCATGGGAAAGATTCTCTTGGCTAAAGGTTCCTTAGAAAGGAGCCCCAAAAAGAACATTGAGTAGTAAACATTGACTATGAAGTAAAGAATCTGATTGACAACAATGAGACAGCTTGATGAAACACAAATGAGATGCACAGGTTGTCAGGATTGCACTTTAGAATGGATTGCACTGATGAGATTAGGGGGCTTCCTAAGGAGAGAGGGAACAGCGAGTAGGGCCACCATCCATCCCCATCCAATAGTGGAAACCTACCTAAGGAAACTAGGGAATATACTATGAACAACTAAATACCTATTATGACATTTGACATGGAGAAGAGGAAAAACTCTCTTTTAAAAGGAAGAAACCTCTGTGGATCCAAGGCCTAGGTCACCTTCCCTCTAGGCTATGGGTAATTTATTTTGTGACTGCTCTGCTGCTGCAACTTATATACCCAGTCAAAGGGGAGGATATTCCAATTCAGTGGAAAGCTCTCATGATTGCTTTAATGTGAACATCGTGAGGGTCTGCAAGAAGTCTCTTCAGCAACGGGCACTCTGAGTGAGAGTGGACCCACAAGGTGGGAGGAGGAAAGCAATGACTACTGAGGCACTCATCTGGCCTACTGACTAACACAAACCAGATGAACCAGAGGTGGTTTTAGGGAGATTAGCTTTCAAAGATACCATGGTGAAGCCATAGCCAAAGGAGCCCTCTTGGGCTTGAAGGACCCCGTCCCTCGGCAGCTGAAATCTTAAATTCTGCATCAAGAGGTGTGCCATATGAAACTGCATGCTGAAGCTCCACTCGGAGTGAGGACATTCCCGCTATGGGCCAGATGAGAAAGACCCCACCCTGAGTTTCACATGCTCAAGATGCAGACTTCATGAGTGCAAAGCGAGACCATCAGTTTACAGGGCGAGCCCTGAGCCAAAAAGGTGATGGACATGGTTGATGTGCCTCCGATTTAAGAATGAGGGCATGATTCATCTTTGAGTTCTTTGACAGGAGGGGGCTGGCTGGCCTTGAAACTTTCTGAGCAAACTGCAACCATGTGGTTGAAAGGCAGCGAGTGAACTCTGAAACCACGAAATGGAAAGGTTGTGAGCAAACTCTGCAAACATGAGAACTATGAAGGCGGGGCCTGGATGAAGTAGGATGCTGTAGTATGAGCAACGATTGGTATTTTGATAATAGTTGTAACCAGTGGAAAACAAGCCAACCAAATCCATTATGGAGCCAAATTGAAGGTGACATAGAAGGTAGATGTTTAGGCAGTGACAGGTTGTGATACCAGTGATTGAATCAAGGAGGTTTAGTGGAAAGGAATCAATGAGGTTTAGCAAATAGGAAACCTATAACAGATTTGTAACAGCTTTTGCCACAGCAATAAAATGGGCAACAGCATAGGTAAGTATAATGTATTGCATGTGAGATGAGCTGAATTACGTATATGCTTAGCCAACCATTTCCATGAAGGAGTAAATCGTAGTTTACATAATGCATTGGATGGTTGGGTTTCAGCATGAATAGTGATTGATATGATTGGCAGGAATGCCTTAAATGCCATTAAGGCACAGACAGGTTAATGCAAGGCAGTAAGTATTGATTATTCTAGTAGGGCACATTTAAGTAAGTATTTGCAATGCAGTAATGAAATGCAATGAATATCTGAAACCAGTAGGCTACAAGGTAAATGTACTGAAGCATAATAACTGAAAGCCATGAAGACAAAGGCATTTATGCATGGATAGCTAAAAAGCCATGTAGGCAAAGGAGGTGGACAAAATCATATAGCTTACATAAGCATGTTCCTGCTAATTGAAGCCACTATGCCCCACTGTGATACCCCAGTCCCCAGCCATGAGAATAATAGAGAACCACATGCTGAGCATCATGAGACCAACAGCAACTATAATGCTAGTAGGGTAGGAACCCCCAAAAGAGGCGCCTTTACTGGCAAGATCCTAGTGAAGGACAAAGCCATAGGATAGCAAGCTGCCAGAGTAATGTACACAGGGGAAGCAAACTAATGACTGAAACATTCAAAATAGTTAAATTTAGAAACAAACTGCCAAAATGCCTGCAGCTGGAGCTGAGACCAGGCAGCCAGTGTAATAGCTGACATTTCCAGTATAACAATGCAGCAGTTGGGCCTGGCTGAGCAAACACAGAATAAATTGAGCAGAGCACACTAAACTCTAATACTGAATGAACTGAGCTAGCACTGAGCAGGGTAGGAGCAGAGCTGTGAGCACACATAAAGCAACAAGGAGTGGCAGGGTGAAGCCTGGATCAGGTGCAAATGATTAGGTTGAAAAGCAATGGAGACAGCAGGCAGGACTGAAGGTATGGAAACAACAACAATATGTAACCTAAAGCACAAATAAACAATGATACACAGGGCGCTAGAAAACTAGAAAGCCCAAAAGAAACAAACAAGGCAAACACGAGTACAGGAGCAGGAAGGAAATAGGCACACAAGGAAGCATGAAGTAGCTAGAGGCAAGGCAATACAAACCAAAGCAGGAGAACACAAAACACAGAAGTCCAGCACAAACCAAGCAGAACCAAAAGCACAGCAATAAGGGGTGAGGGGTGGGGGGCAGCAGGCCCCAAGGGAGAAGACAGAGTCTCTGGCCACAAAGAAAAAATGCTTCAGAAGGAGCCTGGAAGGAACTGCTTATATAGTTCAGGAAGGGGGTGTGGCTGGTTGCTCTCACATTGAATTACAGGCATAGCCTTTGAATTGTAGTGCTAGGGCAATTAACCTGGAGCTTTTGATGTTTGTGCTGTGCTGTCTTTAGTTTGCCAGGAAGCAAATAAATCATCCTTTAGCATCTATTTTTACTTGTCTGGCTTATCCTTTGAGTGCACTGAATTTCTGGTTGGCCCTGTTTGTTGCTATGGGGAATAACAAATCCTCTTCCAGCTGCAATATGGGCCATTACTTACAGAGCACAGCCTCTCCCTTGGTCTGCATTGTAACTGCAGCATAGGTCAGCCACTACCAATAAAGTATGGCAATTGCAGTGACCATACTGTAGCTTGGATGCTCTTTCAGGGATGGGAGGAGAATGGGAAAATCCATGGTGGTAGACATAGCATAGCACCACCAAGGCTGTGCAAGTATGGATGGACACTGTTGAGCCTTACTGATGACCAGCTGAGACAGAGATCTTGCCTAGACAGAACATCCAGTTACTATCTGGTGGATGCTCTGGAGGGAAATCTACATAAACCAACACACAGAAGTGGCCTTTGACCCTGGAGAGCAAGGTCATGGCTTTATTGGTATTTTATGGGTTCTGGTCTTTCCAGCATGTCATAGGGTACATACTTGCTGTGACACAGCCCACGGTGTCATGCACTATAACACAGGTCACCAGTGTCCTGATGCAATGTGCCAGTCAGTACAAGAGGTTCTTATCTAAGGCAGAAGAGCTGCATGTAGTGAACCAGTTGCTTTGTACCATCACAGATATGTCTGGAGTGTTATGTGTATGTGACTGCACCCACATACCTATCAATGCCCCTAACCACAACTGGTACATGTACTGTAGCTGGAAGGGCTTCTATTGGCTAAAGTGTCTTATGGCATGTTCCACAGACCACTCCATCACAAATGTTGTGGTAAGATACACAGTGTCCAGTCATGTTGTATTCATCTTGAAACAGTGTGGCCTATGTGTCTTACTGGGGTACTCACAGCACTGGAGAGCATACTACTAGGAAACGTGTAAAACCACAGCTGCACAGGTGTGCTCATATCACATGCATACTGTCACCTATTCTTGTTGTTTACTAGTTGACACTGACTACCCATTCCTCCCCTGCCAGACAGCATCTATAGGCAGACATGCTAACCAAGCAAACAGATGGTACAAAGCTGCACAAACTGCCGGACAAGCCACACATGCCAACATAGAGATGACATTCAGCATGTTAAAGATGAGATTCTTGTATCTCTGGAGAAATTGAATGGAGCACTCCAACCCACCACAGAGGCTGTGGGCAAGATAGTCACAGTCTGTGCCATTCTACACAATGTTTCTCTATAATGCCTGCTACACCTGGGATGGACAATGTAGACTGGCATGATGAAGGACTGGGGGATGAGGGTGGTGACCTTGAACAGCTCATTAGACATTGGGCAGCAAGGGATATGGGACTGTATGTCCAGTTCATAAAGCAGTACTACACTGTATAAGTAATGCAGAAGTTCCCCCATACAATAACACCACAAACTGCATAAATGTGGCCCCGATTTTGGGGGGATGGAAATGGTCCTCAACATGTGAAGCGGATGACAGTCTGAAGAATCATATAATCCCAAATAGCCTTTATGCCTCATTTGAAGCCTAATTCCAGCCACAGTCTTTCTGTAGGACTTTTGTCCCTCGTCACTAGTGCTGGGTAAAATTTCTAGTACTCCTATGAAATTGCACAAAACCACCAATAGCAAAATTGCACAAAACCACCAATAGCAAAATTGCATCAAAATAACGAGTTGTTTTGCTGCCTTTTTTCTGAAATTGCACATTTCTTCCCAAAATTGTGCCCTTTGTGTAAGTGTGTTCTTAAACATGTGCAGTTTCAGCAAATAGCACCTTTTCCATAAATTGCATATGCACATTTTTAATAATGGCAATTCATAAAAATGAGCACTTTCAGCACATAATGCCACAGGCTAAGCATAAACATTTAACAACATGTATTTTCTAAATCTTAATCTGTAAAATTGTGCAATTTCACTCAAAAAATGACATAGTACTGTATATTGTGCCCAATTCATGAAATTGGACTGGATTTTCAAAGGGTGGTGAGTGCTTGTGTCAAGCCCTGTGTCAAATCCTTGCATTACCACAGCTTTGGAATTCCTGAGTGCTGCAACTGTGCTCAGTTTTACAATCTTCGGCATAGCTGCAACAGTTTACTTGCTTTATGGCAGCATGCAACAAATCTCAGGCACAAGCTCTGTTAAAAAGGTCCCATTACTGGCACAAGTTAGACCACAAAAAGATGGTATAGCAAGTGTCAATTGACGCAGGGGAAGGGAAATTCCTTTAGATTGTTTCAAGACGGTGCGCCATATCTTTGGCACACCTGGGGCCTGGCAGCAATCTCGATCATCTGAAAATCCAGCCCATTCTACGAAACTATGCATGAATGGGGAAATTTTGTGAAACGTACAAGAAAAGTAGTTTGCAATTTCACCCAGTGCTACTCCTCCCTCCCTCTTTCTCACTTGTTATCCCATCCTTGACATAGTACACAGTGCCTTCAACCCTCCAACCCTCCTTGAACTCCTGAAGAGACTGCACCCTCTGTACTTGAATTTTAGCATAGTCTATCCTACCACAAAGCACCTGTGAGCCATACTACATCACAGGTTGCTTATAGAGGTCACTCTCCAGCTCATCCATGTTGTTGTGTTCCACACATTTGATGTCATGCTGTGAATCTCGGTTCCACCCTTGTGCGACGCCAGTGTTAGGGTGCCGAGTCACTATGGTGCCAAATGTCTTTGACGCTGACCCATCATTTTGCAGGGGGCTGTGCCCCTGTGCCCTCCTCATGGGGGTCTGTTACCCACACACACACCCTAACTATAGATACTAACCCTGGAGGGGGGTGGCGGACCTCAGGGAGGGGGCGGCAAACCAAACATTTGGCATGTCAGTGACTCGGCATCCTAATGCTGGTGCCCTGATGACCTGCAGTGATGAATGTCTTTGTTTGTCTCCCTCCTTGATTTCAGCCCTCTTATAGATGACCTTTATACCCCTTGTAAATAGATGGTGCCTTGGTCTTCTTCTACATCTACCCCTACCCACCCAGTTTATATGCTCTACCACCACTCTATCTAGCCTGTGTACCAGTACCACAACCTCTTCTGGGCTTGAATGAAGCCGGTTGAAAGTGCAAACTGTGAAATGCCTTCCAGAGTGTGAGTAATCAATATCCCAGCTTCCTACATGAAACAAATTAACTACATACTTAACTGCTGAATCTTCTGCTGCCTTGCTGGCCCTGATTCAGTCACCGGTAGAATCTCAGAAAATACTATCTTGGAGATCCTGTTCCTAACATGGCTGCCTAGTTCCCTAAATCTATGATGTACAGTAGACTTCTAGTCTGCCTGTGCTTACAATATTGCTGCCAGCATTTACCATGATGGTTGGTTCCTCTTCCTCATTCTGCATAAGACTTTCCACTCTCAACATGATGTCTGTCACCAACACACTAGGTTGGCAAGTGACTAAGCAGTCCACATAGCTACATTGTCCTAGCATTCTACCCACCTTGCTAGCATACTATAATTCATTTTATAGTCCCCTATAATGCCTACTTTCCTGATACCTTGGCTTTCTTCCTTCCCTGAACCCTCCTGTCTTGTGGGAACCCCTGCACATGATAACCCTATGTGTTTTTCCAATTGTGGTGGTTGATGCTCATTATCACTTCTAAGTATGCTGAGCCTGGGCTGAATCATAATCTTGTTTCCTCATAAACTGTCACTTAAGTAGTAAATGTGTGTGTGAAAGCATTCCTACTAGGAAAGCAGCACACATTTCTTCATGGATAGCTGTGACACTGAATGAACTTTACAACAGTACTCAAACTGTTTAGGAATTAGTTCTTTTAAGATATATTATACTGTTCATTTTCAGCTGGGTGGCTATTTTGTATCAATATAAGCAAATGGATGGCTCAGACTTTATACAGAGCTTTTAGAGGTGATACGATTCTCTAAAAAAAAAAAAAAACAATTTCAAGACCAGTTTTATTATGTTAACCATAGATGTTACATGGGTTTTCACTGTTTTCATTAAAGCCCTCTTATACGTACATCCCAGTTATAAGAATATTTTTGCTTGATGTTTATGGTGTGCTTATGACAGGGCTCCACTGTACTGATTTTGGATGGCCACCAGTGGTGGTCCCTGCCTCACTCCATGATCCTACCTAACATAGCCTAGTCCTCAGTCCTCACTTACAGTACATGAGTTAATGAGAAGCTTTACATTACAAGGAGAAATAGTCTGGGGTTAGAAACCTTAGAAGAAAGAAGGGAAGTTTATGGAAACATTTGTTCAAGTTCATTTGGCACCTGGGCAGTATTTTTTTTCTATTTTTCCATAAAAGTTTGTATTAGATTTTTAACTTTTGCATTCGCTGGGCATAGTAACAGTGATACAGTTACAACATCATCTACAGTCATTTGAGCATTTGTAACTGTGGACTACGGTATAGATCATGCAAATTAATTACAAAAGACAGGCACTGATACCATTCCCTAATAGTTCATATAGTTAATTGTGGTGAGACTACATGCATATATCCAGCAGTATCAGACTTAGCTGCATACAGAACATGTCACACTGGGTTCACCCACTAGAGTACAACAGGAAACCTGCTGACTATCATTAGGGTAACAACACAATGCCGATGGCACTCATTGCACTAGCAATTGTGCCACCCAATCTCTGTTCATCCAATCCACCTGGCCAAATGCCAGCTGTTTCCGGGGGGCTGCACCCCGATGTGTCCCCCGCTATGAGGGGCTTTGCCTCCTGCACCCCACAAAATTTGTTATATTCACCTCCACAGTGGAGGTTTCTCAGGGATGGGGGTGCAACACTCATTCCTCACTATCCCTGCAGGTTGCCGTGACAACCAGTTCGCCACTGTGACATATGAACTGGTTGCGGCACCCTAATCGTGCTGCCCTCATTCCATCATGCCATTGACAGGATGCCGTCACACTGAGCCCAAGTCTGTTATGAGGTCTATTCTGGTAAGTTGGGCCTAGCAGTGCCCAGATGACCTGAGTCTCAACACCCTAGGTTTCTACCTAGAATGCTGTCAACAGCAGACTGGCTGTGTCTGTATGGAGCTCCTATAGGTAACTGAATATTTTCCATGTTGTGTGTGTGTGTGTGTGTGTGTGTGTGTGTTTGTACAATTTGTGGACTGAGAAGGAGGTTACTGTTGCCTACAGAAAGGTGTAGGATTTGTGTTTTTCATGTTTGTTAGGGGCAGGAGAGTCACCACATTTTTTCTGTGGTGAATCACATCTAGCATTAAATTTAATTTATTTGTATACAGTAATATGGCATTTTGTGCCTTTGGTGGGGTTGTCCTTGTCACCAGGATTTGCTGGTTTGTTGCTGTGTGGTGGCCTGTTAATTATGTTGTACTGTGATTTTGTGTGTCACTCTTTGGCGGGCTTTCTGGACTGCTGATTTCTTGTTTATTTTTTTAAAGCATTTATTGAAAACATGTATTAGCTAGAATGAGGGTGTTGCTAAGAAATTACTTTCCTGTAATGGTGTTCTTGTTCTCATAGAACATCTGACATAGCAGCCCACTGAGTTCAAGAATATTGAGATTTTCTGTTACATGTGGATGATAAAAGTGAAAAAGAAATGTATATAGTTGTGAATTTTTATATTTATGCATATGTATATTATACATATACAAATATATATAATGCAATTAACCAGATAAAGGAGGTGTAGAAAGTACTCCAAATATAACAACTCCATATATATGGTAGGCCTTCTTGTATCATAGGATCAGTATGGAGATGAGGTACAGCAGGGAGGTAGTCAGTTGTGAGGACTATGTGGTGCTCTTGTTCAGAGTTACATTCTGCAGGAGGGGACACTGCACCCTCTGCAGGAACTTTGCAGGGCTCCATGCTCAGCTGGTTGCATGAAGAGGTATTGTACCTGCAGCACAAGCACAGCTGGGATCCATCCACCGAGCCTCCACTTCCCCAGAGACCCACTGGCCCAGTGGGCTGGTGGGTGGAAGGGAAAGGAAGGGGGAAGGGTGGCAGGGGCAGCCATAAGGGATTCAACCAATCTCATGCCATTCAGACAGCAAATTGCTTTGTACCCCTAGAGGAGACTCACGTACCTGACTCCACTGGGGGGGACGCTAAGTCTGTTGGGGGAAATAGGCAGGACAACTTGGTGGCATCTGAGGGGTGGGCAGGAGGAATTTAGCAAGGCAAGTCTTATTGATTGGGGACTCAGTGATTAGGGGAATAGAGAGTGTGGTAGGCAAGGAGGGGAAGGGGACTGAAATGGTCAGCTGGCTTCCTGGTGCATCAGCCATCAGCAAGTAGGCAAGCAAGGTTTTATTTCTTACGTGATCTTCCCTGAGGCTCAGGACACTGCATAGAATGCAGGCAGATGAGTAAATTATAATTAGTGCAAAACATAAAAGGCATCAGCAAAAAGTAACAACAAATAAAAGGACAGTATGCTAAGCCCCAGAGGCTTCTTTAAAAAGGTACCCCTTCAGACCCCATTCAAAACGTCCACTGAGGGGGCCTCCTTCAAGGACCTAGGAAGCAGGTTCCACAGGCCCGGTGCCAGCACCTCAAAGGCACGATCACCTGATGTTTTTAGCAAGGCCCTGGTAACCCATAGGAGGCTCTCCTTGGCAGAACAGAGAGAGCACGGGGGACAGGCAGGAGGTCTTACAGATAGCCTGGATCCAAACTGTACAGGATCTTGTAGGTGAGTAAACCCACCTTGAAGGAGATCCTATACCTTGCCAGCAGCTAGTGCAGGCTGCACGGAACTGGAGTCACATGACAGGCCCTCAAGAGGCCCGTCAGCAACCTGGCTTCTGTGTTCTGCAACAGCTGCAGGTGGTGCAGGACCCCTACACTGACTCCAAGATATAGAGCATAAAATAGTCAAATTTGGACATCATACAGGCATGCACCAGTGATGGTAGATCGCCTGGAGGGATTAAGGTTTTAATCCAGGTGATATTCCTAAATTGGTAAAAAAACAATCTGGACAATAGATGACACCTGAGCCTCAAGTGTCAATCCATTGTCTAGGATCACACACAGATATTTCACCTTTATGGATGCCAGAAGAGGAACTGTCCCAAGCATCAAGCCCATTTCAGACCTCATAGTGTCTGCCTCAATCTGGTAGCCAGCCTTGATCACCAGCACCTCTGTTTTACCTGGGCTGAGCCTCAACCAGTTACAGGACATCCAGTCCTGGATCTCATCCAGATATTTGCTTTGCACTGCCACTGCATCACATGTCCCAGATGCAAAAGACATGTACAGTTCTGTATCATCTGCAGGGACCCTGGTTTTCCATTTTTACCGGTAACAATCATGGAATCCTGCTTGGTTTGCGGATTTTGAATTCTTATACCAGTGCCTCACTGAAATTGCATGTCACTGCACAGAATCTCTAAGAATTTCACATCTTTTCAATTTTTTTTTATTTTCCCTTTCTATGTCCCCTTCTCACAGCATCAGTCTCCACTTTTCAGAGATCCCTTGGCTGGGTATTCCCTAGCTTCACCCCCAGGTAATGCTCAGGAGCTCCTTGGGCCTGCCCCTATCCTGCCTGGATTGTACCCCTCCCCAGCTGGGAAGGGAGGGGACCCCAGGTCACCCCCTCCACACTCCCTTAGTGTGTGTCGGGCAGCTCAGTGGGTCCCTCATGGAGCCTGGTTATGAAGTCTTGGGCACCTGGGTCCCTTCTGCCCAGTGGCCAATGTGGGGTGATTGTTCCTGGTTTTCTGGTCTCTGTCCCTGAGGGCACTAGAGGAGATCCAAGGAGATAGGTTACATAGAGACATGTCACTGCTCCAGATCCTGGCTAGCGTCATCCTCTCTTGATCACTCTGCAGCACCATTGCACCACCACCCATGGCCACACAGGTGGTGGTAAAGCAGCAGGACCTGCAGCCTACCCTCCCTGGAGGAGGAGAGCAGTCCCCCAGGTGCTTGATTCTACTCCCCTGACCAGATCTCCAGCAACCCAAGTTCGCTTCTGACCCTGGGTCACTGGCATTGCAAGCAATACTGCTACCACAGTGCCAGCAGGCCGATCCAAATTTCAGCATCTTAAAATGAATGCTGCTGTGCTTTGCATTCTTTCTGCTTTGCTGCATATAGAGTCAGTAAGGAAATCACCCGCACTGCTTTGTTGTAATCAGCCATTCAATTTAACCACCCATGCCTAGTGGTTAGAGTAACAAACGGTGATTGAACTGGGTACATCCAGCAGACTTGGGTTTGATTCCCACAGCCTCCACTTGCATACTGTGTGACTCCAAGCAAGTCACTTAACCTCCTCAGTGCTTCAAGGTCACTCCTGAAAACAGACAGTTCTGCCTAGTGGGCCTTACCTGCTTTACAAAGAATATAAAAAAATACCAATATATGTTTACTGCATTCATGGAATAGTAGTCAGGGTACCATGTAATTTACCTGAGTTTTACTTGGGCTGCAATGATTTTTATATGTAAAGATAAATGTTCAGATACATTTTATGTGTTTTATAAGCTTGTTTTTAAATTTTAGTCAGGTTTTTATTGTATTCTTTGCATATGAGCATCTAGGTTGTAGATTGCTAAATGCAGGATCACTGTTACCAACAAGCGTATTCAAGTTTATAATCAGTAGGGCCGTCCACAATCCTCAGTTGTTTGAATGAAAACTAGTCTGAATGAAAGTATGTTCACAAAGAAGAAACTGCCTTACTACTTATTAAAAGACTTCACAGTTAGCACCCCATTTAGGTGAATTGGATCATTTGCACATTTTCTCCCACCTGTTGTTTCAGTCTCTGTGACAACAATAAGTTTCTGATAGACTGCTTCAGCAAAAAAGCCAATGTTAAGTATGCAAGTCTACTTATGTTTGGCCAGTGGATTTTTGAAAGCACAATCAATGACATACAGAAGGGAAAGCCTCAGGGGCTGTATGATGCTGGTGGGCAGAGTAGTGCTCAATTCACATCTGAACAAAGACATGAAAACTGGGAGACACCCTTTTCATGGACACCAAGTAAAAAAAAGCATCCACATGTCTGGGAGATACATGAATCCATTTCAAGGTCCTTCACTAATCACTTGTGGATTTGTCTGGTGAAGACACTTTATTTCAAAGAATCACATTCAAGCAGTTTTTTTTTTTTTTTTTTTGCTCCTCCTACCCCCTGGCCATCCAATCCTTCAGGCCTGCCAAGGCCCCCCTACCACCGCTGCTGAGTCCTGACCACCATCTACTCACTGCCTCTTACTGCTGTGCTACCAGGTAACCCAAAGTAACCCTTCATTGAGTGGGCCCCTACCCATGTGGGTGGCTACCAGAGGAGGAGAATTGCCCCAAAGAGCTTCCTGTGTATCCTGGGCATGGCAGGGTCAGAACAGACAAATGTCTGTGGCTTTCAGCATATGGAGGGACCAACAGCTTTCCTTCAGTTGGTCAGTGGGTGTTTTCCCATTTTCTTGGGAGCGTGACAGGCCACATGATGTCAAGGCACAAGCCGATGTCTGTCACACTCCCTCCTGCAGTGAGGGCTGACATGTTGTACCTCTGGCCTCCACCAGGGGCCAGCAAATGCTGAGCCATGAACCCACCCTCCCTCCAAGGAGAAGATGAGTGGTCATTGAACACTCAAGCCTTCACCCACCAGCTGGCCCTCCAACACCCAAGTCTGTTCCCTAACCCAAGTCAGCGGTGTCATAGGCAGAAATCCAATTCAGGCAGTTAAATTATAGATAGGAAAAAACAAAGGTAGTCCACCTTAGCAGTGATAGTTCAGATTAATTCACAGCTGAGTTCTAACAAGCAAAGAGACCAAGTCATTTGTAACTTGTGCATGTGGGGTGTGGGTGTTGAAGAAAGGGGATCATAGTGCAGTCACTACTGACATCATCCCGGAGGATGTGGACTGCATTGTTGATACTGCTATCACACCAAAGGGGTGGGGGCTGTAGTGCTTCTGCCATCATCATTGGTGGATGGGGAATGTAGTACTGCTGTCATCCCGCTTGAGGGATGGGGGCCATAGTGCTGATACTGCCATCACACCCGAGGAATGGTGAATGTAGTACTGCTGCCATCACACCTAAGGGATGGGGGACACAGTGCTGCTGCTTCTTTCATACCTGAGGGAGGGAGGTCATAGTGCTGTTGCTGCTGCCATCACACCAGAGGGATGGGGCTGTAGTGCTGTTGGTGCTGCCATCACACCTGAGGGATGGGGCTGTAGTGCTGCTTCCATCACATCTTAGGGATGGACGCTGTAGTGTTGCTGCTGCCATCACATCTTGCACCTAAAATAACTTTAAATTGGTACATGGATGGAAGGATGTGTAGTGGAGATCAACATTGCTAAAATGCATGTTAGCAGAGTTAAAAATTGTTAAATAAAGTACGCAAAACCAAACACCGGCAAAACCGGATTTTGGCTTAGCAGACACCAATGACAATACCATTTTTTAAAATGTGCAAAACAGAATATGCCCTTTCTCAATCCTGGTAAACCAGTGTCCCTGATCATCTGCATAATAGTGAAACTCCACACTGTAACATCTAATGATCTCACTCAGAGGCAGCATGTACATTGCGAACAATATAGATGAGAGGACAGACCCTTGGGGAACCCCACAAAGCTTAGGGTGCGAGAAAAAACTTCCCATCACCATCCTCTGAGTTTTCCCCTGTGAGAAATGACTCAAACCAGCTGATGACAGTGCCAGTGAGTCCACATAGCCCCCCTCAGGTGATCCAACAGTGCCACATTATCCACAGTGTCAAATACTGTTGAGAGATTGGGGAGGACAAGTATTGACAGCTCCCCTCTATCTCTAGCCCTGAGGAGATCATTTTGCACCTTGACCAATGCAGTTTCGGTACTATGCCTGGAAGTAAATCCTGACTAGAGGGGCTCATAGATGTCAAAGATTGTGAGGTGTGACTCAAGCTGCAGAGCAACACTTTTCTCAGTAACCATACCCAAGAAGGGATGGTTAGAAATGGGTCTAAAATTTGCCAAGATGTCCAGGTCGAGAGATGTTTTCTTAAGAAGGGGCTTTACCAGTGTGTCTTTCAAAGCATCAGGAAATAGCCCCTCCAAAAGTGAGCACCAGACTATCTCAGCGAACACTGGGTCAGCAAACTCCATACATCCCACTAGAAGATGCAATGGGCCCAGGTACAGTTCACAATATGTGGGCTGCAGCTTCAAAATCACCTCACAGATGTCTTTCACCCCCCCAGTCTAAACTCACCCCAGGCAAGGGGAGTGCTCTCAGAGACATCCAATGTACCACTTCTGGGCTGAGACAGCCCATTTGGGGAATTCACAGCCCTGATGGAGGACACTCTGTCAGAGAACAAACCAAACACCTTGCACTTCGTCACCCAAACATTTTTAACTAGCTGCAGGTAGGCCAGATGAAGTGTCCTGTCCACAGTCTGTTAGAGTTGAGCGGTCTGTTCTTCTCTGCAGCAATCTCCCTTGACAGATAAGCTGACTTCTTATGGGAGATTGACCTCTGATACTCATCGTAGCGAATTCTCAGAGCCAACATGTCCTCCTCTGACCATGATTTTTTCCAATGACACTCCAGTCTCTGACCTTTGGTCTTCATCACCTTGAACTTCCCTCACAGCCCTTGCAGACCAGCCTGGTGGCCATCTTGCCCCAGAACATCAGGGATATAGATAGAATAGGAAGGATGGTCGAGAAGGTAGAGTGGGTTCTGAGAGTGCTGGTTCACTTGGGTAACAACAATCTTTTGAACTAGCCTGTGGAGGCAGTGATGTGGAACTTTAAGAAGCTGTGGGACTGACTGAAGGTTCACTTAGCTTCTCTGCCATTTTCTGAGGTCCTCCCTATGTGGAATAAGGGATATGGGTATGCTAGAGTAAGGAAGGAAGAGACTGAGGAGTTTAATGGGTGGTTGAAGGGGTGGAGTTAGGAGTGCAATGACAGTGCAACATACAGAATTCACAAATGAAAACCACTTAAATCAAAACTTCATGTAAAAATGACAAGAACAGGCTACCTGATAACAGAAAACACAAAATCACACCTGCCCCCACAATGCAAAGCATCATGGGCTGCATATGCAAATCACCACAGAATGTTATGCTGGTCCAACTTTAAGCAGAATTGCATGGTGCCAAAAGGCCTCTCACACAGTTTGCAAACGGTGCTAACAGAAGACATAGACACGTGTTTCATCCTACCAGGACTCATCAGTATGCCTCATCTGTTTGGCACCCCAGTGGAATGGACCAGCTACCCTTAAGGCAGTGTGCCTTGGATATATTGTGGTGAGCCCATTAAAATAAAAAACTATTCAAAAGACAAAGAACCTCCATGTGCAAACACCGAGGCAAGGGTTACCCCAAAGGGCATTTGGCTGGGAAGCCAAGCCTCAAGAAAACACAAAATTACACCTGCCCCCACAATGCAAAGCATCATGGGCTGCATATGCAAATCACCACAGAATGTTATGCTGGTCCAACAACAGACTGCATACTATCTCTTGTGTAAAACATTTAATGGTTTATTTAGTCTAAACAAATCTGTGTATTGCACAGTTGTTTTAAAATAAGCACTTCATGTGTTTTGATTGGACAATTATTTGATGACATTAGCAGGAAAACTTTAAAAGCACTGTCATCACAGTAAGTCTCTGTCCCCTGACAAAGCCTTTATGGTGAAGTGCTAGGGTAAGTTTTTCCTCTGTGGGTGAATGGCACTACTGTCTGCACCATATTAATCATGTTCTTAAATGATGTGTATTTTGCACCAGTCCTGAAATAAATAATAAAGCAGCGTTGAGGTTTTCTGTCAGTATCACTTGAGGATAGTGACTGAATATGAGCGACCATCAAAACAGCACCTCATATTCAGTGCTATCCCAATGGGCTACCCTGCAAGGGTAGTGACCCGATGTGAAAGTGAGCCTAGGGAAGAGCAATCAGAAAGGGGGTATAGAGAGGGGAAGGGGAGGGATAGGGAAGATGTTTGTAGGGGAGTGTTGAGCCTTCTGCAGCTGAGTTATCCAAGTGTTGTGGTGTGATGGTGAGGGTGGCTGGCTCTGGTGCAGCAGGTACTGAGTTTGGGGATGGTGACCAGCACACACTATTTTGCCGGTGCCTACGGCTACCTTAATTTTTTTTTTGCCACAACGGGAGTGTCACCTCCTCCCCGACATGCACCCCCCTGGAGTTAGTAATACTTAAGTAGTGGGGATGTTGGGGGCAAAGGGGGTGCAGGGGGGCACAGTCCCCCTGCATAAACACTCTTTAGTGTTGCCGGATGCTAGGTAGCAAGACTGTATATCACCGATTTGCTTTCAGCGATATACACTAGCCATAATAGCGAACACTGTTTTGCGATCACTATTATGACATGGAACCTTTCTGTCTGTGGACAGTCTTACTTCCCTTTAAGAGTGCAGTGTTCATCCATTCTGTTTGCTAAACTAGCCTGAGGTTAGCCACTCCATACAGTTGTACCACTCCAGAACTCACCAAAGCACAGCTGCTATAGTGGGAGGGGTTGGATATATTGCAGGACTGACTTGATAGTGCAGCTAATCAAGGAACCCACTAAGCAGGCTGCTATTCTTGATGTGGTGCTTAGCAAAGCAGAAGTGGTACAAGGAGCAAGTTTAGGGGAGCCACAATGGTCCAGTGACCATAACTCTATATGGTTTGACATGTACCTTGGGACAAGTTAACCATCATCCAAAACTGAAGTCCAAGATTTCAGATGGGCAAACCATCCAGATGAATGAGCTGGTTCAGGACATGTTAGTTGGATAGACAGCATCAGGGATGTGAAAGTAAGATGGGGGGGCAATCAAGTGAGTGAATCTCGAGGCAACGGGGTCTTGCATGAGAATGGTAATCAAAAAAAAAAAGGTGCAAAAGACCAATATGGTTCTCTGGAAAGGTCAGGGAAGCAGTGAGAGCCAAAAAGAAGGCTTCCATCAGGTACAAGTTAAAACAAGGGATGGAAGAATGGGAAGAGTACTACATTTATTTATTTGCTTTTGATAACCAGGTGAGTGCACTAGGCATAGAAATGCCTATTTTTAGGCATGACCCAGGACAGAGACAGTTTGAAATACAAATAAGCATACATGTGATGCAGCACATGAGATAGGTAACACAGTGAGGATGGAAAAATTAAAATTCAACTAACAAAATAAAACAATTGACTCAAAGAATAATCACACTTGAACGGTTGAGACAAAATTACAGTGTGAAGCAAACCAGGAATAACATTTAGGTCAGGTCACAACTAGAGTCAATGAGAACAAGGGAAACCAAAAGTACTGTCAGAAAAGCAAAGGCAGACCCAGAGCTACATATTGTGGAGGGAGTCAAGGGTGGGGAAAAAGTTATTTATATATAATAAGAAACAAAGAAAGAAGGGGAGGAGATATTATTAAGCTAACAGAGGGAGGTAGGATAACTGAGGGTGACAGGCAGAAAGCAGTAGTTCTTAACAGCTACTTGTGCTCTGTATTGACAAGAAAAGACAGATTTGAGGTACTGTGTTTCTAACAGGTTGTGGTACATAAAAATAAAATGTTTTAATAAAAAGGAAAAAAAAAAAATTGGTTTTCAGAAGAGGGGAGATCCTAGAGAGGTTTTCTTATTTTTTAGAGGATATGGGGGATAGTTTTATTATCGCCACTTAAAATGTTAAGGGTCTCCAGAATTGCAAAAAAACAGTGAAGTTAATTGAACAAATGGAACAAAAAAAATATGCTGCTATTTCAGGAGACACATTTAACACAAAATGATATTGGCTGGTTGGAACTGGTGGGGAAGTGTCTATGCTTCATCATATACTACTAATTCTAGAGGGGTTTTTGTGGTGTTTAATAGGAAGGGGGTAATGCCAGAGGTTTTGAGAGTAGAGGCAGACCACCAGGGAAGATATGTGATCATTACTGCGCAATTATATCATTTGAGATTTACATCTGCAGTGATATATGCACTGAACCAGAACTCTCCCACTTTTTTTTCAGATTTTCTACACTTGTCTACATTTGATGCTCCATACCTGATAGGGGACAATTTTAATCTGGTGCTTCAGGCACAAGACAATATTTCTTGCCTGGATAAATCTTGGACATCTTCAAGAGTGACAATAAAAAATGTTATGTGTGATGTCGAATTAATTGATCCATGGCGACAATTTAATAAAGGAGTGAGATGTTATTCCTTTTTCTACCCGGTTTATCAAATACATTCACGTATAGATTTTTTTTGGTCTCTAGATCTTTATTTTCAAGTGTACAGTTTGTACAATATCTCCCTATCATATTATCAGATCATGCACCTTGTCTCCTTTCATTAAAAATAAGTCAAGGTCATTTGCCCTTTAGATTTTCGAGAATGGATTTATGTTTATTATCTAGAGACTATGAAAAAATCAGATACTTAGCTGTACAAAATAATTTTTTTCAGTTTAATATGATTCAAAATGTATCAATACATAATGTATGGGAAGCTTTTAAAGTTTATATTAGGGAGCTTTGTATAAAACTGACCAGCTATAATAAAAGGAAAAGTTGAGACAATGTGAAAAAATTTGAGGTAGAAATACAGAGACTTTCACAAATTCATTGTGTAACTTTAGACCCTCAAATTTATAAACAATTACTGCACAAAAGAGATAGATTGAATTTGATATTGAATGAACAAGCAGAAAAACAGATAATGGGTGCAAGATCAAATTATGATTTTAACACGGATAAGCCATTAAGATTAATGGCATGGCAATCTAAACAATCATCAACTAAAAACACAGTTAACAATCTAAAAGATCATATGGGGTCATTAGGAATCAACCTTTGGAAATCATAAAAGTATTTGAAAAATGTTATACTGATTTATATAGGTCAGAAATTGTAGGAGATACAGAACAAATCTCTCTTCTTTTCACTCAATTAAGATTCCCAGAATTTCTGAGCATATAAGGAAAATGATTGACTTACCCATTTCAAAGCAGGAAATTAAAATGGCAATTGAGGAATTAGCCATAAGAAGGCCCCCGGACTGGATGGTTTCAGTTCAGAATTTTATAGATTTAATAAGGAACTATTGATTGATCCTTTGGAAATATTATTTAACTCATTTACAGTTACCCATTCAATACTGGATTCTTTTAGGGATGCTACCATACAGGTTTTTTTTAAAAAGAAGAAAGATCTGCTGAGCTATGCATCCTATAGGCCCATCTCTCTCTCTCTTAAACATAGACTATAACATTTTCACTAAAACAATAGCAAACCAGTTGGAAAATGTATTACCCCTTTTAGTACATCATGATCAGAATAGATTTATTAAAAACAGAAGGCTTTCAGAGAATATCAGAAGAACTCTGAATACTATTGATTTAAATCAACATTTAGATGCAGTTGTATTAGCTATCAATGCTGAGAAGGCATTTGATAGGATTGAATGGCCTTATATTTTTGATGTGTCAGAGAGGATGGGCCTTGGTGCACAGCTCAGCAGATCGTTGAAATTACTATATGATAAACCAACAGCAGTAATTAGGGTAAATAATGTAACAGCACATCAAATTAAATTAGAAAGAGGTACAAGACAAGGCTGCCCCCGTCACCTTTACTTTTTGTAATGATAATTGAACCCTTGCCTATTAAGATTCGAGAAACCAAATAAATAACAGGTATAACAATAAATACAAAGGAGGAGAAAATCAGTCTTTATACAGATGACATATTAATGTACACAACTAATCCACAGGAATCAATTCCTAAATTAATACAAATCACAGTGGATTTTGGCTATTTTTTAGGTTACAAAATAAATTGGTTTAAGACATCACTTCTGAAATTGAAACCTGATTATGTATTACCAGTGGGTTTGGGACACCAATTGAATATTTCAATAAATTACAGTATATTAAATATCTAGGGGTTAATGTTAGTGCACAGTCAATAGATTTATAATCATTAAATTTTGAAATTGTATTGCAAAAGATGGAGCAAGATTTCAAAAGATGGAATTCTTTATATTTGACCCTGATAGGTAAAATTAATCTGATCAAAATGCAGATTCTGCCAAAGGTTTTTTTTTTTTTTTTCAAGTGTTAGCTATCCTAATTCCACCAGCTTTTTTTTTCAAAACTTAAGGCCATGACAATGAAATTCCTGTGGAAAAATAATTATGCTAGAATTTCATGAAAAAACTTTAATACTTCCTAAAATAAAGGGGGGGGGGCTGGCTTTACCAGATTTTTATCCATATTATATAGCAGCTCAATTGGCACACATGTGTAATTGGATCCCTAGGGGATACACCATTATTTTCTTCAAGCCAGATAGAAACCTATTAAAGTTGCATGCTATTGCTTGCCATTCCTTCTTGCTTTGAACAGAATGTCCCTGCTCAGTTAGGAATTAATCAAAACATTCAATAACTCCTTGATATGACCTAAACTTTTCACCACATTATTTTTCTGAATTAGCAGCAATTTCTGGATGATACTCTTTCTTGTGAAATGTTCTCATAGCCTTTTGTTGATTTCCAAGTGGTTCTGGAGAAGCGGTGCTTATCAGTACGACTCTTGCATTTGGATCATGTTACTCTCCAAATTGAGGAGGATGGTTTCACCTGGGTCAATTTCAATTTTCTTTTGAGTGGTCATCCTGGAAGTTGCAACAGTTGTGTGTCATCTGCTTCCTCACCGATTGCCTGCCACACCAGTTAGATTTTAAGACCCCCAAAGTAGGGATACTGGATTGTTGGTGCTGGTGTTTCTATAGTTTCTAGGTCACTGGGTGACACTATGCTGATGTATGTATTGACCAAGTTGTTTCTATAGTTGCTAGTCCTATAATGTCAATTTACTCATGTATTGATTAACCAAGTTGTTTATATAGTTGTTGGGTCCTTCATTATCAATTAATAGATGTATTGATTATATCAAATTTGTCAGCAGAAAAGGACTATTTGGTCTGCTAAGTCTGATTAACAAGGCTTTTTCGTTAGTTGGTGGTCTTTGGTGCTATACCAGTGTGTACTTGTATTGAATAACCAGGTTATTTCTAGTGTCCTTGGGTCTCTAGGTGTTGCCATGCAGAAGTACAGCCTGACCAATGTGTTTCTATAGTTGCTGGGTCCCTGGGTGATGATATATATAAAAAAATTAAATTGACCACATTGTAGCTGCTGAGATCCTGGATGTCTGCTGACAAAAAGCTGTAACAATGGACCAGGTATTTCTTTAGCTGCTGGGTCCCTGAATGTAAGTGTGGGCTGTAACGCCTAGCAGAAGAGATGAAGGTTGGCGGCAGGGAGCAGGAGAAGCAGCAGATAGATGGTGCTGGGTAGGAGGTGATAGGGCTGCATAAGGCCCCAGGAGATGTATTGTTGACAGTTATGCCACTGCTGATGGTTGTGTTAGGCTTCAAAGAGACAGTGCTAGATGTGGAACCCTTTCCAGGTGAAATTGGATATTTAAATATAATATTTAAATAGATAGTCAGTTCTGGAAATATACAGAAGGATCTCCCCTTCCTCATCCCTTGAAATATGATGAGAAGATGACCCAATCTGAGAACTCTATCCGAGGAAAAGATATGTTGGTACCTAAACGTGTATCTGATAAGGGGAAAAAAAGAAAAGAAAAAAAATATATAAAAAGGATAACTGAGGGTGACAAGCAGAAAGCAGCAGTTCTTAACAGCTACTTTTGCTCTGTATTCACAAGGGAAGACAGATGGGCTCTGCTAAAGAGTGGCACTAAGGCAGCTGTAAGGAGGATCCCTGACATGAGGCAGCAAGTTCTTTCAAAGAAAGGGTTTGGAAAGGACTAGCAGCCCATAAGTTAAGGCCCCAGGGTTGGATGGAATTATCCAAGGGTACTCCAGGAATTGGCAACAGACGTAATTGAACCCCTGGTGGGACAATTCAATAGCTCAGTCCAGACAGGGTAGTTCCGTGAGACTGCAGGGTTGTAGACACGGTCCCACTCCATAAGGAGTGGAAGACAAGGAGTAAATGGATAATTACAGACCTGTCAATCTTAGCTCTATTGTGGGTAAACTGAAGGAGTCACTATTCAAAAGGGACCCTATAAACTATATGGAGAGCAATGGACTTCAAGACAATAAACTGCATGGGTTCATGTCAAGAATGTCTTGCCAAACAAACCTGATAGAATTCTTTGATGGGGTAATGAGGGTAGTGGATAAGGACCATGCTGTGTGGATTTACTCTATTTTGATTTAACTAAGGCATTTGACTCAATATTTCACAGATGGCTGCTGAAGAAGCTAGAAGATCTGGGTACAGTGAAAGACAGTTAGATGGGTGAGAAATTGATTGGAAAGGAGATGGCAGAGGGGTATGGTTAATGGGGTCATATCAGAAGAGAAGGAGGTCATCAGTGAGGTGCTGCAAGGATTGGACCTTGGTCCAGTCCTTTTCAATATATTCATTAGCAACATGGAAGAAGGAATCTTTGCAGGTTACTTTAAGTTCTTTGGCAGAGTACACAGAGAGGAGGGGATTAGGGAGATATGGAGAAACTTGCAAAAGCTAGAAAGGTGGTCACAAGTTTGGCAGTTTAAATTCAATGTCAAGAAGTGTAAGGAGCCAAGGAGAGAGTACAGGATGGGGGGAGGGGTAAAGCTGGGTGTCACCTCAGGTGAAAGAGAGCTGGGAGTCATCAGTAACTCGCTAAAACAATCAAAGCAGTGTTACATGGCCAACGGCAAGGCAAACAGGATGCCAGGGTGTATTGGAAGGGGTACTGACAGCAGAAGGAAAGAGATATTACTACTTCTCTATGGATCATATTGAGGATGAAGAGTAGTAAGAGACTCCTGTAGGAGATATTTACTCGGGATACAAGCTTGGTTAACACAGCAATTATTTTATTTTATTTTCTTTAGTGCTACAAGGAGAAAGCAGGTAACCGGGTGCCGAGGTGAATTAAGTGTTGTAAGTGGTTTCTAGGAGACAACCCAGAATACATAGAAACATAGAATTTGATGGCAAATAAGGATCGCTTGGCCTATCCCTGTGCATCCTGGTATCCCCCCAGCCCTCCTTAATGCCTTCTCACATTGCTGACCCACATGTAGGTCATCTGATATGACTACCCCCAGATCCCTTTCCATTTTTGTTCTCAGTATCTCACCCCCCATTGTGTACTCTTTCCCTGTTTTTTTGTTTCCCAGGTGCATTACTTTGCACTTCTTTGCATTAAATCTAAGCTGCCATATATTTGACTATTCCTCCAACCTTGCCAAGTCCCTTTTCATCCTTTCCACCCCACCTTGCATATCAACCTTGTTGCAGATCTTTGTGTCATCTGCAAAGAGACATGCTTTCCCATCCAGTCCCTCTGCAATGTTACTTATAAAGACATTTAAAAGGACCGATTCAGTACTGAACCTTGCGGTACCCCACTAGTACCCCCCTTTCTTCACTGTGGACTCCATTTACTATTACCCGCTGTGTCCTGTTGTCCAGCCAGTGTTTTACCCAGGCTACCACCCTGGGACCCACTCCCAGACTGGCTAATTTGTTTATTAATCTTTTGTGTGGGACTGTGTCAAATGCCTTGCTAAAGTCTAGGTAGACCTTGTCCACAGCCCCTCCCTGGTCTACTACTTTGGTCACCCAGTCAAATAAATCAATTAGATTTGTCTGACATGACCTTCCTGCTGTGAATCTATGCTGCTTTGGGTCCTGTGCCCCACTGGCCTCTAGGTACTCAACAGTTCTTTCCTTCAGAAGCGATTTCATCCTTTTCCCTACCACTGAGGTCAAACTGACAGGTCTGTAGTTTCCTGCCTCTGTCTTGCTCCCACTTTTGTGAAGGGGAATCACATCCACCCTCCTCCAGTCCTCGGGTACCACACCATCCTCCCATGATTTATTAAAAAGGGTAGTCAGTGGTGTTACCAGTTCTTCCCTTAGTTCTTTTAGAATTCTGGGGTGAATCCCATAAGGCCCCATAATACATCTGGGTCTCTAGAGATAAAAGGCTCCTCAGAACAAGTAGGGCGTGAGGACAAGGAGTAGTGAGAGATTCCTGGAGAAGCTGTTAACTACGGATACAAGCTTGGTGAACAAAGCAGGACTTTTATTTTCTTTTCTTTAGTGCTATAAGGAGAAATCGGGAAACCAGGTGCAGAGGGGAACAGGGTGTTGCGAGTGGTTGCTAGGAAATACCCAGGATACATCCAATCTCCAGAGATAAATGGCTCACTCAGATTGAGCAGGGTGAGAGAATGAGGAGAAATGAGAGATTCCTGTAGGAGCTGTTAATGGGGGATACAAGCTTGGTTAACACAGCAGGATTGTTATTTTATTTTCTTTAGTGCTACAAGGAGAAAATGAGAAACCAGGTGCAGAAGGGAATGGAGTATTGTGAGTGGTTGCTAGGAGATTACTCATCATACATCCGGGTCTCCAGAGATAAAAGGCTTGCTCACAGTAAGTGGGATGAGAGGATGAGAAGTAGTGAAAGACTCCTGGAGGAGCTATTAACTGGGGATACAAGCTTGGTTAACACAGAAGTACTTTTGTTTTATTTTCTTTTGTGCTGCAAGGAAAACCAGGCACGGGGGGAATGGAGTGTTATAAGTTGTTTCTAGGAGACAACCCAGAATACATATGGGTTTCTAGAGATAAAAGGCTCCACAGAGCAAGTGGGACGAGAGGATGAGGAGTAGTGAGAGATTCCTGGAGGAGCTGTTATCTAGGGATAAAAGCTTGGTGAACACAGCCAAACTTTTATTTTCTTTTCTTTAGTGTTACAAGGAGAAACTGGGAAATCAGGTGAAGAGGAGAATGGAGTGCTGCTAGGGGTTGCTAGGAGATGACCCAGGATACATCCAGGTCTCCGGAGATAAAAGATTTGCTCAGAGTGAGTGGGGCAAGCATGCTGTGAACATAAAGAGACACAATGAGACAAGCGCTTGTATTTGCCATGTCAGCTGAAGCAGATGGGGCAAAGGGCCAGGAGTCTGTGAGATGAAAAAAGAGAAAAGAATAAGGTAAAAAAAACTGAAATGGGGGATAATCTAAGAGAGTGTATGGGGTGCCATATGTACGAAAGGGGAGATGGGTCTAGGGATTATCACTAAAAAATGTAAAAGAATAAAACAATTGCTGGAGGAAAACATGGAATTAAAAAATCAATCGTACATCCAAAGGGAGTGAAAGAACTTGAACAGCTCATAGGAGAGCAGTGGAAGTCAATCCAACAGGGAGAATCTATTGGGGATCTTGGGACAGAAGCTGTGACTAGTTTAGAAGCGGGAGAGAAGAAGAAAAAGAGAAGCAGAGGAGGATCAGGATGAGGATACTGAGATATATGAGGAGAAATGGAGTAAGGTACACAGAGGGATTAAGAGAAAACATAGGTATGAGATAGGAAAGGTTCCAATGGAACTGAGCAACAGGTATAGTGCACTGCAAATAGAGCAGGAGTTTAATATAGGGAATGGAAATGGAAGAGAAGATAGACAAGAGGTAGAACAACCTTGTACTGATGGTACTACCGGAAATGGAAGGGGGTGGATAGGCCTTTAATAAATAATAGCCAGCTGAGAGAAAGTAAGAACAATGTGGGGGAACAACAGCAAATAGGATGGAAATTGTAGTGTTGGGAGATTCCATCATAAGGAACACAGATAAATATATTTGTAAGGGAAGGAAAGAAACAACACGTGTAAGCTGCCTGTCAGGAGCCAAGATCCTGGGCATTAGAAACAATCTGGAGTGATTCAAGGTTGGGGAAATTAGACCAGTAACAGTGTTGCATGTGAGTATAATTGATATGGGAAGAAGGAAACAAGTGAACATACAGAATGACTTTGAGGAGGTCGGGGTGTGGAATAAAGCAAAAAGGATGTACCATCGTTATATCAGAGGTGCTACCAACACATGGGGAAGAGGAATGGGAAGAATACAAGAAATAGTCATTTTAAACAGATGGTTAAGAATGTGATGTGATAAGGAGGGGTTTCAATTTCAGGAAAACTGAGAGGACTTTACAAGTAACCCAGAAATTTATAGGAGGGACAAGTTGCATTTAAACATGGATGGGGCAAGACTGTCAGGTAACAAAATAAATAAATCCATTGAAATGAGTTTAAACAGTGTCAGTGGCTTAGCAGGTAGCACACTCACCTCTGAGGCTGGGAGATCAGAAGGCTGTGGGTTCTATCCCCACACCAGGCACTTGGGTTAAATTCCAATACTGACACTGCAGTGCAGCATGCGGGGGTTACTGCACTCTTGAGGTGCTGTCTTTCGGATGAGACGTTAAACCGAGATCCCATCTGCCTGTTTTGGTGGTAGTTCAGATGGATGTTAAAGATCTCATGGCATTTCTCGAAAAGAGTAGGGAAATTTACCCAGTGCCCTGGCCAAATTTCCCCCCATTCACTAAAAATTCCACCAACTGCTTAATCTGGTTCAAGGTCAGTTGGCATTCATCTGTATGCCCCTCCCTCAAGTTGTGCCTGAAAATAGGCAGGATTTGTCTAGTGCACTTACCCCATCATCAAAAAATAAATAAACTAATGGGTTGGGGAAATGGGGAAGGGGATATATCCAGTCAAGCAGAAAACTCTAGACTAGAGATAAGCGAAGTCAGCAAATCTCGCTCTGCAAAATATTTCACAAAATTTGTGCATTTTGTGAAATATTCTGTGGGTGTGAAGTGTGAAATTCCACCAGCAAAATTTCACCACTCATAGGTGAAATTCTACTATTTGAGGGCAAAATTCTGCCATTCTCGGGTTAAATTCTGCATTTTGCACCCACAGAATATTTCACAAAATGTGAAATATTACGCGGTGTGAAATTCACAACTTTGCTGGCGAAAATAAACTTCACTGCATCTGTACTTCAGAAAACCCAAGGAGGCATGAGAAAAAGAGTAGATTAAGGGATCTGAAAGTAATGCTGACAAACGTGAGGAGTTTGATTAGAAATAAAGAACGAATTAGAGGGCATGATGAGAAAGGAGGCTGTACAGATATGCGCTATGACGGAGACAGGAGACATGGTGGGATGTGAATAATGGGTGGGATAAAAACATATTAGGTTATCATCTGTACAATAGAGATAAAATAGGACGGAGAGAATGGGGGCTGGCAATATATGTAGCAGAAGGGATAATAGCACGGTTGATGGAATCAGAGTATAACAGTGTCTGGAACAAATCTAGTTGAAAATCTATTTGGAAAATGAAAAGAAGATCTTGGTAGGATTAATTTACAGGCCACCCTCACAGGATGGTGAGTTGAATGAAAAGATTCTTGACGCCTTAAACAATCTGGAAATAGAGGCTAGGATTGTACTAATGGGACATTTTAATATGCCTGGAAGACCAGAGTGGGAAGGACACCATTAGAATGGGATTTTGTCCAAACAACAAACAGTTTAGAAATGGAACAGTTTGTGGAGACAGGAACAAGAGAACAACACATTTTGGATTTAGTATTGAGTAATGTGGTGGGACAGATATATAGATGTGATACTATGGAACCACTGAATGAATGTAATCACAAAGTGGTTATGTTCAACACTAGGAAGCTGGAATACAAAACAAAGGGTAAAACCAAGATTAAATGTTTTAATAAAGCAGATTTTGACAAAATGAGAAAAGCACTAAGAGAGTGGAATTGGGATACTGACTATGAGAATAAATCACTAAATGAAATGTAGGAGGTACTGATACAGATGATAAAGGAGTTAGTTGCTAAATATGTCCAAGAAAGGGAGAAATAAAATGCAAAGGGGCGAATACCTACATGGATGAATAGAGGGGTTAGTAGTATGGTAAAGAGGAAAGGAAAAGCATGTAGGAAGGCCTGTAAACTGAATAGTCAGGGGGCATGGGAAGAATACAGGAGCAGGACCAAGGAGTGTAAAAAAGGAAAAAGGAAGGCTAAAAGAAATCAAGAGATTCATTTGACAAGCAGGGTTAAGGACAATTGCAAATCTTTTTTTGATTACATAAACTATAAAAGGGGCACAAAAGGTAGGCCTCCTGGATGATGGTAGTGTGAACACAGTGACTGATGATAAGCAAATGGCGCAAGTTTTGAATAAATATTTTAGTACTGTATTTAAACCAAGAAATAAGATAGTACAAAGGAGAGAGTGTACTAAATATGAGAGAATATTAATTAGGGAAGGTACTATAAAAAAAAAATTAAGAACCATTAAATCTAATAAGGTGCCAGGACCTGATTATTTGCATCAATGTATATTGGGCGACTTGGCGGTGGAGTTGGCAGCTCCAGTGACTAGAGTAGTTCAAACCTCATTGGATAGTGGGGAGGTTATACCTAGTTGGAGAGAAGCAATAGTTATGCTGATTTATAAAAAAGGAAGCAAAGAACAATGTAGTAATTACAGATCAGTGAGTTTTTGTAACCCCCACCATCCCTTTATTTAACCAGCATGCACACCTCTCACAGTCTAGGGGAACAGAGAGGGGTGGGGTACATTGATTGCCACCATAGACAAAGTGGGATATGCAGATGGAGCAGACATTATAAAACACAAATCAAGTATGGCTACTGGGCACACACTTAGTGGGACCAATATCATGGGCAAAACCCAGGTCCCAGAGAGAAAACGTTTGCTCAGGGCTATGCTAGGTTTGGACTTCTGGACAAGGGTACCCAAGTAACTCCACATGGGAAGCAATAACATAAATGTCCATACCAGGTTGGGATTCCAGAGTGTGGCTTTATTCCACAACAAAGTAAGAACACATAAAGCAAAGATGGACCCCCAAGGGTTACACACACAGTAAATGCAGACATCTGAGGTACAGAACTCCAAATTTCCCATATAGCATAAGATGACTGTAGAAATTGTGGAATAGCCACCGATAACACACACCAAGCAAATTCCCTCGACACACATAGCCAGTACTTGGAAGTCTCATATGGCATAGAATTAATTGTGGCACACAGACCACCTCGGCACACTAAAGGCTCAAGAAGGAGAAAAAAAACACTTACTAGGGTAGAAATTCTTCAGGCACTGGCCACATGCACTGACAGAAAAGACACAGGTGCCCTTCAGAACCTGGAGTGCTAAACTGGTCACTCCAGATGGGGTGGGTCTCCCACCTTTTGTTTCCTAGTTCATACTCTGCCATCCCTCCAGCAAAGCACCTCACAATGTACCAAAAGTTACTCTAGAAATGTATTTCACACTTAACATCAACAAAACATCTCAGGGGTGTCAAAAGCAAAAGTTCTGCTCACACATACCAGACTGCATTGTGGTCAGCTAACTTTTAAATGTCTTAGGTGACAGGGTCCTTTTGTCAGAGAAAGTCACCTTAAATTCAGGTATTCCTGGGCAGACTCAGAAAAAAACAAAAGTGCTCATAAGAAGTTGTCACACAAGGCAGCTTCACAATGTCCTGGTAGGATCAGGGGATTGCCCTTAACATCCTGGCAGCCTGCTCCATCCCACCTGGGATGAAGAACAGGAAATCCCTGTAGACGGTTTCCACCATTTCACAAAAGCTGGAAAATGCTGTAATCCACTAAGATAAAAAAAAAACTGGAACACTGCAGCTCTCTATCAGAGCTACTACTGGAACTGCAACTGCACTCTGAAGACTCCAGCCAACAACTAACACAGAAATCTAAATTCTCCACTCACAACATCTGCTGTGGCTTATGCTGCTGCGAGAGTTCTAAGGTGACATTACCTCTCCAGCTCCCAGCTGAAACCAGAAGCAGAGAGAGGGACAGAGGGAAATCCATTTACTGGCAAATCAGTAGCTGCCTTCTCTGCCTAACGCTGATTCTAAATGGGATTCTTGTAACCACTGGGAACAAGGAGGTTACACTTGACTTCTGTCCTGGGCAAGGAGTTGGAGAAGATAGTGAAAGAGGAATTGGAGGAATTTGTGGGTACAAACTCACCGCAGAAAGGAACACAGCATGGAATCATGGGGGGGGAATAGGTCAGGTAGCCCCTGACATGGGCATCAGCGATTGAGCGCTTGCAATGACGGCCATTCAATCCCAGTGCATGTCGACGGGGCTACTGCTGAGGAAGGGCAACCAGATGGGGAGAGGTGGGTGTATATAGTGACAGGACGTTGCTATATGTATACATGTGTGGGAGGTGAGCATGATGGAAGGAAGGAAGGGTTGGCCTGGCATGGTTGGTGTGGGGCTGCTGAGTTGGCCCCATAGCATGGTGGGTGGGTGGCAGCCCAATGCTGCAAGGGTTATGGGTTCAGGTCCAGGCACAACAATATTTTTGTACACCCCCGTGACATGCACCCCCCCCGGAATTAAGAATCCTTTAGTAGGGGGTTGCTGGTTATGGAGAAATGCTGTGTGCAGGCCCAGCTGTTGCGTCAGATGGTAGCATGTTATGTTCCCATGCTGGCAACTCAGGTTCAGAGATGAGCTCTGGGGGCTGGCTGGGCAGCACAAGGATTAGGGGAACACATCACTGCTCTGAGCCTGTGAAGGTATGGCTCAGTGTTCTGTCACACACGCACATTTGTATGTTACAGATTGCATATAAATATATAAGTGATACACAGTGGGGACCTCATGAGTGGTATAGACAGCATGAGTATAGAAATATCATATAAGGTCCCCTCTGCTTATTTCATTTATGCAATAGGCCAGGACCTTAAGGGACAGATATAATTTTTCTTTGCTTTTTTAGGTATAAAGCTATTTCTATAAGTCTGTTATTTTTCGAACTAGTGTTACTGTGCTTTAACCCATCCTGATTGCTATAACCATTGCCATGGGTGTGAAGTCAGGATGACAAGCTGACACTGTGACGTGGCAGTTCATTAGTGCGGCAGAACTTCCGTAGAAATTACAAACCACTGCCGCAGAAGTTCTGTGGCAAATGGTAATCTTGCTGCAGAACTTGGTCCCAGTGTGCCACAGAAAAGTAGGGGTCTTGAGTATGGCTAACTAAATTCACAGATGACTCTAAATTGGGGTCGGTAGTCAGAAATGAGGATGAGATAGAAAACATGAATAGGAATTATATAGATTGGAGGATTGCACAGAGAAGCATGGGTTGGAATTCAACACAGGAAAGTGCAAGATTATGCACTTGGGCAGAACCAATATTAAAGCAAAATATGTACTAAATGGTAAGGAGCTTGAAGAAACAAATGTAGAAAGGGATTTTGGGCTAGTAATTACAGATGATTTCTCCTTCAAAAGACAGTGCAGTAAAATATCAAAGAAATGTTGCAGCTTACTGGGATGCATTCGAAGACATGTACATAGCAGGGATAGGAAGGTTTTGATGCCATTGTATACATCATTGATGAGACCGCATTTGGATTACTGCAGTCAGTTTTGGGCACCATATATGAAGGAGGAGATAGGAGGGTTAGATGGGCTACAAAGAAGAGCTACAAGGAGAATATCAGGAATGAAGGCATTGAGCTACGAGGACAGGGGGAAGTCATGTCAGATCAACCTCATTGAATTTTTTGACTGGGTGACTAGGGAGGTGGATGACGGAAGGGCAGTGCACATGGCCTATCTGGACTTCAGCAAGGCCTTTGACACTGTGCCACATAGAAGACTACTACACAAACTGGGGAATATGGGTGTGGGCAGGACAGTAGTGTGGTGGGTTGGTAACTGGCTGGATGGCAGGACACAGAGAGTGGTGGTGGTAAATGGCTGTCACTCCACAGAGGGAAGAGTGACCAGTGGAGTACCACAGGGATCAGTGCTGGGACCTGTCCTATTCAACATCTTCATCAGTGACATTGCACAGGACCTAGAAGGCAGAATTTCACTGTTCGCTGATGACACAAAGCTCTGTAACAGAGTAGACACACCACAGGGTGTAGACAGAATGAGAACGGACCTGCAGAAACTTGAGGAATGGTCAGGGGTTTGGCAGTTGAAATTCAATGCAAGGAAGTGCAAGATAATGCATATGGGGCACAAAAACCCTGGCACAATATATCAGTTGGGGGGGGTGAGGATATAGCATGCATCAAGCAGGAAAGGGATCTTGGGGTTATCATCTCTGATGACCTCAAGGTAGGGAAACAGGTGACAAGGCAGCAGGTAAAGCAAATAGAATGCTGGGATGTATAGGCAAGGGCATCACCAGCAGGAAAAGGGAGGTCATAATTCTGCTATACAAGACACTAGTGAGGCCCCACCTGGAGCACACTGTACAGTTCTGGAGACCATACCTAGGTAAGGACATAGACAGGGTAGAGAAGGTTCAGAGGAGGGCAACAAAGATGGTGCATGGATTGCATCACAAGTCCTATGAGGACAGGTTGAAGGAACTGAACATGTACTCCCTGGAGGAGAGAGGAGGGAGAGGGATATGATAGAGACATACAAGTATCTTACTGGGAGGAACCGGGTAGGAATACACTATTTTTAAGCGAAAAGGATGTTCCAGGACTAGAGGGCATGGGATGAAGTTGGAGGGAGGACGATTCAGAGGAAACATGAGGAAGAATTTCTTCACAGAACGGGTGGTGGACAAGTGGAACACCCTGCCAGAGGAAGTGATGGGGGCTGAAACAATCACGGGATTTAAGAATGCATGGGATAGACATAAAGGAATTCTGGAGGTCAGGGGTAAAGGACAACAGACTTCTAGGAAAACATAAACTGAACTTACAAGCTCAAATGGGCAGACTGGGTGGGCCATAGGCCCTTATCTACCGACACTGTCTATGTATCTATGTATCTATGAATGAATAATTTGGGACTGTACCCATTAGAATGCAGGAGGATGAGGGGTAATTTACATTTGTTGTATAGGGCATTTGAAATTGGTGATCTATGGGACTGTATTGTCTTGGAGATGAAAGATGGGGAGTTCGTAACTAGATCACACAGCCTAAAACTACATAATGAAATCAACAACACAAAATGGAGTGGAATGTGGTTCTCATAGAGAGTGGTGAGAGTTTGGAATGGCCTTCCTCTAGAAATCATAGGAAGTGGGAATATAGAGGAGCTCAGGACTAAACTGAATAAATATTGGCTAGAAATTGGTAAGAGGGATTATAAACACTGAGCAAAATGAGCAGTACAGGGCAAATTGCATAGCTATGCTCTAAGATAACCTATCAATGGTGAGCCCCCACCTGGAGTACTGTGTCCAGTTCTGGAGTCCTCACCTAAGGAAAGATAAGGGCAAGCTGGTGATAGTGCAACATAGGGTAACCAAAATAATTCAGGGCCTGCAGGTCAGATCTTATGAGGATCATCTCAAGGCACTGAAAAATTACTCACTGAAGGCCAGATGACAGAGGGAAGATATGATAGAGGCTTTCAAGATCCTGAAAGGAATGAACAAGGTAAACTGTAAGGAGTTATTTAGCATAAGTAGTGGAGCAAGAACATGGCGACAGAAGTGGAAACTGATGGTGGAGGAGATTCAAGAGGGAAGTAAGAAAGTTTTATTTTACAGAGCAGGTGGTGAACCTGTGGAATAGTCTGCCAGCTGATATGGTGGGCACCAAAACTATCAATGGTTTCAAACACAGCTGGGGCAGAGTGAAGGGCTTATTGTTTGCTCAGGGTAGTAGCGGTACTGCAGTGAGCATGGGGTGAGTAGTGTGAGTTAGAACTTTGTATGGACAACAGGTCCTGGGTTTGTTAGGGCTTATGGACAGACTGGATGGACTATTTCTGCCATCACTGTCCATGTTTCTATGTTAACTTGCATAGAAGTGTCCAGATACTGGATTGTGGGTATCAAATTAATAAGTAGGCTTCTAATCATCATATGTCTTTTTGGGCAGGAACATCAGTAAAAGATGTAACACACTGTACATAAAGTAGGAGTTGTGGACATGGAAGGAGTAAAGAGGGGGAAGGGGAGAGGTGGTAACATGAAGGGAAGAGTCAGCTAAGCAGATCATTCAGCAGAGGGCACAATCTCTCACAGATATAAGTACTGAGGATGAAGGCCTGAGCTGCAAGAAGAGCAAAAGGCTTCCATGAGCAAGTTAACTTTCCTTCACCTGTTAGGGAGAGCATGTTGTGCAGGGTGGGCACTAATCTGTGAATAAGGATCACTGATTACATTGTATGAGTCCAGATTACATGATAGGAGTCCAGTTTGCTAGCAGCAAAATGTGCTACGAATTCATAATGCGATATCAGAGAGAGAAAATGTGTCCACACCAGGACAGCAGGAGGTTCTTGTTCCCGCCAGTACTGGAGTATTACTCTCTTCGCTGCAGCTATAGCACCCACTACCCAATGGATTTGCGAGTGTGATAGGGAAAGTCCTGGGGGAACAAACCTAAGAGAGTCAGCTGAGGATCTTTGTGGTGTGGGAAGAGGAATATTTTCCTGCAATCCCTCCAGATGGTGTCCAAGTAGGGATCAAATACTGGACAGTACCATAGGATATGAGACAGGGGTGATTGAGGATATTCACACTTCCATCAGTCACTGTGGGTGAGGAGGCCAGCCTTATAGCCACTGAGATGTCTGATATTCCCTGTGGAGAACCTTATATTGAAGAGTTTTGCCCAGCATGTCCCTGGAAGCCCTGTATACTGGGGACCAAAGGCTATATCCCATTCAAGCTGGGAGAGCAGTATGTCCAGTTCCCTTTCCCAGGCTTTTCTTGGGGCTGCAGCTTCTCGGGCTTCTGAAGGCCTGATTGGAATGCCTTGAGACAGGGGGTTACTTTCTGGAGAGAGGTCACTTTAAGCAATCATTTTCCAGATGATCTGGTGGTGGTGGTGGGGGTGTGTGTATGTGGCATCCTCACCCTGAGAACAGCTCTGATTTGAAGGAATTTCCCAAACTTAGTTTTAAGGAGGTTTTGTTGGGCCACCAACTCCAGAAAAGAGTAAAGTGCTCCAGTATGATGACAATAAAGGTCGCCCACTGTGGAAATGGGTCTAAGTCAAAACAGCTAAGAAACAAATCAGTGCAGTCAATAACTATGTACGGAAAACATTGTAGGGGAAAACAGAGCATGGTAAATACAGGGAAAAGGAATTTCTGCATGGGAGAAAGTAGGGGGGATTTACTATTACAAACTACAGGAGGGAGAAAGTCAGGGGGGAAGTTGAGGGGTTATTTACTATTATCATCCCCGGGAGGGAGAAAGTTGGGGGGTGAAAGTGGGGAGTCCCATGCTGTAATATTCCCACGGTGTTATGTGAATGCCACTGTTTTCAGCCACACTATTTTCATAGTATAGTAATGTGTCATCAGAAAAAGACCACCCCGGTCCATCTAGTCTGCCCATTTCCCACCCACCCCTACTTGTCTCCACTTCCAAGGGATATTTTCCTCTGCCCACTAGCCAACCTCTTGTGTCTGTCCCATGCCCTCTTGAATTCCTCCACTGTTTCTGCTCCCACCACCTCATTAGGTAATCTGTTCCAGGGTTCCAACAACCTCTCAGTGAAATAACATCTCATTACATTGCTCTTAAATCTTCCCCCTTCCAATCTTAAATTTTTAATTTTGATTGTGTGCATTTGTGACGCACTATTTTTCCAGTGTAGACTTGAACGGATACCCTGTGGAAATACTCTGAGGCACCCAGTCCTTCCAGTCCACAGGTGTGCTGTCTATTTTCAGGTTTGGAGTCCTCCACTCAGATTGGAATTTCAAGGATGAGTGTTGCCAGCCCCAGGTGTTGGAGCATTTCTGCCACACTTTTCAATGTATTTTACACTGGGGGGTGCATAAGGGAGGGAGATCCCAGTCTGAAAGCACTAAGACAGGTGAACCAGGTAAGTCACACTGGAGGACTTCTAAAGCCATCCTCACAGGTATGCAGGGTGAAATGTCTGGGAGGAGTAAGCAGTGACCTACCTGAGGAGAAGATGGTTGTGCTAACTGTTAGGGTTCATAAGGCTAAAGTCCCCTTTCAGGCAGTGTTTCTGGAATGTCTAAAGTTTTATTTCCGGAGCTTTAAGGTTCCAAATAAACTTGGTTATTTTAGATATAAGGTCTTGAAAAAGGAAGCAGTGAGCTTGACTGGGAGATTTACCAAGATGTATTGCAGCTTCAGTAGTGTAAATAATTTCAGAGTATTTATTCTACACCAGGTGAAAAGCAGGAAAGACTTCCATCTGACTAGGTCAGAGGAAAATGTCTCATGCGTAATGGATACATTGGTGGAGGCCATGATGGTAACTGCGGCCCTAACCTGGATGCCCAAGCATACCATTCCTTCAGGAGACCACTGGTAAGGGTGCCCCATGGCCAGAGATGGAAGACAGGACTCAGTTATGGGGAGTATTTGAGACTTCATCTCATTTTTTTTTTTTTTCTATTTATTCATTTTCCGCCCCTAGCTGCCTGCCGCCTGATGTATTTTTTCAGCCCGGTCATGGGCCACAGACTTCTACTCCCCAAATTGACCTTGGGCGCTCTGATACCTGTGGTTTGCCCCCCACGGCAGGGCTGCAGCACTCCCCTCGCATGCCGCAGTCTTCGAACTAGGTCGGAGGGCTGGCCTGGGGAGCAAATCGAACCTGTGGCAAGCTTCATTAGCGGTGGCTGGCAGCTGACTTTTTTCTGTTTTTCTGGGAGGCAGGGTCATGCAATGATGCCTGCATCTGCCCCACCTCCTATATGTGCCAGTGCCAGTAGCTGTGTGACTCCTGGCCTCCGCCAGGGGTCATCAGCGCTCCGTGCACTTCCCCACCCTCCCCCCCGGAGAAGGAGAGCAGTCCCTAGGATGCTCCATCCTTTTCCCCCGGCATGCCCTCCAGCGACCCTGGTCCGTTCCCAACCCGGATCACCGGCGTCGCATGCGGATATCCAACCGCTGTGCCGACAGGCCGGCTTTGAGACTTCATCTCATTTAACTTACAGCAAGATAAGATGGCATATTGGTGGATGATGGTTTTAAGGGCATCTAGATAATTTCTAACTTATACCCCTATGTAGTATAAAGGGCTGGGAGATAACCAAGTTTGTTAACAGAGAAGCAGATGGCTGTGTGTACAGCAGTTTTACTAGCTGGATATATCTGTGGGAGATGCTAAAGTGGGACATAATGTCAAAGAGGTACACACACTGCACCCTGTCAAAGGCCCTTTAGACATCTAAAGAAAGGGTGGCACTGGGCTCAGTTTTCCTGGTAACATAACAGAGAACATCTGGTAGTCTTTGAGTGTGTCGGACATCAGTGTATCTGGGGCAAAGTCCACTTTATTCCAGTCTGTGTGCCAGCACCTTCACAAATGTCTTGGTATCCATGTTGATAAGTGAGATGGGGTGAAATTGGGAGCATAAAACACTGCTGCTGCTGCCTTCAATGGAAGTAGAGTGATGAGGGCCTGCATAAAGGTAGAGAGGGAGGGAGATAGTGGCCCTTTGGTCCATGCTTCTATGAACACATTTACAAGCCTGGATGTTAAGACAGATGCATAGGTGTGGTAAAAGTTGCTGGGATAACCATACAGCCCTGGTGACATGGGTGGTAGTAAGGGGTGTGAAGTAGGAGGGGCATAAGGGAGAAGAAGCCCACCCTCAGCACGACAAGTGTTTTGACTAATTTATTTATTTATTTATTTATTTATTTTTAAGAAAATTATCTGAGGATCAGTAGCAGGATTTTTAGGACAGTAAATTAATAAAAAGGGAACTAGGAGAACTTCAGTAGCAGACAAGTAGTGGAATAGCAGTATAATTGCAGTATAATGTGGGGAGTGGTGCAATGCAGTGGCTGTGTGGCAGCCATATTCAAGCAGACATTCTGGACACTGAGGTGCTGCCATATCTGGATGCATCTCTCTGGACTGCAGGATGAGGTAGCCAGACTCAGAGCGGAAGTAAACTGGGTCAGGAGTACCATCACCCCTATCCAGAGACCACCCAGTCCAATGCAACTGCCTCAAAGGATGCCGAGAACGAGGAGCACTTGGATGACAGTGGCCTCAGGAGGGTTAGAGCGGTCAGGGCAGAGGCACATCCCAGATCCTATTCCACTAAGAACTCATATGCCACACTGGCAAATGAGGACAACCAAATAGAGGTACCCAGAGAAGTGGAAGGAAAGGATGTGAGAGGTTAGCCTAGGAGGTGATCTCAGAAGGGAAAGCAGTGACCCCAGAGGAGGAGGAAGCGAATCCTGGTGGGGGACTCAGTCATAAGAGGGATCCAGCTAGGAACACAGGAAGGGAGGACAGGGAGGTGAGGTGCCCACCAGGTGCCATGGCATAGAGGGATGGAAGGAAAGATCCTGGGGATCACTGGGAAGGCAAGACGGGAGGGTGAGCTGGATGTCATTATCCACCTAGGTACTAATGACCTGGCAAATGGGGAGCCAAAGGAAGTTCAGGAAGAGTTTAGGAAATTGGAGAGGGGTCTCAAGCAAGTAGCTAATTCTGTCACTTTCTCAGAGGTACTACCTGCAAGAGGCAAGAGAGAGCATAGGAGTGCATGCACCAGGAACTTTAACTCATGGTTGAAGAACTGGTGCTGTGAGGAAGGGTTTGGATTCATTGGTGACTGGGGACCCACCTGGAGGGATAGAGGTTTGTCTGCCTGACGGCCTGCATCCATCCTGAGGGGAATCTACACTAATGATAAGTTTAAATGCTACATTGATAAGCATTTAAACTAGCAAAGGGGTGCAGGCCAGCAAGGAGGGTACCTACTTGCTCACCCCCACAGCCAGCAGTGGAACCAGTGAACCAGAGGAGTGGACTATCTCTGCAAAGCAGTGTGCAAAGATGGAGATTAGTGCCCAAGAGGTGGATAAGCAGAAAAGGGCAAAATTCAGCAGACGGGCAGACAGCAAGGAGAGCCAGGATAAATGACAACCAAGGAAGGGTCTGGAGTAGAACAGTGAGACAGTCTAGGGAGGTCAAATCATGGAAAGCCATGTGCAAATGCCAGGAGCCTTAGCAACAAGATGGAAGATCTGGAGGCTGTCATGGTGCAGTCAGATCTGGACATTGTGGCCATCACTGAAACCTGGTGTAATGATAACCACGACTGGAGATGGCCATACCTGGCTACAACCTATTCAGAAGAGACAGAGCAGGCAGGAAGGAGGAGGAGTGGCACTGTATGTGAAAATGACATAAGGGCCACAGAGATCCAGGAGGAACAAAAGGGGAGAGATACTGTGGGTTAAGCTGGAAAGGAAAATGGGGCCAGCTTATCTGCACAGGTGTGGTCTATAGACCACCAACCCAGGAGGAAGAAACAGATAGGGAGCTGATGCTAGCCATCCAAAGGGTGAGGTAGTACTGGTTGGAGACTTCAATATTCCAGACATGGACTGTAGCATCCCAGTAGCAGCATCAACTAGGAGCAGATTTATCCTAGACTCCCTTCAGGGTGCCTTCCCAAGCAACTGGTCATGGAACCAACTCGGCAGAAGGCAATACTGGACCTTGTGCTCACAAACAGGGACAGTGTGATGGGGGTAACAGTGGGGGAGCACCTGGGGAACAGTGACCACCAGTCATTGTGGTTTGAAATCACAGAGAGCAGAACCAAACCACACAAAAACATGTATCCTGGATTTTAGGGGGGGGAGACTTTGGGAAAATGGGGAGATACTTGAAAGAGGCATTAAGGGGAATGGGACAGGAATCAGGGGTCGAGGAACAGTGGGCAGTATTTAAAATGGGGATTACAAGAACAAAAGAATTATGCATTAAGCAGGTTAGCAAGAGGAAAAGGAAGAGGAGACCATTATGGTTTTCCAAAGAGTAGCAAAGAAAGTGAAGCCAAAAAAGATTGCATCCAGGCAATACAAAAAGGCACAGGCAGAAGAGGGATAGGGAGAAGTACCAGGAGAGGCAAAGGGAGGCAGGGAGGTCAGTAAGGGAAGCCAAAGCTCAGACAGAAGAACACATTGCAAAATCAGTGGGTAGAGGGGACAAAACCTTTTACAGGTACATAAGCGAAAAAAGAAAGACAAAGGGAGGGAGAAAGAGACTGAAGGGGAGGATGGGGCTCATGGAGGATGACAGTAAAGCTGACATACTGAATAGGTATTTCTGCTCAGTCTTTTACTGAGGAAGAGGAGGCCAATGGGTCTGAAGGGTGAGAATGGTGCAGAAATGGACACAAATCCCTTTACACGAGAAAGGGTCCCCAAGAGCTGGAAGCAATAAGAGTTGATAAAGCAATGAGGCCAGATGGGTGCAAATCCCAGGGTCCTTAAAGAACTAAGAGAGGTGGTGGCTGAACCTCTGGCTATCCTGTTTAGCGATCACTGGAAACAGGGAGGTACCCAAAGACTGGAGGACAGCAGATGTAGTCCCTTATACAAAAGTGGAGCAAAGAGGAAGCAGGGAACTACAGACCAGTCAGCCTCACCGGTGGTGGGGAAGATCATGGAAGCACTACTGAAGGAGAGATTGGTGGAAAATCTGCTGTCAATGGACTACAGGGACCGAAGGCAGCATGGTTTCACCAGGGGAGGTCATGTCAGATCAACTGCTGAATTTTTGACTGGGTGACTAGGAGGTGGATCAGGGGAGGGCAGTGCACATGGCCTATCTGGACTTCAGCAAGGCCTTTGTCACTGTGCCACATAGAAGACTACTACACAAACTGGGGAATATGGTGTGGGCAGGACAGTAGTGGGTGGGTTGGTAACTGGCTGGGTGGCAGGACAGAGAGTGGTGGTGGTAAATGGCTGTCACTCTACAGAGGGAAGAGGACCAGTGGAGCACCACAGGACTGAGTGCTGGACGGTCCTATTCAACATCTTCATCAGTGACATTGCACAGGACCTAGAAGGCAGAATTTCACTGTTCGCTGATGACACAAAGCTCTGTAACAGATTAGACACACCACAGGGTGTAGACAGAATGAGAAGGGACCTGCAGAAACTTGAAGAATGGTCAGGGGTTTGGCAGTTGAAATTCAATGCAAAGAAGTGCAAGATAATGCAAATGGAGCACAAAAACCCTGGCACAATATATCAGTTGGGGGGTGAGGATATAGCATGCACCAAACAGGAAAGGGATCTTGGGGTTATCATGTCTGGTGACCTCTAGGTAGGGAAACAGTGTGACAAGGCAACAGGCAAAGCAAATAGGATGCTGGGATGTATAGGCAGGGGCATCACCAGCAAGAAAAGGGAGGTCATAATTCCGCTATACAAGACACTAATGAGGCCCCACCTGGAGTACAGTGTACAGTTCTGGAGACCATACCTAAGTGGACATAGACAGGGGTACAGAAGGATCAGAGGAGGGCAACAAAGATGGTGCATGGATTGCATCACAAGTCCTATGAAGACAGGTTGAAGGATCTGAACATGTACTCCTGGAGGAGAGGAGGGAGAGGGGATATGATAGAGACATACAAACTCTCTACAGGAGGAACAGGGTTCAGGAATACACCATTTTAGGGCAAAAAGATGTACCAGGACTAGAGGGCATGGGATGAAGTTGAGGGAGGATGATTCAGAGGAAACATGAGGAAGAATTTCTTCACAGAACAGGTGGTGGACAAGTGGAACACCCTGCCAGAGGAAGTGGTGGGGGCTGCAACAATCATGGATTTAAAATGCATGGATAGACATAAAGGAATTCTGGAGGTCAGGGGGTAGGGCAACAGACTTCTAGGGAAAACATAAGCTGAACTTACAAGCTCAAATGGGCAGACTGGGTGGAGCCATAGGCTGCACTATCTGCCGACACTGTCTATGTATCTATGTATCTATGGCTAAACGGGGAGCTGGTCGGCCATGGCTCTTACTTGTATTTGGGGGCTGTATAGTTATTTCTGCCCCCCACATTTTACCATTTTTTTTTTATAAATAGAGTAGTAATTTTAGTGGAACGTAAAGTTTGTGTTTCCTAACGGCAGTGAGCTGAGAACTCTTTATTTTTGAGGACCATGGTAAAACATGCAAGTAATATGAAATGTGAACTGAATTACTATGGTGACTTAGGCATACCCCACCTCCATAGTAATTCTGAGAAGCAATAGAAGAGAGTTCAGCCATGGACCAATGAAAACTGAGAGCGCTTCATGTTTTGATGCAGGAGCAGATCGAGTCTGTCACCATCATCATCAATTACTTATTACTGTGTACAGGTACAGGCTGTGACAGAAAATTCTTTTTCTGATAAGACTGGTTAAAAAAAAATAAAGAAAAGGTTTTTCTGATGAAAAGGTATGCTGCATTTAGCTGAAATTCAATGCCTGTATGTGCAACAAACATGGACAAAGGGAGACATTGTTTTCGGGATTGGGGGCTAATCGGGCAGCTCAAGTAGCTTTACTGTGCAGAAGGACTTGGGTAAAGATAGCATGTATTACTGGAGGAGAAGTAATCATAGATGAGTGAGCAGTTGAATAAAAAATAAATTCCTTCCTGGTTTGTCTTTGATGCTGCCTCACTTATAAAACTGCTTAACACTGCCCACTGTCATTGACACAGGCATTCATCGTTTCTCCAAAGGCTGAGATGCTGGACTGAGGAAAGTGTTTTAATTTTCAGCTCTACATCTATCTTTTGTACTGCCAGATCCATTTTTTTTTACTTGCTGTTTCATATGGAGAGTACAGAAATGTGTGACCCGGTGTATCATTATACAGGTATTGATAACCTGATCTTCTCAGGAAAACCAGTGACCCCAATAACGCGATTTATTGTATTTGCTTGTTTGGAAAGCTGTGGCCTTTTTGCAGATGGTTTCATAAAGTGTGGGTTTAAATATTGTCTCTAATTTGCCTGTACATATGACATGGACAAAGGTAGTGTTTTCGGGATAGGGAGCCTCCCGATTAGCCCCCTATCCCGAAAACACTACCTTTGTCCATGTCGCATGTACAGGCAAATTAGAGGCAATATTTTAAGCCACACTTTACGAAAATGTCTGCAAAAAGGCCACAGTTTTCCAAACAAGCAAATACAATAAATACCTGTGTCAATGACAGTGGGCAGTGCTAAGCAGTTTTATATGTGAGGCAGCAACGAAGTTTCACAAACGTTTGCATTTTCCTTTGTGCGAGATCAGGTGGGTTTGTTTTGTTGTGTGGGTTTAAGTGCTCTGGAGAGTGGGAGAAGGCATAGTGTTCATGCTGTTTGTGGGGCCGGAGATTGTGGAATGCTTGATCCTCGTATTTTCAGGAAACATAATTTGTCTTATTAATCTGAGGGCAGCGCTAGCATTTCCACGAGTTTTGTTTTGACGGTCTGAGTTGGTTGAGGTGTTGAAAAGTGTTTGTGTTGGGTGGGTTGGGAAGGCTAATGCAGGAACTGGATTGAGCAGACATATAACACTGAGAAGATGGTGCCTCTGCAGTGTTACAAAGAAAAATCTTTGGTGAAAGCTTTGCAGGCTGCTGAAGCAATCATCCCACCACTAGGTGTTCAAGCCCCCATTCCCGTAGTTTATCCCATGACTATTTTATTAATTATTATAATAGGCAGATAACTGTGTAATGCATACCTCTCAGCTTTCTGTCACTTAAATAAGGGACACAGACTTTCATGATGAGGCACACATCCTCAAACAAGCAAATAGATGCTCAATACTGTGGAAACCACCAAATTTACTTTCAGGAAGTTTCTTTTTTGTTTAACATCTTAGAATAATATGAATTTTGGCTTTAAAGTCTGAAGTTAAAGCACATTCTTAGTGTGCAGCTAAAAAGAAACTTCTTGGAAGTAAATTTTCTATGAGGGACTGAGCTGTTTTGAAGGGTAAAATGAGGGAGGTGCCTCATAATCAGGGATAGTCGAGTCACTCAGATACTAATGTTTTTGCCAAGGTGCACCTTTTGGCTGACCATGGTCTCCTGAGCCCCGATGCTAGCAGTCTGAAGAGCTCAATCACACTCGCACACATTCCTGGTCTGAACTGAGCCCAGATTTCTGTTCAGCAGTGTACCATGTGAAATGTGATGCTTGATTGGCTGACTGGTACTGTACCATGCATCTGTATTGCATAAGCAAGTCCTGGAAAACCTGAGATGTTCTTTGGTAAAAATTCATGGGAACACCATCCCAGCTATTCCTGTACTGCCAGAAGCTTCTGGCTTAAAGGAGGCAGCCATGTTTTTTACTTTTGCTTGTAACTGCTCCTGGTCCTTACGCTGCTCCCTACTGCTGTCCTAATGCTTCTCAGTGCTCTGCTTGTACATGTCCTGACCCCACTGCCTGCCCTGTGGCCTGGACTGGTGCTGCAGGGGTTGGCAGCCAACCAATTCATAATCAGAACTCCCAACTGTTTCTGTGCTGCCACATATGCACAGTGCAGAGTGCTGTTATGTTGCCAACATTTTCTTCTCTGCTTTTGACCTCCCTGCCTACCCTGGGGTCTGGGAACTGGTGTGCTAATGGTGCTTCATTTCCATGTGCCAGCCTGCTAAAAAGTCCTGGGGCCAGTGAATCATAAGCACTATGATCCGCATCGGCTGCAAATCCCTGGTTGGTAGCCAGGTACGTATGACTGGTACCCATCTCTGATGGTCACCTATTCCAGAAGTTGAGTTCTCTGGGGTCTGGGACTGAGGACTCTTTCCGTTGTGGCAGATGGTGGCATTTCTTGGAGGCCCTAGAGCTCAAAGGTAAACTGCCAATATTGGGGGAGCATCTAACACAAGTGTTGCAGATCTCAGCAAACCAGCTGTGTCTATGGATTTCTTTACCTCTTTGCAGGCGTGAGTGTGGTGCTTTGCTTTTTTTTTGCTTGTGTTGCAAAGCTGTGAAACAACCTTTCCCATACAATTACAGGTGCAGGGGGCTGCCATTACCCTGAAGGGTCTACCAGTACCCTAAATAAACTGCACAGGTCCTACTATACCTGCATTAGCACTTGTTAGACATATTTACATGGCAGTTTTCTCCTTACATGCATTTTTGTCAACCTGGTTGGAGTACTCCTGTTCTGAGCTCCTGGTTCCAGACTGTCCATGAGGCATAATTGACTTTCTTGATAACACTCGTTGTAATTGTCATGTAAATAAGGTATTTTCCTTGAGGGGGGCTTCTGAAAACTTAATAGAACCCTTGAGTATCCTTGGGATGTGTGTCTCAGAGTCTTTAAAATCATGACTGACAGATCCTCCTGTATTACTGCAAATGTAGTTTTTTTTCACATTTGGTTTGGATCTGACAGACTGATGAAATTGGTAAAATAAATCTAAAAGTGCAAAGTAACACACCTGGGAAACAAAAACCCAGGGAGATGAGTACACAATGGGACATGCGACACTACCAACAACAAAAATGGAAAGGGACCCGGGGGTAGTCATACCAGATGATCTTAAGGTGGACAAGCAATCTGAGAAGGCAGTAAGGAGGGCTGGCAGGATATTGGGATGCATAGGGAGAGGCATCACCAGTAGAAAACAGGAAGTTATTGTCCCTCTATACAGACAGTTGTTGAGACGACCCTATCTCCAAATGACATAAACAGGATGGAGGCTGTCCAGAGAGGGCAACTAAAATGGTGGAGGTCTGCACCAGAAGACATATGAAGAGAGATTAAAGGAGCTTAATATGTATACCCTTGAGGAGAGGAGGGAGAATGGGGACATGATAGAAACATTCAAGTACCTCAAGGGAATAAACACAGTCCAAGAGGGAAGCATCTTTCAGAAAAAGAGATGTGCAAGAACAAGAGGACACAATTTGAAGATTGAGGGGGACAGCTCAGAGGTAGGAACATAGGAACACAGGAAGGTGTTGGCAGAAAAGGACCGTCAGGCCCACCCAGCTGCCCATTTGCCTAGCATCCCTAGGCCTGCCCTTGATCTCCCACCACCTTTCAACAGCCCTCTGTGCCTGTCCCCTGCTCTCTTGAAACCCCCCACCTAATTTGCTCCCACCACTTCCCTAGGCAGCCCATTCCAGGAGTCCACCAACCTCTTTGTTAAGAAGTTCTTCCTGATGTTGCCCCTAAACTTGCCTCCCCCCTCCAGTAGGAGATCATGTTCCTTCTTTCTGGAGCACTTCTTCATCTGGAAGGGGTTTTTAGGAGCTACTTTGTCTATCCCTTTTAGGTACTTGAAGGTCTCTATCATGTATCCCCCCCTCCTCATCTCCAAGGGGTACAAGTCCAGGGCTCCCAGCTTCTCATCATACATCAGCTGACTAAACCCCTTCACCATCTTTGTTGCCCTCCTCTGTACCCTTTCCACCTTCTCTAGATCCTTCTTTTGGTAAGGCCTCTAGAACTGGACCCCATACTCCAGATGAGGCCTGGACAGCTTGGTGTACAGGGGAATCAGAACCTCTTTCCTCCTGTTGGTGATCCCTCTCCCAATGAATCCCAGCACCCTACTGGCTTTAGCCACTACCCTACCACACTGCCCATCCAACTTCAAGTCTTGCGAGATAATGATACCCAGGTCCCTCTCTTCCATGGTAACTGCAAATGGCTTGTCCCCAAGCTTGTATTCATTTCTCCAATTCCTTCTTCCCAGGTGCATGATCTTGCATTTCACCATATTGAGGGATAATTTCCACTTTGCAGCCCACCCCTCCATCCTCTCTAGGTCTCTTTGCATCCTTTCCACTCTGCCCTGTGTGACCACTTTATTGCTGAGTTTGACATCATCTACAAACAGGCTCACTGTACCCTCCAGCCCATCCTCAATGTTACATATATAGATATTAAACAGCAGTGGTACCAGCACCAACCCCTGGGGCACACCACTTGTGACTCCCACCTCATCCAAGGGTACCCCATTTACCAACACCCTCTGTGTTATTCTGGCCAACCAGTTGTGCACCCTTCCATAGCCCTAGACATTCCATTTAGTGCACCAGCCTACCATGTGGCAATGTATTGAAGGTCTTTCTGAAATCTGTCTAGTGGGACTTGGGTTGATATCCAAGTACTGACACTGTAGTGCAGCACGGGGGAATGTTGCACTTTGGATGTGCCATCTTTCAGATAAGATGTTAAACTGAGGTCCCACCTGCCTGGATTTGTGGTAGTCCTGACTATTTATCTTTTTGTTACCTCCTATTTTTTTTTGTATTGACATATTACTCCCACTACTGTTTATATATATAAATGTATGTTATATGAACCTTTGTTACTTTTGGATAGGGAACAGATATAAATATTATATTCTTGAAATGTTATTTAATTGATAATTTTAGATATGCTGACAGGATTTCAGTTTACCTTTACTTGATATAAAATGCTGAACACTAATGTACTAGAAGCAAATTCTGAATGTTAATAGAAATTGTTTAACTAACCTATTGCACAAAATGAATTTCTTAGTGCTGCTGTCATTGTAAAATAAAAAAAAAAAAATTAAGTGAAAATGTGTCCTTGATGTCATTTTTCATTACTTGTGCACATACTGTGTTTCTGAATATATAACTAGTAGCAGCAGAATATATGACAGTCAAAATAAACTAAAACAAAATTGCTTAAGGTAATGTGGAATGAAATAAACAACTCAACTCAAGGTTATTCTTGTAATTATATGTTATTTATAAGAAATAAACACTGTGTGACAGCAAAAAAATTCACAAAATCACTGCAAAAATTGTAAAATTTTCTGGGGGCCTAGGCCACCCCCAGACCCCCGGCCTTTATTTTACATTTTGTTGGCCCCCCACATTAAAGCTACTTGAACTGCCCTTGCCTGGTGACTTAATCTTGGCTCTACAACAATAGTGTCATATACTTCAGTAGGTGTGCAACTGAGGTTTTGGAAAAGGCTTGCTTCTGCTGAGACCTGGGGTAAGTGAATATTCCTGTAAAAGCCATCATAGCCTGTCAGTGTGGGGAAAGTCTAAGAGGAGTATAAGTTCTGGTGAAACTTAAGGAATTCATCATTGATTTGGGCTGGGGAAGACCTTGTTGATCCATCAGCTTTATCGATAATAGGGATGTGTCTCTCCTCCTCCCTAGTGCAGCGGCGGTGGTTCAAGAACATCCCTGGTTATTCAATGGCTTCCCAATATGATTGGTTTAGTCTGAAAAGGGAGCATTCTGTTTTGTGTTGTAAGGAGGATTGTATGGCTTCCCTGGCCTCATAGATCTGTGGTTTTAAGAGATTCCCTCTGTCAGGACAAAGCTGAAATTCCCTTTACAGGGATTTAAGTGTCTCTTCCTGTTGCCTAGCCACTTGGTACCTCTCCTTTCTCAGTTTTGATATATAAACAATAATCTTGCCCCTTTTTGTAACTTTAATAGCTTACCACTGAGATTCTGGGGAAGTATCAGGAGTCTAATTTAGCATGAAGTAGTCTAGCAGTTCAGGATGCAGCCAGGACCTGAAGTTATTTTGCTGTAATAAGATGGTATTAAGTTTTCACTTGTTTCTAGGGCTTGTCCTACATCCTCATGCCACAGACAGAATAATGGGGACATGGTCAGATATTACCCAGCTGAAAAGATGATTTTATAATGATGTATCAAGAATGATCATTATCAGTTATGTTAAGAGATCATGTTTAAGCTTCAAAAACCATCATTGAGATAATAATTAACAATAATTAAACATCAACATTAAATGGCCACCAGTCAAAATCATGGAGTTATGGAGATGGTGATTATGATTAATGATGATGTCATATCATCATGATTTTTCATGATTGCCCATGGTCAAGATTACAGTAATAAATGTAAAAACAATTATCTTTTTTTTTATACTTTTGGATTTATCATGTATTTAGAAATTTTTATTGGAATGATCAGTTATGATACATTTTCTCTAGAGCCCCACTGCTTTTAATTATACATACTTTAATACCTCACATCTCACTGGAGTTAAAAAGGCTTATATTGGTTTATATATCTACATTAAGTGGTTCCATTTATGGTTGTGGAGTGTTCCTAAAAGTACTTGGTTTGTACACAAAACGTTTCCTAATAGTCTGTAAACTAATACAGTCAATACAAAATTAATTTAAAAATATAAATTACCATTGTTTTGCTCCATAAACTGAGCTTTTCAAATATGCAAATTAGTTATGCAAATATGTATACTATACCAGACATTGCATGTACTCTTCCTAATGGGATTAAATCTGACTTCACATGATTACTAAGAGACTAGCAATATTGCATGATAGGGTGGGAGACAGATATTTGCCACGCCGGGTGGTTGGGCAATGCAGGCCACAGGCTGGAGTGCCCAATGTCTGAGAAGTACGATGGTCTCTACGATATACTACACCCTGGAGTGCATTATTGCTATTATGAATAGGAATACAAGTTTTAGCAGTAAAAAAATGTTTAAACTGCTCTGAAAAGGTATTTTGAGGTGGTGGAGGAGTACTTTTTAATAAAGTAGTTCCTGGAGGGCTCTTTGGGCAGCTGTTGTAAATTGAGTTTGTGTAAAGGAGATCTGGAGTTTATGTCTCCAGTAGGTGGTGCTGCTATTTGTTGCTTCTCATGTGCATGCTGTAGTGATGTTTCTTGAGTATTGTAGATCATCCTCCACGTCATTGCCCTGCTAGAGTTTAAGCGTACATTGCTCAGTTGATTTTATATTTATGTTGTATTTAGCAAGTCGCCACTCGCTATCCCTCCTGAGTCTCATGAGGTACAGTGAAAAGTACTGGCCAAGCCGCGCTTCATAGAGCTAACACTGGACTGAAGGGGTGCAGCCATTTTACTATGAGTTAAACGAGGGAATATGATATGTCAGGGGCGGGTTGATAATGCATCAGTTCTACTGGCTGTTAAATGGGAAAGTGGTATCTGGCACAAGGAACGAGAAGAGTGGGCTGGTCAATGATGTAAGGTTAGTGGGGTGGTGGGCAGCTGTTGTTTTGTATGAGCGACGTTTTTTTTTTCTTCTAGTTAATTTTCCCGCGATCGAATGTTGTGTTGTTGTCTGGGGGGGGGGCATGCACATGTTGTCACTTTCACAGTAGGCTGCCAGTTGCGTTTAAACTTAAGAGCTGCCATTGCTGTTGGAGGAATTTCTTGAAAGTAAGAAGTGAGAAGGCTGGTGACCGGAGGTTTTCCGAAGCCGTGATGATGTAGCCCGATATCATCACAGCTTCGAAACCCTCTCGGCCAATCAGCTTGCTCCATTTATGATCGCCGGTTCATAATTGACAATTAATTTGTCTTTACTGATATGTGACATTCATATGTTCATAATTGTAACAACTAAAACTTTAAGTATTACTTCTGTAACTTGCAATCTTATAATACTGAAGTAATATAATCATCAGTTATCATCACTTAATCATCCACAGAGCATCAACAATCATCATACTGATTTAGGCTTACAAAAATAATCAATAATCATCTGCTGGTGATTTGAAAGTTCATGATGGATGATTAAATCATGAGTTGATGATGATCATAGATCATGATCTCCTTTGATGACCTTATGGTAACATTTGATGATTAACAATGATCAATCATGACTGACCCTCAGAAATCATGATTGTTGATTTACCAATTCGCCCATTTGCCCATGACCACATTCCACATGTGTGGGAGCAGGTCTAGAGAGACAAAAATAACATCAAGCCTGCTATATGTTTTGTGTACAGAAGAAAGGTAGAAGAAGGCTTTCGATGGGTTGTGAGTCCTCCACATATCATGGAGCTCTACAGCAAGGAACATGTTCAACACATAGGTTACCACTAACTGCTTTGCCCTGGACCCTAGACCCATTCTATCCAGTGAGGAGTGGGGAGCCAGGTTAAGGTCCTTACCTAGTATGACACTGGCAGTGCCACTGGGGAGGGAGTGGACCACTGTGTCAAAAAAGAAGCCCTCAGACTTCTGGTGACATCATCAACTGCATGGTAGCTTAACTTGCTCCCAGCTAAAGCTTCACAATCAATCTTTAATCTGGCACTGTAATTCACCATCCTGAGTCAAAACTGCAAGAGAACAGACTTCTTAAATACTGCTAGGAATCAGCTGAAAGAAACTCTTCAGGGGACACCATAAAAAGAGCTGAAATGCCAGCAGGAGTCAGTGCTCCATACCGCAACTCAATCCCCCGACCTCCACGACACCTGCATCCCTACCTGCCAGTGATTCAGAGAAGGTAAACTTGGCAATTACATCTACAAAGCTCTGCAAGACACTACTCCAAATTAATGCACTTTGCAGCTTCTTGAGACAAAGATCTTTGAGGATCACAGAGAATTAAATGTTTTGGAATGCCAGACTGGCACCATTGAATCCTGCCTAACAGAATATACTGACATGGTGGATGTTCACAACACAGACCTGGGAGCTCCACAAAAGAGAACTAGAGATGGAACAAAGAACTGAAGAGCTGGAAAACAGAAATAGGCACAATAACTTTTGTATTTACATGGCTTGTCTGAAGGGCAGAACATGGAGACATGCTAACTTTCACTGATTCCTTTATTACAAATCTCTTACACCTGCCAGCTGATACAAAACCTAGATATGATTCATGTTCATCATGCTCTGGTACCCCCAAAGTTACCAATGTGAAACCTCATTCAATTAGCTTTGCTTTTCTGGACTTCAGAGTAAAGGAGGAAATTTTATATACTGCCTGGGCTAAAAAAGAAGTGATCTTTGGGGAGGTTCAAATCTTTTTGGGACATGATTCTACCCCACAAACAGTGTTTTGCCAAAAGAGAGTTCTGGCAGTTCAGAAAGCCCTAAAACAAAAAGGTCTCAAAATCTATGTTAAATGTCCAGCATTACACAAAGTAGTGACAGACTCAGAGGTTAAATGTTTTACAGAGATTTCTGAAGCTAAATCCTCTCTGGCTGGCCTGGGTATTAACTTCGAGGAGCTCACTGCACCTGCTAAATTTAAACAGTGGCACAGAAAACATGGATAGTCTGATCAAGGGCAGCAGTGACAAGAAAGTGCAGACGTTTCATGATCCTCACAACCATCTATTAGTATGGCCACTTGAGGGGCAGGCTTATAGATCTATTTCCATCATTGTCCTCATGGAGGAGAAGCAGTAATTTCCTTTGCAGAACTAGGACTCAGGACTTATTTCCCTTTAAATTGTTGACCTGGATATGTGCTGGAATACGATTTACTGTTTGCCAACCCTGACTTGGTGGGGCAATGTAAGCTGAGCTAACAGGGAGAGATATTACCTGATTTGAACTTTTGCTGTGGTGTTTGTGATGTGTCATTCGAGCGATGCGACCAACTAGCTGTGATTTGGATCCTGGCCCCACACACCTTTTAATGGGTTGTGTGGATAAAATCAGCCAAGTCCTGGCTTTGATAGTCTGGAAGTCTTTGGAGAGGGGAATCTTTCCGGATCCCTTAAAAGAGGCTATAGTTAAGCCTCTATTAAAAAAATCCTCCTTAGATCCAGATTGTCTAGCAAATTACAGGCCAATCTCTAACTTACCCTTTGTGGGTAAAGTTATTGAGAAAGTGGTCACAGTACAGTTGGAAGATCATCTAACCAACATCAATATCTACGATTCTCTCCAGTCTGGATTTAGGAAAAGGCATAGTACTGAGACAGTGCTGGTTCAGGAACTAAATGACCTCCTAATAGCGAGAGATTGTAGGACTTGATCCATCTTAGTACTACTTGAGCTCTCTGCAGCGTTTGACACCGTTGACCATGGTGTGCTGTTTGAACGTTTGCGTTCTGTCTGTGGACTATCTGGCACGGTCATCAGATGGTTTCGATCTTACCTCGAGGGTAGGACTCAGAGAGTGGTGTCAGGAATTTTTTCCTCGGCATCAGTTTCCCTATCCTGCGGGGTACCGCAGGGTTCTATCTTAGCACCCATGTTGTTTGCGGTGTATATGCTGCCGTTGAGGCGATTATTAGATGATACAGTCTGGGTTTCACTGCTATGTGGATGATACCAGCTGTATATGTCTTTTTGTGCCCGCCAGGATGCTGCCTTGTCGGTATTTAATAACTGCCTTGCAGAAATTCAAGACTGGATGAACGGAGTTGGCTGAGGTTAAACCTGGAGAAAACTGAGGAGTTGGTCGGTGGACAAAGGCCGATGTGAGGCGGGTTGCGGATGGATCACCCTCAGGATTATGGCTTGGAGGTGTTCAGTTGGCAACCTCTCAGATCAGGTGCAATCTTGGCGTAATAATTGACGCACACCATCGCCAAATCTCAGGTGTCAGCGTGGTCAAAACTTCCTTTTCCATCTGAGGAATATTGCCAGGGTGTGAAGCACCTGGTTCCTCCAGAGGACCTTCCAATGTTAATCCACAACTTCGCTACCTCCCATCTTGACTACTGTAACTCCCTATACCTAGGGCTATTGGGGGTTGAACTTCGCCGTCTGCAGCTAGTGCAGAATGCGGCAGCCAGGCTGTTGACTGGATCTTCTAGATCCAGCCATATAATGCCTGTGCTTCATGGACTGCACTGGCTGCCACTGGCTTGGCGAATCACCTTCAAGGTCGGTTTGCTGACCTATAAAGCCCTACATGACCTGGGATCTACCTACCTGAAAGAACTCCTTTGCCCCTACTGTCCCTCCCTCCCCCTCCGATCCACTGCTGAGGGATTGCTAGAGATTCCTAGGGTCCATTTGAAAACATCAGGTGCTAGATCATTTAGTTTTATGGCACCAACCCTATGTAATTCTCTACCTCATCAGGTGCGAAATTGCCCGACCATCCTTAGATTTAAAGGAGCTTTGAAGACCCACCTTTTTAGCATAGCTTTTAATGATTTATATTAGTTTTAATTTTATTGTATTTATTGTTTGAAATGTACAGGTGCTTTGGTTTTAAGAAAAGCGTCTTTTAAAAATAAAGTTGAATTGAATTGAATTGCCAGGGTTCGGACCTGGGGCCAGGTGCCTACAGTACTCCTGGGGTTAGGGAGCCTTCTTGGCTGGGGCTCAGATTGGCCACAGTGGTCTGTAGGGCCTTTACTGAGGAGCTGTTGGATGGAAACATAAACTGTTTTAGCTGGCCAGGGTGTTTATCCTTTTGGTGACTTCACCACCTGGAAAGGTCCAATAGCCCCCCACTTAAGTGATAGATTGCATGTACCTGTTGAGCACCATACATTAACTTTCAGTCCCAAAACAGATTGTCTGGAGGTAAAATCTTGATGGGAATCTCAGCAGTCCATGGGGGGAGCACCTCTCTGCAGTCGATGGAAGTTATCCCCATAGACGACTATATTTTTTACCCAACTAGGATAGAGTTCAAGGCCTCCCACTATCGATGTTTTTGATCAGGTGTTCATTCACATTTCTCACCCAGACAGCGCAGTGGGAGGCCACAAAGTACTTGACAGTGACATTATGGTCCTGTTGGAATGTCATCCAATTTGTATTCTTTTATTTAGTGTACATAATACTTCAGTTGACTGGAGTAAATCAAGGGCTGGATGCTCGGGGGGGGGCTAGGGCTGCTTCTTAGATCGAGACTGGCTTACAATACCAAGTCTATCTTGCACATTTTTCAGGTATACATGGATGTGGTTGCCCTCCTTTTCCTTGCTGGCTTGCCTTTTTGTGTTTTTAAAAGGTAATGAGGAGTTGGTTCTCCACGTCTGGCTTACTGGGGCACAGCTGGGGAGGTGTTTGTGGATTCTCTTTGCAGATTCCAATGTTTATCCTCTACTATCACTCTCTGCCTGCAGCAGTTCTTTAATTCATCTAGGGAGCTTGCATATCCTCTTAGATTGCCCAGTTTTTGGGAGTAATCAGAGCTGAAGAACTTATATTTTGAGGGTTCTTTTCCACACGCTATCAAGCCAAATGTTAGTGGATGTGGGTTGGCTATAGTTGCCTTGAAGCTAGGTTGTGTGTTATACAGTACTTCTAGTTTAGGTAATGTTTTTAATGTTATTCTTGTTAGCCAGTATTTCTGAACAGTTTTTGATACTAGTTTCCCTATATGCATGTCACATTTTTTTTCCCCTGAACTACTATGCAAATTTACACTTGCTGGAGTAAGATGGTGGATTGAAGTGTTGTCACTTATAATGTTTGAGGTTTGAACAACCCAGTAAAGAGGGCCAACATCTTGCAAGAGTTACAGCAGACAAGGCCATAGTGGCATTCCTGCAGGAAACACACTTGACAGAAGCTGAGCATCAAAAACTTCATAGAAGTTGGATGCGGGCAGTGTGTGCCTCCCATTTTGTGGGCCACCCCCACCAGAGAAGGTGGCGATGCTAGTCTGCAAAAATACACCTTTGGTAGCCACACTGTTGACAAGGACCAAGAAGACAGATTTGTTTGGCTCGGGGAGGGGTAGTACCACAGCCAGGCCTGTCTTCTTTTGACCATGCACCAGTCGAACTGCAGCTGTCCACTACTCCCCTCCCTAAAAGATCAGTATGTTGTATGACTGTCTCTTCAATAAGGAAGAATTTCAAACCATGATTCAAACTCATATAACAGAATATCTGCTGTTAAATACCTCATCAGATACCACTCTGAGTGTACATTGATATGCCTTGAAATGCACTCTTTGTGGTGAGACCATTAAGTATTCTTCCCTGGTTAAAAAATAAAAGTTTCAGTGTAGATTATATTCAGAGCGAGCTATTGTGGACCTAGAGTTGCAACACAAAATAATGTTAAATGAGGAGGTCAAGCATTGTGTGCAAGAGAAACACAGACAATATCCCTCCTAATAGATCAATAAATTGAGGGGTAACTGAGGTATTCCCAACAGAAATACTTTGAACAGGACAACAGGGATGGTAAACTGCTCATGTGGCAACTTTGAAATGTGACAGCAAATAGGGCAGTTCCCAAGGTTAACCACCATAGGTCTGGGGTTTGTGCTACTTATCCGTAAGGAATCTATGAAGCCTTTACACAATTTATTCATCTCTATAAACAATGGAAGGAGCACCTGACTATGACCTGAAGACAGAGCAGTATTTAGACAGTTTCCATTTGCCCTGTATTTGTTCCCAGAGAAATAGCCCCTTCTGGAATCTCTGACTACTCAACAGGAGATTTTGGAAAAAGGTAAAGCTACTTGAAAATGGCAAATCACTGGGGAACGATGGTTGCCCAGTGAAATGTGTTAAGTTCTTTGCCCCCCAGGTAACAACTCTTTTAGCTGACATCTGCAACCATATTTTGGGGGAGATGGGGTGTATACCTCACTCACAGCAGCAGGCACAGATTTCAGTCCTTAAAAACCAGATAAGGACCCTGAGTCCTGTTGTTCTTATAGGTTGATTTCATTATTGCTGGTAGATTTAAAGATCTTTACAGACATATTGACTGATAGACTTCAAGCATGTATCAGTTCTGTGATACATCAGGATCAAACTGGTTTTATAGTGGGGAGATTATTGCAGAACAACATCAGGGGCCCACTATTCAAAATAACACAAAGTGGAGTGCAAAACCTGTGCCTTGCAATTGCCTGGGAGACCAAGGATGTTACATTCAGTTGAATAGCACACCAGCATTATTTGACTGAATATAGGGCCATGTCATCACAGCATTAAGTAGTGCTGCCCAGACATGGATCCCAAAGTGCACCACCAGAGTGGATAGTGCTGGAGTGCTATCTACAGTATTCAAAGGGACCCATACAAATAAGCCTACTGGGCATGCAAGGTGCTAAGAGTACATTTGCATGTCCATTATGTGCCCATTTCCATGGGTAGCAAGACAGGTCAGATTACCCCCTCACTTGACAAGTCCGGACATGTGTTGATATCCCTGATGCTTAGTGGTCCTCCCTCTCTCCAATCACCAGCCTATTGTAAATATGAAAACCTTTTTGGTGCTAGTGGTCCCCCTCCCTCTGATTGCCACATGAAAACCCTACCTGATACTAGTAATTCCCCCTCCCTCCAGTTACCAGCCCATAGTACACATGAAAACCCTCTCTGGTGCTAGTTGTCTCCTCTCCCTCTGATTGCCGGCCTGTAGTACACATAAAAACCCTCCCTGGTGCTAGTGGTCCTCTTTCCTCTGATTGCCATATTAAAACTCTCCCTGGTGCTAGTGGTCCTCCCTCCCTCCCTCCAATCACCAGCCCATGTTACACATGAAAATCCTCCCTGATGCCTAGTGGACCCCTCCCTCTCATCACTAGCCCATTATAAACATTAAAACCCTTCCTGGTGCTAGTGGTCCCCCCCCCGATCACCAGCCTGTAGTACATATGAAAATTATCCCTGGTGCCTAGTGGACTTCCCTTACTCAGATTGCCAGCTCATAGTAAAATTAAAACCTTCCCTGTCATTTAGTGGTCCCCCCGGGCACTGATCCATGGTACTGCCCATTGCAATTCTGTATTCCCTAGCATCTAGCCCGTCCCCACCACAGCACCAAGCACCCACCCCCGAGTGACCTTATGAGTATCCTCAGTGCTGCAGTTGCCCATATGGTGACTGGCACATCCATCCTCACACCTCCTGAGCTGGCCACCATATGTCCAGACAAGGAGCTTACATCTCATTATTAGGGCAAGGCACATCATCCTGTCCTATAAATGAGATGTGTGCTCCCTGCCAATGGACCACTGGATGTCAGGGAGGGTTTTAAATATTATTATAGGCTGGCAATCAGAGGGGGGATCCACTAGGCACCAGGGAGGGTTTTCATGTCATGGTCAGAGGGTGTAAGGGACCACTAGTAGCAGGGAGGGTTTTCATGTGTACTGTGGGCTGGTGATCGGAGGGATGGGAGGTCCATTAGACACCAGGGAGGTGTTGTTTTTTTTTCATAGGGGCTGGTGACTAGGCACCATGGAGGTTTTGTTTTTTAATATGAGCTGGTGACACTAGCACAAGAGAGGATTTTAATTGTTACTACAGGCTGGAGATCGGGGGAGGGGTGCGATGTAACACAGGGGACAGGTGTGCTCCACCAGCGGCCAACCACCTAGTTGGTTGCATTACCTCTGGTGCCACTAGGATTGCTTGGAGGAAGTCAGGGTCTTGTTCAGTGGTATCTGCACTGTGCAAAAGGACAGCTCTAAGCCACTGAATATGGGGAAGCATGGCTATTCATGGCCATACCCTTCCCCTTGCCCCACCCACAGACATTATGTTTTGCACAGGAGCTAACCCTTTTTGCTCATGCAAAAGCCTCTTTTGAACATGGAGATCCAGTGCAAAACCCCGTTTACATGAGAAAAAAAAACATTAGCACCCGAGCAAACTTTTGAATATCAGGCCTCAGGCGATTTCTCAAATGTATCGCTGCACAGAAGAGGAGGGGGCCTTCCCACTGGTCATCAGTATGGACACTGAGAAAGCCTTCAACAGAGTGGAGTGGACTGGACCTTTATGGTGGCCACTCTTTGAAGATTTTCATTATGCCAGAATTTATAACCTCTATTACATTTTTGTACGAAAATCCTGAGACTATAGTTAGAGTTAATGCATATATTTCTGCTAGATTTTGGTTGGGGAGAGGAATGAGGTAGGGGTGCTCTCTGTCCTGCTTTCTTTTTGCATTAACTCATTCAGGCCTAGATATGCCTGTAGGTGGCATCTGAAAGCATAGCGACTTAGGCCAATAATGACTGTAGATGTACTCAGCTGACTTTCACTCAGGCTTGGAAACATCTGAGGAAGTTAGCAGTTTTTACCTAAATATTAAGCAAACAGAATTGCTTAGAATTAATTGCATAGCACCATTAGAAAGGTAAGTTTGTGCTGAACAGCTTTGCTGTTGATACTTTGTGTCTATCACATATAGTTTTTGAATTATTTGCATTTGTTTAAGGTGTGGTGTGCATGGCTGACATTTATCTCTTAAGCCTCATCTAAGCACCTTGAATAGATCTGAACCCCCCCCCCCCACAGTTTTTGGTATTTCAACAAGTATAACATAAAAAGCAAATTTATTACAATTGACTGCATAGCACTGTTAGAAACACTGATACTTTCTATCATGTATACTTTAGAAATTATTCACATTTGTTTATGGTATGGTGTGCATGGCTAACATGTGTTTCTCAAGCCTCTCCTGAGCACCTTGAAAATATCCGAGAAAAAAACACAGTTGTTTGGTATTTCAGCAAGTATAAAATAAAAACCAAATTGATTGCATAGCACAATTGGAAAGGTAATTTTGTGCTGAACAACCATGCAGCTCATACTTTGTGTGTAGCACTTATGGTTTAAAAGGTACTCACATTTGTTTGTGGCATGCTGTTTATGGCTTGATTTTGTTTAGAAATGCCCAGGATGCAGTGCTAATAGTATACAGTACACAAGTGGTGGAGATCTCAAAGAGCTCTTGTGGTGTGAATGAGTTAAGCTTGGAATCTTTAGCTATAGAAATAAGAAGAAATCTAGCTATAAAAGGTGCCATGGCCTGTGGAAGGGAACAAAAAATGGCATTATAAGCCTACAATTTTCTATTTTGTGGTGGGGGGACCAGCATACCCCTTACCTAACCTGCTTACAACTTTGTCTGAATTCAGTGCCCTAGTGGGATATAAAACTAACCTCTCCAAGTCTGAGGCCATGATTCTGAGTGGTACAATACCAGCAGGCTTCCAGGCAAACTTTCCATTTATGCAGGAAAAACATAATACATTTTGATACCTGGTGGTGCAGGTCTTGGCTGATGCTGCTTTACTCTTTAAGAATAACTATATCAAATTATATGATGCTGTACAGGATGACATGGCCCTTTGGCACTTGTTACCCCTAATGTCACATGGTAGAATGCAGGTGTTAAAGATGAACATCCTTCACTGTCTGCTGTTCCTTTTTAAGACTCTAGCCATCCTTATTCCAGTTAAATTCTAGGAACATGCTGCACGAGGGGATCAAATTATTTGCTTGGGGGTGCACTATAGGATATGAGAAAAGACACTTCAGAAATAAATTGACTGGAGGGGGGAGGACTGAGTCTCCCATGCCTCAGATAATATTAACTATCATCCCAGGGGGCATTTCTTTGCACTAGAGCTAAACAGAGGACTCAAACCAGTTGGTATCTTATTGGAGTGACTACCTTCCCAGGCAGAGTATTCTGGACCCTTCCCACAGTAGGAATTCCACCCCAAATCTGGCCTCCCATTCAAAACCCTGGACAAAACACACAGTGCTGATTTCACTGAGACTTGGGTGCCTCACTGGTACTTCCAATGTCTCCCCTTTCTCTAATACAGCATGAAGAAATGTTTGTCCTGCCTGTATTGGATGGTGCGTATGTATATGGGGAGGGTCAAGGTTGCACAAGATTTTCTCAGAGTTTATGTTGACAACAGTATGCCTCCTTTGAGCAGCAGAGGACACAGTTTGGAATGAGGAGGGCAGACCACTATACATTCTTGCAGGTGAGACATTTTATTCTCTCCACTGCAATGCAACAGGACCTTGTCCAACTCCTTACAAATCTAGAACAATTTTTTTATGATGTATTGGTTCTGGCTGCCTGGATTAGATATGTTTCAGAATTGTATAAATTACTGATGATAGCTATATCCCCCCTCCCTTGGAAAAGGGTTTTCTTAACCTGGGAATGGGAGGCTGGAATAGATATTCCACAGAAGCAATGTAGGGTTAGATGAGGGGCTGGTGGGTGACATCTTCCCCTACACGGAGGGAATATAATTCACTGTATGGTGAATAGTGACACTGCTTGTGTATACTTTGACTTTGTTTGTCCTTTCTCTATCCCTGCCCTTAGTAGAGGTGCCAGGCAGCATTCAGTGACTAGAAGGCCCAACACTAAGGGTGAGAAGAGTGCCAGAGGAGGAGGTGGGGAATATGGTGGTGCTGAAAGCACGATAAGTGTAGGCTGCTGAGAGAGGCTGATTTTTATTTGGTTTGTGGGAGGAGTTTTTCCCCCACATTGAACCTTGTGCTAGTTACTCTCATTCAGTGTGTGGAGAATAGTGATAGTGCTTGTATATACTTTGTCCTTTCTCTATTCTCAGCTTTAGTAAATATGCCAAGCAGTGTTTAGGGAATAGAAGGCACAAAAAGTGATTACCTCCTCAAACTCATGGAGAGTGTGACCAGTAGCAAGAAGGAGAGGATAGGAGGAAACATCTGAGGACCCATGGCTACTGATCTGCCCATCCTGTGGGTACGTTAAGAGGAGATGACCTTAAATGCTTGTCTGATTTCTTCTTCCATATTAGGGATGTATGTTTCAAATCATGATGAGGTCAATCTTCCAAGTCTCTTGATTATGTGAGAAGGAATATTGTTTTTGAAAGCTGATGATGCTGCTCCAATCTGAAAGGAATGTCCTTAAAAAGCTAAAGGATTATGTCCAAGCTGTTGAAGAAAAGATCTCACGAGTTACAGAAACCATTTAGTAGTCATTGCTGCATGCTTGTCTGAAGACAGAAGAGGCTGAGAGGAATCTGAGCACACATAGTATTGCAAGAGTTGATCAAGAAGAGCTACATAGCACCAGTTTTTATTGGTTATGTAATATGCTATCTGAACTCCTTAGAAACATAGAAACATAGAATTTGATGGTAGAAAAGGACCACTTGGCCCAACTAGTCTGCCCATTTCCCTACCTGATGGATAAGCTGCAGATTCTAGTTAATCAACAGCTTACTTCCTCCTACCCCCCCACTAGAATTGCCTTATGCCTTTCCCATGCATTCTTGAATTTTCACACTGTTCCTGACTCCACAACCTCCTCAGGAAGGCTGTTTCATGCATCCACAACCCTCTCTGTGAAAAAATACTTTCTAACATTACTTCTGAGCCATCCCCCCTCTATCTTCAAATTGTGCCCCCTTGTTCTTGCACATCTCTTCTTCTGAAAGATACTACCCTCTTGTACTTTGTTAATTCCCCTGAGATATTTGAAAGTTTCTATCATGTCCCCCCTATTCCCCCTTTCCTCAAGGCTATTCATCTTAAGCTGCTTTAGTCTCTCCTCATATGTCTTCTGGTGCAGACCCTGCATCATTTTGGTTGCCCTCCTCTGAACATCCTCCACTCTGTCTATGTCTTTGTGGAGATGGTATCTCCAGAATTGCATGAAGTACTCCAGATGGGGTCTTACTAGCTGTCTGTACAGAGGGATGACAACTTTCTGTTTTCTACTGTTGATGCCTCTCCCTATTCATCCCAATATCCCACCAGCCCTCCTTACTGCCTTCTCACATTGCTTGCCCACCTTTAGGTCATCTGATTGCTTGCCCACCTTTAGGTCATCTGATCCTTTGCACAGTCTGTTGGTCTTTGAAGTGGGTAGCAACAGGATATAACAATCTGCTTGTTTTCTTAAATTGGCAATTGTGAGGAATTTGGCAGACAAGGCTGATGAAATAGTAAATTCCCCAGGATGCAGGAATCCATAGAAAGCTAGGCAAATGGCTGATGTGACCATAATGTTCATGGTAGTATTAAGCGGAGTGGTTCACAGCAAGTCCAACATGTTTTGGAATATAGAGCCATTGACTGGGAGACATTTAGGAGATTTTGCCACTGGTGCTCTTTGAATTAAAAGCAGAAGTAGTTTGACTGAAGAATTGGATAAAAGTGAAAGAGAGGATGAATTAGACTGCAATAAAAAGAAATGAATTCCAGATACTGTAAGAATTGTGTTATGGACCCATGTGATAATTTCAAGGCTTGTTGGTCATAGGTAATAATGTGAGTATGTGATTGATAGAGAAAGAGTACCTATTGAAAGGCACAAAATGAAGAATACTTCTTCCAAGCAATGGTATAAGTTGTTCGGGTAGCAGTTCAAAATCAAATCAGTCAAATCAGTATTTATTTGTAATATATGGAGATACCTAAATAATACCATAGTATCCCATACAAAAAAATCCCCATAATACAGCAGTAGCCAAAGTGATAATATTATCGTTGGCAAGTGATAATACTATCGTTCAGAGCTCATAATACTATCGTTCGATCTCTGAATGATAGTAATATCACCAAACCTCAAGAGCGCAACAGCAAGATCTTCCAATAGCATACACTAGTTCCTGACATCCTCAAGGCAACCTCCTAGCCCTGCGTGCTGACATTCCTGAAACTGTGCCTCCTGATTGGAACCGGTTCCTCTGTGGGTGGGCAGAACCATTCAAAAAATATGGCGTCCGTGTCTCGCTAAGCGAGAGAATATCATCCCTTCGCTTTACGGGCAGCATTTCTTTTACTCCCCACAACTGTCTGATTAAAGAAGCAAGGTAAGACTTCATTTATTTCAAGTAAAACAGACACAGACCAAGTTTGTGGGTGGATGGGTGAGCAGAGGCAGACCTGGGATGGAAAGTACATACACAGAGTGAGTGAGCGAATCCTCACTGCAGTGGTAGCACGGCCTCACAGCACCACATTCACAGAACTGCTGCAAACAAAACTGGGCTCCATATATTACAAAAATTAAAAAATAGGTGAGGGTCTATCTCTCAGGAGTAATACCATCGCGAGGTTCTGGGGACAGGGGAACCTCTCAAGCTTTGCTCTCGAGGTTTTCTTGTCCTCAGAACCTCTCAATGGTATTACTCCCTTGTAATAGACCCTCACCTATATATTATTCTATTTATAATGCACTTTTCAAAATACCAAAGTGCAAGTACAAAACATATATAACAACACATAACAACAATAAATACAAATATAAAACATTTAAAATGCAGCAGGACAACTAGATGTTATATTCAAAAAGCTAATTCAAATAAATAACTCTTCAGTGCAGTTTTAAATGACTCAGTGGACAGGGACTCTCTTATCTGACGAGGTAGAGAATTCCACAGGGTTGGGGCCACAAAAGAAATAGCTCTGGCCCCAGATGACTGAAGATGAACCCTGGGAATCTCTAGCAATCCCTCTTCAGTGGAACAGAGTGGGTGGAGAGGGCGGTAGTGCCGAAGGAGATCTTGCAAGTAGCCTTGTCCCTGTCCATGTAGGGTCTTATAAGTCAGCAATGCGACCTTGAAGGTGATCCTCCATTGCACCAGCAACCAGTGCAGTTCACACAGCACAGGTGTGATATGACAAGTTCTTCATAGCCCAGTCAACAACCTGGCTGCAGCATTCTGCACCAGCTGCAGACAACGGAGATCCACCCCCGGCAACCCTAGAAATAGAGCATTACAGTAGTCAAGACGTGAAGATACAAAAGCATGAACAAACACAGGAAAGTCATTGTGCAGAGCAAGGTGTTTTATCCAGGCTATATTCTTCAGATGGTAAAAAGAGGACTTAACAGTGGCTGACACCTGTATCTTAAGCGTCAGCTCACTGTCAAGTGCTACACCCAGATTTCACACCTGTTCAGAAGGTCTCAACTGGTTACCCCCTAACACAAGGCCAGAGGAAGACCCAGGAGTCAGCTTCTCTATATGGTGACCAGGGTCCACTACCAGTAGCACCTTAGTCTTGTCCGGATTCAGTCTCAACCAGTCAGCACTCATCCAGTCCTGAATCTCAGCGAGGCAGTTGTTAAAGACCAATATTACATCATTTTTTAAGGGTACAAAGGACATATAGAGCTGAGTATCATCTGCATAGCAGTGAAACCTCAGCCCATAATGCCTTATAATGTCTCCCAATGGCAGCATATACACCGTGAATGACATGGGGGAAAGCATAGAACCCTGCGGCACCCCACAGTGCAGAGCAAAGGGAGCAGAGGAAAAAATTCCTGATACTACCCTGTGAATTCTGCTCATGAGGAAAGAATGAAACCACCTGAGGACTGTCCCTGACAGTCCACAGAGTAGCCGTAGGTTTTCTAGCAACATCCCATGGTCCACAGTGTCAAATGCTACAGAGAGATCAAGGAGGACCAAGATCGAACAGCTCCTCTGATCTCTCGCTATTAGAAGATCACTCAGTACTCGAACCAATGCTGTCTCGGTACTATGCCTCTTCCTGAAACTGGACTGGAGAGGATCATAGACTTCATGGGTGGTAAGAAAGTCATCGAGCTTCAACACGACTACTTTTTCAATAACCATGCCCAAAAAGGGCAGGTTAGAGATCAGTCTGTAGTTGGCAAGACATTCTGGGTCAAGGGAAGATTTCTTTAAAAGGGGAGTCATGATAGCCTCTTTCAGAAACTCCAGGAACACCCCTTGGTCCAATGAGCACCAGACTATCTCAGCAAGGACTGGTCCAATTGCATCCACACACCCCACAAGTAGGCGTGTAGGACCAGGATCCAAACTACAGCAAGTCGGTTGCAAGCCCTGGACAGTCTTCATGATATCCATGATCGCTGGCTGGTCGAAAACCATCCAGGCAGACTGAGGGCCTGTAGCCTCGCATTGACAACTGCCATGCTCATTTGAATGTGTTTTGTGGATCTCCAACCTGATCGATGATACCTTTTCATCAAAGAACCAAGCAAACTCATCACACTTTATTTGTGAAAAAGCTGTCCAACCCTGCAGGCAGGCTGGATTGCACAGCCTGTCCACAGTCTGGAAAAGCTGGGCTGGTCGATTCCTTGATGCAGCTTTCTCCATGGACAGGAACTCTGCCTTCTTAAGGGAGATTTCTGATTGGTAGTCAGTATAATGGGCAATCAATCTAAGCCTGTCCCCTTCCAGGCCGGATTTCCGCCAGCAGCATTCCAGTCTTCACCTTACTCTCCTCAACTCCCTCAATACCCCATCAAACCAAGGGGACCGGGAGAAGGAGGAAGAGGGGGTGAACCCGGACAGGTGCTATGGAATCCAGAGCCTTCAGCACCATGTAATTATAGTGCACTACTAAGACATCTGGTTCCAAGCACTCCACAGGCCAACTCGATAGGTCCAGCACCGCCATCAGACCCTCAGTGATTACACCCCTCAAAGGGTGGTACCGGGCCATCTCCAAAGGGGGCTGTCTCATGGGGGGGGGCCATGAAATTGAACCTTGTAGAGTGATGGTCCGACCACCCAACTGGTTCCACCACCAGTTCCGTGATCTCCATCCCCAGAGTGAACACCAGATCCAGAGAGTGACCCTGAATATGGGTTGCAGAGGTAACAGCCTATGTAAAGCCCAACGAGATCATCAGTTGGAGGAAATTTTGACCAAAATACGAGAGTTCATCATTGACCCAGGCATTGGAATCCCCCAGGACCAAACACCTGGAGAGTTCCAACACCATGTCGACAATGAAGTCTGCAACTTCCTGCAGAAAAGCTTTCTCATCACCCTGTGGATGGTAGACCAGTAAGAATCTGCTGCCCACACCTGCTCCCATAATATACTCAAAAGATCTAGGGGTCACCACTGGAACCTCTACAAGGTCCAATTCTGATTTAAAACAAATAGCAACCATCCCCCGATCCAATCTCGGGCGATGCATCACAGAGTACCTGGCTGGAATAGCTAACTCTAGTATATGGGATCAGCATTCTTATCCAGCCAGGTCTCAGTGATGCAAGCCAGGTCAGATGACTCAAGAAGATCAGCAATAACTGCTGTCTTGCTCTTTATTGACCTGGCATTGCATAACACCACCTGAGTTGGATGAGAGGCCTTGGAGGAACGGGTAATTTGTCCACTATCAGTGGAACCCTTGGGTATGGGAACCAGGCATCGCAAACCCCTGTCCTGGGCCCATTTGTTCCCAGGGTGTCTCCCTGACCTCACCACCCTTATCCGCTCACTCTGCTCCTCCCCCCATGGAAGAACCCCCCCACCTCCTCCATGCAATCCCCTATGCATGATAGTGCCTATATACCTCGGGTTGCAATGGGGGACTATTGAAGAGGCACAGGTCCCTCAGCCTGGAAGGGGAGTAGTGCCTGCCCACTGAAACTCGGTCCCAGCACATGGTTCCTGTCTCAAAGTAGTATTAAAAAATAAAACAAAATTATACAATGGCAAGAAAATTTCCTGGATTCTGATTGGTCAGTATGGGGCTGGACCCATGATGTTATCCCAGCACAACATCACCGGTCTAGTCTCAGCCTCACTGTGAACCAACGTGGATGGCATTATGGAGCTTGCATCTCTTTTTTTGCATCTCCTCTTAAGAAACAAAAATATTTGTTCACACTAATAAAAACATTCTTTAAAATATTTTTTTTTATTTTATATATAACAACTAGCCATTGTATTATAGCAATGTTGCCCTCCAGGGTATGTGTCCTTTGAGATAACATCACGCCTCAGGTATTGGATGCACTCAACCTGCAGCCTCGTGCCCAACCACCTGAGGCGTGATGTTATCCAAGCACGACACTCACCCTGTTGGACATTATTACTTAATTAAACAAACCTCTTACTTAAGAAAAATAACCCTCAAACATCCATACCCCCTTAATAAAATGAATAAATCGCCCTCAAACAAACCTCTCCAGTAAAACGATAATAACTCAGAGTATTGGATAGAATTAATCTGCTTGAAGAAGATTTAGTCAGAAATAAAAATTAAACCTTCATGCCACTATAACTTAAACCAGAAAATACAGAAAAATAAATCAAACAAAACAAAAACAGCATAATCTTCACCTCCCCAAGGCCCTCCCACAGCCTCAGGAGATAAGCAAATCAATGTTAAACTAAAAACAAATAAAATAGAACAACGTAATCATAAAGTCCAAAACAGCAGTTTAAACCAAACAAAGTCAGTTAAATTCAGAAAAAGAATCTTTAACAAAAAAAACTAAAGAGGCAAAATATTAGGGGAAAGATTCAGTTTTGCAGACCCCATTTAGCCTCTCACCACCAACAGGGACTGAAAAGCCCTCAGGAGCTCACACCTCCTGAGCAGACAGATGGAAGTGTCTTGAAGATTTCACCCAGTAAATTGAATCCAAGTGTTTCCCAAATCTCAGACGCTTTCAACAACTGGGTTTAGGAAATAACATATGGCACTTTACTTCTCCGGGGGGAGGGCACGGGTAGTGTGCAGTGCATGGGGACCCCTGGTGGAGACCGGGGGTTCCTCATGAACCGTGACTCGACAAGCTCACCGGAGGTGGGAGCGGATGAACATCATCATTGCATGCACCTCGCCCCAGGAAAACGGAAAAAGATGAGCCTGCCTGCCACCAGAATGAAGCCCGCTGCCAAGGCCTCGATATGTTCTCCAGGACGGGCCCCCCGACCTAATCCCAGTGCCTGCGGTGCATAAGGGGGGTGCGCCGCAGGCCCCACCATGGGGGGAAAGCCACGGGGTATTGGGGGACAGCGGCCGATCTGGGGAACAGAGGCTGGCAGCCCGTGACCGGGCTGAGAATACGGTGGCAGGAGGGCTCGGGGGTAAAAAGCATAAATAAAAAAAAAATAAAAAATATGGCACTTTACTGCCAATTAAATAAATGAAGTTGAGAGTCTGATCATAGCTGAAAATGGGAGGAAGTCCGGAAAAAAACTTCTTCTGTGAGTGGGTCACTCTGGGGCCAGGAGTGGGCCCTGAAAAATCTAAATGGGTGTCCAACCTGGGTCTGCAGCAACTGCCATGGACCCCTGTCCAAACCCACCAACTAGTAGATCCCACAGGGGATCCCTAGAAACCACCAGCCCCAGCCACTGGCTCCACAGTAAAATAGGGCCAAGATCCCTGCACCACAACACACCCACGCTCAACCCATCCAAAAGATAGGGGCTTACAGCACCCGGCACCAAATCAAGCTGTTCGTCTTACCACCACCAGCCGTCTTAGATCCAGGCAGTCAATTCCTCCCCCAGAAGAAAACCAAGAGTCATAATCCACAGCCTTCTCTTGTACTACTCAAAAAACCACTTTCTGCAGCTTCTCCTCTCCAACTCACATAGCACATCCAGCCCACATGGGGATGCCTGGTGGTGTAAACAGCCCAATCCCAATAATGAGTGAAATAGCAGGCCCAACTGCCAGAAATACTAGGGCAGTAACAGGGGCTGATTAAGACAGCCCCAGTGCACACTTTGAGGAAGTCCAAGGCAGCGCCCGATATCGCACTCGGGCCTGGCATGCTCAGCTAGTTCTCTTAGATGGATTCAGTCACCAATCAGCCCCAATCGACAGTTCAATGTCCAGTAAGCCGAACACCGGTGCAAACCAATGTCTAATAATCCCAGCACAAATACGAGTGGGGGGACAGCAGAACAAAAGAGCGAAAATGATGATAAAACTTACAAAAAATATAAAACTGCTGCAGAGCAGCTGATGGCACACCTAGCTCAGTGGCCATCTTGATTCAGACAACGTATTGCTAAGGCAGACCACATGATGATTTCAGCTTGCTGACAATAGTATGATAGGTCATAATGAGATCAGCAAATCAAAGAGCAAACCTCATGACCAGGTCTGCTGAGGGACAGATGCAATGGAAGTCCTAGAAGTGAAATCAAGATAAAGAATCAGCTGCTTTGTCCATGTAGCCAGGAATGTGAAAGTATTTCAGAGTAAAATTATGATACGGAGATAACCAGGTCAACCTCCGCATGAACAACATGATGGAATGAGGTGAAGACCTGCCTTTCTTGATGATGTCCACTGTTGTCTGATTGTCTGAAAAGACTGAGATGATCTGCAGAGACCAGAGATGTCATCATACAAATGCAATGGCTACGATAGGTTAGATTCCAAGGAGAGGAGACATAGTTGCAAAGCCTTGAAGAGTGGACGTGTCAAGAGGTCAAGGAACAGTAATCCAGGAAAGCTCAAAGACAGCAGTGTAGCCATACATTGGTGATGTATCAGTATATATCCTGTGATGTAAATCAGGAGATAAGTCTTTATAAAATATAGAACAGCCATTCCAGTAGGTTAGAAAATGGGACCACATGGCTAGATCAAATTTAGTGGCAGCTGAAATGTTGATGTGATGGTGCATTTTGGGGGCAGAAGATGACAGTGTCAGAAGGTAGGAAATAAAGGAATGACCTTGTGGAATTATCCATATTGCAAAATTGAGTCATCCCAGAATTGAGAAAAGTTTGCATTTTGTGCAGAAGAAGCAAACCAAAAAATGTTTCACAAAAGTATGAATCCTATGTAGTTTGTCTGGTAGTAATCTGGCTTCCATGTGTTTTATGTTCAGTTCAATACCAATGAATTCAAGGGATGTAGCTAGTCCTTAGATTTTTTCTCTGAAAAAGGAACTGCTAATTCATGGAATGGGTGAATGAGTGCAGTAATGCCAGCAACAGGAGGTGAGTCAGGAGGATCAATGAGAAGGAAGCCATCTAGCAGAAGGATATGGTTGGACAATGTCAGATACCGAGTAAGGGCCAAGACTGCTTTTGCAGCCAAAGGTCAGCCAAACAGTGAAATAGCAGCAATCTTCCCATTGCATACCATATAGATGCCAGAGATATGGATGAATGGATAGCAACTTAAATGCATCTGTAATATGCTTTTGAGAACCAGGACCTGGAGCCAAAGTGTTTAATTACTATAATGGCATCATCAGTGCAGGCACAGGAGAGAGATTACTCATCAAATGGAATCAATTAATTGATACTAGCAATGGACAGGGACTGAGGAGAAGATAAGTCAAGGATTAAGTGCTTCTTGCCAGAAAATGTTATGGTGGCAATACTGACAGGATTGATCCAATAGGTGGGGAATGGTAGGTGCAGAAAAAGACCAATGAGGAATCTTTTTTCCAGTTCTTTCTGTAACAGCTGCTGAACTACCTTGGGTTCCTTTAGAGTAAATTGTACATTGTAGCATATAAAGGTATTGAATGGGAGCACTGCAGTACCTGTATGGAAACCTTCAGAGAAGCCAGAAAGGATATATTCCACAGCTGAGCAAGAGGGTGAGAAGCCAGCAGTTGAGAGCAGGCTCATAAATTGATCAGACTACAGGGATGCATTCACTGTCATTATTTACACTGGGACACTTTTAGAAAAATTAATCTAGCATGAACGTCACCACATAAATTGCAGATATGAAGAAATGGACAGCCACAGCTTGTGCAGCCTTCACCATTAAAGTTGTTACAAAGCAGTTTACCTCCAGAATATTTAATAGGTCTGCCTCTTATGTCCCTAGCTGGAGAAGAAGAAGGCATTAGGATTCAAAATCATGTGAGTCAACCTCAAAGAGGGAGCAGAAGTCAATCAGGCTAGTCAATCACTTCTACATGGGATGGTAGATGATGAGGTAAAGGACAAAAGGAATCAAAATGGATAAAGAGGCTCTGATACAGTGGACAAGAGTAAGCTTGCTGCCCAGCAAAGTGCCAGCAAAAAAGCTCATTATGTAAAATGGCTTAGTTCAGTTGTGTATTATAGTGAGCCAAAGCAGCTACAGTCGATGGTAGTCATAACAAGCTTTAGTCAGAGCCAATATGGCTGTGAAGAGCTTTTAGGAGTGGCAAGAGCATGGAAAAGAATATGCGTTGCTTTTGCTGCACCGGAGTCAGCCATAAGTAATACTGCAGCAATTACAGTACTGTGCATGCGTGATACTCGCACATGTGAAGTTTGCCCTGTAATTATCCCTGCATAACATGGCAATGCTGACATAACTATGTATGCATGATAGTTATGCACGATAGTCATGCATGCACAGTTAAAGTCATCGTCACCATGTTGCACATGATGGCCATCAGTACTGCAGTTGCAGAACAGAAAAGTAGTGCGCTGGGAAGTGAGTATGTTTATGTGGCCTGTGGAAGGGCTGCATAAACAGAATCACTGGAAACTATATTTGATCACTGTGGCAGCACATCAGACAGTGGTCTGGTTATGTGCTTCCACAGTGTTGTTACACAAATCTGATGATGCCATAACATCCATGGAACTTGGCCCATGCAGCCTTACAAATCAGACTTGGGAGGAGTCTATTAAACTAGAGATCTGGTCTGGGATTTGCTCATGATCCCAGTTACTTTCTCATTATTTTCTAAGCAGTAATTTCTGGTAAATGTGCCTTAACCATATTGATCTCCATGCTGGTAGACTACTTCTGATTTTCTCCAGATTGTATTAGGCAGGGGCAGTAAGGTGAAAGACTAGCTTTGTTTGCAAAGGCACCTAGCTTCACCTGAGCTCTTTTCTTCTAGGTTTTCTTGTAAGTACAAAGCAAGGAACAACATTATCAGAGCAAGGAAAAAGATTAAGGCTTCTTTTGGCTAGGCAGATTTACTGTGTGTTATTATTTTCTATTGTGCTCACAGGTTTTGTTACTGTTTTTTGCTTACATTTTACTGCTTTATTGTTCTCTGATTCAAATTGCTGTTGCAGGGTATACTTTCTGCTACATTATTACAAAGTATGCCTACAGGTTTGTTACTGTTTTGTGCTTACAGATTACTGCTGTAATCTTCTCCGATTTGAACTGTTTTTTGCAAGGTATATCTCCTGTTACTGCTTTATTTTTCTCTGTAGCAAAGTGTTTTTTGCAGGGCATATCTTCTGTAAAATTGTTACAGGTGGTGCTTACAGGTTTTACAGTTTTTTTTTTATCAGGCTAAGCTTTCAGGGCTACTGCATTTGTTGATGGTTGATTGTTTCTGCTCTTACCTCTTTGTTTCTTTCATCCGTGGTTCTTTTTCAGCAGGGGAAGGGCCCAACCACCCACACCATCCCCGACCACCCCATACTGCACTCCTTTTATAGAGTAGTACAGTTGTGACATTTCCTGTAACAAAGCAGGAAGGGGAGGATTAGAGGGGTACCAAACAGTGACCCCACTTACAGGGGCACAATTAATTTAACTTGTTATAAAAGTTATACAAAAACAAACAAAACAAAATAAACAAAAAAATATATAACAAAAATAATAATTTGCTTTCATTTTCCTTCTAATTACTAGGACCAGATTATAAACTCTGCAACTCAACTGGAATGGATATTATTGTCTGCAGGAACTGTGAGACACTTTTCAAAAGGGCAGTTATACAGGAATTAGGATGCTGTCCTACATGCTGGACCATCGTAGATCTAAAGGCTTAGCTCAGGGCAGCTGGGCAGAGATTGTACATTTCAAATTGCATATTCAGGAAGAAACATAGTACAAGAACTGCCCACCATTTCCCCAACATCCAACTGAAGCACCTCAACTGCAGAGGGTAGTTCTTCTGGGAGGCTGGCAGGTGGTTAGGGGCAAATCAGGTGCCCCATCATTCAATGCTCACCAACGTATCACCTCCACAAACCATATAAAAACTAAAAACAGGAATTGGCCTCTGTCTCTGAAATCAAACAAAGGGGTAGAGGACACTGCAGAGCAGGACACTGCAGTACAGAAGCTAGCACTGCAAAACTTGCCCAAAACAGGGATCAAAACAAAAAAAGCAAAAAGGAAATCCAAAACACTTCTGATCATAGGAGACTCCATCATTCGGGGAGTTGATACCTACTTCTGCAGAGGCTAATGGTAAGATGTCTCCCAGGTATATCAGCGTGGAGAGACACAGACAGCATTGATAAAATCATGCAGGAGAAAACACTGATGTCCTGGTACACATAGGGACTAACAATCTCACCAGCCGGTCAGTTGTGGAGACCAAGGAACGCCTAATCAGGCAGGAACAAATTGTCATCCATTTCATCTGGCATCTCTTTCTCTGAGAACCTGCCAGTCTGGGAAAGGGGGGCAGGTGGATGGAAGGTCAGAGAAGGGGAGATAGGGGAGCTAAACATGTGGCTTAAGGGCTGGTGCCAGGATAAATGACACAAATATGTAGGTAACTGACAACATTTTTGTGAGCAAAAGTTCTTTAAATTCGATGGACTGCATCTGACTAAAGAGGGAGTCAGTGCATTGGGGCAGAAGTTTGATGTCTTTGCAGAATATTTAAACTAGCAAATGGGAAGAGGGGTGCAGCACCTGATACATCGAATGAGAAGAACACCCTTCCCCCCTCAGATAGTGATTTAACAGGAGTTCAGCATGTTTGTAGTTCATTTGCATTACCAGGTAAGGAAAAAGGTCTGGCTCCCCATACGATGTGCAGTGGAAATGCCGGACCTCGCCCAACAACTAACGCGCCAAAATCTAGCCAATGGAAAATCATGTACACAAATGCCCGCAATCTGGGAAACAAGGTCCCTGACCTGGAGGCAACAATGATAGAGGCTAAACTGGACATAGCAGGCATTAGCGAGACATGGTTCACCAGTAGCCACACTTGGGAGACTTCAGTACCCGGCTATGTATTGTTCAGAAGAGACCAAGGTGCAAAAAAGGGGGGGGAGTGGCCCTTTATGTCAATGAAAATATCAAAGCTACAGAAATTCAGAATACACATAAGGAGCCAGAAGAAATGTGGGTCACCCTGGAAACAGGAAATGGGACAGCCATACGAACTGAGGTTGTCTACAGACTTCCAGACCAGGGAGAGAACATAAAAACATTACTGTTAGAAGATGAACAAAACATGATAGCTAAAGGGGAGGGACTGATAATGGGAGACTTCAACATGCCAGATACAGATTGGTCAATACCAACAGGAACATCAGCCAGAACTAGACACATAGTGGATTCCCTGCAGGGGGATGGCCTCAAACAACTAGTACAACAGCCCACAAGAGACAGGGCTATCCTGGATCAAGTACTGACTAATGGGGAAAGGATCATAGATGTCCAGGCAGAAGGTCACCTGGGGGCCCTTGACCACCACATGTTATGGTTTAATTTGGCCACTAGAACGAAATCATCCCATTCCAAGGCAAAAATATGGGACTTCAGAGGAGCTGACTTTGATAATATGGCCAACAGAGTTAAGCTAGCCTTGGCAAGAAGAAATACAGGTGAGGGGGTACAGGCAAAGTGGTCAAGCATTAAGGATGCAATACTTGAAGCAACATCCCATTGTGTTAGGGAGAAAGGCAAGAGCAAAAGGAGGAAACCACTTTGGCTCTCAAAAACAGTAGCAGAAAAGATCAGAGCCAAAAGGTTGGCCTTCAGGAAATATAAGGGAATGCAGCGGAATGAAGATAGGGAGGCATGCCAAACTTCCCTAAGGGAAGCAGGGAAGGCAGTAAGGCAGGCAAAGGCCCAAAACGAGGAAACATTAGCATGATCAGTAAAAGAAGGGGACAAGACTTTCTATAGATACATTAGTGAAAGGAGAAAGTCCAGAGGGGGTATTGCTAAGGTCAAAGGGGATAAGGGGGAGTGTGTGGAAGAGGACCAAGGAAAAGCATCTATCCTAAATAGATACTTCTGCTCAGTATTTACTGAGGAGAAGGTAGGGCAGGGCCCACAGCTCAGCACCATGGACACAGGGAGGAGGGATGTGTGCACAAGTCCCTTCACAAAAGAAAGGGTCCTACAAGAGCTCACTAAGCTCAGGGTGGACAAAGCAATAGGACCTAATGGCATGCATCCCAGGGTACTAAAGGAGCTAAGGGTGGAACTAGCAGAGCCATTATCAAAACTGTTTAGTGAGTCTCTGAGCACAGAAGAGGTCCCAGAAGATTGAAAAAGGACTCATGTGATCCCGCTCCACAAGAGTGCCAGCAGGAAGGATGCAGGGAACTACAGACCAGTCAGTCTTACCTCAGTAGTGGGCAAGATTATGGAGGCACTCCTTTAGGAAAGGATAGTGCAACACCTGGAATCTACAGAACCACAGGATCCAAGACAGCATGGGTTTACAACAGGAAGGTCCTGTCAAACTAATCTCATAGATTTTTTTGACTGCGTAACCAGAGTGGTGGACCAAGGTGGTGTGCTTGATGTCACCTACCTTGACTTCAGCAAAGCTTTTAAAACTGTTCCACATAGAAGGTTGATTAATAAGCTGAGTAGGCTTGGTGTGGGTCAGAGGTTGGTCTGCTGGATAGCAAACTTTTTGGGGGCAGAAAAGAGAGATTATTGGTAAACGGTATACAATCAGAAGAGATGCAAGTCACAAGTGGGGTACCTCAAGGATCAGTCCTGGGGTCAGTCCTCTTCAATATCTTCATCAGTGATGTTGCACTTAGACTGGAGGGTAAGGTTTGTCCGTTTGCAGATGACACCAATATCTGTAACAGAGAAGATGATCAAGATGGGGTGGGCAGAACGAGAAGAGATCTGGATAAACTGGCAAAAGGGTCAAAAGAGTGGCAACTGAGGTTTAATGCAAAGAAGTGTAAGATCATGCACATAGGGAAGAGAAATCGTGAAGCTACCTATAGGTTGGGAAGGGAGTTACTGGCAATCACAAGGGAAGAAAGAGACTTCGGCATCACCATCACAGATTACCTAAAATCATCCAAGCAGACCAGTAAAGCAGCAGGTAAGGTTAGAGGGATGCTGCGGTGTATTAGTAGGGTATCACAAGTCGTAAGAGGGAGGTAATAATCCCTCTTTACAAGACACTCTTTAGGCCCCATCTGGAGCACTGCGTGCAGTACTGGAGGTCGCACCTGCACAAGGACATTAACAAAATGGAGGAAGTCAAGAGAAGTGCAACCAAAATAGTGCAGTGACTGCATCAGAAAACATATGAGCACAGACTAATGGAGCTCAATATGTATACCCTAGAGCAAAGGAGGGAGAGAGGTGATGTGATTGAAACATTCAAACATCTTAGGGGGATTAACAAGGTGAAAGAGTCTAACACGTTTCAAAATAAGAAAAATAGCAGGACATGAGGACACAGCATAAGATTAGAGGGAGGCCGATTAAGGGGTAATGTGAGGAAGTTCTTTTTCACAGAAAGGGTGGTGGATGCATGGAATGGCCTACCTCAGGGAGTCGTGGATAAGAATACAGTGCAGGGCTTCAAACAGGCATGGGATAGGCATAAGGGAGCAAAACAGATGAGTATGAATAGATAGGCCATTGACAGAGTAAAGACCTGGTATTCTCAAATGGGGACAGAGAGAGAATCTCCGATCTTGAAGTGGGTAGTCATCTGGGATCAAGTGACCACCAAACAGTGTGGTTCACGATAAACCTAGCTGTAGAGTCAAGCCATACAAAAGTGAAGGTACTGGACTTCAGGAGGGCTGATTTTGTCAAGGCATTTGACACAGTCCCACACAAAAGATTAATAAACAAATTAGCAAGCCTGGGAGTGGGTCCCAGGGTGGTAGCCTGGGTAAAAAAATGGCTGGACAACAGAACACAGAGGGTAATAGTAAATGGATTCCACAGTGAAGAACGGGGGGGTTAACAGTGGGATACTGCAGGGTTCAGTACTGGGGCCCATCCTTTTTAATGTCTTTATACGTGACATTTCAGAGGGACAGGAAGGAAAAGTACATCTCTTTGCAGATGACACGAAGATCTGCAACAGGATTGATATGCAAAGTGGGGTGGAAAGGATGAAAATGGACTTGGCAAGGTTGGAGGAATGGTCATATGTATGGCAGCTTAGATTCAACATAAAGAAGTGCAAAGTAATGCACCTGGGAAATAAAAACCCAGGGGAAGAGTAAACAATGGGGAGTGAGATACTGACAACAACAAAAATGGAAAGGGACCTGGGGGTAGTTATCAGATGACCTAAATGTGGGCCAGCAATGTGAGAAGGCAGTAAGGAGGGCTGGGGGGTTACTGGGATGCATAGGGAGAGGCATCACCAGTAGAAAACAGAAAGTTGTTGGCCCTCTGAACAGACAGTTGGGTAGATCACATTTGGAGTACTGTGTACAGTTCTGGAGACCCCATCTCCACAAGGACATAGACAGGGTAGAGGCTGTCCAGAGGAGGGCACCCAAAATGGTGCAGGGTCTGCACCAGAAGACATATGAAGAAAGAATAAAGGAGCTTAAGATGTATAGCCTCGAGGAAAGGAGGGAGAGGGGGGACATGAGAGAAACTTTCAAAAACCTCAAGGGAATCAACAAAGTCCAAGAGGGTAGCATCTTTCAGAAAAAGAGATGTGCAAGAAAAAGCGGGCACAATTTGAAGCTGGGGGGGATGACTCAGAGTTAATATGAGTAAGTATTTCTTCACAGAGAGGGTTGTAGATGCATGGAACTGCCTTCCTGAGGTGGTCATAGAGTCAAAAACAGTGGAGGAATTCAAGAATTCATGGGACAGACATAAGGCAATTCTTGATGGGGGGGTAGGAGGAAGTAGACTGTTGGTTAACTAGGATCTGCAGCTTATCTGTTAGGTAGTTAAACAGGCAGACTAGGTGGGCCAAGCGGTCCTTATCTGCCATCAAATTCTATGTTTCTATGTTGATGCACATTCATAAGGTAGAAAAAATGGGCAGACTGGATGGGCCTTGTGATCCTTATCTGCCATCAACTTCTATGTAGCAGTCTTGAAGTGGTAGCTGCTGGTGGTGGCATGCTCTGGAAAAAAAAAAGGTCCCCATGCCTCTCTGCACATTTTAGAGATGATGCCTTTCCTTGTTTTTGCTGTAAAGAAACTGATCCCTTTAACAGAAAAACAAGGAGTCAGTTATGGCCTCCACCCCCCCTTTTTGCTTCAAGTGAGGAATATCATTATGGGTTTGCATGAGATGTGCAGTGGCAGCCATAGATGCAAAATATTGTTTAACAGTAATCAACTGTATGTAAAAACTCTGTTTTTTTGGAATGTGTATTTCTGTACCCCAAGAGCATTATTTTACATTTTTCTATTCAGTACAAAAATGCCTTTCAGATGAGGGTAGTCACTAATCTAATTTCTCTATAGTTTTTAATGTTTCCTTGTACGTGTGCAAGAAACATCTTGCGGCAGAATGACATTTCAGAGGTGTGTCAGGAATGAGTCCAATGCACAGCAATTTACAGTGGGCTTGTCCCTAGCAGATCAATGAGCATGCAACCAGACTGTGGCACTAGTCACAGTTTCACATCTGGAATCCATTCTCTAGTTGAAAGAAATAAAGTGCTGGAATGAGAGTGCTACATTCCTCTCATTCATGCCCGTACTGATCATCCTGCAGATGTCCGGGTACCCAGCCATACACTTCATCCCCCACTCTCTGTGCCATAAGCAGTAAACAATCCTAGCAGTTAAGAACAAATTAATATTATTTATTCTTCCCCAGACAGACATCCGTGTTGAAATTGTTGAAGGTACTGGACTTCAGGAGGGCTGATTTTGTCAAAATGAGAGAGTGCCTCAGAAAAGCACTAACAAACAGGCAAGAAGGTGGGGTGGAGCAACAATGGGGAAACATCAAAACTGCCATCACAGAGGCAACAAGTCTTTGTGTGAAGCAAATAAACAAATCAAAATGAGAGAAAAAACACTATGGTTCTCAAAAGAAGTGGTGGGGAAGGTTAGGGAGAAAAAGATAGCATTCATGAAGTATAAGGAAACACAGAAGGAGCAAGACAGCGAACTGTACCAGTTAAAGCAGAAAGAAGTGGGGAAGGCAGTCAGAATAGCAAAGGCCCAAACTGAGGAAAATATAGACAACTTAGATAAGAAGGGAGATCAAACCTTTTATAGGTACATTAGGGAGCAAAGAAAGATGAAGGCAGGGATACTGAGGCTGAATAAAGAGGAAGGTGGTTGGGCAGAAAGCGACAGTGAAAAAGCAGAGATACAGAACAAATATTTCTGCTCAGTATTCACAATGGAAAAGCAAGGGGAGAGACCTAATCCAGTCAACAGAAGCACTCTGGATAGGGGGGTTGATATTAGTCCTTTCACAGAAGAAAGGGTTCTGAAAGAACTCTTAAAACTGAAGGTGGATACAGCAATGGTGCCTGATGGGATTCACCCCAGAATTCTAAAAGAACTAAGGGAAGAACTAATAACACCATTGACTTCCCTTTTTAATAAATCATGGGAGCATGGTGTGTTACCTGAGGACTGGAGAAGGGCGGGTGTGATTTCCCTGCACAAAAGTGGGAGCAAGACAGAGGCAGGAAACTACAGACCTGTCAGTTTAACCTCAGTGATAGGGAAAATGATGGAATCACTTCTGAAGGAAAGAACTGTTGAGTATCTAGAGGCCAGTGGGGCACAGGACCCAAGGCAGCATTTATTCACAGCAGAAAGATCATGTCAAACAAATCTAATTGATTTGGGGAAAAAAAAAAACCCAGGGCAAGAGTGCACAATGGGGAGTGAGATACTGACAACAAGAAAAATGGAAAGGGACCTGGGGTAGTCATATCAGATGACCTAAATGTGGGCCAGCAATGTGAGAAGGCAGTAAGGAGGGCTGGGGGTTACTGGGATGCATAGGGAGAGGCATCACCAGTAGAAAACAGAAAGTTGTTGGGCATCTGTACAGAAAGTTGGTAAGACCAAATCTGGAGTACTGTGTACAGTTCTGGAGACCCCATCTCCACAAAGACATAGACAGGGTGGAGATTGTCCAGAAGAGGGCAACCAAAATGGTGCAGGGTCTGCATGAGAAGACATATGAAGAAAGACTAAAGGAGCTTAAGATGTATAGCCTCGAGGAAAGGAGGGAGAGGGGGAACATGTTAGAAATGTTCAAATACCTCAAGGTAATCAACAAAGTCCAAGAGGGTAGCATCTTTCAAAAAAAGAGATGTGCAAGAACAAGGGGGCACAATTTGAAGATAAAGGGGGAATGGCTCAGCGGTAATGTGAGTAAGTATTTCTTCACAGAGAGAGTTGTAGATGCATGGAACAGCCTTCCTGAGAAGGTCATAGGGACAAAAACAGTGGGGGAATTCAAGAATGCATGGGACAGACATAAGGCAATTCTAGTGGGGTGTAGGAGGAAGTAGGCTGTTGGTTAACTAGGATCTGCAGCTTATCTGTTAGGTAGAGAAATGGGCAGACTAGGTGGGCTAAGAGGTCCTTATCTGCTGTCAGATTCTGTGCTTCTATGGTTCTATGTGTCTCTCTGCAAATTACATTGCATGTTTTTGTCCCTGAGCTCCTCTCTCTCCAGTGCTTCTTGTGTGCCATAATGCCCAGCCTGAGCATTACTCTCTGTGATGGTACACACTGACTCACCTCATGGATCTCCCATGTCGCTTCAGTGTGTCCCCCACTCCACTGCACAATACAATGAGCAAGAGTTCTGTGAAATGAGGCAGCATTGACTGCAGAACTGTATCTTCACCCTCTACAGTGGGGAGAGGGAGACACAGGCTGCAGTGCAAGACACAAAGACTGGGAGGCAGCAGCACCTCCCCACCCAAAATAAAAGTGCGCTGGAGCCAAAGAGGTGGTGAGTGGCACCAGTGTCAGGGACAGAGCAGAAAGAGAGACCCCAAAGAGTGACAGAAACATGCTGAGATGTGTCGAGTAAGCAGAATGAGAGTGATAGCCAGGTGACAGGCTGTCACTATTGCAGCACCACCTTGGCAGAGGGAAATTGGGGGCAGTGCAATGTAATGACCATAACCACAATGATGGTGGCTCCCAGACCTGCACTTGAACAAACATCCATTTAAATGGGTGGCCTATCTCCTAGCAGTGTCTACTCCCTCAGCTCCACCCCCTCCCACCCCCAACCCCCGAGACAGAGACACAGCAATAGTGAGAGCCGCTTCCAGTGTGGCGTATATGTGCAGGTCCAATCTGTTCCAGTCAGAGACAGTGTCAACCCCCCCCTCCCTCAAGCAGAGAAGTTGAGTACAATGTGCACCCAAGTTCAGTTGCCATCCATTCTATTTCTACTCACTCTTCTGGTTTCTTGCTTTCGGTCTGACTCTCTGTTTGTCTTTTTGAAACTCAGTGGCAGCAGACAGTACATACAGAGAGGCAGAGGAAGAGGCAGCAAGAGTGCCATGAGCAAGACATAGATCAGTGCTGCAGAGTTTTCCTTTCACTGTGGGGGAGCAGATGAGAGAGAGAGAGAGAGAGAGAGAGAGAGAGAGACTAGAGGAGACACTGTAAAAGAAACTTGGTGCATTTATTTCACCATTGCACAAAAGGAGCACCCAGACAGAGCTTGAGACAAATATGTGGATCACATATCTGCCCCTTCATGTTGACTAGCACAAAGTAGGGTGGGCACTGGATGGTTACCCCTGGGTAGTTGCTGCCCCCTACACCTCCAGTTCACATCAGCACATATGGAACAATCTGCAGTAGCCACAGACTGATGTAGGTTACTCATCTTCTGCTCCAAACCCATCCCACTCTACTCAGGTTGGAACAATGACAAGGTGAACTCCAGGTGGACAGCCCAATGTAAATTGTGGACTGTGGTCTGGCAGAAGTTGATGATTGGTGCCCCCTCCACAACCGTCCCACTACTGCACATTGGCTGCCCCAGCCAGAGACAGAAATGTGAGTTACTCATTTGCCATGACACACCTGTTTCTAACTAACCTGGTGGGCACCAGGTGGGTGGAAATGGGGTTGTGGTTCAGATCCACTGGGTTGTCCAAGGTCATTGGCACCCAACACAGTCTTTCTGCATTTCTTTACATATGAAGCATTTTCTCCTTCCATTCCACCTCTTGCACATTAGGAGCACTCTGCAAGAGCCAGTGACAGATGTGGTTCACACATCTCTCCATCTTCACCCTTCTGAGTTCCATGAAAGCTGGCACTGGCATTGGATGGGCTCCAGGCAGGTGGCTCTGGGAGAATGATGCCCCATCCTCCCATCTCACCTCCACACAAGTGCAGCACACTACTGTAGCCAGTGAAAGAGATGCAAGTTGCACATCTGCCCATTCATACCCGTCCCTGCTCCACCAGAGCTAGCATGAAGGTTGGAGTGGGATTTTGGGTGACTGGCACTTCCTCACCCTATGCCATTCCTCTACACTTGCAGAACACTCTGCTTCAGCCAGAGGCTCTCCCACCTAATGTACTCTACCCATGGAGAGAACTCTGAGGTACTGAGATATAAAAATATGGATCTTGTATCCCCCCTCCACAACTGTTTCCACTCAGCTGAGTGGATGGGGGGAGGATACTGTGGGTGGTCCTGAGTGACCAGTGCCCCCTCTTGCACCCCCACTGATCAACCCAATACTTTACAGTACCCAGAGAAGAGATGTGGATTGCACATCTGCCCCAGCATTAACTGTGTCCATTCCAAAAAGTTTCACACACAGGCTGGAGTGGGGTCAAGGATGGTGGCCATTACGTGACTTCCCCCCCTTCATCCCACCTCCACACATGGGAAGCACTCTTCCCCCTCCATTGAACATTTGCACATAGAGAGCACTCCTTCACCTGCATGCCCCTTTGCATATGGGGTGCAATTCACTTTCTCCAGCTCTCTTCCACATGGTGGACATAGTGTCTTATGTAATCATAACTGGTCTCAATCCTTGTTGAATGCAACATTGTACATATTGTAAATATTAATGTAAAGATAATTGCTTTATTTTAATTTATATTATGTGTCCTTACTTTTTGTATCTCACACCATGTATTGTCTTTATCATTGCTTGTACATGGGACCTCCTTCCAAATGAGCTTGCTCAATGGATTTTATCTGTTCACAATAAACTTGAACTTGAACATTGAAAGCACTCTTCCCTCCATTCCATCTCCACAAATAGGTGTCATTGCTCCATCTCAATCCTACCTCCATACCTTGTGAGCACTCGTCCCCTGACTCCTCCAGTGCTTCTCCCACTACATTTCACCTCCCCCACATGGAGAACACTTCTCCCACTGCATTTCACCTCCTGCACTTAGGAAGCACTCCTCCCCCTCCATTCAACCTCCACACATGGGGAGCTTTCCTCCCACTTCAGATCAGCTCTGTACATTGGGAGCACTCCACCTCTTCATCCCATTGCCCCTACATGGGGAGCATTGCTCCCCATCCATCCCACTCCTACACATGGGGATACCACTATACATTTGCATCACTCCTTCTATACCACAATCCCACCTCTGCATGTAGAGAGTACTCCTGACCCTATTCCAACTTTGCACATGGGAGAACTCTGCAACAGACAGAGACAAAGATGTCAGTTAGGCATCTGCCTTTCCACACCTATTCCCAATCCACATGATCAGCTCCAAGTTGGGCAGAACATCAGTGGGGTTGAGATGTAATGAGTGGGTTGCCCTGGGAGATGGTGCCAATTACCACCTCTCCTGAATGTGAGGAGTGCCTTCCCCCTCGAATCAATCTTTATTCTTTTCTCCACTCACCACGTTTCTGCTGATTATCCTCCTGTTTGATTACCTTACCACTCGTTCCCCTCCCAAGACAGGACTACAGGCCATTAGGCCAGATCAGATTTTCCTTGACCTTTCTTGTCTTCTCTTCAGTCCACACCACCAGTCCAACCAGTGTCCAGCACAGTCAAGAAGATGCATTGTGCATTACTCGCAGCTCGGCACTGGATGGGTCAGTTCTTTCTCTAGTAGACCATACTTTAAGTTCTTCCACAGTTCATCTGAGGCTAGAGAAGAGCAGCACACAGTCCCACTCTGCCACCACGACAGTCGACAGAACACCACAACTTGCTCGGTGCTGTACAGATGACACAGCACAGCAGCATGCCCACTACTCTGTCTCACCAGGCTTCTCCTGCTCTCTTTGTTGATGATGTCTCCATCTCCCTTGGCCATCAATGGTCCCGTACATGCACATTGTGTTTCAGCTAGCTCCTACTGCTATGGAGACTGCTGAGACACTGAGTTTTTTAGCAGCTGAGCCTGAGGCAACCTGAAAATAAAATACAGGAATTTGAAATTTTCTGAGGTAATTTCGGGGGGGCTTATACACCCTGAACACTCCCACTGCCTATGCCCATGCAATCCACAACAGTTCAGTCACATGCAATGCTTACACTTAAAGGCAGTCCTCCCAGCCCAGCCAGCCCCCCGGCACACAAATGAACACCAGCCATGACCCCTCCCACTTCCTCTGCAAGCAGCGAGGATCCATCACTCCCAAGCAGTCAGTAGTGTACAAGTAGCAGAGTTGGGGTCTGGGGCTCCAATCAGATCTGTTGCTGTAATGGAGTTTGAGCCTATTTGAATACAACAGGACAGTTAAACTGAGTCCCCTTAATCCTTACAGATGTAGGGCTGCTGCACAGATGATTGCTACAGCCACTCAGGCACCACCGGGGATTTAAAACAAGAGCTGGACTATGGCAGGCAGCCTGCCATCCGCCTCCTCCTCCTCCTACACTGACTGCTTGCAGCACTTGTCCAGCTCTTCCTCTGCTACCAGTGCCCACCAATGGTCAGTAGTTTCAGTGGGTGACCCTCGTTGGAGTGGTCAAGCGAGCTCCTTGACTTGTTATCAGCCCCTGCAACTAATACTCTCTTTTGACTTCTGTCTGTGTCTGGTTAAATTTGCCTGCTTTCAAACATCCAATAAACTTTTTTTTTAGTGTCTACTTAGATACAAAATAGTAAATATATCAAAATAAAATATAATTGCTTTGAAGAAGATAGAAGCCTTTATTATGGCTTGGCTTCAATGTATGGTTGAAGAATGCTGAAATCTCATCTTTATTGTTTTACTTCCTTATTGTTTTTTTGTATTTTCAAGTTAAATCAAATATAATAAAATACAATTTTTTTTGAGAAGAAAGAAGCTTTTATTATGTTTTTTTTTGGTTTGATCCATGCATACTGAAGTGTTGAAGCAGTGAGATAACCACAATTTTGGCAGCATCGTATCATTCCTCTGATCCTAAAAATATGTATCACAATGGTTGTATAATTATAGGTCTACATTCAAATGGCTTCAATTCATTATTTATTTTATTTATTTAATGTGATCTTGGATGAACACCTTTGAGAACAAGCTCATTACATAGGTTCCACATCAGAATTACATTTATTTATTTAGTTTTTGTTGACTGGATAAGGTGCACTAGCCAAAGAAATGACTATTTTCAGGCACGTCCTGGGAGAATACAGGAAAACAAAACATTTTTTACAAAAGACATACAAGAGCATATAGACAGTAAGTGCATACAAATATACCAATACAGTGTAAGTAATGGGAAACAATTTGGTACACAGTAGAGCAACTGATTTAGCAAGAATAAAAATATAGCAATAGTAAAAATAAAGGATGGTGGCATAGTAAAAAATCTTAAGTAACATTGTGGCAGAAACATAAGTTAAGTTAGGTTAAGTGAGTGTGTCAACTGGTAGTCAAGGGGTGTGGAAGCAAAGAAATGAGGGGCAATCGAAGTGGGGGAGGTGTAAGGGGATGATGGAAGAAAAAGGGGGTTAGGTAAGGGCTTCAAGTTAAAAGTTATATTGAAACAGGCTAGGAGACAGGATAGTACTGAGACTAGTTGGTTGAGGGAATGAGCAGTGAAAGAGGCTGTGGGTATGGAAAATATAGTGAGGTGAAAGTGATGCACTAGGGGGTTTGAAATGGGGGCAAGAGCATGAGATAGCAAGATGATCACGCAGCCAGTATTTGAAAGAGGCATGGAAAGATGCTTGACAAATAGTTAGAGGGAGGGAGTTCCACTTTTTTGGGGCATACTGTAGCAGGAGAAGGCACTAGCACCTTTGGAGGAGTGGTGCCTAGGGATTATGACATGGGCATTGGCAGCAGAGCGTAGTTGGTAGCTGGGCATCTGGTTAAGGAAAAGTTCCACCAGGGGTTTAGGTGTTTTACTTCCGATGATATTGTCTATGATGGAGTAGAGTGCATAGTCATGGGAGGCTGCCGGAGAAAGGCACCCTAGCTCAGAGTAGAGGAGACAGTGGTGTTTTAGTCGATTTGAGGAAGATGCATACCTACATATATTGTTGTATGTTACTTCCCACTTCTGAAAGCTTGTCTTTCATGATGAGGCATATGCTGCCACCCCATACATGAGTGATGGTAGTAGTATGCCAAGGGGTATGGCAAGCCTAGCTGATGGAGTGAGTACATAGCTGGAGTGGTAGACCATGCCGAGTTTCATACTAGTCAGCTTGCACGTCTGCAGAATATGAAGATCAAAGGTGAGAGTAGTATCAAGCATTATACCTAGATACTTAAAAGAGGGTACAACCTGGACAGCAGATCTGCTTTTGATGGAGATGTTGAAAGTGGGCTGGGTGAGTTTACATTTAGCATTTGAGCCAAGCAGCACAGCCTGGGTTTTGGAGACATTTAGTACAAGTCTCTTTTTATTCAACCATTCTTTAATTAGTATAAAATCTTGGGAGAGTCGTAGATTGATGTCAGAGATGCTCTTAGAGCTGGTGTACAAGACAATGTCATCAGCATAAAGTAGGGAAGCAGTATTGGGGATGACTGAAGTCATTTATAAATAGGGAGAAAAGCAGGGGACCAAGGATAGAACTTTGTGGTACACCAATATTAATGGTAGCATAATCTGTTAGGGTAGAATTAAATTTAACAAGTTGCTTGCGGTCTGTCAGGTAGCTGTCAAACCATGCAGTCACACCCTGTGAGAAACCTAGTGATCTTAGAGTACTGAGATGAATAGGATGATCAACAAGGTCGAAGGCCTTGGTCATGTCAATAAAAATTGCTCCTATTAGGAGGCCTGAGTCCATTGCTGCTATGATATCAGTGGTAAACTTGAGTAAGGCAGTAGTGGTGCTATGGCCCTTGCAGAAACCATGCTGCACTGACGAGAGAAAGTTTAGCTTCTGTAGATAGTCAATAGTTTGGTTGATGACGAGCTTCTCATGGATTTTGCTTAGAGCAGGTAAAATGGCAATAGGTCTATAGTTAGATGGATTTTTGTGGTCCCCTTTTTTGAAGACAGTGGTAATCATGTCAGTCTTCCAGATAGCAGGGACATAGCCATGACAGAGGGAGAGGGAAAACATTTTAGCAAGAGGTACAGCTATATAAGGGGCTGCTAGTTTTAGGAGTATAGGCTCAAGATTATCTGACCCAGTAGCAGAAAAATCAGAGATATTGTTGAGTAGCCTTAGAACTTCGAGGCACGTGATAGATTTGAACAGAAATTTGGGCCCAGTAACAGGAGTCTTGTCATAAGAGTAGGTCTGGGAGGGAACAATGAGGTATACCTAGTGAGGTCAGAGAACTGGGTATTGAAGAAGTTAGCTATTGTGGAGGGATTATTACAGTAGACCCCATTGAGGGTCATATCGGTTGGAGTGGGGGCAGGAGTAGGTCCTAGGAAACATTTAATATGTGACCAGAATTTTTTGGGATCACCATATGATTTATTTAAGAGATCTTTGCAGTATGCACTTTTGGTCCTTTTGATTTCCTTCTTGCATGAGTTCCTGAGGGCTCTGTAGGCATTAATGTCAGCAGGGAGTCCTTTTTTTTTTTTTGTAGTGGTGCCAGGATTTGTCCCTCTGTCTCAGCTTGGAGAGAAGGTCGTATTTTAGCCATCGAGTACGTTTATTTTTTTACCCTACAGGTGATAAGGGGGCAATGCTTGTCTTGGATTTCTAGGAAGTGAGTCAGGAATATGTTTAGAGCAGTCTGTGGGTCACTGGAGTTAAAGAGGGGGAGTCCAGTCAACAGTGGCAACGTCCAGCAGGAAAGATTGTGTTTCAAGATTGGAGTAGGTACGAAAAGTGATAAAGCGTGGCTTAGAGGGGGAGTGTCTAGTTTTGTCCCATATACAAAAGGTAGGGGAGAGGTGTGAGATTGCATCTGCTAGTACGCCAGAGGAGACAATGTCTTCTGCGGTGATTGGTCATTATCCAGTCCAACAATGAACTAGAGTTTGAGTGTGGGGCAGGCCTAGTGGGTTCACTAATCATCTGGTGAAGGTTGAAACTTTGAATCTTGGCCTGCTGAGCATGAAGAGAGTTTCCTAGCCAGTTTAGACTGAGATCACCAAGTAAAAGGACTTCATTTCTTCGGAAAGAAGAGAGGTCTGATCAAGCAGTTCTTCAAGTCCTTTTTGTCCACTGGTCGGGGATTGTAGGCACATACAATATGTAGCTTTTTGGAGCCAAGAGTGAGGAAGACATGATGCGCTTCACAGTGGTTTAGGGGAGAAGAAAGGATAGGGGAGAGTTGTAGATGATTTTTGAACTAAATGGCAGTGCCACCACCTCTTTTGGGAGCAGGTCTGTCAGATCTCAGGAGATTGTAGGAGGGGAATGAGCACTGAGAGTCCAAGACGTGAGGTTTACGCCATGTTTCCGTAAGGCAGATGATATCCGGCTTGTATAGGATGACCCAGGCTTGTAGTTCAGCAAGGTTATGCATTAGGCTCCTGATGTTGTGGTGTACTATGGTTAGGCCTTTTGCACCGGGAAGGGGATTCTGTATGTTTGTGCTTGGACCAGGATTGCAGTGTATATCCCCAGAGAGCAGTAGGGCTAATAAGAAGAGATACCAAAGTTTATGTCGCAGGAAGGGATATAGGGTCTTTGTGTTCAGGGGACATTGTTTAAGTACATAGGCCACAAACTGGAGCCAGGTTTTTTCTTAATAGAAGTGGGGTTTGGTCACAATGGAGAGAGGGCAGCAGGAGAAGGTTGGAGAAAATGTAATCGTGGGGGAGAAATGGTGGGGTAGTCATGGGGGCAGAAAGAGTAGAGGGTAATGATAGGTGGAGCAGAGCAATTGAGGGTATGATAAGAGACAGTAACATGTTTAGTTTCATGGTAGTAGGAGAGTTGTAATTATTGACTTGGAGATAGCTGGGTCTGGGCTGGCACAAAACAGAAAGGGTGCCCAAGGAACGAGTGGAGGTGCCTAAAAAGGGAGCTAGGATTGAGGAGTTTGTGAGAGCTTGTTTATTGGGAGAGAAATGAGAGACTGACAGTGGAAGGAAGGAGGAGCTACAGACTGCAAGAGGAATGAGAGAGGAGAGATGTACAGTGTAGGCAGAGCAATCATGTATTTAAAGGAGGCCTGGGTGGGGGAGGAGGGGTGGGTAGAAAATTCACGGAAGGTTAAACACCGGCTCGAGGAGATCTGAGCTGCAGCCAGTCCCAGACCTAAAGGAAATAGTGCAAAAGCCCATAGAAAAGGTGCACCAATCCAGAGGGCAGGGAGGCAAAGCTCAGACCAGTGAGGACCCTTCTATAGAAAGGCACACTAACAAGTGGCTTCGGCACTTAAAAACAGCTAGCGGCCGTACTGGAAGCACTTGTCCAATTTCGGGGACCGCGAGGGCGGCCAGAAAATGTCTGGAGAGTCGGGGCGGTGGCGGCAGGAGGCGGCAAGTAGCCCTCCTCACGAGCTGTGGGCACCACTTTTGGCGCAGATCCCTCTGGAGAGCAGAGGGAGAGAAAGCAGCAATAAGTAGCATTTCAGAGAAGGAGGCGTGGGTGGTCAGCTGGCGACAGGCCAATCAGCAGGGGGTGGGGAGCAGGTTTCAAACAATGGTACAGCAATTTAGGTGAGACAAAAAGCTAGTGGGGGGGTGGAGAAAAACCACGAGCAGAGGGGACAAGATAGTCAAGTGGGGGAAAGTTTAGCAATTTAAGAGTATGGAGGTCTGAGTATAGAGATAGGGGGTAGAGTTTGAGGGTAAAGACAGGAAAAGAGCACAGTAGCTGAAAGTGTGTCAGAAAGCAGTAGAGGGCACAGTAGTTGAGGGTGCAATACACAGCAGTAGAAGCAGAAACTGAGATAAGCTAGCTAGCGACTCCAGGCACATTTAGGGCAACATGTTTTAAACAGCAGACAGATCAATCGACAAATTTAAACAACAGCTAATGCTAGGCAGTTTGTCAGGGTACATAAAGTAATTTACATGCAGAGATTAGGTGAAAAATTCACAGTAGGTTAAACACTGGCTTGAGGACATCCGAGCAGTAGCCAGTCCCAGACCCAAAGGAAATAGTGCAAAAGCCCATAGAAAAGAAAAATTAACAGTGATTTAAGGCAGCGAGAGAGAGGTACCACAGCAGTCTGTGTTGTTAGGATGGAGGACATTGTACAGTGATTATAGCAGCCCAGTGAGGCCACACCTGCTCAAGAAGTAGAGAAACATTAACCCAGAAAGGCCTTGTCGAAGCTTTTTTGGGGGGTTGGGTTGAAGACAGATGGAGAGGATTGTAGGAGAAAACAGGGTATGGCAGTAAGAGGGGAGTTTGATAGAGGAAGGATTAACACACAGGACAGAAGAGAAACAAGTGCAGGATACTAGGGGCCATGTGGTCTTGAGGGAGTGCTGCCTAGGCATGAGGTAAAACAGCAATTGAGGGGCTAAGGGAAGCAGTCACAGCTGACATTGAGTTGTTTTCAGAGCTCACATTTGAAGGGCCCTAATGCTGTTTTAGAGGAGATAGCAAGAGGAAGATTATTAATCCATTTGGGAGCACAGTGGGCAAAAGCTTTTTGACCAAGGGAGGTGTGACACCTAGGAATTTTAAAGACCATGCTATCTGAGCTTCTGGTGGAACAGCTGTTTTCATAGGGAGTAAGGAGCTTCTGGATACCCATTGGCATGAGTCCCAGACACACTTTCTTGACCAGGAGGTACGTTTGGAACCTGAGCCTACTTGTGAACTGGAGCCAGTTAGCCTGGTCACATAGGTCACGTATGTGTGAGTCGACAGGCTTTATTTAGAGCAACTTTTATATGGTGGAGGGCTGTGTCAATAGCTGAGCGGTAGACTACTGTACTATGCCATAGTCAACAACAGAGACCACCATACTCTGGATTGCAAGTCTTAGGGCCTCCGGGGTAAGACTTTGCTTATGTCTATGAAGCAAATCAATACAGATGTTCACAGCCTTTACAACATTTTCAATGTAGTAGGCATATGACATAGTGCTATCTATAGTGACCCCCAAATATCTGAAATGCTGGATGAGTTCCAATGTAGTTTCAGACTTGTTTGTTATATTGAGTGGGTGTGAACGATGCCTATTCTGGGGACTGGAAAACAGCAAGGTTTTGTTTTTTTTTGTAGTTCATAATGAGTTTTTGTTCTCTGAACCATCTTTCAACTGTAGTAAAGCTGTATTGGAGCTTGTGTTCCAAGGTAAAGGGATTGGGGTCACTTGTGTAAAGGACTGCATAATCTACATACAGCAGAATTGGACAGCTACTGGCGAGCGTGAGCCTGTTTAGAAACAAACTGAATAAAATGGAGCCCTGGAGCACACAGGAGTGAATGGATCTACTGTCAGATAGGACATTATCAATCCTAACTTGTTGTCAGTGATTCATGAGGTAGCTCTTATAATTTCACACTAAGAAGAATGGTCTTAATGAGTTCATTTAAGGTTTCATAATGTGACCTTTTGCAGTTTTAATGACCTCCCATTCCTGGAGTCTTCTATTTGTTTCATCAGTAGTCCAATAAGATTGAGAATAAAATTACTTTTGAACAAAACTGTATAAATTTGGGTTTGATTCTGCACAAATATTAACTTCTCTTAAAGTTGAAAATGCCAAGTAGATTAGTTGTACGTACTTTTGTATTTCTCCACACTTTTACTTTAGAAATTTGTATAAAAAAATATGAAAAAATAACACTCAATAGTCCAATAAGATTTACAATGAAATAACTTTTGAAAAATATGAAAATATGACAAAATAACTCTTGACCTTTTGCACAGGTCTTGACCTCCTTGTCAGAGACACTTGGGAAATGATGGACACAAGCACACGTTCTATGCTAGGACTAGGCCAAAACAGCCAAGTGAATTTATTCAACAGCAAAAGTAGGTATAACTCAAATGCAGTAAAATGGAAAAGAACAGCCAACTGGATACATCATAAAAAAAAATACAAACAGCCAGTTAAACCCATATCACTCTAGTAAGGCAGCTAGAGTTTTGACAAGAGGAACAGCACTTTACTGCTCCACCACTTATACTGATCTGGCCATCAGTCAGAACCCTTACTATAGGGAGAAAAGACCAGCTGACCACTTAACCCCTCCCCTTTATCTGGTTACAACATTTATTTCTTTTATTTCAATACATATTAATCAGTAACCTTATTATACCACTATACTCCTACCATAAATGCCCATATAACCCCTAATCCCTACTTTAAGGGTTTTATTACAATATTTGCTTAGTCATTCAGGGACAGTCTCCTCTCTCTGATCTGCCCACAGTATAACTAGGAGGAAAACAAGGCTGGCCAGCTCATAGGAGCCTAGCAACACACAGAGCGGATTAGTGGAGGAACCTTGCCCTTGGATGGTACTTCAGCTATACATTTTAATGTGTAACATACAGGAATCGCATATACTTCCTATCCCTAACCAAGAAACCTGTAGTAAGTTTTATATGGTTTCATGTTACCTCTTTAGTTTCAAACTAAATGTTTACCTTGTTTGGCCTGAAGTAAGACCTGCAGACCGCTAAAAGGTCTTACACAATAACTTCACCCAACTTTAACAGTTTTGCCTTAACAGCAATTAACAATGCGTGCATGCAGCCTTTTTGCTAGCTTTTGGAAGACAGAAATCTTGCTTGTAGAGCAGAAAGCAGCTAACTAAAAAAGCTACCATTTTTCTTACTAATTTAACACTTGTATCTTAGCAGGAGTCAGTGCCTGTTGGGATTAAGGAAATGGATACTATATTAGAAGTAAAGGGGGTCTCATTTTGGGTTAAAAAAATAAAAGAAAGTCGGTGTGTTTCTTTGTTGGGAAGGTTACTGTATCAACTTACTTTGCTAAATCAGTAGGAGGGGAGAGCGGTTAATTGAGGGTGTGGCTTAGGCAGTAGAAAAGCAGGTGACTCCAATTATAATGTCCTATTACTAGCTTTTGTAAGACAGAAACATAGAAACATAGAATTTGACGGCAGTTAAGGACCACTTGGCCCACCCAGTCCGCCCATTTCCCTACCTAATGGATAAGCTGCAGATCATAGTTAACAAGCAGCCTAATTCTTTCTACCCCCAACCCCCTAGAATTGCCTTATGACTGTCCCATGCATGCTTGAATTCAACCACTGCTTTTGACCCCGCAACCTCCTTCAGAAGGCTATTCCATGCATCCACAACCCTCTTTGTGAAAAAATACTTCCTTACATTACCTCTGAGCCGCTCCCCCTCTGTCTTCAAATTGTGCCCCCTTGTTCTTGCACACCTCTTTCTTTGAAAGATGCTACCCTCTTGGATTTTGTTGATTCCCTTGAGGTACTTCGAGCCCCAGGATCCACGGCCACTGGCCCTCCGGCGACCTTGCAGCTGATGGCAGCTGCCGTAGCGGATCCAGCTGGTGAAGCCCTTGTCAGGCGGCCCCAGGATCATATTACGGTCCGGTGACCTTGCAGCCAGCAGCCACACGCCAAACGGATCCAGCTAAGTGAAGGTACAGCATCCTAAGCCAACCAATCGGAATCCAGGCGCCTTTTCAACTAAGACGCCGATTGGTCCAGTCCTCGCCACAGTGCAGGCTGTTCCCCGAGGCTCTTTCTAGTCTGGTTTTGTTAGAAATGCAAAATGTTTAGCTTTACTCTTTAAGTCTGTCTTTTGGAAATTACTGTGACACTGTATTTGAGTTTGCAAGTGATTACAAGTCTTTCCATGTATCAGACAGAACCCTTTACTCCCCATGCGCCTTGGCACCTTTTTGCAAGCTGCCTATTGTTCAGCTCTCCTCTGATCTCTGGATCCTTGTCCTGCACTTTGTGGGTCCCCTATAAATTTTTGTCTCTCTCTCCTTCATTTGCAACCCCTTGTCAGGGTGAGCCCCAGGATCCACAGCCACTGGCCCTCTGGCGACCTTGCAACCGGTGGCAGCGGCACGTCAAGCGGATCCAGCTAAGTGAAGGTACGGCATCCTAAGGCAACCAATCAGATTCCACGTGCCTTTTCAACTAAGACGCCGATTGGTCCAGTCCTCGCCACAGTGAAGGCTGTTCCCCGAGGCTCTTTCTAGTCTGGTTTTTCTACCCACCCCCTCCACCCCTTCCCAGGCCTCCTTTAAATACACTGTGGCCCCGCCCCTAAGTACCACTTAGCCATCCTATAGGTTACCCCAGTTGGCTGAAAATTAACCTCTCCTTTATCTATTCACGCGGAGCACAGTGAGTCATGGCACTCTCCTCCATAGTCTACCTACTACTACTTGCCTGCTCTCCCGGTTTATATCAGACTAATACTTTAAAACAGGGAGATAGTACCATGATAAACGATACCTATCATGCTCCAGGTCACTATACCCTTCACTATTCCTCATGCCCCACTCCCTTTATTCACTTTGCACCCTTTTCTTTCTCTCTTTCTCTCCATCCTCCCATCCCCACTGTCCCTCAAAGCACTTCCTCTCTTAGTCCCAAACTGTAACGCAAGCCTTTGCTTAAACAACACCAAGTTTTCTCATTCCAAAACAAAAACTAGGCAGTCTGAAAGGAAAAAAGATATTAGGTTGAATTTCATCTCTATAAGGAAATTGCTTCTTCTCCTTCTTCTCTGCTCAGGCAATGTTGAGTTAAATCCAGGTCCTCCTACATTGATACCATCCCCATTAAAATTTGCAGATGCTTCTGGTCTAAAAATAATGATGGTCAATATACTGAGTCTAATCAAAAAATTATTACAAGCCTGGGCTGCACATGCTGAGTCTGATATCATCATTGTCACCGAATCCTGGCTTAACAAATATATAACCGATCAGCAAATTAACATAGTGGATTTTGTTCCTTTTAGGGCAGACAGGGGTTCAAGAGGGGGTGGAGTAGTTGTCTATGCCAAATCAAAATACATGATTAGTAACATTATTACCATTTCCAAACCTAAGGAATTTCAAATTGTCTCATTAAAGCTTCATCTCCCCTCCTCTGACAATATCACCATCATAGGTGGATATAGGCCACCTACTGCCGGCACTGATATCCTTAGTGCCCTCAAAACCTTAATCACTAAAGATAACACAGAAACACTAATCCTTGGTGATTTTAATATGGATTGGCTATCATCAAATCCTCCAACCTAAAGTCACTTTGCGATGACCTCGGATTATCCCAACTTATTAGCGAACCAACCAGGATTAATGCCCAAAATGCAGCTAACAGTTCACTGTTAGACGTTATCCTAACTACCCATCCATATAAAATCCTACAAACAGCAGTGTTTCATAATGATATGAATGATCATAACATTGTTGTCTGCACTAGGTCACAACCCAAAGTTATCCTTCCCCCTAAATTCATAACCAAACGGTCGTTCCATAAGTTCAATATTGACAATTACTTGCCCGATCTAAGCAACACCAGATGGCAAGACCTTTTTCTTGCTAAATCAGTAGACGAGGCTGTTAATGTCCTTAACTGCAACATGACCGCCTTAGTTAACAGACATGCTCCTAAAATTAAGGTTTGAATGCTCAAAAACTGTCACCCTTGGTTCACGTCGGAACTTAAAGCTACACTATCTAACTGAGACAAACTGTGGGCCCTGGCAAGGTGTTCTAAGAGTCCCACAGATTAGCAGGCTTTCAGAGCAGCCAGGAACACATGTGTCAAATGCATTTGTGAAACTAAATCTAGTTACTATGTCTCTGCCCTAGAGCAGGCTAAAGGGAATTCCTACAAAATTTGGAAGACTCTCAAGTCTATTGAGGGTCGCTCAGCTGCACCATCTGTTCCAGCAAAGATTCTCATTAACGGTACATCTATTGAAAGTTCACATCAAATACTAGAAGAAGTTAATTCTCACTTCATAGCCACCAGCCTAGCATTTGATACTTCCCCACATGCCTCCTAAATTAGGAATATTGATACCATGTATTCAGCAATGAACACGCCAGCCTGCTCATTCCAGTTGCTCCTCCTCAGCTATAAAGAAGTAGAAGAGTCACTTATTAACCTGGATATCAAAAAAAGTGCAGGAGAGGATAATATAGATCCATTATTTCTAAAACTTGGATACCCCTATCTTACAGCCCCAATACCCCATATATTCAGTCTCTCCATCTCAACTGCCACAGTTCCTTAGTGTTGGAAATCAGCCCATATTCTCCCCCTATTCAAGTCAGGAGACCCATGTGATCTCAACAATTATAGACCTATTTCAATACTACCTATCCTATCAAAAGCATTTGAAAAATTGATCTATGACTAATTGAAAAACCATATAGCAACGCAACAGATTCTTAACCCTATTCAATCTGGTTTTCGCCCAAACCATAGTACCATTACAGCTCTAGCCAAAATTACTAACGACTGGTTACCTGCATTGGACTCTAAGAAAAGTACTGGTGTGGTTTTCTTGGATCTAAGTAAAGCATTTGATACAGTAGATCATAACTTACTAGTTCACAGCCTTACCAATCTTGGCTTTACTCCTTCTACTACCCAATGGTTCAAGAACTATCTATCGGGCAGGACTCAGAAAGTCAAATCAGGAAATTTATTCTCTTCCTCTCTGCCTACTGTCAGAGAAGTCCCACAAGAATTTATTCTAGGTCCCGTCCTCTTCTCTTTATATATAAACAACCTCGACCATCAGATCACAAAGTCCCAGTTGTATTTCTTTGCAGATGACACTGTCCTGTATACCTCTGGGACATCGTTAGAAGCAACTAGGGACATCCTTCAAGCTGACTTCTCGCAATTATAAAAAAACGTAATCAATGCAAAGTTACTCCTCAATGCCAAAAAAACAAAGCTATGATCCTATGCCATCCTCTGCACTGGTGCCTGCCTTGCCCAATGATTTCATAAATACTACCCTAGGTGAGCAGCTAGAAATAGTTTCAAAGTTCAAATATCTTGGTTTCTGGTTAGACAGCGGGCTTTCTTTTAGTGATCATATTGATGACTTGGCTAAAAGGCTCAAAATCAGGTTGGGTTCTTCTTCCGCAATAGATCTTTCTTTCCTGCTGAAATTAGAACCAGATTGGTACAGGCCACTTTTCTCCCCCTCCTTGATTATGGCGATGTAATCTATAACTCCTCAGCTTCTACTAATCTCCAGAAACTAGATGTTCTCTATCACCGCTCCATACAATTCATAACAAACTCCCCCCCTCTAACTCATCATTGTGATCTATATGCCTTAGTTGGCTGGCCCTCGCTCTCCGTTAGATGGACAGTCCATGCAGGTACATGGACTTTAAAACTTCTTCAGAATAAACTACAGCAACACCTATCCTCCTTAATACTTATAGCGCACAGTGTCTATTCACTTAGGAAGTCCAAGTTTCTCCTACTTGACGTACCTAGGACCCGCACCTCCTTTGGGAAACGTGCTATTTCATGCTCACTGCCAACTATTTGGAATCGACTACAATCATTTTTGAAATTAGCCAGTATTGTCCCTGTTAACTTCTTCAAAAGGATAGTTTTGTCTAAATTAAAAGACACTTGCAGCTGTCTTTAATGAATTGCCTTCACTAGGACTCAAACTAGTGATCCCGTGATTTCCCGGGTTCCATTCCTACACTTCTTTAACTCTGTTTCGTACCACTTTCAGTGCTTTAGGTGGAATCTTTGTTGAATTGTTATGGAATTACTGTTATTTTCCAATGTATGTAATGTACTGCCTTTACAAACAGTACAAATTTCTCTTCATGAACCAAGAGCATCTTGGGTGCTCTTTATCATTTTGCCTATTGTGTATGATGATGCAAGCTCTTATCACTACGAACTCTGTTTTTTATGATGCAAGCACTTAACTATTTGTCTGTAAGTCAGTCACAGGACTTCATTGTAATGTATGTACGTCTCAGGACCTCCTTGTGAATGAGCTTGCTCAACGGAGCTTTCCTGCAATAAACTTGAACTTAAAAGTTTCTATCATGTCCCCCTCTCCCTCCTTTCCTTGAGGCAATACATATTAAGCTGCTTTAGTCTCTCTTCATATGTCTTCCAGTGCAGACCCTACACCATTTTAGTTGCCCTCCTCTGGACAGCTTCCATCCTGTCTGTGTTCTTGCAGAGATTGGGTCTCCAGAACTGCACACAGTACTCCAGATGGGGTCTCACCAGCTGTCTGTACAGAGGGATAACAACTTCCTGTTTTCTACTGGTGATGCCTCTCCCTATGCATCCCAGTATCCCCCCAGCCCTCCTTACTGCCCTCTCACATTGCTTGCCTAGCTTTAAGTCATCTGATATGACTACCCCCAGGTCCCTTTCCATTTTTGTTGTTGTTAGTATCTCACTCCCCCTTGTGTACTCTTCCCCTGGGTTTTTGTTTCCCAGGTGCATTACCTTGCACTTCTTAGCATTGAATCTAAGCTGCCATACATTTGACCATTCCTCTAACCTTGCCACGTCCCTTTGCATCCTTTCCACCCCACCTTGTGCATCAACTCTGTTGCAGATCTTTGTGTCATCTGCAAAGATACTTTTCCTTCCAGTCCCTCTGCAATGTTGCTTATAAAGACATTGAAGAGGACCGGTCCTAATACTGAACCCTGCGGTACCCCACTAGTAACCCCCCTTTCTTCAGAGTGGACTCCATTTACTATTACCCTCTGTGTCCTATCCTCCAGCCAGTTCTTTACCCAGGCTATCATCTTGGGACCCACTTCCAGGCTGGCTAACTTGTTTATTAATCTTTTATGTGGTACTGTGTCAAATGCCTTACTAAAGTCTAGGTAGGCCATGTCCACAGCCCCTCCCTGATCTACTACTTCGGTCACACAATCAAAGAAATCTATTAGATTCATCTGGCATGACCTTCCCGCTGTGAATCCATGCTGCCTTGGGTCCTGTGCCCCTCTGGCCTCTAGGTACTCGACAATTCTTCCCTTCAGAAGTGATTCTATCATTTTCCCTATCACTGAGGTTAAACTAACAGGTCTGTAGTTTCCTGATTCTGCCCTGCTCCCACATTTGTGAAGGGGAATCACATCTGCCCTCCTCCAGTCCTCAGGTACCACCCCATCCTCCCATGATTTGGTAAAGAAGGTAGTCAGTGGTGTCACTAGTTCTACCCTTAGTTCTTTAGAATTCTGGGATGAATCCCATCAGGCCCCATTGCTTTGTCCACCTTCAGTTTTAAGAGTTCTTTCAGAACCCTTTCTTCTGTAAATGGTCTGGTATCAACTTCTGTATCCAGAGTGTTTCTATTGTTTGTTTTAGGTGCCTCCCCCTCTTCATTTGTAAATACTGAGCAAAACTATTTGTTTAGTATCTCTGCCTTTTCACAGTCACCCTCTGCCCACCCCCTCCTCCCAATTATTAAGCCTCACTATTCCTCCCTTGGTCTTCCTTCGCTCCCTGATGTACCTAAAAAAGGTTTTATCCCCCTTCTTAACTGAGTTGGCTATCTTTTCCTCAGTTCGGGCCTTTGCTGTTCTGACTGCCTTCCCAGCTTCCTTTTGCTTTAACTGATACAATTCTCTGTCCTGCTCCTTCTGTGATTCCTTGTACTTTCTGAATGCTTTCTTTTTCTCTTGAACCTTCACTGCCACCTCCTTTGAGAACCATAGTGGTTTCTTACATCATTTGTTTTGTTTATTTGCTTCACACAAAGGCTTGTTACCTCTGTGATGGCAGTTTTTATTATTCCCCATTGTTCTTCCACCCCTTCTTCCTGCCCATTTGCTAGTGCATTCCTTAGGCACTCACCCATTTTGGCAAAGTCAGCCCTCCTGAAGTCCAGTACTTTGCCCTTGCATGGCTTGACCTTATTACTGTGTTTATTGTGAACCATACTGTTCGATGGTCGCTAGTTCCCAGATGGCTACCCACTTCTACATCTGTGATCCTCTCTCCATCTCCATTTGAGAGAACCAGGTCTAATATTGCTCCCTCTCGAGTGGGTTCCAATATTAGTTGTCTAAGGCATGCCCCCTGTAGGGCATCTAGAATAACCCCACCCTTAGAAGTGGCTCCTGCAACTGCACTCCAGTTAACATCTGGCATATTCAGATCACCCATCAGCAATATCTCCCCTTTTTCTGCCATTCTAAGTATGCTTTCTATCGTTTCCTTGTCCATTTCCTACCCCTGAGAGGGGGGTCTGTATACAACCCCTGTGCGGATTGTGGTGCCATTACCTGTCTCCTAATTGACCCACAGTGCTCTTTCTCCTCCCTGTTTACCCTTTTGTTCTGTTGCTTTGATTCCTTCCCTTATGTAGAGAGCTACTCCTCATCCTCCTCTTTTACCCTCCCTGTCCCTCCTGTAGATAGTGTATCCTGGTATGTTTACATCCCAGTCATGGTTCTGGGTGTACCATGTTTCTGTGACTGCCACATTATCCAGACATCCCTCTTCCATCAAGGTCACTAGTTCAGGGAGTTTGTTACACAGACTATGGGCATTAGTACTCATCACCCTCCAATTTTTGATGGCCTTACCCCTTTTAGCCCCATCCCTGTCCTTATTGCCTTTATCTTTTTTTCCATTTACCTCTGTCCTGCTCCCTAATGACTTCTCTGCCTTGGTGTTTACCTCACTAATTACTGTGTTTTGTAGGGGGAGGCTATGATTTTCCTGCTCCTTTTCAGTGCCTCCACCCTCGGCTAGTTTAAATGCTTCCCAATGAAGCATTTAAACTTATCACCTAGGATCCTGGCTCCCCCCCGAACTGATGCAGACCATCGCACCAGTATAAGCCTGCATCCCTCCAAGCAGCTCCCCAGTCCCCAATGAAGCAAAAACTCTGAGCTCCACTCCAGTTTTTCAACCATTCATTAATTTCCATGGTGTGGAGTACCCTTGCATCACCCTTGCCATAGACAGGCAGCACCTCCGAGAAGGTTACCACATGCGCTACTTGTCTAAGGCCCTTCCCCAACTCTACAAACTCCTCTTGCACTGCTCTGATCCCATTCCTAGCCAGGTCATTTATCCCAGGTGGACAATGACATCCAGCTCCCTCCCTTGTGCAGCTGCTCCCACAAGCCTGAGGATTTGCTTCCTGTCCCTCCAAGTTGTGGCGCCAGGCAGGCACCCTACTTCCCTCTCCCCTTCCTCCCCCACTTCTACCCCATTAATGATTGAGTCCCCCACTAGGAGTTATTTCCTTCCCCTGTGGGGTCCCATGCCACCCTCCTGTGGGTCTCTTTTGTGGAGCCTCCCAGTATCCTCCTTGGTCTCCACTGCAGGTGCCTCCATAGATGAACCACTATCCACCAGAACAGCATATGCATTGTGGAGAGGTACAGCTGGAGGGATGCACCTCTGTTCCACCACCCTCTCCCTCCCTGAGTACACCTTGATCCAGCTGTTCTTCTTTCTCGGCAACCTCTGAGGAAGCGGCAGTGGCTCTGATGGTCCCTGGGTGGGAGAAGAGGTTTCACAAATCCTAGTCAGGTCAGCCTGGAGATGGGCAACCTCCTCCCTCAGACCAGAGAGGTGTCTGCAAATAGGGCAGCATCGCAGCCTCCAGAATGTCTCCCGGAACACTGCTGCCCCACAGCCATTGCACTGCACCACTCCCATCATGTCTTATTGTGTGTCCCCTCTCCTGTTTCTCTGTATGTTTACTCTCTCCTCTCTCCTCTCCTTACAACTCTCACCCTTCCTGTTCTGGGACAGCAACTTTCTGTATTCTTCAGTAGTCTTCTTCTTCCTTGCTCAGAGTCAGACCACTCACAACTGGGGGGGGCAAGAGCTACTTTTTTCCTTTAGGGTTGACAAAACTAATGTTTCTCTATGATCCTTCCCTTCCTACTGCCAAACAGGAAGTTCCTGTTGTTAGTCAAATCCAGTGGCTATAAAAAGTAGAACTGGCTTAGAGTGGTAGGGTGGAGGGCTGGGATGGAAGGCAATTAGTAAAAAAAAACAGTATCTTTTTTAGTTAGCTGCTTTCTGCTGTACAAGCAAGATTGCTGTGATATCTTCTCTAGCACACTGCACTGACAATATAAGCATACACATAATATAATATATATATTTCTATATAACAAGCCAATCACACACACACACAAAAAAAATAAAAATAAATAAATAAACAAGTAGACAGACACGTGGGGAGTAGTGCAATGTAATGGCTGTGGGGCAGCAGTCTTCTGGAGGTCTTTCTGAAGGCTGAGATGCTGCCCTGTTTGCAGACAACTCTCTGCCCTGAGAGAGGAAGTTGCCTGTCTTCAGGCTGCACTGGAGAGTAGTAAGGGAACTTCCCTATTCCAGGGAGCACCAGAGCCACCACAACTACCTCAGAGGTTGCGAAGAAAGCACAGCAGTTGGACCACAGTGGACTCAGTGAGGGTAAGGGTGGTGGAACAGAGGCACACCCAGTCAGTTGTTCCACTCCACAATCCATACACCATTCTGGGGGAGCATAGTTCCCCTATGGATGCACCCGCAGAGGAGACTAAGGAGGTTGCAGACAACTGTCACAAGGGAGGCCCTCAGGAAGGAGACAGAGGACACCAGAGGGAAAGGAAGCAGCTCCTGGTGGGGGACTCAATTATTAGGGGGATAGAACTGGGGGGAGCAGGGAAAACTGAAGTAAGGTGCCTGCCTGGTGCCATGGCTTGGAGGGACAGGAAGTGCATCCTTAGGATCATGAGAACAGTTGCACGGGAATCTGAGCTGGACGTTATTGTCCACCTAGGGACAAATGACTTGGCTCATCATGAGATTAGAGCAGTACAGAAGGGCTTTATATAGTTGGGGAGGGGCCTAAGACAAGTAGCACACACAGTATCCTTCTCAGGGAAGCCAACATAAAGGATTATGATCTGTTAATACCTCAAATTCTGAACCCTACAAATAAAATTTGAATGCCTCAATGCTCCACCTCATAGCCAGACACTCCTTTTCCACAGTAGAGTATTGTGCCTCCCTCTTGCGCAGTTTTCTACTTATATAGATTATGGGGTGTTCCTCACCTTCATTCACTTGGGAAAGCACTGCCCCAATGCCTGTATTGGAGGCATCCATTTGTACCACGAATGGCTGGGTAAAATCTGGGCTCCTAAAAACTTGATAGGAGCATGACCTAGCTTTCAAGGTGGCAAACGCCTCCTCACATTCAGAGTCCCATTTTACTTTAGTAGGGTTGTTCATAAGGGGTGTGGCTATCTTGGCAAAATTGGGTAAAAATCTGTGGAAGTACCCTGTTAATCCTAAAAAAGATTACACATGCTTCTTTGTAACGGGTCCTGGGGCATTAGCTACAGCATCTATCTTGCCACTGTCGGGTTTAATAAGAACCTTGCCAATCAGAAATCCTAAGTACTTGGTTTCCTGCATCCCTATAGAACATTTGATTGGGTTTATAGTAAACATAGAAACATAGAATCTGATGGCAGATAATGACCACTTGGCCCACCTAGTCTGCCCATTTCCCTACCTAATGGATCAGCTGCAGATCCTAGTTAACCAACAGCCTACTTACGAACAAACAAACATACGAAATTTGCCAGCAGATAAAGGCCTAGATGTCTATCAAGTCTGCTCAAATGTGCAGCTAGCACCCCTTATTCTGCAGCTGCCCCTCCCTTCCACCCTTCCCCTTCATTGACCCTCCCCCTTGTCCTGTCCCATCCCCTTTTGAAGCAGTCCACTGTTCTACTGGATACCACTTCTGCAGGTAACACATTCCACCCAGCCACCACCCTCTCTGTAAAAAAGTGTCTCCTCATCTCCCTCCTGAACCTTCCTCCCTCCAGTCTCATATCATGGCCCCTGGTGTCCCTCCCCTCCCTTACTTTGAACAGCCCCTCTGTACCTGTCTTGTTTATTCCTTTCATGTACTTAAATGTTTCAATCATGGCCTCCCTGTCCCTCCTCTCCTCCAGTGAGTACATGTTCAACTCCCTCAACCTCCTCTCGTATGATAAGTCCCCCAGCCCCTTGATCATCTTTGTCACCCTGCACTGCACCCCCTCCAGTAACGTAATGTCCCTCTTCAGATACGGGCACCAGTACTGCATGCAGTACTCCAGGTGCGGTCTAACTAATGACCTATACAGCGGCAGAATCACCTCCTCCCTCCTCGAGGATATACCCCTTGCAATACAACTCAGCATTTTGTTTGCCTCCTACCTCCTTCCCTCCTACCCCCCTACTAGAATTGCCTTATGTCTGTTCCATGCATTCTTGAGTTCCCCCACTGTTTTGGACTCCATGACCTACTCAGGAAGGCCGTTTCATGTATCCACAACCCTCTCCATGAAAAAATACTTCCTCACATTACCTCTGAGCCATCCCCCATCTATCTTCAAATTGTGTCCCCTTGTTCTTGCACATCTCTTTTTCTGAAAGATGGACTTTGTTGATTCCCTTGAGGTACTTGAAAGTTTCTATCATGCCCCCCCCCTTTCCCTGAGAGTATACATACAGTATTAAGCTCCTTTAATTTCTCTTCATATGTCTTCTGGTGCTGACCCTGCACCATTTTAGTTGCCCTCCTCTGGACAACCTCCATCCTGTCTATTTCCTTGCAGAGATGGGGTCTCCAGAACTGCATGCAGTATTCCAGATGGTGTCTCACCAACTGCCTGTACAGAGGGATAACAACTTCCTATTTTCTACTGGTGGTGCCTATCCCTTTGCATCCCAGTATCCCCCCAGCCCTCCTTACTGACATCTCACTTTGCTTGCTCACCTTTAGGTCACCTCATATGACTACCCACAGGTCCCTTTCCATTTTTGTTCTTGTTAGTATCTCACCTCCCATTGTGTACTCTTCCCCAGGGTTTTTGTTTCCCAGGTGCATTACTTTGCATTTCTTTTCATTGAATCTAAGCTGCCATACAGTAAGTAAGGCCAGCTGTGGCAGTAGCCTGCAGAACAGCTTCAAGGTGTTTCAAATGCTCCTCCCAACTTGGACTATAGATCACCAAGTCATCCACGTAAGCAGTGCAGTAGGCCATATATGGTTGTAAGGTATGATCCATGAAGTGCTGAAATGTGGTGGGGGACCCATGTGGCCCAAAGGGCATTGTCACAAACTGAAACAACCCAATAGGGGTATTAAAAGCTATGTTTTCCCATGAGGTTTCATCAAAAGGGATCTACCAATACCCTTTTGTTAAATCCACAGTGGTAAAACTGGCATTCCCAAGTAGATCAATAATATCATCTATCCTTGGCATTGGATAGGTATCGAACTTGGAGATTGCATTCAATCTGTGGAAATCAAGGCAAAGCCTTATTCCCCCTTCCTTTTTTCCCACTACCACTATTGGAAATGCACACTTACTACTAGAGGGTTCTATCACTCCTAAAATTCTATCTTTTCTACCTCTATGACCACTTCTTCCCTAAGTCTGTCAGGTGGTCTATAGGGTTTACGTCAAATAGGGGTGGTCTGGGCAACCTCAATGTGATGTTTGACTCCCTTTACCCTCCCTGGGATGCTAGTGAAGGTGGTCTGAAAATGTGTCAGCAACCCATCCAGTTCCTGTCTTTGTTGGGGCCTTAACTCAGGGTTAATGGCCAAATCCTGCATGTTACCCTGTTTCTCTAACCTTCGGTAGGTTATCTCAAGGTCACTACTGTTTTGTTCTGGGCAAACTTATAAACCTGTGGGTAGTCTCACATGCCACCTCTTCAACAGATTGGCATGGTAAATCCCCTTTTTACCCCTCTTGTCAGGTAGTTCAATTTCTTAGTTAACCAGAACAATTTGCCTTAGTATGGTGTAAGGGCCTTACCATGTCATCATCAATTTTGTGTTCTGTGGATGGCAGTAGCAACAGAACCTTGTCTCCAGGCTGGAAACTTTTGCTCCAAACCCCCACATCATATTGTGCATTTTGGATTACTTGTTTCTCTGCCTTGGTCTGGTGGGCTAGTTTGCTATACTGCATCAGTTTCTGATGCAGCAGGGCTATGTATTCGATGGTGCTAGAGGGTTCTTTCCCTTGTCCTTACACCCACTCTTCTTTGATGATGTCTAAAGGTCATCTGGGGTTTCTCCCATACAGTAATTCAAAAGGAGAGAAGCCCGTTGAGGCCTGTGGCACCTCCTGATAGGCAAACATCAAATAGGGCAGTAGTGTATCCCAGGACTTGCCCTCCACCTGTACGAACTTCCTCAGCATTTTTTTCAAGGTCTGGTTAAAATGCTCTACAAGAACATCTGTTTGCAGATGATATGGGGAGGTGTGTAGAGCAGTAACCCCCTAGACCTTTGTTCAAATGCTTCAGCAGTTCAGAACAAAAATTGCTCCACTGATCTGTCAAGATTTCTTTCAGGATTCCAACTCTGCTGAAGAGTTTGATCAGTTTGACTGCTATCCTTTCTGCATTGGTGGTTCTTAAAGGTATAGCTTCAGGATATTTTGTGGCATAATCACAGATCACCAAAATGAACATATTGCCTTTTGCACTTTTCTGAAGAGGCCCCACAATATCCATTTCTATGCATTCAAAAGGGATAGATACCAATGGCAGGGGTTGTAAGGGCACCCTTTCCTTTCTGGTAATAGTGGCCACCTTCTGGCATTCTACATAGCTACGGCAATAGTCAGCCACCTGGTCATGTATACCAGGCCAGTGGAATTGTAGGAGGAGGTGGCTCAGGGTACTGTCTATATCCAGGTGTCCTGCCAGGGGACTATCATGTGCTAAATGTAGCAGCTGTGTTCTATATTTTCTGGGTACCAGTACCTGTTCCACCTGTTCCCCAGAAGAGGGGTTTGTACATTCTCTATGTAACACCCTTCCCCTCAGAACACATCTCGGACCATTCCCTTCCCCCTGCCCCACCATCTGAAAGAAAGATGTTAGTGACTCATTAGCCCTTTGCTCCAACTCAAATACATTATTAGGTTCACCAGTCCATGACAACTGTTCAGAGTCTTTCTGTGTTTGTGTCCATTGGACTTTGTCCCTTCTTCTACCCTCTTTGGCTTCCATGTTTTACTGTACCAGGAAGCCTGTAAACATCCTCATCAAAAGTGAAAAAAATGAGTCCATTGTTCCTGCTGCTTAGCCTGTGCTTGGGTAGTGACCACACAGACATCCACCACATCATTTACCAGTGTTTTAAACTCTGGGTGATCATGTCCAGTAATCACCAGTATAGGCAGGTGGGGGACTAGATCAACATTTATCCGATGAACAGTTCCTTCAACCTGTAAATCTACTTTGGTAAGGGGGTAAGGATGTGTATTCACATGCACACAAATCACATTAGTCATGGGGCCTGTTGCTTGCTTCCTTTCTACCAAGTCAGCCCTTACCAGGGTCTGTCTGCTCCCTGAGTCTATTAGGTCAGACACTCTTGATTACTAATTGTAACAGGAAGTATGAACTGTCCCTAGTTTGCCAAGGCTAACTGAGTAGTGATGGTCTTCCTTCTGGGGCAATATCTCACTATGTGGTCCCTACCTTGACATTCTCAGCAGATTATGTCAGGGTTGTAAGTTCTCCCTGCCCTAAATGTCTTAGCCCCCTCATTATTGCCAGTTGTAGTGGCAGTACTGGTATGAGAAGAAGCAGGCCTTACTGTGGGTGGGGTTGCACTCATCTCAGAATATCCCCATTGACGATTTGGTCATGCAACAAGGTAGTCCTCTGCGAGGGTGATTGCCTTCTCTGAGGATTCTGGGTGGTGTTCTCTCACCCACACCTGGACATCTGGTGGTAAGACCTTCACATATTGCTCCAAGATAATCATCTCCAGCATTTGTTCTGGGGTCTTCATTCATGGCTGTAACTATTTGCAGCACAAGTCCTTTACTTGCACATGAACCTCCCTTGGGGTATCATTGGTATGATATTTGAAAGTTCGAAACCATTGTTGGTATGTCTCTAGATTTATATCATACCAACGCAATATTTCCAGTGAACCACATTATAATTGTCGGCTTGATGACTGTGCATATGACTGTATGCCAGCTGGGCCTTCCCAGTCAAGTAAGGCATCAGCCTGATGACCCATTGTCCCAAGGGCCACCCACAAGCATATGCAGCTCTTTCAAAGGTCATTAGGAACACTTCAGTGTCATCAGAGTCACTCAGCTTAGTTAGTTTAATGTCCTTTGGGGAGTCTGTCAGAGCAGGATTATGGACTCCCAATGCCTGGATGGCTTGCAACGTAACCACCCACATGACCTCACTTTGTTGGCAATCTGTCCCCAGTTATCTGTCCATGTCTAGTTGCTTGGCACAAGACCATTGCAGAAGTCCTTGCAGAACCTCCAGTGGTATATCCTCTGTAAATTCTTTCTCCTCCTCAGGGGGCTCCATGGTACCACCTCCTTCTACTCCTTCCGTCTTCATTTGGGTTGTCACCAGGGTAGTCTTATGTTTCACATCCTCGAGCTTCTCAAGGGATACTTCACTATATTTCCCGCCATGACTCGGGGGAAGACCCCTGTCTGCTTTTCTGTATCTTCCAGTTGCATCCAGAGTCCACCTGGGCATTAATGGATACCCTAGGAGGAGTACTCCTAGAAAAAGTACTCTCACCATATCCCAGTGCTGACACCACTGTCAGAGATACGTGAGAAATGATGGACACAGGCAAATGTTCTATGCTGGGACTAGGCCAAAACAGTCAAGGGAATTTATTCAACAGCAAAAATAGGTGTAACTCAAATGCACTAAAATGGAAAATAACAGCAGACTAGATGCATCATAAAAAAAATACAAACAGCCAGTTAAACCCATATCACTCTAGTAAGGCAGCTAGATTTTCAGCAAGAGGAACATCACCTTACTTCTCCACCACTTATACTGATCTGGCCATCAGTCAGAACCCTTTTTATAGGGAGAAAAGACCAGCTGACCACTTAACCCTTCCCCTTTATCTGGTTAAAACATTTATTTATTTTATTTCAATACATTTTTATCAGGTAACCTTATTATACCACTATATTCCTTCCATAAATGCCCATATAACCCCTAATCCCTACTTTCAGGTTTTTTTTTTACAATATTTGCTTAGAATTCAGGGATAGGCTCCTCCCTGTGATCTGCCCACAGCATAACTAGGAGGAAAACAAGGTTTGCCAACACATAAGAGCCTAGCAACACAGAGAGCAGATCAATGGAGGAACCTCACTCTTGGACGGTACGTCAGCTATGCATTTTAATGTGTAACATACAGGAATAGCATATGCTTTCTATTCCTAACCAACAAACCTGTAGTAAGTTTTATTCAGTTTTATGTTACCTCTTTAGTTTCATAATAAAAGTTTACCTTCTTTGGCCTGAAGTAAGGCCTGCAGACCGCTAACAGGTCTAACACAATAACTTCACCCAGCTTCAACAGTTTACCTTAACAGCAATTGACAATGCATGCATGCAGCTTTTTTCTCTTGGCAGTCCACTGTGGCTGCAACTCACTTTTACAATTCTTCGCTGTGCATACCTATACCATTCTTAGTACAGCAAGCTGTCCTGATATTTTAAAAATAGATTCAGCATTTTTATTAGGCAGCACTGTATCTCCATTACCCATTATGCAGCTGGAAATCACTGGTGAAGGCATGACATCTGCTGACCCACTGGGGAGTACACCTACAATTGGAGCCATAGAAATACAGAGATAGTGAGAATCTTTCTCCAGTTGGCCTTACCAGAGAAAGGAGAAAAAACAACATAGGCATAGGTAAAGAAAGTAGAGAAAGTGTAATGCTGCTGCAGCAGACTTTTAAGAAGGAAAGTGAAGGGGTCCTTATAAGGGTATTACACACTGTGACACTCCCATAAAGGGAATGGCTTAAAACTTATTTAGGAGCCATTCAAGAGTTATCCCAAGGTTAAGATTTAGCAAACTATACATTTAATGCATTTTAATAATAGAAGTTGCCAAAGAAGGTATAATAAATGAAAAATATCAGTGCTGCAGCATAGATACCTAAAAGTTTTACAGACAGCCATTGTTTTTCTTCTCTGTCTTCCTTCTTCCTCCTATCTGGTCAGTGTCAGCTTCACATACAGATCTCATAGGATGTTGCTAGCTAATAAGTACTAAAATTGATCTGCTGCTTTTGTTCTGAAAAGAATTAACATGATTCCATCCTGAAAATATTTAATGTGACCCCAATAAGCAGATCATTTTGTTTCAAGCTGGTAAGCACTAAAGAATTCCACTGAAGTACTAGTAAGTCATGTTGATCTATTGTTAAATTAGGCATGCCAAGATGATCTGATCTCATTGCACTTAAAGTGGCGTAGTACTTTACAGAAATGAGGCTGTTATAAGTTTAATAGGAGTTATGGCAAACAAATGTAAATATCTTTAAAACTATGCAAATTACACATAAACCATCAACATGAAAGTTGTTCAGGACAAAACAATCTTTCAAATGAGCTTACTCATTAAGCTGCACTAATTATGTATTTTAAACTATGACCATCTGATTACCTGAATTTTCATTTTTCTTCACAATGTTCACCTTTCGGATGTCTATATTTAAAAAAATCTAATGAATGCAGGTTAGTGACTACCCTCATTTGAAAGGTCATTCTGTCCTGAACAACTTTCATTATGATTGTATACTGGTAACTTATATACTTTCCGAGATATTTACATTTGTTTGCCATGAAAAAATGAGGTTGTTTGGAAGATCACATTTTACAAAACATAAAGAATTCAGATTAGTGACTACCCTCATGCGAAAGTTCTTTTTACTCTGAACAACTTTCATGCTGGTTATTTTTGCACACCTTGAATAGTTTTAAATATATTTAGATTTGTTTGAAAAGTGTACTACTTTGCTTTCAGAGAAAAGCAGCTTTGAGTTCCTTGTCCACCATTCTAAACAGAAAGAAGGAAGTATTTTTTTAACTGCAATAGGGATTTGAACTGTTATGGAAGGATACACTGAAAACTACTAAAACATGTGTTCCACAGAAACTCCTTTTCAGTCTAAAGTGATATAGCTGTAGGGTCTGCCCACAACCATAAAAATGGGTCCCTCAACATCAAAAGCCTAGCTTAGAAAAGCCTAGATCAATGCAGAGGTATAAACGGGAGTCCAGTTCCTCATGTCTAGAAGGAAATGCAAAGCAAAGGACATCATGATATACAGTACTATATATCATGATATATACATGATATAGCATGATATACACTAAGCTGAAAGTGAGAATGAATTTGGGAATAGTTAGTTTCTTCACACGTCTGGAATCTTTTGATGCTAATATGACAGAAACATTTCCACAGGAAACAATTATGTTTTCAATGGTATTGTGGGAGGAGATTAGCAGGGATAGGCAAGGTAAGGCAACTTTATTTATAAGGTGCCCAATCCCAGAGGCTCTGGGCACCGTACACAAACAAAAACAAAGAGCAGTAAATTAAGGCATAATAAAAACTCATTAAAATCATTACAAAATTATAATACAAATAAAACATATAATAAAATAGGGTTTCAGGAATCATTTTTTTGGAAAACTGGCCATAACTAATATTTTGTTGTTAACAGTCAAATGCCAGGCTGAAAAGGTGGGCCTTTAGCCTCCTCTTAAATACCTCAGTTGAGGGGGCCTCCCAGACAGCAGGTGGAAATGAGTTCCACAGGGTCGGCCCAGAGACACTAAATGCCCAATCACCTGAGGTCTTGAGCCAAATCCTGGGAACGTCTAGAAGGTCCCTTGAAGAGGAGTGGAGGGAGTGCTCAGAGGCCACCGGTGTCAGGAGTTCAGACAGATAACCAGGACCCAGCACATATAGGGCCTTAAAGGTGAGAAGACCCACCTTGAAAAGGACCCTCCACCTGACTGGCAGCCAGTGCAGAGCACGCAGGACCAGAGTCACATGACTGGACCTCAAAAGGCCCATCAGCAACTGGGCCACTGCATTTTGCACTAGCTGTGGCCTGTGGAGTGTCCCTCCCATGACCCCGAAGTACAGAGCATTGCAGTAGTCCAGTCTAGAAGTCATAAGGCATGCAGTAGTGTTGGCAGGTCCTCGGGCAGAATGAGGGGCTTAATTCAAGCGATGTTCCACAAGTGATAAAAACCACCGCTGACTACAGCTGACACCTGATCTTCAAAGGTCCATCTGCCATCAAGGATCACACCTAAAGTTTGCAAGTCTAGAGTCTGCCCCAGGTTGCAACCCCTCATGCCCGCCATCCGCTTGATCACCAGTACCTGCATCTTAGTTGGGTTGTGTCTGAGCCAGCTGGAAGCCATCCAGTCATTGATTTTAGCCAGACAGCTATTAAATACGTTGATCGCTCCCAATGTTCCAGGTGCAAAAGGCAAATAGAGTTGGGTATCATCTGCATAGCAGTGAAACTCCACCCTGTATTGTCAAATGATCTCACCCAGGGGCAGCATATACACTGTGAACCACACTGGCGACAAGATCGAGCTCTGAGGTACTCCGCAAGACAGAGGCATTGGGAAGGAGGCGAAATTAGGCATCACCAGCCGCTGTACTCTGTTCAAGATATAGGACTCAAACCAATTGATTACAGTACCGGTGAGTCCACAAAATTCATGGAGCCAATCAAGAAGCATGACATGGTCCAAAGTGTTGAAAGCTGAAGAGAGATTGAGAAGCACAAGAACTGACCTGTATCCTCTATCTCTAGCCCTAAGCAAGTCATTATGCACTCTGACTAGAGCAGTTTCAGTGCTATGTCTAGCCTGAAAACCCGACTGGAAGGGCTTATAGATATCTGAGGACACCAGGCAATCCTCTAGCTGATGTGCCACCAGTTTCTTAACAATCTTGCTTAAGAATGGCAGGTTGGAGATCAGATGGTAAATCATCAGGACGTCTGGGTCGAGGAAAGATTTCTTTAGGAGGGGCTTCACCAGTGCTTCTTTCAAAGCCACAGGGAAGATCCCCTCCTCCATCAAACATCTGGCAATCCTGGCAAACACCGGGCCAAAGTCATCGACACCTCCCATTAAGAAACATGTTGGTGCTGGGTCCAGTTCATAAAAGGTTTGCTTCAGCTCCGAGATCACCTTAGTCAATTCAGATACCTCCACTGGCCTAAACTCCTCCCAGGCAGACAGAGTGCCTCTGAAACTCCCAACTCCACCACTGTGAGGCAAAAGCCTCCATGGCAGATTTCCCAACTTGATGGCTGACACTCTGTTGGTGAAAACTCTTCACATAAAGTGATTGAAAAAGCAATTTTTGGCTGGAGACAGGCAGGATGTAAAAGCCTATCCACAGTATGAAACAGCTGAGAAGGTCTGTTTCTCCCTGCAGTAATTTCCCTGGACAGAAGTTCTGCCTTCTTATGGGAAATTTCCCCCAGTACTCAACACAGTGAGCACATAAGGCTAGCCTGTCAGCCTCCAGCTGGGTCTTCCATCAGCAACGCTCCATCCTCCGACCCCTGATCTTCATTGCAATGAGATCCCCATCAAACCAAGGGGATCTCAGGTGAGAATATTTGGGTTCTATATGGACTGGTGCAATGGCATCTAGAGCTTCAGCGGCCACCCTATTATAGGTGGCCACAGCCTCTCTGGTGCCAGTTGCACATGCTGCACCAACCTTAGATAGGTCAGCCAATTCCAGTAATCCCTCTGGGTCAACACCCTTAAAGAGCGATAGCTGACCATCTCCACAGGGGTAGGAACTTTCGGGTGAGGGCCCCAAAGCTGAACTCCATGGTGCAATGGTCAGACCAAATGACCTGACCAAACTTGAGATTTTCAATCTCAAGACCCAGCTGGAACACTAGATCGAGTGTGTGGTTGTGTTGATGGGTAGCAGAAGCAACCACTTGTGACAGACCCAGTGATTGCATCAACTGGAGGAGGTCGTAACCAAAACATGAGGATTCATCATCGACCTAAGCATTGAAGTCCCCCAGGATTAAGCACCTGGGGGACACCGACACCTGGTCGATGATGAAGTCCACTACCTCCTGAAGGAATTACCCTCCTGCCTCATGGGGGTGGTAAATGAGGAGAATCCTATAACCTGCACCTGTACCTCCAAGCACAGTGACACGCTTAAAAGATCAAGTGCAACCAAATGGGTGCACTGCGAAGCCCAGACTGGATCAAAAAATGATGGCCACTCCCCCACCCCTGTGATCCTTCCTCAGACAGTGCACCATGGTATACCCAGTGGGAATGGCAGCCTCAAAAATTGAGCCCACACTGTCACCCAGCCAGGTCTCCGTGATGCAAGCCAGGTTGACAGAAGAAATCAAGTCAGCAAAAATAGAGGTCTTGTTCCTCATTGACCTAGCATTGCAAAGCTCTGCCCAAAGAGGATTAGAGGACACAGCCAGTCCTCTAGCTACCTGCCCACTCAGTCTAGTGGGAACTGTGGGTATGGCCCCTCTCTAGGCTCCGTTTACACCCAGGGCATCTCCTGCACCAGATAACCTCAATGCTGCTCACTGTCCCCTCCTGAGCTGCCCTCAGCACCCATTAAACAAAATGCTTTCTAGTAATACCGACTTCCCTACAGCTCCTCGCTGCAGTACTGGAAACTGGGATGTCAGTAAAAGGGCAAAGGTCGAGGAGCCAAAGGAAGCATAGGTAAAACAGGGAAAGCCAAGGCACCAACACATCTCTCAGGCTGGCAAGACCAGTCACGAAACAGCACCAGATGGAATAAGAAGGTGCAAAGAAAAAGAGAAACCCTCAGACTTTGACAGTCAGATAAAACAGACTCCCATATACTCACGCACGCAAACACCACCCATTCACCAAACTCCCCACATAGAAACAAAATAACCCCTTAACCTCCTACAATTACATGCTGCAACACTCACACAACTATCACAACAGTCTTCAATAAACACATGCACCACAGTCACACACCATACACCCCCAAATCAATCCTACAATCACAAATATAAACCCCCTCCACCAAATCTTGGTTTACAATATATAAATATCCAACTGTTTATAGCAGCACGTAAAAATAGTAGGCCAAATTGAGTAGTCACTAGAAGTCGCAAAAATTCTAAATTGTTTTAAACCTGAAGAGCTCCCACTTCTTCAGGAAGATGATGTAAACAGTCTTCCAGGTGTTATCTCTCACATAGCCCTTACAAAGACCACCAGATTTAACTTTGAGAAGAAACTGACTGATAGGCACTATCACTGCCCAAAGTACTTCAATTAATCCCAAAACAGAGAAAACAAAGAAAGGTCTGACCATAGCCTGGGTTCAGAGTTTATCTCCTCTAGTGTTCAAGTCCAGCAATAGGTCTCCAGAGGTCCTAAATCCAAGGGGCCAATGATGTCAGCTGTGGCAAGATACAGGGGGAATCCCACCAGCACCCCACAATGGACCACCACCGGAGATATACATGAACCTCTGCTTCCATCAGTATCAAAACCAGCCCACCGGCTGACCCTCCAGAAAGCCTAGGAGGAACCCGGGACACAACACCTACTCTTCAGTGGGCCTAGTTCCCAGCCTCCTGCATGGCACATGAATCTGGCAGCTGCCACCCCTAAATTACAGGCAGGTCCCTCATAGCCACCAAACAATAACACCTGGACAAAGTTCTCAACTCAGGGACTCCTATTCAGGAAGATTATTTTTGTCCCACTGAAGGAAAATCAGACAAAGTTTCTGGTTTCAGTCCAACCATCAAGCTCTTTTCCAGATGACACATGAACTACCAGGCTCCCTGCAGGATAGTTCCACCTCAGGTCCACCGACAGAACAGTTCCACCTCTGTGGGCCCCAACTTCCAGACCTGGGCACTCACAGACCTTCTCCTCTTCTCAAATTCATCTCGGACCAGCTTCAGATAGTCACCAAAGCAGGTAAGACACCTTGGCTCTCTTAAACAAAGGCTGTTTTTTTAAACCAAAGGTAGCAATGTATTCTGATAGACTCCATGGTTTTAGATGGTAACTAGAGGAGTCACTGATCTAAAAATGGTATAATGTGTTGGTGACTCCAAAATTTTACTCCCTTTCTCTAAACCCAGAAACAACCTAGCCTAACTACTTCACTCAAATACCCTACCTAACTACCACTAAAACTTACAAAAAATTAAAAATTAAAATATGCTGACTGCTCTGTTGAAATTAAAACAAACTGACTGCTCTGCTGCATGATGGCTAGCCCACCATGGCCGCCATCATTACAAGGATACTATATATCAGGTTTACTTCCTCCCCATCTATGATGTCCCCTTGAAGGTGACCCAGAATAAGGTGAATAGGACAGACAAGCAGAGGAGGAGTAGCTGAGGAAGATGTACTGTAGTACCTGAAGTCTGTTGACCTAGCAGCTCTGAAGTGGATGAACTGCTTATGGTTGGCATTGTACAAGTAGAAGGAGTATTCACCTGGTTATAGCTGGTGCACAGAAGGACAGCAGATGCTGCTGGGCTTGGGGCTAGAAGAAGTTGCAAGGGAAGGTGAGTTTCAAAAGTATTAATACAAGATTGTAGCTCAGATAAAGATGTTGCTAGCTGAGCCATGAATTCTTGAATTTCAGATAAAGGAGCAGGAACAGACTGGGAAATGAGCTGGCTAGGTGTATGATCTCTGGCAGACTGAGATTTAGTAGCTATGAATAAATTACACAGTTTTTGCTTCTGGGCTGAAGCTTCATATGGAATACCAAGTTTTTTTCATTTCAGACTCAAGGTGGGTTAACAGTCCATTCCTTTATAGATTAGTTTGACTTTGAAGATCTTTTGTGAGATGGCTGTGAGTTTGAAGAAGTTCGAGGAGACCCAGAAGGACCTTCTTTGGCATTTGTAGAGGAGAATTGATAGGAGTGGAAGAGGCCACAGTGCCAATAAGCAACTTCATATTGCACTTCAGAGGAATGAACTCTGGGTGGAGGAACTTGAGCCTTTTACAAACCTTGAAAGAATAAGGGACAGTATATTCTCTCCAAGGTCATGGGGAAGCATTTCAACTGGCAGTGTCAAGAAGAAGAATGAACCACAGGCAGCTAGGGATGGTTAATGAACACTGTCATGGATGGAACAGCTCCAGTGAGGCATTCACTTTAAGCTTGCAGGTTGCAGAATCAGATATGTGGCAGATGAGGTTGAGCCCTTAATCTTGTAGCAGTTGAAGAGCTCTTGTAATAACAATAAGATGTGAGTGTGAGATGTTGCTGTTTACTTGGAAGTGCAGACTCCCATCTCAGGTGGATGAAGTCAAACCTACCTACACTTGTAGACCTCAGAGGGTATGAGTTAGGGAGACAGAGTCTGTTATGGTCACTGATGAGGCTGTAAGAAATGGATAGGCAGCAGATCACTGCCTTAGGCAGAGAAATAAGGCAGAGGAGAGGAGAAAAGAGGTGTGATACTAGGTAAGCGAGGCAGAAGTATTGAGTAGGATAAGTGCTGGTCTGCTGGAAAGTACATTTAACAAAGCAGTAGACAGTGAAGCTTGGACAAAGACATTTGATCATAATGAACTCAGAGGACCAGTTTAGGCAGCTGGTAAAATCCAGCAAAGGAGAGATATAGAGAGCTCCAGAGCTGGTAAGGGAGCAGGCAGCAGTATGAAAAACAGGGAGCTGCAGCTTTAAACCAGGCAGTGATATCAGCATGCATCACAATCAGGAAGTATGTAGGGCTCCAAAATGGAGTTAGGTGGCTTCAAGAATCAGATTGAAATGGAAAAAGAAAGGAGGGTAGCACAAATTGAATATGGAACAGAGCCAAGGAGAAGCCACAGAGCAAGCCAAGAAGAGGAGAGGTATGGGATGAGCGGTGGGGAGGACCATTGAGCGTAACACCAAAGGGGCAGTGAATCAAAGCACAACAGGAAAGAAAGGAGAAGGACAGAGAGGGATAGAGCACCAATGGAAAAAACAAAAGAGAAAAAAGAAGAACAGAGTGAGGGAGATGGGGGGAAGGGAGGACAGCAGGGACCATTTAGGAGAAACTACAGAAAGGCAGACACAGAAGCAAATGAAGACAAGCAAAAGGGGAAAACAAGTGAAATGAAGAACAGAGAGCAGTCCATGAGCACAGCCACACAGACCACACAGCAGCTCAGGTGCTGAAAATAAGCTAATAGTGGTCTGCTGTAAGAGGCTGATTTTTATTTGGTTAGTGGGAGGAGTTATTCCCCCACACTGAACCTTGAGCTAAGCCCTCCCATTGAAAACTATTAATTAGATTTTTGTTGCCCACTTGTAATTACCAAACACTTTTCTGCCACCAATACAGACACCCATTGGCACCAGTGTTTAGGAGGAGCATAGAGATTCTTGTTCATATTTTTTGGGCTTGCCCAAAACTGTTTGCATTCTTGGAAGAGGTGCATAAAGCCATTCAACATGTCTTATGTAAGTAAGTCCCAGAGACATTCTCAGATCTGGTCCTGGGTTTCCCTTGCCTATTTCAGGGCTCCGATGCATTTCAAAAATTGGGACAAATGTTGAGAGTAGCTGCTTTGAAATATATAACCACTGAATGGTTTTCACCATCAATAGGGCAGTGGAAGCAACAGATTAATCATATTGAATATATATAGTACAGAGACTATCACCATTGAGTTTAAACTACACAGGGATAAGATTTTAGAGTTCTGGTGCCCCTGGCATAGCTTTTTTCTCCCCTGGAGGAGATGGGGAAAGCTGTCTAGCAAGCCTTATAAATCAACGTTTTCATATTTAGACTACATACCCATTGCTCCCATTTCTAGAAATATGATGCCTTCTTTTACAGGTACATGGACATTTATGAACCTCATTCCCTCTACTTTTCTTAGAGAGGGAACTATGTTTGCTATGGACATTTGCTCTCCTAAGCAATTCAGTGAACTTTTATTTGGTATGCCGTCTTGATAGCAACACCCACACAGCAAATCCCCATAGTTAAACCCTGACAGCAGCTGTATTTGCAGTGACGGGGATTTCACTGCGATGGACTCTGCGGTGATGAGGGGCATATATCTAACTTCACTGTCTGTGTGAGGTGAAGTTAGATATCTAAAGTAGGGGGGTGCAGGGTGCACAGTGCCCCGCATGGGGAGGTGTGGGGGTGCAGCCCCGTCCCACATTGCCATGATCGAGTGTGGCAGTCAGTGGTGGAGTGTTGCCAGTCACTGCAGGGACATGTCGGTGTTGAGGCGGTGACTGGTTTTTGTTGGTGATGGGGACTTCACTGCGCGGGATGTCATGCCGGCGTCATGGATCCTATTTTCATGAATCTGATTATATTTTACTTTTAACAGGCAATACAAGAAGAGGGAAATGCTGGTTGCAGACTGTTTTATGTTACTGATTCTTTTTACATTTTTACTTTTTATGTTACTATCATGTTTTAGTCTATATATACTGTTGTAACATTTGTATGTGCTTGGACCATGCTTCACAGTTTTGCTTGAATTGTACTTAGATTTTGGTCCCTTTTTTAATAAATGCATTTGAAGTTTTTTAAAAAAGAAAAAGGCAATCAAGAGAGTTTGGGGCATATATGACTCCCAGTACAATGGACTCGCCCTGAAAACTGCCTTGCACAATAACAATGCTGCCCTCCTGGTCTGCATACTGATGGTGGATCCCCATTTGTAGCACCTTTCTGCAAAGAACCACCACCCACTCTGTGTAGATGAAAATGCATTATGGTAACTATTACCAACCAAGTAACAATGGAGATGGGGGGGCATCCTCAGCAGAAAGATGGGTCTTCTGTATGTTCTGTATGAGAGTCATATAACTCTTCATGTCCTTAAGTTTCAGGTGAACTTCCCTTCCTAATGGAACAGTATGCCTCTTTTCAGATGACACAAAGATCTGCAACAGGGTTGATACACAAGGAGGCGTGGAAAGGATGAGAAGGGACTTGGCAAGGTTGGAGGAATGGTCAGAAGTATGGCAGCTAGGATTCAATGCAAAGAAGTGCAAAATAATGCACCTGGGAAACAAGAACCCAGGGGAAGAATACACAATGTGGGGGAGGTAGTAACAACAACAAAAAAGGAAAGGACCTGGAGGTAATCATATCAGATGACCTTAAGGTTAGCAAGCAATGTGAGAAGGCAGTAGGGAGGGCTGGGGGTATACTGGGATGCATAGGGAGAGGCATCACCAGCAGAAAACAGGAAGTTGTTATCCCTCTGCACAGACAGTTGGTGAGACCCCATCTGGAGCACTGCGTCCAGTTCTGGAGACCCCATCTCTGCAAGGACATAGACAGGATAGAGGCAGTCCAGAGGAGGGCAACTAAAATGGTGCAGGGTCTGCAAGAGAAGCCATATGAGGAGAGACTAAAGGAGCTTAATATGTATACCCTTGAGGAAAGAAGGGGAGAGGGGGGACATGATAGAAACTTTTAAGTACCTCAGTGGAATCAACAATGTCCAAGAGGGTAGCATCTTTCAGAAAAAGAGATGTGTAAGAACAAGGGAACTCAATTTAAAGATAGAGGGGGGTGGTGCAGGGGCAATGTGAGGAAGTATTATTTCACAGAGAGGGTAGTGGATGCATGGAACAGCCTTTCTGAGGAGGTTGTGGGGTCTAAAACTGTGGTAGAATTCAAGAATGCATGAGACAGACATAAGGCAATTCTTGTGGGGGGTTAGGAAGAAATAGGCTGTTTATTAACTAGGATCTGCAGTCTATCCTGTAGGTAGGGAAATGGGCAGACTAGATGGGCCAAGCGGTCCTTATCTGCCGTCAAAGTCTATGTTTCTATGTTTCTATGAGTTCAAACCTTTAACATTCCATAATATTACTTTTAAAAAATCATAGGATGCCATATCTCTTGTTGCAAGAACAAAACTGTATGAAAACTGTGGGCATAAAATGGCCCCCCACACCCCCAACCCCCAGCCATACCCAGCAGAGAAGCACCAACAGTGTCACAGTATACTGTTGACCAAATAAGAAAGGGTTTAAGAGGCATTTAGGTTTAGATGGCCTCGAGGGTAGGTTTCTAAATTAGCTAAGGCATACATTGCACCTACTTTAACATATATTTAACTTGAGTTTGTGTTCTGGTAGTTTTCCTACAGCATGGAAACAAAGTAAAATAATTCCTATTTTTAAAGGGGGGGGGAATGGATGATCCTGGAAATTATTGTCCTATTGCTTTGTTACCAGTTCTGTCCAAATGTTTAGAAAAACAGGTTCACTTACAAATCATGGAATATTTGGAAAAATATAATATTTTGACATCTTTGCAATCAGGATTTAGAACAGGATATTCTACAACATCAGCACTGATCAAATTCAATGATCTAGTATTCACCTCTTTAGATGCTGGACTTGAGACTGCTGTGATATTTGTAGACTTATCAAAAGCCTTTGACCTGGTGAACCACGCTTTGTTACTAAAGCAGATAAAACATCTGGGTATTACTGATGGACCTGGGGAGTGGGTTAAATCTTACTTGGAAGGAAGATCACAGAAGGTTTTAGTGTCTCAGACACTATCCCAGAGTAAAGAATTAAAGTGTGGGGTACCTCAGGGATCTATCTTAGGTCCCATGCTGTTTTTGATGTTTATAAATGATCTTCCAAAAAAAGTAAAACACACTACCCTTAGACTTTATGCTGACGATACAGCATTGATAGCCACTGGGGAAAATAAGATTGAACTCGTACAGAGGCTACAGACTGACTTTAGTGCTACCGAGGAGTGGTTCACCAGGTCAAGGCAGCCAATGAATATAAGGAAAACCGAAGTTCTTTACTATGGATTAAAAGAAGAAATATCATTTAATATAACTACTTCTAAAAATTTTAAGTACTGACCCCCCCAGCTTGCTGCTCACCAGCCTAATTGTTCTCTCTCTTATCCCCCTGTCTTATCAACACTAGGCCCATCCATCCCCTTATTCTTCCTTTCCCAACCTCGGATAGGAGCTCACTACCCTGAGTTGTGACATTCTACCATGCCCCGTACTTTATAGTATTCAATCCCGGGGCTCACACATACTCCTTTTCTCCAGCCACCTTCTCTACATCCAGCTTTACCAACTCCTTTCTGTGCACCGTGCCCTCCTAGCCTTTCTCCCCCTACTTCCCTCCCTCTCTTCCCCCCTACCTTCACCTCTACCTGGTGTATATTTTTATTTTATTTTTTCTTCTGTTACTTCCTCCTGCAACCTTAGATAACCTGCTTTATCTTCCTATAGACACTTCTATGTATGTAAATACCGTGTAATCTGTACAATATCTGTATAATTCTATGTACATATGAACTTCTTTTTCTTCCTCTCTGTAAAGAGTATTATCTGTATTGCCTTGTAAATACCTGTGTTGACCTGTATGTACAATTGTTCATGCTCCACTCAGGTCCATCTTGCAAATGAGCTTCTGCTCAACGATGAACGCCTGGTTAAATAAAGACTTGATTGATTGATTGATTGATTGATTAAAGGTATAAATTTTGAACAAGTTACAGAATACTGTTATTTAGGTATTTTATTTCGTGCAAAATTGAAATTCACGCAACATGTTATAAACTTGTTAAAAACTACAAACAAAAAACTAGGAGCTTTGAGACATACATCAGAGTGTCTGGACTTAAGGACCTGTAGGATCTTGGTAGAACAGCAGATTATGCCAGCATTAGAGTATGGAAATATTATAGGGTAACAAATAAAAGTATGTTAGCCAAATTGGACAAGCTTTATTATAGACTGGCAAGGTTCATATTGGGATGTAGTTTTCACATGCATCACTGTAAATTACTGAGTGTATTTAAATTGGTATACTTTAGAGGCAAGAAATTACACAGTTTGGCTTAAACTGCTGCATAAATACATTATAAAATATCCAGTATACTTTGGCCCAGATATTCAAACTGCGCCAGGCTGTGGCGCAAGCTTGGGCACAGCGCAACTTGGCTGCGCAGGGGTGTGGACTGGGCGATATTCAACAGAGCTGCGCCATGGCTCAGTAGCTTTGAATATTGCACCCTGGCCACCCCCAGTGTGCATGGCACAGTGGCACTGCGTTAGCACATGTGGCCAGAGTGGAGCATGGAGATGTGCTAGCACAAGTTCCATTGCGCCATGCACAGCAACTGCGATATTCAAAAGTTGACATGCAAATGGAGCCATAATGTATGCAAGGCACACATGGGGCCATTTGCATGTCATTATGGCTCAATTTGCATGCAGGTGCGCCAATCCCCGATGACTTGTGCCTGGCACCTTGTCAGGCAGTAGCCGTCGGGGACCGACACCCCCTGCAGCCTTATCGCGGGCATTTGTAGTAAAAAAAACTATTATGTCCAATATCTCTGGTGGTCCAGTGGACCACTATCTGTCCAATTGCAGGCATCTGTACAAGAAGAAGATATTCCCTCCTATATCCCTGGTGGTTCAGTGGACCGCTATCTGCCCGATTGCGGGCATCTACAAGAAGAAGATATTCCCTCCTATATCCCTGGTGGTCTAGTGGTACCCCCCACCTGCCCACTGAGCCCTACCACCACGATCCCCCCTGGTCAGCCGGCGGGCGGCAGCACCCCACCCGCCTGCCGCCCTGCCACCGACTGACACCTCAATAGGGCTGCACGCCCATTGGTTCACATGTGAGCCAATGGGAGTGCAGCCACTCACTCTACACATTCCAGATATGTGAATGCGGTGGGACTCAGTGGGTGGGTGGGTGGGGGTACCACTAGACCACCAGGGATATAGGAGGGAATAGCTTCTTCTTGTACAGATGCCCACGATCGGGCACATAGCGGTCCACTGGACCACCAGGGATATAGGAGGGAATATCTTCTTCTTGTACAGATGCCCGCGATCGGGCAGATAGCAGTCCACTGGACCACCAGGGATATAGGAGGGAATATCTTCTTTTTGTACAGATGCCTGTGATCGGGCAGATAGCGGCCCACTGGACCACCAGGGATATAGAATGACTTCCTCTTTTTTTACAGATGCCCTCGATCGGGAATGGGGGGGCGCCGCCAGGTGCAGCAGGAGCTCTGGTGGCCACCCACAGGTGACAGCTGCCGTGTTGCACCCTGCAATGCGGCAGTTCACCTGTGGGTGGCCATAAGTTGTTCTTTTTTTTTTTGGCTCAGCTTTGTGCTGGTGCAGGTAGGGATTGTGCATGCATGGCTCTGCACATCCCGGGCTGAATATCTGGCTGTGCAGAATATGCATGGGCACGCTCCCCCTATCTGTGCCTGCATACATTACTGATGTGTGTCGACGCATCGGGATTTGTGCCGCGCACTTTTCCCTTTTGAACATCGCGCCGGGGCGCATCAGTGGGTTGCACATGGTGCAACACTGTTGCGCCATGCACAACCCTTTTGAATATCTGAGCCTATATTTCTACTAATGTAATGTCATGTCCTCATACTGAAAGAGTATTGACTAGGTCGGTGCACGAAAATAAGATAGTAGCTCTCAGACAAAGAACAAAATTTATGGTAAAAACTTCAAAACATCACACTTCAGTAAGGTGGAATAGACTACGGCATTAAATGCATATTTTAACATCACATCATGAATTTAACAGAAATTTGCAATCTCTCTTTACTATTGAATGTTGATGTTGCTGTGTATGTTAAAAGTAACAAGGTTAAGAATGTGTATTATTGTATTGTAGAATTGATGTGTCATTATGTTTATAAATGCTTGTTGTATTTTATAAACAAGGTTTAACATCTAACAGGACTGTCTTGAAAACCAGGGCCCAGATATTCAAAAGCATTGCACATGGCGCAACAGTGTTCACATTGAAGAAAGCATGCATAAACAGCATATAGTTCACAGTTAAGGAGCATAATTAAGTCCAGATTTTAGACAAACTCAGGTGAAAGATGTATCCCCAGCTGAGAGGTCAGATGAGGGTGAGGGAGCATGAAACAGGCCATCTGAAATAACAAGCATAGTGTTCCACATATAGTGGAAACAGCAATCCAGATAAAGTCTGCCACATCTACTCATTAACACAGGTGGAAACAATTATTCTTTTGGCACAAGTAAAATATTTGAGCTGCTTAGAGTAGAAAATGGCAGGAACACAATTATGGTGCAGTTTGTTTAAAGGAAATGGTCACCTCCAGAAACTGAGGTTCCTGTACTACTTTATTACTAGTGGGCTGATACACAAAGCCCCCAGTAGTATACTCATGAAACAATGTTAGTGCTGTCAAGTAGTTGGGGCTTGGTCTAGGTGGTTCTAGACATCCATGACATCCTCTGATGAGCCCCGCTGGGGTCACAGTGAGCATTGAGGGTCAAGCCGGGACTGGAAAAATTGATCCACCTTCTCCACAGTGTTGAATATACTGTATGTTGGAGGCCTTGGAAAGATACAAGCAGGATCATTGGGTACCAAAGTGAGTACTTTTGTCCCATGTTCCTGAGGCTGGCTTTTATCTTGTTGAAAGACTGCCAGCACTGTAACACAGAGGCTGGCTAATCATAGTAAAAAGATAGTATAGTCTCTGGTCAGCCACAATGACATCTGAACATCTCATGCTGCTTTCAGGATAATCTCCTTATCCTGATATCAGAGAAGCTTGAATATCAGGGTCTGAGGCTTGACCACAGAGGTTGCTGGCTTCACTCTATATATGCTATGGGCCAGTCCATCTCAAAATGATAGATCACTGGGTCCAGCTGCAGCCACTTTGGGAGGCTGGTTTTTAAATACTGAATCAGATTGGTTCCTTCCAGGCCCTTTCTGGCCTAAATCACCATCTTGGATGGTGGGAGGAAGCAAGAGGGGGGAAGAGATACATTTTTTTTTCACCTCGTAGGAGGGAGCTTGATATTCCAAAGTCTGATCAGTCAGTTGACATACTCTTTCCCTACCAGTAGCTGTTGCAGGGATCTCTACTGAGATGCTAAAATCATGGGCTGGTAATAGACACCTTCAGGAATGGCCTAGAGCTCAGGATTGCGGCAGCCACATTGGTTGGGTGCACAACTGACCTCCCTAGAAAGTAAGTTTAAGGGACTATGCTGGATTAATGGGAAAGGAAACCAAAGAACAAAGTACAAGAAAATATTTATTTGAGACACAAAAAGGGAAAACAGAGGTATTTGTCTACCTTTATTGCATGGCCGGTGGACACACTTGGGTAAACAAAGCCCCTTTTGTATGCATTCTATTGATGGTGACATTTGCATGTATTTTTGAATCTGAAAAGTATTTGGCTTTGGTGCAATATGAGAATATTATATACTATCTTGGCAGCATGTGTTTTTAATATTGAGGTGATGACTATGTCTTTCTAACAATACATGTTTGGCAGATAATATGATAATATTGTAATCAAATGTTCCATTTTCCGTTCATAAAGAGCAGTTCTAACTTCTAACTTGGATGCTCTGATATGATTGTATACAGTATGAGTGATGAAATAATTATGTTACTGTTTCTCTTTTTTCACTATATGTATGTTTGTGTTTGTATATGTGTATTATACTGTAAATATTGTTTTGGTTGTATACCACATGTATACATTTAAATCTTCTTTGGTGTTGCAATAATAAATTCCTCCTCCTCCTACTACTACTACCTTTACATTTGCAGTAGGTTTACTCTATTTTAACTTCAGCAAGGCATTTGACTCTAGACCACACACAAGGTTGTTGAAGAAATTAAAGGATCTGGAAGCAGCAAAGACCTACTGTAGTTAAATGGATGAGAAGTTGGTCAGGGGGAAGACAACTAAGAGTGGTGGTAAATAGGATAAAATATGGGGAAAGGGATGCCTTGAGTAGGGTACCTCAAGATTTGGTCCTGGGAACAATCCTTTTCAATATTTTCATCAGTGACATTGGAGAAATGAATACAGGGCAAGATGTGTCTCTTCACAGATGACACTAAGCTCTATTGCACGGTAGACCTTAAGAATAGGGTAAGGTAGTTGCAGAGGGACTTGCAAAAGTTAGAGAGGAGGTCCAAGGTCTGGCTGTTGAAATTCTGTGCCAAACAGTGCAAGGTGATGTGCATAGGAAACAAGAACCCCAGGAAGGTATATTGGATTGGAAGAGATAAGCTGGTTAAGCTGGCCACTACTTCAGAGGAAAAGGACCTAGGGGTCATCATAAATTACTCACTAAAACAAACTAGTCAATATAACAAGGCCTACAGCAAGGTAACCAGAATGCTGGGGTGTATTGGAAGGGGTTGTGATAGCAAGAGGAAAGAGGTAATACTACCTCTCTATAGATCACTGATGAGACCCCATTTGGAGTATTGTGCTCAGTTCTGTAGTCCTCATTAATCAAAGACAGAGACAGGCTAGAGACAGTGCAGCACAGAGTAACCAAAATGATTAAGCGTCAACAGGGCAGACTCTATGAGGATTGGCTTAGGGCACTAAACATGCACTTGCTGGAGGGCAGAAGGAAGGGGATACATAACAGAGGCCTTCAAGTTCCCTAAAGGAATAAACAAGATAAACTGTGAGGAAATATTTAGCAGGAATAATGGGTTAAGAAAAAAATAGGGACATGAATGTAAGCTGGTGGGGGAGGGAGATTCAGGAGGGGGTTAAGAAAGTTTTACTTTACCGAGTGAGTGGTTGAGCTGAGGAACAACCTATCAGCAGAGAAGGTGGGCGCAAAAACCATTCATGGGTTCAAGCATGGCTGTGATAGAGTAAAGGACTTAATAGTTACTCAAAGAGGTAGGAATGAGGCAGGGAGGTGGGAGAAAAGAAATGCAAAAACCCCATCTGGACAATAGGTCACTGGTAGTATAGCGTAAAACAGGGCAGACTGGATGGATCAATGGTCTTTTTTGGCTGACATTGTCTATGTTTCTATGTTATGCTTAAAAGGAATTACCTAGCACCAATCATTAAACAAGCCCATTTCTTTTGAAATTTCTTTTTATCCCTCCTGGTCACCCTCGCCCTTCCACTTCTTCAGGTTTGCTCAATGCCACCCAACCCTCACTGAGTCTGCCCCAGAGTGCCTCTGGTGACCCCTACCTGCCTTTTTCTCCTTCCACGGAGCACCTTGCTCAGCGAGGTCTGCCTGTGATTACAGACTGGGTGGCTGGAGCGGCCGTCATCCGGAACGCCGAGGGAGGTTTTCCGGTTTTCTTGTCCCTTCCCTTCCATCCTGCTGAGAACACCTGACTCGGGCAGAACATGCATACGCACGCCTGCCAAGTGCCTGATGGCATCCTCCCCTCCCCGGCTCCCCCCAAAGGAAGCCGCCATTGCCCCGAGAGTCGGTGCTTCCACCGGCTCTCCTGGACGTCGGGTGTATTAAACACCCCTGGTATCCCTCGCCGAAGGAGGAGAGGATCCATGGGGACACTTGATCCTCCTTCCCCCTGCCGACCCCAGGCAACCCAAGTCCGTATCTGAACCCGGGTCGCCGGTGTCGTGCGAGGTGTGGCGTCCAGCGCCTCAACCCGCCACCGGGGCGGCCACAAGCCCATTTCTGTGCCTATGTTAAATTATTTGGTCTGACCCTTAAAGTATATCTTCCTATACTATCATTCATCTCTTGTCCAGTTTCCGAAGTCTCTCTCATGCCTAAATAACACACCATTCACTTGCACAAACTACACTACTGTTTGTCTCTGGTACATAATTTACTGCAGACTCATTGGTTGATACATGGTCATCACCATCCCTCACTACTTGAAGGCATCCTATAAACTGTTGTGTTTTAACTGTTTCGCCAACAGACATGAAGATGGTTATAATTTAGACCTCTGATAAATAAACTTACTGACATAATCAACAGAATTTATTTATGTATTGAATTTTGTTGAATGGGTAGGCCCACTGAGACTAGATGTTCCTGGGGGGAGGGATACCGATGGTAACCAACTGAAATTGAACCAGATTAAGCTGTTGGTGGTATTTTTAGTGAAGCCTGGACAAGTTGGACATTCTTTATTAAATGACATCTGACCACTATTCTGTCATGCCCCTTTTCTCTGTCAGAACTCCTTCCTGGCTTTGAAAGCTAGCTCTTTGGACAGTCTTGAAAGCATATATTTTTACCCAAATAGTGTATATTTAGATTTAACACAGACCTACTGGTTTGAGAACTAAAAACACAAGAAATAAATTATTTCAGAATGTTGCCTAATATGGGGAATAATAGGCAGTCTTCATTCTGCCTTTGTTATTTTTCAGTTTCTCAAAATACTCCAGTTGATTATGTGTTTAAACAATGACCTCAGTGCTGTTTTCCAGGTGGCCTGAACAAACTGACTTTAGAATCCTTCCTTATATGGTGGCAGGTTTGAGGACATAACAGTTGATGTACATTTTATAGTACTTTGATGTAATCAATAAGCATTCCAACCATTACTGAGTCATAGCAGAGAAGAAAATGTATTTACTTGACTAAGATAAAATGCTGTATTTAATACATGATAAAATTATTAGCTAAAGGACTATGGTGCTATCGTTTTTACTCAATAGATGTGATTCACCAGAAGAAGTCATCCACAATTAGTGTATACATCCATTTCCTGACCTTTCACCACTCTGTATCTTTGACAACCTGCTTTCTGACTTTTCACAACCAGTTTATGCTACATTTTGTCTGTTGGGGGAAAAAAATGAAAACTGCTCTGTCACATTTTTATATTTGGTTCCTCACCATGAAAAGCAACTATCCAATTGTGAATTCAGTTGTTTGCTTTACATCAAGAACATGCACTGTATCGTAGAGTGCATTTATACTTTTTCACAGAGAAGCATAGACACCTTTGGGTTTCTGTATGCTATACTGTACTACCAGAACTTTTTTTTGTAATCAAATAATAAAAGAATATTTCATACCCTGAGACGTGTCAGTTTCTCTCTGTAGCAACTCATCCTGGACTATTAGCTCCAGCATCAATTGGCTCCCATGTGAATTCATTCCCGGACAATTTGCTCCCACTACATAGCATACTGTACTCCAACAACAATTACAGAGTGACTTCCACTTCTACAACCCTTGAGTACATTGAATTATCTGGTGGGCGTACGGCACCTACCTGGAGTTTATTTAAAATATTTTTTCTGTGGGTGAATTGTTCAGGGACGAATTGACATGGAAGTCGATTGACACCGGAACTAATAGTCTGTGGCACGTTGTCACGGAGCAAAATGACAGGGACAAATTGACATGTAGCCTTTCATACCTGTCCTACCTACCACTGTACTTGGGAACTTTAACAATTGTTAAATGGTGCAGTGTGGTCTGCTGGTTAGAGCACCATCTTAGAAACTGGGAGATCACAGATTCAAATCCTGCTAGAGCCAAATAGAAATTCTGTGACCTTGGAAAACTCAGTTAACCTGTTAGTGTTCCAGTCCACAGTGCTGTAGAAATTGGTTGAATCAGGACCACACTGGAAATAAAATGTTGCATCTCAGCTGGGCTGTTGTGGGTGAATAGTTACATACTAACATACTAAAATGCCAGCAGAATAGGCCTAATGGTCTTTTGTGTCTGCTCATTTGGTCAGCCCCCACCCTGGAAGCTGACCTTGCTGCCCCCTCTCCCACTCTGGCTTCTCCCTTCCCAGTCCCGGATATTCTTGCTGCACTGGTTTTTGCTTCCAAAACCCATCCCCTGTACCTAGCCCACTCCCCTCTTGAACCCCTCCACCGTTTCTGCCTCCACCAGCCCCCTGGGCAGAATATTCCATGGATCCACCACCCTCTCAGTGAAGTAGCACCTCCTCCTTTCTCCAGTGAATCTCCCCCCCTCCAGCTTCCACCCATGCCCTCTAGTTGCCCCCCCTTCCTTCGAAGCACCCTGACTGCTCCTCCCCTATTTACCCCCTTCATGTACCTGAAGACTTCTATCATGTCCCCCTGGTACCACCTCTCTTCCAATGTGTACATATTTAGCTCTTCGAGCCTCTCCCCATAGGTCCTATCCTCTAAGCTCCAAATTATTTTAGTTACCCTCCTCTGGACCCTCTCCAGGAGTTCAATGTCTCTCTTTAAATGTGGCCTCCAAAACTGCACACAGTACTCAAGGTGCGGCCTCACCAAGCAGTTATACAGTGGGAGTATCACTTCCCTCCTTTCTGGAGGTGAGCCCCCTAGCGATGCATCCAAGCATCCTGTTGGCTTTGCCACTGCCCTCCTACAAGTCTCCGAGTTGATCTTCTTGACATCCATCACCACTCCAAGGTCCCTCTCAGCCATTGAGACTTGTAGCATCCCCCCCCCCCAGGGTGTACACTTGGCCCAGGTTTCTGGCTCCCAGGTGCAGCACCTTGCATTTCCCTGCATTGAACCTCAGCTTCCACTTTCTAGACCACCTTTCCAGAGCCTCCAGGTCACCCTGTAGGGCCACCCTCCCCTCCTCCCCATCCACCAGTTTTGAGTCATCCGCAAAGAGACTCATCTCACTCCTGATACCCTTTCTTATGTCAGAGACATAGGCATTGAAGAGGAGGGGTCCAAGGACCAATCCCTGAGGGACTCCACTAATGGCCCTCCTTGGGGATGAGACTATCTCACCAACCACAACCCTCTGGACCCAGTTCTGGAGCCAATTGCCTATCCATCTGATCATCTGGTTCCCAACCCCTATTTCTCCCAGATTATCCAACAGGCCCCCATGAGGAACAGAGTCAAATGCCTTGCTGAAGTCAAGAAAGACGAAGTCCACTGGTCTACCCAGGTCCAAGGCACTCATCACCCAGTCATAGAACTCCACAAGGTTTGTCTGACATGATTTCCCAGGGATGAATCCATGCTGTCTATCGCCAGGCACCCCAACTTTTTCAGGCTCACCCCATGTCTCTCCTTGACAATGCCCTCCATCACCTTGCCCACCACTGATGTCAGGCTGACTGGCCTGTAGTTCCCTGCCACCTCCCTTGATCCCCCTTTGTGGATAGGCACTATATGTGCCACCTTCTAGTCCTGGGGCACCTACCCTGTCCTCAGAGAGATGCTGAAGAGCTCCGCCAGGGGTTTCACTAGGACATCCTCCAGTATTCTGGGATGTAATTTATCCGGCCCTGGTGCTTTCTCCATCTTAAGGGACCTGAGGGCTTCCCTCACTCTCTCTGCTGTGATTTCCACCTCCGCTACCTCGTCCCCCTGCTTTGCCTTCCCCCCACCTGCCAGTGATGCCCCCCTCCCCAGACCTGACGATCGGTGAGGTCCCCTCAATTTCACCATCTCCTCCATGTATGATGCAGTCCTCCCATTTTCCTTGGTGAAAACTGAGGCAAAGTATTCATTTAATACCTCAGCCTGCTCTCCCGGGCCTTGTGCCCATCCCTCCCCTGTTTTAATGCTGCTAATCTGCCCCTTCACCCTTCATTTTTCCCCAATATATCTAAAGAACCCCTTGTTCCCTCTCCTAATTTCCCTGGCCAGGTTCTGCTCCTTTCTTGCCTTAGCCACCCTCACCACCCTAGTGGCCCTTCTGGCCATCAGCTCGTACTCCCCTAGGTCCCTTTCACTCCTTGAGCACTTGAATTGCCTATAGCATGCCTTCTTTCCCCTCACCACCTCCTGAACCTCCCTGATCCACCAGCTGGATTTTTGGGCCCTACCACATTTTCATCTTACTCTTGCGCAGGTGCTGGTAGCATCCTGAACCCCCATCCTGATGATTTCCCACCTACTGTCAACATCCATGTCTGGCCCAATCCCATCCAAGTGCTCCTTAAAGATCCTTCCCATTTCCTTGAAATCCACCCCCCTGAAGTCAGTTACCTCCGTCTTTGTGCAGCCTTCTACCCCTCCTAGGTTCAGGCAGAGCCAGACTGTGGCATGGTCAGTCCCGGCCAACAGATCCCTCACCTCCAGGCCCCCAAACTGGTCACTGTCTGCCAGGACCACATCCAGTATCCACTCCTCCTTGGTCGGTTCCCCCACCTGGTGAGTTAGGAACGCGTCCTGAAAGACATCCAACAACTTCTGTTCCCTGGCCACCAAGGATGTCATAGTCTCCCAGTCTATTCCTGGCATGTTTAAGTCCCCCAACACCACCACCCTTCCTGTTCCCAATCTGCAGTGTCTCCCAACATCTGCCATCAGACTCTTCTCCAGCTCCTCCACCAGTGCAGGGGGTCTATACACCACTCCTATTTTTACTCTCTTGCCCCCCCCTTGTTATGAAGGTGACCCAAATCACCTCCACAGTTCCCTCCGCCTCCTCCACTCCTCCTATGGCAATGCAGTTTTTAACTATAATTGCTACCCATCCTCCCCTTCCCTCCCCCCCGTCCTTTCTGAACATGGTGTAACCCTCCAGGTTGAGGTCCCAGTCATGCCCTGCCGTGGCCCAGGTCTCAATGACCACTGCCACATCCACCTCTCCCTCAGTTAGCAACACCTGGAGCTCAGGCATTTTATTGCCCAAGCTCCTGACATTTAGCAGGACTACCTTGCACCCCTTTCCCTATACTTCCATTTCCCCTGTTCGTGTTCCCATGGGGATTGTGTCTTCCCCTTGTCCGCACCCTACCAGTCGGCCTTTTCCTGCATTCCTTCAGCTCCCCAGGAGGGTGGAGACAGAGTCCCTCCTTTATCAGACCCCCCTCGACAGCCTTTTCTCCCATCCTTCCCACCTTCGCAAGTTTAAACCCCACCTTTCACTAATGAACTCCTCTATTTTCAACTTAAGGATTTCCTTCCCCTCCGAATTGAGATGGAGCCTATCTCTAGCATACAGCCCCTTATCCTCCCAGGTCTCCCTCCCAATCTCCCATCAATCCATACCCTCTGGCCCCATGCCACTCCCTGAGCCACTGGTTTATAATCCTAATCTTCCTCTTGTGTTCCCCACTAACCCTTGGCACCGGCAGGATTTCCGAGAAGGAAATTGCGCATCCTATTTCATGACAGACCCTGGCAAGCTCCCTGAACCTTGCCTGTATCTCTAGCTCACTATTTCCCTCAATGTCATTGGTACCTAGGTGGACCAGTATGTCTGGGGAACCTCCACAGTCCTTTGCCTGCTGATATACTTCATGCTTGGCCCTGTGCACCGTTAGTCAAGGGAAGCATTTTGTTCTAGTCAGGCAGGCTTCTCCCTAGTTACAAAAATGATTGTAAGGTATTTTGCTGTGACGTAACTGTCACACTTTCACTAACACAAGGGTCCTGTACCTAAGCTCCAAAGTACATTAAATCATATAAAAAATCATTGATGTCTTTATAACTTCTATTATGAATGCTGACAGTGTTTGGTTGCCAGGGAAAGCATTGTAATAAGTGCGAGTGACTTCAACTCTAATGCTCTCCAGAAAAAAAAAAAAATATTAGTTGTATTTGATATATAGAATAATGTATGGGCAACCATATACAACAAGGCTGTTTTTCCACTGAGGGGTTGTCATACTTGACCTTGAGACGCTTTAGAGGTCCCTGTCATCATGGCAACCCTGATGTTGAAAAACAACCTCGTTTGTGTATGATTGCCCATACCTTATTTTATATAGTATATGGGAAACCACTCACACAAACAGACAGTAAAACTCTGTGGCCCAGATATTCAAAAGGGTTGTGCCATGCGCAATAGGGTTGCGCCAGCTCAAGTCTGAAAATGCACCATTCTGCGATATTCAGTGGGAGGCAGTTGGGCCCCCCAAATCACGCTGAGCAATAGTGCAATGATAATGACTGTATGTGCAACTGAAGGGGGAGGAACCATGCATAAATGGTGCAGTGCGATATTCAACAACATGCGCCATGCGCAATAGGGGAACAAGCGGAATTTGTGCGATAGCGGAAATGAGCCAAAATAAAAAGGAACAAGGGAGAGGCACAAGAATGCTACAGGGAAGGCACATGTTGCTGAACTATAGCCAGCCTCTCAGGCAACACACACACACAGGGCAGGACAGAGAAAGGGCACCTGGAGCCCACAGGCTCAGGGAAGGTGTGGGGAGCCACAGCCACAGTGCAGAAGAGGGAAGTGCCACACAGCACTGAGGCCAGCACAGTTAGGTGTTCCCGGTGCAGGGGAAGTAGCAGCCAGGACAACGGGGGGAACACAGTAACAGCTGCCGGGCGGGGTGAACACAAGCCAGGGACATTTTCAGTGCTACCATCCAGCTGGAGGCAGTAATGTGGGGGGTGAGAAGGTGGGCAGTAGGGGGGCGCGGCCGTGGAAGGGCCCATCGGCGGTATGCCCCCAACAGGCAGTACCGAGCCCACACCAGCTTCGAGCTGTACAGTGATACTGAGATCATGGTCCGGTACCACTGAATCGGGCAATTCTGAGGCGGCTCTGTGAGCTGTGCAGTGATGTGATGCAGGCACCCACATGACGGAGCCATGCTCTGTCAGTGGAGACTAAACTGACAGCTTGCATGTGCTTGCTCGCCACAGGTACCTTCCAGAGACCAACTGGGGACACCACAGGCATAACCCAGTCGGCTGCGTCACGCCACCTCACCCAATTCCTCAGAGCACTGCTGCCACATGCTGTGGAGTACATCCATTTCCCCAGCACACCAGCAGAGCACACAGCAAACATACAGGAGTTCCACAGGGTAGCACGTATGCCTGGCATGCTAGGGGCAATAGACTGCACCCATGTGGCCATCTGCACACCACCTGGCCCAAGGGGGCCACATACATTAATCGCAAGGGCTATGCTAGCATCAACTGCCAGATGGTGTGCGATGCCAGGGGGCACATAATCAATGTCTGTGCCATACACTCTGGGGGAGCACACAATGTCTTCATCTCACACCAGTCAGCACTGTGCCACAGATTCAAGAGTGGGGACATCCCCACTGGCCACTTAGTGGGTGAGTATGCAAACCACATGGACAAACTTAGGGCTTGGGAGGGGCATGGTCAGAGGTGACATGGGTAGTGGCCTACATGGCCCGGGCCAGGGCGATACTGATCACCAAACTAATCTCCACCCTCTACACACTGGTGACAGTGGATACCCACTCCGTCCCTGGCTGCTCACACCATGCCGGCGGCCCGCGACCCTATCTCAGCAATGCTACAATGAAGCACATGCCACCACACGTAATGTCATTGAGCGGGTGTTCGGTATGCTGAAGGCACATTTTCATTGCCTGGACACCTCTGGTGGTGCCCTACAGTACAGCCCCTCAAAGGCCTGCAGGCTATTCCTGGCCTGTTGCATCCTGCACAACATGGCTAATGAATGTGGGATGGCTGTACAGGTCAAAGAGGGGGACAGCGATGGGGTCAATGAGGATGCTGGTGACAATGGTGATGGGCAGCCCCCCCTTGGGCGACGGGACCCCCGACTGCTCCGGCTGGCACAGCTGCACCGGAACACCATCACAGAGGAGCATTTCAGCCAACCCAGGTAAGTTATGGGGCCACGTGCAACCACCAGTGGCAAAGGCACAACCCATAAACATGCATGGACACACACCAGGGGTGCATGCCATCAAGGGAAGTGGCCAGGCATGGAACCACACACACCGCCAGGGATGGGTGAGGTCTAACATGGCACGCAGACAGACACACACACACAAACACACACACACACACACAGAACTCACCAGACATGCACAAAGGGTAGGAGGCACGCCGACCCAGAACGCCATCCCTAGCCACACACATGTCCAAAGACCACCACACCCACTGCCTGTCATTGTGCATGTGTCAGACACTGGGCACCATTGCACATTGGCGTACAGCTCAATGCAGGCATCATCATGCACACGCAACTGTGGCCAGCAGCTGGGAGGGTGTGCAGATGGACTGTGTGTGCGTGCAGGGCTGGGTACCCACCCGTGCATTGCCTGCTTAATGACACAATGCAAACAGGGCAACATCAGACAGTAGCCACACTGAAAGACAGGTCAGTCATGCGCCACAGTGCCCTGGCCACCACAGATGCATTGGTGGCCCAACCGAGACCCGTCAGCAGTGAGAGGCTGACCACTGGCCTCATGGGGTGGCACCAATGGTCCCCAAGGGGTTCCACTGCATGAACGCGACCATGCTCGCGCAGGAGTCTGCAGCACACTGAACATGCCTGCGCCAGGCGTGCTCGGGATGTCCACAGCTGAAGCTGGTGTCGACAAGGATGGTGTCGCACAACACCGGGAATGGGGGGTGGACATTGCACTGCGCGGTGTCTGCGATGCATGGGCAAATAACTGTGTGCCCCCTGTGGCCATGGCAGCTGTGATAGTCTGTGTCAGCTTGTCAATGGCAGCGGTCAAATCCTCCCGCATCTGGTCCATCCCTGCCAGGAGCAGAGCGGTTTCTCTGCTGCGACGCTCCTCTGCCTGGTGCAGAGCCGCACTCAGTGCATCCACCACCGTCACAAGCCGCATCTGTTGATTGACTGATGCTTGCATTATGCGGGTGTACTCATCCAAGAGGTCATCTGCCTGATCGGCATGCTGTCCCTCAGGGTGTACGTGACCCTGATGCTCATCACCCCTTGAGGGTGGGTGCTGCACACCAGGGCCAGGCCTGGGCATGTCCATAGGCGGTGCACTGATGCTGCTCCCTGACATTGTACCCCCAAGCCCATTGGCCGACTGCTGATGCTGCCCCTCTGGCTGCCACTCCCCAGGGCTCAATGGTGCCGCCGCAGTGGCTGCAACAGTCCCACTGTCCTGTAAACACACCAGTGCTGCCCCACCGGTGCTGACAGGCACAGGCTGGGACTGTGATAACATGCAGGCCTCCACGGTGGCACCACTCACAGCCATGGCCACGATGTTACCTGCTGTGTGGCCATCCTGTGGCACACACGTGTCACTGCCCATGACGTTAACGACATCATCATCGGTGACGGACCCGGCACCAGCCTGAGTCCCAGCATGCAGGCATCCATGGACGCTGGCACGCTGGAACACGGGCAGGGCCTTCTCTGCACCTGCTCCACCAAAATCAGTCTGAACGTCCAGGCGGGCCCACTGTCACCCTGAGCCACGTATTCCTGTGGAGGTGGATGGGCCCTCCTCCATCTGACTGGCCTCAGTGGAGAAGCCCACCACCGCTGACCCATGCAGATGCTCAGGAGCTGTAAGGGAAAACAAAGTCGGGTTACTGCATGTGACCTACCCTGTTCCCCCCCATAGACAGACCATGACCTACCATGCAGTGACGGGCTACCACCCATCTGGAATCCACCACCCGGAACACCCTCAATGGTGCAATGCTGCATGCTGCCAGCAACCCTCTCCTCCTGTGGGGTCAGGCGTAGCACCTCCGGCTGTCTCCCACCTGTCGCAGACCGTTCTGCCCTGATGGCAGCCACCATCTCCTTAATCCTCCTCCTGTCAGTGCCCATCTTCTTCTTGCACTCCTGCACGGAGCGCTGGTGGCTGCCATGCAGGTTTACAGCACACGCCACCTCCTCCCATGCAACAGCATGGGCCTGTGGTGTTCCCTGGCATCCACTGAGAAGCGGATCCTGGTCTAGGTAGGCCTCGAACAGGGCATCAGTCTCGGCCTTCATGAAATTTGGCCTCCTCCTCCTCCTCCCACGACTCTGTTCCTCTTCCTCCACAACTCGCTCAGTCATGATTCAGCCTGTGAGAATGACAGGTGTTACCTGTGACTGTGCAGTCCCATGCATGTCCCAAAATCCACAGTCCACACTCCCAACCAGCATGCAGCTCACCAATAGACTGCAGTAACCGACTATGGCCAGTGAAGCCCAATGTCACCCTTTTATAGCGCAACCCATGCAAATGAGGCGAGGCACATCTTTAAGTGGATGCAAATGCAGTGACTGCGCCATTGAATGGCTGATTAGCTGATCTGCACATGCTGGCTGAATATCGCGCTGTTGCACTGTGCGCAATTGTGTTGAACGTGCTGAGCCAAGGCACAGTTCTGTGACATGCACAGTACACACCTAACCGTGCATGCCCGGGTTGATGATGCAGGTGCCTGCTGCGCTGCTGACGTGCTGTGCACAGCAGGCAATGCAGGGCATGGCCACCATTCTGCCAGTGGTGCTACAGTGCTGTTCACCTATATGGTGCTGTGGCACTGGGGCATTGTAGGTGCAATGGGGCAACAGCGCGGTAGGCCACTACAGGAGGTGGCACATAGGCACCCAATTGCGCTAGATGCATTGGGTTTCAATCACACTGTGGCTGTCCGTGCGCCAGAGACCCTTGACCCTGTGCCCGACCTTTGCCCCCAGGTACCATGCGTCAGGCATGGGTGCACCACTATTGCGCTGTTTGGTGACAGCGCGATATGGAATGGCAGCGCTGTACCGCGCAGCATCTGCACATGGCAGAACCACGCTGCAGAGTGCCATTTTGACTTAATTGAGCAGCAGAGATGGCACGGAGGAGAGCTGTGCAGTGGAGCCAGGTGGAGCTGGCAAACCTGGTTTCCATTGTGGAGCCACATGTTGGCCCACTATTTGGGGAGGCACCCCTGGACAGGGCCAGGAGTCAGGTGTGGCAGGAGGTGGCTGATGCCCTGGAGGAGGCCACCGGTATGAGGCAGATGGCAGAGCAGTGCCGCCACCGATATGGTGACCTGAGGCGGAGGGACCTGGACCTGCTTGCCCACCTTCGGGCACATGCCAGGAGGGGCATGATGCCACGGCCAGATAGATACAACATCCATATACTTTTATCTTCCATACGGATATCACAGTTGCATGTGTCTGGTACATGGGGGGGGCCGTCCAGTGTTGGCCGTGGTGGTGTTATCAGGGTGTGGGGTGGGTGGATCTGGCTGTGTGGGACTGCACACACATGGGGTTGGGGGGACTTTGCTACAGGATTGTACTGATGTTCCTCTCTCCATGTTTGCACCTTAGGCCCAGATGAGCGCAGGCTGGTGAGAGAGGTGAGGCACCACCAGGAGAACCATCAGGCCAGGAGGGGCGAAGGTCCGCAGAGGCGCAGGGACCAGCCTGATGATGGTGAGTGCCTTACATCCATGATTACTATTGCATGCTATGTAACAGGGCAGGCAGCGGGGCATGACCACCATCCATTGACACCACTGCCATGCACGCAACTTGTTACAGTCAGCACTGTCCAGTGGCACTGCATGTCTGGGAGTGCATTAATGGTGGTCCATGCATGCACCGGGCACATGGCTGTGCCACTGCCTTCACACCGCATAGCCAAGTCACTGTACGGCCATGGTGGTGCTGTGCAGGACATGGGCGGTGGGTGTGTGCAGTGGTCCATATGGCTGTGGCTGCCTGAGTAGGCAGGTCTTGTGGACACAGTCACTGTGGGTGGTCGCACACCATCACAGGGGCGTGGCACATGGCTGTATGCCATGCACAATGGGTTTGCTGCAGGGGACTGGACAGTCACATGTATTGACTCTGCTCCCTTGCCCTAGGTGGACAATGCTGAATGGCCCTGGAATGGGCCATACAAGAAATACTGCAGCTGGCATGGGCATCCCTGGCAGCACTGGAGAGGTTGGAGCGACATGGGGTCCGGAGGAGGAGAACCTGGAGGTACAACAGGAGTGCAGAGCAGGGCAAAGAATAGGCCTTCCATGACCCCCTGACACCCATACCCCCTGGACCCATCCTCACACCCCTTCTTCCCTCTCCCATTTGTACACCCCTGCCCCATGCCCACCCCCACCTGGTTTGTGGCCTTTCCCCCCACCCTTGTATATATTTGTAAATATGTTTCATAGTTGTTATATTTTAATACATACATTTGTTATAACAACTGTGGTGGTCTCTGATTTGCAGTGGGCTGCAGGTGCTCAGCTGCAGTGGTGTGCATGGTGTCAGGGGTGGTGGCACGATGTGTGTGTGTGTGTGTGCAGCGGTGAACCACCTATGGTGTGGGCAGGGGGATCAGTCACTGTCTGTGGTTTGTGTGTTGTACTCTGTGCACTGGATGCCTGTGTGTAGTGGTCCACGGGGCCTGCACTGTGTGCACGGCACCCCTGTCAGACCGTCCATGGCCTGTGCAGCTGACACCCTTACATGTCTGTGATATGCACGGTCTGCTGGCGTGCCAGTGGTGGCTGCTGAGGCCAGTGCTGGGACGGGATGTGTCCTTGGGAGGGTGTGCAGGGTGCTGTACCACTGGAGGTGGGGTCCGGGGGCATGCTCTGTCACATGTGGGGTACCTCGTGTGCTGACACATGGTCGGTCTCTCAGCTGTACCTCAGGGGGGACATGCAGGGTGGCACTGTGTATGCATCTGTTGCATCACTGTCTGCTGCCACCCACTGCAGGGTGTCCATGGTGGGGCTGCCTTGCATGGCTCCATTGTGGACAGGGTTGCATTGCCACAGTGGGGGTGGTGGCATGCATGGGGTGTCCTGCACTATTGGGTGCTACTCCTGGGCAGGGTGTATGGGGATCATGGTGCAGGGTGTGCTCTGCATTTGTGGGATGGTGTGGTATGGGGTGGTCGGCCATCCTTGTGTGCCGGTCACAGCTTGCCAGGGTGTGTGATGGGGCACCATGGCCCAGCTGTGGGTTGGTTGCTGGTCTCCATGGGCCAGTGGTTATTCCAGCCCACCCCCAGTTGTGCAGTGCATGGGGTGTGGGGGGGACGATGTCTGTTCTGCTGTTTATTCCTCTGCCCATCTGTGGCATGGGTGGTGGGCCCTTGCATCCCTGGTTGTGCTGTTGCATTGCTGCCCTGCTGCTGGGGGGCATCCCTGGTTGCGCTTTGGCGCATCTGGACTGCTCAGCTGAACATCCCTTTTTGCGCTATGGCGCATCAGATATGCTCAGCTTCACCTCCCTAGCTGCGCTATGGCACAGGTGGTGAGATATTCAGTCGTCGGCCAAAGGGGCATCTTGGCCTGTGCAGTTTTTGAATATCACACTTTTTGTGCATGGGCGCAGTGGACTTGCGCTTGCTCCTGCTGTTGCGCACTTTTTGGACGCAGTTTGAATATCTGGGCCTTTGAGTTTTTTAAGCACTGCACTTTGATTTCAGCATATGATACAATATCAAACTATAAAAACAAACACATTTCAGATTAGCAGCACTCTTTCACTTCTCCATAAGTGATTGATGGAGCCCCTTTCAACACTATTGTTGTGTTACTTCTTCTGCATCGGTTAAAAGAAACAAACTCTGATCAGAGCCGATATGGCTGTGGAGAGCTTTTGGGGTACTTTTACCCACTATTTCTAATGAATTTGCACAATGCAGATCTGCTGAGAGGCAGTTTCAATGTGGTCTTCCTTTTACACATTTTTACAATGTGTTTTCTTAGAATATCCCTGCTGATTACTATGGCCCAGATATTCAAAAGGGTTGCGCCATGTTCAACAGGGTTGCACGTGCGCAACTCCAAAAATGCGCCATTCTGCGATATTCAGAAGGGGCCAGTTGCGCCACCGAAAACATGCTGAGCAACAGTGCAATGGAAATGAAGGCATGCGCAACTGAAGGGGGCGGGTCCATGCATAAAGTGCACAATGTGATATTTGAACACTTGCGCAATGCGCAAGAGTGGCTCAGCCTGAAGTTGCGCAGTAGCAGAATTGAGCCAAAATAAAAAGGCTCAAGGAAGCGGCGCAAGAACCCTAGCAGGCCGCAAACTGGGGGAGAGAGACAGAGACAGAGAGAGAGAGACAGAAGCTGGAAGGGCAGACAGGGACAGTGGGTCCAGGAGGACAGAGAGGCCAGCGGGGTGCCTGGTGCAGTGGAAGCAGCAGTGGGGGCAGCGGGGGTAACACAGGAACAGCAGCCGGGGGGGCAGAAGCCAGGGAGATGGACAGTGCCAGCGTCACATGGAAGCTGTAATGAGGGGTGAGACACCATGCTGCAGGGGGACGTGGCCGTGGAGGGGCCCATCGGCAGTATGCCCCCGACAGGCGGTATCGTGCCCACATCAGCTTCGAGCTGTACACAGATGTCGAGATCGTGGGCCGGTACCGCCTAAACAGGGCAATACTGAGACGGCTCTGTGAGCTGTGCAGTGATGTGATGCAGGCACCCTCACGATGGAGTCACGCTCTGTCTGTGGAGACCAAGGTGACAGCCTGCATGTGCCTGCTCACCACGGGCACCTTCCAGAGGCCGACAGGGGACACCACAGGCATTACACAGTCAGCCACATCACGCATCCTCACCCAATTCCTCAGCGCACTGCTGCCTCATGCTGTGGAGTACATCCATTTCCCCAGCACCGCGGCAGAGTGTACAGCAAACATGCAGGAATTCCACAGGGTAGCACGTATGCCTGGCATGCTAGGGGCCATAGACTGCACCCATGTTGCCATTCGCACGCCACCTGGCCCCGACGGCCAGGCATATTGGAACCGAAAGGGGTTTTCCAGTGTCAACTGCCAGGTGGTGTGTGATGCCACTGGGCGCATTATCAATGTCTGTGCCACACACCCTGGCGGAGCACATGATGCCTTCATATGGCACCAGTCTGCACTGTGCCATTGATTCAAGAGTGGAGACATCCCCACGGGTCATCTAGTGGGTGAGTACACATGTATGGAATGCAAACTCTGGGCAAGGGTGGGAATGACACAGGTGCCATGGTAGTGGCACACAAGGATATGGGCAATATGGACCTGACATGACACTGCTCTCCACTATCTCCACACAAGTGACTGTGGATACCCACTCTGTCCCTGGCTGCTCACACCGTACTGGCGCCCCATGACCCCAGCGCAGCTATGCTTCAATGAGGCACATGCCGCAACACGTAACATCATAGAGCGGGTGTTTGGGATGCTCAAGGCACTCTTCTGATGCCTAGACACCTCCGGCGGTGCCCTACAGTACAGCCCCCAAAAGGTCTGTGGGATATTCCTGGCCTGTTGCATCCTGCACAACATGGCCAAAGACCATGGGATAGCCATACAGGTCGAAGAGGGGGACAGCGATGGGGACGCCAGTGGGGCTGGTGAGGTTGGTGATGAGCAGCCCCCGGACGGACCCCCGACTGACCCGGCAGGCCCAGCTGCACTGGGACACCATTGTAGAAGAGCACTACGCCCAACACAGGTAAGTCAAGGGGACATGTGCAAGCAACACTGTCCATGCGCAAACCACAGGCACACAGGGGAACACACCGTGCATGAAGGTCAGGGGAGTTGAAGGTTCCAGGCATACCAACACACCATCAGGGAGGGGTGAGCACTCATATGGACACACACACACCAGGCAGCGCACATGGGCAGAAGCACAGCACTGCGGAAAGCGACATTGCCAACACACAGCACCACCGACCACCCACACCACTGTACGGTCCAAGTACATGTGTCAGGACCTGAGCACCCTTACCTTGGTGTACAGTGCAATGCAGGCATCATCATGCACACGCACCTGTGGACAGCAGTTGGGAGAGTGTGCAGGTGGTCTGTGTGTCAGCGTGGTGAGCAGAGCACCCAGCAGTGTACTGCCCACCATGCACACATTGCACACAGGGCAGCACCAGACAGGGCCCGCACTGGGAGACAGCTCAGTCATGTAGCACTGTCCCACGGCCACCACGGATGTGTGGGCAGCCCCGCCGTGGCCCAGAAGCACTGGCAGACTGAGCAGGGGCCACATGGGGTGGCGCTGTTGCACCACCAGGGTTCCCACTGTGCGACGCGACCTTGCCGCACAGGGTCTGCATCATGCCGAACAAGCGTGCACCAGGTGTCGGGATGCCCACAGCAGAACCCGGCATCGACAGGCCTGGTGTCGCACGATGCGGGGAATGGGAGTGGAGAGCGCACTGTGTGGGGTGTGCGGTACAGGGGCACCTGACAGTGTGCCCAATGCGTCCGCGACAGAGACCACTGCCTGGGTCAGTCTGTCAATGGCGGCGGTCACATCTGTCCGCATAAGGACCAGCTCGGCTCAGTCCCAAGCACACTCCCTGCTGTGCCACTCCACGGACACAGACAGTGCCTCCACGGACCTTGCAACCCGCCCCTGCAGCTGTACTGATTCCTGCAGCAGGTGGGTGTGCGTGTCCAATAGGTACTGTGCCCCAATGGCATCGTGACCCCCAGGGTGTGGACGGTCCCGGTACACAGCACCCCTTGAGGGTGGGTGCTGTTCACCAGGACCAGGTATGGGTGGATCAAAGGGCGGTGGACATGTGCCACTGCTTGACACTGTACCCCAGACCTGGTGTGCGACTGCTGCTGCCGCCCCTCCAACTGCTGAGCCCCAGGTCCACCTGTTCCACCTCCGTGCTGGCAACAGTGCCGGACACCTGCACAGCCACGGTGCTGCCCCACGGTGCTGACAGGCACAGCCTGGGACTGTGCCAGCATGCTGGTACACAGGTGTGAACCAGGAAGGCCCAGGGCACGTGCTGGCCTGCCATGTGTCCGTCATGGGACACACCTATCACTGCCATTGCAGGCCTGCTATCAGCAATGGTGTGGAGTACGTGCCACTGCCATAGGCACAGCATGCTGGTATACCTGCATGCCAGACTGCTGAGACACAGGCTGTCACCCCCACACCCATATCACTGACACCAGAGTTGTTGGCCCAGCGTGCATGCTGCTGCAGTGCCTGCTGGCTGGTGGCAGAGGTGGATGTCCTCCTCCACGTCCAGCAGGTCTGCATCACTGTCTGGACCCACCACCACCACCGTCTCCTGAAGGCGAACAGGATCTGTAACAGAAAGAGAGTACATGTGAGTGCATGAACAACTGCCCCAACACCACCACCATGTCATACTGTGCAGTGATGGGCTTCCACCTGTCTGGAATCCTCCACCTGGTACGCCCGCAATGGCACTCGGCTGCATGGCCGTGACCAGTGTCTCCTCCGTTGGGGTCAGCTGCAACACCACTGGCGGGCCCCCACCAGTGCCAGCACGTGCCGTCCTGAAGGCTGCCACCTTCTCCTTCAGCCTCCTACGGTCAGTCCCCATCTTCTTCTTGCATTCCTACATGGAGCGCTGGTGGCTTCCGTGCAGGTTGATGGCCCGAGCTACCCCCTCCCATGCAGCTGCGTTCCTGAGGGGTGCCCCTCTGTCCACTCAATAGTGGCTCATCCTCCAGGTAGGCCTGGAAGAGGGCCTTCATCTCTGCCGCTGTGAAGTTCGGCCTCCTCCTACTCCCGCCGTCCTCACCCTCACCTTGGCTCTGGTCAGTCATGGTGATCTGTATGGGTGGAAGTGGACGACACCTGTCACTGTGCAGTCTACAGCATTTCCCATGAGCATAGGTGCTGCCGGCCGGGGGCGGAAGCCCCCACGTTCTTCTCCGTATGGCAGATACTAATAGAAAGGTGCCCTTTGTCCCTTTCTAAGTGCCCTTTGATTCTCAGCCCCTCAGCCTTTATCATCCTCTGGCACCCTTGCCCATGAGCATTGTCCTGAGCATCACACAGCATGTAACTCACCTCTCACCTGCAGTAACTGAATCTGGCCAGCACAACCCACTGTCGCATTTTTATAGCGCAACACATGCAAATGAGGAGTGGCGCAACTTCAATGACATACTAATCGCGCCACTGCGCCTTTGAATGGCTGATCGAATGATTTGCATATGTCAGCTGAATATCGCGAATTTGCACTTTGCGCAATATGGAAGGGCCGGCTGAGCCAATGGCGCAGATTTGTGCCTGCGTGCTACACTGCATTGCGCATGCCCAGACAGCTTACGCATGCGTCTATCGCGCTGCAGACCTGCTGAGCGCGATAGGCAATTCAGGCCATGGCCACCATTGTGCCAGTGGTGCTACAGCATTGGGCACTATATGGCGCTGTGGCACTACTGCACAATAGTCCACTGTGGCACTGGTACGCAGCATGGCAGTCGCACAGGATGCCTATAAGTCCGATGGCGCTGTGCGTAGCCTTGTGTCATTGCCGTGACCTTGTGTATGCCCTTTGCCCCCTGGCACTGTTTGCATGCCATGTGTCCGTCCCTATTGCGCTGTCTGGTGACAGCGCTATGTGAAGTGACGGCGCTGTTTGAACAGCGCGATTGGAGCCTGTGGTAGTCTATTGCGTAACATCTCCACGTGGGGTTACAGTGCAGCGGAGCACCATATTGCCTGCTGTAAACTGGCTGAGATGGCTAGGAGGAGGGCAGTGAGTTGGAGCCCACTGGAGGTGGCCAACCTGGTGGCCCTGGTGGAGCCCCACTGTGAGGCACTGTATGGAGGGGCCCCCCTCACCATGGCGAGGACGCAAGTGTGGCAGCAAGTGGCCACTGACCTGGTGGAGGTCACTGGACAGGGCCGGTCTGCTGAGCAGTGCGGCACCGGTACAGTGACCTCCACCGGAGGGAGCCGGACATGTTGGCCAGGCTGCGGGAACGTGCCAGGCGGGGCGTGGTGCCTAGGCCAGGTGAGTGTACCATCTATGCACCTATATTCTCTGTAGGGGTGTGTGTGTGCTTGTGTGGCTGTGCATAGGTGACAGCTCGGACACAGTTGGCTGTGTCAGTGTGTGCAGCTGTGCGATGGATGGTTATGGCTGTGTGGGCGGGCACTCTCACTGGGGCAGGGGGCACTCTGCTTTTGAGTCACACTGATGTTTGTCTCAACATATGTCTCCCACAGGCTGGGATCTGAGGAGGCGAGCACCAGCTGATGAGGGGCAGGCCAGGGACCCGGTGCCAGCAGGGGTGGCACCCCTACAGCAGCAGCAGCAGCGGGAACAACAGTGGCAGCAATGGCGGCAGACAGAGCTGCTTGAGCAGTGTGAGTATCATGACTTCATCGATGCTATTGCATGCTGGGGGGGGAAGACCAGTAGCCCTGCACAATACAACCATGCAGGAAAGGGGAGGTCATAATTCCACTATACAGGACACTAGTGAGGCCCCACCTGGAATACAGTGTACATTTCCGGAGACCATCCCTACGTAAGGACGTACAGTGGGCAGAGAAGGTTCAGAGGAGGGCACCAAAGATGGTGCATGGCTTGCATCACAAGTCCTATGGAGACAGGTTGAAGGAACTGAACATGTACTCCCTGGAGGGGAGGAGGGAGAGAGGGGATATGATAGAGACATGCAAGTATCTTACAGGGTGGAACAGGGTGCAGAGAAACACTATTTTGAGTTGAAAAAGATGTTCCAGGACTACAGGCAATGGGATGCTGTTGGAGGGTGGACAATTCAGAGGACACATGAGAAGGACTGTCTTCACAGAACGGGTGGTGGACAAGTGGAACACCCTGCCAGAGGAAGTGGTGGGGGCTGAAACAATCATGGGATTTCAGAATGCACGGGATAGACAAAATGGAATTCTGGAGGTTAGGGGTAAGGGGCAACAGACTCCTAGGTAAACAAAGTGAACTTACAGCTCAAGTGCACAGACTGGGTTGGCCATAGGCCCTTATCTGCCGACACTGTCTATGTATCTATGTCTGTATGCACGACACAGGTGACATGCATCACTGTGCAGTATCACAGCACGTCTGTGTATGCATCACTGGTGGCCCATGCATGCACTAGGCACATAGCTGTGTAACTGGCATCGTACCACGTTGCCACATCACTTGCCAGCCTTGTTTGTACTCTGATGGATGTGGGCAGTGTGTGTGGGCAGTGGTGCGCATAGCTGGTGCCGCCTGTTTGTGATGGCCATGTGCATGTTCACTGTGGGTGGGTGTATGCCATCACAGGTGTGGGACATTGGGCTATATGGCTTGCAGGTTGGGTGGTGTTCAGGTTTGTGGTCAGTCACAGCCATTGACTGTGTTCCCATTTTCCTAGGTCTCGAGGTACTCCAGCGCATATCCAGGGATGTCCGGGCCCTCAGACAGATGGTTAGTGATGACCAGGCCATCCTGAGGTCTATACACCACCATGGCCTGCGGAGGAGGCGGCATGGAACTGGCCGACAGCAGGCGGAGGACAGGCGTCCGGCTGGCCAATGAGTTTCTACCCTTCCCACTTCTCCCATCCCTACCACCCTGCCTTCCCTCTCCAAGTTTTTAATCCTTCCCCCTTGAACACCCCTTCCTTGTACCCGTCCCCCCCTTGTAAATAGTTTCTATTGTTGTTGTTATTTAATATGTTCAATATACATTTCTATTTTGATATATGAATACTGTGTTGGTCTCTGATTTGCAGCTGGCTATGGGTGCTCAGTTGCAGGTGTGTACATGCCATCTGGGGTGGTCTGGTCCTGGGTGTGTGTGCGTGTGTGTGCGTGTGTGTGTGTGTGTGTGCATGGGGAGGTATCTCCAGCATGGCAGTGGCTTTCTGTTGGTCTTGCCATCTGCTGCCACCCACTGCTGGGTGCACAGGGTGTGTCTGGCTTGAAGGCTTCTGTGCTGCAGGGGTTGACGTGTGCTGGGGGATGCATGGTTTCCTGCAGTGCCAGTCACTGCACATAGGTGGTGTCTTGGGGTCACAGTGCAGGGTGTGCTGTGCTTACGGGGGGCTGATGTGCACTGTGGTTGTCAACCCCCTGTGTGTGGCACTCTCAGCCTGCCAGTGGTTGTGCTGGGGTGTCATGGCTCTGCTATGCTTTGTTGGCTTGTCCCCATGGGCAAGTAGATCATCCGTCCCACCCCCAGTGATGCTGTGCTTGGGGTGTGCAGGTGTGGTGTGGGTTCTGCAGTGTGTTCCTGTGCCCATGTGAGGCATGGCTGGTGGTGGGCCCCAGCCTGCCTCCCTGGATGTGCAGTTCCATTGCTCTGGAGGGAGGCTTTGCTTGCGCTATGGCAACTCTGGACTGCTCAGCTGGGCTGCCCTGGTTGCGCCATAGCGCAACATTTTGGCTCAGCTTCTCCTTCCTGGTTGTGCGATGGCGCAGTATGTGCTATATTCAGACGTTGGTTGCTTACGCAATTTGCTCTGCTCCTTGTTTGAATATCGCATCTGTTGCGCATTTGCGCAACTGGTTTGTGCTTGCTCCTGCTGTTGCGCTCGTTTTGAGTGCAGTTTGAATATCTGGGCCTATATGTTTAGTCTGGACAGTTCACAGAAGACATGGCATCTTATTTTCAGTGGGGCTCTGCATCTACATAATACTATGCTGCATTGCATAAAATCAGAACACACTGAAAACAATATTTTACACCTGGAATAGGCTACCCTTAATAAATTAATTATAAAAAAGGCAAAATCATGACCCCTCTGAAAACAAGATATTGCATCTAATCTTGGACATCCTGGGCCAGATATTCAAAAGGGTTGCGCCATGCGCAATAGGGTTGCGCCTGCGCAAGTCCGAACTTGCTCCATTCTGCGATATTCAGCAGGAGGCAGTTGTGCCACAGAAAACATGCTGAGCAACAGCGCAATGCAAATGAATGCATGCTGAACTGGAGGGGGAGGAACCATGCATAAACTGCACAGCCCAATATTCAGCCTGGCTGTGCAGAGTTGTGCAGGCGCAACCCCCAACCTGCACCTGCACAACTTTGAGCCAAAGAAAAAAAGGCTCAAGTCGAGGGCCACCCACAGGTGAGCTGCTGCATTGCAGGGTGCAACACAGCAGCTGCCACCAGTGGCTGGCCCCCAACCCACTCCCTGTGCCCCCCCCGCAGCCCGATCATGGGCAAAAGAGTGTAAAATCCCCGCCACCCCCACCTGCCCGATTGCCGGCAGCAATGTGTCTCCCCAAACATAGCCCTGGTTGTCCAGTGGATCGATAATCCTGATCACGGGATTTAATAATGAAACACCCCCTGAACACAGCCCTGGTGCCTAGTGTCCCCACCCCACCCACCCAAGAAGCCCACACCTCCCCGGCAGCTGGTGGGTGGCAGCATCCACCTGCCTGCCACCCGCCACCGCCGACTGACTGCCAGTTAGGTCTGCACGCTTACTGGTGCAGAGCAAGAGCCAATGGGCATGCAGCCCATGCCGCATAATCATAGTATAATTTTGTGAATGAATATATTCATTCACAAATCTGGACTGGTTAGACGGTAGACTGCACGCCCATTGGCTCTTGCTCTGCACCAATGGGCATGAGCCCTCACCGGCAGTCAGTCAGTGGGCGGTGGAGCGGCAGGCGGTGGATGCTGCCGCCGCCGCGCCAGGGGAGCGGGTGGTGGGGCTTCGTGGGTGGGTGGGGACACTAGGCACCAGGGCTGTGTTCAGGTGGGTGTTTCATTATTACATCCTGCAATCGGGATTATCGGTCCACTGGACCACCAGGGCTATGTTCGGGGAGTGTGTTTCATTATTATATCCCGCGATCGGGATTATCAGTCCACTGACCACCAGGGATATATTCCAGGGGACATATTGCTGCCCACGATCGGGCTGGTGGGGGGGATTTAAGCTATCCCCACGATCGGGCTGGTGGGGGGTGATGGTTGGGATTTTACAGTCTTCTGCCTGAGATCGGGCTACAGGGGGCGTCGGTCCCCGATGGCTGCTGCCTGGCAGGGCACCAGGTGCAAGTCCTCGGGGATAGGCGCACATGCATGCTAATGGCATGCAAATGGGGTCATAATCAGATGCAAATGGCCCCCCCTGCACCTTGCATGAATTATGGCCCCATTTGCATGTCACCTTTTGAATATCGGGATTTTGCGCATGGTGCAATGGTACTTGTGCCACCTCAAGTTGAATGCTCCACTCTGTCCACTTGCGGTGGCGCAAGTTCCACTGCACCATGCACAGTGGCTGTGGCCAGGGGGTGATATTCAAAGGAGTTGCTCAAGGGCGCAACTCCTTTGAATATCGCACTGGCCACACCCCTGCGCAACTATTTTGTGCAGCGCAAGGGCTTGCTCCACAAAATAGCGCAGTTTGAATATCTGGCCCTCTGAGTACATACACTGCAAAAATGTGTAAAATGAAGATCACAATGACAATGAGATGTAGCATCTCCCCAACACTATTCAAGATACAAAATACAGGATAAGAAATATTTAAAGAGCCAGTGGAACCAAAACAGGCAGACAGGAAAATAATAAAAATGTTAAGTATTAGTCAGCTGTAATTTATTTCTGAAGTATTTTCCTTTTTCCTTTTGCTCATCAGAAAGTATTCCATGTGATAATATTGTGCTGGATGTGTGGAACAGCTCTTAGCGTGGCAGCTGGCATAACTTTTTCTACTGACCCACACTACACCATCAGCATTGTGATCTCACTGACTGTGACATCACAGGTGAAAGACCTGGCAGCCACTCACTAGCTGTTCCTAAGTAGCAGTGATGTCACAGTCATTGAGGTCTCTATGCTGATGATATAGTGTGAGGCAGTAGAGTAAGATATGTCAGCTGCCAGGCTAAGAGCTCTTCAACACATCACACCTACTAACATCAGGTAAACAATCTTCTAATTAAACAAAGGGAAAAAAAGTACCTCATATATGACAGGTAATGGTTGACTGCTTTTAAAATCTAATATTAGTTTTAGGCAGTACACTAGCTCTTTAAGGGAATTTCACTGCATTCACTGACATAAACAGTTTCTTTATTGTTTTATAATACATTAGATTGCAATATTTATTTTGAATGGTGTGGCCATGAGGATGGTGTATACAGTTTGTGTGTGTGTGTGTGTGCGTTTGCTGTAGCTCAATATATTTTTCCCCCAGAAAGCACAGTAAAAATGCCTACTAACTGCTATATAATTACTGTAGCTCAGATAGTTCACACAAGACCTGGCATATGTCTGAGACAGGTCTTATCAGATAGTGTCTTAAGAGGTTAAAAAACAGTGTAAATCTTTGTATACATGTTCCCAGGAAAAGGTGACATTTATGAGGTATGAATCTTTCTTGAAAGACAATACTTGCCCAACTGAAATTAGTAGCAATAAAATGTTTAAATGCTAAGTATTTAAATGTGCAAGTTGTTTCATTTTCTAAGGGGGTAAACAAATCTCCAGTTTAATAGGCAACCAATATTTACAAGCTGTTTCAGTTTCCTAATGGCCATCTGATAAGCAGCTTTAGTGCTGTCTCCAAAATTCTAAACAGAAAGAAGGGAGTATTTTATTTCATTTGGCATAGTGATTTATAGTTGTGGAAGGATACATTGAAATGTCCAAAAAAAGAGTTCAACGTTCCTCCATTTTTCCAGCTACAGACAGCAAGATGGCTGTAGGCTCCGCCCACAGCCATAAAAAGAAACACAAAAACATACTTTGGCTCTCCTACATTGAGACATTGTGATTTTTTTTAAGGACAGATGACTTCTAATTCATCAACAACCCCTCCCCCCAACCACCAATTCTGATGACTTGACTGCACTTCAACACAGAGACAGGCAGGCATCACTGGCAACTTTACTCTGCAGTCTGGCTGGGTTGAATTATGTGCCCCCCCACCATTCATTATTGAAATGCTGTGCCTGTGATTCAATGGGGTAAGCAACCAGCCATGCCCCTTCATGATTTATATAAGCAGTTCCTCCCAGCCTCCTTCTGAATAATTTTTTCTTTGCCAGTGGGAGGCTATGTCAATCTGTCTTCTACCTTGAGGCCTGCTGGGGCTCCCCCTCCACATGATTCTTGTGCCTGTTCTCTGCTTGGTTTGTGCTGGACTTCTGTTTGTTGTGTTTCTCCTGTTTATGGTTAGTATTGCTTGCCTCCATCTGATCCATGCTTCCCTGTGTGCTTGTTTCCTTTCTGATCCTGTCATTGTGATTCCTTTCATTTGTTTCTTTTGGACTTTTCTAGTTTTCTAGTACCCTGTGTATACATTGCTTTTGTGTGCTTCAGATTTTTTTTTTAGTTATTTAACCAGGAGTACATCCAGATTACATATTGGTGTTCCCTTACCTAAGCTGCCTATTCCATCCAGCTCTCATTACTCCCTACCTTTTAGTAGCCCTCCGCAAAGTGCATTGTTATTGTATGCTTTGGCTCTCAGTGCTGTTTCCCTGCCTGCTGTCTTACTGCAATCTGCTGCCTCCTAAGCTTCCCCCCTTAATTGATTATACCTTGTCCTGGCTCTGCTGCTCAGCTAGCTGCTACTCTCTGTTTTACAGCTCTGCTCATGATTAGCTCGGTGCTAGCTCCACTAGGACATATGTTGCATTGCTATACTGATATTTCTGCTATTTTATAGCTGCCTGTTATTATGGTGCTTTGCTTCTGGCTCTCTGTTATTCCTATAGTGGAGGACTGTGGTGTCCTGGTAGTGCATCATGGCCCTGGGTAGCAGGAGCATGCTTTCAGTAAGTCATATGAATCTTGCTGCTCTTGCTTTTCAGATATCCAAGCATGCCTATGTTTACTTAACAACCTACATGGCCTTTAAGACCTTCGTGCATTCATTCTGTTTATTTATACCATTACTGAGTTGCAATTTTACTGCCTTGCAATATCCTATCTCTGCCTTGATGGCATTTAAGGCGTCATGCCATTAGTGCTTGCAACTACTTACTGCCTTCTATTACTCTACCTCTGCCTTAGTGGTGTTACAGGTAGCATGTTAATCACATCTATTCCCTATTTATGCTGCAACTATATCAATCATCTGTTATCTCTCATGGATTCAGTTATGTTAAATGTTGTTGATTCTATCACTGGCATTCCACCCTCCCACTATCTAACCACCTACCTTCTCTGTCACCATTAATTGGCTTCTGTAATGGACTTGGTTGTTTTCCTTTGGCACCACTACTATCTAACCTCTGAGCTTTAACTCGCACCATAATCTCCTACCTAGCCCAGGTCTAGTGGCTGGTTCAGCTTTACCACAATTTTATCTATGTCTCATTCTGCAGACTCATCAGCAGAAGTCTATTCAGCACTATTGAGCTGTCCTACAATTGCTTTAGCCGTAGTTCATGGATCTTGCCTGCTCGGCACCTCGGCCTGCTAATTCATGTTTTCACTGACAATCTTCATGCTGGTATGACTCCCAAATTGAAAGGACAACTCTTCAGCTGACATCATTCACTCTGCTGCTGCACCATCTCCTGACCTACTCCCTGCAGAGCATGATCAGCATTGTCCTACTTCATGAACATCATGCCGCTTAGGACTCCAGGACTTGTTTATATCATTAGCGGTGTTTCAGTTCTGTGCTCTGGGGCCTCTCCAACCTTCTCTATAATTTTCTCATCGTACTACCATGTGCCAGCCTCTAATAGGCCAATAGACCTAACTCACTTGCTCATTGTACTTCTATGTACCACTGCTTCTGTCCAGCCAGCAAATCTGGCTGCTTGCCTTTGGCTCCAGTACTCAAACTGCTCAAACTTGATTAAACAATTTCACACAAATTCTACTTACTTCATATAACTGACCATGTGGATTATCACTATGAGCCCTACTTCTCCATGGACTTTGTTCTTAAAGGGACATTGTCAGTACCAAGGGAACACTTCATGTATGCTTCTTGTTTCAGGTCCAGAATTAATTTCTCTATCTACAGTCATGCTGTATATCTGGATTACCTTGATAATTTCTCCTTTCTCCTGCATCTGGTTCTAGCTTAATGGAATTACAGCCTGACCATTGCCTCTAGCATGGTCTATATCTAGTCAGCTTCCTGTGAACTGTTTTCTCAAGGACATCTTATCACCAGTACTTGATTTCTCTGATTCTTATGCAGTCAAGCATGACAGATGTCTTCTGTCCATCAGAATGGGAGCTTCTGATACAAGAGCTGCAGTGCGTCTTAGCTTAGTTTTAAATGGAGCAATGTGGCATCATTAAATCACTTCCAATGTACATCCAGGTCATGACCATTATCTTCTATTCCTGATGAGCAAAAGCCATGTACTTTCTTCATGCTACCCAAATCCCTAACCAGGGTATCCAGGGAGGCTGTTACTGTCTGGCCATCATACATTGATGGGAAAAAATTCTAGCTGTTTAGAAGCCATCTTGCCATACTTATTACAGAAAGTGACTGCTGTATTGCAGACATTATACACTACCTAATGAAAATTAATGCCTCTGGAACTGTATCTCCATATTCAATCCTCAAGAGACTAGAGCTGGTCACTGGTGTTTGTCAGGAAGCCATTGGGCTAGGGAGTGAGCCATCATCTCTACTTGTCCTACTCATTCCAGAAGTCTCTACCTCATGTCATATACCTAATTGTCTTAGAAGTCTCTGTCTTCCTTCTCACACCTGCCCAGTCCTCCAAGAAGCCTCAGATGTCTTCTACCTGCCCTACATGTATCTGTCTTACTCACATTCCTGCCTTCTTGTAGATGGTCTTTAGGAAAGCCCCTCAGACATCTCTCTTGCATATTCAATGATGGTCCTCAGAGAAGCACCTTGGAACCTGTCCCAGAAGTCTCTGCCATGTTTCTCATTCCTGCCTACTCAAAGATTGTCTTCAGGGAAGCCCCTTGGACATTTCTACTGGTGTACTAGAAGATGGTCTCCAAGGACCCCCCCCAGACATCTTCTACTCCTATCTCCTTGAAGCACTGGACTCTACCTCATTCCATGTACCTGCCTACTTGAAGAAGGTCTTTAGGGAAGCCCCTTGGACTTCTGTTTGTCTCCTATTTGACACACTGGTATCTAACGCATGTCATTTACCTGTCTACAGTTGCAGCCATGATATGGTCAGATATTTCCAGAAATTTCACAAAATATCTAAAGAGATTCTTTCTGGTGGCCCATAGTGATACTGCAGGCAGGCAAGAAGTTTCCAGATATATCACGGACATTTCAGGAAATATCTGACCATGTCTATGGCTGCCACGGTAATCTGAGACAGTCTTCTGGGAAGCCCTAGAATGTCTTCTACTTATGTCAATGGAACGGGACTCTCTGTCGCTATCTGTATACTGCCTGTCAGATAATAGTCTCCAGGAAGCCCTTTGAACATCATTTACTTGACTCTGCTCAGTCCATTCCATTTACTGCCTACTTGAGCTTTCTTGGACTTCTGCTTCATGAATTACCTCCATGATATCTGCTTGAACCAGACACCTCTTAATCTGAGCCACCCGAGCAAGTGTTTCCATCTCTCATTGCAGCTATTATTCTCCATCTGCAATGATGTACAACTTAAGCAATGCTACAACCTCTGTTTTCCCTATCCTGTCATTTTGTCAGTCTTGACCACAGGCATGGTCCTACCTTGTCCTCCAGGGATGCAAGAGTTTGTATTAGACTTTGACTTCTTCTGTACAAGGGTCTCATTCTCCTCCAACCTTCACTGCTTGCCACTTTCCAGAAGGACATCCAGCACTCAGTACTTGCTCATCTATGTGGAGATTTCAATATTCATACCAGCTACTCTCCATTACTTCTTTATGTTTCAACTAATTTTTGTACCTACTTGGAGATCCTTCCTTCACATTTACTCATCTTGTCTCCAGGAGTTTTCCTTCCTTCCTCCATGACTACAAATTGCTGTCCTAGCTTCCTCTTCTGCTTCATTATCCCCCCTGTCAGCTAAGATTCAGGAAATCAATTGCAGCTTCATTTACTGGACCTAATAACTCTGCTCACCATATACCATTTTCCTTATTCCATCTCATGTTTTGGACTGACATCTCTGAACCTTCAAACCAAAAAGCCAAGACATTGTGGTAGTTTTCTCCAGCATTCTGCAGGACTATGTCATGCCTGTATTTATTGCCCTTTTCACTTCCTGGACCTATGCTAATTGAACCACACTGTGCTTAACCTCTCCTTCTGCACTGTTGCCTGACTCCTAATCAATGTCTACAGCCACTGTTTTTCCTGGCCTACTCATCATTATCTACAGTGTCCACTCACCTGATCTGCTTATCGATAAACTGCTACTTAATCTATGATCGAAGGGTCTCAGCCTCCTCTCATCAGGCACTCAAAGTGATTCATGCCTTCATCAAAGAAATGTTTTCATTCATAAGTCAGAGGCATGCCAACCATGACAGTTACATTTACACAAAATTGGACCTCCTCCTTGATTGGGCTTCTACATTGCAGTAGCAGAACCATCATCAAAATAAACTATCCCCAGCCTGGAGAAAAGGTGAGCTAGGACTTGGATCCCCAGAGGTCTGCTCCTCTTAAAAATGTTTTTTTTTTCCCTCTCCTCCATGCCAAAGGTCATAATACATGGTTAGTTGTTATAGCATATTCCATGGTCTCCCAGCTAGGTTCTGCTGTTCAATGGAGATGGACGGTGGCCCTACTCACCATTTCCTCTCTCCTTAGGAAGCCCCCTGCTGTCATCAGAACAATCTGTTTTATCAATGCTATCTGTAAAATCTTGCTTCACATTTACATTTGCTCAAGCTGTTTCATTGCTGTCATTTTCCTGCCTACCTCATAGTCAATGTTTACTGCCTGATGTTCTTTTAGGGCTCCTTTCTATGGTACCTTTAGCCAAGGGAATCTTCCTTCAGCACTACTAGGGGTGGAACTCTCTTTGAGATTCCATTGCCTTTGGAACCCCTACATGGTGTCATTTCCCAGTGGAATGGAGTGTGTGAATGGCCAAACAATTATCACAGTTGCACAAGCATAACATTACATTGGTTGCATAAACCAATTGAATTGAAAAGCTATGCCTGTGATTCAATACGGTAAGCAATCTGCCATGCCCCCTTCATGATCTATATATGCAGTTCCTCCCAGCCTGCTTCTCTTTTTTTTATTTGTACTTTCTCTCATCTCCATGGAGCTGGCAGGTGGCTTCAGCCCTCCCTTGGTGGGGCTTGTCCTCTGACCCCAACCATCCCCCACCAGCCATTCCACATAGTTCCTCTGCAGATTATCCCCACAGTGGGGACAGGGAGATGGGCTGGTTTCCCCCCAGAGCACAATCTAGAACCAGGGCTGCATATTGTGGAGGGCACATCATGGCCATCATGGAGCCTGCCAGCTCCTGTTTTTCCACCTGCTTTTACGCCCCAGGCCCCATAAACATGCAGTGGGCAGAGAAGATGGGCTCAGCCTTCCCAGAGGCAGCCTGTGCCCTGAACATGGGGCCCTCCTATTCTGATGGAGCACATGTGCTGACACCCAGCCACCACTGGATGTCAGGCAAACAGTGCGCCATACTCCCCCCCAAGGAAGGAGAGCAGTCTATGGATGCTCAATCCTTCCTCATCTCTGCCAACCCCAGAGCAACCTGAGTGCATTCCTGAACCTGGGTCACCAATGTGGCTTGAGGTGTGGCATCCAGCACCTCAACCCACAGTACCACTGGGACAGCTTCCCAGCCTCCTTCTAAAGCATTTTTTTCTTTGTCCCACCATCCTCCCATCCACCTCCAGTGGTATGCTTCTCTCCTTGGTAGAGCTCCTTCTTGAGGGACCTTTAGCCAATGGAATGTTCCAGCTGCACCTCTAGGGGTGGAACCCTCTTTGAGGATTCCTTGCTTTTGGTAGCCCTACATGGTGGTAATTCCCCATGGAACAGAGAATGAGAATGGCCAAACAGTTATCACAGTTGCACAAACATAACACTACTCTGCTTGCAAAGGCCCATTGAAAGTATGATTTCCTGAAGCCACACCACACAAAATGTGATGTCAGCACTACTGCTCAGTGATGTAACCATTGCACCAGAATGTAAAGTCCTTTTGCTGTGGTAGTTATGTCAGTACTGAAAGCACAACCACTTTTGACAGTGTGTGGATTTCCATGCACAACAAACCTTTTCCATACATTATATCATTATTGTTTCCAGAACAGGAACTCAATCATAAATTCCAACATGTTGTGGTCAGCTACCCTTTTTAAAATGGTAGGTGTGTTTGCACACAAAAAGCTCAAAAATGAATTTTGGGGAACTCTAATTACAGTTTACGTCATTTAAAATAAAGCAACAATTGCACGACAGGGTGTGGTTCCTGTTTCAATAACCTCACACCTCGCATGTTTGGGCATGAGGCAGCAAGCTGAGTGCATCCAACACCTGAAAAGTGAGTTTATCCCAGCATGACCCACACTCTGGAGTACATTATTGCTATTATGCAATGACTCATTTTTATACAGAATTTCAAAAAAGAACATAAAAATAGTTTAAAATAACATTTTCTTGATTTTTCTCTGTGGAAGCATACTTAAATATAAAAAAGTTCCTTGGTTTCTTCACTAGGTGGAGCTGTCTGTTGGTTCATTAAGAAGATTTTTTCTATATTCTCATCTGTGTCTTGAGGCAGACACAGTCAGTTGCCCCCCCGAAAAGGAATACATTTTATTTAAAATACATGTTTTGTTATTTAGTTTTGATGTGAGGAGCTGGGGTTTTTTTGTCCTCCCTCTAACCACTTTTGATCAATGACAGTTCACTCTGCAGACATCCCCTCCCATACAGATACACATGGAATGGAAGGAAATATTCCTAGTGTTTTGTTGTCATTTTTTTTTTAATTGTACAGTTCAATGATTGTGAGCAGAGAAAATGAGTCTGGAGTTGCCATGATCTGGCACGGAGCAGATATGTGGTGGAGCTGCATGCACTGAGTGTGCTATTGAAATGAGCCTAACAGTGAGAAAACATATTTAAAAAAAACACATATGTTACAGAAATCTGTGAGAGTGATTCTGTTCATAACCACTGTGAAATAGAGAAATACTCTATTTCTGACTACTTTTGGTTAAATAGCTTTTTTGTTTTTTTCAAGTATAAGCAACATTTAAGTTATACTGCGGACTGGAGGCAGTGAAGCCATTGGAAATGATGGCTTCAGTTTTATTTTTCTCAGCTTACAGAAAAAAACTTGATATAGTAGTGGGTAACAGTATAAAATCATGTTTGGAGAGGGGTGGAGATTCAGTATGATATGGTACGAGGCAGGAATCGAGGCAGCTACATGATTTCTTCATCAAAGCCCATGACAGCTTCCAGATGGGGGAGCAGTGATTTTTCTATTTTTTAATGAGGTTGTATTAGTGCCATACCTTCATACAGTGATGTTATGCTTAGATAATATCTCTGATGAAGCTGGGCACTGAACAATCAGATAAGTCAAGTTTAGTGGTACTGCTATCTGGTTTATTTATTAAGATTATGTCTATGTTATGTTTTAATTAATTTTGGCATTTTGGCTTGTTTTTAGGATGTAAAGTGTTTTGGTGTAATTGGAATTATGTTGACAAATAACATTTTGATTTTGATTTGATTTTGATTTCTTGCCATTGTATAAGTAATAACTTTCTTGGTATGCTTATGACATTACACTATGGAATTCTAAGTTCCATATCTCTAGTGCCTAAATTACTGAATAATATTGGCATGCTCAGACTTGGTAAGGTAGACATGATGGAAAAGTCAGTCATGTGCATGCTTCATGATAGAATGGTGGTATTATAGGGGTGTGGTTGTGCCCCTGTATTAGGGTTCAGTCTTCACTTCTATGTTAAACTGAACATTTTGAAGTTTAATAACTTTGCAACTGTTCAAGCGATGTGCATGAAATTTTGCATGTGCCATCAGGGATCAAAGACCTCTTAATGTGTCAAAATTTGTTCTGGTCAGATGTGTGGGTGTCGAATTTTGGGTTGTTAAAAAAATTAAAAATTACTGCTTTTGGTGAAATTTGTTGTCATGCCTTTGTGCAAAAACAGTGTGGAATTTTGGTCTGAAATATTTAGGGTATATAGGGCTTAGGTCACAGATGTGCCTTTAGAAGATTTGGTGAAAAAATATTAATCAGGTCCAAAGGTTTTCAATTTTAAAGTTTCCCATGATTTCCTATGGAACCAGTTAGATGTCCCACTCAAAAAATGATTATTGCAAATTCAAAATCCTTTCTTGCAAAAGCTGGATCTTTTCCTGCAAATAGAGATGGGTGAAGTTTACAAGTGTTGCAAAATTTGTGCATTTTAAGAAATATTTCATGGGTGTGAAGTGCAAAATTCCACCAGTGAAATGGGAAATTCCACCATTTGCAGGTGAAATTTTGTATTTCACACCCACGGAATATTTCGCTAAATGCACAAATTTCGTGAAATCTTCATCGGGGTAAAATTCCCACTTCCCCAGAACTTCACAAGAGAAATTAAACTTTGCTGCTTCTCTAACCACAAATGCCAAATCTTTTTCATGATGCCACCATCTTGTTTTCAGGTAGCGAGGGAAACAAAATTAAACTACAAAAAAAATTGATGTCTTTAGTAAACACCAACAGTTGTGTTTACCTAATCAGGGCCCGTAGAATTGGATTCTGGAGTCAGCTTTTTTTATAAGTTGTTCAGAAATGTGTTTATTTTTTTAGCCACAGAAATCCTTTTTTGCAAATCGTGGGAAATGTATGCTGGAAACAGGATCTTTTTCCACAGTTTGTGATACAGGATTTTCTTTTGCCACAAATTGCAAAAAAAGAATTGCGAAAAAGGATTTTTTTTCATAATTTGTGAAAAAGGAATTTCTTTTACCACAAATTGTGAAAAAAGAAACTACAGAAAAAGATTCTTTTTTGCAATTTGCAAAAAAGGATTTTTAAGACAGATGTTTCTTTGTCACTTCAGAGTCAGAAAACAGCTTTTTATTTTAGTCTGAAATTTTCTGGGTACAAAGGGCTTGCCCACAGATGTGCATTTTGTTTGCTTGGTGAAAATATATTACTTTGCTCTGGAGTTCTGAGGGGTTAAACTTTGTTTCATTTACCATAGAATAACATTGTAATGGGAGGTGTACAGAGTTGTTTCTTTGTCACTCTGCTGTGAAGAAACATTTTGCTATTTTCTTCTGAAATTTCCAGGGTACAGATGGCTTACTCCACCCATGTGTTTTTCACTGGTTTTGTGAAAATATATTAATTTTGTTGAGTTCTACAGGGTTACATTTTACTTTGTTTCCCATAGGAAAACATTGTAATAGGAGGTGTACAGAGTCATGTCTTTGTCACTCCGCTGTGAAGAAACAGTTTGCAATTTTCTTCAGAAGTTTCCAGGGTACAGATGGCTTGACTCACTGATGTGCCTTTTACAAGTTTCATGAAAATATATTAATTTGGTGTGAAGTTACACAGGATTCACATTTTCATGTGTTTTCTATAGGAGAACATTGCAATGTCAGGTGTTTCTTTGGGTCTGCACACTATGGCATTGGAGAGCAGGGCCCTACACTGTCTCAAAAATTATGCATGGATGGGAGTGCAGGGCCCTCTGGGCCCTGTGCTCCCACACATAAATATGGATATCATTAAGGACTGATGGGAGCACAGGACCCAGAGGGCCTGGTGCTCCCACATGGAAATAGGGATACAATTACAATATCTCTAACATTATGGATAGATGGCACTGTGCACTCCCAATTGCATATATGAATACCAATATGGAGTGCTGGGAGTGCAGGCATCATCCATACATGGAAGTGCAGGGCCCTCCAGGCCCTTTGCTCCTACATGTAAATATGCAGATGATTGTGGAATGATGGGAGAGCAAGGCCTGAAGGGCCCTGCACTCCCAATGGGAGATAATGATACAATTATAATCTCTCAAAAATTATGGATGGTTGAAAGTGCAGGGCCCTCCTGGCCCTGCACCTCCACAAGCAAATAAGCCTATGATTATACTTTCTCAAAAACTAAGGAAAGTCTCTGCAACAAAAACTTTGTTAATGTACCCTTATGGTTCCAGTGACAAAAGTTGGGAAATGCAGTCTTAGAGTTTCCAAACACCCCACCCTGACTTTCCAACCCTAACAGCCCACCCCCACCCTGCATGAGGGAACAGGCATGGGGGTGTGCCTTTGGATTGTGAACTCTAATGCTCACCATTCTCCTATACTGTACCCATCTCAACTTACTTATTAATTGAATGGGTTGAGAGTTAGCATTCACAGCCCCTAGGCACACCTCTGACACCAGATCCTGCATGCAGGGTGTGGGTGGGGTGTCAAGGTTGGAAAGCCATGGTGGGGGTGGGGTGTTAGATTTGGAAACCCAGGCATGGTGGGGTGTTAGGGTTGGAAACCCTATTAATGCATTTCCAAACTTTTGTCACTGGAATCCTAATGGTGTATTAATGAAGTTTTTTTGCAGAGAATATTATAACAGCAGGCAAGTCCAACCATATGGATATTTGTAGAGATAAGTCTGACTTTATAGTGGAGTACATAATTTATTCTATTATGGGAACATGCAAGAAGTTTTTTACCTTCACCCAGAATAAATAATATCTACTGATATTGTTTCTATTCATAGGCATAGTTTATACAGTAAAATACTGCAGGATGTATTTTGTTATTGATATTTCTAATAACTTAAGTAAATTGTATGGCTAAGGCAAAGCAAATTGTCAACAACCACACAAAAAGTGATGACATCTGTAATAAAACATATGTAGGGGTGCCATATTATAACTATAATATGGCCATTTTGTGCTCTGTGTTTCAAAAATATGTTTTGTTATCACAGATCATCCAATAGGTCAGTGGGTAGTGAATCACACACCTATGGCAGCAACTCAGATTTGGGAATGAACCCCAAATCCTGGCATGGGGCAGCCAACAAACAAGGAGCACTGCTGGCTGCAGTGTGCTCTTAATTGGATGGGCTTGCATTGCACTTCCACAACATCAGTAATCCGTGCAGTAGTATCTCAGTATAAATTAATTTATTGATTTAGTTTTTGTTGACCTGAAAAGGAGGGCTATAAAATATATGTATTTTCTATCTCTTCACATTTGGGGGAAGGGTGAAGATGCAAACCAACTGAAATTGAATCACACAAAGTTGGCGGTGGTAGTTTAGAGAATGAGGACATTTCATCAAGACACTGGTTAAATATTGACAGGCAAGCAGTAGATTTACCCTGAATTGTCCTTAGCAAGGCATTTGACTCAGCACCACACAGAAAGTTGCTAAACAAACTTAGAGGATCTGAGAGCAGCAAAGGACCTAGTTAGATGGGTGGGAAGTGGATTAGGGGACAGATGGCAGATGATGGTGACAAACACAGTCAACTTGTGACATGTGAGGTCACACGTGAGGACCGCAGGTATCAGTCATGGGACCACCCTTTTTATTATGAACATCAGTGACAGGAGATGGAATACAGGGCAAGATGTTTCTCTTCTCAGATTACACTAAGCTCCATGGCAAAGCAGACAGCAAGGAGTTGCAGAGGGATGTGCAAATGTAACAGATGTGGTCCAAAGTCTGGCAGTTGAAGTTAATGCCAAAAAATTCAATGTGATACACATGATGTAGGGAACAAGAATCCCATGATGGAATGGTACATGGGAGGGGATAAACTGGTCACTACTTCAGAGAAAAATGACCTGGGCTCACTGTAACTGACTAGCTAAAATCAATGTAACAAGCGTACAGCAAGGTAGCCAACATTTGGTGGTATATTGAAAGGGGTTTTGATAGCAGGAGAAAAGAGGTAGTACTACTGCATCTCTGTATGGATCAATGGTGAGAACCTATCTGGATTGGAGGGTCCCATTTTTTTCAGCAATTACACTCATTGTGTAGTTTTTGGAGGAGTGGACACAGATTCACTGAGTAGAGATGTGTTGGGTTTGAGGTAATCTGTTTCTCCAAATAACATATTGATCTTGGCAACTATTTTAGGCCAAATGAGTAGAAGGCAGATAGCATACAATGACTGTCCAGGGGACAGATTTCTATCTTCATGGGGCTTTCCTTCAACCCAGAGATATGTGCAAAGGAATCAGGAAGCATCAAGAGTGGACCAAGACCAGCTGGGTCATCAGACAAATGCACCAAGAAATCCTCTGCATACAGTTTTGTCTTGTAACGCACCTCTCCCAACTGAATATTGGGCTCCATGGTTGTGTACTGCAAGTTTATTTTGGTTTAGAGTGTCCTTTCTGGGTTTCTTTTCACTTATTTGATGACTAGCATCTAAAAAATATTCATACATATTCAGGGACACACATGAAGTGATTGTTAAAAATATTTTATAACAAATCAGTAATGTTAAAAATATGGATCTTATTGCTTAACCCTGGTTCTCCAGATTCTTCCCATAATAAAGATATATTTTTCCCCCTAATTAATCAGCATAGGTAGTCTCTTCCCTAAAATCACACAATTCCAAGCATGGGTTGAGCAGCATAAGCCAGACATTATTGCATTCACTGAAACCTGGCTATTCCCTAAGGTCGCTGATGAGGATGTAGCCCTGGGAGGGTACAAAATGTTCCACCAGGACCGCTGGTTGAAATGGAAGGGGGCTGCCTGTTCTAGCACAGATGTCATATTAAAGGACAAGTAATGCCCTATAGCCACCACACTAAGGAAGCACATATTCTAACACTAACACTTACATTAGGCCAACAAATCAAAGTGCTCATACTCTTCACAGTACACTTACTCCCAGTACACACCCTGCTGGCTTTGAGCATTTTATAAATAATATGAGGCAGCACAGCCAAAACTGGGAACAAGTCATTGTTGGGGACTTCAACATTAACTGGCATTGCCAAAATGCCACTCCAGTTAGAGACCAAGTAGCCAACCTCTACTTGACCCAGTTGGCTAATCAACCTAGTAGACAGAACTACCACATGGGCACTAGCTCCCTCATTTACTGGCTACTTACCTCCTGCCCAGCACACATCTCTGAGGTGTTGGTCCTACCTGACTCCCTCAATGATCATTCCCTGGTACTGTGCACCTGGACAAACAAGTTCACCAAATGCCCACCCCAGGTCTCCAGAAATTGAACCCTGAGAACAGGGCTACTGGATACCTTCAAGCAATACTTGAAGGAAGCAGATTGGTCCCCACTGGACAGGGCTAAGGATGGAAACTAATCCCTTGACTACTTTAGTAAGATCTTCACCTTGGCATGCGACATCTTCACCCTGTACAAACCGAAAAATGTCAGAGGTTCAACTTGCCCCTGGCTAACATGCTCACTCCTGGAATGTATGCACCTCAGAGACAACCTCTGGCAAAGGGCCAAGGCATCAGGGAAACAGGCTGACTTCATAGCCTACAAGACAGCCAGAAACAGTTACGTGAAGTTCATATGTATTGCCAAAGCAAATTATTACAATGCCCTACTCAGCAGGATCTGGGGCCGTGGAAGGGGGTTTTGGGAAACAGTGAGATCCCTTATGGACAGCACCTCTAGGGCCCCTTGACCTCTTTGTAACCGAATATGAAACACTACAGGACCAAAGGGATATTGCAAATGCATTCAGCGTCACCTTCACTGACCTAAGCAATGTGTTACTAAATGACTACCTCACCCATGCACCATCAGACCAGCCCTCCCATCAGTTTTCACCCTCTTCTCCCAAAAATGGATCCTCACCCTTCTACTTCAGGGTATTAACTAGAACTGAGAAAATAAAATACGTCAAGCAAGTTATAGGAAAAACCCGGATGGGAAGAGACCTTATTGACATGAATTATTGACCTTATTGACCTTATTGCCTTGCCCGGCACCAAGGCTTGGAGGGATAGGAAATGAATCCTCAGGATTGTGGGAGCAGCGGCAAGAGGGAGGGAGGGAGCTGGATGTCATTATCCACCTAGGGACAAATGACCTGGCTGAGAATGGGATCAGAGCAGAGCAACAGGAGTTTGTGGAGTTGGGGAGGGGCCTTAGACAAGTAGCACACATGGTAACTTTCTCGGAAGTGCTACCTGTCTATGGCATGGATGAGGCTAGGGCACTCCGCACTATGGGATTCAATGACTGGTTGAAAAGCTGGTGCAGAGCCCAGGGATTTGGCTTCATTGGGGACTGGGGCTCCACCTTGAGGGATGCGGACCTATACAGGCACAATGGTCTGCATCTATCCTGGAGGGGGAACCAGGATCCTAGGTGATAGGTTTAAATGCTTCAGTGGCAAGCATTTAAACTAGCCAAGGGAAGAGTCAAGGAAGAGGAGAAGGGAAATCCTAGTTCCCCCAAAAATCAGGGAAATTAGTGAGGTAAACACCAAAATAGAGCAGTCAGTAGGGAGAAGATTGGGGTAAATGGAGAAAAAGACAAAGGCAGTAGGGACAGGAATGGGGCAAAAAGAAATAAAGCCATAACAAACTGGAGGGTAATGAGTACCAATGCCCGTTGTCTAGGTAAAAGGCTCCCTGAAATGGTGGCCATGATGGATGAGGGATGCCTGGATATTGTGGCAGTCATAGAAACATGGTACACAGAGAACCATGACGGGGATGTCAACATATCAGGGTACACAATCTACAGGAGGGACAGGGATGAAAGAAGAGGAGGAGGAGGAGGAGTAGCTCTCTATGTAAGGGAAGGGATAAAAGCAACAGAACTAAAGAGTAAACAGGGAGGAGAGGAGGCACTGTGGGTCACCCTGGAGACTGAAAATGGCTCCACAATCCACACTGGGGTTGTATACAGACCCCCATCTCAGGGGGAAGAAATGGAAAAGGAAATGATAGAAGGCATCCTTGGGATGGCAGAGAAAGGGGAGATATTGCTGATGGGGGACCTGAATATGCCAGATGTTGACTGGAGCACCTTTGCTGCAGCCACATCCAAGAGCAGGGCCATTCTCAATGCCTTGCTGGGGGCATGCCTGAGACAGCTAGTTTTGGAACCCACTTGGGAGAAAGCAATCTTAGACCTGGTACCCTCAAATGGGGATGGAGAGAGGATCTCTGATCTTGAAGTGTGTAGACATCTGGGAACAAGCGACCACCAAACAGTGTGGTTCATGATAAACTTAGCTGTAGAGTCAAGCCACACAAAAGTGAAGGTACTGGGCTTCAGGAGGGCTGATTTTGACAAAATGGGAGAGTGCATCAGAAAAGCATTAGCAAACAGGCAAGAAGGTAGGGTGGAGCAACAATGGGGAAACATCAAAACTGCCATCACAGAGGCAACAAGTCTTTACGTGAAGCAAATAAACAAATCAAAATGAAAGAAAAAAACACTATGGTTCTCAAAAGAAATGGCAGAGAAGGTAAGGGAAAAAAAGATAGCATTCAGGAAGTGTAAGGAAACACAGAAGGAGCAGGACAGAGAACTGTACCAGTTAAAGCAGAAGGAAGTGGGTAAGGCAGTCAGAATAGCAAAGGCCCAAACCAAGGAAAAGATAGCCAACTCGGTTAAGAAGGTGAATAAAACCTTTTATAGGTACATTAGGGAGCAAAGAAAGACTAAGGCAGGGATACTGAGGCTGAACAAAGAGGAAGGTGGTTGGGCAGAGAGCGACAGTGAAAAGGCAGGGATACTGAACGAATACTTCTGCTCAGTATTCACAATGGAAAAGCAGGGGGAAATGCCTAATCTGGTCAATAGAAGCATAGGGGTGTTGATATTAGTCCTTTCACAGAAGAAAGGGTTCTGAAAGAACTCTTAAAACTGAAGGTGAATAAAGCAATGGGGCCTGATGGGATTCACACCAGAATTTTAAAATAACTAAGGGAAGAACTAATAACACCACTGACTACCATTTTTAATAAATCATGGGAGGATGGGGTGGTACCTGAGGACTGGAGGAGGGTGAATGTGATTCCCCTTCACAAAAGTGGGAGCAAGACAGAGGCAGAAAACTACAGACCTGTCAGTTTGACCTCAGTGGTAGGGAAAATGATGGAATCACTTCTGAAGGAAAGAATTGTTGAGTACCTAGAGGCCAGTGGGGCACAGGACCCAAGGCAGCATGGATTCACAGAGGGAAGGTCATGTCAGACAAATCTAATTGATTTCTTTGACTGGTGACCAAAGCTGTAGACCAGGGAGGGGCTGTGGACATGGCCTACCTAGACTTTAGCAAGGCATTTGACACAGTCCCACACAAATGATTAATAAACAAATTAGCCAGCCTGGGAGTGGGTCCTAGGGTGGTAGCCTGGGTAAAACACTGGTTGGACAACAGGACACAGCGGATAATAGTAAATGGAGTCCACAGTGCAGAAAGGAGGATTACTAGTGGGATACTACAGGGTTCAGTACTGGGGCCGGTCCTTTTTAACGTCTTTATAAATGACATTGCAGAGGTACTGGAAGGGAAAGTATGTCTCTTTGCAGATGACACAAAGATCTGTAATAGGGTTGATACACAACGTTAGGTGGAAAGGATGAAAAGGGACTTGGCAAGGTTGGAGGAATGGTCAAATGTGTGGCAGCTTAGATTCAATGCAAAGAAGTGCAAAGTAGTGCACCTGGGAAACAAAAACCCAGGGGAAGAGTACACAATGGGGGGTGAGATACTGACAACAACAAAAATGGAAAAGGACCTGGGGTAGTCATATCAGATGATCTAAAGGTTGGCCAGTAATGTGAGAAGGCAGTAAGGAGGGCTGGGGGATACTGGGATGCATAGGGAGAGGCATCACCAGTAGAAAATAGGAAGTTATTGGCCATCTGTGCAGACAGTTGGTAAGACCACATCTGGAGTACTGTGTACAGTTCTGGCGACTCCATCTACACAAAGTCATAGACAGGGTGGAGGCTGTCCAGAGGAGGGCAACCAAAATGATGCAGGGTCTGCATCAGAAGACATATGAAGAAAGACTAAAGGAACTAAAGATGTGTAGCCTCGAGGAAAGGAGGGAGAGGGGGGACATGATAGAAACTTTCAAATACCTCAAGGGAATCAACAAAGTCCAAGAGGGTAGCATCTTTCAGAAAAAGAGATGTGCAAAAACAAGGGGGCACAATTTGAAAATGGGGGGGGGGACAGCTCAGAAGTAATGTGAGGAAGTATTTCTTCTCAGAGAGGGTTGTGGATACATGGAACAGCCTTCCTGAGAAGGTTGTAGAGTCAAAACAGTGGGGGAATTCATGAATGAATGGGACAGACATAAGGCAATTCTAGTGGGGGGTAGGAGGAAGTAGGCTGTTGGTTAACTAGGATCTGCAGCTTATCCGTTAGGTAGGGAAATGAGCAGACTAGGTGGGCCAAGCGGTCCTTATCTGCCATCAGACTCTATGTTTCTATGTTTCTATAAGATGGTCGCACTTACCATGAATGAACTCGCTGCCCCGCTCACCAAGGTCTTCAATGCCTCCCTAAGATTGGGTATTTTCCCTGACAATTGAAATGCTTCACTCATCACTCCAGTCTTCAAATTGGGTGACAGAACAAACCTATCTAATTTCAGGCCCATATCGACACTACCCCCCATTTTCCAAAGCCCTTGAGAGGATGGTCTCCGACCAACTTACAGAATATCTTGAAAAATACAATCTACTCTGCAGACAATAACATGGATTCTGGAAAAAACACTCCATGCTCACCACCTTAGTTGATTACACCTCCCAGCTCTATGGGGCTCTTGAGAAAGGGCTGGCTGTGTGGTCTATCTTTATAGACCTCACAAGGCATTTGACACTGTAAACTACCAGCTGCTCAAACACTGTCTCCTATCTACAGGGCTTTCCACTGACACTGCTGCTTGGTTCAACAGCTACCTATCTCATAGGACTCAATGAGTAAGGATCAGTGGAACTCTCTCTGAACCACGGGAGGTGAGCCTAGGTGTCCCCAAGGGTCAATCCTAGGCCCACTCCTCTTCAGCCTTTTCATTAATACCATACCCGATGCATGCTCAGCACACAGTGTGCTCTAAGCGAATGATGCCATCATCTCAGCACCAGGCAGAGAATTGATTTCAATCAACACTGCATTGCAAAACAACTTCCAGAGGCTGGAATCATGGTTCTCCAAAAACAAACTAATGCTCATCTATAAAAAGAGTAAGTGCATGCTTTTCTCCATACCTCAAAACAAGTTGAGAAGCAGCCCACTAAGGATCCTGATCTACAAAAGTGATGCTTTCAAGCAAGTTGACACATTTAAATACCTGAGTGTTCACCTAGATGACACCCTCACCTTCACCACTCATATTAAGCAGCTTATCAAATCGGCCAACATGAAACTAGGTGTTCTCTACCATCACCAGCAAGCAATGATGATGGATGCATAGCAGTGTCAGTGGCTCAGTAGGTAGCACACTTGCTTCTGAGGCCGGGAGATCAGAGGGCTGTGGGTTCAGTTCCCAAATCTGGCACTTGGGTTAATATCCCTGTACTGATACTGTAGTGTAGCATGAGAGGGGTGCTGCACTTCTGAGGTGCCGTCTTTTGGATGAGACGTTAAACCGAGGTCCCATCTGCCTGGATTGGTGGTAGTTCAGGTGGATGTTAAAGATCCCATGGCACTTACATGGCTGTTTCCTCACTCACTGCCTCATGGGGGAACCCCAGAACCTTCTGGGATAACATTAAACAGTTAAATGGGAGTGCCACTCCCCCACCACCCAGATCAACATTAATAGTTTGATCTCCTCAGACCCAGCCCTCATAGCCAACCACCTCAACACCTCATTCACTGACCTTAGCCCTATCCTCCCTACAAATGTTTCTGACCCTCCTCCCCCAGCACCTGCCGTAAATCTTTCTGGCCCTTATTTTCTCCTCCGCCATGTTTCTGCCCAAGAACTTAGGCTGCACCTTGTCACTGCCCTCAAGAGTAATAGTACAGGCAGTGACACCCTGGATCCGTATATCCTACGGCTGGTCTTAGACACAGTCCTTACCCCGATCACATGCCTCATCAACCACTCTCTTTGCCTGGGGAAGGTTCCAACTGCCTGGAAAGTCGCCACTGTCACACCTATCTTTAAAGGTGGTGATAGGACTGTGGCTGGAAACTATCGACCAATCTCCATTCTCTCTCCTCTCTCCAAGGCCTTGGAAAAAGTGGTGGCCTCTCAAATCTCTGATTACCTCTCCACCTACAATGTCCTATGTCCTGAGCAGCATGGCTTCCGAGCGGGCCACAGTACCAACACAGCCCTCCTAGAGTTCTCCAACTTTCTCCATTCCTCCTTAGACACTGGTTCTCTGGCTGGTGCGGTCTTCATAGACCTCTCTAAAGCTTTCGACACTGTCTCCCACCCCCTCCTTCTTGATGCCCTTAGTCTCTCTGGTTTTGCTGCTGGGCCTATCTCCTGGTGCATCAGTTATCTGTCTGACCGCTCACAGCGTGTAAAAATTAATGGGACCTACTCAGACATCTGTCCCATCTTTTCTGGGGTTCCCCAGGGCTCCATTCTGGGCCCCTTACTATTCTCCCTTTACCTTAACACCCTTCCACGCTCTTGCTCTGGGAACATTCTATTGTACGCTGATGATGCAGTCATCTTTGCCTCAAGTCATAACCCTATTGCCCTCCAGGACTCGCTGCAGAAGTCCTTCGCTGAAGCCGAGGGCTGGTTCAAGGAACATAGATTGGTGATAAATCTTAAAAAAACAAAAACCATGTTCTTCACTCATCCTCAAAACAAGTCCTGCAACTTCAAACTCCTCATTCACTCTGGGTCCTCTTTCCACTCGAACAAGTTTGCTCCTATAAATACCTAGGTATCCATTTTGACCCCTCCCTCTCCTTCCATGGACACATCGCTGCCCTAGCCACTGCCACTAATATCCAATTGGGCATCTTACATTGGTATAAACACTGCCTCCCCCTGGAGGCTCTTTGACTCGTAGTCACCTCCTCTATCCTGTCCCTAGTGGACTATGGACTGCCGGTGTATGGTGCTGCTGATCAGACCGCACTCCATAAAATTCGCACTACCTGCAGGTTAATTACTGGGGCACCTAGGCTGACACACACCTGTCTACTGTACACTAAAGCGCTGGTACTTGATCTTGATGAGTGCCTCAAATATCTGACCTGTACCCTTACAAAAAAGACCCTCCTTGGGCTATCCCCGCCAGGATTGACCACCACCATACGCCGCTCTGTCCCACTAGTTCATACTCGGACCTCTGGGAAAACTTCTCTTGTTATCCCTAGAGCTAGGACCTCTCATGGCCAAAGAGCCTTCAGCTTTAGGGCCCCCTCCTGGTTCAACACACTGCCCTCCTCCATCTCCGAAGCTCCAACTATATCGTGCTTCAAAACTTCCTTACGTAACCACCTTATTAACACCCAATGCTGTAATTGCCATTAGTCAAAGCCGTACTCAATACTTATGACAAAGCTTACTACTAAGCTGCTAAGGACAACATAACTCTGGTACTGTTTGCATCAATCCTACCTGTACCAGCTTGTTTGTATCTATGTCTTAAGTTACTGTTATACTTATGTGTTGTACTGCTATACTGTGTATTTTCGTTTGTCTTACTGTGACAAGGTACCTTTGTAAATGAGCCTATGGCTCAAATGTTTTACAAACTGCTGTTTAAATAAAATAAAAAATAAAATAAAATAAAAATAAAAAAATAAAACTTATCGAAAAGAGTAGGGGACATTTTTATTGAAACAAAAATTGTACAAACAAGCCAACATAAAATACATCAATGAGAAATATACAGGAAAATCAAGAAGAGAAAAAAAACAAAAGTAAGAAAAGAAAATAGAAAAACAACAAAAATACTGCATAAGTCCTTCAAGTTATAGCTGAGTCAGTATTTGTGATCCATGGGAAGGCCGTCCACAAGGCCAACAGAGACGGTGCCGAATACAAAGTCCTTTCATGGTCATATATTTTCTTTAAGTCCGCTACTATCTTTCCTTCAAGTTCCGAATAAGAACACAATTTTTGTTATAAGGTAAACAAACATCTTGACATCCAAACATTCCATTTAATGACAAGAAATACAAGGTTCAGAGTGTCTCTGTGCCATCGAGACCAGTGAGAGGGAAAGACACCATACATAATATTTTGATATGTTACTGTGGAGAATATAGGAACTTTCCAGGAGTCAGCCAAGTAGGGCCACCAATTCAATAATATATAATCAAAACAAAATGTGAAATAGTCTCTGGGGTAGCTATACAAAGAGGTCTAGAGCAAAATCGATCCTGAGACTGTTTATGCTTGTGGTTTGCTTTCACATTTATTCGTTCGTGATAAGATAACCAGTGAAAGTCTTATGTGGCCAGGGATCCTAGAACAACGTACACAGGACTAGGCGAGGGTAAACAGCTGTCCGGACATTTTGGAAAGGCTGGCACCTTACAAACAGAGGACAAAAGTGTCTTTGTACAGAGCCTTATGCGGATTCGAATAAGAGTCTGAGGCTACACTTGCCATTGTTTTAAAACGAATAAACATATGCTTAATATACACCGGACATCCCCATGTTGTCCAACACACCCAAAGAGTTATGTTCACATGAAACCAATACCTACAGGAGTCATTGAAACCACGCTTCCCACCTCTCTGGGTGTTCACCAGTAATGGCCATGATTGGCGAAAGGAAAATGCTAGTAAAGAAAAACAACTGGTTAATCATCTGAACACCGCCTTCAAAAAAGTAGGTAAGTAAGTATTCCTCTTGATCGGATTCAACGACTGCCCCAAAGGGCTTGAAATAATAAGCTGAATACCATCGTTTCCAGCTGTTTTGGGATGAGAAAACATAACTTAAATACAAAAACAGAGGGAGAAGATAAGTTTTGATCAGAAAACACGTTTTTCTTCCCAATCTGACCCTTGTTCCAAGAGGTCACCATGCTTCTGCCCTGTTTCAGCTTCTCTTCCCAGTTAAAGGAATCAGAATCTCTCATCCCGAAATAAACACCAAGTATATGGATTTGGCCTTCTATCACACGTAAAGAGCCAATAGTATCCGAAGAGTGGAAGGATGATCCCAACCAAATCCCCATACTCTTACCAAAGTTTATACTTGCTCCAGATAATGCACCAAAAGAGGAACATTCCTGGAGAGAAACAAGCGCCGAAGCCTCGTCAGCTACTAGGAAACACACATCGTCCGCATATGCAATCGCTGTGAATGGTGATCGCAGTACCGAACATGAGATGGCACAAATCTGGGGATGAGCATTAAGACGTCGGAGCAACACATCCAGAAAAAAAACATATAATAGAGGGCTCAGTGGACAACCCTGGCGAACTCCCCATTTCACTGGGATCATCAGGCCCGCCCAACCATTAATCAGTGGAACAACGGTCGCCGTCTTATAAAGTGTCTGAATCCAGCGAATCGTCTTGTCAGGAATGTGCAGGAAATGCAATACATTCCATAGAAAATCATGGCTAACGGAATCGAAGGCAGCCTTTTGGTGGACCGAAACAATAAGTCCAGAAACAGAGTCCGATAAACCGTGCGAAAATAGTTCACGGAGGAGAATCAAGTGATCAGAAATTCTCCTGTTAGGTAGAGAACAGGATTGGGCTGGGTGAATAACTATTTCAGCCTACCCAAGCAAACGTTGAGCGATAAGCTACGTCAATATCTTAAAATCCGTGTTCAACATGCAGAGGGGGCGCCAGTTATCAAGGGACTTAATGTCACCTTTCTGTTTATATACATAAATCAGTGTGCCCTTGGTAAATTCCAAGGGGATGTGTTCAGAGGCAAGAAGGGATGCAAACACAGAGGTCAATTCCGGAAGGAGGTATTCCCCCAAAAATGTATACAAGGCAGTAGAGAGGCCGTCTGGACCAGGGGTCCAACGTAGGGGCAAAGAGGATATAGCTAACCGAATTTCCCGCTCCGTGAAGGGTTGACATGCAAGTTCTACACTCTGCAAGGAGGGATAAGGAATTTCAAGGGCACCATACAGTTGTCTCAGGTCCACTGATACAGTAGGTAAAGGGGAAAACAATGCAGTTGTATGGTCAGTAACAATTTGACATAAGTCCGAATGAGAAGTACAAAGATCTCCATTTAAATTGATGAGACATGACATTGATTTATGGGCAATCTGATGACAGTTAGATTCAAACAGGCAAACAACTTCTCGAGTACCTTTCACCGCATAGCTATGTTGGTGGTACAGTTGTTGCGACTGTTTAGACTGGAAATCCAACATGTCCTTCCGTACTAATTGTATTTGCTGCACAAGATCCTGCCCCGTCAAGTATGCTAGTGACAGTAAAGACTGAAAATGAGCCCTCTTCTGTAAATATACAAGATATTCAGACCTGCTTTTTGTACGACTATAGGATTTCAACATTCCAGTTAAAGTACGTTTAGTATCCATCCACCACTGAATTGGATCATCATACATGGGGTATACAGACTTACGAGCATGAATAAATGACAAAAGGGTTTGCTGAAATGATGGTACCTGTAATAAGGAAACATTAAATTTCCAGAAACCCGGCCCTTTACCACAACTGGCAGGAGATCAAAACTAACAGAGAGCAGCTTATGGTCAGAAAAGGCTACCGCCTGCACTACAGCCGAAGTAACTTCAAAAATACTGGAGGTAAAAACAAAATCAATGCGGGTGGCCAGCCTACCCTTCTGGAATGTGGGAGTATGCTGTTTCGTGAAATAAAAATAAGAGTCCGTCAAATGGGCAGTACGAATCATGCATCCCAGTACGAGTGAGTCACAGTACAGTTTCTTAGTGGTAGCAAAGGAACTCTTATCCCGAAGACTAAGGCCACAGTTAAAGTCACCAGAAAATATGATTCGAAAAGAAGAATGTAAATAAGGATGAATTAAATCAAAAAGAGCTATCCTCTCAGTTTTCAATTGGGGGCATAGACATTTACCACCCGATACGGGCATTGCCCTAGCCAAAAATCCAAAATCAAAGCTCTACCGGGGGCCAAATCAAACAGCTTCAAAAGCCTAAACTCAGGAATGTTAATTAAAATGCCAAGACCAGAGCAGGAGTCTTGCCCTATTGACCAAAAGGAAGGACCCATAAGCCAATCTCGTTGAGCCAGTCGGATCTCCTGCACAGTATGGAATCTCGTATCCTGTAAAAGAAATATCCCAAATGGCAAGAGCCTCAAAAAAGAAAACACCAGCCGTCTCTTGTCCACACGTTTCAAACTATTTACATTAACAGTGTGGCATGTAAATTGTGACATGACAGCTCACAAATAAAGTAACCAGCACTATCAAGTTTTTCTCTTGCCTGCTACCTTAGTCCCTTTCAACCTAACCTTGGCCTTCCATTTTTGTGAAAGGCCAGTGCTTAATGGTATTTCAGAGTCATCAAGACCTTCAGGGAGGGAAGAAGCGATACAGGAAGAGTCAGATTCGCCACCTGCATCGTCCGATATTGACTGAAGCACCTCAAAGGCATTCGATAGTGCAATAGAAGGTGCAGTGCAGGCCTTCGGAGGGGACAATAAGGTGCGGGAACCAGATCGTAATGACCTGCGACATATCACTTTGGCAGGTTCACGAGGGGGAGGCATGGTACTAGAGCCCGGTACCTGCTCCACAGCCTCTAGTTCCATAGGGCATGCTGAAATCAGTACCTTCCCAGGGGGTGGAGCCTTGTTGACTAACAGAGGTACGTCACTACAGGAGGCTTCTAAAGCCAGAGCTTTTGGGGAAGGGGGGGTCACCTCTATAGAAGGGGCATCCAACGTAGTGCAGAGGCGGGCTTTCTGGGCTTGAGTAATTACATAACGCTGATCCACACCTTCATCATGTGTTACCTTGGTATGTGCAGCCCAGGGACATGACTGAAATGTGTGACCCATCTCGTCACAAAGATCACACCTACAGTCATTCAGACAATGCATACCTACATGACCCATTTCACCACAGTTATGACATTTGATCTTATCGCACGCACTGCTCAGATGTGAGGGATCCCCACATCTATAACACGCTTTAGGTTGGCCTGGGTAAAACAGAACTCCTCTATCCCGACCTAAAAAAAAAAGAGTTTGGTAAGTGCACTGGTCCAGATTCAGAAACATTTAACATAACTTTAAATTTCCAACCCCCTGTCCATATGTTTTCAGAGTCCAAGATTGCCTCTGGCTGACCTTGTAAAGTACAACGTTGTTTTAACCAATAAACAATATTAGAGACATCTACTCCCTCACTGCGGAACATAACAGTTACTATCTTGAAAGCAGGTTTTGAGAGGGGTATAGCCTGAAATGGGGTCCAAAGAGCAGTGTTACACAAGACGTGATATTTTGACCAAAAACGGTCAAGGTCACGAGATGTCTGAAAACTAATGTCAAAAGTTAGTTCCCCTGAGACGTGTATCAGGGCATATATTTTGTGGGCAAAAAACTTCATTGAATCCTTTAACAGTGTTCTGGCCACATACACATGGTCAGGGAGGTCCGCTAGTCCACCTCTATAAGAAAGCCTAACAGCATTATGCCGCTTAGCTGCCAGAACCGGAAATTTAAACAAAGAAGAGAAGGACCTCACTGTCCCGGTTTGAGGAAAGGGAGGTCGAACAGTGGCAGAGGACCCTTCAGCCATAGGGTCGGAACCAGGAAAAGTCTGTATAGCAGGGACCTTGTTAAGGCCCAGGACTGGACTCTGGGTCAGACAAAGCTCATTAGGAAGGTCCAAAGGGTCAGTCACAGTTTGGGGAATCTGTTCTCCCCCATCCAATATCATATCTTGCACAGTTCTAGTGGATCTGATTGGGGACAGTCCTGAGACCCTGGAACCCGCCATGGGGTCTTGCACCCATCCTGCCGCCCATAGCGCCACATCTATGGACCATGCAGGGGCGACATTGGGGTTTGCCTTAATAGAAGAAGACTGGGAAGGTAACGGATCATCCTGAGATACAGAGGGCGGGCTCACCACCGAAAGAGTACTTACTGAGTCCTCCACCGTAAAAGAGTTGCCAGAAACAGCATCCGCAGACGTCCGACTAGGCACCTGCACAGGGACTCGAGGCAGGTCTTCAGGGACTGAAACAAAAGTGCCTGCCATAGCCAGAGGCACACCGTCTTGCTTCTTGCTTGGCAGACTCAGCTGCAAGCCCATCTCAGCGGACGTACGACAGCAGTCCGCTGCCATCAAACTGCCGTGCGGTACAGGCACTTCCATACTCGAAGGTTCCGAGTCAAAGGAAGTGTGCGTCTCTTGCGGTCCCCCTGAACATTCAAACTGAAGCTGACTGATCTCGGTACAACAAACCTCGGCACAACGTACCATCCACGGAACAACAGGCACCTCCTGCAAATCGTCTTCCAAACATGAAGATACAGGTATGGCTATCCGGTTAACAGGCGTGGTCTCCTCAGATACAGAGACAGGAGTCGAGATCAGGTCTCCTGTCTCCACAGCTCCATCAACTGCAGGCAGCAGAGCATCCTCCATCTTGGACAGGGAAACCCCTCTGACAGAGTAGGGGAATTTCCCATGTGTCCTGGCCAAATTTCCCTCATTCACTAAAAATAATAACACCAACAGCTTAATCTGGTTCAAGGTCAGTTGGCATTCATCTGTATCCCCCTCCCCCGGGTCGTGCCTGAAAATAGGCAGGGATTTGTCTATTGCACTTACCTGGCCAACAAAAACAAAATAAAATAAACAAATAAAGCTGGTCACAAGTAGGCAAGGCAAGACAAGGCAAAATTTATTTAAAAGACACCCAATCCCGGAGGCTCTGGGTGCCGTACAAATTTAAAAACCAACATTTAGAAACACAACCAGACAAACATTTTTATACAAAAATAAAATAAAATAAATTACTCCAATAAAATCTAGAACTCTATAATAGGTTCTAGTCTAAACATCAAATGCTTGGGAGAATAGGAGTGTCATCAGGCGGGCCTTGAAAATATCCACAGTGGGGGCTTCCCTGACCTGCGCTGGTAATGAATTCCACAGAACAGGAGCCACAACACTAAAGGCCCTATCACCTGCAGATTTAAGCCTCATCCTGGGAATGGTCAGGAAGCCACCACTAGAAGATCGAAGAGGGCGGGTAGAAAGTGCAGTCATCAGAAGGTCTGACAGATAACCAGTAGCTCTGTTTTGTCCTCTGTGGATTACAGACTTTTGATTTATGGGGCTGATTCTGACACTACATTAACAAGGGTCAAAACCCTGTTAAATAATGCCTGTCATCTGGTACTGGGAGCCCAACACCCGACGCTAACATGTGCCCTCTACCTCAACACTGGATGGCTCCCCCTACATCTCAAGTTGCAATACCAAACTTGCCTACTGGCTAAAAAATCTATGCTGTGGCTCTTTCCAGAGTCCATCTCCACCCTTTTTGAAACTACCCAACTCTCTATCAGCACCAGAAATGCAACAAATGAGTGACTTAAAGTTCCATTTAAGCATACCTCTCTTGCCCAGAGATTCCTTTCATACCATGGACCCAAGTGGTTCAATGACCTACCTCCAGCCCTACTCAAATGTAACAAGATCAGCCAGTTCAAATCAGGGCTACATACACACCTAGCAAACAACTATGCATGCAACTGTACTACCTAACCTCAGACACTACTTCAGTATCTGGTCCTGCACAACCTTAACTATCTACACCTTCCCCTCCCACCTAAGCCTTTTCATACCCCCTTGCACCCCTACCCTATGAGATCCACCTCCCATTCTCACCTCCCTCTACCCTCTCCCCTCTCCCACACCCCCCACCACCTACTTTGCAATTGGACAAGGCTATCTCTGGCAACTTCTACCACTTTCTTATCTTGCCTTCTACCTCTTGCCCTCCACCTCTCAATTAGAAAAGGCTATTCATTGGCTGCTTCCACCCTAACTCCTGATTCATTCTTTTTACACCTTGGCTGCTAACATGCTGCCTGGTTCCCTCAGCCAGGTTACCCTAGTACTTCTCAATGCTCTGGGCCCTCTCTCTGCTAGTGTGTTGATTGAGATATTGCTCTGGCTATCCTGTACTCGTATGCACAGGAACTGTAATCCTAAAATACTGTTCTGCTGTAAGAGCACTTGTTTACTTGCTGATTATTTTATGTTCACCTGTATGTACTGCTATGACCTGCTGTGTACTGTTTGACTACTGGCTTGGAGCCTTTGTAAATGAGCCCTTGGCTCCAAGGTATTAATCCTAAACTTAAATAAATAAATAAGTAGATTTGCTAATGGCATTCTCAGTAAAATCTTGTAGGGAGAGAGGGACCACTTGTTTGCTTTAAGCAAAATACACTGTTCACAGTGTATGGGTGGTTTCAGGTATCTGACCAAGCCACAGGAGACACATCACTGAGTGACATCAATGCACTGATTGATCGGCGTGATAACTGCAGCTTGGCCTCTTCCACAGACATAATGAAGCATGCAAAGAAGTGTGCGAGGAAGGAAGATGGTGTCTTCCCTTAATGTCATTCTGCCAGCAGCTATTTTGAAAGTTAAGCTAAACTACATGCATAGCAGGACTGAGAAACACTTGTATAGGATCCTGATAGTGAATGGTAAGCTAAGAAAGTAACTTAAATCTAAAGTTGATCAAACTGAAATATAATTGAAAGGGAGTCATAAAAAAGAAACACAGTGCTATATTTTATGTTTCAGGTGTAGGATGTTACAAGTCTGAGAAAATGGCTTCATCTTACCTGTCGACATCATAACAGGGTATGCACTTTATATGAATTGATAAACCTAAACTTTTGAGAGCACATTTGGTACTATAAGTTCTAAATGTTAGAATGATATAATAGAGATTCACACCTTTTTTTAACCCTCAGAAACAATCAACACTCACAGATAAAAGAAATCTTAAAGTGAATGGAGTAAAAATAGACTGACAGGTATGAGTTCATTACTTTGAACTTATAAATGTACAAAAAACAAATAGCATAAAGTGTTTTAACAAAGATGTGCCTAGAGAATTCAATTTATTTGAAACAGATAAACAATTAAGTGCAGTCAATTAAGAAACATAAACTAGTGTAAAATAAGATGTTTAATAATTTTTTTTTGTTACCCCCCCCCCAATTCTAACTCATCAGATTTGCCTGATTGGAAAAGCACAGCATAAAAGAATAGTCTATCCAAACTTTGTATATTAAGGATACAAAAGCAGATATGTTTCCCCTGCATTAAGGGCATCAATAAATATTTTACATTATTTGAAATGAAGAAAGATTCCTGGTAAAAGTTTATAACAATATTTTTGTATTGTGATTTTTTGATTCAGCCCAGAAGATTCTGATGAAAGGACATGGTGGTCCTGAATTATTAATCAAAATAATTCTGAAAATAAAAATATATCTTGGAGCACTAAGCAATGTTTAAAAATCATTCTTTCTGGTAGAGGTCTTCTTTACACTATTAAATATTACTTGCTGTTTGAACTGGACTAGGAAGATCTTCCTGCATATGTATGAATATTTTTTAGATGTTAGACAACAAATAAGTGAAAGAAAACCCAGGAAGGACACCCTAAACCAAAATTAATTGCACATATATTTTTCCATTTCTTGTTGAAATATCAGAGTGTCTACCTAAACCATATCTAATTTCACAATATTTAGAGAAATATCATGGCTAATTTCTTAGAATTGGGAGCATTAACAGACAACCTCTCTACAGCTATATCTTTAAATTAAGAAGATGCCACAAGAATAATTGGTCTAGTTAAAAGTAAAATAACAATTTCTAATGTTGAGATATCAAAAACCTCTGTGAATTAGTTAGAATTTTTAAAGCAAAAAGAAATGCCATTAGATTGGCATGCAGTTACCCTTTTGGAATTCACTAAGCAGAAACAGATTCCAATGGAACAAAGAGTTTTAGTAGAACCAAATTTAGGCTTTTCCCCTGAAGGTTTTATGGACAAATAGGATAGATTAAGAGCTAAGTGATCATTTGATTTTATGCTTCTGTTAATTGAGGCCCTCGCTACTGAACAGAGCAGAATCACAGAAGAGATTTATGATATGGAAAAAGTATCAAAGATACAGTAGAAACAGAACAAGTTAAACAATTGTTAGAATGGATTGAAAGATCACTGATTGAATATGATAAACACATCAGAAATATAAAATTACAGAAATTCAAAAGAGACATTGTAGATTACAAGGAGGGAAGAATTTATAAATTGAAAAAGTCAGAATATCACACTTCCTATTACAGTACAGTTTAGATGATTCTGATATTTCAGCACAAACATCAGATTCAGATAGTTTTGACCAATTAAGAGAATACAGGGGTTTTAAACCAAGATTTAGATATCAAAGACACAGTAGGCATCCTTATGGCTACAGATATGATTACAGAGGACAAAGCCCATATAGAGAAGAGTATCAAAAAAGGGGAGGATATAGGGTCCCCTATTACCAGGAGGGGCATTACTACCAAGATAGAAAATTGGACCTAAGAGATGAAAGAGTTTTTTTTTACCACAAGGAGGGCAGGCCAGTACTTCAACAGGAAAACAGAAAGAAACTGTAAGAGGAAAAGATATAGAAGGAGGAGGAAGAGGAGACAAAGGCAAAACACATGAAATGAAATCCAGAACAGCACAGAACTAGCAGTCTTTAATTTATCAAATAGACAACTAACAACAGAAGAAACAAGAGTGTTAAACCTTGGACTAAGTTTTGGTACCACACAAAAACTGAACACTTTGATCTACAGTTAGATCTGAAATATTTTTATAGGAAACTAAGATTACAACATAATTTTTCCAGACAAGAAATTAAATTACTGATCTGGGGAAGGCTAAAGACAAACAATTGTTAAGGCATGCTTTAGGTACAAAATCCATATTTGACCCAATAGGGAATGTACCAGCCAATATAGAGACATATATTGAAATGGTTAACAGATAAATTGAAGTAATAATGAGAAGAAGCACGTCTGAAAAACCCAAATATAACTTAACAAGAAAAGAAAGGGCAGCATTGAAAGTTTTGGAACAAGACAGAAGTATTGTAATAAAATCAACTGACAAAGGCAGTAGAATTGTTATATTGAATTGTACTGATTACACAGATGAATGCTACTACCAATTGAAGGACACACAGTATAAACATATGAGAAGGTTTCACAAATACCTTTCAATGATTTGAAAGAAGAGATAAAACAAACTGCAAGAAGCCACTGATAGAAAATTACTTGAAGACTGGCTCTATAATGAACTTGTTAACCAATATCCCAGAACACCATTATTTCATTGCCTGCCTAAGATTCATTAAAATGGTTGATTTTGTCACTGAAATTGTATTGAAAAATAATTATTTTCTGTTTGAGAATAAATCTTACCTACAGAAAAGAGGTATGGTCACGAGAGCCACTTTAGCTTCCTCATATGCTAACATTTTTTTGTCAGCTTTTGAGGAAGAAAATATATACTTTAGGGAGGTAGTATAGTGCAGTGGTTTAAGGCTCTGAGCTGCAAATGTGGTGACATCCAGCAGACCAAAACTGGGTTTGAATCCCATAGCTTCCACTTACATGCTGTGTGACCCTGAGCAAGTCTCTTAACTTCCCTGTGCTCCAAGGAAGCACCTGTAAAAAAGCTTTCAGATTAGTGTGCTACTCCTGGTTAAACAACTAAAAAAAAATCCCACAAAACCACCAGGGAGACCAATAATATCAGAAATAGAATCTATCACTTAGCCTTTATCTCAATTTGTAGACCATTATACTAAATCATTAGTTCTTACCTGACATCTTCTTTAAAGGGCAGCAAACATTATATTCAGTTGTTAGGAGAATTCAATCAAAAACAACACAACTTGCAAGACTACATTTTAGTTACATGTGATGTAAAAACTCTGTACACAAGTATACCACTTGATGAAGGACTTAAAACCCTGGATTAAATGTTAACACAAAGTCCTGAAAATACACCAGACAAAGATTTCAGAATAAGACTCACTGAAATTGTATTGAAAAATAATTATTTTCTGTTTGAGAATAAATCTTACCTACAGAAAAGAGGTATGGTCACGAGAGCCACTTTAGCTTCCACATATGCTAACATTTTTTTGTCAGCTTTTGAAGAAGAAAATATGTACACTCCAGGGAATTAAGACAGAAATGAGTTATTATTATACAAACGCTTCATTGATCATTTGGAATGACACAGAAGAAGCTCTTCTTAATTTTCACAGATATCTGAGCTCATGAACAGAATATTTGGAATTTACCATAGAATATGACTGAGAACAGATCTCGTTTCTTGACCTGAATGTTATAACTGAGAATAATATTTTGATTACTGATTTGTTCAGAAAACCAATTGACAATAATACAGTCTTGCACACTAAAAGCTTTCATCCTGCTCCACTCAACAATAGTGTACCATTTGGACAGATGCTGAGAGTAAAAAGAAATAGTGGTTCAGATGCCTGGTACAGTGAGAATATGAAAGAAATAAGAATAATATTTGAAGCTAGAGGATGTAAAAGACATGTTTTAGATTGAGCCTTTATTAAAATGGAATCAAGAACTAGAGAAGAATTACTTAAAGACGAGATTATCACTGAAACTATTGATAAGATTTCAATGACTACCACTTTTTCCAGTTATTTTGCCAAGATAAAAAAGGTATTCTGTCTGACTGGAATATTCTACAAGCAACAGATGAAGGGCAATGTGTTTTCAGCCAAATATCCTGGGTAACAGCCCCAAAAAAAAAAAGATTCTCAAACAGATTTTGACTAGGACACAATGCTGGCAACCAGAAGTTACTCCTAGAACCTGTCTGAATGGAGATTTGAAAGACTTTTGTAATTTCGTCAACTGTGTTCATTGGAATAACTGCATAAAAACTAAGTATGTGAAAAGTACATCAGGAGCATCAGTTTGAAATTTGGGACTTCATAACATGCAGCACAGATCATGTGATCGATTGTATTATTTGTCGCTGATCCCTCTATTATATCGGAGAAACTACCAGGACTTTGAAAACAAGAATAACGGAACAGAAAAGTAGAATAAGATGTAATGATAAAAGATCACCAGTGGCAAAACACTTTAATGAAATGTATCATTAGGTTTCAACTTTGAAATTCATGGGGATTGAAAAAGTAACAAAACCAGCAAGAGGAGGAGACTGGGAAAACATTTTGCTAAGAAGAGAAGCCTGGTGAATATTTACCCTAAGGACATTTAAAGCAAGATATGGACTCAATGAAAATGTATTTTGGTCCTTGCTAAAACAGTTTGAATGTACATAAATTGTGCCATTTATATCAGAGAGAAGCTGGAAAATGTTTATTTAATTTTGGTATCAAGTCATTCTTATTCAGTATAGACAGGGATTTTATGTAATTATCATATTTATAGATTGGGCTAGATATTCAAAGGAGTTGCCCCGGTGCAACCCCAGAAATGCAGCCTGGGGTGATATTTAGATGGGGGAAATGCACTGCAGAATTCTGGATGCACTGCAATGCAAAGATAATGTATGCAGCACATTCTCAGCGTGTGTGCTCATGCCTATGCGGTACATCCCAATATTCAGGTGAGATGTGTGGCACATCTGCTGGCACATCTCAGAGATGTGCCACATACATGGGCACAAAGTTACACCTCTAAAAAACAGGCATAAATGGTAGCCACCCACAAGTGGGCTGCTGTATAGCATGGCACAACACAACAGCCACCAGCTGTGGGTGGCTACCCCCCTGAACACCATGCACAAGCACCCACCATATAGCCTGGTAGTCTAGTGCCCCCTCTCCCAGCCCAGTACCTCGATCCCCATAAATACACAGTTATATTCATCCCTAGTAGTCTAGTGAATCCCCCCTCCTCACCCAATACCCCAATCGTGTGCAAAGATGCCAAGTACCCATCCTGGTAGTCTAGTGGCACCCCCTCACACTCACTTCAGCGCCTCCCAGCTCACTCCCCCCAGTCATCGGGTGGACTGCAACTCCCACTCTACACACTCCATGAGCTGACTGCCAAATGACAGTTTAGAGTATCTGCTACAAGTCCATTGGTCCACACTGTGGCCCAATGGGTTTGCATGTATGTAGTAATACCTATCTTCACAACATTTCTATGAATGAATGACCTTATTTACAAAGTTGTGAATGAGTATTACATTGAGGCACTGGCCCATTGGTCCACAGTGTAGGCCAATGAACTTGCAGCAGATACTGTAAGCTGTCATTTGGTGGGCAGTCACGGAGGTGTGTGGTTGAGTCTGCTGCCAGCAAATTACTGGGGGGAGAGAGCAAGGTGGGCTGGGTGTTCTGTGTGGGGGTGTGTGGGGGTGCCACTAGACTGCCAGGGACAGGTACTTGATGTCTTTGCACATGATTGGGGTATCAGGCAGGGAGGAGGGATCCATTAGACTACCAGGGATGGATATAACTGTGTATTTATAGGACTGGGGTATGGAGAAGGGAGGAGGAGGGAGGGAGGGGAGGGAGGTGGTACTATGGACTTCCACTGCCAGCACCACATGCTGTGCAAGGTGCCAGGTGCATTTTCTGGCCAGCCCAGCAAAAGTAATGCAAGTGGGACCATAATGACAGTCAAATGGCCCCATTTGTGTCTTGCATGCATTACGGCCCCATTTGCATATTTCAATCTGAATATCAGAAATTTGCACCAGGCGTAACTCGCATGCTCAGGCACATTTCACATTTCAGGTATTCAGATCTGTCTGGGTGATGTACCGGCACATCATATTTGCACCACCTCATATTTTGATATATTCAGAAGGGATGTGCCATTGCTCATCTCTTTTGAATATATCCCTTTGTTGCTTCGGTGCAACTCAGCTTGCACCATTGCTGGGCTCAGTTTTCAGTATTGGGGCCTAGAGATATAAAATCCACCCTGTTTCCCCCTCCAAATTTTATTCACTCCCCTATTGCCCCCACCCCCAAGTCTCATTTAAATTTAGTAAATATTATATAATGCTAGCAGAATCACAAGGTAGACTCTGTTTATAGGATTTAAAATTATCATTTAAATTAGTTTCTTACAATAACACACATGATGTGATTGTTTAAAATATTTTTATAACAGATCAGTAATGTTAAAAATATGGATCTCATAACTTAACCCTGGTTCTCCAAATTCTTCCCCTAATATAGATATATTTTTTTCTCCATAAGTAAGTGAATTTGGCTAATGGCATTCTCAATAAAATCGTGTAGTGAGAGAGGGACCACTTGTTTGCTTTAAGCAAAACATACAATTCACAGTGTGTGGGTGATTTCAGGATCTGACCGAGCCACAGGAGACACGTCACTCAGTGATGTCATCACACTGATTCATCAGTGTGATAACTGCGGCTTGGCCTCTCCCACAGGCATAGTGAAGCCTGCAATGAGGTGTGTGAGGAAAGAAGATGGTGTCTTCCCCTAATGGTGTTCAGCCAGTGGCTATTTTGAAAGTTAAGTTAAATCGCATGCATAGCAGGACAGAGAAACACTTGTATAGGATCCCAATAGTGAATGGTAAGCTAAGAAAGTAACTTAAATCTAAAGTTGAGCAAACTGAAATCTAATTGAAGGGGAGTCACAAAAAAGAAACACAGTGGTACTTTTTATGTTTCAGATGGGGATGTTACAAGTCTGAGTAAATGGCTTCATCTTACCTCTTGACATCATCACAGGGTATGCACTTTATATGAATTGATAAAACTAAACTTTTGAGAGCACTTGGTACTATAAGTTCTAAATGTTAGAAAGATGTAATAGAGATACGCATGTTTTTTTATACCACAGAAAGAATTAGCATTCAAAGATAAAAGAAATCTTAAAGTGAATGGAGTAAAAATAAACTGACAGGTATGAGTTTATCATTTTGAACTTATAAATTTACAAAAAGAAAAATAGCTTAACTTTTTTTAACAAATGTTTTCCTAGAGAATTCAATTCATTTGAAAGAGATAAACAATCAAAGGCAGCCAATTAAGAAGCATAAGACCGTGTAAAATAAGATATTTTAATAAAGATTTCCTTTACCCCCCCATTCTAACTCTTCAGATTTGTCTGACTGAAAAAGCTCAGCATACAAGAATAGCCTATCCAAAGTGTGTATATTAAGGATAAACAAGCATTGGTTAATGCTGAAGTTCACTATTGGTACATGTATTAGTATTGTACCGGGTAGGGCAGGGCTACAGGTCCCAGCACAGGCTTATTTACATGCAGTTGAGTAGCATAATTTCTCACCAACAGTACAAGCTTCTTATTTATTCCCCAGGTAACTTTCTATTGTCTATGCTCCCCACATCCTCATCCCTCCATGCTCAGGCATTGACTCCTCATTGTAGTCCCTCCCCTGCTCTTTTGTAGGGCAGGAGAGGTCCCACCAGGCAGCCATGAGGATTGGACACCATGACTTGGGAGGAAGGGTATCTTGCCTACAGCCCCCTTTCTCAGTGCTGAATGGCACAAAACTGAACAAAGAGATAGGGAAGGGGATCTGTTGGACTACAGGCAAGGGACTGGAAGGTAAGGGGACAAGGAAGAAGGAAAATCCCATGTCGGGGAGAGACCACCCATTTTGTTATTGTTCCCCTTACTTCAGGGTGTGCCATTCAGTGCCACAGGTGCAAAAACACATTTTGGGCAGGATGTGAAAAATAAAAGCTGTATTGTTCATGAGGAGTTGTGAAGAAATGGCATGTTGAAAATCTGGAGTGAAAATATGAAAAAGTGGTGAACTTACAAGTGTGCGTAGAAACTGTGCAACGCACACTCGTAACGCAGTTATTTTTGAAATGTTTTCACCAAATTTCCAACATGGCCTTTAAGGGACCTCCCCTCATGAGCAGTGGCACTGGGATTTTGTTAATCTATCATGAAAGTTGATTTCGCACAGCGACCATGCCATTCTGTGCCACAGGTGCAAAAACACATTTTGGGAGGAATGCAGAAAATAATAGCTGTACTGTTCATAAGAGGATGTGAAGAAATGGCAATGTTGGAAATTTAAATTGAAAATATTAAAACAATTGATGAAGTTACAAGCGTGTGTAGAAACAGTTCAACGGACACTCGTAACACAGTTATTTTTTTTTTTTAAATTTACCAAGGTAATTATGGGACCCCACTCATCAACAGTAGCATTGTCATTTTGTTAATTGGTCGCGAAGGTGATTCCACACAGCAACCACAAAATCACCTTTCAGGACTGAGAAACATAATGATAGTGACAGTGTCCATGAGGTGGGGTCCCAAGAACCTCATGCTGAAAATTTGGGACCAAAACTTCAAAAATTGGCTGAGATATTGACTTATGATGACCCCCCCCCACTGACTGCCATTATAGGGCTTACTGTCATTTCTTCAGTCCCCAGTTTGTTTTTGAAGAGTACAGATGTGCTCCCAGTCCACACAAGATCACTGCTCCCAACCTCCAGAAGTATGGGTGAGGGGGTGCGGGGAGGTGGGGTACGCGGAGGGGGGGTGTGGGTTGGGGAAGGTGGGCTGGATGGAATGATGATGGACCATTTTCTTTTTTTGTCAGGTTTAAAAAATAAATATGTTGTGAGACTGTTTTCTTTTACAGGTGAAATATTAAATAGATTTCAGCACACTGGGTGGGCTCCCAGTGTTCCTGAGTACTGGGGGGGGGGCATCACTACCAACCTAGGGATTGAGCACTCCACGGTCAGCCAAGAACATAGGAGTGTGGTGGGGGGGCATCCGACATCAGAAACAGCCATCCCGTTGTCGGAAACATCAAAGAGGAAGTTTTTTTAGCACACTGGGGTGGGCTCCCAGTGTGCTAAATTAAAGGGGTGGGGGGATACATGCTGACATAGTGATTGAGCACCCCGATGTTAGTGAGGGGATCCACTAGCATGATTGCACTTAAGTGAAAGTGCCTTCGGGCACTGTAAACTCCCAGCCTGTAAAAAGCTTAGGCTGTGGCCTACTCCACACTGGTGGGAGAAAAGGAGCAAAAGGAGGCAGCGGGAAGTGAAGGAGGCAGAGTAGGAAAGTGTCTCCTCTCACCTTTCAGAATTGCTGCTCTGGTGGCACTATTGTACATTTATTTATGCCCTACAGGGCTTAAGGTGTCAGCCAGGGGTGCAAGGGGCTGGAGAGGGAAGGGACTAGAGGGGTTGTGAGGGGGTGGAGACATCAGCCAGACTGATCGGGACACAAACAGCTGTTTGCTGGGTGGTGACCTGCAGATGAAAGGAGAAAGCTGCCAGATGATCGGTGCTGCTTTTTCTTTTCAAGTGCAGACAACTTCAGGCAAAACAGCATCACAATCAGACTGGCTGATGATAGGTGTGATACTGTCGAGCCCCTTACAGAGCACTCTGCACTGAACAGACAGTGTCACACCCTTCAAAAGTCACTCATCGCAAGAAGTTCAACTCGCATGCACTAACTTAAAAAGCAGGTATGTTTCCCCTGAATTAAGGGCATCAAATAATATTTTACATTATTTGAAATGATGAAAGATTCCTGTTTAAAGTTTATAACAATATTTTTGTATTGTGATTTTTTGATTCAGCCCAGAAGATTCTGATGAAGGGACAAGGTGGTCCTGAATTGTTAATCAAAATAATTCTGAAATTAAAAGTATATCTGGGCGCACTAAGCAATGTTTAAAAATCATTCTTTCTGGTAGATGTCTTCTTTACACTATTAAATATTACATGCTGTGTACTGCTACTGCCAGAGGCTCAAGAGCTAAGACAATCAGAACTGGTGAAAGGGGCACCCCGACTGGTTTCTTTCTTTAAGGGAAACATGGTTGAGAGGAGGTTTTTGATAAGGATTGTCCCCAAGGGCTGGGAATATAGGGTGTGCACCCAGAGAACAACAAGGAGGTAGCCCCACTCCACTGAGTGAGAGGCTCTCTCAAAATCTATTGCAACATCAGTGGCAGGAGGGCTTACTGAGGATGCCACAGACAGAATATTAATTACTGAAAAGTGATAGTCCATGTTTCACCTGCCTTTTGCAAAACCCACCTGCAAAGTTTGGATTAGCAAGTGGAGTATCAAATCCTTCCTGTGCACCATGGCCTACACCGGGACCTTTTCATCCATGGTAATTAGGGAACTAGGATAGTAACTAGCCAAAGGCACATCCATGCTCTCATTAGGAAGGGCCACAGTTCCATGAGGGATGTAAGAAGGTAAGGTAAGGTTTATTTACAGTATGTGGCACCCAATCCCGTAGGTTCTGGGCACCTTACACTATTAAAAACAGGCAGGGCAAGTAATAACAACAAGATAATAGCTCTAAAGGGTTATACAAGATTTAAAATTCAAACAAAAATAAGCTAAGTTTTTAAATAATTAATAGATAATAAAGCACTAAAACAGGTTTAAAATTTAAAAACACTATGAGTAGTCTGGAATGGCCATTTTGAAAAGATGAGTCTTTAGACCCCTCTTAAATACCTCTACCAATGGGGACTCCCTTATAGATCTAGGAAGCGAGTTCCAGAGGGCTGGGCCTGCCACCTCAAAAGCTCAATCGTAAGGTGGCCCAGTGGTGCTGAGGACTGAGGTGCTGGTCGCCACACCTCGCTCCATGCCAGCGACCGGTGTTTGGGAATAAGCACGGGTCGCTGGGGGTCAGCTGGGGAGGAGAAGGATTGAGCATCTGTAGGACTGCTCTCCTTCTCTGGGGAGGTGGTCCATGGCAGTTGGTGCTTGGTTGGGAGACTACATGCTCCATTACATGAAGGGGTGGAGCAGAGGGCAGATGTCTGGAGGGAGCGCGTGCAGACCTGTGCGCACCCCCTCCAGCGACGTCATTGCATGCCCTTGGCTCTGGAGGCAAAAACAGATGCCTACTTGAGTGGCTTGATGGCTGTCTGTGAGCTTCACCCGGTGGCCGGGCACCCAGGCTGGATACATGTTCCATAGGGAGTCAGGGGGGCTCCCTGTGGCCCTGCTGTGTAGGGTACAACTGCAGGGGCATATGGGTGCCTGGGACTGACCAGGTAGAGGTGGATAGCAGTCGGAATCCCCGGACCAGATTCGGGGACAAGAGGGGAGCATACTGAGGTGCCCAGAAAAAGGTGGTAGAAAAGTCAGTGGCAAAAAAAAACTTGATCATCGAAGAAACTACTAGTGTCATGGGCTGTTACTGACTTCTCTTTCCCTGCTGCTTGAGTACTCCACTTCCCCATAAAATTCAGCCAGGCACACAGAATTTAGCAAACATGAAGGATTTATTCTGTAAAAATCAAATAAAAACATGACCTGCAATCTGCTGCACAGAACAGTAGTTTATCCCTTTAGCATGCCTCCATTAGTCTGCTTCAGACTATAGTCAAAGCATTTTCTTTTAGCAGACAAATACAGTTCAAAGAATCACATTTTATTTATTTATTTATTATTTATTAGAATTTTAGTAACCGGGTAAGTTCATTGAGACCATGTAGTCCCCTTTTCAGTGACGACCTGGGTGACAATGGTGAACACAGTACAATAGATAAATACAATAATAATATACAGGATACAGAGAGATTTAACAATGTTGCAAAAATTATTACAGTGGAAAGCCAGGTAAGTAACTTAAAACAGATCAGGCATTAAGCATGTATAAATAAACAGGATAACTAATTTTATACACAATATTCATAGCACGAACACAAGAGCAGGTGGATTACAAGATACATCTATCAGAGTAACATAGACTAGGCATTAACGACGCTATAAGGGTTATTTAAAGCAATTGCAGAGGAGGTTAGTAGGAAAGAGGTAAGCTCTTTTCTGAAGGAGGATTAGCATTAAAAACTTCTCCAGATTCATACATAAAGAAAGGCAATCTGGGATTGTATAGTGATTTCAATTAACATATTGCAGCTAACAGAATCCTATATCTTATTACCATACAGCAACTTGTGATAAACCCCTGTTGCAAATTTACTTCTTTTGTACAAATCAGATATCTAATGATTACAAACATAATGTTCAAATGATCAGTTCAGAATGAAAACATATCACAACAGGTTCAGTGCATTGTTTCTAACTGCAGTACAAACAAGAGCAAAATACTTTCAATTCAGTACACTGTATGTAAAGCCATAAACACATACCCGTGAAAATCAAATAAAAACATGAGCTGCAATCTGCTGCACAGAACAGTACTATCCCTGCCAGAACAAAATATAAATAAAATTAGCAGTTTGTAAGCAAATTCTGGCCTAGAAAGACATTCTATTCACACTGCTCTGACACAGTTATAGTCTATCATGTGCTCTAGGGGTGGGCAAAAGTGCTGATTTCCACCGTCGCGGAAGTCCCGTGAAATTTCAAAAATTTTGTGGAATTTTCCACTCTTTCACCTGTGGCGCTTTCCGAACTTTCGCCAAATAACTGTGAATTTCTGCCTCGTACTGCTGCATTTAATTACAAACTGTGGACTTTTTACATGACATGCAGAAATAAAGTCACTTGCTTGGTATTTCACAGTATATCTTTGTAATTATCCGCGGTTTGCATTACTTTTAAGGGTTTTTTTTCCCCTTAGTTTAATACATTAACCTGCATTTCTTACATTTATTCTGCAGTTTTTCAGTGGAATTTCTGCAAAAAGTTGGCAAAATGATTTCTGAACATTTGCGGAACCGTAAATCCAACTTTCGCTGAAATTCCACCAGCAGAATTTTTTTTGCACACCCCTAATGTGTTCAGAAAAATACTTAAACTGTTCATTAAAAATATCAAACCCAGTGACTCAAACACACATGCACTTGTTGACTGGTAACATTTCTCATTTTTTAAACATGTATAAATCTGTTTACAACTTCCAAAACAGCTTGATTAACTTTTTAAATAGAGGAGTAAAGAAACAGCCTGCCTACCTTTAGCATGCCTCCATTAGTCTGCTGCAGACCGTAGTCAGGGCAGAAGTTTGACAAAATGTCCCCAAGGGGCACCAGAGAGTAACCCTATATTTGCCAGAACAAAGTTTAACAAAACAGCCACATGCAAGGGACTTATAATTTTAGTGGAAATTAACAACTCAATAATACATTAGTAAATACGTTACACTAGGACTGAACGTCCAAGAAGACCATGTGAAGTACTAGAACTATGATGGGGCTCAAATGGTGGTATACTTCCACAGGGATACTTTCCTCAACCAGGGACTTCTGAGTGTTAAGAAAGGAGATTGGCTGCACTATCTCTGATACTGAAAGAGGCCTCCAAAGGGGTACTGTACTTTCAGCGAGCTGTGGGATAGGGAGCACAGAGAAGGATCAATTGAAGTGAAAGGGGTCCAGGAGGCTTTTTCATTAATAAAACAACACATAAAAGGCCTTCATCATCTCATTTACCCACATTGGGTCAAAGTGGAGCCACCCTGTTGTATCATGAAGAGATGCTATATGGCTCTCTGATTGTTACTTCCACAATGTATAGCAAAAAAGCCTGCCTGCTTTTTATTCCCCAATCTAGTAACGGTGCTATGTTCTGAGGAGTGCTAGTTACACTCTTAGGGCATTGATCGGGAGTCTAAGCCCAGCCAGCTCAGTCAGCAGGTATTTATTCACTGGTTTGGCTGAATTAATAAGTCACCTCCTTTTCTTTGATTTTTGTCTCCAGAGCTAGAGATGTTGTGAAATGCCGGTGACATCATGAATTTCGCTCAGCAAAATATTTAGCTTAATTATGTACTTACGGCAACATTTCACTGGTAACTTTTGCCTTGCATTACTATTAGGCAAAATTAGGGGGAAAAGGCTTTGTCACATAGTTTACTCTCTGCAGATCACATGGTGTCTACAGTCAAGCTGGAAATCACTGATTCTGCTTCCTTTTACTCATGATTCTGGCAAAGGTAGTCAAAGAGATAGGCAGCAGGAGAACTACTGTACGAATACTGTGTTTTTACACATTCTGTTGTTTAAAAATAGTTACTTTTTAATCTTTCTTTGTTAGGACTTCTTCTGTATGTTTATATGTTTCTGTCTGAAAGGTTATAGTAAGTGTGTGTGTGTGTGTGTGTGTGAGACTCCCTCACTCTCTCTCTTTTTTTCCTTTTTGTTTTTGGTTTTTCTTAAGAAGAACTTTTTTTGTCTGTTAAAATGGCAGAAAAAGGTTGGGCAAGTGGCACTGGTGGTTAGGAGACTGGTCGAAGTGTTCACCTTAACAAGTGAGCATTTAGAGGAGGTGAAAGTCAGGCACCCTCCTCCTAGCAGCAGTAGCAGCCAGAGTCAGTGCCACCCCCCCCAGCAACAGGAACCTGTGCGTTCTGACCACCAGCAGTAGGAGACTCTGCCCCCCAGTAGCAGGAGACCATTGCCCCCCCCAGCTGCACCAGGAGCCTGTGCACCCACCCCAGCAGCAGGGGCAGGATGTTATGGACCTTGGGACATCAACTGATGACCCCCCACCACCAACCAAGGGTGTCTTCAGTGTGGTCCTTCTTCATCACAAATGCTGCGTATGAAAGTGTCATCATCTGCAACATTTGTGGAAGGAATGTTCTTTGGGTGAAGAAAGGGACACATCTTGGCACTGGTGGCCAAAGTGGTTATCTGAAGCACCACCACCCGGCAGAGTGGCTGGTTAAGCAAAAAGAGGTGGCAGTAGCAGGAGACAGCAGTGGGGGGAACACACAGAAGGAGAAGCGGGCCAGCAGGAGGAAGGTGGCCCTTCTGTGTCTGGTGGGAGCTGGTGTCAGCAAAGAGGGTGCTGTACTCAGACATAGCAGCAGGAGGCAGCAGCACCATCACCCCAAAGCCACTAGCGTCACCATCATTGAGATGCTGAGCCCACAATGGAGGCAGTAGATCAAGTCACCTGTGAAGATCTGGTGGCCATGCAAAATGAAGTGCGAACTCTAAGGCAGGACTTTCAGCATTTCTGCCAGGAGTTCAGAGAGGCCAGGTGGAACATTAACAAAATAATGGAGGATCAGCAGCAAGTTTTGAACCTCCTGGTCAAGTTTTGTGGTGGTGGTGGTGGTGGTGGTGCTGGTGGCAGTTCAGGCATGGTGTAAGTGGTGTGTCAGCATTCAGCAGTTAATTTATTTATTTTTTCTTTTTCCTATCCTGTGTCCTGTGTTAGTGATATTCTTCTCTTATCTCTACCTTCAAAAAATAAGAAAAATAATAAAAATTTAAAAAAAAAAAACAAAAATGTTTTATGTCCCTGGTCTTCCTCTATATCCTCTTGTTTCTTTGTCTTGTGTTATAAAAATATATCTTTTCCCTGTGGTTTTGTGTGTTATATTATGGTCCCCATAGTATTAAATCCTTTTCCTTGTTCATTGATTTAGTTTTCCCCTCTCATATTATTACCCTTGCCCTGACCCTGCCTGTCCCTCTGTCATGTGTTATAGTCAGTGTACCCATGAACACCTTACCTTTGTTTTTGTTTTGTGTTACTCCTTAATATATTTCCTCTTCCTATCAACAAATGTCAAGTATTGTTCCAATGAACAAAATGTTTTCTCCAAAACTATGTGATGTTATGGCAGTTGTGGTTGTGTGCAGCAACAGTCCAAAGAAGTACATAACAATCACAGAAACATATGTAATTTTATTGCAAAATTAAACATAAATATGGTTTCAGTGCTTAACATGTGTCCTGCACTTGCCAGAGGTGTTAAGTTGGGTCCTTCCCCTTCAGTCCCCACTGTACTGTGCAGAACAGGCCACAGTCACAAACCCACTCAGCAGATCAGGCACTCTGCTCCCACAGTGCCAACCTCTGAGTGCAGTCCTGTGAACAGTTAACAGAACAGGGTAACACTCCTGTCTGTTTTGTGGGTTTGAATCAAACTTTGGTCTCAAGTTCTGGAGGGATTCAAACTGTGAACCTCTTGCTAGCGTACACAATGTACAGGCTCAGATAATTCTGCTCTTCGGGGTGTCCAGATATATTTTGCCTATGGACACCTAACCAAGCATACAAAATGAACCCTAAAAAACTCTGTTAAAGACCTCAGAATAAACTCTTACCTTTTCCCAGTTTGGTAAACCAGTAAGCTTTGTACAGTGTCAACTTTAACCATGTATGCTTCACTTGTCAAGAAAAAGAATTTCAAAGGCACACCAAGTACTCTCTAAAGTAGAGGTTTACTTAGAGATAGATAAAAAAAATGTAACATGTAAATACAGAACCATGTATCACAAAAACATACAATTATTTAAAAGAGCAAGGGTTAAAAAAAGTGCAACATTCCTACCACCAGACAATTAGACTTATATATCTAATGTATCTCTTCTAACAGTGCTGATAGACAGATGTTGTTGTCAAGAGAGTCCAAACGTGTGTATTAGTGGAAAACAGAATACTGTTTTAAAACTGGCTTTGCCAACCTCTCAGCATGAGGTCACCTAACTCCTCCCTGTCAGAATATAAAAAAATATACACCCAGGATGTCTGTCCATCAGGAGGTAAATTAATAAAGGTGACCTCAAAACAAATCATGTCCCCACTAGACTTTCTTTAAATAACATCCTCTCTTTGAAATCAAGTAGCTCTTCTTCTTAGGACACATCAAAAAATGTTTTATGACTTTGCACTAAAGCGTCATAACCTGCTCTCTTCCTCTAAACATTATAAAAGTTTATGATTTCGCATCCTAGCAACTGACAAGTTACAATTAAGCTAGATAAACAGGGGATCCTTAATTAAGTCTCGTCTAGCCTATAATTATCTCCTGGCTGTACTCTTTTAGCTGAAACAGCATGTCTCATGAGAGACACTCCCATAACATAATTTTGTCTTACAAAAATCATACAGCGATCAGAACCAGCTGTCCAAGTGTCACAATCCTCCCCACCTAGACTGAATTTGGGGGCTCTATCCCCTGCATGGTATGAGCTTCTCAAATCAGTCCACTCCTCGTAGACACGAGACAGCCCATCGGAGTTCTGATTTTTGGCTCCAGCCCTATGTAATATTGTCATATCATACCCTTGCAAAGCAAGACTCCATCTTAGCAATCTACTATTATTTTTTCCCCATCTGCGTCAGCCAAACCAGAGGGTTGTGGTCAGTCTGTACCGCAAAATGCTGCCCATACAAGTATGGCTCCAACTCCTTTAGGGACCACATTATGGCAAGACACTCCTTTTCCACTGTGGAGTATGCCTGCTCCCTGGGAAGTAACTTTTTAGTCAGGTATGCTATTGGGTGATACCGCCCTTGGCTGGATGTCTGACTCAGTACTGCCCCAATACCCAGTCTGAGACATCAGTCTGAACTATAAAGGTATGCTATAGTCAGGACTTGTCAAAACAGGAGCACTGCAGAGTGCCTCCTTCAATCTTGTAAAGGCTTCTTCACAGGCTGGTCCCCAGGTAATTTTCTTTGGCATCCTTTTCTTTACCAGGTCAGATAGGGGAGCAACCAGGGCACTGTAATTGGGTACAAATTTTCTATAGTACCCTGCTGTCCTAAGAAAACTCCTGCCTGTTTCTGCATTTCTGGTCTGGGCCATGACCGGATTACCTCTATCTCTATTTGGTTAGGATGGAGCTGCTCTCGGCCTATCACATGCCCGAGGTATGTCACCTCTCCCATGACCACCTGGTACTTCCTGACTTTGACAGTGAGCCCAGCCCTCTGTATCCTGCCAGCACTTCCCTAAGGTGGGATAGGTGTCCCTCCCAGTTGGCACTAAAGATGGCAACATCATGCAGGTTCGCCACAGCGTACTCATCAGCACCATTTAACACCTGGTTCACCAACCTTTGGAAAGTGGCTGGGGTGTTCTTTATTCCGAAAGGCATTACTTTAAATTCAAATAAGCCTATCAGAGTGAAGAAGGCCAACCTCTCCCTAGCTTTGTTCATCAACTCTACCTGCCAATACCCCTTGGTCAGGTCAGTCATCATAAGGTAGGTCGCCCCTCCCAACTTGTCCAGGCATTCATCCATCCAGGGCATTGGGTGGGCATCTGAATTTGTTACTGCATTCAGTCCACGATAGTCCACACAGAAATGGGTAGAGCCATCTGGCTTGGGCACAAGGACTATAAGGGAGGCCCAGGGGCTGTGGGATCTCTGGATTACCCCTAAATCCAGCATTTCCTCCTCTTCCCACCTAATGTCCTTTTGGACAGCCTCTGACGCCCAATATGCTGTCTGCCGTATGGGCGTCTGTGTCCCTGTCTCGACATCATGAGTCACTAAGGAGATAAGTCCAGACTTGGCACTAATCAATGGGGCAAAGTCTGCTAAAACCTCCCTTACTTCCTGGATCTGGTCCGGGGCCAGCTGGGGAGACAATTTTACTGCCTCCACAGAGGAGTCCCCATTTCTTTCTTCCAGCAAGCCCAGAAGAGGGTCTCTTTCATCTGTCCCCTCCCCAGGACTACACACTGCAAACACCATGTCAGCCCTATTTGCATATGGCTTCATCATGTTGACATGGTACATCCTTTCTGTCTGTCTTTGGTCAGGTAACTCTATAATATAGTTCAAGTCATTTACCTTCCTAACCACTTTGTACAGTCCTGCTCACTCAGCCTGTAGCTTGTCTTTCTGGAATGGAATAAGGACCATGACTTCCTGATCCACCATGTATGAGTGAGCTCTGGCTCTGTGGTCGTATCACACTTTTAGTTTCTGTTGGACAGCTGCCAGGTTGCTCTGGGCTGTCCCTATAAGCTCCTTCAGCCTTTCCCTAAACTTAAGGATGTAATCCACTATGGGAGTTCCCTGGGTGGCGTGCTTGCCTTCCCAGTCCTCCCAGATCAAATCTAGGGGCCCATGTACCCGGTGTCCATATAAGAGTTCAGAGGGAGAAAATCCTGTTGACTCTTGGGGCACCTCCCTGTATGCAAACAACAGGTGGAGAAGGTATTTCTCCCAGTCCCTCCCATGCTGTTCAGCAATCACCAGGAGCATTGACTTCAGGGTATCATTAAATCTTTCCACAAGCCCATTGGCTTTTGGGTGATACGGTGTCATGCATCTCTGCACCACCCCACACTTCTCCCATAAACATTTCATCAGGTCCAACATGAAGGAACCCCCTTGATTGGTGATAACCTCCTGCAGAAACCCAACACGGGAGAAAATCCTAAGTAAGGCATCTGCCACTTTGTCTGTCCTCAGTGAGGATAGGGCCACTGCCTCTGGATACTGGGTGGCATAATCTACCACAGTCAGGATGAATCTCTTCTCTGAGGAGCTGGGGGTATTTAAAAGCCCCACAATATCCATTCCCACCTTCTGGAATGGCTCCTCCACTATGGGCAATGGAATCAGGGCAGATTGGGTTTTCTTGCCCGCCTTCCCTATTTCTTGGCATCGGTGACAAGACCTGCAATACTCCTTTACCTGCTGGGTGAAGTTAGGCCAATAGAAATTCTGGGCCAACCACTGCATAGTGCACACAATTCCCAGATGACCAGACAAGGGAATATCATGTGTAATCTTGAGCAACTGCTCACGATACCCCTGGGGACAACAAGCTACCTGCCTAGCACCCCTCTCTCTGTCTGCACAGCCTGAGTATACATCAGTCCATTTTCCCAATAAACCTTATGTCTGCCATCACCTCCCTGTGCCCCATCAGAGTCTGCCCAAGCCCTCAGCTTCTCTAGACTAGGGTCACTTCTCTGAGCAGCTGCAAACCCTTCACACATTCCCAAGGCATGGGACAGGTCCCCTTCAGTTGCTAAACTAGGGTCCCTAGCACTAGCACAGGGCCCTCAGGATCACTGTCAATCCCAACCCTCTGACAATGGGTCACCCCTCCCTCTTCAGAGTAACCCTCTGTAGCTGTATGGTTATGTGCTACTGGGGAAATTTCTACCACCTTTTCATTAATCTCCATATCAGGAGATGCAGGCTGGGGAAACTAGCCTCCCAGTGGTTTCCACAATGGCTTCTGTGAGGTTCAGGGAACTACAAGTTTCCCTTGCTGCTTGGCTATGGGTAACTGCACACACCATCTCCTGTTCGACATTGTTGCCCAGGATCACGTCCACTGCTAAGGTTTGGGCTATAGCTACCTGCTGCACAGTTCCCCCTGTTTCACCCCAGTCTAGGAGAACACTGGTGAGGGGCAATGTTTTCTCCTTACCAGTAAAGTCCTGTACAGTGATGTATTTTTGGGGTATAAGCTGACCAGGCTCTACTAGATCCCCTTTTGCCAATGTCAGGGATGCCCCTGTGTCTCTTAACCCTTGCATCTCTACACCATTCACCATGACTGGGTGCATGTGTTCCCTCATGTTCACAGGCATGCTTCAAGGGAAACACAAACAACCCACTTCTTTCCTAGCCCACTGTTGTATATTGCTTGCCATTTTGGGACACTGTCTGGCAATATGCCCAGTTTCTTTACACAACCAACATTCATTTCTTTTCTCAGAGAAATCTTTTCTCTGAAACCTGGGGCTAACTGGTTTTGGTGGAGGCAGTGAGGGTTTTAGTTGCCCTGAAGGCACGCTTTTCCCTTTCTGCGCTGCCACGCCCACCCCATTCACTCTCAGAGCAGGTCTGCTCTTGGCATAGCAGTCTGAGAGTTCATCAGCCTCTTGCACTGTTTTGGGAACTCGGTCGTTCAGCCAGGCTTCCAGCTCTGCTGGGCATGCCCAGAAAAACTGTTCTAACAAAATCACATTTTCACGTAATATATTTCCTCTTCCTATCAACAAATGTCAAGTATTGTTCCAATGAAGACATTTTTTCCCCCAAAACTATGTGATGTTATGGCAGTTGTGGCTGTGTGCAGCAACAGTCCGAAGACGTACACAACAATCACAGCAACATAAGTAATTTTATTGCGAAGTTAAATATAAATATGGTTTCAGTGCTTAACACGTGTCCTGTACTTGCCACAGATGTTAACTTGGGTCCTTCCCCTTCAGTACTCACGGTACTGTGCAGAACAGGTCACGACCACCCAGACTAAAATGTGCACTTTTGTCCACAGTTAAACACCGCTGTCAGGATTAATCATGTTGCCTTTTGCTGCTGTGCTGTGCAGAACAGACCTTATAAGTCCAGAAATATCACATGACAAAATTGTGAGAGAAGGGAGACACAATTATTGTGCAAATTATGGAATGGCCAAAAATGGCAAGTGGGGTGCAACACTGAGAAAATTAATTCCTTCTTCAAAATGCTGCTGCTAGTTGCACTTGCTCTCTCCTGCTGCTAGTTTCACAATTGATTTAGAAATCTAGAATTATTATTTGCTGATGCTGTCCTGTTTGGCTATGGTGATGCTGCAGTTGTAACTTGTATGATGCAGAGGAAATGAGATTTTTGGGTGCTGTAGCTTGCTGCCTGCTGCTTTGAGTGGTTGCCAACTTGCCATGAGTATTGTTTTGGCTGGTGTTGATGGGGCATCATCACAGACATACTGCTGCTGCTGCACACGATTATTTGTATGTATTTTTTTCTGTGCAAGAGATGGGTGGAAGTGGGTTGGTATTGTGGCCTCTTGAGGTATAATATTTTTGTACTGCTTTTCCATTATTTTCCAGTTGAGTGAGGATTATATCATGATGCCAAGACAAGCAAGCTTCATCAGGCCAGAATTCAGATGTTGGAATGCCCCACATTTCCCAACACCAAAGGTAGGTATTTAATTTTTCAATTGTGGGATTACTGCAGTCAAGATGTCTGAGTTTGACAGTAATTGTGTTATGTTTGCTTTTGTCAGCATTCAGGAACTTCGGTGCATGTATTACACCCAGCTCCTGCTGCTGCTAAGAATGGTTCCAGTCTCACAGCCAGTCCCCAAGGTAAGTATTTCTTCATTTTTAATGGGTTGGGGGGGGGTTCTTGTAACAATTCTCAAAATGTATTCTTCTCTTTATCTTATTTCTAGGTACACAGTACTTTTAGGGGAATGAGGATGCCTGCTGCTGTGGTTTATGTGCCCCGCATGTTCCTTCTGGAGGCAATTTCTGCAGTTTACATTCACTGGGTAAGGTAAGTATATATATTTTTTCAGCTTCTAATTTACTTGCCAACACCAAGTATGCAGACAGATGAGTATACATCATGTTTCCTGTCATTGTTCTTGTTTAGGTAATTTTCTTCTGGTGAGTTTTCATCCTATGTCTGTGCGATGACTACATCCAGCCCTGCAGAACTGGTGTGTGGAAGACAGAGCGGGTTGCTTGAACCGGGATGTAGGCCACTGGTTTCATTCATGATTAAACAATGCATCCAGGGAGAAGGTATATGTGGAAATAGTTGGTGGAGATGGTGTTTTGTAATTATAGGTGGAGGGGGCTAGTGTCTGTTGACATGGGAGGTAGCAGAGCTGGAGTAATTAGGAATATTTAAAAGCCAGACTACAGGCAGCAAACACCTCCCCCTGTAGGGATCAGCACTGTTTCTGTATGTTATATTGTAGTACTTAATGTAATTATCAGTTTGGGGGTAATTTGGATGTTGTTAAGTCTTTCTTTTATGGTTATTTTGTGATTAATGACTCACGTCATTAAAGATGGCCACCATTCACCATTTTACAAAATCTCTTCAACTGGTGTTACCTGCTGAATGAACATGCTTCGTTCATACTCTAGTTGTGCTAGGAGGGTTCTTCAACATGTCATGGATAGTAAGCAACAGAAAATATTTAGTTTTTGCATGGTGTGCATGGGCGGGGCAGATGTCAGGGGAGGGCCAGGTGTGGCATGTGTCAGCGCGGGCACTTTTAAAGACTTTAAGAAAACAAATCTTGCTTCAGGATAGGGTTTGTCTAAATGAAAAGTAAAACGTATCTTGATATTTTTGGCAGAGGAACCTTATTACTGTGATAATGCAAAATGTCTATGGCAACTTGACTGCTGCTTTAATATAAGGCTTGGACTAAACAATGGTTTAGGGCAAGGATAATCAAATTAAACTGATTAACAGCAGATCACACAACCATCACACATCCAATGAAAAATGTATTGCAATAATATATAACGCTATACTGAGCTGATGTTCCTATGATTTGTACCTCCTTTGGTAAGCGTGCGATTTCCTATGCCCTCCCTGCAGCCTGGAACAAACTGCAGTCTGTCCTTAAACTTTCCAGCCTTGTTTCTGTTAGTTTCTTTAAAGCATTAGCCGCAAGAAACATGAAAGATATATACAGTTGCCACTAGGCCTATGCCTTGACTTACGCTTTTTATCCATTGGCTCCCCCTTTTCCTTCACTCTCCCCACGCTCCCACCTTTCCTCTTATATCCCTCCTTGATCCCTTTTTTTATTCCCTCATCCTCTTCTATTCGCTAGGGCTTTGTGATCAAATTCTCAGTCTGGCAGCCTCCTAGTATACTAGGTAATTTATAGTGTTACTTTGTAAATGTTGTATTATTGTTTATTTTGCATATATTGCATATGTCATGTATAAATTGTACCTTGGCACTGTCTGTTAATTATGTTCCAAGACTGTTTGTACTATTCCCTGCCATCTCTCTGTATATGCTGCTAATTTATGATCTCTGTGCACGTTGCTGATTTATGTTACTGATTTATGTTCAGGACCTCCTTGTGAATGAGCCTGCTAAATGGAGTAATTCCTGCAGTAAACTTGACTTGACTTGAAAATGGCTGGGGGGGGGTGGTATTTCCTACTAGTATCTTCAGCCTTGTTCTGCTTCTACTGTCACATCCTTCAAGAAGTAGCCCTCCCAGTCTTCAAGACTGGAGTTGTCAGCAGGTGAAAATTCTCTCAGCATTGCTGCTTCATCCACCTTGTTCTGGTGAAAGCCTTAGCAGAGCTGACATCTTTATTGTCATCATCATCACTGAGACACATTTTGTGTAGCAACACCACTGACATCATGTTGTTATGCGGAATGTGCCCTTTGTTCATTTTGTTGAATGTTAGCATTGACACATTCTTAAGTGACAAATTGGTCCTCTGGTCATGCACAATGGCCCAAGCTGAACTAAACAGTCTTTCCACACTGGCACTGGATGGTGGGCAGCTCAGCTATTTAACATCAAGTGATGTTAGTGCTAGCCAATCAATCACTTTGCTGCTCCAGTACTGCAATGGCTCATCATTAATGGCAAGGTGCTGTGTGTCCCCCATGTAGGTTTCCATTCATTCTGCTGCCCTGAGTCCAGCTGCCTCATCAGTCTCCTCCTCCTTTTCTTCCATATCTTCCACTCCCACCTGATAAAGAACATCCCAAATGGGATTACTTGCTGTTTTCTACTATATAGTGCCCATTTTGTCAGATTGGGTTGCCAGTGAGCTGGTGGTGGTGGTAGCAATACCTGTTTTCTGTGCAATTTGTGTCTTATGTGCCTTTTTCATTGTTGCACCAGACACCTGTCTAATGAAGTTCTCAGTCAACTTTTGCAGTCACTGATGACTTCCTTCAATTATTGTTTGTAGCGAGGATCAAGCATGGTAGCAATTGCAAATTAATATGACTGGAGAATGCCAGAAATATGGGTATTGCTGTCCAACAGGTGGCGCATGTGATCCATTAGATCACAACTACTATGATCCCCACTTTCCTCCATCTAGTGTTGGACATTAACCAGTGTCTACCTCAGCACATATATAGGGGTATGGATTGACTTACACAGGCAGTGTTGCATGCTCAAATGTATGGAGAATGCATATTAACCCATCCTTTGTCGCCACTGCTCTGTTGTTAGAGCAATGGACACAGCAGCACTCTCTCGGGTGATGTGCACCAGCAGGTATTCTGAAACAACCTTACACTGTTCATACTTCTGGTCAATCATGTGCAGCGTGGAGTTGCACCTGGTCACAACATGAAGCTTCATACGGTGCTGAGGCAGATGATTATTGCACTGTAGCTCACGTAGATGGCCACAGGCCTTTGCAAAATGGATGACATGCACACAGATGTGATGGGAGAAGGTCACAGTTTCCTTAATGTCTGGATGGTTTAGAAACTGCTGCACAACAAGATTAAGGCAGTGTGCCAGGCAGGGCACCCTGAAAAAATCACCATCACTAATGCACTTCACTACATTGGAGCCATTATCACTTGCGATAAATCCTGCTGTAAGTGAGTGTGTGTGTAGCCACTTTTCAATCTCATCCAGCAGAACATTAAGCATTTTTTCACCTGTGTGAGAACTGGTAACACTTTGCATACTCAGGGTTGCATGTTGACAAATTCTAGGGGTGTTGCTACCACCACAATTTTGTTTCAGGTAGGTTTTGCCAGGCCAGAATAAACTACCACCCCAGGTACCTGTGCCCAGTGTGCTGTTATGCATAGACACGAGCTTGCCACTGTTTGTCGACTGGTCCACATATCTATGCTAAGAATGCTTCATTGCATATCTTATGGAATCAGCAACTCTATCGTACAGCTCTGGCATGACACGCTTAGTGAAATAGGTTCACAATGGAACTTGCCATTTGGGACAGGCATGAGCCATCACCCTGTGGAATCCAGCATTCTCCATGAATGAGAATGGCCACGAACGATGACCAGCATTTCAGTGGTGGCAGCATTTAACTCACATGCAGAAGCATGGTTGGGGGGTACTTTGAATGCCGCTCAAGGATGGTCTTCATTGTGGGCTGCATCTTTGGGGCTGTTCGACCAGAATACAATACTTGTGGCACCAATGTTGTTCTTTTAGGGATGATCGCCTTGGTAAAGAATTGGCTGGAGAATAGGACACAGAGGGTAAGAGTAAATGGAGTCCACTCTGAAGAAAGGGGGGTTACTAGTGGGGTGCCACAGGGTTCAGTATTAGGACCGGTCCTCTTCAATGTCTTTGTAAACGACATTGCAGAGGTCCTGGAAGGAAAAGTATGTCTCTTTGCAGATGACACAAAGATCTGCAACAGGGTTGAGGGTGGGGTGGAAAGGATGAGAAGGGACTTGGCAAGGTTAGAGGAATGGTCAAATGTATGGCAGCTTAGATTCAATGTTAAGAAGTGCAAGGTAATGCACCTGGGAAACAAAAACCCAGGGGAAGAGTACACAATGGGGGGTGAGATACTAACAACAACAAAAATGGAATGGGACCTGGGGGTAGTCATATCAGATGACTTAAAGGTGGGCAAGCAATGTGAAAGGGCAGTAAGGAGGGCTGGGGGTATACTGGGATGCATAGGGAGAGGCATCACCAGTAGAAAACAGGAAGTTGTTATCGCTCTGTACAGACAGCTGGTGAGACCCCATCTGGAGTACTGTGTGCAGTTCTGGAGACCCAATCTCCGCAAGGACATAGACAAGATGGAAGCTATCCAGAGGAGGGCAACTAAAATGGTGCAGGGTCTGCATCAGAAGACATATGAAGAAAGACTAAAGGAGCTTAATATGTATAGCCATGAGGAAAGGAGGGAGATGGGGGACATGATAGAAATTTTCAAGTACCTCAAGGGAATTAACAAAGTCCAAGAGGGCAGCATCTTTCAAAAAAAGAGATGTGCAAGAACAAGGGGCCACAATTTGAAGATAGAGGGGGGGCAGCTCAGAGGTAATGTAAGGAAGTATTTTTTCACAGAGAGGGTTGTGGATGCTTGGAATGGCCTTCTGGAGGAGGTTGTGGAGTCAAAAACAGTGGTTGAATTCAAGCATGCATGGGACAGTTATAAGGCAATTCTAGGGGGTGTGGGCAGAAAGAAGTAGGCTCGTGGTTAACTAGGACAGCTTATCCATTAGGTAGGGAAATGGGCAGACTGGATGGGCCAAGCGGTCCTTATCTGCCATCAAATTTTATATTTCTATGTAACAATTGACTCTTGGGGATGTGCAGACCACATTATATCAGTTATCTTGGTTGATTTCGGTGTGGTGGTGTACTTTTCTGAGTCAAGGGAGTGGCTCCTCCACTGCAATGCCAACTACTTGAAAGAGCAAAAGATTGCTCATCCTCCTCCTCCTCCTCCTCCACCGACCCACTCTGCCCTCCCTTCTCCTGCTGTATTACATTAATCTCAGTTACTTTTTACTTGCTGAGGGAGATCCCACCAATGGCTCTGGCATCCTTCTGCTTTTTCTGCCACTGCAGTGGGTGCTTGTTTTTCAGGTGGACATGTTGATCACCGGTGCCTATGTGGCTTCCCTTTTCCCCCCGACTAACACATGCTTCACACAGTTGACATATCACTATGGTCTCATCAACTGGATCAAGCACCCAAAAGTCCCAAACTAGGGATTTTTGACCTCTGGATTTAACATGCTGCTGGGGCTGGGACAGCTGAGAAACATGCATTGAAGTTTGTGCTTTTTGGGCTGCTATCATCACTTCCATAAGACTACCTTTGGGAGGGGGTGGCTTGACTGCTTGGAGGCTTGCTGATAGGCTTGCTGACAGCCTGACACACAGGCTATGCATGTAAATGGTCTACATCACCCTTGACCTTTTTAACCTCTGGATCCCATCAGGGATCATCCCACATGTCATCAGCAGCAGCAGCACCGATGCTGATGATGTCCTTGTCCTCCTCCTTCTCCTCCTCTTCCTCCTCCCTATCACTGTCTTCTTATATGGCAACATTTTCTTTCTACACAACCATCTCCTAAGGGGGCTGACTATCCATATCTCCCGGATTATCCGACTCTGTCTGAACACTATCACCACAACCACAAACTCCAGCAGGAACAGGGAGAGTCACACTGACAGACTTATCACCCTCCTCCTCCTGGACCACTGTTCCTGTACTGGTGTCAGTGTCTGTTTTCACTATCATTCCCCCACCAGCATGGATGCAACAGTTCTGGCCATGAAAAACTGAGACACACTTATGCAAGTACTTCAAGCAACTGCTTTGCAGGTACCTGCTGGGAAATGGGCAGACTAGGTGGGCCAAGCAGTCCTTATCTGCCGTCAAATTATATGTTTCTATGTTTCTATGCTGCACCACCAGTGCCCACAGAAAACACTGATGCAGACATACATGTGCTTTGGGGAGTGGAACTGAAGTTGTACTCTCATCAACACATTTCTTTGCTGCCCCGTTCCCCCTGGCATGTTTCCGTGTACGGGACTGTCTCTTAGCAGGCATTTTTATATGCTTCTTCAAAGCTTTGCCTTTCTCTGGGAGTATATCAAGAAAGGATATTACTAAGTGACTGTGTGAATAACACCTCACACCTGCAGTACCGTCTTCCAAGTCAAAACACAATCAGGACAGGTTGGTAGCAGCACTTTGTACACCTAATACCGTATAAGGTAGCCGATTCTAGCAAAAAAAAAGGTTACTTTTTTTCTTTCTCCAAACAGGAATTAAGTAACAAGGGGAAAAAGGGCACAGGTAACCTACAGTACTTTAAATAAAACAATGACAGACAACACCTCCCCCAACACGGATCAGCAGTGTCTCTGAAAAAATAGTGAAGTAGTTCTTAATACAATGACAGTTTCTTGGGTGGGGAATGGGATGGGTATTGAACAACTGTGTAATATCTGGGTGGGTATGGGTAGGGTTAAGCTAAACTGAACTGAAAAATAACAGCACAGAACACCTCACAAAGAGGGCTACATATCAGCTGTGTCTGGATGACTGAAGAACTGCAATGTGTTAGTACTTACTACTACATCTTTTTGTTATACAAGAGGGCAGAGGCAGCAATATGAAATTAACAAACAAAGGCACCAACGACAGTCTGTATGGGCCCAGAAATCTCTTGACAACTACTATATTAATATGTAGTTTTTTATATTGCACTGGTCAGGTAGTAAACAATGCTGTAACAGAGAGGATAAACAAATTAAACTGAAACAGTAACTCCACAATGCAGAGGCAAGCTCCAACAATTAAATACAGGGGAGCAATTCACCAAAGCAGTGAAATTGTACATGGGCAAGTGGTCAACTAAAAGTACTTTCAATAGAAAAATTATATAATTGTTGCTTTTCACATTTTAAGTGACACAAGTTAACAGAAAACAGAACTGATCACAAACTAAAAAAAAGGGATCAGCACTTTAGAATTCACAACTAAAAGCAGAAGATTGGTATTCATAACACAGGGCAGCAGGGGCAGGAACTCTCAGAAGGAGTAACTTTTCAGAGGAAGTGAAAAAGATACTTGCCAAGATGTAAGAAAAATAATGCAAATAAGTAGAACACCAACAAAAATATAAAGGCTTAAAAGAAATAACAGTAAATAACTCCCAATTTGTGAGAAATCTGTTTGTAACAGGTGAGAGAAACTAGCCTGAACTGCTTTTACACACCTTACCTCCCCACTCAAATCCTTCACAGACACAGACAAAACTCAAAACTATTAAAACTAGGTATTATGCAAAAATCCATAAAATTAGAAAATGTTCCCTAACAGCACTAGGAACAATCCATATATTTGGGAGCAATTAGCTCTCAAAAACATGTTTTAAAGAGGTTTTAAAAGGGCTTATTGGCTGTGATGCAACACAATAGATTGTTCTCCATCTCAACAGGCAATAGACTGTGCTAGAAACAGCCAGCATGTGATATTTGACCTGTATACCCACAATGCATTGCAAATTTTGCCTTTGGAGCATAATTTCATTGGTGAAATCAAAAGTCACAGCAGTGAAATTTTCACAACAAAGCGAAATATAAACATGGATGGGCAAAATTGCTCTCTCAAAGCATGTTACTGTACATGAAATTTCACAGTTATGCAAAATCGAAATCCCAGGTGAAATAAAATTTTGCTGGGGAGAAAAATGTCACAGAAATCAGAAGTTATGTGAAATATTTCACAGAGTGAAATTGTCACATTTTGCACAACACTTTGCAGAGCCAATGCCTAAGCCTCTTGCTCCTGCTCCCAGTGCACTGCACAAGTAGTAATACTTACCCTAATTGTGCATTAAAACCCTCCTACCAGGTAGCCATAGGGACCTCCTCAGTGTCACTGAGCTGGAAATATGCCCAGGCATCATCTGTTAAAGCAGATCCTGAGCAAAAGAGGATCAAGCTTCCAGGATGTAGACCGGGCAAGTCCGGGCTCAGAACATAGTAAGTGTCACAGGGGAAGGGGCATAAATAATAAGGGGTTAATGGTGCAGCTCAGGGTACAACTAGAAATTTTTGGGGAGTTTAATCAAAAAGCTAGATGACATCAGGTAGCAAGGGAGGTAGAAAAACAGTTAACGTTCTTGGCTGTAGGGTGGGTGAGGCATCACATCTCCACAAAGGCATACTCCTTCATTAGAGATTGCACAGCCCATACCTCTCTATAGTGGGGCTCTAGATGGCCCCAAAATGTATCTCTTCTGGGGTCCAAAGCTATACTAAAGTCACCTCCAAGGAGGGTTTGCCGCAGAATCAAGGGTCGCTCGAGAGTAGACATTTTAAATAGCAACCACATATCCTCAGTGTCCACTTCCTCAGTCTCTAAGGTCCACTTCAGGAATTTATGGAAAAGAATAGAGACCTCACATTTGGCTGAGTATACACAATGGTGGACCTCAAAACTCACCACTCCCAATAAAGTTTCATGGCCTCCACCAGGTTCGTCTAGTGTAGGAAGGCTTTCAGGGCATGCAGTTTCCTAAGATGGGGAAGAACCTTCTTCCATTTAATGGGAGAGTTAAGGTCTTTATATTCCATGCAGGAGATATGTACAATCACTGAAATAAGGACTAGTTGAAAGTATGAAATGGGGCTGGGAAAACCTTGTCATTACAGAAGGGGAGACCATTCATAGAAATAAAGGCTATGACAGCAGAAAAGGACCCAATGGCCCATTCAATCTGTCCAAAACTGCCTAATACATGTGTGATGGTCACATGATCATATGATAGGGTTAGGGTTTGGATCATCAACACATTATGTCCAATTGAAGGAAACCTACTGTAGTAAGCATTCCCCTGACAAGAGGGAACAGCTGTGTGTAACACAAAGGAGGCTCGGGGCAGAGTCACACACATGAAAGAAAGGTAACCAAAGTAAATGTGGGACAGTGAGGATAGAAGTATTTCAAAGAAAGCAAGTAAATTTGGTCTGTTCAATGGAAAAGGAGACAGTCTGCAGGCAGGATTCCAGGATGATACTCTGTGTAAATGCCAGAAGCCTTGGGGGGAAAAAAGAGTGATTTCCTGATCATGGCAGCAGATGTCTGCCTATACATAGTGGCAATGATGGAAACAAAAACATAAACCATACCAGGGAGCTAAAAGTTATGCAAGTATACTAGTATTTATTAGCATAAAGACCGCCAACCCTATAAAACACATTGAATAATAAAACTCATGCTGAGGCAGACAGTGGAGCACAAATGCTCCAAACTATAATCAGGCTGTAGCCCCTTACCTAGCAGTGTTAGGAGATAGATTCATGTCACACAAGTGAATTGGGGTATTGAGCAAAACTTGGCATGCAGATAGATTATCTCTTCCAATTTAAGAAGAGCAGTGGAATCAGGGGACAATGATCTAAGGTTGCAAGGAGGGCAGTTCTCCACCAACACCAGGAAGTTTTTCTTCACAGAAACAGAACAGCCAGCATGCAGAGGTGGTGGGGACAAGCACAGTGGTAGGTTTCAATAATGCTTAGGACAAATACAAGGGAGCCCTAAAACCCAAGGGCAGTTAGAAGGCTAGGCTAAAAGACAGTGGGCAGACTAGATGGACTTGGTGGTCTCCTTCTGCCGTCGACTTCTATGTTCCTATGTTTCTAAACTAGGTCAGTGCCCTGCCATCAATGAGACAAAGCCAGTTGTCCAAGGTTGCCAGAGAACTGGCGAGTGGAGGGTGAGAACCATAGTGGCAAATGGGCAGGCCATATGTCCTTGCCAGACCCACCAGTAAAGAATATTGCACACTTAAGCCGGTGGTTCAATATAGTCATAGAGTTTCCATGATACTACTACTACATACTAGAGATTCCATACCACCTCTTTCAAATACCTGGGTGCCTGGCTTGACCAACACCTTAACTTTTCTGTACATATTGACGCCATCCTGAAAACACTGTGCCCCAAGCTCTGTGCTCTTTACAGGAACCATAGTTCCTTGCCACTACTGGTTAGGTGTGATCTTGTTCAGAAAATGATAATCCCTATTTTTTGACTATTGCGACATAGTATACAGTGCTGCTCCTAAGTCTTCCCTTACTAGGTTGGATATTTTCTTCAGTGCTTTCTGTTGCTTTGATCTTGACTCCTCCTCCCGCACACATCACTGTACCTTGTATCATTCTCTAGCTTTCCCCTCCCTTGAGTGTAGGCATCGCTCTTATTGTGCCAAGTTCACTTGTAAATTCTGGTTTGGGACTTTCCCCTCTTACCTCTCCTTATTCTTTTTTCCACCTCCCTCCTCCCACCCTCTCAGATCTACTGATGCATGTACTCTAGCTATTCCCCATCACTCTACCTCCATAGGGCAGGAAGCTTTTTCCTTCCACTTCCCAAAACTTTGGAACTCACTGCCACCTCCTATCAGACTTTCCTCTTCCCCATCTTCAATTTCCTTAGCCCATCACAATTTCTAGTCCCCTAAATGCACTTATTCTTAGCTCCCCTTCCATACTCCCCACCCTGGTGCATTATCCTTTAGCCCCACTTTACTTCTGTTCTCCTAACTGTGGTTGTTCTTCGCCTCCCCTTCACAACCCTTCCAATCCCTTGCACACTATCCCCTACTCCTCTATACCCTGACTTACCTCCTGTCTCCTAACTGAACCCTTCCCCTGATTACTTTCTCACATGCTTCCTCCTGTTATACCCCTCCTCCCACCCCTACCACAAGCTATTGCACCATTTTGACATTCTACTACCATCCACAAGCTACTGTGCTATTTCAACACTCTACGGCTGTCCTTCTCCCCCACAATCCCCTTGTTCCCCCTACTGATGCTCCCCCCTTTTTTCCATTCCTAGTTTACCCCTTTTTTCTCCAGCCTCCCTATTCCTTATACCTCTTCTCTCCTTCGGTCACCCGCCACATTCCACTTCTCTTCCCTGCCCCCCCCTTCTCTCCACTCCTTTTCTGCCTGGTCCTGTCCCCCTTGCAGGGTTCTCTGTCATCCTGAAGGGGTATAGATCTTGGCTCCCTCTCTTTTACCCCTCTTCCTTTCCCCCCACTTTCTAATCATGACCCCCTGGCAGAGTTCTCTGCATCCAGAAGGGGTATAGATTGGATCTTTCTCTTTTTCCCTCTCTCCCTTCCCCACACTTTCAAATCCATCGCCTGCTCACCTCCCTTCTTCCTTATCTCATTCCTCCCCTCCTGTTCCCCTACCCCTCTCTCCTCTACCACCTCACTCTGTTCTCTCCCCCCTCTCTTTCTACTTTGTCCTAACCCCATTGCAGGGTTCTCAGCAACCAGGATGGGTATAGATCTTGGCTGTCCCTTTCTCTCTCTCCCTCCCTCTTCCATCCCCCACCCTCTACCCCTCACCCGTCCACTTCTCCACTTGTCTTGTAACTGCCCTCCCTTGGGTATACAATAGCACTTCAAATCTTATGCTCATCCTACTACTTCTAGCACTTCAAATGTGTTATCCATCCTCTAACCTTTACACCACTGAATCACCTGCTCTTGGGTTGATGCAATGTATGACATATCTGAATATGGTTTTCTTTACCCTGGCTAGTTGGTCTGGATTATTTCAGCTCTGTAATTGTTCTACACTGTTTTAGAAATTGTACTTGTATTGCTATATGTTTGCTTGTTCTCCCAACTCTTGTCCCCCCAGGATGCTTCTGGAAATGAGCTGTTTACAGCTTATGTTGTCTTTCCTGGTGAAACATTTTCCAAATAAATAAATAAATACTAATGGCCAGGGAGGTCCTCTGCCAGAACACCAAGGAAAACCCCCACCTCCAGAAAAGTATAGTAGGTCAGGAATCAGGGAGTAGTGGAAAGGAGGGTGCAATATGAAGATTGAACAGGAAAGCTACCAGCCCTCAGCAGCCCATGGTCTCAAGTGTCTTGCTTCGCCCCACTACATCACCAAGAGGCAAGGATGCATTGCAAAGGATCAGAAATCAGCACAACAAAGGCAGTGGAAGGGCAAAGAAAGGGAATACCCTCCAGCTAGTTCAGCACCTCAAGACAAGGGAGTAGTGAGTCCCGAGCCCCTTGGCTGTCATGTAGCCATGGACTCCACGGGGATCCACCAGCATCCCACAGATGGCTATCCTGGAGATTACCAGTGGACCATCATTCAGAGTCAGAAAGTCTCAACAGCACTGGAATGTATCTAAGGAGTGATATAAGAAGGAGTAAAACCCTTAGACCACCAGGCTAAGTAACCACCTAGACCTATGATGTGAAGCGATAAGGGTTAGAGATACCAGCAGGAACATATAAAATGAATCAGTAAATGGGTTTTACTGAGCCTAAAAGGCTGGCCACAGACTTAACAAATGTGTCTGAGGGCTGTTATTACCTAAAACTCCAGAGTTTGCATAGGAGAGAGACAGGGTGGGACAGGGTACATTGCAGACATAGAACTGTGAATACAAAAAACGATGACTAGCAGGTGAGCCCAGGATAACAAATCCAGTTCACCCTCTTCCCCAACAGTGTCTCCCCAATCAATACTCCTGTAAACAAGCAACAATCTGAGTCATGGCTGATAGTAACAGAGGAAACACCCACAAGTAAAAGATGTTCAAATGTCAAAATGTTCCTTGTAATAGTAAGTGCCAGAATACAAGAGAAAAGTCCCTTGATGCTGTGCCAGAGTAGTTTATATACAGGCCATAATGCTGGTCAAAAAAAATACCAACAAGCCCCTCAACTGAGCCACCATGAGAAACCATTCTCAAAAAATCAAGAGAAGCACAGCCTGGCTGGGAGATGCACTGCCAGCCAGATGGGGATAAAAGTGCTTTCAGCTTGGCAGGAGACAAATCATCAAGGTGCTGGATTGGTACAATGCATAAAGAAGATGGAGCAGGGAAACTGTTAGCCTTCAGCTGCCTATGGACAGTATAGCACAGGGTTCATAGTCTCAAGTGTCTCCCATTGCCCTGCCACTGCACCCAGAGGCAAGTCTGCATTGCAGAGATCAGCAATTTGCACAACAAAGGCAGTGGGAGGGCAAAGAAAGGGGTATATACCCTACATAGGCCAGCACTTCAAGACAAGGGAAAAATATATCCTGATCCCATGGAGAGTCAGAACCCAAGGAAAGGCCCCCGGGTAAGGGAGTCAAAGCCATCACTGCAACCCGTTCTAAAGCTGGAGCTAAATGCTCTGGTGCTGGAGCTGTTGCAGATATGGTGGCCAGGATCTCAGAGGCATCTGGGAAGGTGACTGCAAAGAAGCAAATCTATTGGTGTGGACTGGAATACCCCCTGTGATGCCTGATGAAGCTTTAGAGACTGATTCTGTTCTCCTTCTCCTAGTATATTCAGGCAAAGCTATCTCATCCTTTTTGTGTCTGCTTGCGCGTGTGCAAAAAACACCTTGCTTTACTAGAGGGCAGTTAATGAGCATGCCACTATACTCAAAGAAATTGACCCACTGCAATCAGGGAGTACCCCATCACAATCAGCTGTGTTTGTGGGGCGGCCTCTGACTGCAGCAGTCAATTACAGCTGCATTGTCTGGTCGGTATCTCCCTTCAAGAAACATGGCAGCATCTTCTCCGTCAGCCTCTCACAGTCCCCAGAAAGCTGATGGACAGCCATCGCCTTTCACAGCCCCTGGGGAAGCCGGCGGGGCTGTCCAAGCTCCCTGTCGGCATGCCCCCTCTCCAGTTCTTTTGCCAATGGGGTAGCCCAATCCCCATTGGCATGATATGCCTCTCCTCCCCCATTTGTTGTGTGCCAAGGAGGTGCCCAATCCCCCTCTGCTGATGCACTCTCCTCCTTCCCCAGCACACTGTATGGCCAACAGAGGTGCCCAATCCCCATTGGCTCCACTCCCCACCTCAAAAATAAACTTCCATGTGGCATGCTGGGAGCCCACCCCAGCATGCCAAAAGTCCTGCATCACCTTTTAAAAAAAAATGTAAAAAGGAAACAGTCCTCGTTGGAGTCTCTTGCCCCCCCAACCTGCGCCCACCTCTGTGTACCCACCTCCTCCACCCCCTCACCCCATACTTATCTCCAGAGCCCAGCACAATGATCTTCGGTGGATTGGAAACATGTCTGCACTCTTCAAAGCCAACTGCAAACTGAAGAAATGGCATAAATGTTTTTTTTTTTCAACTTATGTGGATATGTTAGACATTTTTTCAACTTTTGGCACCAAATTTTCAACATGGGGTTCTTGTGACCCCTCCTCATGAATTCAGTCACTGACATGGCATTATTCTGTCCCAAAAGGTGATTTCACAGTCACCGCATGGAATCACCTTTTAGGACCTGTTAAAGAAACAACAGTGTCACTGTTCATGAGGTGGTCTCTCAAAAAGCCTATGTTTCCAAATTTGGTGAAAAAATTATAAAAAATGACTGTGTTACTAGCGTGCATTGCGCAGTTTCCATGCACACTTGCAACTTCACAAATTTGCAATATTTTCACTCCAGATTTTCAACATTGGCGTTTTTTCACACCTCCTTATAAACAGTATGGGCTGTCATTTTTCACATCCTGGCCGAAATGTGTTTTCGCATGTCTGGCGTAGAATAGCGTGGTTGCTGTGGGAAATCAGTGTTCAGGACAGATTAAGAAAATCACAGTGACACTGTTCATGAGCAGAGGTCCTAAAATGCCTATGTTGAAAATTTGGTGACAAAATTCCAAAATGATCACGTTACAGGCGTGTTGTGCATTTTCTACGCACGCTCGTAACTTCTTGAATTTTTCATATTTTCACTCCAGATTTTCAACATTGCCATTTTTACACACCTCCTCATGAACAGTACAACTGTCATTTTTCATATCCTGCCCAAAATGTGTTTCCGCACCTGTGGCTCCAAATGGCGTAGTTGCTGTGCGAAATCACCTTTCAGAATTGAGTAATGAAATGATAATGCCATTGTTCATGAGGTGGGGTCCCAAAACGCCCATTTTGAAAATTTGGAGTGAAAATACCAACAAACACCAAGGGCATTAAGATTTCCAACCATAATGCCCACCCTGTAGAGACTGACTGGCGTCTGGGGTGTGACTTGGGTTCATCGACCATAGTGCTCACGGCATTCTACCCCCACCCTACAGCTACTGACAGGAATCAAGGTGTGCCTTGGGTTCTTTGGCCCTAAAGTTCACCCCATTCTCTTAAACGTCACTCATCTCAGCTTATTTCCTTATGAAATGGGTTGAGCAAATGGGCCAAAGACCCCAAAGCACACCGCAACACCTATCAGTGTCTGCAGTGTGGGGTGAGGTGGACTGGAATAAGCGTTATGCCTGACGACCCAAAGGCACACCCCAGTACTTTTCAGTTTCTGCATGGTGGGGTTTGGTGCTAGTTCAATACTGCCATTCCTATTATGCATTTCTCTAACTCCTGCACTAGGAATGCCAATGTCAGCAAACAAACATTCAGCTTTGAGAAATGCTTGTTTCCTTGTTGCATTGTGGTGTCAACCCCAACTACTATGGGCAGGGATTCAGGAATCTTCAGTAGGGGAGGGTAGTTTGGCTGGGCCTCCATGAAAGATGGGATGTGATCTGCTGTCAAGGTGATGTACATAGCTTGGGATGGTAGCAGTTGGAATAACCCTTCATTGGAAGTTCACACTGATCAGGCCAGTATTCAGTGATAATGCCCATCACAGCAGCCAGAGAGTCAAAGAGATGTTGGACCCCATTATAGAGGACTTTAAAATGGTGGTGTATTGTATGGAGTACTGCAAGCCTAGCTGCACCAGCATTTTGCTGGTCTGTATTGAGCTCTCTCAGCCACTGTCAAAGGTCACCCAGAAAGTCCTGGAAAATGTATTTAGTGCTCTTTCCAAAACAAGGGAAACCATGGAAACCCAAGCTAAAATAGGTCTGGGCTGATCACAAGGCCTTCGTTTTGTGACCAGGCAGAGGTAGACCCACTCAATTTTAAGTGGGGGGCAGTGGGGGTATTCAGTTTTTTACAGGTTAACAGTTTAAAAAAAAAAAAAAGGAATTATGTCCACTCATTCAGCCTCTTCAGGGATCCCCATGAATCTGACATTGTTGTGGCAGGCCCTGTTCTCCATGTTATCAATCTTTCCCAGCAGATAGCAGTAAGGTAGGCTTGCTTATTGACCTGTACATGCAGGCCATCTCTTCAGGCCTCTATAGCCAGGATCTGGGCTTCAGCAGAGTCCTGACAGGTTCCTGTCATGGAGCTATCTTTATAAGGTTGAGCATCACCAGTTTTGAGGTCTACATTGTCCTGGAGGAATTTGGGACAGCAGGGCAGGGTTGTGGCTATACTAGACCTTGCTGTCTATGTGCAAACTATATGTCCAGACACTGCCAACCTCAGGAGACTGAGAGCATGTCATACAAGTAAGCTGAAGAACAAATGGCACTTGGGGGTTTTAAAATTAGCAAGCACCCAAAGAATGGTATCACTAGATTGCTGACAGTTAGTGGAAAATGATGCCGCTAAAATGGAAATTTCAAAGGGTGAAATAACACAAATCAAGCTCAAAGCATGTTATGATGCTGCAAGATCCACTGTTAAAAATAAGAAACACAGGATCTAGCACTCAATCTACCACAGAATTAAGAGACTGCTACAATGTAGTTGGTCGATTTTTTTCTGTATTCCATAATTACAGCAGAATTAGAAATTAAGTTGGTATGGACATATACCCACGGGTCTGCCAACAGCTCCCAGCTATTTGCCAAGGTGGAGAGCCCCTCCTAATGGGCTACATTATATACAGTAGTGCTTACATTCTATTATGAAATGGGTATCAAGAATCTTGACTCCCGACTGATTGAGAGCTGCTTTCAGTTGGGCTGTTATCCCAGCACAACTGCCCGGCTGAAAGTACTCCCAGATCAAAAGACTGACCGCTGACCTTTGGAGTGCTCCACCTCAACTCACTCTCACCCGCTGCCTGCCACACAGAGAGCGGATAGTGTCTTCACTTTATCAAGCACTCTCTCTTTTCTTTTACCACAATATTGGTGGGTGGAGACTACACAAACAAGTAGAAATCACAGTGATTTGTTTGTTAACTTTGCCGCAAAATGCAGCTCACAGCAGTAACAGCTACCTCTAACTGGTGACATAGAAATCCAGCTCCCCGATCTCCCTAACTGGAGAAGTATCTCTTCTTTTTTAATAAAAAAAAAGCAGATAAGCTACCATGATTGTGCTAGCTACCTTCATCTCCATTGGCTCCATCTACCACACCACACACGAGATGGACCCCAAAAGTAAAAAACCTTTTTTTTTAAATAAAAAAAAGATAGGGTAGCTGTACACTGTGGCAAGTACCTGCCACTCCCTCAATTTCACCAAGAACCACTAAACAAATCTGGTATCAAAGCCACTGCTCAGTAGATTACTTACACTAAACAAAGAAACATTGACGCCACCTGCTGACAAAGTTGTTATAACAACAATCGCATAAGACTTTTATTTCTTCGTAAAGATTTATTCAACATTTTTGTATCTTTATTTTGGGGAAATGAAATATAGATTCTACTAATTATTTATTTATTTATTAACATAGTACTAGTAGGGATCCATTTCATAATTGCAATAAAGCACTCCAGGGGGGTCATTATGGTGGGCTAATGGCCCTTCTCAGGTGGTGGAAGCACTCGGTTTCACCTCATGCTTCAACTCACCCAAGGTAGGCTGTTACCCCATCATAATTCCACCCCCCCCTCCTGCCTGATTGTTTAAATATCTTAAAGGGGCAATGCAATTTGAACACTTAGTGCAAATACAATGTCAGAACCTCATTAAAGTTAAACAAATTTCACGTAACAACAAATCACTGTCAGAGAACACCATATCAAAGATTTGCAATGTTGTTTCTCTGTATTTTACATTTGTGATAGAACTTCAAAAAAAGAAGAAAATCTATTTTTATTAATATATAAAAAGACAAAAAAGTACTGTACCACTGCAAAATCTTTAGCCCTGTTTACACTGCTAACTTTGCAGTGCATCAACCCATGTGCACGGGTTGATGTGCTGCAAAGTCGGCAGTGTAAATACTGCCAAAAGTACCTTAAGTGCTCCTCGGATTATTTTTTTGATCCACCTCAGATATGGGATCAGTAGCAGAGTGAGCGCATTAAATGACAGTGTGAGCTGGCCCATCGGCGCAGCGGTTGGATTTCTGCCTGCGACGCCAGTGACCTGGGTTCGGGAACAGACTCGGGTTGCTGGAGGGCCTGCCGGGGTAGAAGGAAATGAGCATCTGATGATGGCTCACCTTCTTTGGGGGGAGGGTGGATATGCGGCTTGGTACCTGCTGACTCCTGGTGTAGGCTGGGAGTACAGCAGGACGTTGGCCCCAATACACTAGGGGAGTGATGGACGTCGGCATATGCCTTGAACTTAGTGGCATGTCACTCCTCTGGGGAGCAAACAGAAAAAATGGCGCCTGGCCGATCAGGTGACGGCCTTCCTGAACCATCACCACCAGGCCTCTGGACCTCCACATGCTGTCCCAGCAGCACCCCAGGATTGTTGGTTGGCCACCAGGTCCCTTCTCCTACAAAGGGAAGAGACCTGCCTGGTGAACGGATACACCGGGGTTACTTGGGGCTGGCTGTCATTTGGGATGGTAGGGGGTTGGAAGTAGCCACGGTGGGACAGTTCTTGTGGGGGCCTGAAGGAGAGACCAGCCAGTCATGGGGGAGGAGTCAAAAAAAAAAATGACAGTGTGAACACTCTGCTGTGCTCTTTCCGCTATGAAGGCTGTTTCATTTTCAGCCCATGGTGCACTCTCAGCCCTGCCTCAGAGTGACTTGCAGCACTGCAAGAGCAGGCTATGTAAAGCTGACAGCAGCAGGCAAATCGGGAAAGGAGCAGTACACATTCCACAACACTGCCACCGTGTAAACATGGCTTTTGATATGGTGTTCTCTGACAGTGATTTGTTGTTACAGGCAATTTCCTTAACTTTATTTAGGTTTTGATACAGTATTTGCATTTGCACTGGGTATTTGTTTAAATTGCATTGACCCTTTTAAGGTATTTGAATTTAAGAAATACAGTATATGAGGTAGTCCTCTAGGGGGGGCTCACCACTTTGACAAAGCACCAGGAGCTGCTGGCACAAAATGTTGCGGCTCTGTGGGTGTATTTCCATGTCAAAATACTCTCTAACTCTGCTGTAATTATGGAATAAAGAAGAATAGCAACTGACTACACTAAAGGGGGAATAGCTGACATATGTTGGTGCATATCAGTGATGCATGAAGTTGGCTAACTTTGCTTCACAGATTAATTTGTGAAGTTAATCTGCCTTTTGAAGTTCCAAAGTGCAGTACAGAGTTAACTTTGAGAATGGCAAATTTGGTAACATTGCTGGTGAAGCGGGACCTACAGGTGAAGTTTGCAATGTACCCTGGGATTGGAGGTCACTTGGTACTGAAATTAGTTGTATGCCATGCGAGGCTGTGTTCAGTGCAGTTGTATGAAGAAACAGCTGGATAGAAGTCTGTCCGTGCTTGTCTAAGCAAAAAAAAAAAGCTTAAATATCTAGAGTGCCTTGTGCAGCTAGATTACCATTTTTTTTTGTTTGTAGTTTTTCAGACTTATTTAGGTGAATGTAGTTGTTTTATTTTGTCTAGTGAAGCAGTTCTAGTTCTATGTGGGGAGAGTGGGTGTTTCAGCTAGCAAACAAGGCAGCCCTATGAGCAGTAGTCTGATTTGTTTTCCTCAATCTTTCTTCTTAATTAGTTTTGTCAGTGATCTGTGATTTGTCATTTTACTTTGTATTGCAGTTTTATGTGGTTAACTGAGTTTTTTTATGTTGTCTTGCGCACGCACAAGCAACATCTTCTGGTAGTGTGAGAAATGCAGAGGTGTGTCAGTGTTGGAGAATGCAGGCACGCTTCAGTAGGTGCGTCCCTCATTCCCCGATTAGCCAGCATTCTAGCGCTGACACACGAATTATGTAAAGTGCCACCACCTTGAAAGAAATGTGCCACAGCAATCAGAGACAAGCTCATCATGCAGCAGCACAGATGACACGCCTCCCATACGTGCCTTTCCTGGTGAAGCATTTCAATAAACATGGCAGTGTCAGAAGAGCAAACAGCTGTTTGCATTGTGACGTCTCCACCTCACAAACCCACCGATCCCTGCCTGAAAGGTGGGATGAGGAGGTGCTTTCCTTACCTGCCTCCTCCACTTCCTGCTGTCTCCTGCTCAAAAGTGTCTCCCACCTGTGCACAGCAGACCATAGCCTAAGCTCCATACGGGCTGGGAGTATTTAGTGCCCGAAGGCACTTTTACTCTAAGCATCCTCTAGCATGCTGGCGGACCCCCTTCCCCCGCCTGCCAACATTGGGTGCTTAATCCCCATGTCAGCCTGTATCCCCCCTCATCCTCCAATGTGGCACACTGAGAGCCCACTCCAGTGTTCCAAAACTTGCTGTGGTGTTTCTGAACCGGACGCCCACTTCCTGGTGTCAGTATGTGCCCAACATATCCTCCAACCTCAGGGCTTCAGTCCCAGGGTGGGCATTGATACCCCTTGATCACTCCCTCAGACTCTGGCACACTGGGACCCCACCCCAGTGTGCCAAAATCCATAGTTTAACTGTAAAAAGAAAATAGACCCACATCTTTTTTTAAACCTGAAAAAGAAGAAGACAGTCCTCAACGTTGCCACTAGCTCCACTCCCCCAACCCGCACCTTTCCTCTGCACACCCCGCCTCCCTGCACCCCTATCACCCATACATACCTGCGAAGGTCGGGAGAAGCAATCTTCACTGGACCGGGAACACATCTGCAGTCTTCAACTGCCGACTGCAAACTGAAGAAATGACGGTAAGTCCTATAATGGCACTGAATGGGGTGGGGCAATTTAGGTTGATATTTCAGCCATTTTGGGGAGTTTTGGTCCCAAACTTTAAACATGAGGGTTCTTGGGATCCCACCTCATGAACGAACACAGTCACTGTCATTTCGTTATTTGGTCCCGAAAGGTCATTTTGTGGTCCCTGGGCAGAATCACCTTTTGGGACCAATTAATGAAACAACAGTTCCACTGTTCATGAGATGGGCTCCCAAATAGCCTATGTTTCAAATTTGGTGAAAAAATTCCAGATAATGACTGTGTTATGAGCGTGAATTGTGCAGTTTCCACGCATGCTCATACCTCTGACAATTTTTAATATTTTCACTCCAGATTTTCAACATTGTCATTTTTTCATACCTCCTTATGAACAGTACAGCTGTCATTTTTCACATCCTGCCTGAAATGTGTTTTCGCACATATGGGGCACAATGGCGCAGTCGCTGTAGGAAATCAAAGTTCAGGACAGATTAACAAAATCACAGTGCCACTGTTCATGAGTGGAGGTCCCAAAATGTCTATGTTGAAAATCTGGTTAAAAAAAATCTCCCAAATAATTGTGTTACAGGCATGCATTACGCATTTTCTACGCACGCTCGTGACTTCATAAATTTTTCATATTTTTACTCCAGATTTTCAACATTACCATTTTTTTACACCTCCTCATGAACAGTACAGCTGTCACTTTTCACATACTGCCCAAAATGTGTTTTTGCACCTGTGGTGCCAAATGGTGCAGTCGCTGTGCAAAATCACCTTTCGGCTAATGAACTGATAGTGCCACTGTTCATGAGGTGGGGTCACAAAAAGCCCATGTTGAAAATTTGGAGTAAAAATACCAACAAATTCCTGGGGCATTAGGGTTTCCAACTGTAATGCCCCACCTTGTAGAGATTGACAGGCATCATGGGTGTGACCTGGGATTGTCGACGTAATGCTCACGCCATTCCACCCCCACCCCCACCCTGCAGCCAGTAACAGGCATCAAGGTGTGCCTTGGACTCTTTGGCCCATAAGATCACCCCATTCTCCTATACTGCACCCATCTCAGTGTATTTCCTTATGGAATGGGGTGAGCATAAGGCCCGAAGACCCCAAGGCACGCTATGACACTTGTCGGTGTCTGCAGGGTAGGGTGAGGTGAAATGGCGTGAGTATTGTGTCCGACAGCCCAAAGGCACACCCCAATGCTTGTGAGTCTCTGCAGGGTGGGGGTGGGATTGGCGTCAGTTCAGTACTTCAATGACATTCCTATTATGCATCTCTCTAACTCCTGCACTACTGTACCAATGCCAATGCCAGCAAGACAACATTCGGCATTGACAAATTCTTGTTTTCACTCTGTTTCCCTACTGATTGTAGTAACTTCATTTAGTTCTTGAAGTGATGGTGCAACTTATGGTAACTTGTTTTGAAATACACCTGTCTTGTATCTTGTTAATCTCTGTCATGTTAAAAAATACAAACAAAAACTTTCTTTCGGGGTTTTGCTGTAGCTACTTTTAGCTCAATAAACTCTTCTGTTCTGATTCAGATCACACTGTTAATCCCTCTGGTGAGATGTTGTTTGCTGCTGCTTGTATGTGGTTTTACTGAAGGTTTTTTTTTTTCATGCAGTCTTCTAAATATAAATATATAAAATGAATAGAAAGAGTCACTCCAAAGGGAAAGGTGTTGGCAAGGTAGCCAAGAAGGGTATAGATTCTGTGGGGCAAAAGATAATTGCACCTAAAAAAAACACTACCTTTACAGCAGTTTCATGCATGGGCTCCAGGGCCAGAAATAGTAGCAAAGGAGTAGCTGGTGGAAGGACTCTGGCATTAGTATTGCCAAATTATTCTCTGACACATCTGTGGTATCCCTGCTGGTGGAGGCAACAACAAAAGGATCCATTTAAGAGGTAGCAAAATTTGTGGCTCAGGAAAAGTAGTCGAGGAGGAGGCTGCTGAATTTCCTGTGCTGCTGGTGGTGGTGATGCTGAGCCTGATCTGGATGAGAGGTTCAAATTCTCCTACTTGGAATCACGTGATGTCTGCAGCTCAGTAACAGCTCATCTTAGGAGCTCCCGTCTCTCGACTCAGCCAGCCACTAATTATTTGTCTCATTACACCTTTGGAATGGAAAATTCAATAGATCACCTTCAGCTAAGATATTACTATCACCCAATTATCTTCAAACATCGTTATTTGCCTCAATCACCATGATGGAAGTGGATACCATGCAGGCCCCCCTCTGGCACCCCCCCGATGACTCCGGAGAAGGCCATAAAGAAAAATAAATCACATACTGGTGTGCCTGTCAAAAAAAATGCTTCTACAACTGCAGCAATACCTTTGACTGAAGACAGATTCCTGCAAGAGCTCATGCCATTCCAGGAAACTTTAGCCGACATCTCGGCGGAGCTTAAGTCCCTAAGAGCTGATATGGGGAACTTAGGCCACAGAGTCGGGGATGCCAAAGTACATATCACGTCCCTGGAAAAATGGCGAGATCACACTGACCCTGAAGTTATTGAACTGACGCAACAAATCCAGAAGCTACAACTAGAAACAGGGGACTTAGAGGGCCACAGTCACCAAAATAATATCTTGATTTTTGGGCTGCCAGAGGGTGAAGAAAGCCCCTCTACTATTCCCTTCTTGCAGAAGCTCCTCACTAAAATTGTGGGCCCCACTCCTCACAACCCATCCTATCAACTTGAGCGGGCACACCTCTCACTATGGTCTCGACCTCCAGAGTCAACTCCTCCCAGACCACTTGTAATCCGCTTTATGAACTATTTAGAAGAACAACATGTATTGGCCAAGACCAAGGAACTGCAGGCTATTTTTTGGGAGGGTAAGAACCTCTGGATCACTCAAGACTTACCATTCAAAGTAAGGCAGAAGAGAGCGGCCTTCCACCCAATAGTCAGAAAACTTACTGCGGCCGGCATTAAGTTTAAAATGTCCTACCCTGCATGTCTTCAACCCCTCATCGATGGCTCCTACTTATCCTTTGAATCGCCTGCTCAAGCTTCTAAAGGATTAGCCACTCGACTCCCCAATCTCTTCAAGACCACTTGAGCTACCTGGCAAGAACTTATTGTTCAATGTTTTTAACAGTGGTTAGTTGTGTTTTGGTATCAACGCCAGCTCACTTGTGGACAGTTTGTGGCGGCCTCTGAAGCAGCCGAAGTTTACAGTTCCCAGTGGGGTCCTCAGTTTCCTTGCCTGGTTATGGACTAATTGCTTGATTGTGAGGGTTATAATATTTTTGGTTATTTTATGTGTCCATTTTACATCTCAGCCCAATTGATCCCTTACAAAACTGTGGGACTCAGTGATTGTTTCCAAGAGGATGTATTCTCCATGGACCTTGTTCGGTTTTATTTTGATTCCCAATGGCATCACCTGGTTCATACCATATTGGGGAGGGGGCAGGGGCATATTAACATGTCTGTGGCTATAGAAAACCTCTCATTTACAGGCACTTTCCAGATCCCACCCTTCCTCAAACTCTTTTTTCTTTACTAGCATGTCTGTGTATGCTAGTGGCACTATCAAGGGAAGTGTGCTCCTCTTTGCTTCTCCTGTCCTGTCCTCTTCTGCCTACCCTACTTAAATAACCTATGGACCTTCATGCCTTTTCCTTCTTGGAGTTTCCTTTCTTATTCGGCTTGCAACTTGTCTAATTGCCTGTACCATATACTAGTCTTGTTTTCTCATTATCACTTGTTGTTTTTGTTTTATATCTTCCATGCAACTTTTTTCTGTACAATCCACTACTCGCTGGGAATCAATGAAATAGCAGTGAGATCTCCCCATCAGGTAGGCCTGCTGACTTCAGGGCAATCTAATTTTTCTCACTCAAACTGGCCTGCATTTTATATGCTCAATGTATTGGGAGGATGGCTGGCTAGGGTGGGGGGCTCACTGATGGTTCTAACTGAGAGCTGTTATTCTTCACGGCCTGGATCTGTGAGGGGTTGGCTCTATGCCTCTGAGTATCTGTGAGACCTTTAACAGCATATAAGATCCCAGGACATGCCACAAGGCAATGGATTGCTGAGTTCTGTCTCCCGACAAGACTGTATCAGTCCCAACTTAATACTCCCATTCCACTTGTCCTGACAACTATCTTCTTTGAAATAATCAACCTAGGGTACAGTTACAGGCACGTTAGAGCCTTGAGGTACAGGTCCTCCTCAACCTGGATGGGTGCATGCTTACTGGTTTTCTGGCATAGGAGACGGACCTATGTATATAATTCTAATTGTGGTTGGGGTGGGGGGATGGTATGGGGGGGTTTGGGGAACAGGGAAGAGTAGCAGCTGGGGATGAGATTTATTTTGTACTGATGTTAACCTCTATTTTGCTGTTTTTCCTGTTGACTCAAGGAGAAATACCATCCCCATCAAGGATTGCCTAGTTGATAATATTAACTTTATACTTATGAACATACAAAATTTGTCAGCAGATAAAGGCCTAGAGGTCTATCAAGTCTGCTCAAATGTGCAGCTAGCACCCCTTATTCTGCAGCTGCCCCTCCCTTCCACCCTTCCCCTTCATTAACCCTCCCCCTTGTCCTGTCCCATCCTCGTTTGAAGCAGTCCACTGTTCTACTGCATACCACTTCAGCAGGTAATGCATTCCACCCAGCCACCACCCTCTCTGTAAAAAAGTGTCTCCTCATCTCCCTCCTGAACCTTCCTCGCTCCAGTCTCATATCATGGCCCCTGGTGTCCCTCCCCTCCCTTACTTTGAACAGCCCCTCTATACCTGTCTTGTTTATTCCTTTCATGTATTTAAAGGTTTCAATCATGTCACCCCTGTCTCTCCTCTCCTCCAGTGGGTACATGTTCGACTCCTTCAACCTCCTCTCGTATGATAAGTCTCCCAGCCCCTTGATCATCTTTGTCGCTCTGCGCTGCACCCCTTCCAGTAACTTAATGTCCCTCTTCAGATACGGACACCAGTACTGCACGCAGTACTCCAGGTGTGGTCTAACTAATGACCTATACAGTGGCAGAATTACCTCCTCCCTCCTCGAGGATATACCCCTTGCAATACAACCCAGCATTTTGTTGGCCTTTGCAGCTGCCTTCCTACATTGTGCCGAGTTGTTCATTGACCCTGTAATGAGCACACCCAGATCCTTCTCCTCCTCTGTCTGGGCTAGCTGCACTCCCCCTAGCTGGTAACTCCTCCTTGGGTTCTCCATCCCAAAATGCAGCACCTTGCACTTTTTGGCATTAAAGCCCAGTTGCCAGGTGTCTGACCAGGTTTCAAGCTTTGCCAGATCATCCTGCAACCCCTGCCATCCCCCTAGGTCATCCACCACCACGCCTACCTTGGTATCATCAGCAAACAGACTGATCTTGCTCTTGATGTCCCATGATATGTCTGCAATGAATATCCCAAACAACACTGGTCTCAACACGAGCCCTGTGGAACCGATCATCACTGCCCTTGGATGTGAGAGCTCCCACCCACCACCACCCTCTGTTGCCTTCCTGCAGCCAGTTTCCCACCCATCTCACCAGCTTTGCACCCGCCTCAGCCTACTAACTTCCTTCCCAGCCTTCCATGTGGCACTGAGTCAATGCCTTACTGAAGTCCAGATACAGGACATCCACTGCATGGCCCCTGTCCAGTTGCCTAGTTATCCAGTCATAGAACTCAACCAGGTTGGTTTGGCAGGATCTGCCACGTGTGAAGCCATGCTGTCTGCTGTCCTGTAGTCCTTGGCCTCTAGGAGGCCACCAGCCTCTCCTTCAGGATAGTCTCCATTAGCTTACCCACGATGGATGTGAGGCTCACTGGTCTGTAGTTTCTGGTTCATCCTTGGGGTCACTCTTGTGGAAGGGGCACCACATGAGCCATCCTCCAGTCCTGAGGTACACACCCTGAATGTATGAGGCATTAAATAGGTCTGCCAAAGGTCCTGCAAGGACCTCTGCCAGCTCCTTCAGTACCCTGGGGTGGATGCCATCTGGGCCTGGCGCCTTGTCCACCCTCAGTGCCTTCAAACCCTCTCGAACTCTGATCTCCATGATTTCCCCATCTATCACCACTTCCCACCCTGCTTCTGCCATTTCTCCCACCTTGGGTGTCACCCCCTCTTCTCTTTAGTAAATTCTGAGAGGAAGTACTCATTTATCGCACCCTGCTTCCACCCAACCCCCCTCCTTCCTAATCCTTACTATGTGGTCCTTACAGCTCCTTTTCTCCCTGATGTACTTAAAGAAGTCCTTCTCCCCCTTCTTAATGCCTTGTGCCAGCCTGAGTTCCATAGATGCTTTGGCTCCCCTTACTGCCCTTGTCACCTCCTTCGATTCTGTCAAGTACTCCTCCCTGTCCTCCCCCTCCCTGTTTTCTTGTACTTCCTAAAGGCAGCTCTTTTCCTCCTTACTTTTTCCATGACCTCCTTGCTCAACCAGATTGGTTTCTTAGCCCTAGCCTTCTTGCTCTGGGCTTTGCAGCAGGTTTTGGTTGCCTCCACTATCCCCAGCTTTATGAGCTCCCACCTCTGGTTAGTGTCCATACTAGATTGAATTCTGGCCAGGCACCCTTTACCACTTCCCCATCCTCCCAAAGTTGGCCCTCCTGAAGTCCAGCACTATTGTGCCAGATTCCTCCTTCGCCTGGCCATATCCAATGTGAGCCATACTGGTGGTGGTCACTCCTGACAGCGTGTTCCTCCACTGTAAGTTCTCTCACAAAGTCCCCATTTGCCAGTACAGGGTCAAGGGTATTCCCCTAACCTGGTTGGTTCACTGGCCATTTGCAGCAGGAAGCTGTCCTGGAAGGCATCCAGCAGTACCTGCTCCCTTCTGTTCCTGGTTGTTGGGGTACTCCAGTCCACTCCTGGCATGTTGAAGTCCCCCACAATCACTACACTACCCTTCTCGCAGGTCCTCCTGATCTGTCCTGCTAGTTCCCTGTCTAACTCCTCCATCTGAGATGGTGGCCTATACACCACTCCCATTCTAAGAATCCTTTTTGAATCCTGGATTGCATCCAAAGGTTACTCCGTACTACCCTCCTCACCTTCCTCCTTACACACTTCAGTCCTTCCTTCATATAGTGCCACCCCCCCTCCTTTCCCAATCACCCTGTCCCTACGAAATAACCTGTACCCTGGTACAGACAGGTCCCAGTCATTGTATTGGGTGGCCCATGTTTCCATGATGGCTGCAATGTCCACCTCTCCCTCTGCCATGAGAACCTGTAACTCTGCAGTTTTCCTCCCAAGGCTCCTAGCATTAAGCACTTGTGGGGATTAATGGGCTACAGGGGATTGGGCTTCACAACTCCACCTCCTATGATGACTCTAGAGAGTCTGCTGCTCTGTTACTCTTACATTTTAATAATACCTTATTATTGTTTGGGTTTGATGTTTCAGCTATTTGGGGCTTTTAAAAGTTGGGGGGATGGGAAGGGGTGTGGGGTTAGAGTGTGCTTTTATTTGTATAATTACAACATCAGCCTTTCTGACTATACTGATTATGGCTAATAATTGTATAAAATGTATGCCTTGGAACGTTCTGAGACTCAGAGAATTTCTCAAAAGATATCAAGTATTAAAGCATCTCTCTATTCTCCACACCCAAATTGGGTTTCTTCAGGAAACCCACCTTTTTCCTCAGGAGGCAGTTAAACTCTGCAGACAAGGAATTAGCCAGATATTCACTTCGGGAGAGTCAACCTCTAGTAAACGGGTAGCGATTCTGATAGGTTGTGCTGTCTCCTTTCAGGTTGGTCACATTATCTCAGACCCACATGATAGATATATCTTTATCAATGGCACTCTGGACCACCAAGAGCTGATTTGGGGGAGTGTATATGGACCTGTGGAGGTGACCCAGGTTTTTTTATGGAATTGGCTGACAAATTCCCATTCTTTCCCAATCTTCCCCTCATACTGGGTGGGGACTGGAATATCCCCCCTACTCAGGACCTCAACCACTCCTCTGCTGTCCTTAAGCCTCTCTCTCCAGCTCAAGTGGCACTGAGAGAATTTATGGATTTGTTCAGACTATGCAACCCTTGGAGAATGCTCAATCCTTTATCCTGCAGCTACTCATTGTACTCCATGGTCCATCATACATCCTCAAGAATTGTCTATGTGCTTACTAGTTTTTCCCTACTTCCTGGTCTCTGTAACATCGGTTTAGAACCCATTGTAGTTTCTGATCATGCAGAGGCCTGGATACTCCTTACTCCCTGTGCCAACCAGTAGTGAGACTCCTCATGGAAACTTAACACTCAACTTCTCAAAGAGGAGCAAGTGGTTTCTATGGTTTCCAGCCTTATTCAATCCTTTATTACTACTAACCACAACACAGTTAAAAGGCAGGACCATGAGTGGTGTGCTCTGAAATGTTTTTTAAGAGGCAAATTTATCAGGCTAGCTTCCACCTGGAAGCGTCGTAGGGAGGCAGAAGCTTTAACAACCCTTGCCCAAATTTGCTCACTAGAACACTCCCTTTCTTCCACAGACTCGGTGAAATCCTTATCTAAGTTACTATCCCTTAGAGATAAATATGCCACCCTTCTCCAAGAGAAGGCTGAATATTCTATTTTCAAAACTAAATTGAAGTATGTTGAGCAAGTTGAAAAGGTGGGGTGCTGGCTCTCCGACTTAGACAACTGGAGTCCTCTAGAATCATTCCTTCAATTTCAGCCCCAGATGGCGCTTTAAAGACTCTTCCCAGGGAAGTGGTGGCGGTCTTTGAAAATGTTTTTACCAGTCTATAAGGCACACCCACCTACCCACTGACTACCTCAGAGATGTCATCTTACCTAGATGCTGCCCCCTTACCCCGTCTCATGGATCATCACTGTGCTCTTATTTCAGCTCCTATTTCAATAACAGAAGTGGAAATTGCTACAAATAGTCTTGCTTTGGACAAAGCTCCTGGGCCAGATGGGTTCCCTTCCAACTTCTATAAAATCAAAGATATATCCACCATTTTACTTCGGCTTTATCAGTATTTGTTCTCTGCTAAAGAAGTGTACCCTTCCCTTCTCAAAACTACTATAATCCTTCTTCTCAAACCTGACAAACCTCCCCTTAACCCCTTGAGCTCCTGACCTATTTCCCTATTAAACTGTGATATTAAGATTTTAGCTAAAATTCTTGCACCACGTATCAGAAACGTATGGTCTAGATTATTAAGCCCAGAACAGGTGGGGTTTGTTCCTGGTAGATCATTGTCTGACCACCTCTGCAAGCTTAGTCATATGTTCTAGGTTGCCCAAACATCCCCCCTTTCAATGGCCCTAATGTCTTTCGATGCAGAAAAAGCCTTTGATAGAGTAGACTGGTCCTTTCTATGGCTCACCCTTCAAATAATGGGATTTTCTGCTTCATTCCTTCAATGGCTTAAAATGATTTACTCTTCCTCATCAGCCAGATTTATTGCAATGGTGTCTTTTCCTCTGCCTTTCCTCTATATTCTGGCACACACCAGGGCTGTCCTTTGTCCCTTTTTCTCTTTAACTTATATCTCGTACCTCTGATTAGGTGACTATAATCTTCTCCTAGCATCAAAGGCATTCCCATCCTGGATTTAACTCCTTTTATCTCAGTATATGCGGATGACATCTTACTTCATCTTTCTGACCCAGTTTTGTCTGTCACAGATGCCATAAATGTGATAGACCAGTTTAGCCATTACTCTAATTATAAACTTAACCTTAGCAAAACTGAAATGTATCCCCTTAATCACCTTACCAATAGTATAGACTTTGCCCCATTTGATATCAGGTGGTCTTTCTATTCCCTTAAATATTTGGATATTTCCCTCACTTCTGACTCTTCCTTACTAGTGAAATTGAACCTTGAAGATCTCTTGTTAGCAGGATGGCAAGACCTGTCTAGATGGAAGGACCTTCCTATCACTCTTTGGGGTAGAATTAATATTATCAAAATGAATATTCTCCCTAGACTCTTCTATCCATTAAACATGCTTAATATCACTCTCCCTCTCCCTCTCTCTTTCTTCAAATGTATCCATTCCCTGATTACCGTCTTCATTTGACATGACAAATCTCCCAGATGTTCTTATCTTAAGCTGAGTCTTCCCAAAGAATATGGTGGACTTCGACTCCCTACTCTTTTATTTTTATCATCGGGCTAGTCATCTTGATAAATGTGGGAAATGGTTCTCTGTTCTCCACTCTACTCATGATTCTGACTACATTCAGATCAGGTTGCACATTGATTCCTGTCTCCTTACTCTCCATAATTTCCTACACTCTAGTTTACCTTTCACCCCATGGAATGCTCTTCCGGACAAAATCTCTGCTTCCCCAATCGGTGTCTCCCTCAAGGTACTCTTTCAGTTATGCTCCCATCTGAAAATTTCCTTAGCTAAATACAACGCACAGTCCATTTTTTCCATCCTCAATATTAAGATTGGTGGACATCCTCTAAATTCAAGTTGGTTGCCTCTGCTGCATGGTGTCAGTATAGCTGACTTCTATTCACAATCTTCCCTCCTGACATCTCAGGAATTCATGAGAAAATTCCACCTAGACCCAGTAAGCATTTTTAAGGTCTATCAGCTTTGTCACTTAATATTACAACAATTTGGATCCACCCCGAATCCCACTGATCTCAAGGACCTACTCATGCAAACTATAGACTGGGCCCCAAACCTCATGGCACATCCAAATTATACCTGTGGTTGCTTACTGCACAACCCTCCATTTCTCTGAATGGCTCTAAAGTATGGGAAACCTTACTCCCAGGGTCCAACTTCAATTGGCCAAAGCTGTGGAAGGACCTCCACACCTGTATCTCCTAAGGCCGGTTAAGACTTACACAGTACCATATACTAAATAATATGTATTATACCCCTGTTAGGCTAGCCAAAATAGGTCACCTCCCCAGTCCTTCCTGAACTAGATGTGGTAAAGAGGATGGCACTCTATTACATATTTTTTGGTCTTGTGAGAAAGTCTCTTCCATGTGGAAGCAAATAGAAAGACAAAGTGATCCCATCTTAGGACTATCTGGCCTTTTCTCACCCGAAATCTGTGTTATTGGTGATTTCTCCCAGATTCTGATGAAGAATAGAAGATGTCAAATGGCTCTTATCTCCTTGATGGTAAAAAAGACTATTCTTAGATACTGGCTGGACCAAGCCTATATTTCATATTCTGAATGGCTGCAGGATCTCTCCTTCTGCCTTTGGACTGAATGTACAATTGCCAGTCTCTGTCACTATCTACCCCTGTTGAATAAGAAATGGGGAAAGCTTATGCCCTCTATTTACCCTGAGTTCTCAAGCATTCTCTGAGCACCCCACCTGGAATCTAACAATCCTTTGCATTCAATTGCATATTTCAGGATTTGATGCTCTTCTCTGGGTTACTTAGCACACTCCCGGGGGTGGTGGGAAGAGGAGGGTGGTGTGTGTGTGTGTGTGAAGGGGGGCTGGGTCTTCTGGGATTTGTTTTTTCTGGTTTGTATCCTGTTTAATGTAATACTGCCAACATGTACTTGTTTTCTTTTCTTATTTTTTTTTTAATTCAATAAAGCAGATAAAATGTCAAATTCTCATACTAAAGTGTTGAGCCTGACTTTGAGACACAGTCTGTGAAGGGAGATGTGACTGTTGTGCAGTAAAAAAAGACTAAATTTAGAAATGTTTCTCTCATTAAGAATTATGAGAAAAAAAGACAGTATATAGAAAGTAAAGATATGGAGGAGATAGCCCAGGAAGAAGAGGTTATTAGCTTTTGTGGGGATAAGGAATTAGATAGCCTTATGGGACTCCATGGGAATCTGATAAGAGTGATGCTGCCAAACCTGTGGTGCTTTGCACACCATGATTATGTCACAGAATTACAGGAATCAAAGCCTGTCCCCATACTACAAAAGGGTGGAAGGGAATTACCGTCCTATCAGTATAACCTCAATTTTGGGTAAAATAATGGAAGTTTTTTTTAAGGAACAAACTGATGCACATATGTATTTATTTATTTAGCTTTTGTTTACCAGGTAAGCACACTAGACAGCCAAGTGCCTATTTTCAGGTGCGACCCAGGAGAATTACAAAGATACAGGCAATAAAAGTACAGAGGCAGGATAAAAACTATTTAAACTAGGTACAGTCAGATACAAGCAAGTAAGACTGACAGAATCTAAATACAGAGACAAGGTAGCAGCTGTCAGGCACAGTACAGACAGGTATAGGCAAAGAGCTACAGTCAGGTACAGGCAGTGAACAAAATTACAGTATGATTACAGTGTTAAAGGCATGGCAACTGAAAAAGACTGCCAAGGAAGTAGGGCCAGTGTCAGCAGCACACATTTTATTCATATATATATATATATATATATATTTTTTTTTATGCAATAGGGGTGGACATATATTCCGTGTGATAAATGCGTTTATCTGAGTCACTGAATGTATAAATAAATTTATACATACAGTGACCATTTATACACACAGTTACTATGTCACAAATCTCTTTAGAATTCATTTAGAATGTTCAGCCTCAGAAGCAGTACTAACCATATTCAAATGGGAATAACTTTAAAATGAAAAAAGATAGCATGGTACTGTGAGCACGAAAATTGTTCAGCACAAAATTATCTACAAAATGAGTGGTGTTTCATGTATAGATACTGTATAGAGTTTTTATAATTAGCAAAAAAGCAGAAGAAAATGTAATTTTTTGTTCACTTTTTTGACAAACAAATGTGAATAACTTTAAAACAAAAAATGATAGCATGGTGCTGTGAGCATGAAAAATGTTCAGCACAAAAATATCTACAAAATGGCTGGTGTTTCATTTATAGATACCTTTTAGTTTTTTTTTTTATAATTAGCAACAAAGAGCATACAATTCAATTTTCTTTTCCCTTTTTTGACAAACAAATGTGAAGAACTTTAAAATGAAAAAGGTAGCATAGTACTATGAGCATGGCATTTGTTCAGCAGGACATTTTCTACAAAATGAGTGATGTTTCATTTAATAACAACCACTATGCTAGGCGGACATAATCTAGGAAAGTTAACCAAAACTCTCAGAAATTATCATTTAAAATAAAGATAAACAGCCAAAACCAAATGTCCCTGCACTGATAGAAAGCATCCCTATTGCATAAATGAAATATACAATGGTGAGCTGTCAGATAAATGATATATCTACACTTGTGCTGTTTGACCTTGGATACCTCACTCGTGGCTTACACCATGCGTGAGGTTACCCAAGTCAAACAGCACTTGTGTAGATAAATCATTTATCTGACAGCTCACCATTGTATATTCTATATATATATATATATATATATATATACATATATATATATATATATATATATATATATATATATATATATACATATATATATATATATATATATATATAGAGAGAGAGAGAGAGAGATTTTTTTATATTGGAAAAAGTTCACACAGGACTATCAGATATTACACAGCATGGTTTTATTTTGGGAAGATCCTGTTTAACTAATTTGTTAACATTTTTCTAATCAGTTAGTTGTGCACTAGACTAAGGATTACCTGTGGATGTAATACATTTGGACTGCTCAAAAGCCTTTGACTTGGTCCCGTATAAGGAATTAATCAGTACATTAGCAGGAATTACGCTAAACCTTGTTCTTGTAGCTTGGGTGGCATCATGGCTTGGTGACAGAAGAGAGATGGTCAATGTCAGAAGATTCCTGTCAGAGTGGGATTAAATGACAAGTGGTATGCCCCAGGGGTCTATTTTGGGACCCACATTATTCAACATTTTTGTTTCTTCAATGAAAGCCTCTGAAGCTGTGTGGGTCTGCAGATGTGCAGACAACACAAAATTGGGCTCAATAATAAATAATAGGGAGGCTGTGGATAAGTTACAAACACAGATATTCATATTAGAAGAATGGGCGAAACAACAAAAATTGAGCTTCAACAAAAGTAACTGTAAAGTTATGCAATTCGGTCATAACAACATCAAAGCTGAATATAAAATAAACAACAATCAAACCAATCAATCAAAAAGCTTTATTTAGCCAGGCAAAATCATCATTGAGCAAGCTAATCTGCAAGATGGTCCTGGTCAGTATAAACAATACAAACATAAGCAAGAAATTGTGCAGGCATTGGTGTTTGCAGAGAATGACAGACACAATTTGTACAATGAGAGAGCAAAATACAATAGGTAAAGAAAGAGGCACAGCACCTTCCCTGACTGGGAATCAAACCCAGGCCATGGCAGTGAGAGCACTGTATCCTAACCACTAGACCACCAGGGAACAGTTAACAAAATACTAGTCAGTATGGCTAATGAGTGCAACTTGAGAGTAATAATAAACAATAAGCTCAATTTAGAAAATCAAGCCAAAGAGGTTGCTAAGAAGGGAAATAAAATATTAGGAAATATTCTCAGACACAATAAAAGTGGAGATAAAAAAGTGATTATACAATGGCAAGAAAGAATCCTGGATTCTGATTGGTCAGTTGGCTGTCACAGCAGGGATATTATCCTGGCATAACATCCCTTCTGATTGTTTCTTGGACTTGGACCATTTGTTGGATGATTTGCTCCTCTTAAGAAACAAAAATATTTTTACACACTAACAAAAACATTCTTTAAAATAATTTTTTTTATTATAAAACCACAAGTCATTGTATAATAGAAATAATGCCTTCCAGGGTGGGTGTTATGCTGGGATAACATCCCTTCTCGGGTGTTGGATGCCCTCGGCTGGTGGCCTTGGGCCCAACCACCCAAGGTGGGATGTTATCCCAGTATAACGCCCACCCTGTCAGGCATTATTCCTTTATTATACCCCTGTTTTCAACCATGGTAATGCCTGTACTGGAGTATGGCACACCCTTCTGTACACCCCAAAAGATAGGGAGTAGTAAACTCATAGAAAGAGTACAAAGAAAAGTAATTAAGAGAATTAGGAATCTAAAGGATAAAAGTTATGAGGAAAGACTAAACAAATTAGGCTTATATTCTTTAACACACAGAAGATTAAGAGGTGATCTATGTTATATTTATGAGGCATTCAATGATAAAAACATTTGGGAAACATCAAGATTAAATAGAAAAATAAGAGATAAAACAATCAGGTCTCACAGTTTACAGTTGATGGGTGATTTCCATAAAACTACTAGAAGGGGCAAGTGGTTTAGTCAGAGAGTAGTAAAAGCATGGAATACATTACCAGAATCAGTTGTTACAAGTGAAAATATGGACTCATTCAAGAAATCTTTGACATCCGTATCGATCAAAATAAAACCATGTTTTACCACTGATAAGTGATGAGTCAACATATGGTTTTTGAATTTAATAACTTGTTCTGACACCTATGAATCTATGAACTACAACTGTTATTCCTGTTATTTCTGTTGAGCCCATTACACTGTGCAAGTCACCCACTGTCACAATACAGGAATCATCACATAAAACACCAATTGCCTCATCACCTGTTTTAGTCCCACCATGTTGTAAAATTAAGGGATACAAAATCCCTAGTTTGGCATTTTTAAATACTGGAACCAGCTAAGGAAATAGTTGCTATCTGCCAGCTGTGTTAAGTGCGAGTTAGATATTGAAAAAAGGGAGTCACTTAAGTACTGGTGGCCAACACACATGTAACTCAAGTTCGGGCACCTTTTACCCTGGACTCAGCACCAATGGGAAGCTGGTGCACGGGGACCCCATCCTTGTCAGCTTCATTTGCCATGGCTTCTCAAAGTGACAGGAAAACAGTTCTGGAGGAGACAGGGTTGACTGATGAGGGCTTCTACAGTGATGAGGAGGAATCTGTAGAGTTGTCTTGTAGTGGCCATAGTAGCAGCAGTGGGTGGAGTACTAGCACCCAGAGTCATCAATGCACATCACCCCCAGTTTGGAAAACACCAAAAATCACTGCTTTCACTTCAGCAGCATCTGTTAATCCCCCTGAGTCAACTGCTACCCCAACAGCCATGCTGCCATGCTGAATCCAGCTCCTTGGTAGCCCAACACCCAGAGCCATCCAGCCAACACTGCATTCCACACTGGCAATGAAGAGTATAACTGGATCATACATGGGTCAAACATGTTACAAATGCTCCTGACTGAGATTGATGAGTGGATGCAGCCTGTAGCAGTGGTACAATGGGGGAGGGCACAGGGACTTCAGGCTGCTGCAGGGTGTGTGTTGGGGGGACAGGGGACTGCTGACCCTGAGACACCTGTTTACCAGTAGCCTCATTTTGACCAAACTTCGTCTTGGTGTACCGCAAGGGGAAAGTTAAAGGTGAAGTTGCCAAAAGCAAATTTCCTATTAAATAGAAAAAAATCAGCAGATTTATACGTGAAGGTGAATTTGGATAATTCATCTTATAACATGGGTTGTCCGGAACATGTCCTGTGATTGGTGCACAGTCCTTATGTGGCCATGCATTAAAATCCCATTTTAGTGCATGGTTTCATGGAGAGACTCAGGGAAAGTGCCGTTAGCACTTGATCCCTGCTTCAGAAAGAAAAATCAAAAAGGTAGCCACTTAAAATTGCAGGGAAGCGAGAGAGTAGCAGTGCTTGTGAGAGAGGGCATGAGAGACACAGTATAAACAGAAGGTGCTGCAATGCTGTCAGTGGTTGCCTCTGTCTGTGTCTGTCTGTTTCTCTCTGTCCCTCACACAGAGTGATTAGTGACAGGCAGAACACTGTGCAATGAATCTGGTTGCCATGCTTCCCCTCCTCTGACCACCCATACATCATGTGTGAGACAGACATTAACAGAAAGAGAGGCAGAGAGAGAGAACAAGTGCCACAGTTCCTATTGTGTGTTTCTCTCTCTCTCTCTCTCTGTCTCTCTTTTTGAGGTGTGTAAGTAATGCAGCATTGTGGCAATGGCATGTCTGTTTCACTCTGTGTCTACCCTCAGTGTGAAGCAGTTGTGAGCTATTTGTCCCAGTGTTACTAATTCTATCCCTGCCCCACTGTACCCCCCCAACGATGTACAGTAGGTAGTATGAGTGACAGTGGTGCAGCCAGCAAATGTGTTGTGTCTGTGTGTGTGTAGCAGACACAGGTGACAGCATAAAAGCAGTGACAGGGACAGGGTAGGACCGAGATCTGTTCTCTCGATGAGCAAATATAGAAAAGGACATTCTCCTAATGTCAAGAATTGTGGTGTGGTACCCTTCCTGGACCTCTCCCCCACTCACAGGATACACAGTTTTGTGTATCCTATCTTGCAGCTTGCAAGTGTGGAACCTGTACTTTATCTGTGGCTCTGTAGTATCATCACCCTGATCCCCCCTGGCCCTGCTCGGTGTCTGCTCCCTCTCCTCTGTGCAGCGGCAGCGGAACATGTCAAACTCATCAAGTTTGTTCTCTTTCTGTGTCTCTGCTCCTGGTTTTGGAAACGCATTGTCCACAGATATTGACATCACCGACTGCGACACAGAAAGCTCGAGCAACAGTGGCAGCCAAGTGACAAGCAATAGACTGGGACCATCAAGTGTGGGGACTGGGAGTCAGTGGGGGGGTGATGACAGACTTTCCAAAAACAGTAGCAGTGTGTGCTAGGAGGAGCATGTTGGGGGATAGCAATATCTGATACGGAGTCAGCAGTGAGCTATCTAATTACAAACAGAGAGCAGAAGTATGTGATCCAAGGAAGTTTTTTTGGGAAGAGGATGGCACAATTACAACACTGTCTGTGTCTCTGTCTTCTGTGTGTCTCTGTGTCTGTGTAAGTCATTGAGTAGGCAAGGAAATCTTCAAATTGTGCTGAGAGAGAGAAACACACACAGCATATGCATTTGGGGTGCAAATCAAATGTTGTAGCTGTGGTAGCAGAGGAGATTGTGCACAAGGAATGTCTGTGTGACATTTCTAGGTGCATAAGAGCAAGGAAATCTGCATGTTTTGTTAGGGACTACTTTGCAAGGTAGCAGGATATTGAAACGTTTTTTGCTATTTTAACAGGGGAAAACACCCTTTCTGTGGATTTTTCCTTTGTTTAAACATAACCCATGTTATAAGTGCAATAACTCACTCCAGAGTATGTGGTTATGGGGATTTAATGCACGGCTGGGTTGCTTTGAGGACACTCAGCCTGCGGCTTTGTGCCTCACAACACACCTAGCCATGTATTAAATCCCCAAAATCCCATACCCTGTCATTGGTTATTGCTTGCTTAACTTCTTTGGTGGATTAAAACCTTGCAACATCTCCAGTGGATACTGATAAGAGGCCAAACTAGAAATCTAAGTTGTCATCTTGTAGGTAGTCAAGCTTGCCCCCTCCTTAACCAGAGATTAGTAGATTATTAGAGACACTTAGTCATTCATTCATTCATTTATTCATTCATTCATTCTTTATTTATATAAGGCGCTTTTCTTATAACCAAAGCGCCTGTACAAATACATAAAACAATAAATAAACAACATTAAAACTATCATAAATCATTAAAAGCTTTGCTAAAAAGATATGTTTTCAAAGCTCCTTTAAAGCTTTGGACAGTCGGGCAATTTCGCACCTGATGAGCTAGAGAATTCCACAGGGTCGGGGCCATAAAACTAAATGATCTTGCCCCTGAAGTTTTTAACGGACCCTGGGAATCTCTAGCAATCCCTCGTCAGTGGATCGGAGAGAGCGGGGAGGACAGTAGGGACAAAGGAGCTCTTTCAGGTAAGTAGGTCATATGTTGGGCAGTGACTGTACTATTAGTTGGGGGGGGGGCTATCCTGAAGATTTTTCTGAAAGCAGCAGCTGAAATTACTGTTGAGGCAGGATCACTGCTGCTTTGAGAGTTGGGAAGTGGATTTTATCCATTTTATTTCAAGCAGTAAGAGAATACAAAACACAGTGCTAAGAATTTGCAATTATATACGACTTAAAAAATTGAAGTTTATGTAACCTCTGTCAGTACAGAGTTCATAAGTACATAAGTTCATATCATGATAATAACAAACATCATTGGTATTGTAGAAAAAACATACTAAAATAGCATTAGCTTTTTTCAGACACACTGTATCCCAATGTGGCTTACAAGTAATGAGAGAGACTAAAAGTCAGGATGAAAACCATAGATAATCTCCTGCTCCTGTGAAAACTGCCATGAGTTCATTGACTTCCAGTTGGATACTAACTAGCATGATCCAGATATGCTCAGAAGAAGCCATAATTTAATGTGTCATCTAAAGGATAGCACACCCAACAGGGCAGCTACCCCCCACCAATAATACAGTGCAGTGCTAGAATTTGTGGGTTTGAGTTTGTGTCCTTGTGATGTACTATGAGCTATAGCCGTCCAGCCCACAAACGGATGTACTACCAAATTGAGCAGTGCTGGCACCCAGATCAAATCCATGCTGTTGTATTGAATATAAGCAGAGATCTGACCTTGGTTTAGCAAAGAGTAACATTTGTATTTAAACAGTTTATGATCAACAATATTATGTTGACAAATAACATTTCTCAGTTTTATATTTTTTATATTTGATAGGGATATGGCAAATTAACTGCCATTCTCCATAATTCTTAGCTGTGGCACTAGAAAGGGGATAGTGAAGGAAGCTACAGTACATAAAGCATTACCTAGGCATTTCATTGAAAGCTTTGTGTGGCTAAAAAGTATCCCCCTAACCAGTTCTTTGTGTACTAGTATGACTTTCCCCCACCATTACTGTTACAGTACGTCATTTTCTTTTCTGCATGACTGCAATTCTGCACTAACTGTCAAGAATCAAGCAAGAATGCAGCAAGAATTTTATCCAGACAGCAGAAAAAAACAAGAAAAATGAGTAATAGTAAAAGCAAGATGAGTCCAGTTCTAGCAATGAACAGAGGCAAACAAATGTAAATGAGGATAAGACAAAACAAAAGTATAACAAGAAAAAACAACAAGCATTTGTCAATGCCGAATGTTTGCTCGCTGGCATTGGCAGTAGAAGTGCAGGAGTTAGACAGATGCAGTATAGAAATGGCAGTGATGTACTGAACTGATGCCAACTCTATCCTCAGCATGCAGATATGGACAGGCATTGGGGTGTGCCATTGGATCGTCGCCCATAACGGTCATGACAATTCAACTCACCCTACCCTGCAGACACTGGCAAGTGTTGAAGTATGCCATGGGGTGTTCGGGCTTTACACTCACCTCATTCCATAAGGAAATACAGTGAAATGGGTGTAGTATAGGAGAATGTGGTGAACTCTGGGGCCAAAGAGTGCAAGGCACACCTTGATGCCTGTCACTGGTTTCACTGGCTGCAGGGTGGTGGTGGGGGTGGAGTGGCATGAGTATTACTATTGACAGTCCCAAGTCACACCCCTGATGCCTGTCAGTCCCTACAGGGTAGGGGGTAATGGTCGGAAACCCTAATGACCTGGGTGTTTCTTGATATTTTTACTCCAAGTTTTCAACATGGGCTTTTCGTGATCCCACTGCATGAACAGTGACACTTTCAGTCTGTTAGCCTAAAGGTGATTTTGCACAGCGACTGTGCCATTTGGCGCCACAGGTGCAAAAACACATTTTGAACACAATGTGAAAAATGACAGCTCTACTGTTCATGAGGAGGTATAAAAAATGGTAATGTTGAAAATCTGGAGTGAAAATATAAAAAAACTGGTGAAGTCACGAGTGTGCATAGAAACTGAGCAACGCACACCCATAATGCAATTATTTGGGGGATTTTTTGCACCAGATTTTCTATATAGGCATTTTGGGACCTCCGCTCATGAACAGTGTTACTGTGATTTTCTTAATCTGTCCTTAACACTGATTTCACACAGTGACCATGCTATTCTGCGCCGGAACTGTGAAAACACATTTCAGCCAGGATGTGAAAAAGGACAGCAGTACTGTTCATAAGCCGGTGTGAAAAAATGCCAATGTTGAAAATCTGGAGTGAAAATATTACAAATTCATGAAGTTACGAGGGTGCATAGAAACTGCGCAATGCACACTCCTAATACAGTTATTTTATGGATATTTGTCACCAAATTTTCAACATTGGCATTTTAGAACCTCTGCTCATGAACAGTGTCACTGTAATTTTATTAATCTTCCCCGAAGATTGATTTCCCACCGTGACCGCGCTAGTCTGTGCTGGAAGTGCGAAAACACATTTCGGACAGGATGTGAAAAATGACAGCTATACTGTTCATAAGGAGGTGTGAAAAAAATGCCAATTTTGAAAATTTGGAGGAAAATAATAAAAATTCTCAAAGTTATGAGCATGCGTAGGAATTACGCAACGCACGCTTGTAAAACAGTCATTTTTGGGAATGTTTTCACTAAATTTTCAACTTAGGGTTTTTGGGGGCCTACCTCATGAACTGTGACACTGTCATTTTGTTAATCGGTCCTGAAAGGTGATTCCATGCAGTGACTGCGAAATCACCTTTTGGGACCAAATAACCAGATGACAGTCACTGAATTCATGAGATGGGGTCCCAAGAACCCCATGTTGAAAATTTGATGCAAAAATTCAAAAAAATGACCGAAATATGCACCAAAGTTGAAAAAAAAACCATTAATGTCACCAGCATTTCTTTAGTTCGTGGTAGGCTTTGAAGAGTGCAGACATGTTCCCAGTCCACCAAAGAAAATCACGCCAGCCTCCAGAGGTAAGTATAGGGTGAGGGGGTGTGGGGAGGTGGGGTACACAGAGGGTGGGCACGGGTTGGGTGAGGGAGGCAAGAGAGGCAATGAGGGACCGTTTTCTTTTGTTACAGGTTTTTTTTTAACAAACATGATGCGGGACTCTTGCCATGCTGGGGTGGGCTCCCAGCATGACACCTGGAGTTTGTTTTGGGGGGCAGTGGAGCCAACGGGGGATTGGGCACCACTGTTGACCATACAGTGTGGAGGTGAGCACATGATGACGCAGGACTTTTGCCACGCTGGGGTGGGATCCCAGCGTGGCACCTGGAAGTTTGTTTGGGGGGACACTGGAGCCAATGGGGAATTGGGCACCCCCATTGGCCATATGTGGGGGGAGTACATGAGGACACTAGACTTTGCCATGCTGAGGTGGGCTCCCAGCATGGCACCTGGAAGTTTGTTTTTTGGGGAGGCACTGGAGCCGAGGGGATTGGACACGCTGTCAGACATACAGTGTGCTTGGGGGGGGTGCATGAGCCAAGGGGGATTGAGCACCCCCTCAGCACACAACAAATGGGGGGGGGGCCGCGTCATGCCAGAAGAAGATGCAGTGGTGTACAGTCTGACACCTACAATCAGTGGTGGTGACTGTAAGCAATTTGCATACTGCTGATGCATGGCAGTATGCAAATTGCCTGCACATTACCACCGCTGATTGTAGCAGTCTTTCTCTTTCAACTTTACACCTCTGCATCTGAAATGCTGTCATAGACAGCTCAGACATTCACTGATGTGATGCAATCATGCCTGCAGAACAGATCAGGGCATTGGATGTGGGAGTGCCACACCTATGAAAACTCGCATGGTGGCACTATGTTTCTTGCACATGCTTGCAAGCAAACATAAAAATAAATAAAATGCCACAGTGAGACACAATGAAATATACTGTAAAAAGACAGAAACTACAAGGAAGACAAACAAGGCATGCATAACAAGAAAAAACAATTGAAGGCATTACAAGGTACTTCACCAAAATGCAAATTAGGTAAAAATCCATGTCACCCTGAGGCACCAGTAGTAGATCATCATGCTACTTTGTAGGTTATCCAGGATCCTGCTGCCTTGGTGGCCCAAGGTCTAGATCTGCTGTTAAGGGCAGCACTGCTTTCTACGACAATGACCCCTGGGGCAGGATCTAGGAGAGGTTTCATCTCTGCATCTCTTCCTACTCCACAGGGTCACTGTGGAATGAGGGTATGCTGACAGATTCTGTTTCTGTGTTTTTAATAAGCTGTTTGCCTTGGGGAGCTATACATATTGCAGTTTATTATCACAGTTATGACTCACTGTGTGTTCATTTAGAAATCATGTTGTTTTGCCATGTAAACGAAATATTAATGTCAGGTACTAATACATTATATTATATTACTATCATCTACCATAGTAAATTGATCATGTCACTCATGTCATGAAGTAATGCTCTACTGTGCTACTTTGTCAGTACAGACAACCAAAAAGACACACTCACCACATGGATCCCGTGTCACAACAATTACATTCATATGCAACACAAAAAGCCAGGAACAAGGAAAAAAAACTGCAACTTACTCTCACGTTGAGCAGAGTAAAAAAGATTTATTGTGAGACATAGCACAGACCAGATACAAATGGTCACCAACATTTCAAGCAGAGCATACAGTGCTTTCTGTCCATAAGGACACACTGTATGTTAGACGTAAAATGTTGGTGGCCACTGTGCATGTTGCATTTTTGCTTCGGATCTTAATGCAAGAGTCTTTGAAAGCCAATGACTTCTACAATGGAGAATGGGTAAAGCTCAAGAGCCATCATCATTCCACAATGAATTGTGAAATAAGTGTCCAGAGCCATCATCATTCCCCAATGAATTGTGAAATGAGTGCCATAACACACTGGTTGTTGTGCTTCTGCTGACACTGGCAGAGAAGCACAGCATAACATGACCCTATGACATGAGTTACATAAACAAACATTACCTTTTCTGGAGCAGATAATTATAATACTAAAATACACATTTTTAAATACTTTAATTGTATTTTTAATTAATATTATATGGCAAGAAAACTTGAACTATATCAGGGAGGAGGGAGGGAGGTGGGTGCTAGTGGGTGACAGGGTATGGTTATTCTGTTTTAAAGGATCTGGGTGGTGGAAGGGTGATTGTAACTTTATGTCAACTAGTGGGAGAGGGTCAAACATTTTAAAACAGTTCAACAGGGTTAAAAAATATAAATAAACCCACTTTACCTAGTTTTTGCCAGCGAAGTGCTCCTTCATGTGGCAAAAACTACACATAGTGGCAATTCACTGACATTTTATCTGATATAGTGCCACTATGCATAGTGGAACAGGGATCAGCATGAAAAAGCAGCTAGCAGTCAGCACACAGATTTATATAACAAAAGCAAAGGAAAGCTGGCATTTCACTAGGTGAAAACTACACAAAGGGATGCTGCAGGCAAAGTGAAGTCAGTGACACTTTGTGAAGTAATACAGAAAGTGAAGTGCCCTGAATTTGTTTATGTCTAATTGGCAGCTGCTGCCATGTTGTTCATATTTAAAAAGTGATGGGTCAAGAATCTGATAATAGATAGCACTATATAGTATAGTGCCTTTCGTCAAACAGACAAGGGTCCATGCCAGTGGCACCCAGGTAGCTGCTGTGTCACTGGCAGCTGGTGCAATGTTGTTCATAATAAACATGTGACAAGTTATGAAGGTGATAGCAAATAGCATTATCTATAGAGCTTCAATGCAGATAGGCAATTGTCCATGCCAATGGCATACAGTACTACCTTACAGTATATAGTGATGGATACCAGCCAGAGAAGAAAGTGATGTTACCCACAAGCTGACATGACTTATGATGTGAAAAATGTGATTCATAACATACTGAGGAGGATGATGATGATGATGATGATGTATTGTTTTTCTGACCCTTTTGATTTCTACTTATTTCAATGTATTTATATGTTTTAGGTATTATTATTTCAAATTTGGCTGTATTTGTAGGCCATGAAAGTGCTATAAAAAACATCTACACTGCAGAGAATCCTTTTTTTTGGTATGTAAACTGGTTGTGTTGGTAGGGGACTAACAACACTTCCAGAGGGGAACTGGGTGCTGGGGCAGTGAATACGAACATGCTGTATGAGGTTGCTACCAGGAGAAGGTCATAAGGTCTATCAAGTCTGCCCGATGCAGAGCTCAATGTCCCTGTGTTTACTCTGGGCCCCACCCTCTCTCCCTCCATCCCTCTGTACTCTTACTTTCCCCTTTACCCTGTCCCACCCTGTCTAGAAGTTACCAATCAACTTCTGATTAACAACATCTGCCAGAAGCTCATTCCACCCTGTCACCATCCTTTTTGTAGTTTATCCAGACTTCTTTCTTGAAAACCACCCCGCCAGCATTTAACTGTTTTATTTATTTGGAAAATGTTTCACCAGGAAAGACAAAATGAGCTGTAAACAGCTCATTTTCACAAGTGTCCTGGGGGGTTACAACATTAGTAGAACAAACAGACACATAGCAATATGGGAGCAATACAAGTGCTATTATCAAAATGTAATAGTGTGGTAACAGTACAGAGAGGAAGACCCAGACCAATGGCCACGGAGCAAGCCATGTTTGGATATAACAGATAATGTAGCAGCAGCTGAAATATAAGGTAATCCAGCAGGGTAAAGGTTAGATGAGGCAGACACAGTTGAAGTGCTATGAAAATTAGGCTGAGTATAAGATAGGAAGTGCTTAAGCAGGTCTTTGGGCTTGCAAGTTTTAAGCAAATATGAGGAAATAGGGAGGGCTATGGTTACAGGGTGGTGGGAGGGAAGAGGTGGGGATGAGGGGGCTGCCTAGAACAAATTCCTCTTCAGAATGCAGAGAACACTGTAAGGTGATCAGGACCAGGCAGAAGAGGAGGAGGGAGGCTGGGAAGCAGTGGTGGGAGGATAGTAGGTGATGAGAGGTGGGGGGTGGGAAGGCAAGGATTAGAAAGTGGGGGGGAGGAAGAGGGTTAGAAAAGAGAGATCCCGTCTAAGCTAATCTAAATCCCTAATGTAAACCCCTTCTGGATGCTATGAACCCTGCAAGGGAATCGAGATTAGGGAGAGGGTGTAGAGGATGAGGGGAGAATGAGAGAGGAGCCAGGACCTGCACCACTTCAGGATGTGGAAAACCCTGCAAGGGGGGGGCCTAGGACACAGGCTGAAAGAGCAGTGGGGAATGGGGGCAAGAAGGGAAGAGAGGAAGGGTACAAAGTGGGATCAAAGGAGGAGTGTCGGGGATAAAGGAGAGAAGTGAGAGGTGTAGGAGAAAGGACAAAGGGTGGAGGGGTTGAGAAGGGAGTCTAGGAACAGATATAGTTAGGGGAAAGGAGTGGGGTAGGGCCAAAGGAAGGAGAGGCTTGGAGGGAGGGTAGAGGAGGGGCTAAGAACAAGTGCAATTAGGGTAACAGAAATTATGAAGGGCTAAAGAGATAGAGGATGAGGATGAAGAGAGCTGGATAGGAGGTGGCAGGGAGTTCCAAAGCTTAGAGAAATGGTAGAAGAAGGCTACCTGTCCAGTGGAGGTAGAGCAACAAGGAATAGCTAGAGTGCAAGTGTCAGTGGATATGAGGTGGAGGAGGAGGGGGTGGGAGAAGAGAGAGAGGTGGAGAGGTAGAATGGGAAAGTCCCAAACCAGTATTTGGATGTGAACTTTGTGCAGTGGGAGAGACTCCTGCATTCCAGGGAGGCGATACGAGAGAGTGGTACACGGAGCAGTGATGAATGCGGGAGGTGGCATCGAGAGCAAAGTGACAGAAGGTATTGAAAAGAGTATCCAATCTGGTGAGAGAAGACTTGGGAGAAGCACTGTAGATTATGTCATAATAGTCAAAAATAGGGAGTATCATTTTATGAACAAGATCACGCTGAACTGGTAGTGGTAGGGAACTGCGATTCCCGTAAAGGGCGCCAAGCTTGGGGGTGCAGTTTTTCAGAATGGTGTTGATATGTTTGTTTTGTTTTGTTTTGTTGAATTTTGTTGACCTGGTAAGCCCACTGGGCTTAGAAGTCCCTTTTTCAGGGGCGACCATACAGAAAACTTAAGGTGTTGGTCCAGCCAAATGCCCGGGTATTTAAAAGAGGTGGTGTCTTGTACAGTGGTCCTGTCAAGGGTGTGGAAGGAGGTTGGGGGGCAGCCAAGACAGTCTCTGACTAGTGCCAACTTGTGCCCAATTGTTCTCCTGTTTTCACTTAAGTTAAAGAGTTTCCTGAGTTTCCTGATATCTATCATGTTAATACCTTTAAGGTACCTGAATATTTCTATCATGTCTCCCCTTTTCCTTTGCTCCTCCAGCAAAATACATATTCAGGTTTCTCAGTCTTTCTTCTTACTGGCTATAGTGCTGACCCTAGAACATCTTTGTAGCCTTTCTCTGCACTGCCTCTAGCTTGTTTATATCCTTTCTTATGTAGTGACTCCAGTAGTGTACACAGTACTCCAGGTGCAGAAGCACCTTGGATCCATACAGTGGCAGGAACCCCACCTTCCTTCTACTGGTGAGCCCCCTAGCTATGCACCATAGCATCCTGCTAGCTCTGGGCACTGCCTTCTTGCATTGCATGGATAGCTTTACATTTGCTACAGTACTTACAATAATTCCCAGATCTTTTTCCACTTCTGATTCTGTGACCTTTACCTCCCCAGTCTGTATTCAGTTCTTGGGTCTTGCACACAATATGAAAGAATATGAGATTTGTCTTTTTGTCAATGTGGAATAATGTGCATTCAAATGGCATTGAGCAGGCCAGAAAATATGGTATATAAATAGGTAATGGCAAGGCAAGGCAAAGTTTATTTTTCAAGGCACCCAATCCCAGAGGCTTTTTGCACCATTCAAATAAATACAATCTAATCATAAAAGTACCACACAGACATAAATAAACATTAAAATGGGCCAGATTTCTAAAAGAATTAAAATGCAGTAGTCAATAAAAGGCTATCACAGACAGTATCTGGGAAAGCTTGACTAAACAAAAGGGCCTTGAGGCGGGCCTTAAATATTTCCACTGAAGGGGCCTCCCTTATGGATGGTGGCAGCGAATTCCACAGGATGGAGCCGGCGAGGCTAAAAGTTCTGTCACCGGCAGTCTTTGACCTTATCCTGAGAATCACAAGGAGGCTCCTAGAGGAAGAATGGATGGAGCAGACCAGAGCAGAGGGTGTCAGAATGCCAGGCAAGTATCCAGGGCCCAGCCCATGTAGGGCCTTAAAGGTGAGCAAGCCCACCTTGAAGAGGATCCTCCACCAGACCAGCAGCCAGTGCAGTTCACGCAGCACCAGGGTGATGTGGCAGTGTTTAGGCTGCTCCATCAGCAGCCTGGCAGCTGCATTCTGCACTAGTTGCAGCCTGCAGAATGTACCTCCCCGAGACCCCAAAGTAGAGTGCATTACAGTAATCAAGCCTTGATGATATGAAGGCATGCACCAAAGAGAGGAGGTCCATTGGTGGAACTAGGGGCTTGATCCAACAATGTTCCTAAGATGGTAGAAGCTGGTCTGGACAACAAATGACACCTGTGCTGCAAGTGTCAACCCATTGTCGAAGGTCACGTGAAGGTCATGCTCCCTAGAGGAGGCCTTCAATGGCACAGACCCCAGGAATAACCCAGTATCTGTAACAGAGGCCATCCTATCATGCGTTCTGTTCAACTCCACCACTAGTACGTCCATCTTACCTGAATTCAGTCACAACCAGCTGGAGGCCATCCAGTCGGTGATCTCAGCAAGGCATCTATTAAGCACTTCCACCACATTGGATACCCAGGGACAAAGGAAAAATACAGTTGTGTATCATCAGCATAGCAATGAAAAGACTGTATTTCCTAATGAGCTCTCCAAGGGGCAGCATGCACATGCCAAACAACATCGGTGACAAGACAAAGCCCCCAGGTATTCCACACATCAGGAGGCTAGGGGAGGAGGAGAAATTCTCCATCACTACCCACTGCATCCTGTTCATGAGTTAGGACTCAAACCAGCAGATGACAGTGCCAGTGAGTCCACAAAATTCCTTTAGGCAGTCAAGCAACACACAATGGTCAGCCATGTCAAATGCTGAAGAGAGGTCAAGGAGGAGGAGAATTGTCCCCTCTCCTAAATCTCAAGCCCTGAGGAGGTCATTATGCACCCAAACTAATGTGGTTTCCATGCTGTACCTTGCCCGAAACCCTGACTGGAAGGGTTCATACAGTTCAAAGGTCATGAGATGCTGCTCTAGCTGCTGCAGCACAACTTTGTTGAAAATCTTCCCTAGAAATGGGAGGTTGGAGACTGGACGGTAATTTGCCATGACGTCAGGGTCTAATGATGGTTTCTTAAGAAGCGGCCTAACCACAGCCTCCTTCAAGGCATCTGGGAAAAAAAACCTACTGAGGTAGAACACTGGACAGTCAAGGTGAACACCAGGCCAACGGAGTTGACACATCTCATTAGAAAATGTGTCAGCACCAGGTCTAGTTCACAGTATGTGTGCTTCAGCCTGATGGCAACATCCATGACCTCCACCACCTCCACTGGTTTAAACTCCCCCCGACTAGGTAGAGTGATCTCTGAACACTGAAGGCAATCACTGTTGGCCACCATGTGGCACACTGGCGGAATGCTCTGTTGGATAGTTGACACCCTGTCCGAGAAGAAATGAGGAACTATTCACATAAAGTGTCGGAAAATGCTTTTTTCAGCTGCAGACAGGTTGGGTTTAGCAGACTGTCCACAGTCTGAAAGAGCACAGTTGGCTGATTCTTCCTGGAAGCAATCTCCCTGGACAGGAACTCTGCCTTCTTACAGGAGATTGCACCCTGATACTCATCATAATGAGAGCGCAGGGTCAGTCTGTCTACCTCTAGCACAAACCTCCGCCAACAGCTCTCTAACCTCCGACCCATAATCTTTATCACCTTGAGCTCCCCATCAAACCACAGGGACCTCATGTGAGAAGATTTGGGTCATACATGGACCAGTGTGAGAGAGTCAAGTGCAGCTGACAATGACTATTATAGGCGGCAACAGTTTTGCTTGCACCCCGTACGCATGCACAACTCATACTGGATAGATCTGCCACATCCAGAAATCCCTCCGGGTCAAACCCCTCAAAGGGTGGTAGCTTACCATCGCGGCGGGGGGGGGCCCTTGGGGGGGCCCGAACACGAACTCCACTGTGCAATGATCAGACCAAATGACCAGATCAGTCTTGAGGATACTAATCTTAAGCCTGAGAGAGAAGACCAGGTCCAACATGTAGCTGCCCTGATGGGTCACAGAAGAAACTTCCTGCAACAGATCCAGAGATTACATCATCTGGAGAAGGTTATAACCTAGCCTAGAGGATTCATTGTCAGCCCAGACATTGAAGTCCCCCAGAATTAAACATCTGGGGGACTCCAACATCTCACTGATGAAGTCAGCTACCTCCTGTAGGAAATCCCTGCTGCCCCATGGGGGCAGTAAATCAGGAGAATCCTGCAGCCTGCACCTGGACCCCCACGTACGGATACACATGCAAATGAACCCGGTTTTCCCACTTGGTGAACAATGAAACCCAGTTCAGATCTAAAGCAGATGGCCACTCCCCTGCACCTGCATTCCACTCAGGGGCAGTGCACCACTGAGTAACTGGGGGGAAGGGCGGCCTCTAGAACTGGGCTGGCATCATCACCCACCCAGGTCTTGGTGATGCATGCCAGATTGACCACAGAAACCAAGTCCGCTATAATTGCAGTCTTGTTCCTGATCGATCTGGCATTGCAAAGCACTGACCTCAGGGGACTGGTGGGCAGTGTAGCCCTTCTGGATACTAGTCCACTCAGTCCAGTGCAGACCCTGGGGACAGGGACCAAACATGTCTGGCCTATATCTAAGGCCCTTCGACACTCTGGGTGACTTCTGCACCAAATAACCTCAATCCAAACCCCCCCCCAGAGTGTCCAAGGTGCCCTGCCAAAGTCGATCAGTGTGAACCCTCTTGATTGTAACCTCACTACACCGGCAAACTGTAGTGCTGGAAACTGTGAGGTCAGTAAAGGGCCACAGATAGAGTAGTCAGGACACCTCGTACACAATCCTAGCCCGCTTCAGTCAGACACACATCCACACAACTAATGTACACAAACCTAACCAGTCATACAACACAAACATTCAACTAAACCAAATACCCCAGTAACCCCCCCCCACTCTATTCCCCCAATACACCCCCACAAAGAGCAAAAATAGACAAGGAGCCAAGCTTCTCAGCCTTCTAGGAGAGCAACCTGCAAAATTTAAACTAGTGCCCCACAAGACAGGGCTAAATGTCTTTTAAATTTGAAAAAACAGTCAGTATGCAGAAAAAGGAAAACCAGTTCCAGCCCAGGATGATCAGGAGACCATGGGCCCTCTAACTGTCCGTAGTCTCTGCTGGGCAGAAAGTCAATGGAACCGGCAGTATGCAGAGTACCTGTACAATCCACATGAAAAAGTGCCTTCCTTAGTTACCTGGAACTCCTTTCACTAGCTCCAGAAAAGATGCAACATGACAAGGACACAAAGTCTGCCAAAGATCCAGAAGCTAACCACTATCACACCAATCCAGCAGTCACTGATAATCTCTGATGAGCAATAGCTGGAAAACACACCAGCCAAGAGGGGAAAGATATCCAGGATTTGGCACTCATCGTGACTAAAGTCTTCCCGGAATGTGCTCAAGATTTTAAATATCCCGGGGTACGGAGAACCACAGATGCTGTCCTCTATGCGCCAGTGTTCCACCGGGGAAGGAAGTCCGTCCATAGCAGAGACCAGTCGAACCTTCAGCCCCCTCTATATATAATATGCTATATATGAGAAGATAATATAATCTGATATAGTATGAAATAAAATTATATGAAATAATTATAGGGGAACGTAATGTCCCTATATTAAGGTTGAGCAGACAGTTGAATGTTAAACCTCCATTTGTGCACCTTTTTCTTAACATTTTGTTTTCCTGTGTGTGAATTTAGTGCTCATGAAAGGTGCTGGATTCACAGCACAACAACCAGAAGGCCTCTATTTATTCACATGACAGGTACAGAAGGGGCAATCATAGTGCAAGCTTACCCCACACTGCCCCATCAATGTACCTTAACCCTGCCATGGAGGAATCACTATGTTGGTGAGAGGGTAGTTCACACTCCATACCCATTCTGTCCTTGACCTCTCATGTGAGACTGCCAACAAGGTTACCAGTTAGTGCCAATTGTGTTTGTGGTTTTGTGATGTGGACACCTGCTCACTTGGAACTGGACTGAGACCACCACAACTCATTTCACATTGGCCTCTGAACAGCCCTCAGGCGATAATAGCTTTTGACCTCTTCTGACCTGTACTGGATTTGAACCCTTGACCATGAGGTGAAAGGATCCTTAAACCACATCCAGTCCACTGAGCCATCCAGTTACCCAATTTGTGCACCTTAATAATGTGGCCATCCCTGGATAGAACAGCCTGAAATTTGGTATTGATAGAGTTGGCGCCAGTATCTGTGATTCCTGTCAACTTGGTAATGGTCAGTTCAGCAGTTTAAATGGTCAGAAGGTTGAAAACACATAAAAATATGAAATTAGGACATTTTTTGTTCACTGATAGCACAGAAAGGACTGGCAGCTAAAACATGACACGTTTAGGTTTGTTAAAGCTGGACCAAAGAATGATTGTCTGAAAGGTGCTTTCACAAGAAAATGTATCCATTGTAAATTATTTATTAAATAATGCGCTTTTTTCAAGAATGCACAGAATGATTTTTTAATGTTCTAACAACTGCAGGATTTTTTCAGCACTGACGCACATCAGATTTGTGTGTGGGAGGGATCAGGTCTGTGAGAAGAAACTGCCATTTTTGTGCAGTTTGTAGTCACAAAAAAGGCTTCATGTTACCATTAGATTGGTGGCAGTCAGGCACCCATCCCCACCACTGGTACCGTTCACCTCCAAGTTGGTCCAGAAGTCCATAACTCATCCCCCACCCACCCACCTACCATATTTGTATTAATTGTATTAGAACCAGAGGTAGGCGCCCAACCCCGATGCCAGTGTCCCCATCCACCAACTCAGAATGTGACAGCTGATGGTAGATATCCGATACCATCACTGGTAACCCCTTTCTTCCTGCCAGCCTAAACCTGACAAAAGTCTATGGCAAGAACTAAACTCTGCTATCAGTTATCACCCTCATGCCCCAGTGCTTTAAAACCCTTCCCTCACCAACTGGCCAACTTACTCTGCCCAGCCTCTTCCTACCACCCACCCAAGTAATAGAAACAAAAACACCCTTGCTCACTCTAGTTCCCATTCCACCCATCTCCCACAAACAGTTCCCACTCTTTAGTTCTTCATCACGGTTCTTTAATGTCCCTTGTCACAATTCCCCAGTGTGCCTCAATGTGCTCTTCTTCCTGAAGGTTAATAAAAAAACAAACTACTAAGCCATGAAACCAGAACTTACAGTAGCATACTTGAAGAGGAAAAATATATATTTTGTTTAAAACAGACATAGGGACAATTTGGAAAAATGCCAGTTGGGTGGTTTGGATGAGCTGGTAAGAACCCCAATCTGAAATCTGGCAAATATATATATATATATATATATATATATATAAAAAAGATAATGGGTGTTAAAAAAAATGGCGGTTCCATAAATTAAATCATATAAAATGCACACTGTGCATGTGCAAAGATTGTTTTATTTAGACTTTTTAAATACTATTTTTTTTTCTAATGCTGATAACTTTTTTCCTAGTATTTCTTAACCAAATTTGAGTGACCGGGTACTTAGTACCACTCTTCATTAACTTCTAACTGTTAAGTTGGACGGCTGTCCTATGGGTGTGCTGTTTTGTATAGGGACCACAAGGTCTGTGCAAAGGAAGCTACAGGTCTAGGTCCCTGCCTGATGGGCATGCTGCTTCTCGCAGGGCAGGCAAGGCCCTGTACGATACAAGCTAAAGACCTTCTCACTATTTGATGGGACTGCTGATTCACAAATGTCCTGGAAGGCTCTCTATGAAGCAAACTATAGGTCCAGTGCAGTGAGATATCTTTATGTATCAGCTTTGTGAGTGGCTCATACTCACAAAGCAAACTGCAGCTCTTGTCCGGGGAGCATCATTATGCAGCTGCTCCCTAAGTGGCAGGTCCATCTCACCTGCTTTACCTGTGTACAAAATGCTGCATTTCAGTATGTTCACATGTAATGCAAGGTTTGAATTAGCTAATGCATGGTGTGGGGGGGGGTGGAAGGGTAGGCCTTTCACAATAGTTTTTTAAAGCGTTTCTGGCAGATGTGTACTATAGTGATTGAGCTGGAAAAAAAGTATACCTAATTTAAGCACTGCATGGCCACTACTTAAGGTCCATACTGCCAACCACTCATGATCAGCTACCTGTCTGCACTGGTAATACAGTCACAAAGCAAATGGGGGAGGTATCTGCTGGTAAAGACTGGAACAGCAAATGAGCCATAGCACCAATGTGACACTTACATAAGTAAACAACACATGTTTCCATAATAATATTAGAATCAGTGCCAGACAGTTAATTGCAAAATCAAGGATGCTGTGGACTGTGACTGTAGGGGAGCAACATCGACTTTAGGGGATTGAAGGTGGGCAAGACTTTCCTTACACGTGATGGGGTTAAATGGTTTTATAAAGCAGACATTTCAAATAACCGGGCTGTAGGCCATTTAACCGTATACACAAATATCTAACAGCATCTTCCAATGTGCATTCCCAACGCTTTGTATTATGGGTTTGAGAGTACCTTAATTTGGACTGGCAGTATAGCCTAGAGGTTAGAGTAACAAGCTAGGAGTGTGCTTGGTACATTCAGCAGACTCAGGTTTGATTCCCACAGTCTCCCCTTGTATGCTGTGTGACTCTTAGCAAGTCCCTTAACCAACGCAGTGCTCCAGGACTGCCCCTGAAAACAGGCACTTCTGCATGGGGGGGCCTTATGCAGCTACCAAACAGGCTGAATCTGTCCTGGAGGGGAATCCAAGCACTCAATGATAAGTTTAAATGATACATGGACAAGCATTTAAACTAGCCATTGGGGGTGGCTGGCCAGCAATGAGGGTACCTAATTGCCCACCCCCCAGAGCTAACAGTGGAACCAGTGAACAGGAAGAGTGGATATCTCTAGAAAGCAGTGTGCAAAATATGGAGATAAGCACCCAAGGGGTGGATAGGCAGAAAGGGGCCAAAATTCAACATAAGGGCAGACAGCAGGGAGAACCAAGGATAAAGGACAACCAGGAAGGGGGGCTGGAGCAGAACAGCTAAACAGTCCAGAGAGTTCACATCATGGAAAGTCATGTGTGCCAATGCCAGGAGCCTTAACAACAAGATGGATGATCTGGAGGCTGCCATGGTGCAGTTGGACCTGGACATTGTGGCCATCACAGAGACCTGGTGTAATGATAACCATGATTGATGGATGGCCATACCTGGCTACAACATATTCAGAAGAGACATTGCAGGCAGGAAGGGAGGAGGAGTGGCACTTTATGTGAAAGATGGCATAAAGGCCACAGAGATCTAGGAGGAACAAAATGGAGGAAAGATACTATGGGTTAAGCTGGAAATGAAAATGGGGTCAGCCATCTGCACAGGGGTGGTCTATAGACCACCAGCCCAGGAGGAAGAAACAGATAGGAAGCTGATGCTAGCTATCCAAAGGATGGCAGACAAGGGTGAGGTGGTGCTGGTTGGAGACTTCAATATTCCATACATGGACTGGAGTCTCCCAGCAGCAGTAGCATCAACCAGGAGCAGATTTATTCTGGACTCCCTTCAAGATACCTTCCTCAAGCAACTAGTTATGGAACCAGCTCATCAGAAGGCAATACTGGACCTTGTGGTAACAAACAGGGACAGTGTGATGGGGGTAACAGTGGGGGAGCACCTGGGGAACAGTGACCACTGATCACTGATCACTGTGGCTTGAAATTACAGAAGGAGCACAACCAAACCACACAAAAACACGTATCCTGGATTTTAAGGGGGTAGACTTTGGTAAAATGGGGAGATGTTTGAATGAGGCATTAATGGGAATGGGAATGGGAATGGGAATGGGAATGGGAATGGGAAGGGAATCAAGGGTTGAGGAACAGTGGGTAATATTTAAAAAAGTGATTACAAGAGCAACAGAATTAGGCATTCAGCAGGTTAGCAAGGGGAAAAGGAAGAGGAGGCCATTGTGGTTTTCCAAGGAAGTAGCAGAGAAAGTGAAAGCCAAAAAGATGGCATTCAGGCTATACAAAATGACACAGACAGAGGGGGATAGGGAGAAGTACCAGGAGAAGCAAAGGGAGGCATGGAGGTCAGTAAGGGAAGACAAAGCTCAGACAGAAGAGTGCATCGCAAAATCAGTGGGTAGAGGGGACAAAACCTTTTGCAGGTACATAAGTGAAAAAAGAAGGGCAAAGGAAGGGATAGTGAGACTGAAGGTGGAGGATGGGGGCCCGTGGAGGATGACAACAGTAAAGCTGACATACTGAACAGATATTTCTGCTCAGTCTTTACTGAGGAAGAGTAGGGTAATTGGCCTGAAGGGTGTACAAGGGGTGGGAATGGTGCAGAAATGGACACAAGTCCCTTTATATGGGAAAGGGTCATAAAGGAACTGGAAGGAATGAGTCAATAAAGCAATGGGGCCAGATGGGGTGCACCCCAGGGTTCTAAAGGAACTAAGAGAGGTGGTGGCTAAACCTCTGGCAATCCTGTTTAGCTAATCACTGGAAAAAGGGGAGGTACCCAAAGACTGGAGGACCGCAGATGTGGTCCCCTTATACAAAAGCTGGAACAAAGAGGAAGTGAGGAACTATAGACCAGTCAGTCTGACCTCGGTAGTGGGGAAGATCATGGAGGTACTACTGAAGGAGAGATTGGTGGAACATCTGGTTGCCAATGGACTGCAGGACCCAAGGCAGCATGGTTTCACAGGAGGGATGTCATGCCAGACCAACCTAATTGAATTTTTCAACTTGATGACAGGGGAGGTGGATCAGGCAAGGGCAGCGGATGTGGCCTATCTGGACTTCAGCAAGGCCTTTGACACTGTGCCACATAGAAGGCTATTAAACAAACTGGGGAATATGGGAGTGGGAAGGACAGTAGTGCGGTGGGTAGGTAACTGGCTGGGCGGCAGGACACAGAGGATGGTATTAAATGGCTATCACTCCACAGAGGGAAGAGTGACCAGTGGGGTACCACAGGGATCAGTGCTGGGACCGGTCCTATTCAATGTCTTCATCAGCAACATTGTGCAGGACCTAGAAGGCAGAATTTTCCTGTTTGCTGATGTCATGAAGCTCTGTAACAGAGTGAACACACCAGGGGTGTAGACAGAATGAGGAGGGACCTGCAGAAGCTTCAAGAATGGTCAAGGGTTTGGCAGATGAAATTCAATGCAAAGGAGTGCAAGATAATGCATATGGGGCACATAAACCCTGGAACAACATATCAGTTGGGGGGTTGAGGATATAGCATGCACCAAGCAGGAAAGGGACCTTAGGGTTATCATCTCTGATGACCTCAAGGTAGGGAAACAGTGTAAAAGGCAGCAGGTAAAGCAAATAGGATGCTGGGATGCATAGCCAGGGGCATCACCAGCAGGAAAAGGGAGGTCATAATTGTACTATACAAGACACTAGTGAGGCCCCACCTGGAGTGCCATGTACAGTTCTGGAGACCTTACCTACATAAGGACAGATAGTGTAGAGAAGGTTCAGAGGAGGGCAATAAAGATTGTACATGGATTGCATCACAAGTCCTATGAGGACTTGGCTGAAGAACTTGAATATGCACTCCATGAAGGAGAGGAGGGAGAGAGGGGATATGAAAGAGACATACAAGTACCTTACAGGGAGGAACAGGGTGCAGGGATACACTATTTTCCAGTAAAAAAAGATGTTCCAGGACTAGAGGACATGGGATGAAGTTGGAGGGAGGGTGATTCAGAGGAAACATGAGGAAGAATTTCTTCACAGAAAGGGTAGTGGACAAGTGGAACACCCTGCCAGAAGAAGTGGTGGAGACTGAAACAATAATTGGATTTAAGAATGCATGATATAGACAAAAGGGAATTCTGGAGGTCAGGGGTAAGGGCAACAGACTTCTAGAAAAACAAAGTGAACTTACAAGTTTAAATGGGAAGACTGGGTTGGCCATAGTCCTTTACCTGCCGACAGTGTCCATGTATCTGTATATCTATATGGAGGTCAAGTATTCAGTTATTTATTATTTGGTTTTTCGGTATTTATGTATGAAAAAAAAAAAACACTTTCCCTCCATGCTCATGTAGCTAGGAGTAGTTAATAGCCACTAACTACTCCTCTAGTTGTTATCCACTTGCCACCCTTCCTTTCATTGCTCCATAAAAACAATGAGCTGCTTTATGGGGAGCTGGCACTTCACCAAGCACCTAATCCCATCCCTAGCCGGACTTCTACAGTTTCACAAAGGACCAGATTTCTCATGCCCCCCTTAATCTGACACCTGATCCATGATTGAGGTGGGAAACAAAAGAAAACTAAATATCCAGCTAGATTAATGGTCCCTCCCCCCTATCCTGAAGCTCTCATGGTACTTCTGTCATTGGCATCCTATGTAGTGTGCACTTGAATCGTGTCATTCAGGGATGCTACACAGACTGTTCTTGAGATATCTGGTCCTTTGGGGCCTTCAGCAAGGTGGACTAGGGAGGAGCTGTTATTAAATGATGGTGTGGTGAGGTAGTAATGTGCCAGCTCCCCTTAAACAGCTAATTTTGGGTGCCAAACCATGTAGTGCTAAGGCACGTAATGCCATCATGCACACCCTTTTGTGCAGATTCTTAAGATTAATGTGACCTATAGGGTGCATGAACTGGTCATGATGTAATCTGTGCAGTGGCATGGGCAACAGACTATAGCACCAGTTGGGCCATTTTCTATTTAGCCTATGACCCCAGTATAAGTATTTGCATACCCATGATGCTTCACATAGAAACATAGAAAGGTGTCAGCAGAAAAAAGACTTGTATTTCATTCTATCAGCCCATTTCTGACCTAAGACTATCAGTCTTATGATCGGAGTTGTTTAGGCTAAATGCTTCAATGGCAGCTTGGCCTCTTCCATCCTGACCTCTGCCCAATTATTTGCTTTTCCCTTCACCAACCCCTTGTATCTGTCCCATGGTTTCTTAAAACCAGTCAGTGTTTTGTCCTTTAAAGCATCCATGGAAAACATATTCCATCTTTCTACAGCTCTAGCTATCAAAACGTACTTCCTCTCATCCTTTCCAAGTCTACTCCCCACCAACTTATAATCATGTCCCTGAATGATGGTCCCTCATTAGCTGGAAGTTGGAACATGTCATGATACATCACCCTGTGTATTATTCTCAGGTGTGTATAAATTATATCTTGCCACCTCTTTCCCTACTGGCCTCCAGAAAATAAAGGCATTTGGCAGGTTGTTTTCTGCTGCAGAGCCAATAGTCAGATCATGTCACAGGCAATGCAGCAAATAATTAAAGGAACAAAATGAAACAAAGGGTCAGTTTTTTATTGTACCATGCTGCATTATGCCATAATCTGCCATGGTGGCCAAGCATGGAAAACAAAATACCACTTACCCTAAATATGCATGTTCAGACTGGCTAGATATGCGTTTTAATTCTATATCCAATAACTCACTTTTGGGTTGACTTGCATATGTGCTTAACTTTGCACTTCTAAGCATTAAATAGAGAATAATAGACAGGCAACTGTGTGTCATGGATTTTTTTGACACACCTGAGGTGTGTGATGACCCATTAACCTCAAGAGTGAAGCTCGAAGGTTTATGAGGTTATCACACACCGAGGGTGTGTAAAACAATCCATAAAACACAGTTGCTTATTTTTTATTTTTTATAATTACTGGTGCAGAGTTTGCTCAATGTCTCAGTGTGTTTCCTACCTACACTCACACTGTCTCACAGACACACACACACACACACACACACACTCTCTCTTTCCTTTCACACTCTGCTCAGACTTACTTAATTTGTTTCTTTTAGTTGATGGCCATGGGGCATGCTAGGTATGGTCCGTCCTGGATTTCAGTTGGAGTCCGTGCATCTAGCAATTCGGGGGCACAGTGGGATCAACCAGATTTTTATTTTGTGTTTGAAAGGCAGGATCAACCAGATAAAGATAAAAAAATGAATAGAGAAACAGAGAGGAAAATAAACAAAAGCTGTTGCTTGGTAAATGGAAAACCAAGCTGCCATTTTTGAAATACTGCTCAGCCCATCCACAAGCAGAGCGCAAGCCAGTGAAGTGGCTCAATATGCTTGAGTGACAGACAATTTACACTAGCAGTGAAAAAAAAGTTTATAGTGAACACCGTAATAACTTGATTTCAGGTTGTTACGGCATTTTTATTGCACCTGAATTCAGGTTATTGCCTACATGCATCATTTATAAATCATATACAGTATACTGCTCTTCTCTCAGATGGCCTCTCTGGTATGCTAAATCAGAGTGTACTACTGTATTTGGTTGCCAGCTATGGTCCCTAGTTGCATGAGCATATCTCTGAGGTAGTGACTGTACCGAGCTGCTCTCTGGATTCTTTACTGGGTGACTCACATGTCTCGAGTTTGTTGCTTTTAGTCTTGGCTAAAACAGAAATAAAAGCATGTTTAGAGGGGTGCTTTTTTGGTGAACTTTTTCAGACTAACCTTCACTCGGGGTTTTGCATACCCTTGATGGCTAATGCTGTATTTGAGGTTTTAGTAAGTATGAATGTGTTTTGGATAGATTTTCAGGACACTTTGAAAATTGTTGCTGCTGTACCTATGCACCCTTACTGGATTCCACTGTGTAGTATATAGTTACCTTCTTTTAAATTGCTCTGGATAGTGACATGGTCATCAGAATGTAGAACCTGTTGGACCATTTCCTACTAAGTCCACCTCCTCACATACAGAAACATTTGCATACTTCTGACACTTTGCTCAGAGGTTGGAAAGTTTAGAGCGTGTCTGTGGTTTGGACAGATTTATAGAAATGAAACACATTTGAAATGAACTGTCTTATGTATCAGGTATCCATCCTACATACTGCTCTTCTTCTACAGTGCCCCTCTGGTATGTTTCATCTTAGTGTACTGGTTGGTTGCCAGATGTAGTTTCTAGGTGACTGAATTCCTCCCTTGGAGAGTGATTGTATTAAGCAGCAGTCTGGAGTCCTTGCAGGGCAAATAATATGCTTGCAGTTTGTTTCTTTTGGCTTTAGCTGAACAGTGATAAAAACAGTTCAGAAGACAATATGTTTTGGAAAACTTTGTCAGTCTGTATTCCACACAGCAATTTACATACCTGTATACATTCATCAGCCTTTGGGCACATCTTTAAAACAGGGTTTTTAAAGTTGTTCTAAAATTAATTGTTTTCCTTTTTAGTAGTATTAAATATTATATGAAATCAACTGTTCCAGTGCCTGACATTTGAGGGAGCACAAACAAGCCTAGGTAAACTTTAACAAATATACCTGCTATTGATTGTTTTTGTTCAGTTCTTATTCAGGGCAGTAACAACAGTATTTGTATGTTTTGCCAAGGTAAATAAGTGCTGCACTATTGCTCATTCTAAATTCAAAGTGGCATTTCATTTCAAAATCTTTATCAGTTTATTTCTCTAGCTTATAGCTACTCTGTGCGCTCCATGATCTTGGATAATGCTGCTGACAACAATACTATGCACCACAAATTTATTCAGCAATTAATTGTGAAACTGAATGAACTATAATACTGTCTGTGAAGTTATGCAAACACTGAAAATGTTACCTCCTAGTAGTTGTCATTGAAATGTAAAGTAGGCACTGCCTGTTAACCCTTAGGCTGCCAACAAAATTAGAATGTATAGGAATTTTGGACTGGTATATCAGGCTGCAGCACAGCAAGGGTTAATCTTAGATGTACTGTATGTAACCCCAGACACTTTACCAGAAAACAACACTAGTGGGCCAGAACAATGGCAAGAAATATATTAATTCCCTATATTTAGCAAAAGCAAGCACTAAATCCCATCAGGGAGCATAAAATTGCAAACTATGGCCTTAAATACTAGGCTAAGGTATGATAGACAATGCAGTCCTCTGATTATGCTTATTTGCAGATGGATTGTTAGCCAGCTAATCATTATTTTCAGCAACTCAAATCTTCTAGTAAGGGAACTGGTAAATGTATTACATTGCATTTCAATGAACTGATCCATTCAGTTGACCTGAACCACTACCTTCAAGGCACTAAGGGTCAGTATCTATTAACAATACACACTCTTTCTTTTAACCCACAGTGTTGCCATTTAATTTTACCCACAGGCATATAGGTAGCCTGCTTTTGTCCATTTACACCACCAAGTTGTCTCCAGCTTGGTCAAGCTATCACCCCAATGGAAAGCCAGGAACACCAGCCTATCTGTCAAAATAATGACAACCTATACACTGTTAACCATGTTTTGAAGAAGAATTGTTCACCCCAGGTCATTGTTAATAGCCCCAATCTTCTGTAAGCAATCAGTTGGCAGCTACCGAGTGCATAACAGTAGGGCATTTATCTGACTGGTGACCTTCTAAAAGTGTATTATATTAATATAGGTAGTCTTATGGGATTTAAGCTGAACTATACTTGGAAGAAAGCAACTGTTTGTGATACAGGCTTTTCATGGGATACAATTAATTAAAAATGTTCTAAAATGTATTTGGATCAGCAAAAAAAGGTGTATATAAAAATTATCATTTTAATGATACCAATCATGTAATAGTGGTAACTCAAGGTAGCCATATTTTTAGAGATTTTGTGTATCAGATTTTATTTTTTTTTTAATTCTTGATCACATTTACAGACCATGGCATAGCCTTGGTCTTCAAAAAAGCTAATGCACATTTTGGCACAACTGACTACAGTGCTGAATTTTAATGATTTAAACAAGGTTAGAACCTTTAAGAACCTTCAGTTTTCCATGTGGATATTTTGTACTGCATATTGTCCCTTTATAGTCTTCACATTGTGTAGTTTTTGGACTTCCTTAAAATATAATACTTTATAAAAAAAAGCACTCATGTTGCATGCAGCTTTTCTTCTTGGACTGTTGATGACATTTTAAAACAAATTATAGAGCAAAATGCATGCCCTTGTTTCAGTTTTAGAATTTCTGCTGCCATAACAACAAAATAATGCACTTTATATATCTATTATACATGATGAACATAGCAAACGATTTGTATCAGATTCTCAAAACATGCTGCTTTAGCAGCCATTTACAACAGCTATTAGTGCAGTATTGGAATCTTTAAGGAATAAAAGTGGATGTGAAGTACAGCAAAAATACAGTTGTTTTCTGAAGAACAACAGTGTCTGATCTGAGCTTAAAACAAAAGGGCTGAAACCCAAGAATCATCAAAATGTGGAGGATTACATGAGTGGGTGTTTGAGGCACACGAGAAGATGAGTGTCATTTAGAATTTAACCTGGTGAATGGGTAGGAACTGACTGTAGAAGAAAGTTTCTGTATATGTATGAGCATATTAGGGATGAACATACCTTAAATAATAATTCTTGAATATCATAAAAAATAGAGTACCTGGCACTTGGGTTGTAGTATTGAATATGGGAAGCATGACGTTTCCTTCATGATACCCTGTTGCATATTATCTTAGAGTCCATTTGCTTCTAGACATTCAAGCACCAATACAGTATTGAGATACAAATATTGGGCAAACAATAGAAAAACAGAAACAAATGGTTTGAAAACCCTACATCCCTCCTCAGGTGGCCAGGGCTAGCCTAGGGGCCACCCCCACACCATTCCTTGCCCCATTCAACCCCATCTTCTTCCATATAAATACAGTATATTTAAATAAATTGTGCCAGGTGGCATTTAGGGTTGAGGTGCTGGACGCCACACCTCGCGCCATGCTGCCAACCCGAGTTTGGAAATGGACTCGGGATGCTGGGGGCTGACAGGAGAAGGACAGGATTGAGCTGTCACCCTGGAGACAGGAAATGGCACCACAATCCGCATGAGGGTTGTATACAGACCCCCATCTCAGGGGGAGGGAATGGACAAGGAAATGATAGAAGGCTTCCTTAGAATGGCAGAAAAAGGGGAGATATTGTTGATGGGGGACCTGAATATGCCAGAAGTTAGCTGGAGCACCTTTGTTACAGGCATATCCAAGAGCAGGGTCATTCTTGATGCTCTACAGGGGGCATGCCTCAGACAGCTAGTATTGGAACCCACTTAGGAGGGAGCAATCTTAGACCTGGTACTCTCAAATGGGGACAGAGAAAGAATCTCAGATTTAGAAGTGGGTAGCAATCTGGGAACAAGCGACCACCAAACAGTGTGGTTAATGATAAACACACTACAATCAAGATACAAAAGCAAGAGTATTGGACTTTAGGAGGGCTGACTTTGGGAAATGAGAGAGTGCCTCAGAAAAGCACTAGCAAACAGGCAAGAAGGAGGGGTGGAGGAACAATGGGGAGTAATCAAAACAGCCATCACAGAGGCAACAAGTCTTTGTGTAAAGCAAATCAACAAAACACAATGAAGGAAAAAACTGCTATGGTTCTCAACAGAGGTGGCAGGGAAGGTTAAGAAGAAAAGGATAGCATTCAGGAAATGTAAGGAAACACAGATGGAGCAGGACAGAGAAGTTTAACAGTTAAAGCAGAAAGAGGCTGGGAAGGCAGTCAGAATAGAAAGGCCCAAACTGAGGAAAGGATAGCCAACTCTGTTAAGAAGGGGGATAATACCTTTTATAGGTACATTAGGGAGTGAAGAAAGATCAAAGTAGGGATACTGAGGCTTAATAAAGGAGAGGGAATGTGGGTAGAGGGTGACAGTGAAAAAGCAGGGATACTGAATGAATATTTCTGCTCAGTATTCACAAAGAAAGAGGAGGGGGAGGTACCTAAACCAAACAAAAGAAACACTCTGAAGATGAGGGTTGATACCAGTCCATTTACAGAAGAAAGGGTTCTGAAAGAACTAATAAAATTGAAGGTGGACAAAGCAATGGGGCCTGATGGGATTCACCCAAGAATTCTAAAAGAACTAAGGTTAGAACTAGTGACTCCGCTGACTAGGGTTACCACCTGTCCTGATTTTCGCAGGACAGTCCTGATTTGGGCAGCTGTGTCCTGCAAAAAAACATGAAAAATGCTACATGTCCTGACTTTATAGTAGAAAAAAGATTTCATAACTTTCCACTAAATGTTGCATAAAACTATAATACCTTGACTAAAATACCTTACAATGGTAAGAAACAATAGAAGCAACTAAGAAACTACAATATTTAGCCTTAATTCTGATTATATAGAGAAAACAAGTCTGTTGCATTGGTCGACGTTACATACTGTCCTGCGAAAAATCATGTTTCAGTAAGAAATGTCCCACTTTGAGCTTCTTAAAAGGTGGTAACCACACTGCTGAATACTCTCTTTAACAAATCATCGGAGGATGGGGTGGTACCTGAGGACTGGAGGAGGATGGATGTAATTCCTCTTCATAAAGGTGGGAGCACGACAGAGGCAGGAAACTACAGACCAGTTAGTTTGACCTCAGTGGTAGGGAAAATTATTGAATCACTTCTGAAGGAAAGAATTGTTGAGTACCTAGAGGCCAGTGGGACACAGGACCAAAGGCAGCATGGATTCACGCTGGGAAGGTCGTGTCAGATGAACATAATAGATTTCTTTGACGTGGTGAGCAAAGCTGTAGACCAGGGAGGGGCTGTGGACATGGCCTACCTAGATTTTAGCAAGGTGTTTGATACAATCCCACACAAAAGATTAATACACAAGCAAGCCGGCCTTGGAGTGGGTCCCAAGGTGGTAGCCAGGATAAAAAAAATTGGCTAGACAACAGGATGCAAAGGGTAGTAGTAAATGGAGTCCACAGTGAAGAAAGGAGGGTTACTAGTGGGGTACAGCAGGGTTCAGTTCAGTACTGGGATCGGTCCTTTTTAATGTCTTTATAAGTGACATTGCAGAAGAACTGGAAGGAAAAGTATGTCTCTTTGCAGATGACACAAAGATCTGCAACATGGTTGATATACAAGATGGAATGGAAAGGATAAGAAGAGACTTGGCAAGGTTGGAGGAATGGTCAAATGTATGGCAGCTCAGACTGAATGCAAAGAAGTGCAAGGTAATGCACCTGGGAAACAAAAACCCAGGTGAAGAGCACACAGTGGGGGGTGAGATACTGACAACAGTAAAAATGGAAAGGTACCTGGGGTAATTACATCAGATGACCTAAAGGTGGGCAAGCAATGTGAGAAGGCAGTAAGGAAGGCTGGGGGTGATACTGGGATGCATAGGGAGAGGCACCAATAGTAGAAAACAGGAAGTTGTTATCCCTCTGTACGGACAGTTGGTGAGACCCCATCTGAGTACTGTGTGCAGTTCTGGAGACCCCATCTCCCAAAAGACATAGAAAGAGTGGAGGCTGTCCAGAGGAGGGCAACCAAATGGTGCAGGGTCTGCACCAGAAGACATATGAAGAAAGACTAAAGGAGTTTAATATGTATACCCTTGAGGAAAGAAGGAGAGAGGGACGTGATAGAAACTTTCAAGTACCTCAAGGAATCGACAAGTCCAAGAGGGTAGCATCTTTCAGAAAAAGAGATGTGCAAGAACAAGGGGCAAAATTGGAAGATAGAGGGGATGGCTCAGAGGTAATGTGAGGAAGCATTTTTCACAGAGAGGTTGTGGGTGCTTGGGATAGGCTTCCTGAGGAGGTCGTGGAGTCAAGAACAGTGGGGGAATTCAAGAATGCATGGGACAGACATAAGGCAGTCCTGGTGGGGGTAGGAGGAAGTAAGCTATTGGTTAACAAGGATGTGCAGCTTATCTGTTAGGTAGGAAAATGGGCAGACTAGGTGGGCCAAGCAGTCCTTATCTGCAGTCAAATTCTATGTTTCTATGAGCGTCAGTGGGACTGTTGTCCTCTCCTAGGAGGGTAGCTGGGCCACATCACTCTGCATGAATGGAGCAAAAGAGGAAAACCAGAAAAGCAGAAACTGTTCCAGGACCAGCTGGATGATGGCTACTGGTCCGCTGATGCCTTTGAAATCCTCAAAAGGAACCATGTCTGCCTCAGCAGTGCCCTGGGGCCAAACATAGAGTGTGCTGGCCAGTCCCCACCAGTGCCTTCCTCCTCGGAGGAGAGGTACCCATCTTGCAAAGGGTTACTCCGGATTACCCCAGGGAGGGCTGCAATCTGAGATAAGAAGGCTCAAGAGGAGTAGTAGGAGTCATGTCAGGGACCATGGTGGTCCGAAGGAGTGGCGGGTTTTGGAGTACCAAGGGGAAAAACAAATAATACAAAAAAAATAAACAAATAAGTTGCAGATCTGCTGGCCCTGTATCAGGAGCTGTATCTTTTAAAACAATGCCTTCTTCTAAGCCTGCCTCACACCATGAAGCTGCTTAAGAACTTGACACACCATGGAACGACTGAAGAACTGGACACCTGCTTCTTCCAGGAGAGGAAATCTGATTTCAGACCCTGGCTCACTCCACTCCACCCTAAAAAGCTTTAGATACCCCATTTCCTCAGTTATCTGTTGAGTAGTGAGTATGTTTCTCTCACAGCCACTGTACTGTAAGTTTGAATTCTCCCTGAAGCCTCTTGGGCACACTCAGCGGCTGCAAAACTTCTCAGACAGACCACTAGCTCTGGTGCAAGGAACAATCAAGCAGAACCTCTCTGACCACAGTGGGGGCTAAGAAGCATGCAGTGTGGACTTGCCCATTAGGAAACAAACTTTTGCAATGGGAGTATTTAGGACAACAGGCCTGCCTATGCTCATGTGTCCTCTACTACTCCCACCACTTTGCGGCTCTTGGTCCTTTTTCACACTCTAGACTACTGTATGTCATTGGGATCTGCTGTTTGCTATATGGCTGATGGCATCTGACCTCTTGCTTCTCCTTACTCTTAGAGCACTGCTCCTGCAATGGCACATCATATTCTAACTAAAAGGAAAGTGCACACACCAAAAAAGCAGGATACTGCACTCTGAAAGATTTACTTTCTCCTTTATTGGAGATAAATTTGCATCAGTTTGACAAACACTGACCATGGAGTAAGAATCCCCTAAGTCACATAATAAAGTTGTTCTTTAATAATTGTACCAAAACCCTGCACCTAGATGAAGCTGTCTACAGAGTGAAGTGCTTGGATTGTTGCCACTGTTTCCCTGGGTATAGTTTTACTGGCATTAAATGCTTTTGTACAGGAATTCCCAATGCAAGAATGTTACTGTTTGCAGAATTTGTACTTGATGGAATTGTTATGGTGGAACACACATATATATATATATATATATATATATATATATATATATACAAAAACTTCATTAATTCTGTAGTTAGGGTTAAAGCAACAAAAGCAGGAAAATGTAACATTAGGGTTTCCAGTCCCAACACCCAACCCCCACCTTGCACACATCAACAATCATCTGGGGTGTGCCTTAGGGTTGTCAGCCCTAACACTCACCCCATTCTATAAGTAAATAAGGTAAGATGGGTACAGCATAGAACAATGGAGTGAGTATTAGGGCTGATGACCCCAAGGCACACACCAACACCTGTTGGTGTGTGCAGGGTGGGTTGGGGTGTTAGGGTTGAAAACCCTAATGCCACATTTCCCTACTTTTGTGGTTTTAACCCTAACTAGAACATTAACAAAGTTTTTTGCAATTTATTTCCTTACTTGTTGAGATAATATAATCATATACTTATTTGCCTGTGGGAGTGATGGCCCTCCAGGCCCTGTGCCCCCATCCATCTGTAGATGCATATATGTATGTAGCTGTGGAAGCACAGGGCCCTGCGCTTCCATTTATTAGACAACAATGCTGTGGGTGGTTCAAAGGATGGTGCTAAAGGGGGGAGATACTGCTGGTGGATGACCTTAACCTCCCAGATATCGACTGGGATATCACATCATCTCAGTTATCCAGGAGAAGGGTGATCTTTGAGACCCTCCAGGGAGCCATCCTTCAGTAAACTGGCCATGGAGCCCACCAGGGGGGGATAACATACTGGATGTGGTCCTCACCAGTGGGGATAGTGTGGAGGGAGTCGGGGGGGCTCAGCCTAGGAGCAAGCGACCATAACAGAGTGGGCTTTAGGGTTAGAGTGGGTGTGAATGAATTGAACCATCATGGAGGTCCTGGACTTCAGGCGGGCAGATTTTGTCAGAATGAGGGAGATTTTCCAGAATGAAATGGAGGGGAAGGAGAGGATGGGGGGGTGGAGGACCTATGGAATGAGATAAAGGGGAGATACTAAAAGCCACATAGAGCTGTATATGGAAGGTGAGAAAGAGCAAGAGAGGGAAGAGGCAGCTTTGGTTTAACAGGGAAGTGAGGGGGGCAATAGGGGAGAAAAAAGGATGTTGATAGAATATAAGAGGACTCAGGGGAAGTAGGACAAGGACACTTACAGGGAGAAGCTGAAGGTGGCGGGGCAGAAGATTGGAAAGGCAAAAGCAGAAACAGAGGAGAAAATTGTGTGGTAGGCCATAAGGAGTGATAAAACATTTTTTTGGTATATAGGGGAGAAGAAGAAAGCAAGGCAGGGGATAGTAAGGGGAAAGGGAGAGGGGAGAGTAACAGTGGAAGGGAACTTCGAGAAGACAGTGGTGCTAAATAAGTACTTCAGCTCAGTCTTCACAAATAGAGGGAGATGGTAAGGGAATGGTGTTAGAGGAGAAAGGAAGGGTATATGTAGAGGTGGATCCTAGCCCAATCAGTGAGGACAGGGTCAGGGAGGAATTGGGTAAGTTGAGGGTAGATAAGGCTATAAGTCCAGGTGCCCTACATCCCCGGGTGCTCTGGGAGCTAAGGAACAAGCTGGCGGCACCACTAGCAAGGCTGTTCAACTTGTCTCTAGATACAGGGCAGGTGCTGGAGGACTGGAAGAGGGCAGACATTGTGCCACTTCATTAAAGTGGCTGCAGGGAGGAGGTGGGCAATTATTGTTTGGTCAGCCTCACATCTGTGCTAGGTAAGGTGATGGAGGTGATATTGAAAGAGATGGTGGTGAGCTACCTGGAGGATAGTGGGGTGCAGGGTATCCATCAACATGGCTTCACATGGGGAGGTCATATCAGATGAACCTGATCAAGTTCTTTGATTGGGTGATGAGGGTGGTTGAACGGGGGGGCAGTGGACATGGTCTATCTGGACTTCGGGAAGGCCTTTGACACAGTGCCCCACAGAAGATTGGTTAATAAATTGGAGAGTCTAGGTGTGGGACAGATATTAACAAGGTGGGTGGAGAATGGGCTGATTTGTAGAAGCCAGAGTGTGATGATAAATGGGGTGCATTCCGGGGAGGTAGGGGTGATGAGTGGGGTATCTCGGGTCAGTGCTGGGGCCCATCCTGTTCATCATCTACATCAGTAACATAGCAGAGGGGCTGCATGGGAAGGTCTGACTTTTTGCAGACAATATGAAGAGCTGCAATAGGGTGGACACCCCAGAGGGAGTGAAGGCTATGAAGGAAGATAAAAGGTGCTGGAAGGGTGGTCAGAAACATGGTAGCTAAAATTCAACACTAAGAAATGCAAAGTGATTCACATGGGGTGGAAAACCCCACAGGTAATATACACACTGGGGTGGGAGGAAATGAATGCAACTAAGCAGGAAAAGAATCTAGGAATCATAATCACAGACAGCCTTAAAGTTGGGGCCCAATGCAGCAAGGTGGTTGGCAAAGTGAATAGAATGCTGGCATGCATATGGAGAGGGACAACTAGCAGAAGGCGGGAGGTGCTGATGCCACTGTACAAGTCCATGGTGAATCCCCACCTGGAGTACAGGGTTCAGTTCTGGAGACCTCACCTATGCAAGGACATAGATGGCATAGAGAGAGTGCAGAGAAGGGCCACTAAGATGGTGAATGGGTTAAGTGGAAAGCCATACAAAGAGAGGTTGAGAATGTTGGATTTGTAACCAATGGAGATCTGCAGGGAGAGGGGGGACATGATTGAAATATTTAAGTACACGAAGAGGATTAATAAAGGGGGGCTTATTCACAGGGAATGTAGGTGCTAAAACTAGAGAGCATGGACTGAGGGTGGAGGAGGGGCAGGTATAAGAGGAACGTGAGCAGACGTTTCTTCAAGGAGAGGGTGGTGGAACCCTGGAACAGTCTTCCACAAGAGGTGGTGAGGGCTGGAATAGTGGAAGGATTCAAAAAGACATGGGACAAACACAAAGGGTTGGCTAGGGAGCAGAGGGGGGATCACTAGGTATGGGGGCAAGTAAAGAGGGGGGAAAGGACAGACTTGCTGGGCCAGGATGGTTCTTTTTTGGCGATAAAAATCTATGAATCTATGAATCTATTAGCCCACATCATGTATCTGGTACAGAAAATGTTTGAATCCGTGCCAAAACATAATTGTGCAAACTGCAACACGATTCCATGCTACAGGAGATAAAAAAACATGTTTTGTCCAGGATTTGAAAAATGACAGCTGTGACATACATAAGGTGGGGTACCACCTCACAACAAGGGCAGGAAAACTGTCTCCGCCTAAAAGGTGAATTTGCCAAGCGACCATGAAATCACCTTTTGGGCAGAAGTTGTGTAATGACAGTCCTATTGTTAATGAGGTCGGGTCCCCAAATGAGCAAGTTGAAAATTTGGGGTCAAAATGTCAAAAAATGGCTAAGTTATGCATTAAAGTTGAAATCCCCATTGAAATACACTGAAGCACATTTACCTTAGTTTCGTATATTGCAGTCATCAGTTCCAGCAGTAAGATGTGTCTTTGATTGGAGAGTGGATCTTGAACCTGGGACCTGTTTAGGTGAGTGAGGCTGTGGGGAGGGCTGGTGGGTGCTGAGTGGAATTGTGGGGTGGGGCTGATTGTCAAGAGACCATTTTCTTTATTTTCAGGTTAGACAAAAACATAGAGGACTGTTTCTTCATTTCAGGTTCTACCTGCAATGGGAGGGTGTGTGTGTGTGGGGGGGGGGGCACTAAACACCAGGGAATATGCTGTCATAACCATCAGCAGGTAGGAGATGCCACTAGACTCCAGGGTTATACAGGGATAATGATTGGAGGGTGGGGGTGCCACTAGACACCAAGGAATATACGTGGATAATGATAGACAGGTAGTGGGTGCCACTAGACACCAGGGATAATGATCATCGGGTGAGGGGTGCCACTAGTCACCAAGATGGTGATAGTAGTAGTGAGGGAGGGGGAGGACAGCTTCTAAACAGTGAACAGTCTACTTCAGTTCCATGTCATATAGGTGATCACGAAAAGGTGATCATCGTTAGGGCTAGTATACATTGTTGAAAATCAATTTTGGCGATGTACACGCCCGGTGCACAGCAAAAGGGCACTGGGGACTAAGGTTTTTTTTTGTTTATGTGGGAACTGGGCCACCCACAACCCTCTATGGAAGGATTCTCAACTCCAGGGAGGTGCATGTCGGGGGGGTGCAAAACAGGGAAAACATTGTCAGGCCAGGCACAACAAAATGCACGCACACCCAGACCTGAACCCAGCACTCTCACAACTATAGCCTGCCACCCACCTACCACACCACAGGGCCAGCTCAGCGCCCACAGCCACACCATGCCACACAAACCTTCCCTCTCTCCCCTTCCGCCCGTTACTCAGCATGCTCATCCCCCCGTGTGTGTGTACATATAGCGACATCCTGTCGCTATATTCATGGACCCCCATCCAGTTGCCTTCCCTCCTCAGTAGCCCTGTTGACAGGCACTGCAATGGACTTGCCCTTTTTGAAAGTGCCCAGTCGTGGTCACCATTGTCTCTGGAAACCATCTGCTTCACACTGCGATTGAGGCTGTTGTTCACCAGCATGGAGAGTTGATCTCTTCTCGTCATGCATTATCGCCACTCTGCTTTCAGTTTGTTTTGGAGTCACTCCAGTACCAGAAGGAGTTCCAGTGAGAAGCAATCACCTGCGGATCTCTGTATTGCAGTAACTACCATCATCACCATCAGCACTCATTCCTTCCTTCATCAACATGCTTCCAGACTCAGTACAGATGAAACTGTAAGGATGAGGAGTAGGACAGCACTAAGGCAATGCCTACCTGATGCGGATCTGTAGTGGAGCAACTGCCAAATTGGGGATGTAATTTTGAACTGCATTTCATCAACTTGCAAGCACTGCTGCAGGGGCTGGGACTTCTGAAAGGAACAGGTGCCGGGGCTGGGACCTCAGACATGTGCAGGAGAAAGCTGCCAGACATCCTTATTTATTCAACCTTCTTCAGCAATTCCATGCCTATTCTTATCACTCTAACCCCTGCTGCTCTGTCTGAAGCTGGGCTCGCTCCTTAAGTTTGGGATCGTTTCTCAGCCCACTCTTTGCCAACACCCCTCTGCTCCTGTCTGGTGCTCCCAGGGTTTGCACCACCATGGTGTTCACGTTCACTGCCTTCTGCTGCATGCTCTCTCTGGTCCTTGGTGTGGCCCTCATCTTCTTCTCCATCTGGCATGTGAATATAAATTTTTTTCAACAGGGTAAGGCAAGGGAGGGAATCCGGTCCCAGACTTTGTGGGCAGCTGGAAAGTGAGCAGCAAGGAACTGGTTGGTCATCAATGCAATACATAAGACGTAGATGTTAGCAGAGATTTGGCCAGTTAAATACACTGTCTTGGTCATACCTCTCAACTGTCCCTGATTAAGAGGATGTCTCTCATTTTACCTGCGAATTTCCTTTTGTTCTCATACAGAGAACGTGGGAGAAATGCTCCTCTCACTAAGTTGGACACCCTGGATTTTGGGTGCCCAGAAAACATTTGTGGTTAGAATGTTTAGAAACAAACATCAGAACTAGCTCAACAGTTTAGCTAGTTTCTAATGTTTGTTTACTAATATCCCAGCATTTTAATGTATTTTTCCCATTTGTTGGTTTGTGGAAAAAATGAACAAGATGGCAGTTGGCACAGCACATAAAATGTTTAGTGCCTTGCCAATCAAGTGTCGCGAAAGCAGGAATGCGTATTTGCAGCATCACATTTTTACTTTCGCTTGCACAACGTTGTCTGAAAAACCCTACTGCTCATGCCCAGGTTAGAAAACACTAAATTTTAAAGCCTTATGTGACAACCCACTTTTCTCTTTGGACTGTAACAGTTTTCAGACAGGTGTCTGTCTTTAGGTATTCACTACCACCAGCTGGGAGGTCAGACCTGCAATTGCACAGATCAGATCCTGGTAGTGCACAGATCAAAGCCTGGTAGTGTGTCTCTTGGGTGGCAGATGCTAAACAGAGTTTGCCTCAGCCAGTGGAAACCCTACAATAACTTAGAAATAATTCAACTCACAGCCACAACTTCTTGTGCCTTAGGGCACTGCAAAGAGTCTCCATTTATCACCTTCCTTTCTCTTTTCTTTTCCAGGGTCTAGGGGGCTTGTTCATCTCTGCACCACTTCACAGCCCCCTGCTGTTCCTGCCTTCGCCGCGAGACAAGTTTGTCCACCTGAGGTATGGAGGAAAGCGCTGTTTAAATTAGGCTTCCCAGCTTTGAATTTTTACGCCTTTTGGGCAGCTGCCAGTGCTATGAGAACTGATTCATGCTGACACCTTGGGAGCTGCTGTTGGAGCTGCTGTTTACTAAGACTGTTTTTCTTCTTAATTGCATTTTATTCAGAGTTTTCCCATGGTTGAACTCATGTGTTTGTATCTAAATCAGTGTTTCTCGATTGAATTAAATTGTCACTGTATATTCTATTCTGCTCTTCAATACTCCGTTTTCCCCCCCATCACTTCTAATCTTGTGCTTATTCTGTGTTCTCCTGTCTAAACTCATTTCTCCTGCTTGAAACTCTATCCTGTTCCTTCCGTTTTTCTCTTCACTCGTGTTTCTTTTTACTTATTTATATCTCTCTCTCTCTCTCAGCTCTGAACTGCAACCCCCATCCCCCTGTGGCCACTGTTAAACCTGCCTCTGTCCCTCCCCTTGTTAGCTCCTTTTGTTCACTGTCCCTCTCCCCTAAGCCACCTTCTAAATTTAACTCTCCTTCTCTCACTTTTCCCTTGAGACTTCTTGTGCCTTAGGGCACTGCAAAGAGTCTCATACGAACATTCGAACATGAGGCAAGTTTAGCTGCCTGAGGTACAGAGGAAAGCTACGCTGTTTAAATAAGGCTTCCCAGTTTTGAATTTTAGTGCCTTTTGGGCAGCCGGCAGCACTACGAGAACTGTTTCATGCTGGCACCTTGGGAGATGCTGTTGGAGTTGTTGCTTACTAAGACTGTTTTTCATCTTAATTGCATTTTATTGAGAGTTTTCACATGGTTGAACTCGTGTTTATATCTAAATCAGTGTTTCCTCTGATTGAATTCAATTGTGCCACTGTATATTCTACTCTGCTCTTCAATACTCCGTTTTTTGCCCACCCCACCCCTCCTAGGCCACCTTAAATGCTTGCTGTCTCCACCCACATTCCTTATACATACTCCCCACTGGTCCACCATACTGGCACACGTGGTACACAGGGTTAAACTTACTAAGTACCTGCTACCCCATTAGCAGGTTATACAGCTCCTTCACTAGATGGTGTATTCTTAAGCAAGCATCCTTCACTTTCTACTTCCCTACTACAGGCTATTCAGGTGGATACCTGAGGGAGCTTTATTTTAAACATTGCACCCCTTCTCCTCAGTAGCAAAGCAATTCTGTTTAGCTACAGCCCCTTGTTGTAGTCTACTGCCTACCAAAGTTTGCCCCCCCCGCTGCTCCTTGACTCAAAGGATGTTTCCTCTCTACCCAAATCCCTCTCCCTTCTACCTCCTCCCCCAACCTCATTTCTTACCCTCTTCCTACCAGCCCCTCCTGCTTTTGCCAGCCCAGGGCCCTATAACTCCAAATCCATCAAAACCCACTGTCTCCAGGCCCCAACTTATATTCATGCTGTTACTCCTGCCCCCCCCAATGTATTCTGGTCTCATTCCCTCATCATTCCACATGCATCCCTACTAACTTTACCAAATTTCCTTGCTGTTCTCTATCTCCTGCTTCCTCACTATCAGGGCCCCTACTTTTCAGCGGCACAGTGGGACCAAGTTCTGCGGCAAGACTACCATTTGCTGCAGAACTTCTGCGGCAGTGGTTTGTAATTTCTGCGGAAGTTCTGCGGCACTAACAAACTACCACATCACAGTGACAGCTTGTCATCCTGACTTCACTTTAATGGCAGTTTTAATAGCAATCAGGATGGTGGAAAGCACAGTAACACTAGTTAAAAAAATAACAGACTTATAAAAATAATTTTATGCCTAAAAAAGCAAAACAAATGTTTCTTCCTTAAGGTCCTAGCCTGTTGCACAAATGACATATGCAGAGGGGATCTTATGTGATAAATAAGGTATTTCTATATGCATGCTATCTATCTCACTAATGAGGTTTCCACTGTCTATCACATATATTTGTATGTGCTTTCTACATCACTCATGAGGTTCCCACTGTGTATCACTTATATGTTTATATGCAGTCTGTAATATACATACAAGTGTGTGTGTGTGTGTGTGTGTGTGTGGTGAGAGAGACAGAGATACTATATATGCGTGTGTGTGCATGTGTGTGTATGTGTATACATATATATATATATATACACACACACATATATATATATATATATTTTTTTTTTAATTTCTGTGAACTTGCATCCTCATTCATACAGGTCCCATTAGAAATGGAATAGAGGAGTTATTGCAAAACTCATTTTTGATGTCAACCTGCTTTCCCTGACACACTGCGTAACACCATCAGGCCATGACATGCATGTAAACCAATTGTGAGATAGAGCTCTCCAGACCAGCACAATGGGTCCACTATGTGACAGAACACTGCACCATACCTTCCCAGGCTCCGAGCATTGATGTGTTCCACCAATCCTTGTGCTGCCCACCCAGCTCCCAGAGCTAATCTCTGAACCTGAGTTACCGACATGGAAACACAGCATGCTACCCTCTGGCCCAGCTTCTGTCCCTGCATGCAACATTCCTCCATAACGTTTAGGTAATTCTATCAACCAATGACAATATGTAATCAATAATCCTGGCAAAAATGCGTACAGTGCAATTATTTATTTAACAGGTCTATTCTTTCAAAAGGTCTACACATTGTTATATTCCACTTTTCTGGGCATAATTACTTTTTTTTCTTAAAAATGACAGTTAAATTCATTTTACCAGTTATTCATTTCAGATGGCATCTCTATACCTTAAAGGCACAAATAGGTTTGTACAAAGTGAGGTATGGACTTAACAGGTCTGTGCTATTGACAAGGTTTTGTTTAAGTTAGCCCTAGTGCAATAATGTAAGACTGAAAATTGTATTAGGATGTAGTGAAGGTTGAGCAAATATCAGCATGCTTGATGTGCTTTGACACCATCTCTGGCAGTGGGAGCTGTGGTAGATAAGTGACTGTTCATTTCTGTTGCAGATTGCAGCCATTTCATTAGCTAATGTATGTTGTAATAGCAATGATAACATCACATTCTGAGCATATAGGGGTTTAGGATATAAAAAGAGGAAGGGAACCAGATTCTATGGAAAAACAGAAATATTAATAAAAAATCAACAAGAATAGTGAATTCTGCGGCACCGCAGAAGTTCTGCGGTAGATTGCAATTTCTGTGCAAAATTCTGCAGCCGCAGAATTCAAGGGGCCTTGCTCACTATACCATTCCCTTCTACCTCAATCACTCAGCCTCCAAGCCCCATCACTCCAAATCCATGAAGCTACACTTTCTCATCCTGGCTTTACTATTACTCACCTCAGTTCTGCTACTTCTTTCACCCCTGCCATCTCCCCCACTGCCGCTGCCCATACCCCTCATAAAGGGTTTCAAGGTATTACACTTAAATATTCATAGCCTACTTCAAAAAAATAGACATCCTGCAAGCCATTGTTTTTGCCATGAAGCCAAACATTCCAATTATAACAGAAACATGACTAAAGAGGACAATTTCTGACCACTCCGTCTCCATCCCCGGTTACTCTATCCTAAGGCTAGACAGAGCAGGCAGGGGTGGTGGAGTGGCGATGTATATCTGCGCCTCCCTCCAATACTTCCCAGTCTTCTCCTCCTCCAACCCAGCAACCCATGATGCCTTAGCCATCAATGTATCCCTCCCTTTCTCACTCCCTATCTTTGTAGCTGGTATCTATTGCCATCCAAATGTCCAAACCGCTATCTCCCTTGATCTCCTAACTTCCATTACTTCCCTCTCTCAATCTGGTGAGCTTTACATCCTTGGTGACTTCAAATTAAATTGGCTGTCCCCAACAACATCATCCACAAGAAATTCTATCAGTGCCCTCAGCCTCACACTACTAATTACAGAGCCCACCTGCCCTTCACAAGACTCAAAACCACTACTGACTTGATTGGGCCCTAACTTCCCACCCCCATAGAATCATTGCCTCTGGCATCCTTCTGGATACTTTCAGTGACCACAACCTGGTTTTCATGGTCATAAAAGTTCACAGCCCTAAAGCCCCACAAAAAAACCTACAAATACAGACTTATAAATCCCTTGAATTGGAATCTCTCCTGCATAGCCTTGCCCTCTCAGACTGGTCTCTTCTAGCAAGCACCTCCTCGGTTGATAAAGCCCTAATCTATTTTGAAGACATCCTCCTGGCAAATTGGAATGCCTTTGCATCCCTAAAACAAACAAGGGTTAGAGGTCATCATCTCCCATGGATTACCCCTGAATTACTAGCCTGCCACAGAGCCAGAGATCGGGCCTGGAAATGGGACAAAGTCTCCCAGCTTCCAAATGACCTTCTTATTTACCAAAAACTCTGTAATGCCTGCACCTGGGCTACCAGGCTAGCCAAAACAGAGTACTTCAAATCTACCTTTGAGACTAACATCAACTCCCCCTCCAAGTTCTGGAGAGTGGTCCATGCCCTCTTTACCCATCCATCCTGTCCACCCACCCCTATACTTAAGATAAACACCACCCTTGTTGCTGATCCAGTTACGATAGCTACTGAATTCAACTCCTATTACATCACTTGTGCTGATGCACTACTCCAATCCCTCCCAAACTATGCCCCCCTCTCCCCTTCCTATTGCCTGAGAATGACCTCTCCCTCTGATTACCCCTTCTCCTTCACTACTGTCTCCCCAAATGACACCCTAAATGTCCTGGTAGTGTTCACCCTTCACAAGGTTCCTTCCTGGATGACCTTGACCCTAAACTACTATCCCTCTCAGCTCCAGCCATCTCCTACCCGCTCTCTATTATCCTAAACCTCTCTTTCTCAACCATCTCAGTACCTTCTCCATGAAAACACGCAGTGGTTCTTCACCTCCCCAAAGGCAGATACCCTACCTCCCCTGGCAACAACCTCCCCATCTCTCTTCTCCCTACCCTTGCCAAACTTCAGGAACACCTAGCCCTCTCCCAGCTCACCACTTACCTCAATGACTTCTCCTTCTTCTCCCCTTATCAATCTGACTTCAGGGAAAAATCACTCCACCACCACCTCCCTTGTTTGGCTCACTGATTCTATCCTTTTGGGAATAGACAATTGCCAAATCACCTCAGCCATTTCTGTCGATCTGGCCAAAGCCATCGACGCAGTCTCCCACTCCCTTATCCTTGACATCCTATCAACAGCTAGGCTATCCCCCTTAGCCACAGACTGGTTCAAGGCATGCCTCACTGGCAGAAGCCAATCAGTCAAGATCTCTGATGCAGTTTCCCTACCCCTCCCTATAAGAACTGGCATCCCCCAGGGATCAGTATTAGGCCCCATACTATTCTCTGTTTTTCTAAATGATCTACCATCCACCTGCTCTCCCTTCTTCTCCATTCACATGTACACTGATGATACAGTCTTGGATGTATCTGGCTCCTGCCCCAATGAGGTTGCATCCAACTTGCAGCAGGACTTTGACAAAGTTCAGCATTGGTTTTTAAACCACCAACTATCTCTCAATGGCAAAAAACTGTCTCCATGACCTTCGGCACCCGGCAGAGACTTACCAGGTTTCCCTCTCTACCCTCCTTCCACAACCTTGATTGGACTTTACTTGAGGACACATCCTCCTTCAGGTATATAGGTGTCTGGGTGGACCAACACCTGAACTTCTCTGGTCATATAGATGCCATTCAGAAAAAATTGCGTCCCAAGCTCAGCGCCTTATTCAGGAACCATTTCTGCACCCCACCCGCAGCTAGGTGTGGGATTGTCCAGAAGATGATCTACCTATCTTCTACTATTGTGACGTAGTCTACGGTGTTGCCCCTAAGTCCTCCCTGGCCAGACTAGATACACTCTTCAACTCCTTTTGCCATTTTGCCCTTAACGCCCCCCTCCACACTCATCATTGTGATCTCTACCATGCCCTTTCCTTTCCTTCCCTGACAAGCCGACGTCTCTCTCACTGCGCAAAATTCACCTCCAAGCACTGGCTGGGTGAACTTTCCTCCTATTTCTCCCCTGCCTTTACAACCACTTCCCCTCCTTTCCACTCCCTAAAATCTACTGACTCATGAACCTTGGTGGTCCCACGCCACTTCACTCATATTGGCCAATTGGGCTATTCTTATTGCCTCCCAAAAATCTAGAATTCACTTCCCCCTCAAATTCGCTACTCATCCTCTTGCTACTCCATTAACTCTGCCCTCAAAAACTTCCTTGCCCCTTCCTGTGCCTGCCATGACCCTCCCTAATCCCCCCACCATCTCCCCTAAGCACATATTACCATATGCCTACTCCCCACCACTCCTACTTCCCTCTAATCATGCTGCTCCTAGTCCCCTACTCTCTGGCTTCCTAAAGTGTTCCTCCTCCTTCTTTCTGTACCCTTAATCTATCTTCTGCCTGTGAACTCGATCACTGCCTTGTGCAGGCAGGATCCAGAGTGCACGGTGGACAACAACTTTCCCCCTTTTCCAGTGTTTCTACTTTTACTGCACCTCCTCAGTCACTGCTAGATCACTGCCTTGTGCAGGCAGGGTCACCCAGCACACTGGTGAGGTACTACCTCACCCATTATAGTTGACCTCTGCTACACCGTTCCACAACATCCCTTCCCCAACACCCCCCTCTCTCGCATCACTATATATAAATAACTCTCATCGCCTATAACCTGTGTCCTACCAGTAGGGCTGTCCACCACTCTGCCCAGAAAGGGATAACAGGACGCTGTTGAATTTCAACTCCCCCCTTTCCCACCCTTGGATACCCCCCCACCTACAATACCTCTCTCTCCACACCCTGCCACATTCTAACTCTCCTCTCCTTCCCATCCCCCCTTCGAGTTAACATAGCCTAACACTGGCCAACCCCTACACTCAATTGGGCATTTATAACCTACCCTATACCCTTCTTATATGCACTTTAGTCCACCCTCTTGTCTCTGTTTGCCTTGAAAATCATGTTCTGTCTGCATCTCTCCATAAATCTCTTTTCCCTTCTTTCATTCTGCCCTCTGCAATTTTTCGTTCCCTCCTTCCATTCTTCCTCTCTTTACTCCAATCACTGTAAATCTTGAATATCTATGTTACACTAATGGCTAACAATTACTATTGTGTCACCTTACCATCTAGTGCTACATACTGTCGTCAACTTATTATATGTATTCCAGTGTTACCAGCTGTCACCAACTGTTGCCAAATTGCTATATGTGTCTTCATATCTACAATAGTTAACTGTTGCATTGTTAGCCAACATGATCCACCTGTAATCCCTGCTGCTTTCATTGTATGCAAGTAAGCAAATTGTATTCCAACATTGTAACATTTCTCTGTATTCTATCTCATTGTTCCCTACCCCCAAGGTCACACCAGGAGACGAGCAACTTGTTGTTCATTGTGCTTTCCTGGTGAAACATTTCAATAAATAAATAAAACAACTGTTGTGAAAATAAATAACTCTTTACTTAACAAAAGGTCAAAGCTTGTATTACATGATATATATATATATATATATGTTTAACACAAGAGAATAATACTTTTACAAGAAAAGTAAACAAATGTTTTTAAATAACAGATGGCAAAAGAAAAAGGCTATTACTGAGATATGCTATTATTATTCTTACCCTTCCCTATCCATCAAGAGAAACTGGACCCTATGCTATCTGCCAGCTCCCGCAGACATAGCTAGAAGGGTAGGCTCCTATCTTGGCCTCTCAGATTTAACTTCCCACAGCAACTCCAAGAGCAAAACACTGCCCTTATAGCTGTCTTTCAGCATCTTATATTCTCTCTTGAGAATAGGTGATTCTTGGTCCCCCTTTGAATGCACCAACCATTTACCATATATGTATTTAATTGTCCCAGTCAGATTAAACACCTATCAGTGTCCAATTGTATTCATTTTTAACCTTAAGTTTATATCTGAGTGATCCAATCCCTTTAAACTGTGAGTCTGTGTGCATATGTCCACTCCCCTTCTTGGTCACTGTGTCTGAGATTTATTACTCAGCCCTTATCTCAGTGCTGGTGGACAGTGAAATCCCAGTGTGTGTGTGTTTTTTTTCCAGACTGCTAAAAAAATACCAGCCTAAAATCCAAGCCATTAACTCCTTCCTTCACATTTCTGTCTCGTCCCCCCAAGGTGATGAAGGCGTGTCATTTGGGCCACCCCAAGTGACACAGCCTTTCATGCAAATGCTGGGAAGTGCCCAAAGTATCTAGCACTGCTATTAGACCTGCCTAGATAGCTCATCCGTATTGTCATCTTGTTTACCACTGCGGTGCTGGATGGTCATGTTGTATGCCTGCAATACCAAGCTCCAGCGTAGTAGTTTTCTATTTTGCCCACTTGATCTATGAAGCCAGATCAGGGGATTATGATCTGTGACCACAGTAAATTCTCTCCCATATAGGTAAGGCTGCAGCTTCTGAAGTTCCCACACTATTCCCAAGCATTCCTTCTTGATTGTGGCATAGGCCTCCTCTCTGGGCAGAAACCTTCAGCTGAGGTACACGACCGGGTGCTCCTCCTCCTGCTGGGTAACCTGGCTCAGCATGACACGCAGCCCATGGTCTGAGCTGTCCACATGGACAATCAACTTTAGACTGTAATTGGGGCTGGCCAAAACAGCCGGGCCGCTTAAGGCCTTCTTTAGCTCCTGAAAAGTGACCTCACACCTCTCTGTCCACTGCACCTTATCTGGCTTTCCTTTCCTGGTTAGGTCTGTCAGGGGCTTAGCCAGATCACTATAGTGAGGAACACACCTCTGGTAGTACCCTGCTGTCCCCAGAAATGCCCTTACCTGTTTCTTGGTGGTAAGTGTGGGCCAGGCCAGGATGGCATCGATCTTGGCAGACTCTGGGCAGATGCGTCCACTACCCACCCAGTTCCCAAGGTAGGATATTTCTGCCATACCTATCTGGCATTTTTCCTTTTTTTTACAGTTCTTTTTCACTCTGGATCACGGTCCGAGGGGCCTCTCTCAGGCATCCAGCTGGATCCTGACCAGCTCAAAATCCACCTGTCAGCATCTCCTCTTTCCTCCCCCATCACCTCACAGCTGGCACCCCCAGCTTGACCCCTCCAGGGTGGGGCTGCCCTTCCTCTCTGGGCACCCTTGCATACAAAGACTCCAGCTGCGGGTGCGGGCTCAGGACAGAGGAACATGTGAGGCCTGACATGACAGGCCCAGCTGAGGGCATGGGGGATGGTGCCATTGCCTACCCAAGGACCGGGTTTTTCCTGTGTTTTGTGTTCACTTCCCCCCTCCCTAGGTGTTACACATGCCCCAACACACTGGAGCACGGCAACCCTGCCTGCATTGGCCATGCTATGTGCTGCCTGGCATGCTGCAGCACTCCTCGGTCTCCTCGGGCCATCCCCCCCTCCATCCTGGGGAGGAGAGAACCATAAGGGCAGTCAATACTCAACCCTCCTCACCGACCCCCGGCACCTGAGTTCGCTCCTGAACCCAGGTCACCAGTGCTGTGTGAGGTGTGCATCCAGCACCTCAACCCTCAGCGCCACTGGGCTGGCCACACTTTTCTACCTTGACTATCAGACCTGTGTTCTTCAGCCTGTGGAACACATCCCGTACATTCTTAATGTGCTCCGCCCAGGTCTGGCTGTATATGGCTATGTCATCCATATATGCGATTGCAAACTCACCTGCCCCATACAAAATGTGATCCACAAGCTGTTGAAAGATGGCAGATGCTTTCTTCAATTCTAAATGGCACTACCTTGAATTTGTATAAGCCAAATGGAGTGATGAAAGCTGATCTCTCCCTGGCTGCAGGGGTCAGAGGTGCCTGCCAGTAGCCCTTTGTCATGTCTATTGAGGTCATATACTTGGCTCTCCCAAGTCGCTCCAGGGTCTCGTCTGTTCTGGGCATGGGATAGGCATCAGACTACATGTAGCTATTACGCCTCCGATAGTCTATGCAGAATTGTATGGTACCATCCATCTTGGGGATCAATACCACGTGCGAGGTCCAGGGACTACTAGATTCCTGGATTACTCCAAGTTCCAGCATCTCCTTTAGCTCCTCTTTCATGGTCTGCTTAACCTGCTTGAGTATCCTGTAGGGAGACTGTTTAAGAGGCACCTGGGTCCCAGTATCTATGTGGTGCTCTGTCATCGTTGTGTACACCAGTTTCCCTGTAAACATGTCCTCAGATTCTCTCAGCAGACCCCAAATCTCCTGCACCTGGGCTGGTGTCAGCTGTTCAGAGAGGTAAAGTTGTCCACGGAGGATACGACCCTGCCTCCCCGAGCAGATCCACCAGAGGAGCCACCTCAGTTTCCTCTTCTGGGGTGCTGCACACATTAAGGACCAATTCCTCCCTATCATAGTAAGGCTTCAGCATGTTAACATGATACACTTTTTGCCAGCATTTCCTGCCCGGTAGCTCTAGCATGTGTAAGCCCCCCAATGTGGACTTACCTGCTGTCGAGCCCTCATGGCTCTGATGTTCTTCCCTCGGCACTGTTTGTTCCTGGGGCTGTGGTGGGAGTAATGCCTTGTGACCCCCTATTGCGGCATGCAGCCATTTTCTCCTGGTGTCTTGGCCCATTTTGGGCCCAGTTGAGTGCCGGAGTGATGGTTTCTGCCACTGGCTGTGAAGGTGTGTGGTGTCGGGTCCGGTAAAGGACAAGACTGGGCTCAGGGACCAGAAATGTAAATAAATATTTTATTTTAAAGATGGCAGTCTGGTGCACAATAAGCATGCACAGATACTGCGGGGGACTGCAAATTAAAGGAGCCATGGCTCCATTCTGATTTTGGCCACGCGGCCGATGAAAAAAACTCTGTGTCCCTGGCTCCAGAGGCAGGAATGGAGCCAGGGAACATTAGCTGGTTAGACTGGAAGATTTCCAATCACTGCAATGGGAATGTGGCAGCTCTATTAAGGACAAAAACATTTAAACTAAAGGGCTGTGCTGGTCAGAGTACTCCCAGCACAAGATGGCAATCTCCATAAAAAACTGCAAACTGGGGCTGCTGGGAAAATACCCAGAGGCAGCCTGGAGGTCACATGGGGCACTGCAGCCAGTGAGAGGGAGGCTGTGCAGGGGAAATAAAAGGCAGGTTCTGGTGCAAAAAGAGGGGAGAGATTTAAAGAGGAAGTCCAGAGTAGCAGCTGAGTGGAATGGGGAAAGAGACTGCCACAAAGAAACCCACATCTGCCTGGCTGTGGGCTCCCTGGCTACCCACACTTTAAGTTGAGTGCAGGAGGGGAAACAGCAGCTCTGTGGGACTGCATGCAGATGAGTCCCATTGTAAGCTCAGGCAGCGGGACCAACTGGACTCAAAAGTACAGTAGATTGTGAGCTTGAGTGAGCCACGGGGGCCCCATGGGTTAAAATGAGCAGGAACAGGGAAGTTCAGCCAGGGGAGAGATCTGGAAGTCAGGCTGCCCTAGTCATGCCTGTGAGAGGGGTAGTGTTATTCAGGAGGGGTGAGGGAAGCGTGCCAAGTTGTTCCCCAGGCTGAAGGAGCAGATGCCCCAGAGCAAGAGGATGAACAGGCCTAACTGAGCGAACACTGTCTATAAAGGCTTGTGGGCAAAGTTGGAAAGGCCAGGCAGGTGAAGATCATCATGCCACAAAACCCTCCCAGCTCTAGCTGTCCACCAGTGGTGTACCCTCAAACGGAGAACCTCCGAGGTGTCTGGCAACTCATCAGGAAGAGAGTCCCATCCAGTGACCCGCAGGAGAACTGTGAGTACCCCGAGCCATGGCTCTGAGGAGTTATTGGCCAGTTAGTTAGGGTCTGGGACTAAGCCCCCCCCAACCACAATGAAGGTGATGCCAAGATTGGGAAGACTCGAACTTAAGTACAAGTTAATTCTGTGTTATCTGGGACCCAACAAAAGACCCCAAGCCTGCATCTTAGAGCTGTAAGTTACCCACTGTACAGGGGCAATTTGAGTGCACCCAAAGGGGGAAGAGGGGTTTGCTACTGGGACAGTACTGTATATGTGAAAGTATGAAGTGATTGACCTTGCCCTCCAAGTGTTGTACCCTAAATAAAACAGTGTGGTTTTCCATTTATTTATTGTTCTTTGTAGTTATTTGAAAAGTGTTATTGAGGAGTGGGGGCAACAGTAGGGAAACTGTGTTTGAGGGATAATCCTTGCCAAGGCAGCTCAATTGTTTCCTGGGGGGGGTGGCAACCTGTTCTTTGTCTGCAGGAGTCCTTGGCACTACCCCAGGTAGGGGCACCATGCTACAAATGCCACCACTGCTAGAACTCAGGCCAGGCCCTTCAGAGGTGTATGCTGAATACCCCAAAGGCCCCAGAATAGCCCAGGTGGGTTTAGGGGTTGTTACACATGTAAGTGACATCACTAACTTCTTGGACAATGGAGAATGGCACCTCCCATGCTGCCTGTAGTTTATTCTATTGGACAGAGATGAGTGCCATCACTCACTGTCCCACCTAGTATTCTCTGGCTCGGGCCCTGCAGTCAAACCAGACTTTCTGCTGCTGTTGTGCAGTGACCAAGTGCTCCTGAGTAAGCCCCATGAGCTTCTTAAGGTGGGTCCTGAAGTTCAGCACATACTCCACAACAGACTCCATTTGGGAGGCATGGTCATGCTCCCATTCATCCCGAAACAAATCAAGGGGCCCCCTCACCCTATGGCCAAACAGGAGCTTGAAAGTTGAGAACCCTGTGGACCACTGAGGGATTTTTCTGTATACACAATAGGAGAGGAGGCAAATATTTGTCCCAGTCCCTCTTATGCTGGTCAGCAAAAGTCCTTAGTATGGTCTTAAGGGTTGAATTAAATCGCTCCACCAGACCATTAGTTTAGGGGTGGTATGGGGAGGTTTTGAGCTGCTTTACACCACACTTCTCCCACAAACTATTCATTAAAGCTGGCATGAAACTGGCACCCTGATCTGTCAGTATCTCCTGTGGATAGCCCACCCTGCTAAATATTCCCAACAATGCTTCATCCACAGTTTCCACCTCAAAGCATGATAGGGCAAAAGCCTCTGAGTACCTTGTGGCATAATCAACTACCACCAGGATATATCACTTGCCGGTGTGACTTGGGGTGCTTAATGGCCCCACTATATCCACAGCTACCCTCTTGAAGGGTTCATCAATAATGGACAGGGGCACCAAAGCTGCCTTGGCCTTGTCCCCCAATTTCCCCACCCTCTGGCACTGTAGTATTTTGCCACATCTATGCCAATACCAGTCAGAAGAAATTGGTGGTCAGCCACTTTTTCATGCACCTCACACCAAGGTGGCCTGAAAAAGGGATGTCATGGGCAAAGACCAAAAGCTGCTGGTGGTGAACCTTAGGGACTATCAACTGCTGAAACACCTCACCATCTAGCCCTTCCTCTGTTGTACATTCTCTGTACAGCAGCCCACTGTCCCAGTAAACTGACTCTTAACCCCTCTGAGGACCCTCAGCCCTATTAGCTATTCCCCTCAGTTTTTGTAAGGTAGGATCAGTCCGCTGTGCAGTGCTCAGCTCCCCTCGTCTGACCTTTCCCAGCGCCCCTTCAGAAGGAAGTCCTTTAGGCTCCTTAATTTGTGACTGGGTTTCAGGACTGCTGCTTCTAACCAGCTCCTCCACTGTGCTAGCCACTTTCTCAGCTGCTAAGGAAGGGGCTGGACCATGTTGAGTCACCTCCTCTTCACCCTCAGAAGCTTGCCCTTTTGCCTGGCTATGGATTACAAACTACACCAGAGATTCCCTGTGATCAAAATCATTTCCCATGATCACATTAACAGGGAGGTCCTCTACCACCCCCACCTCCTTTTCTCTGTGGCCCCTTCCCAGCTCAGGAAGACTCATGCCATTGGTATTTGAACTACTGGCCCTGTGACTCTCTGGATCTTTGAGTATTTCCCTGGCAACATCTGCTCCAGCTGAATTAGATCCTGCCTCACCAGGGAGATGTAAGCACCTGTGTCCCTCAGTCCCAGGGTTACTGTTCCATTAACTACAATGGGGTGCATATTCACATCAGAGAAGAGTGGTTCTTCAGGCTGCACACACCCCACCAACAGACCAGTGCTGTTTTGATCACCCCCTCCTGCAGGCCTTTGCCCCTTAAACATTTTCTGAGGGCAGTTATATCTCAAATGCCCCACTTGATTGCAAATATAACATTTCTTGAGTCCTGTCTCTTGGGTCCCTTTAGAATCAGAGGGTTCTGCTTTGGGTTCAGGTGCAGCCTGGTTTCCTTTGGGCTGCCCTTCATGGGACCCCTTAGAACCACGTGCTGCCCTCCCACCATGAGACTTACGCTGTGTGTATGGCCTGCTAGCCTTGTACATTCAGAGCTTGCTGCCACCTCCTTTGAGGAGGTGCATGCTCTGTCTAGGAGCCACATATGCATATCCTCAGATACAATTTTAAGAAATTGTTCCCTCACAAACAAATCTTTGATTAGTTTCACAGTGTCTGCTTTGCTTCATCCACCCTCCTGTCAAGGTAAGTACACAATTGAACCTGCAATTTCACATAACTGTCTTCTGGGTTTTTCTTTAACTCCCTACATTTCCTTCTTTAAGCCTCAAGAGTTAATTCAAAACATTTAAACAACACTGTTTTAACCTTATCATAATCAACATAGTCTTCATCACTCATTTTAGTAAATGCCTGCAAAGCCCTCCCTGTAAGTAAAGGTGTGAGGTAAATTGACCACAAAGCCATTGCCAATTGAAATTGCTCACATACTCTCCAAATTACCTTAAAAATAGATCAAGATCATCTCCCTCTCTAAACCGAGGAAAAGATTTAGAATTAATTTTGGCTTCATGAGGAAAACTCACACCACCATTATTTACATTTTGATGATTGCGAAGGGTCATCATCTCCTTCTTGTGCTGTTGCCTAAGGACTTCACACTGTTGTCTTTGGATTTCATGCTGTTGTCTCTGGATTTCATGCTGTTGTTCTTTTTCTGTTTCCTAACATTCTTTTTCTCTGTCCGACAGTCTTTTTTCTTCTAGTTCTTTCTCTGCTTCATGTCTTCTTGTCTCTGCTTCTACTTCTAGTCTTCTTGTCACAAAGTCCAGCTTCTTTGCCTCCAGCTCCTTGTCTCACAGCAACAGCTGCAGTCACAGGGCATCAAGCTGGTTTGGGGGGTCTGCTACATCAGCTCCTGACTCACCCCCAGGGACCGTCTGCTTCTGGTCATGTGCCACAAGGGCAGCTATGAGGTCTGTCTTTTTCTTCTGTTTTAGTCCTTCAAGCTGAATCCCCTTTTCCTGGCACTTTTCACAAAACTGTTGCATAGTAAGTGAGTCATAACCCATGGAGCTAATTCTCTCAACCTACACTACACTGTGCTAACTAGAAATGAAAAAAAAAACTGTTGTACAAGTGTCCTCTGTTATACATCCTGCTTTGTAACTGCTAAGGTAAAAGTTCCACTGGCAAATCTGTATTTCAGTGTGATAAAAAGTCTGCAGTCACCCCACCACTACCAGCCAATTTGTGACAACCCACCTCCCTCTTTGGGCTGTAACAGCTTTCAGATAGGTGTTTGTCTTTGGGTATTCGGTGCCAACAGCTGAGTTCACCCATCATCAGACTCCCACTCACACAGAACTGGGAGGTCAAACCTCCAGTTGCACAGATCAAAGCCTGGTAGTGTGTCTCTCGGGGATGATGCAAAACAGAGTTTGCCTCAGCCAGTGGAAACCCTACAATACCTTAGAAATAATTCAACTTACAGCCACAAATGTTGAGTAAATAAATAGCTCAGAAGGTCAAAGGTTGGATTACAGGATATATATATATATATATATGTTTAACACAAAAGAATAACACTGTTACAGGAAAAGTAAACAAACATTTTTAAATAACAGTTGACAAAAGAAAAAAGGCTATTACTGAGATACTGTGTGCAATTATTATTCTTACCCTTCCCTATCCTTCAAGAGAAACTGGACCCTATGCTATCTGCCAGCTCCCATGGACATAGCTAGAAGGGTAGGCTCCAATCTTGGCCTCTTGGATATAACTTCCCCTATCAACTCCAAGAGCAACAACAGCCCTTATAACTGTCTTTCAACATCTTATTCTCACTGGGACACCTAACAAATATAGCATGTTTGATTTTTATCAGGCATCATATCAACAAAGGGGTAGTGGAACTAAGAATGCATCAAGCGAAAATCAGTGTTGTAAGGGCTAATAAAACTAACAATGCACCAGACATAGTGATATAGAGAAAAATACCCCTGAAAATTAAAGATGGCATCTTTGTTATTATAAACTGAAAAGCCCTGTAACTAAGTTTGAAACCAATAAAGGAAACCCTGAATCAGCCACATCTAATAAGTATGCTGATATAAATCCAAATAAGGAAGAAAAAAAAACCCTATATCGACAAATCTCCTTTAAATTAGAATCTAAATTAAGCCCTTTAGCCAAAGTACCAAAATAGTAAAATGCTAAACTATTCATAAAAAGCTACAAATCCCAATATGACAGTATCTAGTAAATATGATGAAAATAAAGCTGGGGGGGGGGCATTCCAGAAGGTTACAGGAGTTGAAACATTCATGTCCAACTATCTTCGTTAGCTTGCCTGAAAAGAACAAGAAACAGGCAAGGAAAGGACAATAAGGATGAAAAGAGAAAAAACTGCCAAAAAAAAAGGAAGAAAATAAAATGGAAACACCATGCACGTAAGAACCAGACCAACGAGAATGCCATAGTATCCAAAATAAAAAGAAGATCATAGGCAAAGGTAGGGAGGAACAACTCACAACTCAAAAAGAGGAAATAAAGAAAAAATGTATAAAGGAACTAGAAGGAGAGGGCAGATCCATAGACACTCAAAATGTAAAAAAAAAAAACAATCAACATCCTAATAACGAAATGATCAAGAGACATTAAGGAATAACAAAAGAAGTGAAGATGAAAGAGAACAAGAGCCAAAAAGAAGGGTTGATGGGGGAGATGCACACTGGGCAGCAGCACAATCACAAGGAACATAAGAACTGATCACAGTGAACCTCTAAAATATGAGAGCCAACATCCAGAGAGCACAATCTAAAGCAATGGCAGCTGATGAAATAAGGCAGTAAATCCCAGTGAAGCAAGTCTTAAGAGGTCACTCTTGATCACGTAGGATTCTCCCAATGATATAACTGTAGCATGGCTCGGATCTTCTGGAGCGAAGCTTCTGTGCATCTTTTCTAACTGGAGGGAGAGACTCTGAACCACTTTTCTTTCTGAAGAGCCCTCTTGTCTCTTGCTTTAGAGGAGGCCATAAGTTCTTCTGGTTGAAGCAGTTTACAGGCAGTCAGTTCTTGAATCACTGCTTCAGGATTCTCAAACATTTTAGAGCCATCTGAAAACTGGATCCTCAGGCAGGCAGGAAAAGGGCTGGTGAATTTTGTCTGATGACCATGCAGAGTCCATAGGATCGGGGCATATGCCTTCTGTTTTGACTGTAGTACCAGAGAGTAGTCATTGTAAAAATAGATTCAGGACTTTTTATAGGTAAACTGGCTGCTTCTCCAAGCTCTTAGTAAGAGCTCTTGTTTCACCACAAAATTGTAGAAGTGAATGAGGATAGAGCAGGGACTCTGATCAGGAGAAGAGAGCTTTTGAGCAAGGGACCTGTGAGACCATTCATTCGGCAGAGGGGCCAGGCCAGTGATATTCAAAGGGATGACAGCAAATTTTGCAGATAAGGGACCATATCACCTTTCCTTCATCCCCCATCGGGACTCCATAAACCATCAGGTTATTCCTTCTCGTGCGATTCTTGAGATCTTCACATTGTTCTGTGAGATTCTGGCAGTCCAGCAGAACTTGACCGAGAACCTGTTCCAGATGATCAATATGGGCATCCAACTCAGTAGAGTGTTTTGTTAAGTCTCCCACTTTCTCCTCTAATGTTTGAAATGAATATTTGAGCTCAGTGTAGGGAGCTCGAGTCTCAGTATGAAACTCTATAAGCTCCTTTAAATTTCCAAAATATTAGGATCCATGGTAGTAGGCGCCACAGATTCAGAATCCAGCAAGGCTCATGGTGATTGCTTTGGCTGTTGCTCAGCGGTAACTGTCTTCATGGAGGGAGCTACTGAAGTAAGACTTTGCTGCTTCTTTGCTTTGCCCATAAACTATCAAAACACCTCTAAACCAAAAGCTGCTTAAAATTATCAAAGAAAGCTAACTTTACGAGGCATAAAAAGTGGCACAAAGGGGAACAAATTCACTATGCTGCCATATCAGTCCAAAGAGAAACCAGAAGTCATGTGAGACACTCTTATTTCATGAAGAGTGTCTCAAATACAGATGCCCTGGACAGGGGCACATTCTGGGACAGTTTAAAAAAAAAATTATATATATATATGTATATATTATTGATCGAGCTCGATCAATAATATGTTAATACTTCCAAGGAAAACTGCCACGGACACCACTCTCACACTTGTAAGAGTGATCTCACTTACATTTATAGGGTATCAGAACCAATCACTTTTAGTTTGCGGTTCTCATACCCTATGAATGTACATGAGACCACTCTTGCAAGCCTAAGAGTGGTTTCCTCAGTGGTATTAACATATGAGGCCTGATTCCAAGATGTATGGTGCAACCCACTGGCATATGTGAGTTGCACCTTATGCCACTATGCTGGGGACCCTGCTCCAGATTTCAGAACAGGTAGGGTCCCTGGCTCCTATGCCCAGCGACTTGCAGCATTGCCAGGGTTGCACCACAGAAAGGGAGCACCTGACTTGAGTGCCACAATCTGCCCACAATCCCAATGACAAGGCACAGCCCCCCAAGCCCCAAGACATGACTGCAAGCCCCTTTGGGCCATGAGAGGGGTGTTGGCAGCTTGTCACTGGCACCGGGAGGTGGCATCAGCACATTGAGTACCCAGGTGCTGGTGGGTGGAACCTCGGTATTCCTGAGGGGTTGAGGGTTGCTCAGTGGTGGAGGGGTCTATATGGCATAGCAGTGTGTAGATCAGGGCACTGCAGAAGGAGCAACAGGCATTTGGTCAGGATGAAAGCCCCTTATGTCAGCTCATAGCTGGTCTAACCCTGCAGTGCTGCAGGGCATCTTGGAATGACATTGCAGGGTTACGGCAGCTGCCCTTTCAGAAAAGGGCACAGCTGCTGCCATAACCCCCCTTCCACTGTGCCATAGGGGCCTTGGGCAGCATAAGTCTCCCGTGGTGCAGGCCACCAGCTCCATGGCGCAAGCCACCTCTCAGAATACCGGCCAGCAGAACCCATGGTGCAAAGTGTGATTTATGCCATATGTGTTGGTGCAAGTCGTACTGTGCCACAGCAGACCCATCTTGGATTCTGGCCCATAGTTTCCATGTCCATCTCAACCATGGAGTTCTATAATAGAATACATATATATTTTAATAACAATATAGGAGTTTGCTAAGGACATAATCTACACAGACAAATTTAAAATAGTTCTTATCAATTATGTGTAAATCAGAAACACTGACTGAGATAACTAAATATCCAGTATAGATGGAGCTATAACAGCATATGAATCAGTGTTTAAGGAAAGCTACTACTACTAGGAAAAAATGAATTTAAAGTTCATTGAAGTTCACCTTCAAGGCACAACAATATTTTAGGTTACTACTGTTAGAACTGAAGGAAGATGGATTTGATGGAACATTGGTCATATCCCATCTCACTCCATCTGGGCACATTTACACAGTCAAACCGCATTGTTCCAGACTATCTGGAAAGAGTAGAGGTGGAGTTGCACTCTATTTCAAAACCCACCTGAATATGTCCCTAATGCAATGTTCGGTTGCCTCTAACTGTGAGTTTTTACATACCCTACTTCTACTTGGAACCAAGAAGACTCACTTAATATGTGCCTACAATCCTCCTAAAGCAGGTGAACTAGGATGCTCCAAACTACTTGAGTACTCTACCTTTGCAGCTGGCCAAAATGAACTTATTATTCTTGGCTACCTCAACTGAAATTGGCTGGGGAAAAATAAAAGTGCACTTGTATCTCTAGTACATGGATTTAACATGCACCATGCAATTGAAGATCACACCAGGCTGACCCAGTCACCTGCTGCTGGAACACTTATAGACTGGATACTCACAAATTGGCCTGACAGAATTACTGCCTTAGGTGTGCTTCCTGATTCTATATGTGACCATTCCCCTGTGTTTTGCATATGGGGAACATCGGTTATTCCAGCACCCTCACCACGCTACATCACTTCCGGGATTTTTCCGCACTTGATCAATTAAGCTTTCTATATGATATCTCTTCTGTAAACTGGATCCCTATTATCCAGTCCCAAGACATTGAATCTGCTCTCATACTAACATACTAATTGCCAGCAGATTAGGCCTTATGGTCTATCGAGTCTGCTCGAACCTCAGATCCCTAGTTGGGTGCCGAGGCCCCCCCTTGTGTTCCAGAAACCCCTATCATGCAATGCCAGGTCTATTAAAAACAAGACGGCTGTTGTAGCCGATCTTGTCGGGTCATCTGACCTGGCGTGCATCACCGAGACTTGGCTGGATGAAAATGCTGGGTCAGTTTTAGCCGCAGCAGTTCCAGCTGGGTACTCGGTGATACACCGCCCGAGGCAGGATCATAGGGGCGGGGGTGTTGCCATATGTTTAAGTCAGAACTGGGCCTGGTTGAGGTACCAGCGGGAACCACCAGATCCTTTGAGTGTATTGTGGGCGAGGGTGTGGGGTGCAGGATACTTCTTGTATACCGTCCACCAGGTGACAAGAATGTTTTCCTGCAGGAAGTCGCAGACTTCATTGTCGACCTGATGTTGGGGTCCCCCAGATGGTTGGTTCTGGGGGATTTCAATGCTTGGGTCGACGATGAACTTTCTCGATTTGGTCAAGACTTCATCCAGTTGATGATATCATTGGGCTTCACACAGGTGGTTTCCTCCTCGACCCATGTTGGTGGACACTCATTGGACCTGGTGTTCCTTCTGGGGATGGGGATGTCCGACTTGGTGGTGGAATCGGTTGGATGGTCTGACCATCACTCCATTAGGTTCAGTTTTGAGGCCACCCCTGTTAGGTCTGCCCCCTTGGAGATGGTCCGATACCGCCCTTTGAGGGGTGTATCCCCAGATGACCTGATGGCGGTATTGGACCTATCAAGCCTACCGATAGATTGCTTAGATCCAGGTGACCTGGTACATGCTTATAATGAGGCAGTGACAGGGGCCCTGGATTCTATTGCACTAGTTCGTGTTCGTCCTCTTACTCCTGGCCCCAGGTCTCCCTGGTTTGATGAGACCATGAGGGAGTTGAGGAGGGTTGGACGAAGGCTGGAGAGGCGTTGGTGAAGGTCTGGTCTTGATGATGACAGGCTTAGTTTCATGGACCATTATTTGGCCTATCAATCCACAATCTCTCGTAAGAAGGCAGAGTTCCTGTCCAGAGATAGCGGCTGCACAGAATAGACCAGCTCAGCTCTTTCGACTGTGGACAGACTGTGCAATCCAGTCTGTCTTCAGCCCAGAAGAGCTTTATCTCAAGAATGGTGTGAGGAGCTTGCTCTCTTCTTTGCAGATAAGGTTGTCAAAATCAGATCGGATATTCGCTCTTCCCTCCCCAATGGGAGCGACGGTGGTCATCAGGAGATGCTGAACACCCAGTTTAGATGGTCTGACTTCAGCCTTCCCACAATCGATGATGTTGTGATGATCATTGGAGCGCTGCGACCGACTAGCTGTGATTTGGACCCTGGCCCCACACGCCTTTTAGTGGATTGTGTGGATAAGATCGGCCTAGTCCTAGCTTTGATCATCTGAAGTCTTTGGAGAGGGGGATTTTTCCAGATCCCCTTAAAGAGGCTATAGTTTAGCCTCTATTAAAGAAATCCTCCTTAGATCCAGATTGTCTAGCAAATTACAGACCAGTCTCTAACCCTTACCCTTTGTGGGTAAAGTTATTGAGAAAGTGGTCGCAGTGCAGTTGGAGGATCATCTGACCAACAACAATATCTACGATTCTCTCCAGTCTGGATTTAGGAAAAGGCATAGTACCTAGACAGCGCTTGTACGGGTACTAAATGACCTCCTAATAGTGAGAGATCGTAGGACCCGATCCATCTTGGTACTACTTGATCTCTCTGCAGCGTTTGACACCGTTGACCATGGTGTGCTGTTAGAGCGTTTGCGGTCAGTCTGTGGACTGTCTGGTACGGTCCTCAGATGGTTTCGATCTTACCTCGAGGGTAGGACTCAGAGAGTGGTGTCAGGAATTTTTTCCTCAGCATCACTCTCCCTATCCTGTGGTGTACCGCAGGGTTCTAATTTAGCGCCCATGTTGTTTTCGGTGTATATGCTACCATTAGGGGTGATTATTAGACGATACGGTTTGGGTTTTCACTGCTATGCAGATGATACCCAGCTGTATATGTCTTTTGTGCCCGGCCAGGACACTGCCTTGTCAGTATTTAATAACTGCCTTGAAGAAATCCAAGACTGGATGAATGGGAGTTGGCTGAGGTTAAACCTGGAGAAAACTGAGGTGTTGGTTGTGGACAAAGGCCGCTGTGAGGCGGGTCTGCTGGAGGGATCGCCCTCAGGCTTATGGCTTGGAGGTGTTCAACTGGTGACCTCAGATCAGGTGCGGAATCTTGGCGTAATAATTGACGACCGTCTGACACTTAAATCCCAGGTGTCAGCGGTGGTCAAAACTTCCTTTTTTCATCTGAGGAATATTGCCAGGGTGAAGCACCTGGTTCTTCCAGAGGACCTTCCAACATTGATCCACGCCTTCGTTACCTCCAGTCTTGACTACTGTAATTCCTTATACCTAGGGCTATCGAGGGTTGAACTTCACCGTCTGCAGCTAGTGCAGAATGCGGCAGCCAGGTTGTTGACTGGATCTTCTAGATCCAGCCATATAATGCCTGTGCTTCACGGACTGCACTGGCTGCCAGTGTTTTGGCGAATCACCTTCAGGGTTGGTTTACTGACCTATAAAGCCCTACATGATCTGGGACCTACCTACCTGAAAGAGCTCCTTTGCCCCTACAGTGCCTCCCGCTCCCTCCAATCCACTGATGAGGGATTGCTAGAGATTCACAGGGTTCGTTTGAAAACATCAGGCGCTAGATCGTTTAGTTTTATGGCACCGACCCTGTGAATTCTCTACCCCGCCAGGTGCGAAATTGCCCGATCGTCCTTAGTTTTAAGGGAGCTTTGGAAACCCACCTTTTTAGCATAGCTTTTAAGGATTTATATTAGTTTTAATTTTATTGTATTTATTGTTTTGGGAATTTGTACAGGCGCTTTGATTTTAAGAAAAGCGCCTTCTAAAAATAAAGATGAATTGAATTGAATTGAATTGAATCATCCAACCCCACCCTGCTGGGCCAGGCCATCATCTAATACATCTGCTTTCTGCATCTGTCCCACCCTCTCTTGAAGCCCTCCACTGTGGATCTCTGAACCAGCTCACCAGGCAGCACATTCCAAGGGTCCACCACCCTTTCAGTGAAAAACCTCCTCCTCTTTTCCCCCCTCACCCTTTCACCTTCCAACTTCAAACCATGCCCTCTGGTGATACCTCCCTGCTTTAGTCTAAAGATCCCCTCCATGTTTACCCTATTTATTCCCTTGAGGTACCTGAAGACCTCAATCATGTCCCCTCTGTCTGTCCTCTCCTCCAAGGAAAACAGGCAGAGCTCCTCAAGTCTGTCCTCATATGTCAAATCCCCTAGTCCTCGTATCATCTTAGTTGCCCTCCTCTGTACCCTCTCCAGGAGCTGTATGTCCATCTTCAAGTGTGGTCTCCAGTACTGTACACAGTACTCAAGGTGTGGTCTAACCAGTCCATTGTACAGTGGCAGAATCACTTCCCTGCTCCTAGAGGTGATCCCCTTTACGATGCATCCCAACATCCTGTTTGCCTTGCTAGCCGCTGTCCGGCACTGCTCAGAGTTATTCATACATGCATCCACCATGATCCCTAGGTCTTTTTCCCCTGTTGAGGCCTCCAGAGCCTCCCCTCCCAGGGTGTACCTGTGTTTTGGGTTTCCCTGCCCAAGATGTAACACCTTGCACTTGGTGATATTGAAATTTAATTTCCATGTGTGAGTCCAGCTTTCCAGGGTGTCCAGGTCCCCTTGCAGTGCCAACCTCCCCTCTTCCCCCTCAACTACTGCTCCCATCTTGGAGTCTTCAGTGAAGAGACTCATTTCACACCATATACCCTCCCTGATGTCTGATATGTATGCATTAAACAGGATCGGACCCAGGACCGAGCCCTGCGGTATCCCACTACCGACATCTCTAGGGTTTGAGAGCTCCCCACCAACTACTACTCTCTGGGTGCATCCAGCTAGCCAGTTTTCAATCCATCTGACCTTCAAAGGGCCTACTCCCTACCCCGTCAGCTTCTCCACCAGACCATTGTGGGGGACAGAGTCAAATGCCTTGCTGAAGTCCAAGAATAATACATCCACAGGCTTTCCCCTGTCCAGTTCTGATGTTGCCCATTCGTAGAACTCCACAAGATTGGTTTGATATGATCTACCTGGCGCAAACCCATGTTGCCGACTTTCCAGACCTCCCACCTCCTCCAAGTACACCCCCAATCATTCCTTTAGTATACTCTCCATTAACTTTCACACCACCAAGGTCAAACTGATGGGTCTATAGTTATCTGGTACTTCCCTCGACCCCCCTTTATGGATTGGCACCACATGTGCCTCTTGCCAATCCCTAGGTACCCTCCCTGTCTCAAGCGACCTGTTGAAGAGTTCTGCCAGGGGTGAAGCCAGTATGTCCGCCAATTCCCATAGTACTCTCGGATGAATGCCATCCAGCCCAGGAGATTTTCTTTCTTTAGGGCCTTGAGGGCTAACCACACCCTTTCAGTGGAGATAGCATCATCCATCCCCTCCACCTTACAGGCCTTTTTATCCTTATTCTGATGTGACACCCCTGGGGTACCTCTCCCTCCCTCTTGCTCAATTTCTGTTGCTCCCCTGATCCCACTCACTACTGCTTCTATCACCATTGTGCCTTGCTTTGTAGATATCCCGTCCCCCTCCCTAGTGAACACAGAGGTGAAGTACTCGTTTAATACCTCTGCCTGGTCCCTTGCCTCTTCCACCCACCCTCCTTCTAATCTCAATCTGCCAAGATGGCCCTTAGTTTTTCTCCACTCCCCAATGTACCAGAAGAACCCCTTTTCCCCTCCATGTCTCCCCTGTGCTAGCCGCTGCTCTTTACTGGACTTTGCCCTCCTCATCATCTGGGTGACTTTTCTAGATGCAAGATGGTACATTTCCTTTTCCCTATCCCCTCTTGTTGTTTTATATTTTTTGTAGGCCGCCTTCTTTTCTCTGACCACTACCTGAGCCTCACTGGACCACCAGCATGGTTTATGTGATCTTGCTCTCTTACATTTCACCTTAGCACAGGTCCTGACTGCCTCATGAAGTCCCCGTTTTATGACCTCCCATCTCTTTTCCACATTTGTCATTGATATAATCCCCTTCAAGTGATCCTTGAGAATATTTCCCATGCCCACAAAGTCAGCCCCCCTGAAGTCCACTGCCAGTGTCCTAGATCTCTCCCCCCTCCCCCATGCTTATTTGAAACCAGACAGTATTGTGGTGGCTCCCAGTCAGGGGATCCTTTACAACCAGGTCCCTTACCAGATCCCCATCTACCAGAACCACATCCAGGACATGCCCCTCCCTTGTGGGCTCCATCACATGCTGTGTTAAGAACACATCCTGGAAGCCATCCAGCAGCCTCTGCTCCTTGGTTCCCCAGTTTGTACCTGGCATATTAAGGTCCCCCATCAACACCACTCCTTCCCCTTTTGATCCACAATGGGCAATGATGTTGTCCAGCAAACCATCCTCCAGAACATCACCCATCCCGGGGGGCCTATATACTACACCCAGCTCTCAATCTCTTTCTTTCTAAATTCTTATCCCTCCAGGACATACATACACCTAAATGGAATCAACGCTTTAGGGCCAAACAGACTAGGTGGCTGCACAAGGATCTTCTTGCCTCCCTCCGGGCATGAGACAAAAGTTGAAACCACTACAAAACCTTGGGTCAGCAAAGTGCATATGACATTTACAGAAAGCAGTGCAATATGTGCAAAAAAAACAAATCAGGCTTGCCAAAAGCTCATACTGCAAAGGTCTATTGCTAGAAGCTGCTGGGGACCTGAAGAAATTCTGGGCACATGTAAAATTCTTCCTGGGCTCAAACCAGTCTCAACACACGAATAATATGGTTCTCAGTGGTATGCACAGTAATGACCCCACCACGATTGCAAATTCTTTCAACAAATACTTTACTGATCTCACCAAATACACTGCCTCTTTCACAGCAAATCACATCCTGATGCCCGATACTCACACAAACGTGCCCATACATCCACTCTTCTATTTTAAGGCTATTCCAAATGCTGATGTTCTAAAACTACTAAACACAATCTCTGATAGTACTAGTGTAGGCACCAACCACCTAGAGCCTAAACTCCTGAAACTGGCGGCTCCTTTTATTGCGGCCCTATTGGCAAAAATCTTTACACTGTCTCTCTGCCATGGTCATGTTAGAAACATAGAAAACATAGAAACATAGAAACATGGAAGTTGATGGCAGATAAGGACCACAAGGCCCATCCAGTCTGCCCATTTCTTTTTCTACCTTATAAATGTGCCATCGGCCTTTGCTCTGTCAGTGGCCTATCTATTCATAGTCATTTGTATTGCTCCCTTAAGCCTATCCCATGCCTGTTTGAAGCCCTGCACTGTATTCATAGCCACCACTTCTTGTGGTAGCCATTCCATGCATCCACCACCCTTTCTGTGAAAAGAATTTCCTCACATTCCCCTTAATCGCCCTCTAATCTCATGCTGTGTCCTCTTGTCCTGCTATTTTTCTTATATTTAAACATGTTAAACTCTTTCACCTTGTTAATGCCCTTAAGGTGTTTGAATGCCTCGATCATATCACCTCTCTCCCTCCTTTGCTCAAGGGTATACATATTGAGCTCTGTTAATCTGTCCTCATATGTCTTCTGATGTAGTCCCTGCACCATTTTGGTTGCCCATCTCTGGACTGCCTCAATTTGGTTAATGTCCTTGTGAAGGTGTGGCCTCCAATACTGCACGCAGTACTCCAGGTGGGGCCTAACCAGTGTCTTGTAAAGAGGGATTATTACCTCCCTCTTACGACTTGTGATACCCTTACTAATACACCCTAACACCCCCCTAGCCTTACCTACTGCTTTACAGGTCTGCTTGGATGATTTCAGGTCATCAGTGATGATGATGCCCAAGTCTCTTTCTTCCTTTGTGACTGCTAGCACTCCCTCCCAGCCTATAGGTGGCTTCAGGTCTCTCTTCCCTATGTGCATGATTTTGCACTTATTTGCATTAAATCCCAGTTGCCACTCTTCTGACCATTTTGCTAGTTTATCCAGATCTCTTCTCATTCTGCCCACCCCATCTGGATCATCTACTCTGTTGCAGATCTTGGTGTCATCTGCAAACAGACAAGCCTTACCCTCTAGTCCATCTGCAAGGTCACTAATGAAGATGTTGAAGAGGACTGGCCCCAGGACTGATCCCTGAGGTACCTCACTTGTGAATTGCATCTCTTCTGACTGTATACCATTTACCACCACTCTCTGTTTTCTGCCAGTCAACCAGTTTGCCACCCAGTTGACCAACTTTTGACCCACTCCGAGCCTACCCAGCTTATTTATCAATCTTCTATGTGGAACAGTGTCAAAAGCTTTGCTGAAGTCAAGGTAGGCAACATCAACTGCTCCCCCTTGGTCCACCACTCTGGTTACCCAGTCAAAGAAATCTATGAGATTAGTTTGACAGGACCTTCCTTTTGTAAACCCATGCTGTCTTGGATCCTGTGCCCCTATGGATTCCAGGTGTTGCACTATCCTTTCCTTAAGGAGTGCCTCCATAATCTTGCCCACTACAGAGGTAAGACTGACTGGTCTGTAGTTCTCCGCCTCCTCCCTGCTACCACTCTTGTGGAGCGGGATCACATAAGCCCTTCTCCAGTCTTCCTGGACCTCTCCTGTGCTCAGAGACTCACTAAACAGTTCTGCTAATGGCTCTGCTAGTTCCACCTTTAGCTCCTTAAGTACCCTGGGATGTATGCCATCAGGTCCCATTGCCTTATCCACCCTGAGCTTAGCAAGCTCTTGTAGGATCCTTTCTTTTGTGAAGGGAGTAGTGCTCACCTTCCTCCCCTGTGTCCATGATGCTGAGCTGTGGGCCCTGCCCTACCTTCTCTTCAGTAAATACTGAGCAAAAGTATCTATTTAGGATCGATGCCTTTACAGGGTCCTCCTCCTCACATGCTCCCTTTTCTCCATTGAGCTTAGCAATACCCCCTCTGGACTTTCTTCTTTCACTAATGTATCTATAGAAAGTCTTGTCACCTTCTTTTACTGTTTGTGCTAGTGTTTCCTCAGTTTGGGACTTTGCCTGCCTTACTGCCTTCCTGCTTCCCTTAGGGCAGTTTGGACTTATGGAAATTGGCTAAAGTCACCCCAGTCTTTAAGAAAGGTGACAAGAAGGACATAGCTAATTATAGGCCCATAGCCATTCTGTCAGTACTAAACAAAATACTCGAGAAACTAGTGGCTATACAGGTCACCGAGTTCCTCTCTAAATATACCCTCCTATCATCTGCTTAACATGGTTTCCGCAAGGGGCATAGCACCTGTACCGCTCTGATACAATTTACAAATGATGCCCCTACTGCTATGGATCATGGTCTCATGACTGGTGCAGTGTTCATTGACCTCTCAAAGGCATTTGATCTTGTAGATCACCCTCTTCTGCTTGATTGCCTTAGTTTTACTGGTTTCTCAGAGCAAGGAACAAACTGGTTCCAGAGCTACTTAAGCAATAGAAGACAACAGGTAAAATTTAACTCTGGTGTATGACTCTGCACCTATCAATGTTGGTGCTCTTCAAGGCTCCATCTTGGGGCCCCTTTTCTTCTTCATTTTTATAAATGACATATCTTCTAACACCCCTTGGTGCTCAACAATCTTGTATGCAGATGATGTGGTGCTCTACACCTCCTCTGCAAACATAGAAGAAATAAATAGTCGACTAACATCTGTATTTCTCATAATGCAAGAATGGATCCACAACCAAAGGTTCATCCTAAATATAAGTAAAACACAGGGCATGCTCTTCAGAACTGCAACCAAACTTAGAACAAACTACAACCTTTTCAACATCTCCTGTGCAAATGGCTACCCCCTTATGAAAGTAACCTCATTCAAGTATTTAGGTGTCCTGCTTGATGAAACTCTCAACTTTGAGCAACACATCATCGACACCTGCAAGTCAGTAAGTTCCAAACTCGGAAAAGCTTACAGGACTAGTCAGATGCTTACCCCTCAGCTAGACTGGCTATTTCTAGTGGTATCCTACTTCCATCTCTTGAGTATGGTGCTGTCACCTACATAAATGCTACACAAACCACCCTAAGTAAGTGGAATACAACATACAATAGTATCTGTCATTAAACCTTGGCTTAGCCACATTTGAAGCACCATTGCTTGCTATATGCAAACCTTAGATGGTGTTCTCCATCTGCCAATCGGCTCCTTGCCCTTGGTACTCTGCTGGACAACATCATCAGAACTAATCTACCTACCTCTCTTGCAGGCATGCTGGTGCCTCTGTCTCCCACCTATGGCCTCTGCTCTACTGGACTCTCTCTCTACTATACACCCCTAGGTGCAGAACCTTAAAAGGAACCTCAGCTTTCTCCCACCTTGCCCCAAAATATTGGAATTCCCTACCTCTTGATGTTCTCTCTGCACCTAGTCATTTTGCTTTTAAAAAGATGCATCACTCTCTCCTCATCAAACATGCCCTATGTTCCTGTTTTAAACCCCCATAGGGTGCTTGACATCCCCTTCCTTAGCTCTCAAAATGTTCAATTTTGTTCTGACCCCTTGTTACTGTTATATGTAGCACTTACCATGGATTATGTGTTAAAACTCTACTGCACTATGATTGTATGCTTATTATGTTTTGTACTATTGTGTATTTTCCTGCCATTGTCTCTGTCATATTAGCAATACTGTTTACATCACAGAACATCCATTTAAAGCTATAATTCTGTGACTGTACAAATTAGATATTTGCTGTGAAATGGCTCTGCTTTTGACAGATGAGTAGTTTGTGTAATGTCTTGTCTCATAGTACAATGTGAAAGGAGAATTTGTTTTAAGTTGTGAGAAATATGCATGTTCATTATAATAATTAGTCAAGTCTGTATTCAACCAGATCAGGATAATTTGAAGTGTTTTGCATTTTCACTCCAAATGGTCATTAACACAGAACATAGAAACATAAAATTTGCCAGCACATAAGGACTGCTTGGCCCACCTAGTATGCCTATTATTCCCTGTCTTTAATATCACCACAGATCCTACTTGATCTCTGACCCATTCAACCACCCGCCTTCCTCATGTAATTTTAGTGAGGAGGTTCAGATGCAGGAAAAACAAACATTTATTTCCCATCCAGCTATGACCTCAGCTATTTAAAGAATATCATCAGGATACTTCCCCTTCTCCAAAATGTTGTACGCTAAAACTAGAAGGATATCTTCACATCATTCCTGATGAAACCTAATTATTTATTTTACTGTCATACAAACCTGGTGTCATGTACCACCTATCAGACATTGCAAAATACTCCAACGTGCATAGCTTATGTCATGTACTATAGACCAGCTCTGATTTGAACAAGTGCAAATTCCATGAGTTCAAGTGCAATACGGTGTGCAAGGTCATTTGCATCATATTATGGGAAATGTTTTATCAATTAATGCACAGTATATAATCACATGAAAGGAATTGTTTTTATGAACATGTTGGAATTGATATGATTTCCCTAGCTAGTTTTTTCTAAGTATGTAGATACCAGTTTGTGTATATGTGGACTGTGCATCGTCTTGTGTAACATAATAGTATTAAACATTGTTAACTATAAATGCTATATGTCTATACAGGGTTGGGAAGTGTTCTGTTTTTATGCAGTATTATGATTATTAGTGATGTCAATCTTTTCTAGGAACTACATGGCAAAATCTTTTATGTTTTGTCATTTTTATTGATTATACCATTCAGTAAACAATTCCCCTCAAGGCATGTAATAATGAAGTATTTGCTGCCTGAAATAACCTCATACTTCAACTATACATCTATCAACTAAGTTGGTCTTCTTTTAGTTAAGACCTTAATAAATACTTCTGAATCCTATTACTATAATTTGTGTTTGTTTGTGTTGCAATAAAGGACTATGTAAAAGGATTTGAACATTTTCACAGTGGAAATTACTATGCCCCGGGGACTGAAATGAGTGCTAAAAATATTATTTTTCATGGATCCCACAATGTTAAACCAATATTTACATAAACACTCAAGTTCTTATTAGTATGAGTAGCATGTGACTTAATGGAATAACCAATGCTGAAGCCGACTCTAATGTGTCCATCAACAACAATTTGCTATATTACAGTGTTGTCTGTGTTTCAGTAGTATGACTTCAATTAGTACAGTATGAAGAACAATGGCATAGAATGGTCAATATGTATAAAAATAGTATATTGTAGTAAATATTTAGTCCAACAATTAAAATCAAATAGTCATAGCACTTATAAAAGTAAAGCACTGATTTCCAAATTCAAAATCACATCTTGCACCCCTTATGTGGTCAGTGCTATAGTCAGCTAAGTGACATTGCAAAATGTTTTGTGGTTTCACACAGATCCAAAATTGTTATACTTTTTATGTATTCAGTTATAGGTCAAAAAACATGATGGGCCGGGAACAGCTTATTCCAGTTCTGGTCTGGGGAAGGAAAACATGAATTAAGATAATATTTACTGGTTTAAGAAATAGAAATACAGGGTGGGATATTCAAAACAGTTGTGCATGGCGCAACTGAGTTGCACCGGTGCAAGTGCGGAAATGCGTCAAGGAGCGATATTGAGTGGGAGCCAGTGATCAGCACAAGTCACAGTGCACCAGTGCACAACCCTAATGAATGCATGCACAAGGGCAGGGGCCATGCCCATGAATATGGGATGCAGTGGGATATTCAACCTCCGACTCATGGCACAAGTGCGGAGCAACTCCCAGATGCACCATGCAGACTTGAGCCTATAAATACAGGGCACAAGCACAGGGACAGCACTTGTGAAAACGGAGAGAGAGAGAAAGAAAAAAAGAGAGAGAGAGAGAGAGAGAGAGAGAGGAACCGGACAGTGGAGGAAGGATATAGAAGGAGCAAGGGAGATAGAGCCTGTGAGGGACAAAGGGACTGGAACAAGCAGCCACAGGGGTGTGGGACAGATGTGGCAGTGGAGGGTGAGACAGGGGCAGAGGGAGTGACAGGGAGAGGCAGGCAAAGTACAAGGTAATGCCCTATGATGGCAAACAGCCCACAGCAGTCGACCGCCCAGGGGGAGACAGGACAGCTGGGGCCATGGCCAGTGCAGCCTTCCAGATAGAGGCCATAATAAGGGGTGTGAGGAGGCAGGAGGAACAGCATTGTGGCTGTGGAAGGGACCATTGGCGGTATACCCAGAACAGGTGGTACCGTGCCCAGACCACCTTCGAGAACTACACTGATAGGGAGATTGTGGGCTGGTAGTACCTGAACCAGGCTATTCTGAGACAGCTCTGTGAGGTGTGCAGTGAGGAGATGCAGGCATCCACTAGACAGAGCCATGCTATGTCAGGGGAGATGAAGGTAACAGCTGTCATGTGCCTGCTCACCATGGGCACCTTCCAGAGACCAACAGGGGACACCACAGGCATGATCCAGTGGGCTACATCATGCCTCCTCACACAATTCCTCAATGTCCTGCTGCCACATGCTTCAGAATACATCCATTTCCCCAGCACACAGGCAGAGCATACAACAACCATGCAGGACTTTCACAGGGTTGCATGAATGCTTGGCATCCTTGGGGCCATTGACTGCACCCATGTGGGCTTCCACATGCCACCTGGCCCTGATGGTGTAGCATACATTAACAGGAAGGGCTACCCCAGTGTCAATTGCCAGGTGGTGTGTGATGCCAAGGGGTGCATAACCAATGTCTGTGCCACACACAATGGCAGTGCACATGATACATTCATCTGGCCCAGCTCTGCCCTGCACCACAGGTTTGAGTGTGGGGACATCCACGGGCCACCCAGTGGGTGAGTATGGGATGGCCAAGGGGTGCTTGGCAGAGCAGGGCATAGGATGGGGCAGGCAGGGTGGGTGCACTGGTGAGGGCACCAGGGATGTGCAAGGGGCACAGCAACAGAGGACACAGGGATAAGCATGTTATTGTCCACACAGGTGACAGTGTCTACACACTCAGGACCTGGCTGCTCACCCCCTACCAGCACCCGTCGTCCCCAGCAGAGGACCAGTACAATGAGACACAGGCCAGTATGCAGAACATCATTGAGCATGTGTTTGGGATGCTGAAGGCACAGTTCTATTGCCTTGACAGGTCTGGCAGTGCCCTAGAGTACAGCCCCTCAAAAGCCTGCGACCTATTCCTGGCCTGCTGCATACTGCACAACATGGCCATTGACCATGGGATAACTGTTGAGGCCGATGAGGGGGTCAGCACTTGGGATGATGAGGGCAATGGGCCAGAGGGCAGTGGACAGCCCCCCCGGGTAGAGGGATCCAAGGCTCCAGCGGATATCATGCCTGTACTGAGACACAGTGGCACAGGAGCACTATGGTGCTCGCAGGCAGGTGGAGCAACACCCATGCATTGGCCACACACAAAGGTACAGCACATGGGCAGGGGCATGCATGGCAATGGGCATGCACACACAGAGGTGTGGTGCAGGGTTGGGGGTGTCAGTGCCACACAGCCACACACAACAGCACACTGCAGTGTACAGCAACACACACACACACACACACACACACACACACACACACACACATATACATGTGGCATGGATCAGATGCAGGGCACCGGTGCACAGGTGCAACCAGTACAGTTCTGCTGTCATCATGCCCATGCCACACGGGCCAGTGGCCGGGCAGGTATGCACACTGACAGCATATGGCATGACACACAGGTGCCACAACTGTGGTATGCACTCACACACATTGCCCATGTGGACACAGGGCAGCGGCAGCAGACTGCAGCCAGGGTGGCATGCACATCAGGTATGCTGTGCGGAACCATGGGCACCGCGGACACAGGGGCAGCCACACCGGGGCTGATCGGCTGCCACAGGCTGCTCATCTGCCACACGGGGTGTATGCAACTGCCCCCAGGGGTTATACAGTGGGACTGTGACCGGGTCCATGAAGGGGTGTGTAGGCACCCAACTAGGTCCACCCAGGCATGCCTGGGATGCCAAAAGCAGAGTCCAGCATTAACGGGGAGGGTGTCGCTGAACGCTGGGTCCTTGGGATGGACAGTGCACTACCCAGTGTATGAGGCTGCTGGCCATGCCCCGTGGCAGCTAGCGGTGCAAGGCCAACTGTGATCGCATTGACAATGCAATCTTGGGATGTGGTCATGTCCTCCTGCAAGTGCTGAATAGCCTCCTGGACCTGCTCAGTGCCTCTCTCGCACTGCTTAGCTGCCTGGTGCACATCCGCATGCAGTGCATGCACCCCAGCTACAAGTAGCACCTGTTGTTCCACAGAGGCCCGCAGTAATCGGGTGTGCTCTGCCAATGGGTCAGCACCCAGGGGAACCTGGGTGGGCTGCCAACCCTCCGGTGGTATACAACCACACTGCACAGCCCCCTGCTCAAGTGGACGCTGCACAGTGGGGTCCCCATGGGGTTAGTTCCTGTCTGGCACCCCAGCAGTGGACACTGTGTCTGGCCACCTAACATCCCCTGCTGTCTGCCACTGCTGCCACTCTGGCCCCTGTACACTGGCCAGCACCTGTGAGGACACACCACCACCACCACCACATGGTATTGCCATGGCAGTGCACACAGCAGCACCTGCAGTGGTGGAAGTCAGCTGTTCCACCACTGACAGGCCACTGGGTGCACTGCCTGTGTTGGTACTAGGTATGGGCATCTCCCCACATCACCACCCATGCTGCCCAGGATAATGGTCTTGTCGTCATTAGTGTCAGACCCTGCCCAGATCAGAGTCTTCATGCAGAGGACACCATGGCTGTCATCCTGCTGAAACACAGCCAGGGCCTCATCTGGCCCCAAGCTCAGGATATCTGGCTGGACAGTGGTGGTGTGCTGCAGTCTGTCAGGCCCCCGGATGCCCGTGAAGGTGGATGGCTGGTCCTCTGGTGCTGAGCCTCCCTCCACTGCATGCAGGTGTGCCAGTGCTGTAAGAGAAAACAGATGTGTTAGTGACACATGGGCCACAGCCCCAACCCCCTCCTGCAGTGTGGGCCCAACATACATGCCATGCAGTGATGGGCTCCCTCCTGTCTGGAATCCATCACCTGGCACACCCTCGACAGTGCTGCGACACAAGGTGGCTGCCACCAGCTCCTCCTGTGCTGTGAGCTGTGGCATGTCAGCAGGCCCCCCTCCAGTTGCTGTCTAAGCTGCTCGTATGGCTGCCACCTTCTCCTTGATGCGGCATTTATCAGTGCCCACCTTCTTCCTACACTCCTGCACAGACCACTGGTGGCTGCCCTGCTGGTTCACACACTCTGATACCTACACTCAGGCCGCAGCCCTGGTGTGTGGTGTGCTTTTGGCACCACTCAGCAGTGGCTCCCAGTTGAGGAAGGCCTTGAACAGGGCATCGTCCTCTGCCATTGTAAAGTTTGGCCAGTGCTTGCAGGCAGGCCCATGCTCCTCACTCTCCTCACGCTTGGACAGAGTGCTACCTGTGGACAGGGACATGTGTGTCAGTGACTGCAGCTGCCTACCCTGTCCACCCTGCTGTGCTGGCTGGGCTCAGCAGCAAGCGCAACTTACCTCAGATGGTTGCAATACTGGTCCATGGCCTGTGCTGTTTCGAGGCTCCTTTATAGCTCAATGCATGCAAATCAGCATTGGCGCAATGGTAATGATATGCTAATTTCCCTGGCATGCCGCGCATTGGCTGATGAGCTCATCTGCATGTGGTGGCTGAATATCACATACTTGCCCCTTGTGCAATGGAATTGCTCCATAGCAAGTCCCAGTGCAATGACCAGACATGCGCAGTACGCAGGACTGCAGTGCATATGTGTCAGGAGATATGCCACTGCCTATTGCACACTGTGCGCTCTCTGCACAATAGGGGTCATGGTGCACTGTGCACCATGGCCCCTATTGTGCACTGACGAACTGTGCGCCAGGTGCCCCCTGCCCGCTGTTGTCAGCCTTTGACCCCTTGGGACTACACTACCATGTGTCTGTTGGGCCACACCCATTTCACTCATCCACAGCGATGCACGATTGGCAAATCAGTGCATGCCTACATGAGGTGCACATCCTGCGAATGTTGTGCACATGTCTGCCTCTGGCTGCCATTTTGTCTCCACTTCTTGTCATGGTTATGATGGCGCGGTGGGGTGCAGGATGGGCCCGTAAGTGGTTGGACCTGGAGATGGTGAATCTGGTGGCCCATGTGCAGCCACATGCATCAGGGCTGTTTGGCCAGGTTCCCCAACAGCAGGCCAGGATGGAGGTTTGGCAGGCCATCTCCGCCAGGCTGGTGCCAGACACTGGGGTAGCCAGGACTGGTGAACAATGCCGACACTGGTATGGGGACCTGTTGAGGTGGGACCATGAGCAACTGAGGCTGCTGCAGGCACACATCTGCAGGGGGTGGTGCCACGGCCAGGTAAGTTGTCCCATGCTGCGTATCTGCCCTAGTGCTGTACTGTGGTGTTGGCTTGGCTGCCTGGTATGCCCTGCAGAGGGGTACACTGTCGGCATGCACATTGGGGAGTGGCATTGCCGGCCGCAGGTTGTGCTGCACTACAGCCTTGCTGGACATGTCAGGTACGGGCACATGCTGCGCTCAGGGCTGGGGGTGGTGGGCACATGTTGTGGGTGTTCTTTGATGTGTACCTGTCTTTGTTCCATTCCTAGGGCCTGAAGATCGATGCCAGGGAAGGGCAGCAGGGGCACCTGGCAGAGTGCAGCAGGCCGCTGTGGGACCGAGTGGTGGCGGAGGAGTGGTGGTAGGACAGGCATGAGCAGTGCCACAGCAGGCAGGTAAGCGCTGTTGTGTTCCTCTGCATATTACCGGTTGGTCAGCAGGACAGTAAGTGTGGCCATGGCCACCTGTGCCATGTGCCATGGCAGCTGTGTGTTGCACACTTTGTGTGGTGCATACCACTGTGGAATGGCCATTGCACATGTGTACCAGCTGTTGGTGGGGTGGGTGTGTGCCCGAGCTGCCACTGGTGTTGCTGTGGTGCTGCTAGTGCCCTGTGCTGTCTGCACAAGTGCTGTGCAGCCAGGTGGCCATTGGGTGTCATTGTCCACCGCTGTGCACTGTCGTGGCATGCTGAGATGCTGGCAGTCATTGGCCCACCCCCTGTGGGTTGCCAGGGCACCACTCTGGGGGTGTGTGTTCCCACTGCCCATTGCGCACAGTGGGTGAGCATGGTTCCTTGGGACCTTGCACTGGTCACCTCTCCATTCCTTTGTCATAGGCATCCAGAGGAGGTCACAGCTGCCCTTGTATTGTCGGTTGATGAAGCAAATCATTTTGATTACCTCGACAACCCTGGAGGTAGCCCAGCAGATGAGGAAGATGCTGCTGATGGACCGGCGGAGAAAGAGGCGGCAGGTGGCAGAAGGCCGTGGCTGCCCATAGTTCATCACCACCATGTCATTTATACCCCTGCCATCCTTTCCCTATCCATACCCTTTTCACTGTACAGTCACTGTTCCCTGTCCCCTTCCCTCACGTTCCTACCCTTTCCCACCCTATGCCATTGTACATAGTTTAACTTTTCAATACAGTTATTTTGCTTACCTGCCTGTGTCATTGTCTGCTTTGCAGCTTGTGTGTGGAGCCATGCAACAATGGCATGGTGGGTGTCTGTGTGGTGTGCATGTGTCGCTGTGTGGGTCATGCATGGAGATGTCCTACCCCTTGGTCAGGAGCTGTACCTTGGGATGGCCATGGGGTGGCTGTCCAGGATGTGTGGCATGTGTGTGTTTGGCGGCATGGTCCAGTGTGTGGCTTGCCAGGGTCTGGGTGGGTGGGGCAAAGCATGCAATGGGGGGATCCAGTGGCGGCCCTCCTTTGGCTATTAGTGCCACCTGTTCCCTGCATCCTGTGCCACAGTAGTGTTCCAGTGGGAGGTGGGGGTGGATGCCTGTGTGTGCCCTGCTGATGGTGGCCACCTGTGGCCTGCCACTGTGCATCTCTGGCACTGTACCCGGGTGTGTTTCTCTGCCATGCCTCATGCTTTGCCTCTGCTGCTATGCTCCCACCATTGACTGGGGCTGGTCCATGTGTGGCCTCGGCACTTGTCCCGTTGCACCGTGGTGCATCTCTTGTTGCACTGTGGTGCAGGTCTGGTTGCACCCTGGTGCACCTCTGGTTGTGCCCTGTCACAACTCTGGTTGCACCATGGCACTTCCATGCCATATTCAGCCATGTTGCGTTAGCACATTTTGCTATGCCCAACCTTTGAATATGGCACTCATTGCACAATGGCGCATCGGATTTGTGCTGTGCCAGACTTGCGCCGGCATTTAGCACATTTCTGAATATCTGGCCCATAGTGTAAAACATTCATGAAACCAGAACAATAGCCTAGTGCAACAAGAAACAATACAAGAAGAAGCCATCAGCTAAGATTAAACAATAGGTGCAAACAAGGATTAGAATAGCATGAACAGATACATGAAATATAAATGTAGTACAAAATTCTAAACCAAAAATAAATGTTTGCTATAAAGGCTACAGCAAGAAGGAACATCTACAGTACACCAATTGTCATGGAAAAAACAGCTGAGTTAGGGCAGGAATATGAGCTAAGGATGAAAAATGAAAATAAAGGACTCAAGAAGAATGGAGTAAGATAAGTTATTACACTGTGGCACATATGCCAACTTACATTGAACTGCTGGATAATAGAGCTCTGTGATCTGCTCTGCTCTGTTATGAAGGGATTAAGTAGTTTGGGGGATATTTCCAAACTCTGATTTCAAGTTTTTCAGCTCTGCCACAGACTCATGAGTATGTGCTGGCAATGTTTCCCGAAAGAAGCACATCAGACACTGGAACAGCAAAATACAGTACAATACACCAAAAATATTTTTTCAAACATTACATTTTCAGATTCCAGATAGTTTCGTAGCTGGACACTCACTATTTTCTCCAGCATCTTGAACAGAATTATCTGCTCTGCTTGGGTTATGCAGAGATTACGTAGTTTATACATTGCCAGTACATCCTCAGGAGTCTGTGGCAGAGCTGAAAAACCTGAAATCAGAGTTTGAAAATATCCCCCAAACTACTTAATCTCTGCATAACCCGAGCAGAGCAGATAATTCTGTCCAAGATGCTGGAGAAAATAGTGAGTGTCCAGCTACGAAACTATCTGGAATCTGAAAACCTTCTTAATCCCTTACAGTTTGGCTTCAGGGCTCAGCACAGTACAATATCTGCCCTTGCTAAAGTGACCAATGACTGACTAACAGAGCTGGATAATAAGAATTTTATCTGTGCGGTGTTTTTGGATTTAAGCAAGGCATTTGATACCATAGACTATAGCCTGCTTCTTTCATCCCTTCGGAATATGTGCCTAGATGTCCTCTCTTTAAGATAGTTCTCAAACTATCTCTCTAATCGATTTCAGCAAGTAAAGGCTGAGGAACAAGTATCTCCTTTAAAACCCCTGCTGAGGGGTGTACCTCAAGGTTCCATTCTAGGACCCTTGCTGTTTGCTATCTACATCAACAATATCGACGCGACCATAAATAAAGCAAAAATACATCTATTTGCAGATGACACAATAATTTACATCAGCAGCCCTTCCCCTGTAACTCCACAGAAAACCCTTCAAAGAGAATTTAACTTGTTGCAGTTTCAACTACTAAACCATGAGTTACTGCTTAATGCTAAAAAAACAAAAAGCATTGCTCCTATCACCCCTTTCTCATGCATTAAACCCTTCTGTTGACAGAACACTTCTACCTATCACCACCATCCTTGGGGAGCAGTTGGGCTATGTATCTAAATTCAAGTACTTGGGAGTCTGGATAGACAATAAACTCACTTTCACCAATCACATTGAAGAGCTGCTAAAGAAACATAGGCAGAGCCTCGGTCTTTTCTTCAGGATAAATAACTTACTCACTAGAGATGCCAAGCTGAAGTTGGTTCAAACCACCTTTCTCTCTCTGTTGGACTATGCTGACTTCCTCTATGACCAGGGTACTGCTGGTACTCTAGCAAAGCTAGACACACTCTATCACTGTGCCTTAAGATTTGTTACAGGTTTTCCGTATTCTACCTATCACTGCTCTCTGTACTCGGCAGTAGGATGGACATCCCTCAGCTACAGACACAAGAGGAATGCAGCTTTTTGGACATACAAAGCGATCATAGGAATGCTACCTCAGTACATCTCCGTCTGCCTCCTGATATGTTCTCTCGCCAAGTATGCCCTGGGAAGTGCTTCCTTCATTGCTCAGTACGTATATAAGGCAAAATCAGGTTTTGGCAGAGCAGCATTATGCTATGTACTACCTCAGATGTGGAATAAGCTGCAAAAAACCTTGATACTAACCCATACTACCTCCCTTTCTAACTTCTAATCCCTTTACCTAAGTCATAATAAAGAGTCATGCACCTGTTTCACTTGATGCCGTTAATCCCATAACTCTAGTCTAGCTTGAGCCTTGCCTCTACAGTTACACTGTGTTTGATATTTATAATGTTGGGCCCCCTCATCTACCTTCCCCTTCCCATGCCCTTGCTTTTTGCCTCTACTGTCATCTCTGTCTTGTTTCTCAGTACTCCCCTGTCTCTCTTCTCCTCCAGAACCCTCGTCAGCTGGACTTAGTTTCCCTCCTATTGCTGCTGTCCATTATGATCTTCGTGTTTTTGTTCCTTTTCTTCTCTCCATTCAATTCCTCTATGTCCCCATTCCAGACCCTTCCCTTTACTCTGTTGTTGTAACCTCCTCTGAAATGCCTCCAGAATAGCCTATTAACCCTCATCCTTAACCCGGACCTTTACTTTAGTAGTTACTGAGCACTTATTATTCTATTGTACTCGTTGACTGCTATATTATTTTATATGTTGATATGTGTACATACTTTGCTTGATGTGTCACCGGTTTATTTCCCTGACCCAAATTCCAACTATCTTTTCTGTACATGTTTTTGGTTGTTAATACCTGTTCATATTTTTCTTGTATCACATTTATTTTCTGCATTGTATATTATTCAGTGTACCTTCTGATCTGTTTGTATCCTGTATACCCCAGGTCCACCTCAAAAATGAGTTATGCTCAACGGTGATCACCTGGTTAAATAAAGATTTTGATTGATTCATTGATTGATTGATTCTTATGTGATATGGCAAATGCATCAAAATGAACAATTCAAAACCATTTCTCATATTCAAATAGGCCAAGAAACAGGCCTGAACTAGTTTAGAGTAAATCAAAGTCTACTAGAACCTGTCTGAAGTAAATTAGAGTCAGAATCAGAACCATGTTGCAGTCAACTCTCTCCTTTGTATGTAATACCACTTCCTGGAGCACTCTTAAAGCTGTGTGAGTGGTCTCACTTACATTCCTTCCAAGGGTATCAGAACCGCATTAGCAGTTCTCATATCCTAAGAATACATGTAAGACCACGCTTACAAATTTTAAGAGTGGTCTCACTGGCACTATTAACATACAAATAGCATACAGATTAATGGAACCGAGCAGGAAAAATACCCAGGGGTAATGGACAGCAATAAATTTAAATGTGGACAACAGTGGTGGGGGAAGGGAGAGCAGCAGCTAGCAAAGCAAATAAAATCATCATATGCGTCAAGAGATACTACACAGATGGATCGATGGACATTATAATGCACCTATTAAGATCATAAATTTGGCCCCATCTTGAGTATACTTTACATTTCTGTCTCCATATCAAAAGATAGCAGGATTGAGATGGTGTAGAGGACAGCAAATAAAGTACAGTAGTTGAAAACTTGGAAAGCACTGGCCGTGAGGACTGGTTGGAAGAACTCAGACTGTACCTAGTGGAAAGGAAAATAAAACTTAGTGGAAACCTGTTTATGGTATTCAAATATCTAAAATAATGGCACCATCAGACCAATGTATAAGGACAGGTGGAGCACATGATGCCACTGCAAGGAATAAAACCTTCTTAAATCATTGAGTAATCAATATGGGGAACTGACTTCCACAGTAGGTGTTGTTAGCCAATACTGTTTCTTCATTAAAACTTAAACTGGATAGTTTACATAACTGGAAGAAAAAGGAATAATGGTATTCCTACTGAGTTGGCAGGGGGCGAATACTTCATTGACCATTGATCTTCTTTCTTTCCTAAATTCATATGTTCATAAGGTTAAAATGGTGTATTCTAGGTAAGAAATGTATAAACAAATAATATAAAAGTAGTATAGTATATAAAAGTAAAGGCAGGTTGAACAAAGTTAAGTTTTTGAAAAAAACAAAGTACAATTTCTGCTATTTCAAAGGTCTTGGATGATGTCAACATTGCTGCGGAGTCCAGAAAGTTAACAGGGGCCATCTACATTAATCTTTCCAAGGCCTTCAACATAAGGAGATCTTGGGAAGTTGGTTTAACTATAGAGGCCTTAACCTGGTTTACCAGTTATCGTTCAAACAGAAGACAAAGATTAGTGGTAAATGGTAAGCACTCTGTTGAGCTAACCATAGTAAAGGCAGTCCCTCGGGGGTCTGTTTTAAGAATGTTTCTTTTTACCTCATAGCTGAGAGGTACTTGTGAGAGCATTGGAAGTGTAGACTACCATTTATACACTGATCATATGCTGGTCTATGCCTCTGATGCCACTGTGTAAGTAGTGGAGTATTGGCTGCAGACGGCCTTTCAAGGCCTCCAATCTTTCTTTAAGTCTTCCCATTTGAAGCTAAATTCAGCCAAAACAGATGTGATGTTATTTAGTGTTGCAACTAAGTTGAATGACCCTTTAAATAACCAGATGAGGACTCATACCACTGATAGGAATAGGATGGAACAGGTTGGGTTCCATAAATATCTAGGGTTTTGGATAGAACCTTCTGGCTTTGTGAAGTTGCGTGTGAGTAAATTGATAAAAAAAGATGGGAAAGTGTATGTTTTTTTTACTGACACAGGCTGCTTAGACCCCAAAACCCATCTAAAAATAGTTAAATAGTTAAATCTCAAATCCTATCTGAAATTAACTATGCAGATGCTGACTATGCTCATTGTGCAAAAGATAAATTGTTGAAGTTGGATGTGCTTTATAAACAACTGGTATGTCACACATCGAATTAATGTCAGCAAGGTGGCGGCCGGGCTGAGCATGTCGCCGGTTGCTCCGGCAGCCTACTGTTTTTATTCTTGTTATTTTCTTAGTTTGTTTGTTGTGGTTATTAATTTCTGCCACTATCGCTATCGATTATACAGATTCCTCTGTTTTCTCCGAATCTCCCATTCTCCCATTGCTTCTTTCCTGAGTTCAATGGGAATGAATCCAGCAGCGGAGTTTCTGAGTTCCTTGAGTGACACCGGGGTGATTTTCGGGACTGCCTCGTAGTGTGCACTGGGGCCATCTAGTCTTGGCATCTCGGCCCTGTTACCGCCCCTATGCACTTAGTTCGCTGGGTCTGCTGCCTTTTCACCACATGGATTCTGTGGGACTTTTATTGTTGAGCATTCTCTCATCGAACCCCTGAATGTGGGGTTTACAGCAGCTGAACTCTGTGCTGTTTTGTTCAGTCTGGGTTAACTTGATTACCAGCCGATGAAGATTTTGGGAGGTTGTGAGCTGGGAAGGGGAATTGAGGAGAAGGGGACTTGTGCAATATACAAGAGAAGACTGTGGATTACTGGCAGTGGATTCTTTTTTGGAACATTTACAGTTTGGACTGTGATCATCAGGTCGGTGGATAAATGAGGAATTAGCTCTGTTATGGAGCAGTGAGCTGTGGTTCTGATCCTGTGGGTAGGTTGACTGTGGGTGTGCGGCTGTGCGGGGGTCCTGTGTCCTGTTTTACCGGGAAGTTGATGATTTGGGCTGGTGTCCCTTTGGGATTCTGTGTGGGGCCTACTGGTAGGTGGACCTGGGTGGGGACCCATAGCAGTGGCTGTAGGCTTGCGGTTTGGCCTCCCAGCTGGATTTTTTGGAGCCCACTCCAGCTTCAGAGTAATCAACCACAGAGGATGGACTACCTTGGACTCCCCTTTAAGCATGGTCAGATTTTTCCATTTATCACTTAAATTCTGTTAAAGAAGGCAGGGGGAGTGCCTTATTTTCTTTCAAACTTGGGGCAGTGAGAGTGCTACAGGATAGTAAAGTACTTGGAAATGTTAAGTCCCCCTTGTAGTGAGAGTGTCTTGGGGGCTGGGGAAATCTTTGAGACACTGAACTTCTGTTTGTCTAGGAAGTGAGAGTCCCTGGGTGTTCTTTGGTCTCCTCTGGTAGTGAGAGGCCCATTGGGGACTGGGGAAATTTGATTTCCCTTGTTATATGATTCATATGCAGTACTTTTGGTCTCAGTTATAATTTGAATGATTCCTTGACTGTATATGTCTGTCTTCTTGATCCGTCCAAACTCGTTGTCCTGGACTTAATGACTGTGACATTTTATTTATTTTAATCATTCATTTTAGTATATTTGTTGTTGTTAGGATGGGGTTTTGAGTTTGTGTTGTTGTTTATATGTTTTACGTTTTAGTTTATGATAGTTTTTTCTTTATTTAGTTGTAGACTTTATTTTATCTCTCCCACAAGTAAGAGTTGAAGGAGTATTATTATTTAATTATTAATTTCTTTTTATTTTACTTTATCAGTTTATCTGAGTTGAATTAATTGATTTTGGTTGTTTAGTTACTGCTTTTATTTTAATTTTTTGAAGGCTGGTATATTTTTATTGTCACTATCAGAATGTGCAGGATGCCTGTCCCCCATGGTCATGCACTATTTGACCTCTGCCCTTCATGCCCTCTGCCCTTTTATCTCCCCCACTGCAGTTTACAACTTATCAGCACAGTCGAGCATTGGGTATTGCCTGCCTGTGGGGCTGGGGGGGGTGAACGGTGGAGGGTGAATGAGCAGAGCCACCGCATCAGGGTTGTAAAATCCAGGAGACACCCTGGGGTGAAATGGAACCCAGATCATGGCTTGCCATACCTGGTTTCCATACCCAAGGGCACCACCAATACAGGTGGGCAGGCAGTTCGGGCAGCCTTGGAAATCCATCCAACTCAAGCGGTGTTACGCAATGCCAGAACCATTAAAAACAAGACTGCAATTATTGCAGATCTTGTTGGAACAGTGCATCTGGCTTGCATCACTGAGACCTGGTTGGATGAGAACTCTGGCCCTATATAGGAGGCCGGAACTCCAGCCAGGTATTCGGTGATACACCTCTCGAGATTGGATTGCAGGGGAGGGGGGTTTGCGGTCTGTTTCAAGACCAAACTGGGCCTCACGAGTGTACCAGTTGAGGAGACTGAGTCATTTGAGTGTACTGTAGTGGCGGGTGTACTGTAGGTTGTAGGATCGTCCTCATCTACCATTCACCCGGGGATGAGAATCGCTTCCTCCAGGAAGTAGCTGACTTCATGATCGACATGGTGTTTGAGTTGCCCAGGCTGATGATCCTGGGTGACTTTAATGCCTGAGTTGATGACGGACTCTCACAGTTTAGACAGCACTTCCTCCAGTTGATGACATCTCTGGGCCTCACACAGATTGTTACCACTGCTACTTATGAACACGGTCACTCTCTTGACTTAGTCTTCCTCCTGGGGATCGAACCCTCTGATTCGGGGGTGGAACCTGTTGGATGGTCCAATCATTGCACCGTGAGGTTCAGTTTTTGTGCCCCCCTTCGTAGGCCTACCCCTGTGGAGATAGTCAGGTACCGCCCTTTACAAGATGTAAGCTCCGAAGACTTGGTGGCGGTGCTTGACCTATCGGAATTCCAGTGGCAAACAATGATCCATAGCCCTTAGTGGTGCCCTATAATAAGGCCAGCTCTGTGGCCCTGGATGTAGTTGCTCCAGTCTGAGTTCATCCTCTCCCTTCGCCCTCGGTCCCCTTGGATTGATGGGACTTTGAGGGAGATGCAGCTATTGGGATGAGTGTTAGAGCATTGCTGGTGGAAATCCACCCTGAATGCTGACCACCTTAGATTGATGGATCATTACCAAGTCTATCAATCTGCAATCACCCGTAAGAAGGCAGAGTTCTTGTCCTGGGAGATGGTGGCTGCTCAGACCGACCAGCTCAGCTCTTTTGAACTGTAGATAGACTGTGCAACCCAGCCTATCTACAGATTTGAAGAGCCTTTTCACAAGTAGAGTGCAACCAGTTTGCTTGATTCTTTGCGGCTAAGGTGGCTGATATCAGGGCTGCGCTCCAACCAACACGCTGTATGGGCATTGCTTTGGATCAGTGATCGGTCACAGCCCATCAATTTTCCTGAAGTACGTTTGACCAGCCAGAGTTCATGGATGTCATGCAGATTGTCCAGGGTATGCACCCTCCATGCTGTAGTTTGGACCTAGGACCAACTGCCATGATTATGGCCTGTAGTGACATCATTGGCCAGGTCCTAGCATGGATTGTCTGGTGCTCCTTGGAAACAGGTGAGTTTCCTAGCTCCCTGAAGGAGGCAGTGGTGACACCCTTCCTGAAGAAAGCTTCTTTGGACCCAGATTGCCATGCTAACTACAGACCAACCTCAAACCTTCCCTTTACAGGGAAGATGACTGAGAAAGTAGTGGCCTTTCAACTGGAGAACCATTTGACCATCCATGACATCTACGAACCTCTCCAATCTGGTTTTCAAAAGAGGAATAGTACTGAGACGATGCTGGTTCAGGTGCCCAATGATCTCCAGATGGCAAGGAATTGGAAAAATGGGCCCATCTTGGTTCTTCTCGATCTCTCATCAGCATTTAACACTGTGGACCATGGGATCCTTCTTGATCACCTGAGATTCATCTGTGGCCTGTCAGGTACAGTCCTCAGGTGGTTTTCATCTTTCCTCACTGGAAAAACTCAGAGGGTGGTGTTGGGGATTTATTCCTCTGACCCAGTTCCTCTGTCATGTGGGGTTCCTCAGGGTTCGGTGTTGTCCCCCATGTTGTTTGCAGTGTACATGCTACCCCTTGGAGACATTGTAAGAAGGTATGGGCTGAGGTTTCACTGCTATGCTGATGATACCCAGCTCTACCTCTCTTTTGCACCTGACCAGGATAGAGCTCTTTCAGTATTCAGCAACTGCCTCATTGAAATCCAAGACTGGATGATTTCGAGCTGGTTGAGGTTGAACTCAGAAAAGACTGAGGTGCTGCTTGTGGGCCAGGGGTGCTGGATAGGGGGGTTGAAGGTAAGTATGCCCTCAGGACTTTTATTTGGGGTCTACCACTTCCTACCTCTGAATGGGTGTAAAACATAGAAACATAGAATTTGATGGCAGATAAGGACCGCTTGGCCCACTCAGTCTGCTCATTTCCCTACGTAATGGATAAGCTGCAAATGCTAGTTAACCAACAGCAGGGGTCAACCTTAACTTTCTTTTGCACTAGCCAGCCAGGCTACAGAACCAGAGATTGCACTAGCCCTCAGAAGTTTTCAGTAGCCAGCAGTTAATTGGTAACATTGATTTGTTAAACGAAAGACAAATAAAATCACATTTGCCCTGCCAACAGTCTGGACACCTACCAACTGATTGTTCACTGTGCCTTTAAATGCAGACCACACATACACTATCTCAGCTTCTGTGACTGAAGAGTCAGTGGTTCTGTCACTGATGACTGAAATGAACTTTATTCCCCAAATTTTTTCTCGTAGCGCCATGTGTTCAACCTCGGCTACATAGTGGATACAGTTGTAGGCAAATTTGTCATTCTGATATGCTGAACTGAAATCTAGCCCTTTCATATCATCAAGGTTGCACATCCACACAAAGTCTGTAAAAGGAAGTCCTTTTTTAGCAATTGCATGACATGTGTTAAGCAGCTTATCCAGACAGTTAAGCGTTGCACCATTCACGTTCCTCAGAATTCCCTCTGCATTACTTGTCCCTCGGCTAGCAGTACTGGCATCCTTCTTTTCCTTTGCCCTATCATGAGCTTCACTGATATTATGGGACTAGACAGTGTCAAGCCGGAAGTTATCTGTACTGAAAGCAAAATTATTGTTATTGCCTGCCTTATCCAACTGTATTTCATGTTTGATACACAAATGGCAGAACATCAGACCTTTTGCATGGTCATACTCCAGCCAGTCATATTTTTCTAGCCAACATTGCTGGAAGAGACGGCTTCACTTTGTCTTTTCATACTCATGATCTTTTATTTGTTTGTCTTCATCAGCATGCTTTCTATTAATGTCAGCTGGGTTACTGATTCTTTAATATATTTCCACATTTTCAGATTTGTAGTTAATAAAGTTGTGTCGTAAAAAGCATAAGTGTCTTTTTTTTCCCTTTTTCTTTCCTTTTCCCACCCTGGCCACAGATCCCAGAAATGCTTGATTGTCCCAGTTTTTTTTTAAATGTTCACAAAAAAAAGCAAGGATAAATTCAACAGCATCAACTCATACTGTTATTTATTTATTTTTATTCTTTGGCAACCAGGTAACTCCCATTGGCACGAGACCCATTTACAGGGATGGCCCAGGAACACAAGGAGGTTAAGTGAATTACTTAGGGTCACACAGTATGCAAGTGGAGGCTGTGAAAATTTAAACCCAGGTCTGCTGGATGTACAAAGCCCATTCACAACCTGTTGCTCTCTCTGTTAAGCACTCTCCAGTTTTACTTTCCATGACAACCATATATTCTGATATGCTTTGACCACCTTTTTGATAACTGAACTATTAGTACTTGTGGTATCCTCAGTACTGCATTGTGTTCCCTTTACCTTATCAGCTACTGCTGTTTCTTTTGAAATGTCTAAGACATCACAATCCGCAATTTCAGACACAACAGTCCATGCTATTTATTCCAATGGCCTGTAGAGGTGTAACTAATCTCATGGAATGTTCAGGTTGGTAGTATAAAAAAATAAGTGCAGCAGCTGCTGAGGACTTAGTAGAGCAATAATCAGCACAGTGACAAAGGCAATAAGAATGTGGAAACTAATTTGAAAAAGTGGGTCTAAACCATATGAGAATATAGGAAAAACAAAAAGGAACCCATTACAGCATGTAAAGGTATAAAAACATCATGGCAGTAAATGACCATACTTAAAATTCAGAGTTGAAAAGATTAGGTTGATTTACTGCTAAAGGTCTTAATGGCCATACTTTACACCTCCTAGACAGACTGGTTTTACAAACAAAGGCCTGAAACTAGTGACATCAGAGCTTTTTTTTGTTACATGGGCATGCATGCAACAGTGAATGATTTGGTATAATCAGTTTTAATACTATCTGAGCACTCAAAATGGCCCAAAAACTGGAATACATTTAATAAAAACCGGATGACCAGATAAGGACTCTGAAACCTGGATTATCCAGTCTACAACTGGACAGGTGGCAACCCTAGAACTGTGCTGCTCCTGGACACAGTCACAAATCTGCCTGCCATGAGTACAGAGCTAAACAAGGAAATGAAAAGGAGAAAGGATCTTTACCAGCAAAAAATAAAAGTAGAGTTAGTAAAAAATGAAACAGTTTGTAAATGCACTACACACAGACATCTATTTTATTTTATTTCACTAATGCTAAGGCAGCACATAGTTACACCTCCATGAAAATTACCTGGCTTTAAAGTAAATAACAGTTATATTTATGTATTTATTTGTTTATTTATTTGATACCCGGGTTGAGAATGGAACTGCAGCTTTTCACAAGAGGAATTGCACTAGTCCATCTGGGCAAGTAACAGAGATTCTGCACTAGCCTGTGGCAATCTGCACTAGTACCTGGGCTATTAAATGAATGTTAAGGTTGACCCCTGACCAACAGCCTACTTCCTTCTACCCTCACACCATAGAATTGCATTATGTCTGTCCCATGCATTCTTGAATTCCCCCACTGTTTTTGACTCCACAGCCTCCTCAGGAAGGCTGTTCCATGCATCCACAAACATCCAGAAACCCGGGGGTGATTTTTGATGAAGAGCTGACACTGTGATTGCAGTTGTCAGCAATCATCAAATCCTCTTTTTACCATCTGAGGAACATCTCCAGAGTTAAGCACCTTGTTCCCTCTGGCGATCTCACCACGTTGGTCCATGCCTTTGCATCTTTATGCCTTGATTATTGCAATTCCTTGTACCTGGGGCTACCTGGAGTGGATATCTGCTGCCTGCAGCTTTTGCAGAATGCAGCAGCCTGGTTACTGATGGCCCCCCCCGGTCCTGTCCTATTTCACTAGTGCTGTGGGAACTGCACTGGCTGCTGGTACAGTGGCAGATCACCTGTAAAGTTAGACTTCTGACTTACAAAGCCCTACATGGATTGGGCCCAGACTACCTGAAAGAGCTTCCAGTTCCTTATCGCACTGGGTGATTGCTTAGCTCGGCTTCTGGGGCCCATGCATTTATGCACATGGCCCCAACCCTTTGGAATTCTCTACCCTGTTAGTTATGTGAGTGCATGACCGTGAAGGTGAAGGGATCTAAACAGGCTCTCAAAACATTTTTATGGATCCTAGCATACTCTGAATGACCAAATTCTGTCTTTTTACCAGCATTTTGCTGTATTTATAATGTTTGTATTTATGGTATTTGGTGTTTATTTAACTGCTCTGTAAGGCACTTTGGTTTTTTGGAAGGCGAATTATAAATAAAGAATTATTATTATTATTTTTCTAACCACCAATATGATATGTATAGCCAGATGGATTGGATCTCATTATCCAAGCATTGCAGACTACACAAACTTATGTTTTCATTAAAATATGTAGAGGGCTGTGTCTTGGATTATCAGTTAAAATGGATTTCTTTCAAAGAAGTACATTTGTCTTTAAGGAATTCTGGTCTCTTGGAATTAACTGTTCCTAATATTAAAACACATAGGCATCACATTTAGTTAGTTGTATGATTCCACTAAACCTGGAATTCCTTGCCCTTAAGGATGTGAAATTGCCATCAACTGCCTTACTGAAATCCTGGTTTTCAACAATATTTCAGTCATGTGATTGGTGCAGGAGAAATCTACAGGAATTACTTGAAGTATAATTTATTGTCTGATAGAGAATTGCATTTTATGTGTAGATACTGTATGCTCTACATTTCAATAGTCACTGTGGTTCTTTTTTATAAATGTATGTGTTTATGTAAACATGTACTATTTTCAAGTAACACACTTTTTAGATATGTATTTTTATATTATAGGGGTGCAGTAGTGCCCCTATAATTAGGGTTGATTAGGTTGTTCAATGTTAGACCTCTAACTTTGCACTTTATTAATTTGGCAGCATCTGATGGAATTAGCTGACATTTTGCATGTGATGTCTAAGAGGCAAGTTCTAATTCTGTGGAAAGTTTGGCGACAGCAGCTTGCATGGTTTCTGAGATCCAAATATGTCATTTTCCTGTGGATGTCTAATTTATTTCCAGTTCTTAACATGGGATATTTTTTTGCTCTCGCCTACAGTCTACACAGAATGGATTTTTCCCCAATTGTTCAGGGTACAGGCATGATGTCCTAAGGTAGTGCTTTTGAAAGGTTTTGTGAAAAAATATTAAAGAGAAATGTCCATGTTAATAAGCCCTATACCTCAGTGTGGGGTACTCCACAATTAATGTTTTTGCCCACTGTTATACAAAAATCAGGTACCTGCTTATCAAGTAATTTTCTTTTATCTGGTTGATTGTGCCATTGCTCCTGCCAGCATTGTGAAAGGAGCACCTCTAGCGTGCATCCCACAATCACCCGCAGCTGACATCAGAGGTATGGAGCAGCCGTGGGAGCACGTATGGTGTTAGCCTATAGACAGAGCTATTATCAGCTCCAGTTTGCCACTTAGTGGTCTCAGTGCTATACTGAGACCAAGTATAGACTGGCTGATCAATTGCCAGTCTATACTTGGGCTCAGCATAACGCTGAAACCTCTAAGTGGCAAACCGGAGATGTTAATAACTCCATCCATAGGCTAACGCTATACATGATCCCACAGCTGCTCCTCAGCAATGATGTTAGCCATGGGCAATTGTGGGATGTACCACTAGAAGTGCTCTGTTTAAAATGCTGGCAAGAGCAACAGTAGGATCAACCAGATAAAAGAAAATTATTTGAGAAGCAGCTACCTGATTTTTTTTTTAAACACAGGGCAAAAACACTATCGGGGCGGTGGCTTATTGACATGGACCTTTGTCTTTAAATGGTTCCAGAATTATTAGGCTTTACAGTTTTTTTTTTTCTGTTCTAAGCATGCTCAGTAGGATTCTTAGGATAACGTTCTGATACAACACAAAATATTCTGTTTTGTAAGACTGTTTTGGTTTCTCACCACTTGCTGCTCACAACATTAAACTTTTTTTTGTGCAGCGAGAGTTACGATTTGGATTCTCTTCCTTTGAAATGCATAGAATATGTAAAATACATAAAATGGTGTAAGTTATATATTAATATGTCCCCCAGAGTCACTCATTGCTGTATATGAATGGTTTCACATGCGTTCGGCTGCAGTGAGAACAACAAAATGAAACTGAGCTGTTCTGGCTCAAGCTGAAGGCAAGTGAAACCACTGTTATACAGGAACGAGTGGCAGTGGAGGACATATTAATTTATTATTGATCAAGCACAATCAATATTATATATATATTTTTTAAAACTGTTCCTGGAACATGCCCATTTCCATGGCATCTGCATGTGAGATGCTCTTCAAAGAATAAGAGTGTCTCATGCACTGGGGAAAAGAATGCTCCCATTGGTCAGGAGTGCTCCTCTGATCAATAGAAAAAACAAACAAACATCTGATCCTAGCTAAACAGAACCAGTTTAGCTAGAGACTGATGTTTGTTTTTCAAAATACTTGCCAAAAATATATTTTCTGGGCACCTCAAAATCCAGGTTGCCCAGCTTAGCGAAAGAAGCCATTCACCTGCATTCTCAATATGAGAACAGCAGGATTTTCTTGAATTCTTGTGTTCTGCGACCATAGCTGGAAGTCATGCTGTGGACTGCAGGGAGAGCTATGAGCCTCTTATCCCCTCTTCTTTCTGTGTATTTCTTTATCTTTCTCTGTCTGTCTGCCTATCTGTCCATCTGTCTGCCTGTCTGTCTGACAATGTATTTATTTCTTGATTTATTTATTTTGTTAAGCAGACTAGAGTGCCCACTACCAGTACTGTTTCTTTCCTCCTCCTCCCCTACAGGTGGCTGGCCAGCCCTTTCCATTACTTTTTTTGTTATAGATAATGTGTTTTCCTTTTGCTCCTTGGGGTGGGGGTGGGGGGTTAGGCTGGAAACCCTAACACCACTTTTCACTACTTTTGTGGTGTTTAGTTGCCCTAACTGGTGGATTAACACATTTTTTTTTACAAAAAATTATGTATCATATGTGATGTTTATGTGTACTTGGTCCATCACTGTACACAGGTTTTGCTCAATGACTATTTCTGAATGAACACACTTGAACTTGAAACTTGATGTTTTGATGATTGTTATGAGCAGGGGGAGCTAAGATTATTTATTGCTGATAGGAGACAATATTTTACATTTACAAATGCCATCCCATTTTCCTTTTAGCATTAATCCAATATTCTGTTATGTTCTGACATTTTTTGTTAATCAATACTTTAAGAGTTTTTTGGGGGGGATTTCTTTAAAGAAATGGAAGACTGCCTCAGAAACTGCCTTGTGGGGTTGATTGTCAGGGATCATTGGAGGCACAGTGGGGGAAAATAAGGGAGGGCATAATTAAGGCAGCCAATCTCTGCATGAAGGAAATGAGTACAGCCTCCAGAATAACCTCAGCTCTGCAGCAAAATTCTGGAAGATTATTCATTCACTTTTTGACCCCCCCACCCAGTCCTCTACCCCGTCCTCATGTTAAATGGTTCACCAGTGCCAGACACTCCCCTCTGTTGCTGCTCAGTTTAATACATTTTTCAGCATCTGTGCTCTTTTCTCTCCTTCCCTCCTGGTTCCTCTCCAATCCCTCCTCCATTCCTCCTCTCCATCCCACCCCACCCATCCCTGGGATTCCACTTCTCCCAATTACTCCTCAGGAAATCTTGATGACCCTCTTCCCTCTCAACCTAACTAAATCCAGCCCAGATGGGCTTGACCCAAAACTTCTTCATCTCTCAGTTGCTGCCATTATCTCCCACTTAATCACCTTCACAACCTCTCCTTCTCCCTCTGTGCTGTCTCTCAGTCTTGGAAGATTGCCAAGGTCCTCCATTTTCACAAAGGGGACAACCCTCTTCCCCAGGTAAGTTCTGTCCTATCTCCCTTCTCCCTACTCCTGCAAAGCTGCAAGAGAAACATGTCTATTCCAGGCTTATTGACTTCCTCTATTCCTCCAACTACCTCTGTCCTTTCCAGTCTGACTTGTGGAAGCACCACTCCACTACATCCTCCTTGTTATGGATCACTGACTCCATCCTCAGTGGGATGGATCAGGGACACATCACAATGGCAGTCTTCATCGATTTGGCCAAAGCTTTGGATTCAATGGATCATCCACTCCTTCTGGACAAGCTGAACTCTGCTGGCCTCTCTGCTTCTACTGTTGGCTGGTCCTGTTCCTGTTTCTTGGGTTGACTGCATTTGGTGCAAGTTGGTTGTGGCTGTCCCTTCCCCTTCCTATTTGGGCTGGGGTCCCACTGGGCTCCATTTTTTAATTTTTTTATTTAAAGTCTAGGAATTACAACCCTTTGAGTCAGGGACTCATTTACAAAGGCTCCACGTCAAACAAAGAACGAAGACAAATACAGAGGATGACAGTACATAGATTAAATACAGTGTCAATGTACAGAGCTACTACATCAATTGTTTCAGAGGTGTTTATGATACAATAAAAATGGAGGCAGGTACATATAAAGCAGAGAAACAAGGGGTTATCTGTTTTATGCTCCTTACTCTTCTCTATCTTCCTTAATGACCTCCCGTCTGCCTGTGCCAACTCACATATCCACATGCATGAAGATAACAATCCTTTACACCTTCAGCTCCTCAGTCACAGCTGTGGAAGCCTTATTTCAGCAAACCTTCCACAATGTTCTGCATTGCTTCCACTCCAACCAACTCTGAGTCAGCACTAAACAAAACTATGTCTATGACCTTTGGTACCAACCAGAAACCTGACAAGCTCTCCCTCCCCCATCTACTCAACCCTGTATGGCAACCCTCTTGAAGTGGTCTCCTCCTTTCAGCATCTCAGTGTGTGGCTAGATAGCAGGCTTCACTTCTCCACCCACATCTGTGCCATCAACTTCAAGCTCTGCCCCCAAACTAGGTGCCCTGTACCACAACAAGGACTGCCTGTCTCAAACGTTTCAACAGGAGCTGGTCACAACAATGATTTTCCCAGTGCCTGCCTATGCAGATGTCTTCTATGGCATTTTCCTCCTCTTCCCTTACCAGACTGTACACCCTCTTCAATGCCTTTTGTCATTTTGCTACTAACTTCCCTGCCTAAGTTCACCGCTATTCCCTTTACTCCTCTCTCAATATCACCCTGTTCCCTTCACATTGCCATTCCCACTGTGCATCCTTCATCTCCAAATACTGGTTTGGTTCCTTCCCTCCATACATCTTCTCTCTTCTTGTGCCCTTCCTTTTTGCCTCCTACTCTATTTGCTCCAGGGTCTTTTATACCTTCTCCTTCCTGCACCCACATTTCTCAGCTGGGCAGTCTGCTTTCTCCTATCATCCTCCTCACCTCTAGAACCATCTTCTTTCCACTCTCTGCTGCTCCCCCGTCTCCTTTAAGAATCAGCTAAAATGTTTCCCCATCCCATCCTGCTCCTGTCAGTCCACCTGACCTTCCTGTGCTAGTTCCTGCTGTACCTGCATTGCATTCCCCTGCTAACTGCAATTACATGTATTAGTTTAGAACTCAACAGTTATTTATTTTTTCTCCACCTGCATGTTTGTTTTTTAGTGCATATTTTTGCTACACAGTATCCAACCTCATGGGGCTACCTCATCACTGTACTATTTAACTTGTTACTCTGTACACTATTATGCACTTTACTTTGTACCTTGTCATTGAAGCTGTGTTGTTGTGCTATTTGTGCTCCTCAATCCCCTTTACCCAGGGTCACACTTGGAAATTCGCCTTGTCTCAGTTTGATTTTCCCAGTTACCAGTTTTCAACAAAATTAATCAATCAATCAATCAATTCAGTAGGAAAAAGAGTCCAATATGATTCTCAAGGGAAGTAGCAAAAGTGGTGAATGAAGAAAGGGTGGCATTCAGGAAGTATAGCAATGGGAGGAGGACAGAGAAGAGTACCAATTTAAACAGTGGGAAGTGGGAAAGGTGGTGAAGGGATAAAATGCACAGACAAAGGAAATGATAGCCAGAGGGGTAGCTAAAAGGGATAAGACTTTCTTAAAGTACATAAGCAAGGACTAGAAAGCAAAGGGAGGGATCACAAGGATAAAGAGGGTGGAAGGGGGATACTCTGCAAAAGAGGGCAAAGAAAATCCTGAACAGGTACTTCTGCTCAGTCTTCATAGTGGAAGGAGGGGGAGTAGCCCACCAGGGAGCAGCAGGAATGGGGGGGAGGACACAAGTCCCCTTTCAGAGGAAATAGTCCTGACAGGACCTGCAGTGCTGAAGGTGGATTAAGGCTGTGAGACCAGGTAGTTTACACCCAAGGATACTCAAGGAACTAAGGGTGGTGCTTATTACTCCACTGATGGTCTTATTCAACAGTTCACTGACAACATGTGTGATTCTGGAGGACTGGAGGAAACATAGAAACATAGACTTGATGGCAGATAAGGACCACTTGGCCCACCCAGTCTGCCCATTTCCCTACCTACTGGATAAGCTGCAGATTTTAGTTAACCAACAGCCTACTTCCTGCCACCCCCACTACAATTGCCTTGTGTCTGTCCCATGCCTGTTTGAATTCCCCCACTGTTTTAGCCCCAACAACCTCCCCAGGAAGGCAGTTCCAGGCATCCACCACTCTCTCCGTGAAAAAAGATTTTCACATTACCCCTGAGCCATCCCCCCTCTATCTTTAAATTGTGTCCCCTTGTTCTTATACATCTCTTTTTCTGAAAGATGCTACCCTCCTGGACTTTGTTGATTCCCTTGAGGTACTTGAACATTTCTATCATGTCCCCCTGTCCCTCCTTTCATCAAGGGTATACATATTAAGCTCTCTCAGTCTCTCTTCATATGATTTCTGATGCAGACCCTGCACCATTTTAGTTGCCCTCCTCTGGACTGCTTCCATCCTGTCTATATCCTTGCGTAGATGAGGTCTCCAAAACTGCACACAGTACTCCAGATGGGGTCTCAACAACTGTCTGTACAGAGGTATAACCACTTCCCTTTTTCTACTTGTGATGCCCCTTCCTATGCATCCCAGTATCCCCCTGGCTCTCCTCACTGACTTCTCACATTGCTTACCCACCTTTAGATCATCCGATATGGCTACCCCCAAGCCCGTTCCATTTTTGTTGTTGTTAGTACCTCCACTGCTATTGTGTACTCTTCTCCTGGGTTTTTGTTTCCCAGGTGCATTACTTTGCACTTCTTTGCATTGAATCTAAGTTGCCATATGTCTGACCATTCCTCCAACCTTGCCAAGTCCCTTCTCATCCTTTCTACCCCCCTTGTGTATCAACTCTGTTACAGATCTTTGTATCATCTGCAAAGAGGCATACCTTTCCCTCCAGACCCTCTGCAATGTCACCTATAAAGATGTTAAAGAGGACTGGACCCAGTACTAAGCCCTGAGGTACTCCACTAGTGACCCCCCTTCCTTCAGAATGTGTGCCACTCACTATTACCTTCTGTGTCCTGTTGTGCAGCCAGTTTTCAACCCAGGCTACCACCCTGGGACCCACTCCCAAGCTGGCTAACTTGATTATTAATCTTTTGTGCGGGACTGTGTCAAATGCCTTGCTAAAGTCTAGGTAGGCCATATCCACAGCCCCTTCCTGGTCTATTACTTTGGTCACCCAGTCAAAGAAATCTATTAGATTTGTCTGACATGACCTTCCTGCTGTAAATCCATGCTGCTTTGGGTCCTGTGCCCTGCTGGCCTCTAGGTACTCAACAATTCTTTCTTTCAGAAGTGATTCCATCATTTTCCCTACCACTGAGGTCAAACTTACAGCTCTGTAGTTTCCTGCTTCTGCCTTGCTCCCACTTTTGTGAAGGGGAATCACATCTGCCCTCCTCCAGTCCTCAGGTACCACCCCATCCTCCCATGATTTGTTAAAAAGTGTGGTCAGTGGTGTCAATAGGTCCTCCCTTAGTTCTTTTAGGATTCTGAGGTGAATCCCATCAAGCCCCATTGCTTTGTCCACCTTGAGTTTAAGGAGTTCTTTCAGGACTCTTTCTTCTGTAAATGGACTGGTGTCAACCCCCCTACCCAGAATGCTTCTATTGTCTGGTTTAGGTAACTCCTCCTCTTCTTCTTTTGTAAATACTGAGCAAAAGTATTCATTCAGTATCTCTGCCTTTTCACTGTCTCCCTCTGCCCACCTCCCCTCTCCCTTATTAATCTTCACTATTCCTCCCTTAACCTTTCTATGCTCCCTAATGTACCTATAAAAGGTTTTATCCCCCTTCTTATCTGACTTGGCTATTTTTTCCTCAGTTTGGGCTTTTGCTATTCTGACTGCCTTCCCCACTTCTTTCTGCTCTAATTGATACAGTTCCCTGTCGTGCTCCTTCTGTGATGCCTTATACTTTTTGAATGTTGCCTTTTTCTCCTTAACCTTCCCTGCCACCTCTTTTGAGAACCATAGTGGTTTTTTACTCCGCTTTGTTTTCTTTATCTGTTTCACACAAGGCTTGTTGCCTCTATGATGGCAGTTTGATTTTTCTCCAGTGTTCTTCCATCCTCCGTTTGCTCATTTGCTAGTGTATTCCTCAGGTATTCACCCATTTTGCCAAAGTCAGCCCTTCTAAAGTCCAGTATGCTTGTTTTAGTATGGCTTATCTCCATGGTTGTGCTTATTGTGAAGCACACTGTGCAGTGGTCACTTGTTCCCAGATGTCTACCGACTTCTAAATTTGTGATCCTCTCTCCATTTGAGAGTACCAGGTCTAGTATTGCTTCCTCCTGAGTGGGTTCCAACACTAGCTGTCTAAGGCCTGCCCCCTGCAGGGCATCGAGAATGACCCTGCTCTTGGATGTGGCTGCAGTACATGTCATCCAGTTAACAACTGGCATATTCAGGTCCTCCATTAATGGTATCTCCCCTTTTTCAGCCATTTTGATAATGTCCTCTATCATTTTCTTGTCCATTTCCTCCCCTTGAGATGGGGGTCTGTATACAACCCCTGTGTGGATTGTGATACCATTCCCTGTCTCCAAGGTGACCCAGAGTGCCTCTTGTCCTCCCCTTTACTTTTTAGTTCTGTAGCTTTGATCCTTCCTTATGTATAGAGCTACTCCACCTCCTCTTTTCCCCTCCCTGTCCCTTCTGTAGATTGTGTACCCCGGTATGTTGACATCCCAGTCATGGTTCCCTGTGTACCATGTTTCTGTGACTGCCACAATATCCAAGTGTTCATCTTCCATCAAGGCTACTAGCTCAGGAAGCTTGTTTCCCAGACTACAGGCATTTGTACTTATTGCCCTCCATTTAATGTTGGCTTTATCCTTTTTTCCCCATGCCTGTTCTTTTTGCCCTTGTCTCTTTTTCCATTTACCCCTGTCCTGCCCTCTGTTGAGCACTGTACCTCAGTGTTTACCTTACTACCCGTCATGTTTTGTGGGGGGAGGCTTGAAATTTCCTGCCTCTTATGAGCACCTCCCCCCATAGCTAGTTTCAAAGCTTGCCAAGGAAGCATTTGAACCTGTCACTTAGGATCTTGGTTCCCTTCATGGACAGATGCAGACCATCGTGCCAGTATAAACCTTCATCTCTCCAGGTGTACCCCAGTCCCCAATGAAGCCAAAGCCTGTGCTCTGCACCAGTTTTGCAACCATTCATTAAACTGCATGGTGTGTGGTACCCTAGCCTCACCCACCCTGGACTGGCAGCACCTCTGAGAAGGTAACTGTGCTTGCTACCTTCTGAGGCCCCTCCCAACTCCACAATTTCATCCTGCACTGCACTGATCCCATGCCTAGCTAGGTCATTTGTCCCAAAGTGGACAATGATATCTAGTTCCCTCTCCTGTGATGCTGCTTCTGCAATCCTGAGGATTCGCTTCTTCTCCCTCAAGCCATTGCACAAGGCAGGCACCTTACTTCCTCTCCTCTCCTTCCCAGGTCTCACCCTCTAACAATTGAGTCCCTATCAGAAGCTGTTTCTCTTCCCCTGTGGTCCCTTTGCCACCCTTCTGTGGGTCTCCCTTGTGGGTGTCCTCAGCATTCTTCTTGGTCTCCACTGAGGGTGCCATCATAGAGGAACCTTGCTCTGCCAGACTGGCATATGATTTGTGTAGAGGTACAACTAGGGGGCTTCACCTCTGTTCCACCACCCGTACCCTTCCAGAACCCACTGTGGTCCACCTGCTCTTCATACTTGGCAGCCTCTGTGGCAGTGGTGCTTTTTGGGTGGGGGAGGCCTCCTTAGTCCTTGCTAGTTCAGCCTGGAGGTGAGCTGCCTCCTCCCTCAGAGTTGACAGTTGTCTGCAAATAGGACAGCAATGCAGTTTCCAGAAAGTCTCCTGGAAAACTGCTGCCCCACAGCCAGTGCATTGCACCACTCCCCACATGTCTCTCCCCCTTATAATATACAATATGTAATACATATATATATATATATATATATATATTCTTCCTTTGTGTGGTGTGTTCTTATCCTTTATGCACTGTGCTGGGTTATTAAGAATATGACAGTTATGCCTCAAGACCTGTTGAGGAAGTGATGTCGGAACCTTGGCTATAAAGGAAACGCCACGCCTGGGGTGGGGAGGGAAGGGTGGGTGGGTAGTCCACAACCACTGGTGACTGTTAGAAACAATCAAATACACCACTGTTCCACCACCCTGGTGAGTACTGCCCTTTATAGTAATTCAGCTAATCTTCAGTAACTGATTTGTCAACTATTTAAAAGTAATTTGATGCAAACTGTTACAGAATACTGGTAGACAGTCCAGTTAGCCACAAAGGAAAATCAAATATGCAGTTATTTCAACCCTTCTGAAGTTGCTCACAAGATAAGTAGTTTTGAAAACCCCCCTTCCTTATTTAAAAATTAAATTAAACACAAAGCAATCCCAATGTAAGACTGTAAAGTAAGGAAAACTTCCCTCAGATGTAAGTAAGAGAGATCAGTTGCAGATTTCTAGTCCAATCTAGTATATCCCATGCAGCTTCTCAGTTGTTTCAAAGCGCAGCTTGTTACACCACTTGAAGAGATGGGCTTCTGTCTGAAACAGGATCACACCAGTAGTTTATAGTAATTGATCAATGCCAGAATAGTCCTCCACCCAAAACAACTGGCTATGATGCAAGGTCTCCCTGACTAGTGAAGACAATTTCTCCCACCTGAGACTGTGTCTGGCATCAAATTACAAACTTTAGCCTTTGCTATTCAAAGTACACAGCTACTACCAGTAAGTTATTTCCAACTATTTGATTTCCAACTATATTAATGTAAACTGTCAGAATACTAGCAGACAGTCCAGAAAGCCACAAAGGAAAATCAAATATGCAGTTATTTCAACCCTTCTGAAGTTGCTCACAAGATAAGTAGTTTTGAAACCCCCCCCTTCCTGATTTAAAAATGAAATTAAACACAAAGCAATCCCAATGTAAGACTGTAAAGTAAGGAAAACTTCCCTCAGATGTAAGTAAGAGAGATCAGTTGCAGATTTCTAGTCCAAAATAGTATATCCCATGCAGCTTCTCAGTTGTTTCAAAGCACAGCCTGTTACACCACTTGACGAGATGGGCTTGGATGAAAGTGGATGGGGATGGAGGAAAGCAGATGTGGCCCCTCTGCATAACATCATTAGCAGGGAGGAGGTTAGCAACAACTGGTCAATCAGTATGACTTCAGTGGTGGAGTAAATCAAAGGAAACCCTGCTAAAGTAAAGGCTAGTAGAGCATATTGAATCCAGTGGGCTGCAAGACCACAGACAGCATGGATTCATGGGGAGTTACGCCATAAGAATTTGATTAATTTATTTGACTGGGTAACAATGGCAAAAGATCAGGGGAGAGAAGAGGATGTGGACTATCTGGACTTTAGCAGGGCCTTTGACACAGTGCCACACAGGAAACTGACCAAGAATTTGAGCAACCTTGGGCTGAGCTCCAAAGTGTGGAATCGGGTTAGAAACTGGTTAATGTATAGGTGGCAGATGGTGGTGGTAAATGACACTCACTCGCTATAATGATGGGAGAGTGATGAGTATGTTGCCACAGGCTCTGCACTGGGACCAGTCCTCTTCAACATCTTCATAACTAACATGCAGAACAACTTGAAGGGAAGATATGCCTTGTTTTGCTGATGATAACAACATCTGTAATAACATGGACATTTAGGAGGGGGATGGAGAAAATTTTCAGGGATCTTGGGAAATTCGAGGAGTGGTCAGGAGCATACCAGTTGGGGTTTAAAGCCAAAAAGTGCAAAATCATGCACCTAAGAATGAGAACCCAGGAGCTGAGTATGAGGGGGTTGGGGGTTACTGGCAGTCCCTAAGGAGAAAAGGGACCTTGGGGTTATCATAACTGATTACCTCAAAGTTAAACTATATATTAATCAATAATCAGTCAAAACATATCAGAATATATAATTGTATTGGAAAGGAAATGGGAGGGCAGTTAACTATGTAAAAATCATTTTCTGTCTCTGTTAAATCACTTTTTGTTCAATGCATATATTTTTTTTAATTTTACAAAAAAACACCACAAAAATACAGACATAGATCATATAAAATAATATTTCTATGAAATGAGGGCACTCATCTTCTTACTGTAAGTGAAACACTGAATGTGTCATATGCCATTAAGATACATAATTTGTGAGTAAATTCTTAAAATCTCAAACAATAGGTTCCACATTATAGCTCTGTGAATGAATCTATGAACAGCATGCTTTAACAAAAAAGTTGCTAGAATTTTTCTTTCAGTGTCCTTTACCCTCCAACTAGAGGGAGAAATAATTCATGTTATGCTATCTCTATGATGGGCACTAAGTAGTGTAAATGCAAATTCAGTTTTAGTAATCTGCATATCAATACATTCAAAAAAAATAAAAGTTTAGTTACATATATATGATACCCAGTTTGAAAGAAAATAATAATCAACATACTTGTCAGCTTAAAGACACAGTTTCTTGTATCAACCTTTTAACAAACTTGCAATACATAAGGTTATTCCCACCTCCCACCCCCTTCGACAACAAAGGCAGGAGAAGGACTACACTAGTATAAACAATTTAAACTACTGTCTCAGCAGTGTCTCTGAGTCTTCAAAGGTGCAGACTTCAGATCAGGAAAGAAATCATTACCAGGTCTGCTCTTCAGTCTGAAACTGGTAGCAACTTGAGGATTACCTGACTAATGGCCACGAGCCATGAGGCAGTCAGAATAATCCAACTGTATCCTCATGGTTGGTTAATGCATTCTAAAGGGAAACATTTGTGAACAGTGTCCACTGAAGTCTGAAAGGCCACAAAGCTCCTTTAAATAAGGCATTAACCTAACCTGTACAGTAGTAGTAGTAGGTGAGTCAGCAAGTTATATCCAAAGATTTTCTGGAGACACCTGGAGAAAAAAATCTCTAGGACTGATTGTGCGGCAGGAATTTTTGAGAAACACTGCTGTGAGATTTCCAGAGATTTTTGATAATTACTTTCTGAAGCAACTGCAATTATTGTACTGCTGACAGACTTTCAATGTGATAACCAAGTCTGTCCTGTATTGGTCTACCATTTATTTGTAAGGATCTTGTGATGTCACATAAGGTGAAGCTGAATCTAACTACAGTTCTCCATTCATGCCAGCACACAATTCTAAAAAGGATGGGGATGCAGTATCAACATATTGCAGAATGAATGGGTATATCAGGACTGTTGCAAACTACAGGTAAGTTCAATACCTCTTTTACTAGAGCTACTGTACCCATGAACTTTCAAACTATAATTAACACAGTTTTTTATTGTTACTCTTTTTATCCAGTTTGAACAGTGTTGCCCCCTTGTGTCCTGACTCAAATCTCATCACATCCTTTCTCTGGTGCTTACCTCAAAATTCAGTGTTACCCATTAAGATGCCAGCCAGCACATTCCAGGTAATAAGGGTGGAACAGGAAAATGCCTTTTCTCCAATGCTATGCCTGAAACTGGGTATGTGAAGTAGCTCACATACTTGGAATCTGAGATGAAAATTTCTCAACTTGTAAATTTGATAAGCTGCTGTGCTTGGTTAATAGCCATGCAGACATTTGTGAACAAGTGTATATGAGCAGGATTATTTTGTTTTTTTTAAACTCTAGGCTGGATTTTTCTTCTTAAATGTGTATCTTTTTCATACATAAATGAGTGTACAGGATGGAATTTGTTTGTTTTTTGGAATTCATATTCCCTTATGCATATATTTTCTGCTGTACAATATTATATATTCTTTGCAAAACATTAGTTAATGCACTAGTTAGAATTAAATCGACAAAAGTAGGGAAATGTAGCATTAGGGTTTCCAACCCTAACACTCCACCCCCACCCACCAGGTAGCAACAGGAAAAACCATTACAATTTCACCTCTCTTGTGTCTTCTCTAATCAGGCATGGGGTGTGCCTTGGGATTGTCAGCCCTAACACCCACCCAATTCAATCATGAAAGAAGCTGAGATGTGTAGAGTATATGAGAATGATGTGAGCATTAGGGCTGACAACCTTATTTGCCTGTGTGAGTGCAGGGTGGGCCCTGTGCTCCCATTCTTCAATAGATACATACATATATGTTGCTGTGAAAGAAAAGAGCCCGGAGGGCCCTACACTTGCAGTTCTGCAAAAACAGCAACCAAATTGTCAGCATAGCCTTGTTATTACCCCACCTCATGAACACCATACTGAAAATTGTCAAATCCCCACCAAAATGTCATTTCACAGCATGGAAACATCATTCCGTGCCTCAGGTGCAAAAATGCATTTTGGCCTGGATTTGAAAAATGACAGCTGTGACATTCATGAGGTGGTATACAAAAATAGCTATGCTGAAAATTTTGGGTGAAAATATTACAATTAGCAAAGTTATGGGTGAATGCAGAAAAATTTGAACGGATGTGCATAACTTTGCATTTTTACATATTTGGACTTCAAATTGTCTACATACTCATCTTATGACCCCGCCTCATGAACAAGGACTGTGAACATTTTCAAATCCCACCTGAAAGGTGATTCTACCAAGAGAACATGAAATTGCCTTTTGGGCCAGATTTATGTAATTTCACCACCATTGTTCATGAGGTGGAGTCTTAGAAAGACCATGTTGAAATGTTGACATTACAATATGCAAAAATGTCAAAGTTATGCATAAAAGATTAAAACCCTATTAAAATGCATTGAACTGCACTTACCTTGCTTTCTCATATTGCAGTCCACAGTTCCAGCAGCAAGCCATGTCTTTGATATGAGAGTGGATCTTCACCTTGGCACCTGTTCAAGTAAGTGAGTGTGTGTGGGGGTTGTGGCAGGTGTGGGGTGGTGGTTGCTCAGAGAGCAGTTAGGATGGGGTGGGGGTTGAATTGGTGAGGGACCATATAATTTTACAGATGATGGTCATTGGAGGGTGGTGTGTGCCACTATATACCAGGGAAAGATGATATGTAAATGGGGACAGTGATTGGAGGATAGGGGGTGCCACTAGACACCAGGGAAACATTTCATTATTATGAGGACAGTGATAAGATGGTGGGGAGGAGGTGCCACTAGATACCAGGGAAATAATAAATTAAATAATTAAGGGGATGGTGATTGGAGGATAGGGGTGCCACTAGATACCAGGGAAAGATGACATAATTACAGGGATGGTGATCAGAGGGTGGGGGGGCACCACTAGACACATGAAATAATAAAATAATTATGGGGATGTTGAGCAAAAGGTGTGGGGGAGTCCACTAGACACCAAGGAACTATAAAACAATTATGGGAACAGTGATCGGATGGGTGGGGGGGGGGAGACCCTAGACACCTGATAACATTATTTTTGTATTATGGCCAAACAAAGAAAGTGGAAGTGAGTCACCAAAAAGGATTTCAAATATTAAAAAAAAAACACATTTTGGGCTCATTTTTCCAACTGTTATGTGCATAGCCCACCTAACAGAGTCCTGATGAGCAAGACAGATGTCCTGCTATCTCTGCAAGATGCTATTTTTGTAGGTTTTGAAATTTTTGTTTTAGAAAAAAATAGACAATAAGATGGCAGCAAGCAAAAAAAGATTTTTCCCCTCACAGAAAAAGAATTGGCACCATACAAAAAAGGATTCCTTTTTCATTTCATACAGCTGTTTTGAAGAATTTACTAAGCGTGTTCAGGACTTGAAATTAAAAATGTAATAACTTTGGAACAGAATACTATTCTTTCACAAAACCAGCAAGACACATCTGTGGGCCAGCCCTTTTCTACCCTGCAAATTTCGGACCAAAATTCCAGACCAAAAAAAGTCCTGAAAAATGTAATTTGTGTACTATCTGGGTCTTTGAATCTGCGCATCTGACTGAAACGAAATTGGGCACACCCACAGATCTATCCAATGAGACCCCACATACAATATTTTATGCATATCTGTTGAACAGTTGCAAAGTTACTATAGTGCAAAACTTGAAGTTTAACATTAAACACCTTACTCTACCCAAACAATAGTGGTGCGACTATTACTAGTATGTCCCCCAGAGCCACTCATTGCAGGGTAAGAGTGGTTTCATGCACATTCTGCTCAAGAGAGAACAGTGAAGTGATGCTGAGCTGTTCTGGCTGGAGCAGAATGAAAGTAAAACCACTCAAGTTCAAGTTCAAATTTTATTTGCTTGGTCATAGACCATTACAATAAAACATAATAATCACATACGTACATATATAAGTTATGCATGCAATTTCCAATAATTTTATTACCATACTGTGTAATGCATGACACAGAGGGAAGATCAGTGTCTATAATTTAAATTCTTACAATTTGATAAAATCTTTCACTGCATTACAAGCTCTATACTCCATATACAGAATCATCATAAACCCTTACTGAACTACTGTACTATCTAGACTTCAGCAATGCATTTGACACAGTCCCACACAAAAGATTAATAAAAAAATTAGCCAGCCTGGGAGTGGCCCCAGGGTGGTAGTCTGGGTAAAAAATTGGCTGGACAACAAGACAAAGAGGGTAATAGTAAACAGAGTCCACTCTAAAGAAAGGGCGTTTACTAGCAGGGTACCACAGGGTTCAGTACTGGGTCCAGTCCTTTTTAATGTCTTTATAAGTAACATTGCAGAGGGACTGAAAAGAAAAGTATGCCTCTTTGAAGACAACACAAAGAAAGAGGGAGGGGTGGAAAGGATGACAAGGGACTTGTCAAGGTTGGAGGAATGGTCAAACATATGGCAGCTTAGATTCAATGGAAAGAAGTGCAAAGTAATGTATCTGGGAAACAAAAACCCAGGGGAAGAGAACACAATGTTGGGGGGGTATTGACAACAATAAAAATAGAAACAGACCTGGGGTAGTCATATCAGATGATCTAAAGGTAAGCAAGCAATGTGAGAAGGCAGTAAGGAGAGCTGAGGGGATACTGGGATATATAGGGAGAGGCATCACCCATAGAAAACAGAAAGTTGTTGTCCCTCTGTACAGACAGTTGGTCAGACCCCATCTGGAGTACTGCACGCAGTTCTGGAGACCCTATCTCTGCAAGGACATAGACAGGATGGAGGCAGTACAGAGGAGGGCAACTAAAATGGTGCAGGGTCTGCAACAGAAGCCATACAAAAAGAGATCAAAGGATCTTAATATGTCTACCCTTGAGGAATGGAAGGAGAAGGGGGACATGATAGAAACTTTCAAGTACCTCAAGGGAATCAACAAAGTCCAAGAGGATAGCATCTTTCAGAAAAAGAGATGTGCAAGAACAAGGGGATGCAATTTGAAGATAGAGGAGGGAAAGCTCAGGGCAATGTGAGGAAGTATTTTTTCACAGAAAGTGTGGTGGACACATGGAGTGGCCTTTCTGAGGAGGTTGTGGGGTCAAAAATAGTGGGGGAATTCAAGAATGCATGGGACAGACATAAGGCAATCCTTGTGGGGGGTAGAAAGAAATAGACTGTTGGTTAACTAGGATCTGCAGCTTATCTAATAGGTAGGGAAATTAGCAGAATAGGTGGGCCAAGCAGTCCTTATCTGCTGTCAAAGTCTATGTTTCTTTGTTTCTATGTTTCTACTCTCTGTAATTATAATTGCTAAAACAATTCTGATTGTCTATTAGGTACTACGTTTCAAGTGAATTGTAGTACAGTAATTGCATTTAAATAACAAGCTAATCTGTTGAGTATTTGGCCATCTTCAACTGTAAACATTGGCCCCTATGCACTATTGAGGTGGGGATACATGGAATCAGCACATACCATGCCTGTGTAGCTGAGTTGCTGTGGAGAGGTGTGCACAGGTGGTATTCACGACCACTGGCCACCTGTCTGCAGCCCCATCTCCTGGCTTGCAGAACTCTGCAGGGCTGAGGAATGCATGGATGCGGACCTGACCAGGCATCCAGTTGGATGCCTGGACTGGGGCACAGAGTGGATCACCTCCTCAGTGGGGTGCAGATTGACAGTACACCCCATACAAATCCAGTGCTGGTGGCTGAGGCGGTGAGAGGAGGACAATGCTGCCAGCCCTCTCGCAATGCAGCCCTGCAGCAGGTTGGAGGGACGGGGGGGTCCATTGGTGGTGTGGGGGGATTGTACACCACAACTTGCCTGGGTGGCCTGGGGCAGGGGTTGATCAGTTTGGAGGGCAGCATTCATGGGCTGGTGCCCATGTAGGTATGGTGGGGGGATGCCAGGTAGATGCCATGCACTGATGTGTGCTGGGTGGCACCAGGTGGCCATTGGGTGGTCCAGCAGCAGTGGTCCCGTTGGCACACTATGCAAACCACCCCATTCTGGTGGTGCACATTAGTGTGTGTGGGGCACGTAGGGGGCTTATGGCAGGGTTTTTCCTGTCATACCCTGCTCCCTCCTCCACACCCCTGCAGCCAGCACTATGTGCTTTAGTGCATGGGTCATAGTGCCAGCCTTCCCCTCACTGGCCCCTGGCATGTTGCTCTTCAAGCAGCCAGGGGATCAGGCATGTAGGTTCTGCATGCCCTCCTTAGTACATCCTGCATGGGGATTGAGTAGGGTGCAGAGTGGCTGCACCCCCCAGATATGTGCGTATAGCCATTCTGATCCAATAGTGCATAGGGCCCAATATGTTTAGCAAAACCTCCTTATTTGAAGATCGAATTGTTTCCCATAATGGGTACTGCCAGTAGGTCCTTGCTTTATTATATCAATGGGAAATAAAAATGACTTGAAGTAAATTCTCTTGTTCTGTCCATGTACAGGCACAGACTTTCTCTGCTGGTTCACTTAATTTTAAATATCTAGCTCTTATTACATTACTTATAAAAAGTTGTAAGCTGACTTTAGTGTACAATTTCCTGTGAGAGCAGTCTATTAGAATAACTAAATAATATCTGTAAACATGTATGTTATCGTTAATAAGCCACGGAGAAATTTTCAAACAGGATATTGATTCTATGTCCTGTTTTATTGATATTACTAATCTTGCCGGTTATATGCATTTTGTATTTTAGGTTAATCAAAATTCCCAGCTTATCATATTTCTTTAAAAATTCCAGACTATAATCTTTTACAAGCATGACAGCATTACACAACCATTTTGACTGACTACAACCCAATATCTGCCATCTTGTTTTCTCCACCAAGCACTTATATGGAAGTCTATCAGCCTCCAGTCTGGTCAATTTAATCCAGTAGTTGATTTTTCTAATCTCCACCAGAGCTTTTAGCCTTATCATTCCAAGTTCTGCTCTTAGTAGAGAGACTGGGACTGAATTACCAACCTCCATGGCTGTTTTATAATGTCTGTTAACTGACATTTCTAAGGATTCCATGTTATTTGAATCCCAAATATCTGCTTGAGAAAAAGCTTGAGAAAACTATTTAGCCTTAATTGCTTCCAAAAAGGGCTTAATGGAATTACTGTACCATCATATATTTTGTAAATATTGTTAGTGTGCCAGCAGTTTGTTTAAGCTTCAAGATCAGTCCTTTTATATTTTTTTCCCAAGCACCATTATTAAACAGTTAAAGCTAAGTAAACATAAGAAATTACTGTGGTGAGTTTTCTAGCACCAATTTTCCATTTTTGTTCTAAATTTTTAGACCCCAAAATAAGCACCTGACTTTTTGTATAATTTATCTTCAGAGTATATTTTTCTGCATATGACATGAGTATTTTAATTTATTTATTTCAACATTTGATAATCAGGAAAAGTTCATTGAGCTGAAGCTTGTTTCCAGGTGTGAACCGGGGGTTAGTGGGAGGGAGTTACAAACAGTATACATACATAGAATAGATACATAAGAATATTACATACAATCACATAATTGTATACAAAGGAGTTATTTACATTCATTTGCATTTATACAGTTATTTACAATCAGTTACATGAATACAATAATATACAGTGTAGAGGGTTTGAAGTTTAAACCATGTTCATTTGGTTAAAGGCAGACTAGCTGCAGTTACAGGCGGTGAAGAGGAGTTAACAAAGTTGAAATTTAATGGAGTTGTGCGAGAGTGAGTTTCTGAGGGGCTGGAGAAGCTGGTTCCAAAGGTAGGGGTGATGGTAGGAGAAAGCAGATTTATATCTGGCTTTTGGTGAAAGCCAGAATAGGAACGTGAGAACAAGGCCAAGCCGTTGGCATACACCAACACTGGACAGCATGTATTTCCTATGTGAAGGAAATTAAATACAGATTCTGAAAGCTGTATTAAAAGGTTATCAATGTAAATAAAAAAGAGCAATGGCACGAGTACACAGCCCTGCCTAACCCCTTTGTTTTTTGGCATACTTATTGAATATTGGCCATTATTCTCAATCCTGACCTGAGCCCAAGTATTTGAATAAAGCTGTCTTATAATACTAATATAATAGGATCTATACCCTTCTGATACATTATTTGCCATAATGCAGCTCTGGAGATTGTGTCAAAAGCAGAACTAAAGTTCATAAAAGCAACATATAACTTCTACTTTTCATAAAGGTGCCTAAGAGTGAAGCAATTATCTGTGGTGGAATATCTAGAATGGAAGCCAGCTTGAAGTTCTGAGAGCACACCTAATTCTCTTCTTTGTTCTAATAATTTGGATAAGATCATTTTTGAGAACATGTTCCCCATAATGTCCAAGAGTAAGACTGGTCTGTACATTTTCAGATCACTTTTATCCCCTTTCTTATAAATTGAGAAAACAGTAGCCCCTTTCCATGCTTTAGAGTTGGTTCTGTTCACTATACTTAAATTGAAATATGATAAAATAATTTTAGTCCATTGGGATGGAGCTACTAAAAATACATCTGGTGGAATCAGATCAGGACCAGGTGCCTTCCCTCTTTCTACAAAAGCAATTGCTAAGTACAGCTCACTTATGGTAAATCATTTAAACTGAGTTCTATTCAATGTGGTTTCCTACTGAGGGCTCAATTCAGAGATTTCCGCGTAATAAAATATGTCTGTATAATATTTAACCAATTGTTCTATCGAAATATGGGAATCTAAATCAAATGTATTACTATTAGTACCTTTTGCTACTGGAAGCCAATACAACTGCTGATCTTTGTTATTAATTATATGCAGCATTTGATTCCATTGTTTTAATTGAAGTTCCTTCTGTTTGCTCTTTAAGAGTAATTTGTACTCTTCTCTGGCTTTGTTCAAGCCCCTGAATTTCTTCTTATCCCTGGAATTTTTAAAGGACCTTATTAGCTGAGTGAGAGCCTTTTCTCTTTTGTAACATTCCTGATTAAATTGTGATAGGTATTTTTACTCAAGCCTTGTTCACTTGTTTTTTAGAGGAATGTTCTAATCCTATCATAACAATCCATAAATGTCTCCTGTAGTTCAATATAATAATCCATAGACAATGACTGTGAAAACTTGGGAAGTAATAGTTCTTGTAGAAGTTACCCAATCTTCTCACAAACCCCACTTGATTTTAGATAGGTTCCTTATTTCAAACGTTTGTGGTAAAATGGATAACGGGTTCTGAATATCATTTCTTTTTTTTTTTTCAGTTAAATATTTTATTGGTTTTCAAACATAACATAACACATATTTACAAAATAAGTAAAACAAACATACTTGCAGTCATATTGATACAGACTGGTATTTCCATCTATTAAGTAGTCGTAGTGTGGGACCAATGGATATAAAATATTATGCAAACATAAGTCATGACAGGGGATATGAATGCAACTACCTAGGCTTTCCTGGGAAAAGGCACCTACCTATTGTCCTATGGTGGGCTGCCATGACCACGTAGGAGGTACCACTGCTGATTCAGTCAAGGCTTCAAGTAGTCAGAAAGATGTACCTTTCAATGGTCATTCCAAGTGTCATGTCTGAAAAGAAAAGGCTATGACAAAGTAAACTCAGCCTAATGCAAGGGTACTTGAAACATTCAAGAACAAATGTGTTGAGATCCAACCAGCTAAGAGAACATCAAATAGTAAACTATTTACAAAACTGCCTGCAAAGATCAAGAACATTTGCTGCAGAAATGATCTATTAAGGAGAAAGGTTGAAAGCCACGCATCATGTCACTAACAAGGTATAATCCGGTATAGTCACAGAATCTTTTTCAGCCTATGCCTGCCCTGGGAGCCAGGTAAGCCATGGATGGTGTCCAGCACTGCTGGAGTACCCGTGTCTATCCTAGTACTAAATGGGAGTGCCTGTCCAGCTTAATTCATAGGTGACTGCTGAAAGAATTTCACTTGTGGATGTGGTGGGACATCTCCAGTTTCTAAGAATTGTGCATTTTACTTGCATACAGAGCAACATAAAACATCTGAACACTTGAGAGGTAAGATGTGGGGCCCTCTGATCTCATGCCAAGCAACATCAGAGGGGAAAGGGGTGGGATATAGTGGTGAAGGATCTTACTAGCTTCTTGGGATGCTCCTACCCAAATATGGGAGATTAAGGGGCATTGCCATAGGATATGATATAGGTCCCCTCCAGGCTGTTGGCATCGCCAAAAATGATCTTGTGTCAGTACGTTCACTTTCTTAAGCACTATGGGGCTCCTATACCAGGAGTGTAGTATTTTGTTATGTATGCACCTTCTTTGAGCATCCCTATGGCCTGTGTGTCCAGTATGCCAGCACTGTCCCCACTGGGAATCCATGATCTGTATTTGTAGCACCTTTTCCAATTTGGCTTTAGAGGAGGCAGCTGAAGTGTGTAGGGCATCCCTAACTGTGGCATATATTATCCCTGCTATCCTTTGGATAAATGGAACCAGCTATGTAGTTGAGAGAGGGATCCAGCTGGGCCAAGCAGAAGGAGGGGTTTAAGTGCATCGCTTAACTGTAAATACTTCCAAAAGTCAGAGCCTGGTTGGGACTACTGATGCTGCAAGTTTTGAAAAGTGTCTACTACCTTGGAGTTAGGGACCAAAGGGTCTCTGATGAAAAGGATGCCCTTGTCCCTCCATTTAGACCAGAGCACTGGGCTGCCCCTATTATAATAGGGGCATTACATCATAGGGAACTGTATAGGAGGGGGCGCACAGGGGTCCCCAGTTTTTTTTGTAGTGCTTTCCAAAATCAGATTATGGGCCCCAGGTTTGGGTGAGAGCGAAGCGCATGGGGTATGTCTGCCCATAATAGGGAGGCCAGCAAGGGAGTATCACCAAGAATTTACTCAGTTTCTAGCCACTGGGGGGGGACTCTTCAGCTTTAGCTGAAACCATTTTAGAGCTTGAAAACAATGGTTTGCCATTTTATACCCCTCCATCCATGGTAGACCCCAGCCTTCTTGTTTCCAGTGCACCCTGATAGTATTCCGGCTATAGCATAGTCTGTTGGCACCCCATAGGAAGGAGCCAATCATCCCATCTATCCTCTGGTACCATTGTAGGGGTAGATGTAAGGGAATATGTGAAATGAGATGGAAGAATTTGGGGGCCATAGACATTTTGAAGGCAGAAATTTTGCCAGCCATAGTGAGGTGTAGGTGAGTCCATTGGTCCAGCTCTCCTTTGCATTCAGAAATCAAGGGGCCTAGATTATTGTCCCACCATTTATTGGTGTTTGCCCCTACTCTGATACCCAGATTTATAATGGTATCCTATGACCATTTGAGCCCTAACTAGGGGATACTCGGAGGCTGACATTTTGAGTTAAGGGGGAGTATCTCAGTTTTGTTTTGATTAACTTTAAGACCCAATATATGTGTAAGTTGTTTTATGAGGGTGAGTAATCAAGGGATTGATACCCAAGCATGTATCCCTTTGATATGGGATCCTGTTGGATTGCTGCTGCCAGGGGTTCAACTGCCAGGACAAAGAGGAGGGGGGGGACACCCCTGTCTTGTTCCCCTATGGATTGGAAAGGGTCTCATAATATGGAGTTGGTTAGCACTTTTGCTAAAGCGGAGGTGTATAAAACTGTTATGGCAGCTCACAAGTGAGGACCAGATCTAAAGTGTTCAAGGACAGTGTGGAGATAGTCCCATTCAACAGAGTCGAATGCCTTCTCAAAGTATATTGCCAGAGCAGCTGCCAGGGTATCTACCTGCTTGGCTAAATGAATGAGATTGAGAAGCGCCCATAAATGATCAATGATTTGTCTTCCTCTTACAAATCTGACTTGGGACAGATGAATCAAGGTGGGCAATAGTGGGTTTATTCTAATGGCCAGAACCCTTGTGTACACCTTACTATCAGTGTTGATCAGGGATATAGGGTGATAACTGGCCGCTTCAGTGGGATTTTTCCCCTTCTTGGGGAGAACAGTGATTATAGCCTCTCGAAGAGTGAGTGGTAGTATGCCATTGTCTTCGGATTCAGGGAATATCTAGCAAAGTAAGGGGGTGATCGGGGTTCCAGTGCCTGAAGGAAGTCCACAGAGAACCCCCCTCCGCAGAAGCTTTTCCCTTTTTGAGAGACAGCAAGACTACAGAGATATCCTTGGCAGCTTCAAATAGTAAAACTTTATTTTACTATTTGAAACTGCATTTCATTCATCTGTTTCTGCTAGTTTGCACTTTAGGACTTGTGTGTTTCAAACTAAGGGGAGACTCACTGACATCATGGCAGAGGTGGGGTTTTATGAAGATAAAAGCGTGTGCTGCTCACCACAGCACCAGCGTAGCGTGAACATGAGTGGCGCGAGCACCACTCCCTGTAGAAAGTTAGCAGGTTAAGTAGTGGGACCTGTTTTACTGGGTTGTTAAATATTTATTATAGGATTTGGTATAGTAAGCTTGTGGTTTTATGTTTACTTGCACAGTATTTTATTTTAATGTTTAGATTTAAGTTTTGTTTCATTGTTTTAGTTATTATTTGCTTTCACTATTTTATATTCATTTGTAATTTTCATCATGGGAACAAGGTGGTTTAATGTCCTAATTATTATGTGGCTAATTTGTATTGATGCAGGAGGTTTTTATATTTCATAAATAGAGAATACAGGATTGGCAACTATGCAGAACTGGTGTATTCTGCCGCAGAGGGATTCTGATTCCCTCTGACCTCGAGAGCGAAGCTCGAGATGTCCATGGGAATCAGAATCCTGAGGTGGCAAAACACACTGGTTGTGCATAGAGTTGCTCATCCTGTATTTTTTATAGTGTATAGTACTGTGTGAAAAATGTGTTTTGTGAGTTCTTTTGCTTTCAAAATGAAACTGACTCATGCAGTCTCTAGAGGTTCTAGAATGCTGTTCAACCCCAGAAGGGTAGAACAGCATTCCATAACCTTGGAACTGTGGTAGAACAGCATATTGAAAGGGATGGAATTCTATACAGAACAACACTCCACTATGCAAGCAATAACACACTATTGAGGTGTGGGTTATCTCCTGATAAGAGCATGCCCAGGTGCGTTGTTAGGCACGAGGTGCTTGCGTTGAGTGCCTTATGCACCTGGCCATGCTCTTATCAGGAGATAACCCACACCTCGGAGTGTGTTATTGCGCTTATAAAATGGGCTCCCAAGTACAGATTGAATATTTAAAAAAGAGAAAAAAGCTATTGAAATGGAAAACATTTAAGAAACATTTTTCTTTAGTTGGAGGGATAAAGTAGTCCCTCTATGTAATGTGCTGTACAGTACAGTACACTGTATTTGGCTTGGTCACCCCAACAGTACTCAGTATAGCCAAGCCCCCCCCCCATCAAAACAAAATGAATTTTTTCCACCTGTAATTATTTTCTCACTGCCATTCCCCCCCACCCCATGTATAGCTATTGTGCTCATTCTTTCAAACAGTGGTATCTGATCTGCTTCTGCATTAGCTGTTTGTGATCTCCGATGTCCAGGATGCCCCTACCAGCACCACCCTTTTCTAACTAAGGTTTTTATTTAAAAAAACACAATCTCTGAAGCCACCACAGAGCACAAATTATATTTTTAAATGCGAAGAAGGAAACTGCTCTGTACGGCGGTCATTAAGGGACACGCTCGCTATGAGTCAAGCGGGACTTCCTGGGTGTAAATGTCTGTCAATGTATCTGATAAACACAACCTGAAGAGTGGATTTGTGTTGTGCCATCCCACAATCTCTATTCTCTAAAAAGAAGCTTAGTGAATGCCTCTGCATTTCTCATCAACATTTTCTATAGGGATTCAGGTGTTTCCATGTTGCCGCACCTCTAAAGAAAAGCCGTTAGTGGGGAGAAAACCAGTGGTTACAGTAGGGGGAAGTGCCTGCTGGGTGGGGGTTTAGCATGATGGTGTTTCATGCCTCTTCTCCACCAGAATCCTTTGTGTGCCCTTTTTATTATTTTGGTTATCTTTGTCTGCTGAATTTATTTATTGATAGTGAACGTGTCCCACAGTGTCAACGAGGAAAGCCATTTTCTTTGCAGCACACAGGATGTTGTTTCCCCGCTGTGAGCTGTGCCAGCCTGTATTTTTGTTTGGGGTTGGCACAGCTCACTGATTTGGTGTTGTAGTGGGGCTCAGGAGTGGAGGGTAGTGCCGGTTGGCTACAATATCTTCTGATAAGGACATGGCTCAGAAGATGTTGTAGCCAATCAGGTTACAGGATTTCTTGAGCCCATTTTATAAACACTATTATACCATATCAGCATGTTTCTTCTGATACTTTTAAATTTCCCAACACATTGATTGAGTCCTGCTTTCATGATGAAAGTTGTATTCCTATTTTGGGGTGCTTATCAAAGCAGGATGTTTTAGATAGATGGAGTATTTATTTATATTTAGGACCTATTAGGCAGTTTATTATGTTCCCCTCAGTTACTGGACTCTTGTCATCTTTATCAGGTGATGTTGAATCCAATCTAGGACCTGCAGCTATTGTTAATGATCAGAACTTGAGTTCTAATGGGCTGCAGTTTGTTCACATTAATGTTAGGAGCTTTCTTAATAAGAAGGGTGAAGTTGAGGCCTGGGTTGGGATTCATAAGCCTGATGTTTTTAGCATTACAGGGACCTGGTTAAAATCAAACATTATTGATGGAATGTGTTCATTGGACAGTTATATATTATTTAGGAAAGTTAGGAAGGGTAATAAGAAGGGGGGGATTTTGATTTTTGTTTCTGATAGGCTTGATGCTGTTGGTGTTGATGTGTCCTATCAATAGTCAATATTATGTGATTGGCTTCATTTAGAATTACGTTTGGCCACTTGTATTAAATTTGGGTTTTGTGCCATTTATAACCCTCCTAAGGTTGGTATTAATTGATTGTATGAATTATTGGATTAATTTCAGCAGTTTGTTCCATCTAAATATGTAGTAATGATGGGGGACTTTAATTTGAATTGGGTGGGGAAGCTCATGATCAACTTGAATTATCTATTTCTGGTGCTGGATTAAACCAAATTATATTAGGTGTTACTAGACTGAATCATCATAGCAAACAGCACACCTTAATTGATTGGATAATAACTAAAACAGTGGATAGGATAATTGAGAGTGGACTTATCCTGACAGTATTAGTGATCACATGCCAGTGTATTGTATTTGGAGATTTATGAAGTTAAAGATACCTCCTAAAATATAAAATAAATTATTGTGTCATTGATGTTAATAGCTTGATTTCTGAACTTCAAATGATAGATTGGTCTTTACTGAATATCATTCCTGATCCTGATGTAGCTGATTTTTTTCTCACTTCACTTTTACAAATACAAGTTAGATGCTTTCCTTTGATTAAAAAAAGGGTTAAGGGTAAAGATAGTAAATGGATTACACCTGCATTGTCTTTTTTAATGAGAGAAAGAGATAAATATTGCAAGGTTTATAAAGCTTTTAATAGTGTTGAGGCCTTCAACCAGTATTGATACTTGAGAAATAAATGTAAATTGTTGATACATAAAGAAAAATCAGATTATTATCAGAAGCAACAAATAAATTCATTAGGAGATTCTAAAAAATGTTGGGACTCTATTAAAAAATTAACAGATCCAAATAAAAATAAAGGTATTGGTACTTTTAACATAACTGGTGTTGCTATTATTGATCCTAAGGAAATCTCTGATCACTTTTTGAAAAAGTTTACGGATTTATCTAAATATTTGATTGATATTGAATTTTCTTTTTTGCGCAATCCTGGACCTAAATGTAATCATGTTGGTAATTCTTATTGTCTTAGCATGATACAGCCTCAGGAAGTACTTAAGTTGCTTAGACACATGTCCATCAATAAAAGTGCAGGAGCAGATGGCTTGGAACAACGATTCCTAAAACTTGTTTCCAATTTCATATATGAACCTCTAACTACCATCTTTAATTTATCTATTTCCACTGGTGTATTCCCTATGGTTTGGAAGCAAACTATCATTAAACCTATATTTAAATTGGGTCAACATCATGAAATTGATAATTACTGTCCTATCTCTATTCTTTCTCCATTAAGTAAGATCTTTGAAAAATTGGTCAACTGTCAACAGGAGGTTTACTTGGAAGCCGGGGGTCTTCACTCTCTGGAACAGCATGGTGTTCAGAGGCATTATAGCACTGGCTATGCACTGGTTTGTTTTACTAACCATACTTTAAGATCTATGGATGCTGGTCATTCGACTGGTGCTCAATTTATTGACTTATCAAAAGCCTTCGATTTAGTCAATCATTCCATGCTGCTCTGGAGACTGGTGAACCTTGGGCTCTCTGAGATATCTTGCAATTGGTTCCTTAGTTATTTAACTGCACTTCCAGTTAGGGTGAAAATTGGTAGTGTGGAGTCGGCAGGGTACCACAAGGGTCCATTTTGGGGCCCTTGTTGTTTCTCCGTTTTCATTGATCCTATTGTTAGGGCTCCACACTTTTCCAATTTGTTGTTGTATGCTGATGGCACAATGCATTTTACCAGCTCTTTAAAAATTTATGAGATTAATATTTCTCTACAGCAGGATTTTTTAGCACTGAATAAATGGTTGCAGGATCATTGTTTAGAGTTGAATTCCAAAAAGACTGAATGTGTTTTATTTGGATCTGTACCAATGGTTCGTAATGCTGAACCTTTGGTTATTAATGATCTGGCAGGTAACATGATTAAACAAGTAACTGAAACAAAATATCTAGGAATATTACTTGATGTTAGTTTAACCTATTTCTTATATATTAGATACATAGCGAAGTCTGTAATTAAAAAAAAAATAAGTGTCTTATATGGAATTAATGATTGTTTAACTAGAGAAGCAAGAGAAATTATATTGAAAATAGAGGATGAAGTATGGGTTAGTGTGTGTAACGTGAAGTTTACACACACCCAAGGGGTTAGATGCTGATAATCCCCGAGAGTGAAGCTCGAGGGTTTACGTCAGCATCTAACCCCGAGGGTGTGTGTAAACTTCTAGTTTAAACACACTAACCCATATTTTATTTTATATCATTGCTGGGTTTCCCTTTTGCCTCAGCAATTATATAAAATAAAGACCTTGTAGGTGCAAATCATGTTCGCTTTAGTGTTATGTGGTGCCGAAATGGGAATCGTGTCCTTGTCTTTTAAAAATGGCTTACCTCTGCCTGAGTGTCTTCCACATCTTTCAGAACAAGTCTTAAGCCCATTGATAAGCCCAATAGTTCTTATCACTGAGTTCTTCTTGTGGTGCTGTTTTTGGGAACACGGAAGCGGCGAGCCGTCAGGAACAGTCGCGCTGCTCTGTGGGCATGCGCACAGCAAGGGAAACTGTGCGCGTGTTTGCCGTTATAAATGCTCCTTTATAACAGCAAATTACGCCACGGTTTTCCTATGGGAAAAAGGGGAAGCCAGTTATTATAGTGTATTACTTATGACCTTGCAATACAATTCTTTTTGTTTGCAAAATTAGCCTATAAAGATTTGGATTTGGTAAATCCGTGTTTTAATTCTATTTGTAGATTTGTTCTGGCTAAACCTTATAATACACGTCATTGTGATTTATATAATGAACTTAATTGGCTTCCTCCCAAATTAGCTTATTTTTATAAGCTTGGCTGCCTGACCAATGCTATTTTTGTAAATGGTTTTAAATCACCTTTTTACAGCTTGATTAAGTTAAAGGAAGATGTTAGATCTTTACATTCTACCAATGTATTGGTTTTACGGATTCCTAAGATAGACATCTATACGGGTGAGAGAGCTTTCTCATTTCAATGTTTGACTCTACGGAATACACTTCTGGATAATTCTGTTACTGTTGTTAAGCAGGAAAGTTTAAAAAAAAATTGTATTGCTACCTACAATCACTTGCTGTATGTAAATATATTTAGTATTGTGTTTACTGTCCAAGTATTTTTGTATTGTATTGCATGTTTGTATTATTGTATGTTTGCTTCTTTATTTGAAGCACCAGGTCGATACTGAAAAAGGGCCTTGGCCCAGTTGTCTTAGCTGGTAAATAAGGTGAATTGAACTGTACCTTAAGGGCTGCAGTTTGGATAGGCAATCATTTAAGCAAACTTATGGCATCAAGAAATTCATCAGTTTCGGACCTAGTTTCCACCCTGGAGGAGGTGTATAGCTGGGACTAAAATGCTGCCATAGTGTCATTCACCTCCTGTGGTTTAGTTCTTACCTTTCCATATATGGGGTCTTTAAACCCTATGATGAACCTGTTTGCTTGCTGCTTTCGGAGTTGGTATGCCAATATCTTTCTACTGTTTTCCACACCCTCCCAGTGTGAGTGGCGCACCCAGAGGAGAGCCAAATTGACCATCTGGGACAGGAGTTCATTCAGCTTCATACGGATCTTAAAGACCTGCTGACCACAGGTGGAATGGGAGGAGTGGTGAGATATAGCCTTAATGGCTTGCACAGCAGTAGCCAACTCCCCTTCAAGTCTAATCAGCTCCTGCTCCATATTTTTCCTCCAATGTGCAGCATACCCTATAATTTGCCCTCTCATGTTAGCTTTGTATGCTTCCCAGGTGATTTGTGCAGAGGTATCAGAGACAGGGTTCTCCTGTAGAAACAGCTTGGTTTTGGATTCGACCCAGTCTACAAATTTTTGGTCTTGCAGCTGAACTGGGGCATGATTGGAGACAACAGTAGGGAGGATACTGGAGTCAAGGACAAACTTGGTAAGGGATTGTGAGATAAGCCAAAAGTCCAGTCTGCTGAACGATCCATGTACCCCAGATTGGAATGTATAGTCACATTCTTTGGGGTGAATGAGGCACCAAATGTCAACCAATTGGAACTCAGAACTCAGCCAAAGTGCAGCCTGCATGCCTCTGATACGGGTCTCCCTTCCCTGGTTATTTCTATCCATGACAGGCATCAGCATGAGGTTGAAGTCCCTCCCTATGATAATGAGTGTATCTGTCTCAGCCATGGCTTTAATTTTGGTCATTAGGTTGAGAAAAAAGGTGTGATCATCCTCACTTGGGGCATATATGTTTACCAGAACAATATATCCATTGCGGGTATCAAGCAGGACAAGTACCCATCTACCCTGGGGGTCTGACTTGCTATTCAGAATGGACCAGGGGAGGAATATAAGTAACAGGATGGCCACCCCTCTTTTCCTCATGGTGGCACTAGCATGGAGTTCTTTTCACACCCAGTCTCTCACCAAGTACATATGATTCTGCCTAGTTAGTTTCATTTCCTGTAAAATGACAACCTGGGCCTTCACCCTTTTCAGCTGTGTCAGCACCTTCTTCATTTTTCATGGAGTATTGAGCCCCCTGACATTCCAAGTAATAAAAGAGATCTCATCCATAATCATGGATGTAATGGAAAATCGTAGAGGACAAGGTGCAAGCAGCCGATCAGGTCCACATGCTAGATTCAAATGGGGTATTTTATGGTCTAAGGGAACGGGTATTATTCCATGGAGGATGGCTATATAACAACAGTTGGAGGTAGAAAGGTGCTCATGCACAGACTCATCAACTAACAGCATTACATGGTGTACAGACAGTGACATCCAAAAAAATGTACAAAAAGTATAAACTATTTACAAATAGTGCACAGTATAATGCAGTGGCCAAGGTAGGTGTGGCAGGCCGAGGAAACACAGTCCTCTCAGGCCTAACCCACCCTTCCACTGGGGAATGATTCAAAATGGATTTATGTGGTTTCCCATGGGTCCCATTCCTTTGGATACATGAGTTAAGCAAGGGAGTGCAGGCTGGCTACTACCAAGCCTTGCCTCCCTGGGGAACCTAGCATGTATGCTGCATATACCATCAGTACAAATAGCCTAAGTGACAAAATGCACAGGGAGGTTTCACTGGTGAGGCAAGGAGAGCGTTAGGCATCTTGGTTAAGAACCTAAACCTCATTTATTCTTATTACCGCTCAGTGTGCTTACCCTTGTGCCTGCAGCTAATCCATGCTGAAAGGAAGAGGAGGGGGATGCGAACGGGGCAACCAATGTGTGCTCCAGACAAAGTGAGCAACATATCCTATCTCCAACTGGAAAAGAAATATCAGCAGTGTCCGGTGGAAAAACTAGCTTCAAGAGCACTAGGTGTTGTGTCAGGGCTAAGATGTACACTCGCAACCTCACCTTTTTAAAAGAGAAGCAGACCATACATCTGGACAGTTCTTCAGTTAAGCCTGGAATCTCTGATCTGGTTCTCATCCATCGGTTGCAGTCCCATCCCTAACAAGTGCACCAAGCCTCTTCCCCCCATATGGCCCTTAAAGCGTAATTATAGCTTACCAACAAGATGAAGCTGAAACAATGTATTAACATATAAACTGGCTAACCAGAACAACAATGTCATTTTAACAGTGTAGTTCCCCAGAAGCTTTTTTCTTATTTGGTAAGGCAAAGGCATAAGGCTGAACTCTTTAATTGAGCAATAGGGGGAATTGTCTAGATAAACTTCCCATTTACTAGATGCTGATTGTTAGATCTTTATCTCCTGGGAACCATCCCAGTAAGCCCATACCCTTGCTCTGACCACAAGAAATTAACAGAGAGGACACTTATCTAGGTCTGGTCCTGTGGTGACATTGCTTGGAGATCCTCTGCAGCAGCTGGGGAGTGATGTGCCCACTTGTCTGGGCCAAGATCCACAGGGTCCATTGAGCAGTGCGGCAGAGGGGAGGCTGTGCTCAAGGGTTCTTCAGAAGTCCAATGTTGCAGCTCTGCTTCAATAGCAGAGGCCTCAAGCACCATCTCCTCCTCCAGATAATCAGAAAACTCTACTGGTTCAGCCAGTTCCACAGGGGCCAGTAGTGCATATCAGTTTGTGGTGGAAAACTTGCTAGCACTGGTATCAGGAGTCTCTGGAGCTGCCTCTTCTGGTTGGCTGGGTTATGCTGCATGGTCCTGTGGGTGGTTCCTTTTGGCATGTCTGCCCTACTGCTGTTGCTTACAGGATCTGGCTGGAAGGCCTGAGCTTGCCCCTTTGAAGTGGAAGCCCTTCTGGAGTTCACCTCCTACATTAGATGCATCGGTTGGAGGACTTTTGGCCCCGATATGATCAGGGATGTTGTTCCAGTTGGAAGGGGGTTCTGTTCTGGAATGAGATGGCCAGTTGTGATGCAGATACTCCATAAGGGCTTCTGGAGTCAAGAAAGAATCAGAAGTTCCATTCACTTCCAGGTGCATTGTAGTGGGGTATCGCAAGGAGAACTGAATCCCCAGAGAGTGCATTAAGCAGTGGGCTTTGGTGTATTCCTTCCTCTTAGCTGCCAATTCCCCTAAGTAGTCTTGAAAAATGAACATTTTCTGGCCTTGCTATGAAGGAGTGCCAAGTTCATGGGCTCTGGTGGTAATCCACTCCTTATTTGCGAAGTTCAGAATTCTGGCCATAAGCAGGCTAGACCTCTCTCTGGGTCTGGGTACCAGATTCAATGCCCTTTGGGCTCGCTCAATCACCAGGCCAGGAGGCAATTTGTGTCATAGAACCTCAGGCAAGACATCATACGGAAAGGCCAGAGGATTTCCCTTTTCTGCACCCTCAGGCAAACCTAGGACCCTGAGATTGTTGCACAGGCTCCTACTCCCCGTGTCATCAAGTTTAGTTTGGAGCAGGTGTATGGTCCTCTCCTGCTCCCAGAAGGTGGAAGCGAGCGAGTCAATGGCATCAGTACTGGAATTTACTAGCACACCTATGTTCTGCAAACACTGGCATCCATTTGTTGAATCACCATCATCATGTTGTTTGAGGCCAGGGTGACTGCTACCATGGGCTGCATCAGGGTCACAAACATGTCATTTATCTGCTGTGTATTAAGACCCATAGAAAGATCCAAGCCCCTATTGTGCGCCATGCTGGAACAAAAGACCAAATTGGTCCCGGTTGCCTTGTAGCTAGGAAAAGGAAGAATCAAAGTGGTTTCAGTTGTTCCTGACTGTTCTGGGAATGAATAACTCTGCTACACCAGTCAGCTAAATGAACTCAAGAGGTGCAAATGATGAAAATTAAACCACGGGTCAGCAGAGTGTATGGATCAGGCAACCAACACGTTAGGAACCAAGCCATGACCCCCCGAATATCATCTCTAAATGTACCATTCCAAGATAGAACTAACAGAAAATGATCACTTTCTCCTCTGTTCAAAACTCTAAAGGAATCACACCTAGTCATAGATTTGTTCCACAACATAAAGACAAGAACAGAGTGGTCTCTTGAGTTATAATGAGTATAATTGCCAGTGGTAACACCATTTAATCTACCATTGATGGGAGCCAAATTATGTCTCATTAGCAGGTCTATCAACTTCCCACCTGATTTGTTAGATTTAGAATCTAAAGAGGTCCTGGGGAATTCAAATGCTTCAGGATTAGGCCACTTGAGAATATTGATATCAGCATAGCCTTAAAAAAGCACAATTTGGGCATTAAAATCTCCACATAGAAAAATACTGTTACAAACTGATTGTTCCTGAATTTTGGATATTAACTTGTCTAGATCTTCCCAGGCTGATTAATTATAATATTTTGAGTTTGAGGGAGGAATATAGAACTTAACTAGGCAAAATCAGAATTATTGAACCTGAACATCAAATGCCTGAGCAAAAAACGTGCTAGAAATAGGTTTAATTGATACTTCTTAATCAAATCTAACCAGGGTAACAAGGCCTCCTGAGAATCTCCCTAATTTAGAATGTGTTCTATGTGGCTCTGGTAGCTACAAAAAAACATCAAAAGAGACATCTATATCTTGTGCATGCCAGGTTTCCTGGAAATATATAATGTAATGCTTTTTAATAAAGTCACACCATTCTATATTTATTTGTTTATTTATTGAAATTGTTTTACCAGGAAAGGCACACTGAGCAAGAAGATGCTCATCTCCAGGTGTGACCTGGGAGGTGGGGGGAACAGAGGATACTGGATACACAATTATACAGTGACAATTGTACAGTGACGATTTGGAAAAGTGTCCCAGTTGAGGGCTCACAATTACTGCAGTACGGGCAAGGGCTAATAAACAATCGTTCCACAGTTCACAGTATACAGAAACAACAATTCAAGAACAAAAAAAGTGCCTAGAAACCAAGGGCATGTGACACAGCTAGGATTGTGTATCTTGGGGTAGTATAGGGTGGTTGAACTGCTTTGAGGAGAGGTGGGTGGAATAAGGGCTTTAAGCAGGTGTAGTTTACCATGAAGTGGATTGTGAGAGTGGAGGAAAGTGAGTTAGAGGAGGAGCAATGATGGATTTGAGGGGGTAGCTCATTCCAGATTTTGGAAAAGTGATGGGAGAAAGCTGTTTGGCCAACAGTGGACATCCGCAAGGGGATAGCAAGTACGCATGAGTCCGTGGATCTGAGGGTGTAAGAGGGTGGGGGGGGAGTAGTAAGGAGGAGAGATAGGCTGGGACGGTGCCTAGCCAGAGCTTAGAGGTGAATTTAATGTAGTGAATGAGGCATCTGTTTTCAAGGGATGGTAAGGCTAGGGCACGGTATAGCTTGCAGTGATGAGTGGGGGGGGCATTGAGAGCAAAGCGGCAGAAGGCATTGAACAAGAGGTCAAGCTTCGATAGGGAGGATGTAGGGGCCAAGCTGTGTACTATATCACAGTAGTCAAAGGATGGGAGAATCATCTTCAGGATTAGCTCATGGCGTACAGTTAATGGGAGGCTTCGGTGGTTTCTATGAAGAGTACCTAGCATGGGTAACAGTTTCTTTTTATTGTAGCATCAATATGAACATTAAAGGACAGGTGACGGTCAAACCAAACCTCAAGGCACTGGAATGAGTGGACATCAATGAGTACTTGTCCATCTAGGGTTTGGAAGGAGGGAAGGGGTGGGAGTCAGGACAGGTGTTGTCTTGTGTTGAATGTTGTCAAAATCAGCTTGGAAGGTGGAGGCAACTGCTTCCATGATGGTGCCTGAGAAGAAGAGGATGGTGTCGTCTGCATACATATGTATAGCTGATGACTGGCAGGCTAGAGGTAGATCATTTAAAAAGACTGAAAATAGTATAGGTCCAAGCACAGAGCCCTGGGAGATGCCGGAAGAGATGGGTAAGGGGGTAGAAATGGCGTCGGAGATACGTATGGATTGAGTTCTCCCCGAGAAGTATGAGCAGAACCAGTTGGTGGCAGAGGTAGAGAGACCTGCTTCAGCTAGGCTGGAGAGAAGCAAGGTGTGCGACACAGTATCAAATGCTTTGGCTAGGTCAACAAAAATGGCAGAGGTGATCTGTCTGTCTGTCTTTCATGCTGGTGTAAATCGCATCTGAGAGCCTAGTCAAGGATGAGGTAGTGGAATGCCCTTTTCTGAATCTGGACTAATCCACATATCTTGCTGTTAGACCTGTTATATTCCATGAGAGTAAGTTAACTTTGAAGTTTTCTCTGTACTGCTGTTGGTGTCAGTGGGATTGTTAACTTCTAGTCAGCCCACCATGGTATAGAGCTCATCATATCTATTGCTAACTGAAATGAGGATGGGATTCTTGATGTTCATGGGATGTTGGCTCAACATCATACTGGGTCTTTAAATTCATTTGACAGGTCTCATCAGTGTTTCTGAGGACATGGCTGGATGAACTCTATTAGTTTCAACAATATGTATGCCCATTCCATCTCAGATATTTAGGTTATCCAATATTCTCTTGTACAAATTGCTAGATTTTACTGTAATTAATATTTGATCAGAATCAGGATCTTTTCCCATTTGTGCAACAGAGGGTAGGCTGTCTTTTCCTATAGGAATATTTAGCAGTTGTTCAAAGAGATGTTTTATAATAAATTCTAATTTAGTATTGCTTTTCTTGGAAAACCTCCTCAGACCGAATAGTGAAAAAGATCTGCCTAGATTGTCCACTTTTGCTATATCCTCTGAATTTATTTTATTACTGAGTACACTGTCTAGATTTTACTATCCACAATCTGGATACCTGCCTCATCTAAGACAGAGACCTTTTACATTATTACACCAATAACCTCTTCCCCCTATAGTAAGACATCAGTTTGTCCAGCCTTATTCTCCCGTTCTCATCTGTAAACATTTAAACATTTTGCACCTACAAAAGACATCCATAAAGCATGTGTGAATCTATTATATAGAGTTTTCTTAAGTTTCCTCAGATTTTCATTTGGTAATCCTTTAAATCAAAATAAACTATTTTGAGAAAATTTGTCCTTGTTAGAACTACTTTTTACATTCACCATGTTCCTGTTAACATAATTAAGGCTAAGGCCCCGTTTACTGAGTGCTTTGTTATTTATCTATAGCTGGTTAGCAATTCTGAGAGACGTGCAAAAAGATGTATAAACAATCCACTCCAGCTTTTTCTTTATTGCTCAAAATCTTGATAAAATCTGTTTCCCCTAAGTCATCCCCGTTTCTGCCCTTAAAAGGTGCGCAATCTTTTTTCTAGCTTCCCCTAGAGTATTCAAGGGCTTCAATTTTAAACCATATAAACAAAGTGTTGCACAATTATCAATGTCAATCATTTTAGAGTCAGTCTTAGGGGCACTCAGTATAGGGTTATGAGTACCATGATTTAAGCTCTTTCCAGTGGATCCTGTTTGTTCAAGCTGACAATTTTTTGAAACCCATTGCTTCACACCGTTATGAAAATTGTGTCTTAAAGCCTTCAAGTATGTATGTAGGGAGCCAAAAATATTGACCAATCTCTTCATTGTTGATTCCTTCTCTAATTCTACACTGCCATCATTGCTTTCATTACCTTCAGGGAAACATACAGTACAGATACAGATACCCCTGAGAAGATCTCTTGTTCTCCAAACACTGTTTTTTTACATAATTGTCTGTGGGTATGTTTTTACAGGCTCTCTCATCTTGATTTTTATTTGCAGAATTTGTAAAAGAATTTATTATATTAAATTGTTCTTCAGCCTCTGCCTGATCTTTATCAGCAGATGAAGTTCTTTTTCTTTCTCCCCTTTTTCTTTGGCTTAATTTTAACAGGAGAGGCCGGAATGATAATAGATGAAAAATCATGTGTATTATGTTCCTACCCTCCAGTACAATTGATGGTGAACCTTGTTGTGGTAGTAATTTATCAAGCTTGGTTCAAATATTTTCCAATCTAAAGCTATTAAGTGCAATGTTTTCCTTAATTGTTTCCATCTCATTTTTATGTTGATTGTGCGCATGTGCAAGAAACATGTTGTGTCAGCTTTCTCCACAAGCAGTTTGTGGAGGCATGGCACTGTTGTGCCCAATGCCCCCACAGTGTGCAAAGGCTTGTCCCCCATCCCCCAATGCTGTGGCATGCTGCTGCTGACACTAGTTTAGCCAGCGTGCCACAACTTTCTAAAAAATCAGCCGCTGCAATCAGGGGCTGCCTCATCATTGCAGCGTCATCATCCGCTGCAATGAGGGAGCGATCCGTCACTGCAGGGCAGGATGTAAGACCCCTGATATGGTTTGTGAACATGGTGGCGGGTTGCCTCCATGTCCCACAAATATCATAACCCCTCCCACCGATTTTACTTGCCCGGCCAGGGGAGCCCACTCCCATCGGCATTCTGTAACCCAGTGTTGTTCCCGCTGACAGGGTGCCCATTCCCATCCCATAATGAAACCCCCATGTTGTTCCTGCCGCACGGGTGCCCAATCCCCATCAGCATAAAGATACCCCCATTCTGTTGCTGCCGATGGGGTGCCCAACTCGCTGGCATAATGATACCCCCCCTTCCGTTTCTGTAGCTGAAGGGGTGCCCAATCCCCCTCAGCTCCTGCAGCTCCCTTCCCCCTTTCCTTGTTTGCCAACTGGAGTGCCCAATCCACCGTTGGCTAATGCACCCACCCGCCCACACAGGTGGCACACTGGGAGCCCACCCCAGTGTGCCAAAGCACCTGTTAAAGAGGAAAACAGTCCCCCAATGTCTTATTTCTGTTTTCACCCTGTGAAGAAAAAAATGGTCCATCAGAGCTCTCTCAGGCCCCCCTCCCACAACCCACACCCACCCACTGCACACCCTGCCTCCCTACACCTCCTCACCCCATACTTACCTCCGGAGTCCGGCACGACGATCTTCGGTGGACCGGGAACACGTCTGCACTCTTCAAAGCTGACCGCGAACTGAGGAAATGCCGGTAAGCTGCATAATGTAATAAATAGGGTTTTTTCAACTTTAGAGCATTTTTGGGACATTTTTCACTAAATTTTCAACATGGGGTTTTTGGGACCCCCCTCATGAATTCTTGAACTGTCATGGCGTTAATCGGCCCCGAAAGGTGGCTTTGCGGTCACTGTGCGAAATCACCCTTTGTGGCCGAGTAATGAAACAACAGCGCCAGTGGTCATGAGGTGGGCTCTCAAAAAGCCTATGTTACAAATTTGGTGGGAAATATCAAAAAATGGCTGTTTTATGAGCGTGCATTGCGCAGTTGCTACGTACGCTCATAACTTCATGAATTTACAATATTTTTACTCCAGATTTTCAACATTGGCATTTTCTCACACCTCCTTGTGAGCAGTACAGCTGTCATTGTTCACATCCTGGCTGAAATATGTTTTTGCAGTTCTGGCACAGAATAGTGCCGTTGCTGTGGGAAATTAGTGTTCAGGACAGATTAAGAAAATGACAGTGACACTGTTCATGAGTAGAGGTCCTAAAATGCCTGTGTTGAAAATTTAGTAATGATACTCCATAAAATGACTGTTACAAGTGTGCATTATGCAGTTGGCATGCACGCTTATAACTTCGCGAATTTATAATATTTTCACTCCAGATTTTCAACATTGCCATTTTCCCAGACCTACTTATGAACAGTGTAGCTGTCATTTTTCCCATCCTGGCCGAAATGTGTATTCGCACTTCCGGCGCAGAATAGAATGGTTGCTGTGGGAAATCACTGTCTGGGACAGATTAAGAAACTGACAATGATACTGTTCATGAGCAGAGGTTCTAAAATGCCTATGTTGAAAATTTGGTGGTGATAGCCCATCAATTGACTGTCTTACAAGTGTGCGTTTCGCACTTTCCATGCACCCTTGTAACTTCGCAGATTTGTAATATTGTCACACCAGATTTTCAGCAGTGCCATTTTTTCACACCTCCTTATAAGCAATACAGCTGTCATTTTTCACATCCTGACTGAAATGTGTTTTCACAGTTCCGGCACAGAATAATGTGGTCACTGTGGGAAGTCAGTGTTCGGGACAGATTAAATAAGTGACAGTGGCACTGTTCATGAGCAGAGGTCCTAAAATCCCTATGTTGAAAATTTGGTGATGAAACTCCATAAAATGACTGTGTTACAAGCGTGCATTGAACTGTTTCCACGCACACTTGTAACTTCGCAAATTTGTAATACTGTCATGCAACATTTTCAACAGTGGCATTTTTTCACAACTCCTTATGAACACTACAGCTGTCATTTTTCACATCCTGGCTAAAATATGTTTTTACACTCCTGCCGGACAATAGCACGGTCACTCTGGGAAATCAGTGTTTGGGACAGATTAAAATCGACTGAGTGAGGGGGGGGAGTGACCGAGCTCAATTAAGCTCTGTCAGGACTGCTGCATATTTGTTTGTGGGCAGACAAACCCCCCCAACACAAGAGCCCACTACAAAAGGGCAGGGCAGCCTGCAGCATTGGGAGAAACAGAACGAGAGAGCAAGTGAGTGAGGGGGAGTGAGTGAACTCACCAAAGTGCTGTCAGGACTGCTGCGGATTTCTTTGTGGGCAGAAAAAGGCGTCAATACAGGCAGGGTCCCAGTACTAAAGGCCAGCCTGCAGTGGTGGGAGAAACAGTACAAGTGAGTGAGACAAGGGGACTTAGTGAGCTCAATGGAGCTCTATCAGGACTGCTGGGATTTCTTTGTGGGCAGAAAAAGGCGCCAATGCAGGCAGGAGCCCTGTACAAAAGGGCAGCTTGCAGCGCCTGGACAAACAGAATGAGCGATGAGAGAGGGAGACTGAGCGACCTCAATGGAGCTCTGTCGGGACAGCTGCGGATTTCTTTGTGGACAGACAAAGGTGCCAATGCAGCCAGGAGCCCCATACAAAAGTGCAGTCTGTGGCGCCAAGAGAAACAGAACAAGTAAGTGACAGAGCGGTACTGAACGAGCTCAGCTGAGATCTAATGTGACTGCTGCGGATATCTTTGTGGGCAGAAAATGCAGCAACACAGGCAGAAGCCCAGTAAAAAAGGCCAGCTTGCAGTGCCGGCAGAAACAGAGTGCGAGAGTGACAGAGGGGGAGTGAGCGAGCTCAGTGGAGCTGTGTCAGGACTGCTTCAGATTTATTTCTGACCAGAAAAAGCAGCAAATGCAGGCAGGAGCCCAGTACAAAAGGGCAGCCTGCAGTGCCAGGAGACACAGACCAAGCGAGTGAGGGAGGAGGAGTCAGTGAGCTCAATGGGGCTCTGTTGGGACTGCTGCAGATTTGTTTGTGGGCAAAAGGCAGCAATGCATGCAGGGGCCCAGTACAAAAGGGCAGCCTGCAGTGGCAGGAAAACCAGAATAAGTGAGTGAGTGAGCTCAACAGAGCTGTATTGCAACTGCTGCAAATTTCTTTATGGGCATAAGAAGGCAGCAACGCAGGCAGGAGCCCAGTAGAAAAGGGCAGCCTGCAGTGCTGGGAGAACAAAATGAGCGAGTGAGAGAAGGGGAGCGAACGAGCTCAACGCAGCTTTGTCGGGACTGCTGCAGATTTCTCTGTGGGCAGAAAAAGGCACCAACAGAGGCAGGAGCCCAGTACAAAAGGGCAGCCTGCAGCGCTGGGAGAACCAGACTGACTGAGTGAGACAAGGGAAGTGAGCGACCTCAATGGAGCTCTGTCAGGACAACTGTGGATTTCTTTGTGGGTAGAAAAAGCCACCAACACAGGCAGGAGCCCAGTACAAAAGGGCAGCCTGCAGCACCAGGAGAAACAGAATGAGCGAGTGAGAGAGGGGGAGTGAGCCACCTCAATGGAGCTCTGTCGGGACAGCTGCGGATTTCTTCCTCAGCAGAACAAGGTGCCAATGCAGGCAGCATCCCAATACAAAAGAGCAGCCTGCAGCACCGGGACAAACAGACTGAGCCAGTGACAGAGCCACTGGGCGAGCTCAACAGACCAATGCAATCAACATTCAGCATTGACAAATGCTTGTTAACTACTACTGGCTGGTACATAAGCATCAAGTGGGCAGCACAAGGGTTACAGATTAATTTCTTAAGATCTTCACTTAAGCTAAGAGGATAGTTATTTACTAAGCCAGTATGTACATCAACACAAATTTCAGCATTTTCAGTTTCATCATAAAAAAGTATTCTTTGATCTGCTTTTTGGTTTTGTTTTTTTTTTGTTCATTGGATCTAGTTTTTTTTAAACCAATAATAGTATTCTGATGCTACTTAATTATATCTCCCAAGTTTGTATTTACAACTTCAGGTGAAGCAATTGAGTTCCCTTTTCTTTGATCCATAATGGACCCCTCTAGTGAGAAGTCCAATGACAAGGATGGAGTATATAGAAGAGAGTCAGAAACCGATTTATGTTCCTATGGGGTGATATTGATTGCATTGATTTTATTTTCATCCTTGGCATCGTTGTTATCACCAGTTAACAACTGGCACATTTCAATGCAATTAGTAAGCCCAGAAACACCATATGATTCATCCTGATAAAAATGTGTATCAGGGGACAAAATATTTTTGTTGTTGAAGACAGACAGGCAAGATCAACTGCATGTTCCTTCCCTACACCAGTCTCTCCTGTTGCATAATTATACATCTTCCCTAATTGCTTATCTTCAGTAGGTTTCCCTACTTTTCCAAAATGCTCACTTATTTTTGTTTGTTTCTGTCCTTCATGTTTAATATTTGTACTTTTTCTGCTTTGATTTCTTGTGTTTTTTTTTGTTTACACAATTCTGGGGATCTAAGCTGGCCTATATTGGAACTAATATAATCCTGTTTTTTTCTGCAGGCTATTGGAGTCAATTAATTTATTATGCACTACTCCAGTGCATGCTATATTAATCTCAGCCTCCATAGCAGACCTAACTGCTTGTTTTCTGGTTAGGACCATTATTATTGCACAAAGTTCTATAAAAAAGGATACCCTTGTGTAAAATTTTGATAAAAAGACAAAAAGCACTGGTATATAAACTTCCCCTATACAATAAAACAATAAAAGCAACATCAGTAAAATATTACCAGAAAATTGCTAATCAGTCCTAAAAAGTCTTATATTGTGTTAATTTCATAATGACTTCAAAATCACCTGTAGCATCAGTTCCAGATTATTGAAATTCTTGCAGTCAGTACACACAGTTGAGATTATCCTACAATGTGCGTTCTTTCTGAGGAGCAGTTCCTTAAAATGAGTCTAATAAAGATCAGACGAGGTTCAGTAAATAGGCAGAACATGGATAATGTAGAAAAAATGGACTCCTTCTCTTCCTTCCTCTTTCCCAGTAAGAGTGATTAATAAGTAAAAGGTGATATCCTGGAACTCTGTAGTGGGAAGTAAAACAAGTTTTAGGTAGCAGTGCACTGCAAGAGACCTCCAACCCCCTTTTTCCAATCAAACTTTCTCCGCTCACTAATGAGGTCTGCCATTAATTTCTTTCTTGGGAAAACGCACTTAGAAACACTACCATATTTCAATAAAAAGCTTTCACTAACAATAATAAGGCTTAAATTAATAAAATTACCTCTTGCTTTGGAAGGACATAGAAACACAGAAATATAGAATCTGATGGCAGGTAAGGACCGCTTGGCCCACCTAGTCTGCCCATTTCCCTACATAACGGATAAGCTGCAGATCCTAGTTAACCAACAGCCTACTTCCTCCTACCCCTCACTAGAATTGCCTTATGTCTTTCCCATGCATTCTTGAATTCCCCCACTGTTTTTGACTCTATGACCTCCTGAGGAAGGCCATTCCATGTATTCACAACTCTCTCTCCATGAAAAAATACTTCCTCACATTACCTCTAAGCCATCCTCCCTCTGTCTTCAAATTGTGCCCCCTTGTTCTTGCACATCTCTTTTTCTGAAAGATGCTACACTCTTGGACTTTGTTGATTCCCTTGAGGTATTTGAAAGTTTCTATCATGTCCCCCTTCTCCCTCCTTTCTTTGAGGCTATACATCTTAAGCTCCTTTAATCTTTCTACATATGTCTTCTGGTGCAGACCCTGCACCATTTTCGTGGCCCTCCTCTGGACAGCCTCCACTCTGTCTATGTCTTTGCAGAGGTGGGGTCTCCAGAACTATACACAGTACTCCAGATGTGGTCTTACCAATTGTCTGTACAGAGGGACACAGCTTCTGGTTTTCTACTGGTGATGCCTCTCCCTATGCATTCCAGTATCCCCCCAGCCCAACATAATGTGACTTTTTGCAGAGCACTGCAGGATCTACCTACAATTTGGAAACACTCCTAGCCTGCTTTCCAAAATTCCAAAATGCCAACTGTGTCTGACAGAACACACATACTGTAGTTAGCCCAGTTGGACCAGTTAGCTTAATTGGCTGGTTTACTTGCTGTGAGCAGATCACTAAAAAAAACTTGATCAGCCTTCTTACAGTTATCTTACTGTTATCAACCATCTATAATTTTCCTGCAAGCAATGCTGAAAAGAGTGTCAAGTGTAGAGTATCACACTTCAGGATGCTCAGCCAAGCACACCTGTACCTGTAACAGCTAGCTCTGTAGTATGCCAGGAGCATGCACAATTTATACCTCTTAACTAAAAAGTCTTGCAAGCTTAGAAGCACAAAATTTAAATGTTGTTTTATTTATTTTTTAATTTTTATTTAGTGTTTGTTGACCGGGTAAGTACACTAGACAAATCCTGCCTATTGTCAGACATGACCCGGGGGAAGGGGATACAAATGAATGCTTACTGACCTTGAACCAGATTAAGCTGTTGGTGGTATTGTTTTTAGTGAATGAGGGAAATTTGGCCAGGACACCAGGGAAATTCCCCTACTCTTTGTCAGTAGGGGGAGCCCAAGCGCTGTGCTGATAGCAGAGCAGACTGAGCTAGTGATGGAGGTGGATGTGTCTGAAGAGCTGACTGAGATGTTGGATGTGGAAGAAATTGTGGTAGCAACAGAGCAATCTTGTGAAACCACTAGATTTATGCAGGATAATTCTTCAACTCATCTGGATAATCACGATATGGTGGAGGATGTTACCAGAGAAAACCTACAGCCTGCTGTTACTGGTAATCCACAGTCAAAAATGATTTGGGCCTCTGCAGAGCCCCGTAGTAGTAGTTTGGATGATCCAGGGAAAAGTTGTTCTACTGAGAGTGCTGCAAGTCATGTGCAGCAACCGGGAGATGCTAACACCACATCTGAACAGGCGAAAGACATTTCAGTGACACAACAAGTCCGAAAACAATTTGGATGAAAAAAAGATACTGTGCAGTATTTTGGGAGTGACTGGTCGGCCGATGATGCCTTGAATTCATCTGGTTGATGGGTTTCTGACCCCAATTGGAATGATGATGTTTTGTTTGGGCCTACAACTGGGCATGAAAGGGCTGCAGCACAAACCCTGAGCTCAGGTAAAACTGTTTCTGATAAAAAGGATCCTATAAAAGTTACTGCGCAGATTTTAGATGATGACACCCAGGCCTCTACAGTGCCTGGCCCATCAGGGGGTAGGGGGGATGTGAAGTCAAGTTGCACTAATATTGCATGTTTTACTGCTGAGCAAGAACAATCTAAATCTCAAGATAATAATAATGATATGCCAAAAAAACTCCCATGTTAGAACTTTTTAATGTAACCCATATGCTCCATTTTTGTAACATGGATATACATATGTGTATCTACGGGTTCGGGGAAGGATGAGGTTACCTGGCACAAGAGACCTAGGTTTGGCTACTCTGCACAGGGGCACCCAAGTAAATCCAACTACAGGAAGCAATAACTGTAATGTCCAGAACCAGAATTGATTTTTCAGTGGGCTTTATTTATTAACTCACTGAACATAAACAAAGCACTGCATGGTCCCCAAAGGGCTACATTACTGTAATGCAGATTAGAGGTTAAACACAGTGGTCCATTTGAGGAATGAACACATTACAACAGTTGTCTGGCTTTGGACCCACCAGGCACTCAGCCCGGACTTCCATGCGCATTGGATACATAGCCCGACTGGCCCAGCTCCCTGCCGCCACTTGACTGACGGTCCACTTGGCTAATGAACCCAAACTTTACTTGGAAAGACATCCCATCAAACAAGGAGGTTTCAAACTGTGGCTCTCACACCACTTGAAGTCTGTGACTCCTAGAGAGATTTTGCTTTCGTACTTCCAAACGAAACTCCCATCATACAAGGAGTAATTTTCCCATCCTGTGGCTCCCCACACCACTTAGAGTCTGCGACTCCTAGAGAGATTTTCAAGTTGCGACCTCATCTGGGTAGCCACCCCATCACTGGCCAAGCGCATGAGGCAAGTAGCAAAAACACAGAAGAAATCCGTAGAGGTGGACCTGGTTACTAAAGATGGGGGGTTTTCCCACCTCCAGCTCCCACAGCCCATACCCGGCCATTTCTCTGGACACACAGAACTTTAGACTTTAAAATGTAGATTGACGGTGGATGACCTGAAGCACCCCCTCTACAGTGAACTTTAAATCCATTAACACTTTAAACAGATGACTGCTCTATTTGTTTGTCCTAGTTGACATAGTCCTCCCAAGTAGCAGTCCACATTTACTTGAAATCCAACTGAAGAATAGAAGTTGTTTGCCCCTTCCAATGGAGCCAAACACTCACCCATTCGTTGCAGGTGCCCCACAGGTGAAGAACTGTAACCTTTGCTGTTATACATGAACAGACTGAACTTAAATTAAAACAGGCAGCTTTCTTCCCAGGGTGGGAGAAGGGGATTGACCCTGGAACCCACAGAGAACTTTCACTACCCCCCCCCAGAGGGAGGGGGGCACTGAGACCGGGGGAGCGGTCTCCACCACTTTAAAAAGGTAAAACTCAGGAACACTTCCTTCTGTGTGGAGGCAAACAGACAACTCACTGATTTCCTCACTGTTTGCTTATGGACAAACTGAAGACTGACTTTGAATTTCCCAAAGTTCTAAACTTACTCTGAGCTGAAGATTCCAAATGTGGCTCATGCAGCTGTGACAGTTCTATAATGATGTCATCTCTCCAGTCTCAGCTGTGACTGAGGACAGAGTGAGACAGTGTGAAACTCATTTAACTGGAGTTTCACAAGCTGCCTTCCCTGCCTACCACTAGGTCTTACTGGGATTCAAGTAACCCCGGGTAACAAAGGGGTTACACTCACCCATGACCAGGTAAATGACTGTCCCCAGTCATTATGCACCCGGCCTTAGGCCATCCCACCCTATGTGTTACCTGCGGAGGGGGGTGATCAGGCCCCCCTCCTACCATGTGCGAGCACAGGTAGGCAACACTAAGGGCCTAGAGACCTATAGCTGACATATCAGCCTGTACTCTATCCACTTACTATGGACACTTAGTGGCTCTGGTAGAACCATCCAGAGCATAGCTCTGATAGATCAGCACTGTGGCCCCTACTGCAGGTCAGGGCCACAGCCTGTCCATCCCCCCTAACCCTCTAGGGAAAACCTATCTGTCTCTAACATAACATCCCAAACAAAAACAAAACATGGGGACCTCCCCGACCTTGGGCAGCCTGCAACTACAACCATTAGCAATAATAACACAATACATTTAAATTCTACACCATAAGCACTGACGAGGGACTCCGATGAGCCCCTCCTCCTCTTCTTGTCTTCTCTTCTGCCTTCCAGGAACACCTGTAAGAAAAGACAAAAACAAAAAAAAGCACATCCTAATCTGCAGGTACAGTCTATCTAAACAACAACAATGACAACAGCAACAACCACAACAACCCTTAACACACAGAAAAAGCACTGAACAATCCCAAAAAAAAAGATTATTTTTTTTTTTTTCAGAAAAAGGTAGAAAACAGTATTTATATTAAAGTACAATGACATTGGTAACAATACACCTTTGGGTGGGGATGGAATGCCCTAAATGTCCCACTAGTGACTACAAGGCCCGAAGGCCAGTCCATTAAAGAGTCTCTCCTGGGCCGGAGCCCCGTGAAGCATAGTTCTTTAAGGCAATAATCCAGAAGGGGAGAGTCTTTGCGGACAGTTCACACACTGTTTGAAGTCTGTAGTGTAGGGTGTGTATTGCAATGTCATAAAGATAGAATAAAAAGAATTTTTCTGACTCACCAGCCTCTTGAAGTATTCGAACATCACCAACCTGGTCCCTTCCGAAGACTCTCCCTGGCAGCATTTCTTCTGATACAGCTGGGCGGACATCTTCCTGGGACCCACAGGAGTGCACATCTGGAAACAGTTGGGCTGATGTCATAACTGGAGAAGGAACCTTAGAAAAGGAACAAAAAGTGAAACAGCTGGTCCGGTGTCATCCGATTACCAGGCGATGAACAGGAAAACAGCTGGGCTGGTGTCCTCTCTGGATCTGAAGTCATCTGGTGGTACCAGTAGATGGTTGCTGAATAGGGCAGTACACTGTGGACTGTAGAATATGGGGCACCTGATTTCTTGTTTATTCATATTGGCAGTTCAATAAGGGCACATCACAGTCTAGATGTGGCAGTATTGACTACCACTGCTCGGCTCTCCATTTTGTAGGCACGGGCTTAATTACTGGGAGGTCCTTGCACTGAGGCCAATAGTAGATGGGGTCAAGGGCTTGAATTATTACTCCATCTGGATGCACATAATTCACACAGTGGGAGACTTCACGTCCCTCTCCGTACACTATTCTCACTCTGTCCATAAACAGTGTCCTGCCTCTCTTCCACTGTGTATACTTTTCATGGAACAGTCTATTCTTTACATGCTGGTTAGCCCCAGGATGCACATGTTTCATTGCTTCATCCCAGATCCAGGATTTCCTGCAGTTCTCAATCCTCCCAGACTCTCCGAGGAAAGGTAGGAAAGGTCATACCAAAGATTTCATTGGCCTTTCTCTGAACCAGTCTCTCCTCTTTACTTGCTTTGGTCAATCTGAGACCACTGGCCTGGCTTAGGGTGGCCAGTCCTGGTTCTGCCAGCTTCGCATCCTCAACGAAATTAAAATGGATCCCTGACGACTTTTTCTTCTTCTGGTGAAGCCAGGGCAGTGGCATCACCACCTTCTTGAACACATCCCTCCGAGGCAAGATCTTGAGGCTGTGTACCCGTTCCTTTCTCACAAGGCCACATAGGTTCCCCCCTCATCTTCCTCTTCACTGAGGATCTGAGCCCAGGAGTGAGCAGTAGTTCTCACCCCTGAGACTATCCATTCATCACTGGGAGCGGAGGTCGACACCTCCCATTCAACGGCCTTCCACATCTCATCTTCACCTTCGATACTTGGGCTAGGCCCCCCCCACCCAGGGGACTAGTGATGCTTTATCTGAACTTGCCTTCTGAGAGCCAGCATCCAATGCTTCAATTTCAGATTCAGTCTCTAATTCTGCACTATCTAACTTTGTGCCACACTCCCCCGAGGGACCTTCCTCCACAGGCTCCGCCTGATGCTGTGTGCTGCCAACTGCAGATTCTTGAAGTTGTGTCCATGTGGGAGCCAAACGAATTTGAGGCACTTTATACAAGCCATATTTTTGTAGACATCCAGCACAGTGAGGAATCATGAAGACATCCCTTCCAGCACTCAAGCACATCTGGCATACACACACTGGATAATTAGGAATTGCCACATCAGGAGGGAGTTGCCCTCTATAGCACCAATTTCAATATCTCTCAATCTATTTACTGCTGCTGTTACTGCAACACGGGCATGATCCGGGTAACGAGCTGGTCCTGAGGCCATAACTGCAGAAAAACAAACAAAAGTTCACTGTAACTGAAAGTCCCACTTTAAATGAACACACTCTGTAGCTTTAAAATGGCTCCTCTGCTGCTGTGTTTACTTTACTACCCCACCCTGTAATGGCGGCGGCAGCACTCCTGTGCATCAACATTCAGACTCTGGGTCAAGCCACTGCGCACCCGATTTACATCAGCTACTAATAACTTTTATTTCAAACTGCACAACTTGCTCTGTCCTGGCTGTTCACACATTTACAGGATTTTCCTTGGACTTTTCACATGCTGGCAACATTCATTTAATTACAGTCCCTTTTAAAACTTCAGGTTTCAGCACAGGATTGCCTGCTTCTACTAGTGTTGCACTTATTTTACAACCCACAGTCTCTCTCTGGCTGCAGACTTTAAACTGAGGCTACTTTCATTGCTATGCACACATTTAATGGCTTTACAGACTTGCACTTGCCAGCAGGACATCACACAATCGCTACTTGCAAAGTGACTATACAGCTGCACTCACATTTTATATGGCATTACTGAAAATCACTGATTTGAGCAGTTTTAAATCGTTTACTCACTGTTATCAAAGCAGATTGCTGCGATGGGGTAAAACGGCCTGCAGCCAGATTTTTGAAGGCCTCAGATTACAAACGGGCGGGAAGTCTCCGCGATCGTAGTATTAACCACACAGTTCACTGATCCCAAGATTGATAAGCGGGTTGAGCCCGATTTTTAACTAGAAAGTCACTTTTTACTGTTTACAGCACTTTGAACACTTCGCGAATGCTCCTCCACTGCCAGTACATGCACTACTCTCTGTCTCCATCTCGAATGCTGAAGCAGACTCTGAAGAGCTGGCTGAGGGGCGGGACTAATGGCAAACTGACCAACCACATGACACCATGCAAATGAGCCTCTTCTTCCTCATGAGGGCTCCTCTCCTCACGACGATCATTGAGCAGGCAAATTTAAACTGAAAAGATGCATTTTTTTTTTCCAACTGACTCCACGGCGGGAGCCCATTTCAACCATGTAACATGGCCATTAACTCTGCAGTCTCTAGTATTGCACAGAAAGCATTTCCAACGTCCAAGGCATAATTTCTCTGTTGCTACCCCTAGTTTTCCACACTTTCCTTCACAGAACTTTATTTTAAAACTGACAAACACTGAAAACTATGTTGATGCAGGACAAGGACACACACTTTGGCTTTACAGCTCCTTGGTAAACAGTTGGCATTTTTTAAACAGCAGCACAAGATTCTCAGCACACAGCACACACTAGGGAAATTGCTTCAACTTTTTTGGGCTACCGACTGCCAGATAGCCAAAACACTAGCCTACTTGCCCAAGCACCTTCCTTCCCAAACAAATCCAAAGCGGTGCCTCCATTTTTGTAACCCATATGCTCCATTTTTGCAACATGGATATACATATGTGTATCTATGGGTTCGGGGAAGGATGAGTTACCTGGCACAAGAGACCTAGGTTTGGCTACTCTGCAAAGGGGCACCCAAGTAAATCCAACTACAGGAAGCAATAACTGTAATGTCCAGAACCAGAATTGGAATTTTTCAGTGGGGCTTTATTTATTAACTCACTGAACATAAACAAAGCACTGCATGGTCCCCCAAAGGGCTACATTACTGTAATGCAGATTAGAGGTTAAACACAGTGGTCCATTTGAGGAATGAACACATTATAACAGTTGTCTGGCTTTGGACCCACCAGGCACTCAGCCCAGACTTCACATGCGCATTGGATACATAGCCTGACTGGCCAGGCTCCCCTGCCGGCCACTCGACTGATGGTCCACTTGGCGAATGAACCCAAACTTTACTTGGAAAGACATCCCATCAAACAAGGAGGCTCCCAAACTGTGGCTCCCCACACCACTTGAAGTCTGCGACTCCTAGAGAGATTTTGTTTTCATACTTCCAAATGAAACTCCCATCATACAAGGAGTAATTTTCCCATCCTGTGGCTCCCCACACCACTTAGAGTCTGTGACTACTAGAGAGATTTTCAAGTTGCGACCCACATCTGGATACCCACCCCATCACTGGCCAAGCGCATGAGGCAAGTAGCAAAAACACAGAAGAAATCCGTAGAGGTAGACCTGGTTACTAAAGATGGGGGATTTTCCAACCTCCAGCTCCCACAGCCCATACCAGGCCATTTCTCTGGACACACAGAACTTTAGACTTTAAAATGTAGCTTGACGGTGGATGACCTGAAGCACCCCCTCTACAGTGAACTTTAAATCCATTAACACTTTAAACAGATGACTGCTCTATTTGTTTGTCCTAGTTGACATAGTCCTCCCAAATAGCAGTCCACATTTACTTGAAATCCAACTGAAGAAAAGAAGTTGTTTGCCCTTCAATGGAGCCAAACACTCACCCATTCGTTGCAGGTGCCCCACAGGTGAAGAACTGTAACCTTTGCTGTTATCATGAACAGACTGAACTTAAATTAAAACAGGCAGCTTTCTTCCCAGGGTGGGAGAAGGGATTGCCCTGGAACCCACAGAGAACTTTCCTACCCCCCCAGAGGGAGGGGGGCACTGAGACTGGGGGAGCGGTCTCCACCACTTTAAAAAGGTAAAACTCAGGAACACTTCCTTCGGTGTGGAGGCAAACAGACAACTCACTGATTCCCTCACTGTTTGCTTAAGGACAAACTGAAGACTGACTTTGAATTTCCAAAAGTTCTAAACTTACTCTGAGCTGAAGATTCCAAATGTGGCTCATGCAGCTGTGACAGTTCTATAATGATGTCATCTCTCCAGTCTCAGCTGTGACTGAGGACAGAGTGAGACAGTGTGAAACCCATTTAACTGGAGTTTCACAAGCTGCCCTCCCTGCCTACCACTAGGTCTTACTGGGATTCTAGTAACCCCGGGTAACAAAGGGGTTACATTAAGAATAAACTTGAGCAGGCCCCTAGAAGAAATGCTGTCAGGTTAAGGTATAGGGGAGGGCTACCAGAGCACCCAGACACATACTATGTTGCAAAACATCTATTGATGGGATCCATGAAATTCATGCCAGCAGAGGTTTATGCTCTAATTCATATATCAGGGGAAGATACCTTCGATGTTAGCTTTAAAACTAACATCAGCCTTGAGAGATTCTGGGAAAAGCATAATAACCTTAAGCAGACACCTCTTTGGACACCCTTTTATGCTATCCCCTTACTAAACCCTAGATAAGATATATTTCCATCATGTTCAGAAATGAAGGCGTGAACGTTAGTAATATATATCACTGGTTGCAGAAACGATGTGATATTATGGGACCCCCAGAGGCAATTATGGATACAGAGGGATTTTGGACAGGAGGGTGGAGATTTAAAATAAAATTGTTCCAAGTCAGTTCAGAAATTATCCACCTCCCCAACAGCTTCTTCTTAGGCAAGGACAGGGGTGTTTGTTTTTATGGGGGACAGCCTAGGGCCTGTTATAAATGTGGGGCTAAGACTCATCTGAGCTGTGCCTGTGATATGCTCAAATGCTCCTTATGTGGGGGGGGTATGGCCACTCCACTCATCTATGTGACAATATATTCCAGTGCAACCTTTGTGATGATAAAGGTCACGCCTTTCACCAGTGTCCTTGGGCTAAAAGAAACAGAACTGAGGGGTGGGACCAAGATGACCTGATCAATAGAGCCCAGGAGAAAAGAAGCCACTTCTTTCATGAAACTGCTGGCAGGGATAAATCTCAGAATGCTGCACCTCAAGAAAATACCCTGGGAGGCTGTTACTGACACCCTGACAACTGCTGACCCCCTCCCTAGGAATGAAAAAGATGGGGAGACCCATGATAATCAAGAATGTAGAGAGATGTCCCAGTTCTCTAGGGATGGGAAAGCAAATATTAGTATGCCACCCCCCTTTGAAGTTGCTAAAGCCAGGAGATTTACTAGGGCATCTGCTAGACTGCATCCCCCCCCCTTGCCCCTACCCCCCTCAGGATGGAAAATCCTTTTTCCTCTTTACAAGTAGACACAGAAGAATCTGAGCTAGAGTCTGATGCATCACATAGGTCTGATATCATCACTGAAGAGGAGGAAATTAAGACTTCGGAACTGGCTAAGGAAAGGAAAGGTAAAAAGGTAAAAAAAGGAAAGCTAAAGCTAGTCATGAAGAAGGCCTCTGAATATAAGGAGTTTGTAGCAAACATGCTTTTTATGTACATAACGCATGGCCTCTATTTATGTTGCTTCACTTAATATCTGTAGTTTGAAACACTACAAAAAGCAATTATCTGTATTAGCCTATTTGGAACAACTTGCTGTAGACATCATCTTTGTCCAAGAAACTAGGCTATCCTCCATTGTTGATGTAAATCAGGTTAAGAGGAATTGGACATGGGTTCCTTCCTTTTGGACCTTTGGCACAGATACTGCTGATAGAATAGGAATTTTATTTAAAACCCCTAATTTCAGAGTATCTAGACTTATTGATGTACATCCTGGGAGGGATCTGGCCATAGACTGCATGTACAAAGAAGTTGCTTTTTGCCTTATTAATCTTTATGTCCCCCCAGACCAAATCTGCTAGAATTGATCTTTTTGAGGAAATAAAACCTTATTTATGCACACAGAAGAACATTATATGGGAAGGGGACTTTAATTGCAGTTTGGATCTGAAATATGCAGGTGACATAATCAAAAAGGTATATTGTGACACGCATGCCTTAAAACAAATCATGCTGGATACAGGATTATCAGATACATACAGAACTCTGAGGAAAAATGATGTAGGGGCAACCTATTTCAGACACATCTATGATACACGCATTGATTACATTCTAGTGTCTGAATATGTAAAACCCTATAAAATAGAAGTTAAGCCCACAGAATTCTCTGATCATTGTATATTATTAAGATTTCTAAGTCTAGCAACAGCACCCCCAAAGATTTATTCCCATATACACAGATGGAGGCTGAACATCTCCTTATTAGAATCAACTGAATGTCAGAAACAGGTGGAAGTTCTTTTTGGTACCAGAATCTCGACCCTGTGCCTTTATGATAAGCTTTGGGACTGGTGGACAGATACAAAAAAATATTTAAAATCTCTATTTTTATCATTCGGTAAACGTTCTGCAAACTCAAGCTATATTAAATATTTAGACTATACAAATCATTTATACAGACTTATGTCTTTCCCACCAAAGGACCACATGAAATATAAAATGCAAATTTTGGAAATAAAAAAGCAAATGAAAATCTATCAATATGATAGAGCAAAATCATTGGACATGGAAATGAGATTTTGCACAAATAATCAACCAGCTTCGGATCCCTACAAGGCGTGCAAACAACGGCTGGATAAAACCATTATGGAAGGTTTACTTATATCGGACAATCGGCTGATAGACACCAATCTAGGAATGCTTTCATTAGTGCAACAAAACTTTTATGAAAATTTTTCCCAAAACCCCTTAAAAAAGGGTAGTGTACAGAATTTTTTAACTGCACCAATACCCCATTTGAGCCATTATGCTGGTGAGGATCTAGTTGCCTCTGAAGAAGTTTGTGGGGTAATTAAAAAGTTAAAGACAGGAACCTCACCAGGAATAGATGGTCTCTCTAATGACTTCTATAAAAAATATGAACCTTTTTTGAGTTCTGTACTGGCAAATCTTTTTAATTTTATGTTACAGTCAGAATTTAAGTGTACAGATTTTAGTACAGCTCTCATATGCTAGATATTTAAAAAGGGGGATAAGAAGAAACTATCTAACTGGAGACCCATCAGCATCCTTAATAGTGACTATAAGATTTTGGCAAAAATTCTGAACAATAGATTAATAACAGTAGCTGAAACTTTAATTGATATGGCCCCGACATGCACTATCCCTGAACGTAAGATCCAACATAATCTTTTTATTTTATGAGAGCTCTGTGAAGCCTGTACATCTCAAAATCTTTATAGTTGCAGTAGATCAGTCTAAAGCATTTGATCGAGTTGAGCACCATTTTCTATTTAATGTACTAGAGACATATGGGATCCCAAAAACATTTGTGGATTGGATAAAAATATTATATTCTAATGCTAAAATTATTCCAACAGTTAATGGTTTATTTGGTGGGGATGTTCCTCTTTTAAAAGGAGTATGGCAGGGCTGTCCGCTAAGCCCCTTACTTTATACCTTTGCTCTAGACCCAGTCTTCCGACAGACAAAGTGGAATAAACAAATTATAGGTCTGGCTTCTCATCAGACTTTAACTCCAGGGAAAGTAACTGCATATGCAGACGATGTTACTCTCATTGTTCAAAACATCAGCTCCATAGAAAAAGCAATCAGCACCTTTGATGCCTGTGCACAATTCTCTGGTGCTAAATTGAATAAAGACAAAAGCACTATTATAGCCCTGAATAAGCCAACCACTATGATCAGAGATGTAAGTGGAATCAGCATCTCCACTGTGCCACAAAAAAATGTTAGGTATATGGGTAGGTACTGGTGATATGGCCACCTATAATTGGGAAAAACAAATCAACATAAGTGAAAACAAAGTTTGCCTTTGGAAAACATGGAAGTTTGGAAAGAAAAAGCTTGTACAAATTATCAAGAAATTTATTATTCCTATTTTTCTACATGTCATTTATATTTATGCCCTCCTGGTACACTTGGAGACTAGACTTTTTAATATTTTCTTCCAGATGCTCTGGGGCAGCAGACTCAGTCTAGTTAAGAGGGACGTTACTTACCTCCCACGGAGGAAAGGGGGACTTAATATGATAAACCCAGTGGTATTTTTTCATTCCATTTTTTATACAGTACCTTTAAATGTGCTTGGGAAACAAACGGTACACTTTGGCAGTCTTGGATACAGTGGACCCTACAGAAATATTTTATAAAATGGGTTGATAACCCCCCTAAACTGTTGTCACAGTTTGCAGTTCCAGCCTAAGCTGGTCCTTCACTTAAAAAATTACACCAATGAAAAATAGAGAAACAGACATTGATGGAGTTAAATAGTAAAGGTTTCTATTCACACATAGTTCACAATGTACAGCAAGTGGCTTTAATTAATTTTCCCTGAATGTACCCCTGCCAAAATGAATTGGGCCTTAAATAAACTTAATGACAGCAGGATCCCTGTTAAGGTATGGGATATTGTCTAGTTATGCTCACAGGGAAAGTTAGGTGTGAGAGGTAATCTAAAACACAAACCCATAGCTGAACGGTATTGTCCTAAATTAACATGTGTGAACATAGAAGGAAGTATTTTTAATTTTTTCTTTGATTGTCCTTCTAGCAAACAGGTGTGGGCAGAACTAGCTAATAGGTGGAAACTGCCTTCTTTTACAAGAGTCTCGTATGCTACTTGGAGATTACTGTGGTGTTTGGAGAATCTTTCACAAAAGTACTCTACATGTACTTTTCACTGCCATTCAATACTTTTTATGGCAAGCATGCTGTCAGTATGTTCTGCAACAGCAACAAGCTTCAAACAGTGTGTTAATTATGCAGTTAGAAGCTGAAATGATTAGAGTAAAAGAACTTGATACACAGAGATTTACACCAGATAAAGTGGCCCATTTATGGAGACACATCAAAATGTTCACTTAATGGAATATTTAGCCTTAGTTTCAGTATGCTAGTTTAAATACAGAGTAATGTGCAGGGATCCCCTTTGTTAGTTTTTTTTTTTTTTCTCTCTGATATGAAATGTTTAATACCTTTTATGATCATGGTGTATACCTTCTATGCAATGTTTCTTATTTTTTTGTGTTTTCTTCCTTTGTACAATTTCTGGTATGATATATGAATACTGTGATGTAATGTTTATGTTTCGTAGTAAAAATTCCCCTACTCTTTTCGATAAGTGCCATGGGATCTTTAACATCCACTTGAACTACCACCAATCCAGGCAGATGGGACCTCAGTTTACCGTCTCATCCAAAAGAAGGCACCTCAGAAGTGCAGCACCCCTCTCATGCTGCACTACAGTGTCAGTACTGGGATATTAACCCAAGTGCCAGATGTGGGAACTGAACCCATAGCCCTCAGATCTCCCAGCCTCAGAGGCAAGTGTGCTACCTACTGAGCCACTGACACTGATAAAAGTTTTAAAAAGTCTTACTATTCAAATCCTTATTGCTTTGAAAGGAACTGTTCCCTATCCATCCTATCCACTCCTAAAATAAAAATAGAGGTAAATAGATAAACTTTAAAACACTCTTCCCAATAAATGGGAAGCAATTTAATCGATTTACTTTCTAATCTTAAACTAACAAAATTCCAAACATCCAATGTCTGATGAGAAGATAACTGAGTCAAATTAAAAAAAAAAATATATCTTAAGCAGTGAAATCATGTCTGTATGTAGTCCTCAGCAAGACTGCTTCTCCAACCAGCAATGCTGATAGACTACCTCCACCGTTGGAACTCCAGCTGAGCACCAGCAACAGGAGAACAACAGACACCCCACTGCTGCTAAAATGGAGCAGCACAAGACAGCCCAGTAAGAGCTCCATATGCCTCCTTTTAATGCTGTTTTTTTCTTTCATGTTACAGCCTCACAGGCAACAGTGGTTTACCTGTTCCAATAGGTAAAATCACCTATTAACAAGCCCCTGCTATTGCCATTCAGCCGAAATGACACAGCATGCAGCTTCTCATTCAGTTCTCAGCTCTCAACTGACAGGTAGTCAGAAAGTAAAACCACTCTTAACCCACAATGAGTGTTGATGGGGACATATTAATATATAATGTATGGCAGAATGTTGTTATCTACCCAAATCTATCTTTTCCCATGGTTGTTATGCCATCAATGTGACATCACATCGATGGTATAACAACTGGGATAGATCTGCACATGCATGGTAGAGGAAGAGAGTGACTTCCCAAAATGGCTGCTGTGGTGAGAACTTGACCCATTGTGGTATAAATTACTTTCAGTTAAGGTACCTGCTTCTTTTTTGTCATTCTATATGGCACCCATTGACTATAATAGACAATGTATGAGTCCTGATAGGCAACCATCTTTGTAACTATCTCAAGGTTGCCATGGTGACATAAACCTCTCGAGCTTTGCTCTCAAGGTTTACATGAATTCCATGGCAACCTCTTAAAAGTTGACAAGTTGGTTACCGATCATGACCCATACATTATCCTCCATATTATAGATCAAGCATGATCAATGTTATTTTTAAGAAAGAAAAACTGTCCTGGAATGTGCCCATTTCCAAGGCATCTGCATGTGAGACACTCTTCACAGAATAAGTCTGTCTCATGCACAGGGAAATGGAGTCCTCTGATTGGTCAGAAGCACTCCCTCAATGTATAATGTTATTTATGGAAAAGAATAAAAATCCTAATGTAGTGGTAAAAGGTTGTCAGGTTCAAAGTTTGAATTTAAAGAGGTGACACATCAATCTCTCACATTTCAACTCCCCCCCCCCACCAAACAAATAGACGAGGACAAAACAATAGTTGGCAGAGATGCCATCTTGTCTAGTGAGTTCAAGTAAACATTGGTGATTAGTTTTTTAAAACCAATGTTTATGTTAACTTCCAAAGAATTTTACAGTTAATTGTGCCTAGAGTACCATTTCACTCAATCTGTGGGTTTGCTCTTAAGGTTCCTTTTTGGACAAACCATTGCATTTTGTATGTCTTAACAGGGTGGTTACCTCCAAATACACATTGTTTATGCAGTCTGAATACATTAACTTACAATATCTTAAAATCAGAGTCACAATCTGCCTTACACTCACTGCTTGTAATAAGGAATCCTAATAGGGTGTTGTGATCAAACAGTTCCCTGTTACTTCAAGTCCCAAAGAGGCTAACTAAAATGGGAATATCTGCCCTCTCATTTTCTGCCCCATTATATTGCAGTGGTCTGCTATCCAATATCCACTCACAACCAAGTTACACTACTTTTAAAGTGGCACTTAATTTTATGTGGAGTCCTTGAAATGTGACTGTTTTAATTGAGTTATTGTGTACATTTTGTATTTGATGTGTATGTTTATGTAATATCTTGACTGTATTATACGGTCCTGGTTCACTTTTGAAAAGGGCCTTGGCTCATATTGCTTACCCAGTGAACAAATGTTTAAATAAATAAAATAAATTAGGAGACTTATGCTTATCTCCTTAGCTTTAGACTTCACTCATAGCCTGCATGGACCTGAGCAAGCCTTGAGCACTAATGTTGTCAGTCTCATAGTGGGAGTCTGCATCTGCCATTAATAACAGCAATACTCTGTAGTTGAGACACAGCAACATCATCAATTCAAGTATCACTGCTTATGTGGCACCTACTTTAAGATAGGCAGTAGGAAAAGTGGAAAAAGGTCAATATCTTTGACACTGTGTATTGCAAATATTTGGTTTGGTGGACAAAGTGAGCTGTGAGCTTTTTTCGAGGTGCACCATGGAGGGATATTAAGGCCTGTCTTGTAAGGGGGCGATAATAGTTACCAGGTTAAATGGTTGTCTGTAACTCAGAGGTATTAAAAATTTAGCCTATTGATTTGAATTGTTGGGCAATCATCCATTTTTTCTGTCAAAAGTAATTTTTCCTTCTGCCTGCCCTTAGTTCAATTCAGTCCACAGGAGTTCAAGCTTCCAAGCAATGGTAGAAATCATTTTACTCTTTTCTTAAACTATTCTTTTCCTTCTGTGTTTAATGTGAAGTTTTCCATCTTAAATATGTCAAAAAAAATCAAATGAATGGTTAATGTACTTGTTCAGATTCAGCTTCAAGAACTGGAAAAAAAATATCCCTATTAAGCATGGTTTTGCTCTAGTGGACTGAACGCTGGGCTGAGAGCTCTTGAACTCCTACTTAGAACCTTTCATCTGAACCCACAGACTGGATTAATTGGCTGTCATTCTTAACTGAACCAGATTTGAATAAAGAAAAAAAAACTGAAAGATTAGAGGCTAACGCATTAATCCATTTTGCTGCCCAGCACACTTGAAGAATTAGGCATATCAATTTAAACATTAATTATTTAAAAGTAGACTGCCCATTTTCCCAGATGCTGGCAATGTTAAAGACTGCACTAAAAGCATTTTACTGTGAAAGACAAACTCATTACACAAAAGAGAATCCTGAAAGCAACTATGCACACTATATCCACTGAGGGCCATTTTGCAGTGCCAGTAGTGTAGCACTGCCCGAAATTTCACTCACGGCTAGCTCTTTTTAATTCTTGCACTGTGATACAATCTGTGCTCACTACAATGTGCTTGGGAATAGACTAAGCTGATGGTCAGACTGCACAGGTGAAGCAGCATACTTTAGCTAAACAGTAGAACATATTTCCTACAGTGGTTACCCCCTTCCATTACATCAAGAATATCTTGAAGAACATGGTAGTCCTGCTGCCACATCCAATTTATTTTACGGTAGTATTGTTTTAAATAAATACTCATGACAAAAACCCATGAAGGGCATATATCATTGTGTTTATTACAAGAAAATGTCTGTCTTTTTTTTGAGGGGGGGGAGTACTGTACAAACTGTATCTTTATTCCTGTTTTCAGGCAGTTTGCTGTCTTCAGTTTTTTCAGACCGTGGCCATATTTCCAGCTATCAACAGTACAGTAACAATCATAGGATACTTCAATAAGTTTGGTTGAGTCAGCCATGAAGAAAGCAGTGCTGTAAACTACACTTGCACAAACCTTCCTTTATTTCATGAGGAAGGAGTGTACACCGTGTATTGCCTCATCATTTGCTGGTGGTAAGAATGTTTGCATGGTGCATATATCTTGCTACATGTGTTAGCAATGACATTCGAGTCTTCACATGAACTATTTAATATGGAGATGGGGCTAGACAAGTCAGCAGGGAAGTGGGTGTAGCCCACCAGTATTTCAGCAAGGTCTTGAACACAGTACAACATGAAAACATAATGGAGAAGGGAGCACAATACAGAGTCCACAGTGTGCACATGTGGTGGTTAACAAACTGGTCGATACTCAGGTACAAAAGGGTGGCGAATGATCATCATTCAGAGTGGAGGACATCAGGACTCAGTGCAGGGTTCATTGCTGTTTAACATTATGGCAATGACCAGGAGGAGAGGGTCAGCAGCAGGCTGCTGAAGTTTGCTGATAACACTAAATTGGCAAGAAAAGTGAACAGAGCAGAGGTAGGGGGTGCATTCCAGGTGGCCTGAACACATTAGCAGCATGAGCTGAGAAATACTAGGCTATGATTTGATGAGGGGATGTACAAGCACAACTGAGAAAAAGGATCTACGGGTAACTAAGGACAGTAAGCAGAAACAGACAGGCATCATACTGCTGCAGTCAAGAAAGTAAATGAAAGATTTGGGGTTAGTTTTGGAGCACTCCAAGAGAAGTGATATACCCCCTTTACAGTGCCATGATTAATCACACCTGGAGAACTGCATCTAGTTCTGGTCACAGCAGTACAGAAGGTACATTGAAGAGATTGTAAGGGGAGACTGGCCCCATGGCACAGAGGGCTGAGGAGCTGTGCACCTTGCCCCTTACCATGGCGGTGACCCATGTTCAGTAAAGAGCCCAGATTGCCAGTGGTCAGTGGGTGGGGGCGAGAGGTGCAACAGACAGCTCTTGTTTCACATGGTGGGGAGGCATGCAGTTTCGGCCCTTGGTTGTCACCAGGTGAAGGCCTGGTGTACAGCTGATGCATTAGTGACATAGATGGTTACCTGGTTATCAAAGACAAAGACTAGATGGGAGGGGCTGTGGTTCAGTAGCATGTGTACATTTCCATGTGCACATGCATGCATGCCAAGGTGGTAGGGGAACCAAGGGAGAAAACTGAAAAAGGTTGGTACAGGCTACATGAAGCTCTGCTTACCTTCCCCCAGCACACACCACCACCTGGATCACCTGCCCATCATTGGATGAGAGTCACTGTGTGGGGAGAGGACAGCACCCCCCTTCTTGGGCCAACCACGGGAGGCAATCTGTCAGAATCTTTGGGTCAGGTGAGTCTAGAGGAGGTGGATGTCAGAAGGGGACAGGGCTGAGGAGCCTGCCTGCAATGACCAGCAGGCAAAAAGTTTTATAAAAAAAAAATTGCAAGGGTCTAGCACAAGGCCTTCAAGCTAATTAGTGGCTTAAGTGGCAAGAACTATGAGAAGAGACTAGACTTACTCAAAATATTCTGTCAAGAAAGAAAAAAAAGTCAGGAAGGAACATATGAATGATGTAACACATTCTAAGCAGTAGACGGGGAAGAGTATAAACTAGTGTTTAAACCGGTGAGTTCAAGCAGAAATAGATGATGTGCGCTCAGACCTACAGTGGGGGGCAGAGTGAGCATTAAAATTACTAAGCATTAATTTACACAGCATGGGGAATAGTCTATCTTGTGAGGCTATGAAAGCTAGTATTATTCAAGATTTTTTAGCAGGATTAGGCACATTTTCAATGGAGAATGGCAAGGAGGGTTACACATCCTGAGTATATACAAATTTCCGCTTTTATGATTGGATGTGTGTTCATACTAAGTTTGGGAATATTCTGTGGTGTACAGCAGGATGGAGCTGACAACATGGACAATCACTTTCTTGCACTACATCATCATAATATAGCCAGCCTTGGAAATGTCTCTCCTGAGACAGCACACTTTATACCTAAGAGGTTATTGTGCTTGTACGTTAGCAATTGCCTAGCTACTGATTGTATAGGACTATAGCTCATTCTGCTAATGGACATGTTAACAACTGCCTAGCAACTGTTTATGTAGGACTGAAGTTCATCTGCTGAATGACACTATCATCCTGCTAATTGTATTCAATGTTCTCCATCATATGTATTACCTGTTCCTTCAAGTTTCGTTACTATCTGTATTTTTCTCTTTGTAGCATGACGTGGAGCCTTTGTAAATGAGTCTATGACTCCAAGGGTTGTAATTCCAATGTGCTTATAAATAAAATAAATAAATAATTCATGGGTGTGTGTATGTAACCAGAATTTTAGACACACCCGAGGTGTGGGATGCTTCATAAAAAAAAATTCCACAGAGTGTGTGTCTAAAATTCTGATGTTACATACACCCACTCATGTATTTTTTTATTTAATTAATGGCCAGCATTTTTTATGTGTGTGTGTGAGAAAGAGACACACACACATATACAGACACACACACCACTCAGTGCTTTTTTCTCTTTTTAGTGGAGACATTCATTTAGTTCTTTATTTTTTTATTCTTATTCTTATTGTAGTGGGAATGTCAGTGTTGCACTGAATGCTGGCTTTGTGTGCTTTTAGTCTTGTATCCTCTCTCTCTCTCTCTCTCTCCTCTCTCTCTCTCTCTCTCTAACACACCACCGCTGCATTTTTGGTGGGGGTGACACCAACACAGAGTCAGTTCAGTAAAGTGGCTGGGGGCCAGTTCCAAAGGCAGGATCAACCAGATATGTGTGAAAAAATGTTTTTAGAGTTTGCTCTTTTCTGCAGTGTGAGGGAATCCATGAGTGACATGAAGCACTCGCTATCAGAGGAACTGAGTGGCCATGTTAGTGTGAGATGGTCGGTCTGCCCACAGAAAGTTAAGTGACCAATGAGGTTTCTCAGGATGAGTTTGATTGACTGGCACTGGTTACAACCTCCTAGTTGTAACCAAAAATATCAGCTGGGTGGTTGTCACCAAAAAAATAAAAGTACTGTTATCTATTTATAAAAAATGCTGGCCATTAATTAAACTATGTTTGAAGATTACTATGTTACCTGCTGCTGCACAGTTACTGCCTGGTAGACTTGGGGGGGGAGGAGGGAAACTAAGCCCAGAGCCATACAGGTGGAGCATACCCCTGACATCCAGTTGGTATGTCCACACAGCTGTGTTGGCAGATTTTGTATGCCCACACACAGTGACAACTTGTGCTGCCTCCCAGGAGCTAACCTCGCCTTTCCTTCATGTTGATAAACATGTTTCTTTCTGAAGGTGTCCACATCCTGGAGTCCTTTACAGATAATGGCTAGCCACAGGGAGAAATGAGAAGCACAAGAGGATGACCAAGGTAGGCACTCTAAAAGCAGAGGGGGGCTGCACGTGGGAGTACTGTAGCTATGGTGGTGCATAACACTGCAGGGTATATGGAAATAGTAGGGGAAAGCACTTTTTTTAAGAAAGAAATTATGTGTAGGCTCCTTAAGCAATGCAAAGTAATCTACATTATGTATCCTTATATAATGCAGAAATTTATATGGGAAAAGAGACATGACTTTCACCTAAGGGAAGTGAATACTGATCTATGAACAGGCTGAATTCTAATAGCATTTGAGTAAGCTCCACGTGAAATGAGTCAGACTCAGACAAGGAAACATTTTGATTTGGGTTTGATTGATAAACATGGTTCTATTACTTCTACAGTTACAAACTGTTCTGCCAGTGGTATGGCAGAAGGTTATTACATGATCCAAGGAAAATGACTCTAAAGTCACTGCCATTTCACATATTGGCAGCAAAAAGAATACACTGGACAAAGCTACAGTATATAACATTGATGCTTGCCTGCCATGTTGCCCACCAACAATTATGTACTCAGAATAAATATTTTCTGTTGCTGGAAGGATTGCTACTGAATAAGAAATTATATTCCAATGCCTGGCAGAGATCTAATATGGCACAAGAAAAATCAATATTTCAATCTAAAATATTTATTACAAAAAAACTATAGCAAGATTATATTACAGTTCATGGACACAGTGTAAATAGTTAGGATTTAGAATTCCAGAGTTTGTGTTTAAAATGCTGTAAGCATATATTTACGTCCAAAATTTGAATATGGTCCTATTCAGCACTGAAATGACTTATATGAATAAGTAAATATAACTGTTCCTGTTCTCTGTAAGTAAAATAATAGGGTTTTATAGTTAAATGGGTTGCATATGAGTTGGTACAGCATCCATACACTCCATGCAGAATTTGGAATTTGGCAGAGTTTAGCTTATCAATTCGTAAAATCTAGCTTCATTTTGCCTCACCTTTTGGGTATCCAGTGATAACAGCACCTGAATGTCAGCAACTGCAAAGAGAGCAAGTCAATAATGCAGAGCAGCATAATGCTGACACAGCAATATTGGCTACTGGGGAATGATAGCCACAGTGTATGAGGGCACCAGTCATGTTTGCCAAACATCATAAGGGCGACTGTCAATGAGGGTGACTGACATTAAGGGAGACTAACAATTAGGGTGATTGGAAAATAGGGGGACTGTCAAGAAGGGAAAATTCCAAAATAGCATCCACATGCATGCGCATGCGTGTGCCACACTGAATAACACAATGACTGGCACACACCATACCTGGAAGGTACACACACATGCTGGGCAGGTATGGCACCCAGAGCTGTATGCGAGCCCCCCCAACAACAGGTACACTTCCAGCCCACAGAGCATCAGTCTAACATTCCCCTTCCCTGACCCTCCACCCACAAACCAGGTGCATGCCACACAACCCCTCACCAGGTATGCCACTGCAATGCCCCCCTAGCAATGGAGCCATGGGGAGCATACAGAGGCACCACCACCCCAGGGCACAGCATGCGGCACACAAGTGCAGGCACCCCCAAGACATGGGCCACTACTGGTGAACCTACAGTGACATCCACATGCACCCCCCAGAATGCCAATGCTCTGGATGGTCACGATGCCTCCCCAACCCCCCACCCCCACGTAAGCAGTGCCGCAAGCAGCAGTCTGGTGTGCCACACCTCCATGGTGCAGCATGCATGCCTGGTCCCTCCACAGCAACAACAGCCTTGCAAGAGTGAACAACGCCTGCCACCACTGCAGCCATCAAGCCCTCATAGTGTACGACATTAGGCAGTGCATAAGCAGGCAGAACAGTGTACAAAGCCTTGGGTCAGATGTTCAATGACATGCACTGATGTTAACCTGGTGGACAGAGGCACACACATGGATGAATTGGTGTGCACATTACAACAGTGCACTCACACGTCAGGAACACGGCATTGCATCTTGAAAACACAACAACATGGTAGTTCCACAAAAGTCAGTACAGCTCTGCACCATTCCACTGAACAATCGCTGCCATAGCTCATTCATGATCACCTGTGTAGATGGAAACCTGCCCTGTGTAAGGTATGCCCCTTCTTTTACCACTGGCTACAGACTGTGGGCATTCCCCTGCAGTTCTGCCTCACCGACATCACCTCTCACGTGACCCTGTGGGAATACAAAGGGCTGCAGCCTGCAGGCACACAGTATCTTTACACTTTTGGAAACTGAAGGATGGAGACACCTGTATTCCTCCTCAGCCAGAAGGGGAGACCCCTATTATCCCTTGCGGGATATGTATATTATAGAGATAAGGAGGTTAGAGAACTTAGACTTAGACAACTAGTATTGGAACCCACTCGAGAGGGAGCAATCTTAGACCTGGTCCTCTCAAATGGAGATGGAGAGAGGATCACAGATGTAGTAGTGGGTAGCCATCTGGGAACTAGCGACCATCGAACAGTATGGTTCACAATAAGCACAGCAATAGAGTCAAGCCATACAAAGGCAAAAGTACTGGACTTCAGGAGGGTGACTTTGCCAAAATGGGTGAGTGCCTAAGGAATGCACTAGCAAATGGGTAGGAAGGAGGGGTGGAAGAACAATGGAGAATAATAAAAACTGCCATCACAGAGGTAACAAGCCTTTGTGTGACGCAAATAAACAAAACAAAATGATATAAGAGACCACTATGGTTCTCAAAGGAGGTGGCAGTGAAGGCTCAAGAGAAAAAGAAAGCATTCAGAAAGTACAAGGAATCACAGAAGGAGCAAGACAGAGAATAGTATTAGTTAAAGCAAAAGGAAGCTGGGAAGGCAGTCAGAACAGCAAAGGCCCGAACTGAGGAAAAGATAGCCAACTCAGATAAAACCTTTTTTAGGTACATCAGGGAGTGAAGGAAGACTAAGAGAGGGATAATGAGGCTTAATAAAGTGGAGGGGGGTGGGCAGAGGGTGACTGTGAAAAGGCAGAGATACTAAACAAATATTTTTGCTCAGTATTTACAAATGAAGAGGGGGAGGTACCTAAAACAAACAATAGAACCACTCTGGATACAGAAGTTGATACCAGCCCATTTACAGAAGAAAGGGTTCTGAAAGAACTCTTAAAACTGAAGGTGGACAAAGCAATGGGGCCTGATGGGATTCATCCCAGAATCTAAAAGAACTAAGGGTAAAACTAGTGACACCACTGACTACCCTCTTTAACAAATCATGGGAGGATGGTGTGGTACCTGAGGACTGAAGGAGGGCCGATGTGATTCCCCTTCACAAAAGTGGGAGCAGGGCAGAAGCGGGAAACTACAGACCAGTTAGTTTAACCTCAGTGATAGGGAAAATGATGGAATCACTTCTGAAGGAAGGAATTGTTGAGTACCTAGAGGCCAGAGGGGCACAGGACCCAAGGCAGCATGAATTCACAGCAGGAAGGTCATGCCAGATGAATCTAATAGATTTCTTTGACTGGGTGACCAAAGTAGTAGATCAGGGATGGGCTGTGGACATGGCCTACCTAGACTTTAGCAAGGCATTTGACTCAGTCCCACACAAAAGATTAATATACAAGTTAGCCAGCCTGGGAGTGGGTCCCAAGATGATAGCCTGGGTAAAGAATTGGCTGGAGAATAGGACACAGGGGTAATAGTAAATGGAGTCCACTCTGAAGAAGGGAGGTTACTAGTGGGGTGCCTTGGAGTTCAGTATTGGACCAGTCCTCTTCAATGTCTTTGTAAGCGACATTACAGAGGACTGGAAGGAAAAAGTATGTCTTTGCAGATGACACAAAGATCTGCAACAGAGTTGATGCACAAGGTAGGGTGGAAAGGATGAGAAGGGACTTGGCAAGGTTAGAGGAATGGTCAAATGTATGGCAGCTTAGATTTAATGCTAAGAGTGCAAGGTAATGCACCTGGGAAACAAAAACTCAGGGAAGAGTACACAATGGGGTGAGATACTAACAACAACAAAAATGGAAAGGGACCTGGGTGATCATATCAGATGACTTAAGGTGGGCAAGCATTGTGAGAGGGCAGTAAGGAGGGCTGGGGGATACTGGGATGCATAGGAGAGCATCACTAGTAGAAAACAGGAAGTTGTTATCCCTCTGAACAGACAGCTGGTGAGACCCCATCTGGAGTACTGTGTGCAGTTCTGGAGACCCAATCTCCGAGGACATAGACAAGATGGAAGCTGTCCAGAGGAGGGCAACTAAAATAGTGTAGGTCTGCACTGGAAGACATATAAGCGACTAAAGGAGCTTAATATGTATAGCCTTGAGGAAGAAAGGAGGAGGGGGGACATGATAGAAACTTTCAAGTACCTCAAGGGAATCAACAAAGTCCAAGAGGGTAGCATCTTTCAAAAAAAGAGGTGTGCAAGAACAAGGGGGCACAATTTGAAGATGGGGGGGCGGCTCAGAGGTAATGTAAGGAAGTATTTTTTCACTGAGGAGGGTTGTGGATGCATAGAACGGCCTTATGGAGGTTGTGGAGTCAAAAACAGTGACTGAATTCAAGCATGTATGGGACAGCCATAAGGCAATTCTAGGGGGTGGGGTAGAAAGAAGTAGGCTGCTGGTTAACTAGGATCTGCAGCTTATCCATTAGGTAAGGAAATGGGCAGACTGGGTGGGCCAAGTGGTCCTTATCTGCCATCAAATTCTATGTTTCTAGAGGGAAAGTCCACTGTCATTGTGACCAGTACAACAGCTTTCAGTGCCCTGCACTCCTACACATGGTTGCGGACCATGTGGTGCACCAGGGGCAGAACCACAATCATGTCCCCAATGCTGATGAGGCTGCTGTGCACAGGGTTGTGGTCGATGTCCATGCCAGGGCATGGACAAGCATGGAGAGCACTGGGCAGGTGATTGTCCATTGCACCTCAGGGGTGTCGGATGCTGTGGCGGGCAGGCTGCCCACCCTGCCACTATTGAACAGGACAGTAGAACATGTCCGACAGGCTGCAAGGGGCTGCCTAGCTACTCTGGCCATGGTCACGGACTTGGATGTATCACCCGAGTACCATGTCACCTGCTCAGGGGAGCCCTTCCTCCTGTTTGATAGTAGGCCTACTGAGGACAGGGTGTTGCTGTTCACCACACAGCACTCACTATGATTCCTGGGTGATAGTGAGGACTGGTTCCTTGACAGCACCTTTCACACCACACCACCCATGTTTGGGCAACTCTACACCATACACAGCAGGTGCGCAGATGTCATGGTGCCCACTGTCTACATATTGATATGCGGTCATTGGGAGCAGGTGTACAATAAGGTGTTCATGGAGGTGCGAATGCTGGTGGGTGACAGTACCCCACGGATGGCACTTATGGAGTTTGATAGGGTGGCCCAGCTTGCTTTCACCACAGTGTTCCCTGGAGTTGTGCTGCGGGGTTGCTTCTTCCACTTTGGCCAGGCCCTGTGGCGGTGCATACAGCAGTCACCCATGGCCCACCAATGGTATTCCATGGATGAGGCATTCGCAATGCAGGTCTGTATGGTGCTCATCCTTATGACTGTGGGTGATGTGCTGGATGCATTTGCCACTCTATGTGACTCTGTCTACTACTGGGAGAATGAGGAACTGCTGAGGCCCATACTGGATTATGTCGAGGAGACATGACTTGGCCAACCCGTGGGATGCATGACTAGGCAATGGCCTCTGTTCCCACTGTTGCATGGAACATGTATGATGCCACTCATGCTGGGCTGGCATGTACAAACAATGCAGTTGGGGGCTGGCACTGGGGCTTTAATACCCATCTCGGTGCCACCCATCCAGGGATCTGGTACTTCATTGACTGCCTCTGTGAAGACCAGCGGTTAAGTGAGATCAGCATGGAGCAGGTCATCCCTGGGAGTGGCACCACAGACAAGCAGAGGAAATACATTGACCTGACAAGGCAGATTGAGGGCATTGTGGAGGAATACAGCCTGGGCACCACGGCTAACTACCTGAGGGGCCTGGCATATCATTTCCAACTCCAGGTGTAGTTGTCCATTGTCAGGCGCTGAGCAGCTGATGCCCACAACATCTGTTCCTGATTAGCCACGTGTTCCACATCTGCCCGCCATGTCCTGTGCCCACAATGCCCGCTCCAGTTTGCATCATGCAGGTCCCCTGCTCTGTAGTCTTTACCATCAGCTAGCTGCCTTTGCTGTACTGCGTACCTTTGCTGCTCTCTGTGATACACCAAACTCAGATGTCCACCCACATGTACCGCTGCTGCCACCTGTGCCATATGCAGCTTATGGCCTCTGCATCTTCTGCCACCTGTGTCTGCCTGTGCACTGTCACCAGGCACACCATCACTGCTGTCCTGCATCCACCATGACCTGTGCTCTGTCCTGCATCCGTGTGCATTGCTCACAGTACCTGTAGGGAACCCCCCCATGCCTGTGTGTGTGGCTGCACTGTGCTGACCTGAACACTGCACTACACTGTCCCTTTTTTTGCACCCCCTTGTCCATCCTGTCACATCCCGCATGGGCCTGTGTGCCTGGTGCGCATCCCTCGTGACCTGCTTACTTCTGGGACTTTCTGTTCTTGTGGCGTGATGGTAATTTTTTTGTTTTTTAAAGTCCACCATTCACTTATTTGATGGTCACCTTCCTCTACTTTGCACCATTCTGCGTTGCTCATTTCTACCGCTCACTGTTCTGCCTTGTGCACATTTGTGTGGTGTACCCAGTTGTGGCTTAGCATTCCCTCCTCTGTGCTGCTTTGCCATTCAGCATTGTTCCTGGGCCCACATTTCTGTCACCCTTCCCAGTGCGCCCTTATCACATGGAATCACTTTTTGCACTGTCTGTGAGTCATGTTAGCTTAAACTACAGAAAGTACATACATACATACAGTACGTACATAAAGTATTTATGCATAAACTTCTTCCAGCCAAGAAACTCAGTGGGCATACTGTCTCACATCTTTTTCATAAAATCACTCATATAGTCTGTAACTGGAGGTTAACTTTTTTTAGTATAGTCCCATAGTATTAAAAAAATAAGGAGTAAATCCAAGGTTATGCATCTTGGGCACAATAACCCATGTACAGCCTATATATTGAATGGTATTCGTGACAGGGTGACCACTGTCATGAGTAGGGGCTCAGATATTCTTTCAAATATCCCCCCCAGGAAATGATAGAGAATAAGGTGCCTATGTGAAGATAACAGACATGGTACTAAATGTCTATACAAAGGCCTGTATCTTTAAATACTGCTTTATAGCAGGTAAAAGGCTACATATGCTGTGTACAGGACAGGAACAGCAATTTGGTTAATTCTGTAACCCTGTCTCTGCTGTTGTATGTCCTGTGGCTTTTAGTAAAGAGAAAGCAAGATATGGAGCAGGACTTGAGGATACAAGGAGCGTAGCATAAGTCTAAAGCTTGTTATGTTCCTTTATATAGGGTGACAAATGTGTAAATGATCCCAGGGTATTCGTTTGTATTATTTGTTTAGCTGGTAAGCAGAATTTTGTTTGCCCCAGCCATGGATAAGTTAATTATGGGACCCTGGGATGGAGATTCATGACATGGGTGGGCTCGAGCTCCTCCAGCCCTATGTTGTATGGGGGGTGGACTTTTCTGACAGCTATATGACTGATATAAGCCTTGCTGCTGTGTTTTCAGGGTAGGTTTTATACCTGATTGAATGTCCCAGGGTATGTTAGAAGCTGGCAAAAATGTGTCAGTATATGTATGTGGGGCACTGGGATGGAACTCCTGAGAGTGAGGGGGCAGGAGTTCCACCCCCTCCAGGGCATCTGGAGAGGGGAATCGGTTGAACACACCTTCCCTCTAAAGAAGGGGGGAATACATGTGACAGCATTCGTTTCTGCCACTGAGTAAGGACCCATCGGTATTATTTTCTTCTATGGTTGCCACCACTATCTTCCTTTCTTGTACGGCTATCCCCTTCTTTCTTGGTTGGAGGCAGGCCACCTCCAACCAGCAGCCCCCCTCCCTCAGCTCTGTTCTAAACCCTCTTTCAATTTTCCTTCCTTCTCTGGGTCCAGGTAATAAGGTTCATGAAAGGTGACCTTGTAGTTATGTAAAACAGACACAACTGGCAGTATGTGTTTTACTAGTGGCTAGCTAAATATGAACCAAAGGTTAAATGAACAAACAAGCAAGCAGCATTCCCTTCCACTTTTTTGTTATATATCCTGTGCTGCCTTGCTAAACCTGAAGATGTTACATACTTTGTTATACAGTACTGATATAAGCAGTGTTACATTGATTTTTAGCTGAGGTCTAGAGAGAGGGTGACCCCCTACCATTTTCCTGTCAAATGTAACTCTGTATTGGTTATACAAAGGGAGGGCCCCAGTTACTAAAGCAGAAATACTGTTGTCTGCTGCAGTTAGGATTTAGGGTCTGGAGATTTGGTGTGAAGAACGCTGATTGATTTGCCTGCCCGAATGGTTGCGCATTCGCAAAGCCCTCGTGAACGTGCACATGATCATGAAGCACCAGCTCTAGTTAAACGTTCATCCTGGCAACTTTCTTTCATTCCTCCTACTGCCTTTGCTGTGTTTATTGCAGCAGCTAATAAACATAAGAGCTCTCTACCTTGAGGAGAGTTGAAACTAAGCCCCGAAATTACTGCAGTACAAAAGTGAAATTGTCAGCCGTCGGCTTGCAATTTAATCCGACTGCTTGACATTGCAGCAGTTGGGGGACTGCTGTTAGGCTATGCAGCAGCCAAAGATAAATAAATATGCTGCACTGAGACCTATTATGAATAGTAGCAGTAGATAGAATATGGGGCATTCATGTAACAGCCCTGTCACCTACAAGTCTGTTTGTGCAGAGTTAGTAATGCCTGATATGGATACAAGAATAAAGTGATGCCATTTAAACAAAATAAAACAAACAACAGGACAGTTCCCCCACATTATGGCAAAATGTGCTTGGTAATTTTTCACCTTAGGTTTATTTGTTATCCTTTTAAACAGTCCTGCAGAGGGAAAAAGGAGAAAGATAATGACTGGTGGCCTAGTAAACTGCTGCCTTCTCTGCAGGAGTAAAAGGGCGTTGGCTCTCCAAGCTCTGATACTGCACTAAGTATTCACTATAGGGAGAAGGCGGCCCCTTGTGGCCTCTTTTTCTAGAAACAGGACTGTCAATCACTCTCTGAGGATTGCTGTGATGAACAAATATCCTTTAAAAAGCATATTATTTCAGTTCTTAATCTTCTGCTGTTTATACTTTGCATGTATTATATTCCTAGCCAGTTTAGCACTATATTGTGGGGCTGCATAAAATGTTGTAAGTTTGTGATGATGCTAGATCACCTGCTTCAAGTAGCCAGTACTTAAGGCACTACCTGAGCAGGTAACAGAGAGAGAAGGGTCAGTTCTTCCTGACCAAAGGCAGGGGAAGGACAAGGATAGGTCCTGTACTGCAAAACATGTTGCTTTTGCTTTTGCTGTTGTTGCTGTTTTAGCTGAACTAACAATCATCTGATTTCTGTGATACGTTGAATCCTGAAATAAAATGGCAAACGCCATTTTCTATGCACTGGATTTTGTTATCTGCCTGCATTTGTCTCCTGAACTGCGACCCTACGACAGTATTACTTTGCAAGAGATGGCTAAGGAAAAGGGCCTGGGAGTTAATATTACCAACAATTTATCCTTTGATTATCGTACTGAAAAGGTAGTAAAGAAATGCCATTGCATCTTGGGATGCATTTTTAGGAACATCCAAAGTAGAGAGCCAAATGTTATTGTACCACTTTATTCTAGTCTTGTTAGGACTCATATAAATTACTGTTCCCCCTTCTATGCTCCTTACACAAGGGGAGGGGAAAATATGATAGAAAAAGTTCAAAGAAAAATTACAAAATGAATTAAGAACTTGCATAGTTTGAATTACTATGAAAGATTACAGAACCTTGGGTCTGTATTCAATGGAGTACAGAAGACTTATGGGGATCTCTGTTTTCCGTACAAGGCCCTCCAAGATGACCTTATACTGGAAACAATTGGTCTAGTCAAACACAACTCAATCATTTCAACAACATCTCATAAATTAAGGTTAAAAGGTGAAGTATGTAAAACAACCAAAAGTAATTGGTTTACACAACGTGTGATCACAGCTTGGTGCACACTTTCAAAACATGCAGTCGAGAGTAACAACATAAATATTTTTTTAAATAGATTAGATGACTATATCGGTAATAAGAAATTTGTTTTCCACCATTAAATACAAATGGTGGTGAGTTCACAAGGGTCCAATGGCTTTATGAACTTGTACTCTCCTATGAACCTATATACATACAGTAATTTCACCCATTCTACCATCTTTACAGAACTCTTATTCCCGTAGCACCAAACAACATGAACATTTAAATATCCTTCCCCCCACCCTCCTAGCATCCTTTATCTACCACCCATCCATGGTGCAATGTATTTATTTATTATTTATTCATTGATTATTTAAATGAGTTTTACCATGAAAGGCTTACTGAGCTGTAACAGCTCATTTCCAAAGGTATTCTAGGGTTTACCATGAAAGGCTTACTGAGATGTAACAGTTCATTTCCAAAGGTGTCCTGGGGAAGGTACAGAGGGAAGCATAATGATACAGAAGCAATGTAGCAGCAGGTAAACATTCAAAAAGAGTTTTACCCCTACCACTTAACCCATGAAAATGAAACATCCACTGCATTCCACATAAAATAAAAGATACCACCCCTACATCCCACCCACTGTGGAATCCTACCCTATCCCATGAAAATGCAAAATTCCTGATCCATGTGCCACCCACTGTAAAATCCCAGCCCCCCAAAACAAATATTTGTTTTGCAACAGAAAGTAATTCTAAGTATTAGCAAAAGCTCCTGCTTCCCCCTAAAACCTAACACCCTCATACCAGATTTAACCACTGTGAAATCCCATCCCTAACCCAGCTACATTACCCCCCAACAACTCAACCTAAGTATGCATCTATAATCCATTACATAGAAACATAGACTTTGACGGCAGATAAGGACCGCTTGGCCCATCTAGTCTGCCCATTTCCCTACCTACAGGATAGGCCACAGATCCTAGTTAACCAATAGCCTATGTCTTCCTTCCCCCCACAAGAATTGCCTTATGTCTGTCCCATGCATTCTTGAATTCTTCCACAGTTTTAGACCCCACAACCTCCTCAGAAAGGCTGTTCCATGCATCCACGACCCTCTCTGTGAAATAATACTTCCTCACATTGCCCCTGAACGGCCCCCCCCCTATGTTTAAATTGTGTCTCCTTGTTCTTGCACGTCTCTTTTTCTGAAAGATGCTACCCTCTTGGACTTTGTTGATTCCACTGAGGTACTAAAAGTTTCTATCATGTCCCCCCTCTCCCTTCTTTCCTCAAGGGTATACATATTAAGCTCCTTTAATCTCTCCTCATACGGCTTCTCTTGCAGACCCTGCACCATTTTAGTTGCCCTCCTCTGGACTGCATCTATCCTGTCTATGTCCTTGCGGAGATGGGGTCTCCAGAACTGGACACAGTACTCCAGATGAGGTCTCACCAACTGTCTGTACAGAGGGATAACAACTTCCTGTTTTCTGCTGCTGATGCCTCTCCCTATGCATCCCAGTATACCCCAGCCCTCCCTACTGCCTTCTCACATTGCTTGCTAACCTTAAGGTCATCTGATATGATTACCCCCAGGTCCCTTTCCATTTTTGTTGTTGTTACTACTCCCCCCCATTGTGTATTCTTCCCCTGGGTTCTTGTTTCCCAGGTGCATTATTTACACTTCTTTGCATTGAATCCTAGCTGCCATACTTCTGACCATTCCTCCAACCTTGCCAGTCCCTTCTCATCCTTTCCGCCTCCTTGTGTATCAACCCTGTTGCAGATCTTGGTGTCATCTGCAAAAGGCATGTACTCCTTCAGTCCCTCTGCAATGTCACTTATGAAGACATTAAAAGGACTGGACTAATCTGAACCCTGCGGTACCCACTAGTAACCCTCTTTCTTCAGAGTGGACTCCATTTACAATTACCTTCTGTGTCCTGTTGTCCAGCCAGTGTTTTACCCAGACTACCACCCTGGGACCCACTCCCAGGCTGGTTAATTTGACTATTAATATTTTGTGTGGGACTCTGTCAAATGCCTTGCTAAAGTCTAGGTAGGCCATGTCCACAGCCCCTCCCTGGTCTACTACTTTGGTCACCCAGTCAAAGAAATCTAGATTCATCTGACACGACCTTCCTGCTGTGAATCCATGCTGCCTTGGGTCCTGTGCCCCACTGGCCTCTAGGTACTCAACTATTCTTTCCTTCAGAAGTGACTCCATCACTTTCCCTACCACAGAGGTCAGACTGACAGGTCTGTAGTTTCCTGCCTCTCTCTTGGTCCCACTTTTGTGAAGGGGAATCACATCTGCCTTCCTCCAGTCCTCGGGTACCACACCATCCTCCCATGATTTATTAAAAAGAGTTGCCAGTGGTTTCACTAGTTCCCCTCTTAATTCTTTTAGAATTCTGGGGTGAATTCCATCAGGCCTCATTGCTTTCTTCACCTTCAGTTTTAGGAGTTTTTGCAGAACCCTTTCTTCTGTAAAAGGACTGGGATCGACCCCCCTATCAAGAGTGCTTCTGTAAATTGGATTAGGTACTTCCCCCATCTCTTTTGTGAATACCGAGCAGAAATATTCTTTCAGTAGCCCTGCTTTTTCACTGTCCCCCTCTGCCCACCCACCGTTCATTCTATTCAGCCTCACTATCCCTCCCTTTGTCTTTCTACGCTCGTTGATGTACCTATAAAAGGTTTTATCCCCCTTTTTAACTGAGTTGGCTATCTTTTCCTCAGTTTGTGTCTTTGCTATTCTGACTTCCCTCCCTGCTTCCTTCTGCCTTAACTGGTACAGCTCTCTGTCCTGCTCTTTCTGTGTTTCCTTATATTTCTGGAATGCTATCTTTTTCTTCCTGACTTTCACAGCCACCTCTTTTGAGAACCATAATGGCGTTTTCTTTCATTTTGATTTGTTTATTTGCTTCACACAAAGGCTTGTTGCCTCTGTGATGGCAGTTTTGATGATTGCCCATTGTTGCTCCACACATCCTTCTAGCCTGTTTGCTAGTGCTTTTCTGAGGCACTCTCCTATCTTGCCAAAGTCAGCCCTCCTAAAGTCCAGTACCCCCACTTTTGTATGGCTTGACTCTGTAGGTGAGTTTAATGTGAACCACACTGTTTGATGGTCACTTGTTCCCAGATGGCACCCCACTTCTAGATCTGAGAACCTCTCACTGCCCCCGTTTGAGAGTACAAGGTCTAAGATTGCTCCCTCACGAGTGGGTTCCAAAACTAGCTGTCTGAGGCCTGCCACCTGTAGGGCATCAAGAATGGCCCTGCTCTTGGATGTGGCTGCAGCAAATGTGCTCCAGTTAACATCTGGCATATTCAGGTCTCCCATCAACAGTATCTCCCCTTTCTCTGCCATTCTAAGAATGCCTTCTATCATATCCTTGTCCATTCCCTTCCCCTGACATGGGGGTCTGTACACAACCCCTGTGCGGATTGTGGTGCCCTTTCCCTTACTAAGCACTGGAGCTCATACTGCAGGAAATGGAGTTTCTGAGATGTCTCTTGGCTTATCAAGCATGTCATGTCATGCCTTCCTGGGGTTCTGGAACACTAATCACAAAATGATACTCTTTATAAGGCAAGAATCATCTCATAAACCCCAGTAGCCTTCTATAAATTATGCACTGTGCTACAAGAAGCAACAAACTGTGATGTCTTGGAGTGCTATCTGCTGAAGCAGAAAGAGGAATTATCATAGGAATCTTAGGAAATTATTAAGCCTTCAAGCATTGGACATAATACATACCAATAATTATTGGACATCATTATCACACAGGTATCTAATAATTGATGTTTTTTTTTTAATTACTTTTTTCTCCCATGGGGGTCCCAGCTGGCCTCATCATCCTTGCATCCCCTGTGATATGGCCGCCATCTGACCTGTGCCATCTCCTACTGAGGGCAACCACCGATTACCCCACAGCTTACCCCCATGGCGGTGGCAGCGGGGGTCAATCAACTCTCCCGGCACACAACTTATCCGCTCACGGTGGTCCCTCGTAGTGGCACAGGACTTTGCAGATGGCCTTCAAGCTGCAACAGCTGGGCGCTCCCCTTTTCCATGTTCTGTTGGAGGCAGGGCATGCAATGCCAACAAGGGCTCCCTGTGCACATGTCCGCATGCAGTACACCCGCCGGCTGCCCTGCCTACCACCCCATTCTACCAGGCCAGATGTGCTGACACTCAGCTTCCACTAGGTGTCAGACTTACACCAGACACTGTACCCAGACCCACCCCAGGAGAGGAGAGCAGTTCATAGGCAGTTCAATGGTCAGTTGGCATTCATCTGTACCCCACCCCCGGTCGTGCCTGAAAATAGGCAGGATTTGTCTAGTGCACTTACCCGGTCAACAAAAACAAAACCAAAAAAAAACAATAGGACGCTTGATCCACTCCCCCGCCGATCCCCAGCAGCCTGAGATCATTCCCAAACCGGGTCACTGGCATGGCTCGAGGTAAGGCGTCCAGTGCCTCAACTCTCAGTGCCACTGGGCCAGCTTATTAATTGATGTTTTAATTTTACTCATCGTTGAACTGTTCACAATATTTTCTGGGAAGGAATCCCACATTGACACTGTTCGTTGATGAAACCGGTGCCCCCTTCTTTGAATCCTAAACATATCCCCATTCAGCTGCAATTCATGCCCTCTCAGTTTTCTATTAATATGTTTTCTTTCTAATCCTGAACATTCCATGCCTGCATTCTGAAATGCTCTATGCACCAAGCAGATGTTGTCTCTTGTACACCAATATTCGAGTGAATATTATCTCCAACTCCCTTAGCATCTCCCCATAGGACATGCATTCCATGTCCCCAATCCTCTTTGTCACTCTATGTTGCACTCCATCCAGTAAAGAGATATCCCTAACTCTGTATGGTGCCCAAAACTGGCCACAGTATTTCAAGTGGGTCTAACAAGTGCACCATACAATGGCATTATCACCTCTCTTTCCCTACTTTGTTTATGCCTGAGAATACACCCCAGCATCCTGATAGCCCTGGCTACCACCTCCCTGGTATGTTCACTAAATGAAAGTGAATTTTTAATAACAAGTCACAGATCCTTTTCCCTATCTGTTTTTCCTAGTTCAGTATCATTAATGTAGTACTTGTACATTTTGTTGTTTTGTCCCAAGTGCATAACTTTGTACTTATCCCCATTAAAGAGCAGTTTATGTTCCTGGGCCCAGTTTGATATTTTATTTAGGTCTGACTGCAGTTTATTTCTTGCTTCCACTTTTTCAACAATAGCTCCAATTTTGTGTCATCGAACTTGCATATCCAGGTTGCTGATGATGGGCATGGGGTCATCATGTCACAGATGAAACAGCACACGTCAAACCCACGCATGGAAAACTGCATGCATCAACAGAGCAGCAGCACATGATGCCGCTGCAACAGAAGCACTGCACACCTGAATGGTCTGTTTGTTTTTGTGGGAAGCTTAACCTTCCATGTGGGGGGCTTTACTCCCCACAACCCCTGGAATTATTATAATCAACTCCAAGGGGGTGTGGACACAGGGGCAAGAAGAATATCCCAATTGGCACTTGTCCTCAGTGCATGAACAAATAAAAAAGGAAAAAGATTCCCTAGCAGGGATTCAAACCCTGGCCCTCCCCACCTTTCCACTGCTGGGTCAGATGCTCTCACCACTCCACCTTGGGAGCAGCTTGACCAAGCTCCCAACCAGTAATAGTTACATCCACTTCCCCTTCCTGTGCAGAGAGACGGGGTAGCAATATTTGCATAAATCTCATATACCCCTGTCACTCAGAAGCACTACATGCTATAGACCTTGAGGTTATTCATGTGTGGTTTACTCCGCGACATAATGACCCGGTACCCTGATGATGTTATCATAGATGACACAAAGATTAAAGAGAGTTGGTCCCAACATGGAATCCTCTGGGTCCCCACTTGTGACTTTTCTCCACTCTGAGCTATGCCCTCTTATCATGACTCTCTGTTTCCTATCATCCAACCATAATCCTACCCACCCTATAATATTGGGACTAAGGTTGTATTTAACTAATTAATTTTTTATGTCTTTATGGGAAACAAGATCAAAAGCTTTACTATAGTACAAATAAATGATGTCAACCAGGAAACCATTATCCAGCACCTTGCTTACTGGCACAGAAAAGTGGAGGAGGTTAGTCTGACATGACCTTTGTTTTGTGAAACCATGTTGTGCTTAATCCCACTATCCATTCACTATAACAACACCTCAGTGGTGCTTTGATACAAAAAGTGGATAGTTTTAAATACCTGGGAGTTGTACTGGATGATACATTGTCTTATGCCAATCATGTTGATTAATTAGTTAAAAAATCCACTCACACTTAGGTTTGTTATACAAAGTAAAAACAGCATATCTTTGATTCTAAAAAGATTCTGGCTCACACATTGCTTTTGTCCCTTATGGACTATGGCATGCCTATATATGTTGCAACTAACAAAACTACATTACAACATCTAGAAGTTGTATACAACTACATTTGTAGATTTGTTACATTGGTTACTAGGCTTACACATCACTGTACACTTTATCAGAAAACAAATTGGCTTCCTTTTTCCTAAAGGCAATCGTATTTAAGGTTAGTAGTATTTTGGAAATTTTTTTAAAGTTCAATTACTTTTCTCTTTAAAACTATATTGGTACCCAATGTGTCCAGCCATCCAACTAGGTCATCTCTTGCTGGTAAATTTAACATACCATTGTATCGCACTGTCCTGGGCAACGTTTATTTATTTTTAAGGCCATAACTGATTGGAATGTTCTTCCTGTGGAATTTAATTTTCTTACTGTATGTCTTACAATATTTTTAAAATGCATTTGAAAAGTTACTTTTTTAGGTTTGTCTCACTGCACTTGCTTTAAGTAGTGTTATCTTGTCTCATGTTGTACCTCATGTATGTTTTTATCAGTACTGTTGTATATCCAGGTCCACCATGAAAATGGGCATTTATGCTCTTGGTTTATTACCCGGTTAACAAATAAAAAACAAACAAACAATATGTTCTTCAAGAAGCTCCTTTCAAAAGTTTCCATAATTTTTCCCAAGATAGATGTCAGACTAATTGGCCTGTAATTCCTCACATCATTTTTGGAGCCCTTTTTGTATATTGGTGTGATGTTGGCTTCTTTTCATTCTGGAATCACTTTGGCATCAGCTATATGTTTTTTAAGTAGCACAGAGAGTGACCCTGCCATTTCAGTTGAGAGCTCCTTTAGCAGTCTTGGGTGTGCATTATCTGATCCAGGGGGTTTACATGTTTTTAATTGGTAAAGTTTTAGCATAACAGTATTGATAGTGATATTATGGGTAATATCCGGGCCAGGATTCAAAACTTTTGTTGTCGTATCACTGCCATCTTTCAACTGGTACACATTTAAAAAGAAAGAGTTAAAAAGCCCTGCCATTTTGACTTTCATCCTCTACCAACACATTACCAGAAGATAGTAGTCCCACATTTTGCTGGCCATCCCTTACTCCACCAAAGTAATTAAAGAAGGTTTCATGATATCTCTAGTATTATTTGTCAGTCTTATTTCAGCATCCCATTTCCCTTTCTTGATAAGCTTCCTTGTCCTCCTCAATCTATCTTTATATTTTGCCCATTTTGTATTAGTTGGGTTTAATTTGTATGTTCTGTATGACTTATTTTTCTTTCATATCTCCCTTTTGAAAGCTTTATTAATCCAGACTGGAATCTTTTGTTGTTTATTGTATTTAACAACTTCTGGACTTCTGGGACAAATTCAGAAATGCAGTGCTCCAGTTTTTGCTTGATTTTAAACCACATATCATCTAAGCCGAGACCTCTAAGTTTGTTTTTCCAGTCCTCACTGTTCATTTATGGCTCTTTGACCTCACATTCAGTTCAATCCTGGTTCAAGTTAGTCAGTACCAAGTCCAATATATTTGGGCCTCATGTGCTATTTTTCATATGTTGTTCCATATTGTTACTTAAAGCAAAATCAATGTATGCTTGCTCTAGTGTATTGCTTCCCATATAGTTGGTCCAGTTTACATGGGGTAATTTGAAGTCCCCCAATATTAGGTTCTAGGGCCTGATCCAATACTTGTTAGTACTACAAAGAATCAATTTTTTTTTCTCTGCCTATCGGTGGGGATCTATAACATATGTAACTCCGACAGTGATGGCCTTATTATTAGGTATATTTACTTTTACACAGAGCTGCTCAATACTTTCTCCCATGTCCTTTGGTAATTCAAACTCCTTAATAGACAGAGTGTTTCTGAGGTACAAAACGACTCCTCCCCTTGTCTTATCCCTTCTGTCTTTGTGAAAAAGATTGTAGCCTGTAATCTGTTTGCCCCAGTATTCCTCTCTCCACCATGTTTCTGTTATACCACACATGTCAATATTATCAGATTTAAGTAGTGTTTCTAATTCAGTTGTTTTATTAGTTAGACTTTAAGCAGTTATCAGGAGGATTTTGGTTAGTTTTCCATCCAATCTTTTATTTTGTTGCAGTTTTACATCATTTTGTTTATTTAAATTTATGGCCAAACTAGACCTGCTACCTCTCACCAAGGTTATTAGTTTAAATTGCTCTATTTAATGATATAACTAAATCTGTTTCCTAAGATTCTACTACCTTTTTTAGTCAAGAGTAGTCCATTTTTGCAGAACAAATCATGCCTCCCATAAAACTCTTCCAAAGTTTTAATATTTGTATTCATTCATTAAGCACCACCTCCTTAATCTGTTGTTTATAAATATTATTTTCTTGTTCCAGTACTGACTGTAGCATAGGACTGGCAAGATTTCTAAAATCACAACCTTACAGTTGCTTTTACAGAAGAAAGGGTTCTGAAAGAACTCTTAAAACTGAAGGTGGATAAAGCAATGGGGCCTGATGGGATTCATCCCAGAATTCTAAAAGAACTAAGGGTAGAACTAGTGACACCACTGACTACCCTCTTTAACAAATCATGGGAGGATGGGGTGGTATGTGAGGACTGGAGGAGGGCAGATGTGATTCCTCTTCACAAAAGTGGGAGCAGGGCAGAAGCAGGAAACTACAGACCTGTTAGTTTAACCTTAGTGATAGGGAAAATGATGGAATCACTTCTGAAGGAAAGAATTGTCGAGTACCTGGAGGCCAGAGGGGCACAGGACCCAAGGCAGCATGGATTCACAGTGAGAAGGTCATGCCAGATGAATCTAATAGATTTCTTTGACTGGGTGACCAAAGTAGTAGATCAGGGAGGGGCTGTGGACATGGTCTACTTAGACTTTAGCAAGGCATTTGACTCAGTCCCACACAAAAGATTAATATACAAGTTAGCCAGCCTGGGAGTGGGTCCCAAGATGATAGCCTGGGTAAAGAATTGGCTGAAGAATAGGACACAGAGAGTAATAGTAAATGGAGTCCACTCTGAAGAAAGGGGGTTACTAGTGGGTGACTCGCAGGGTTCAGTATAAGGACGGTCCTCTTCAATGTCTGTGTTTACATTGCAGAGGGCCTGAAAGAAAAGTATGTCTCTTTGCAGATGACACAAAGATCTGCAACAGAGTTGATGCACAAGGTAGGGTGGAAAGGATGAGAAGGGACTTGGCAAGGTTAGAGGAATGGTCAGCTGTATGGCAGCTTAGATTTAATGCTAAGAAGTGCAAGGTAATGCACCAGGGAAACAAAAACCCAGGGGAAGAGTACACAATGGGGGGTGAGATACTAACAACAATAGCAATGGAAAGGGACCTGAGGGTAGTCATATCAGATCACTTAAAGGTGGGCAAGCAATGTGAGAGGGCATTAAGGAGGGCTGGGGGGAAACTGGGATGCATAGGGAGAGGCATCACCAGTAGAAAACAAGAAGTTGTTATCCCTCTGTACAGACAGCTGGTGAGACCCCATCTGGAGTACTGTGTGCAGTTCTGGAGACCCAGTCTCCACAAGGACATAGACAAGATGGAAGCTGTCCAGAGGAGGGCAACTAAAATGGTGCAGGGTCTGCCGGAAGACATATGAAGAGAGACTAAAGGAGCTTAATATGTATAGCCTCGAGGAAAGGAGGGAGGGGACATGATAGAAACTTTCAAGTACCTCAAGGGAATCAACAAAGTCCAAGAGGGTAGCATCTTTCAAAAAAAGAGGTGTGCAAGAACAAGGGGGCACAATTTGAAGATGAGGGGGAGGCTCAGAGGTAATGTAAGGAAGTACTTTTTCACAGAGAGGGTTGTGGATACATGGAACGGCCTTCCTGAGGAGGTTGTGGAGTCAAAAACAGTGGCTGAATTAAAGCATGCATGGGACAGCCATAAGGCAATTCTAGGGGGTGGGGTAGGAAGAAGTAGGCTGCTGGTTAACTAGGATCTGCAGCTTATCCATTAAGTAGGGAAATGGGCAGACTGGGTGGGCCAAGCGGTCCTTATCTGCTGTCAAATGCTATGTTTCTATGTAACTAATGTTTTGTGCAAGTTTTGAAAGTCTTCAAAAGTATTCATTTCCATCTTTCTTCTCACATCATTAGTAACAACATGTAATATTACTATGTGCTGTGTCTGCATAATATTTGTTTTCATTCATGCCACCCCATACACAAGACAACACACTCACAGTATCTTGAAACATGAAATCTAAATATTTGTGTGGCACATATAGACATAATATTCTGTTATTCTGGTTGTGATCTGGAATGCAATATTTCATGTGTTGACGTTTTATGGCACTTATCCCAGAGGCTGTTTTCTCTAACTCACTGGTATGACCATTGCTTACTGCGTTATTTGAGGTGTATGTAACTTTCCTCACCACCCCTGCAATACATGCTACCAGTCAGAAAACCATATAAATGGTGTAATGCTGCTGATAATTCAAACAAATTCTTTATTTTGTGCACCTTGATAGTTGTGTATTCCTGAGACCTACCATTAATGTAAATACCTGAGGATGTGCAGTGTGTGCATGTGTGTGTGTGTATGGGGGGGTATCAGTTCCAGTATGTGGCTGATATTGGGTTTTATGGCATGTGTCAAACTGTTTATGATGTTGGCCCTTATCTGCAGGATTTACACAAAACAATCTGGTACACAATATGAAACTGGATGGTACTTTCTGCAGATTAAACATTTATCTGACAATACTGTATGGTGTACTTGGGATGGAGCATGACAGCCTACAGTCAAGTCTTCTTTACGATTTGTCTTAGGGATTGTTAGAGTGAGTGCTGCTGTTTCATATTATTGTGGGGGTCTGCAAGTAATTTTAATTAACAACCTGCAGTTTTCAGCTTAAACAGACTCTACATTGCTATGCTATTTTCTAATGGTCTCCTTATGATACAGCAACATCCAGCATTCAGGCATTTTAGGAAGAGAAAAGCAAAATGCATTGCAGTCCTTGTCAAAGAGAAATTACCTTAACCATGGATTGGATTACATGGATAGCCTCTCCAGAAAATTGTGGGAACAAACTGACAATGATTTATTGTAGACAATATTCAGCTTGTTTTTTTATCACTAAAATCAGGGATATGGCATGTGGTGCCATGTGTATTATGCAACTGCTGATTCATAATGGTGGCTCAGTGCAGAGTGAAGCGAATTTAAAACAAAACATCTCACAGAATTCTGAAATAGAATGATGGAATTGTCATACACTGGTAAATTGATGGTTATGAAGACCTCTTTGTTCTATAAGAGGTCTTCATGAGCTACTGCCTCTCCCATTCACACCAACCAAAGCAATATATAAAATTCTCAATGAGCTATAAGTAACACAGATGGGGGTGACTTCTTTACAACTGCAAACTGATAGTGGTTTACAGAGAGGGACTGGAACAGTGCCACCATAATATGCTTTGGGCATGAATTGTGGTTATGTTGTTCTTGGTTACATCTCCAGGAATCACTATAGTAGTCTGCAGCTTTGGAGTGGGGTGGGGCAAGTGTGTTACTTGTAAAGCTGACAGGATAATAACCTAAGAAAACCATCAGATATCAATACTGAGTAAGGCATGGTCAGAGAATCAGGTTGGCCAGGTTTTGCCCAGTCTAGCAGGTCAGATCTGAATTGGGCTTTGCCCATTCAAACAGAATTTTAGCCAGATTCTGCACCACCAAACTCAGATAAGCAAAAAATGCCTCCTTCCCCTTAGTAAACTAACCCCCTCACACTAGCTTCCTTTTCACTGCCAAACCACCAGATAATTTCAAGCATGTGAGGATACAGCAATGTAAGCCTCCAGTCATTGTGGCACCCTCTGTATCCCTGTAAAAGAGGAATTCCTTCAGCTACACATTAACTCCATCCAACATTGCTGCACCAGTTCTCATCTGGTGTCTCTATTAAAAAATAAATGTGTCCCAATCTTCAGGGGTACACTTATGTGTGTCACACATCCTCTGTTTCCCCCAGTTACTCTTAGCTTCTCTATTGAGGCCAATTATGTGAGGGACTAGCACCACAGTATATAGTAAGTCCCAAGTGGGCATTTAAAAGCTCTGATGATGTGTTTTGGGGCAGGACTTGTGTAAGGGCATCCAGTTGCAAATGGCACCCTTACACAAGTTTGACCCCCAAACCTCATAATCACTGTGATGTTCTGCCTTTTGAAATGCCTACTTGGCCACTTAGTACTTAATGCACTTTACCCCCCACAGACTGGGTCATTGGGGTAGAAGCAGCTAAGAGTATTTTGAGGTACAGAGGAGACTGGAGCCAAGTTCCTTTTTAATGCTGGCACCAAATGAGATCCAATGTGGTACTGTGAGAGTGAGAATCAGGATATGCAACTGAAAGAAGACCACCCCCCAAAAAATATATATCAGGGATGCAGGGAGGGGCATCAGAGGATAAAGGAATACATTGTTGTTTCTCATTAGGGTTCAAATTATCTTATAAAGGGCAGGGGAAAAGGTGGTCAGCTTTCCTTTTAAAATTCCTTGCACTTTATCTTTTGACCCTATATGAATCAAATTTTTTGATTTTGATTCTGGTTCTCATATGTTCCATCCAACCTGAGCATTGGAGCCCACCAGCCACTTAGCACTTGTGTTGCTACCTCTCAATCCCAAGAACTTGGACTATGTGGTGGGGGACCAGAGTGGGAGCAGAGAGAATGAGATAATCTTCAGAATCTGCAGCACCATTACTATCATGTTTTTGCAATCATATTCAACAGACACCAAAAGAGAATAGTTTTGGTGCTTAGAGAGAGTGTGGACTTGCCTGTATCAAAGTACAGAACAAACAGAAAACTGGTCCTGGATCAAAGGACAAAACAAACAGAAAACTGAAGTGGACATTCTCATGAACAACCCAAGTGCACAAAATGGGTGGTGGGGGAGGTCAGGAGTCCTAATCAATGAAGTGTTTGTCCAGGGACCATAAAAGCTACTGAAGCAGCCATTTTTCCCACTCTGACCATTATCGACATGGCAGACAGGGTCAGAAAACAGCACACTAGCCAATCAGGTACTGGATGCCTGATACAGAGGCACAATGGGTTTAAGGAATGCAGGAGGACTCACTAATTCATCCAGGAGTTGGATGTTCTTTCATTCATTGAGGGACAGACACACATACCCTCCATAGAGACTTCCATATCAAATAAACCAATCTGGATGTTATCAGCTGTTTTCTTCACTAAAAAACTTTCCAACATCAAGTCAATATGCAGGAGACAGGGAAAGAGAACAGGTCTACCATCTGAAGAGTACAGTATGAACTGCAGTGTGTTCATACCTGGAGGAGTAGAGTAGCTACTAAAAAATGATGAAAGAGCACTTGTGCTACTTGGATGTCTTACCACTACTGAGATATGTATGCTTTCTTAAAAGAAAATGTGAAGGGGCAGCGGTGTACATTGTCCAGTATGGAAAACAAAAATCTAATATTTCTTTGCTTGCTCACATTTTTGAGACATCTCTAGTGCTCATTTCATTTTATTTTTATAATATATGGATTTTAAAAATAATACCCCCAAAAAGCATACAAAAAAACCCTGTAATACCTTAGTCAGTGCCGTAATACTATACTTCCGGTCCCCGTAATACTATACTTCCAGTCCAATAATACTATACTTCCGGTCCTTGTAATACTATCGTTGGGATCACCAACTTTTCTGGTGTCCAAAGCATAGGTTTTTTTTGTTTCTTTTCTTTTTATTCCTGAGAGAGAGAGAAGCAGGACTCCACGCGGGAAGGGGGGATGTGAGTGAGGAGTGAGAACAAGCAGCATGGAACCGTCCAACAAGGAATCCAGAGGTAAGACCTCGTCAGCATCTCGCATCCATATATTGCAAAAATAACAGTTAGGTTCCAGTGAATCACTCGGCTGTAATTCCGTCTCGAGGTTCTGGGGACATAGGAACCTCTCGAGCTTTGCTCTCGAGGGTACTTATGTCCCCAGAACCTCTCGATAGAATTACAGCCTTCTAATTCACTGGAACTTATCTATTATTCTATTTTTAATATCTAGTTGCTTTGCTTCTCTTCTTATAACTGTTGAAGAGGTACTGCAGACAGAACTTACTAGTGCTGTGCAAGATGCAGAATTCCACCTGGGGAATTACTATAGAATGATCATTCCAGCAGAAGAATTTCCAGTGGAATTTCACTGGTAATTCTGTGAAATGCCACCTGCTGAGATTGGTGGCATTGTATATTCCATGGAACAGCATTTTCATGGGGAAAATATTTCCACAACCATTTCAGTTGAATGTACCAAGATCTGTGGAATTTAATTCCATGGTAATGAAGCAAAAAAACACATTCTGCATTATTCCACTGTGGAATTCTGTCATTGTGCTTCCAATGAAATTTGGCAGAGTTTTGTCAGAATGTCATGAAATTTGGCAAAACTCCATTTCACCATTTCAAAATTTTGCATACCACTAGTATTTCCTTGAATCCAATTAATTTTATCTAACAAGACTACTCATAATAGTGCCTTGCTTCTATAGGCCAAGTCTATATCATGTTTCACACAAATCATATACTGAAACAACTGTCAGAAGAGCTAAGCAAATTATAACAGTGCTGCCTCATTATGTCTGCAACTATTTAATTCCAAGAAAAACAGATTTCTCAGTCTATTAACATAAGTCCTACTTTATGCGTTTGTCTGAGTCTGTCTTGCATTCCTAGAGAAATATATCTGAACAGTTTTTTTTTCCTGCCGGTGCCTCTGAGACCTGTTCATGCCTTTCAAAGATGTTTACAATACATTAGAAGTTAATTAGCTGAGATTTAACTCCAGCACCTGCTCTTACATTACTTAAAGAAAAGGAAAAACAAAACATTTAGGATTTCTAGAAAGAGCTATAAATACTTCAGGGCCTCTTCTTAGTCAAACCTATTTAATAATTTGAATAACCTGTCAGAATCATTCATGTAGAAAACAAAACATTTTTATAGCAGTGTGCATGAGAAATCCTCTTCTCCTGTTAGTTTCATAATAATGATTAGATTATGTTTTTTGGCAAACCTAGCCAAATGCTATTTATTGTTCTGAATGCAGCATTAAAATGTATAATGCACACACACATTTTATGAATCTTAAATTGTTATAGGAAGATAGTCATTTATAATGTAATTGACTTGTAAAGATATGAACAATCCAGGTTCCCCTTGTGTAAGAAAGAGTTCAACTTAGGTCTTCCATATAAGTAACACAAGTTAATAATTTCCAAAATGCCAAAATCATATGTATAATGCACTTTGGGAAATTAAGTAGGGTGTCATCTCAGCTAATGTAGGACATGATTCTTTCCAACAAATGGTATATAGTCTTCAATACTGAGAATACTTCCTGACTAGAAAGAACAATACAATGTTTTAATGTCAAATATAACAGAATTGTATTAATAATATTTATAGTAAGCTGTTAATTAAGACTGAAGCTAATATGTCAATTTGAAATGAAATATAAAATCACATTGCATCATTGTCTAAAATATATAACATTCACCATTGAAACTGGTATAATAACTAAAAAATCATTCTAAACAGGTACAATCTATCTCATGTTAAAGAGTTTAGACCAGTTTTTCTCAAATGGTGAGGCCAGCCTCCATCAGGAGGCCCCAACCTGTTCCAGGGTAGGCTCAAGAAACTCTGAAAAAGTAGTGTATTTGAATTTTGAGTTCAAGATATTTTGTGTGAAGGGATGAGGCAAACTGGAAGAGGATAGCATGGCAACGTATTTACATATTGGTGACCAGGAAAAGTACACTGAGCTAAGACTTATTACAGATGAACCCGGGGAAGGGTAGCAAGTGAATACAATTCCAAAGGTAACTGCAAAGCAGTCAAGCAATACAAAATGAACAATATTTCAAACAAATAGGAACCATGAACAAATAGTGAGAGGCAACAATTGACCAATTAGGCTTGTGGCAGAACAGCCCAGTATAATAGCACATATACAAGGCTTTGGCAGCTAGGTACTAGGCGCAAGAGCAGGAGAAAGCAAAAGGATCCCTGAGGAGTTACTTCAGAACAGAATAAGAGGGGGGAGAGGTGGAGGTGGGTAGAAAGGTTATTCCAGATAGAAGGTAATCAGAATGATAAAGCAGTCTGACCATGAATGTACTGCAGCAAGGGTAACAGCAGTTTGAGAATCAAAACAGCAGAGCAAGTAGGTTTACGGGGGGTCAATAAGCTGAATAAGTGAAAACCAACTACTCAAATAAGTTTCACTTTATTTCTGATGAACTAGGCAAAGTATGCTATTTTTCTATGGGGGGGCACAAGATTATTTTAATATTTGGGGGAGGCTCAAGATCTTTTTCACGGCTTGGGGGAGGCTCACTGTGGCAAAGACTGAGAGCTATTGGTTTAGACAGTGGCACTATCCAAGTAAATGGACAGTTATGGATATTTTCCTGTCAGCCTAATACCATTTTACCTTGTAGCAGATAATTGCTGTTTATGAATTTTTAACTTTCAGTTCAGTAGTAGACATCCCAGGGTAGAAGGGGGTTACATTTTGGAATAATTTTCTATACCCCAAATGTGCCTAGCAATGTACAGCATGTGGTTTCCAGTCTGCAGGATGCATTAACTGGAGGGGGCTCAAAGTCAGGAAACTCCTGAGGAGTCTATTAATTCACAATACAGCAGATAGAGAACTGACATTTCAGGACTGGTAACAATAGAAGAGGAGATAGTTGATAAAAAGGCATGAGGATGTTATGGGAAGCAATGGTGAATGAGAATTCCATAGGTCTAGGTGCAAGTTTTTTGTTTAACACCGGCAACAATGTTTTAAATTGTTACTTTGCTTTCATGCAGTTTTGCAAATTTTTGTCAAAGTTTCAATTTGGCATGTTTATTCATTGTATTGGTGTGCATGTTGTTATACTCTGTATCCTGCAATTTCTGATGAAAGGTGAACTAACCTGGGTCAGAGTGCATTCAGTTAGCATATTACAGTTCACATTTTAAGTGTACATTTTAATATTGAATGATATTTTGGAACCATGGCCTCTTCAAATTCACTTTATCCGTGAGCAGTGACATTTTTCTGATACTGTATTTGTAGCTGGTCAAACTGTGATTGGTAGGAGTAGATGAGCATCAAATAGGTACAAACTTGTGGGGTAAGGCTGGAGATCAACTAGGATCTGCGGTAGCACAGTAGACAGGGTTTTTAGGCCAGACTAGGTGGGCCAAGGGGGCCTTTTCTGCTGACAATGTCTATGTTTCTATGTTTTGTTTTGCTTTTTTGCAATTGTTCTGTTTTGATGCCATCAGTGTTTGTCACACAATGCATGTTGTTCCTACTTTAAAAGACACTAATGCTACTAGAAATGGTGGTCATTTTGGTTCAGGAGAGAGCAGGATCCAGACAAGAGCATAGGCATGTCTGAAAAGCAGATAGACTTCATGGTTTGGGAATTCTTTAGAATATGTAATGATAATTTATAAAAGGCAGATTGCATAATATGCAAAACTAGTATTTCCTTGGACAGCTCAATCTCAGTTCCTCAACAATTGCTATGCAAACATAGAAAGGTCTACCATGAGACAAAAGAGTGAGTATTTGTATTTATTTTACCAGGAAAAAGCTCCACTGAGCTAGCTTATTAACAAGGAGGTCCTAGGAAAAACAGAGTGCAAAAACAGTACAAACAGGATAGGCAGCAGAATTTATACTGCAGTCATTTGGCACAGAATTATAAAATGAAAACTTGTACAGATTCCGGAAGCTAGATAACAATAAAATAAAGTACATTACAAATTAAAGAGTACAGGTAAAAGAAAAACAAGCAATTGTCAATGTCAAAAGTTTAACAGTTGTATTGCTGTTGTATTGGGCCCTGCTTGTACCCATTGTTACTGAAAATGTGTTACTAAATCAACTATCTTTAACAATTCACAGCTTAAGTCCTAAATATTAAGTAGTCCAAAGGCCTTGTTAAATAGGTGAGTTTTAAGTAAACTCTTTAAACATTCCAAATAGGGGTGGTTCCTCTAATAAAGGGTGGCATTGAGTTCTGCATCATAGGAGCCACAACACTAAAAGCTCTGTCTCCTAAGGATTTAAGTCAGGCTTGAGGAACTGGCAGAAGACCTGCCACTGAGAAGTGAAGAGGGTGGGTGAGAGTGTATCAGGTCAAAAGGTCGTTTATGTAGCTTGACTCAAATTGTGCAGGGCTTTGTATACAATCTAACAAATCTTGTATACCAACAAACATATCTTGAAGCTGATGCACCACCTCACCAACAACCAGTGCAGTTCCCAGAGCACCAACATAATGTGCTCAGACTGCAAGCTCCCAGTTATCAACCAGGCTGTTGAGTTCTACACAGGCTGCAAATGATGCACCAGCCCCCCACAGAAAGTTCTATGTAAAGAGTGTTACAGTAGTCCAAGCAGAAGGAGACAAAAGTATGCACTATTGTTTCCAAGTCAGAGCAGGAAAAGTAGGTCCAGATAAGGGTGATATTTCATAGATGGTAGAAACCAGTGCAAACCACAGCAGGCACCTGATGGTCCATTGTCAATCTATCATCCATGACAACACCCAAGTTCTTAACTCTGTCCACAGCTCACAGTGTGGTGCCCCTTATCAATGGCAACATGGCATTATCACTATTCATTGCCACAGCTGCCTGACCCAGTTTCACCAGTAGCACCTCCATCTTCAATGAGCTGAGCCTAAGCCAGTTTGAAGCCATCCTGTTCTGTGTCTCTATAAGACCCTCATCCAGCACCACTACTGCATTTACCCTTTCAGGTGCACACAACAGATAGATATGGGTGTCCTCAGCATAGCACTGAAAACCCAGACCATACTATCTGATGAGCTCCCCCAACAGCAATGTACCAAACAGCATGGGTACCAGAAGTGACCCCCTGAGGCATTTCACAGCCAAGCATAACCACTTCTGAGATGTCACCACCTAATGCCACCTGTTGCATTCTGCTGGATAGGTAGGACTCAAACCACCATATCACTATACCGGAAAGTCCTACATTGTGTCTCAGCTGGGATAGTAGCAGTCCATGGTCTACCATGTCAAATGTCAAGGATAGCTCCAACATTACCAAGATGGAACAATGTCTGCTGGTTTTAGACTGCAGAAGGTCCATTGAACACCTTGACCAGAGCAGTCACTGTACTATAATGAGGTCTTATAAAATGGGCTCATAAGCAAGGCTAAAAAGCAGCAAAATAAATGGTTAAAATGTGACACATGACCATTGATTAATACCTGGTGTACCAACACTTAACATGCTGATCTAGATCTCATGGCACGCACAGCCAAATCTTCCTTAAACAAAATTCCATGAATTACTTTTTCCACACTCGGAAAATCATGATTTACAAAACCAGCTAAACGAGTGAGATTTAGAAAAAAAATGTCCTGTTCCAGTTCTGCGGCTCACCAACATTTCAAACATCAACTTTTTTTCCACAGGTTTTGCTTTTAAGGTAATATTACAGTTATATGTTTAAACTTAGCAGATTGAAAGTATTTGTAAACACTCTTGTTTTCCGCAGCTCACCAAGATTTCAAACGTACCATTGTTGAACATAATTTGCTTTTAAGCACATTTTATTATAACAATGTTTCCAGTTGTTTACCATTACTTGAAAGAGCTAGATTGTGATGTAAAAGTTTGAAGTCTTTTTGTCTTTGATGCATGACTTTGATGCCACTTGCTTGGGATTGCAGCATCAGTATTTAGTCTGCAAAAAAAATGTCTATTTGCATTTACAGTGGTGTGAGATGTCAGCTTTTGTTATACATTAAAAAGATGATTTTGCAATGAAATGTATGTTGAATTCAAAGAAATAATTCTGAATTCAACTTAGAAAAAAATTAAATTTTATAAATGTAAGTAAAAAATGAAAAAATACCATTTTATTAAAAGGAACTAATTTATTAGGTTGACATGCACTGTGAAAATAAAGGAAATATTAATTGGTAAATAACTGTGTGGATTATTATTTACACTTGCAAAACATGGCACTTTGTAAGTGCAATATCCCACTCCAGGGTCATGAGTATACTGGGCATTAATGCACTTTCCAGGTGGTTGGAGGTCATTCGGGCTGCACCCTCATGCCTCACAACGCACCTGGGGCATGCATTACTGGCCAGTATGCCCATGTCCTGTCGTGGATTATAGCTTACTGAAACCAGAATGAAAAGTCTCAAGGATCTCAAAACATTACAAGTGGTTCTGGATCTGTGCCATCACAACCTTTTCAGTAACCTTCTGTATGAATAGAAGTTTTGAGACAAGCCAGTAATTTACCAGATCATCAGGATTCAGTGGTGGTTTCTTTAGGGGTTTCACCACTGCCCTCTTCAGTTCAGAGGGGAACACACCCTCTAGAAGTTAACATCTGGCAATCTCAGCTGTAACTGGAACAGGAGTCAACCAACAACTTGAAAGAAAGCTGGTGGGCCCTGGATCCAAAATACAGTACATGGGGTGCAACCTCAGCATTACTTGGGAGACCTCCTCAACTGGGACTGGACCAAACTCCTCCAAGGATGACAGAATGTTCAAATCCCTCACCACCTGAGCACTAGCAGCCCATGATAGACTACCAGAGGAGACTTCTGTACAGATGGCATACACCTTGTTTAAAATTGATTAAACTCATTGCACTATTCTGCAGTAAAACTCTCTGGACGGCAGAGGATTTAGCAGTTTGTCTACAGTGTTGAAGAGTTGAGCTGGTCAGTTTTTGCCTTCAGACATCACATATGAAAGGAATGCTGTCTTTTTCAGTGTGATAGCTCAATGATACTCCCTGTGGTGAGCAAACAATGCCAGTTTGTCCTCCTAAGTATAAGTCTTCCTCCAGGAATGGTCCAGCCTATGCCCCTTATTCTTCAACTTCCTTAGATCAACATTAAATCAAGAAGATCTAGAGCAGGACGTCAAGGGGAAAACATGATAAAGCGCCAGAAAGTCAAAGGCTGCCATAAGAGATTTATTATAACTCTCAATGGAATTCTTCACATCCCCAGCACAAGGTGATATGATACTCTAGATATCCAGAGTTGCCTCAAAACTATTTGGTTCCACAGTCTTAAAAGGGCAAAATCTGATCAATACAGTACAATTTGATTTTATTGTTCGACATACGTTTTACAATATAAAATAGTACGAACAGCATACAAAGGAACAATAAATATACCAGTATATGCATTTAGCATAGGCATCTATGTCAATTGATAAATGGAATACGCACAATATGTCTGTTAAAAGTTTACAAACATTCAACAGCTTTCATTATTAATTGTCCATCCTATTGCATTTTATAACTTGATGTACTATCAAGTCTCATCCCAAAAGTATGTATGTGTATTTGTTTCACTCCTACTGTAATTCATTATGTAGAATTTCCTTTATCTCTCTCTCTCTTGAGATATATATATATATATATATATACACACACACACATATGTACATACAAAGTTTCTCTCTAAGTTTTATTCCTTGAAGGAATTTAACCAACCAGTTTAAGACTGTTTTGTCAGTGGAATTAAACAAATATTGGATGGTCTTATACAGAGATAACGCTAATGAAGAAAATATTGATCCTAAACAATGCTTCCTAATTTTTCCAAACTTTGGACCATGAAGAATAATATGCTTTATGCCTGGTCTTTAATCTCCTCTATTCTGGCTTATCTAATATTTTTATGTATGGTGTAAGGAAGTGATCCAATTTAATAGTTTTAAACCATCTATAATGTTCGAGTTAAATAATTCTTGCTTGATCTTTTGACAAGGCAGTATCTCTTATTCTTATTTTCAGCTGCATCTTAATTTCCTGATATGGCCTTAAATAGATCTCATACAGTCCCAAGGGGAAAATGTCATTTTTAATGTCATTAATTATTGGAAAACCAAAATCTCTTTGATTTTAACTAATTATTTCTTCTAAACACATTGGCCCAGATATTCAAACTGTGCCCAAAAAGTGTGCAGTAGCAGGAGCAAGCGCAAGTCCATTGCGCCCATGCGCAAGAGGCACGATATTCAAAAACTGAGCCGACCAAACTGTGCCTACAGCCGACGACTGAATATTGCACCACCTGCACCATAGCGCAACTAGGGAGGGGAAGCTGAGCAGATCTGATGCGCCATAGCACAACTAGGGAGGGGAAGCTGAGCAGATCTGATGCACCATAGTGCAACAAGGGATGTTCAGCTGAGCAGTCCAGAGGCGCCATAGCACAACCAGGGATGCCCCCCAGCAGCAGGGCAGCAATGCAACTGCACAACCAGGGAGGTAGGGGCCCACCACCCATGCCACAGATGGGCACAGGAACACACAGCAGAACTGACATCATCCCCCCACACCCCATGCACTGCACAACTGGGGGAGGGCTGGAATAACTACTGGCCCATGGAGACAAGCAACCAACCCACAGCTGGGCCATGGTGCCCTATCACACCCCCCAGCAAGCTGTGACTGGCACACAAGGAGGGCTGACCACCCCATGCCACACCATCCCCCCAATGCAGAGCACACCCTGCACCATGACCCCCAAACACCCTGCCCAGGAGCAGCGTCCACCACTGCAGGAAACCCCATGCATGCCACCACCCCCACTGTGACAATGCAACCCTGTGCACCACAGAACCATGCAAGACAGCCCCACCATGAGCACCCATCAGCGGGTGGCAGCACACAGCAATGCAATGATGGCATACACAGTGCCACCATGCACAGCCCCACCAAGGTACAGCTGAGGGACCAACCATGTGTCGGCACACAAGGTACCCCACACTGGACAGGGCATGCCCCGGTCACCACCACCAGTGGTACAGCACCCTGCACACTCTCCCAATGACACACCCCGATCCAGCACTGGCCACAACAGCCAGCGCAGACACCCACAGTGGTGTGTGGAAGCATGTACCACACCGGATGCCACACAGTGCATGGACAGACACCCACCCATACCCAAGGGCACAACAACACAGGGACACAGTAGCGGGGCAGCCAAGCCCCCAGCGTGGGCCCATGTAAACTGTGTACACACAACCTGCAGTCCTCCATTGCACAGGAGTGTCAGCCACCCTGTGCAGGCACTGTGGACCTGTACGCCACCAGAATTTGCCCGAGCACAAGTCACAGACAGTGGTGCACATCCCCTGCAACACACACAAGCCATTGCATGGAGGTGTGTCAACAACTGTGGAGGCCACAGTATCACCCAAGGCAGACATGCACCACACCAGTGACAGGAGGCAACCCAGCATTGTGATGGGTACAGTGGCTGCCCTGCATGGACAGCCACCACTGACATGCCAGCAGAGCATGCAGGTCACAGACATGCATGGGTGTCAGCTGCACAGGCCATGGATGGGCTGACAGGGGCGCCATGGAAACAGAGCATGCACCATGGACCACTGCACAGAGTCATCCAGTGCACAGAGCATAACACACACACCACAGACACTGACTGATAGCTACCCCCACACCATAGTCACCTCCCCACGGACACACACACATACCCATGACTGCACCACCCCTGATGCCATGCACACCACTGCAGCTGAGCACCTATAGCCCACTGCAAATCAAATACCACCACAGTATTCCTATCAAAAGATCTGTATTACAAAACAATATCAAAATGAACTATATACAATACTATATACAAAGTTGGGGGGGGAGGGCCACAAACAAGGTGGGGGTGGGTAAGGGGCAGGGGTGAACAAATGGGACAGGAAAGGAGGGGTGTGAGGGTGGATCCAGGGGGGTAGGGGATATCAGGGGCAGAGGGACTGTTAATGGGAGCCCTGCTCCCCGCTCTAGCTGCTCCGCCGCCGATGCCTCCTGTGGACCCCAATCTGTTCGATCCGTTGAAGGATTTCTAAGGATGCCCTTGCCACAGTCAATATCTCCCTCAACACCTCCCTGATCTCCATCAGCTGGAGGACACCTAGGACAAGGGAGCACAGTCAATAGGTGTGAATGCACAGCCCCATACAGCACACATACTGTGCATGGCATACAGCCGTGGGACATGCCTCTGTGATGGTGTGTGACCACCCACAGTGATCACGTCCACAAGACCTACCCACCCAGGCACATACAGCCATGTGGAACGCTGCACACATCCACCGACCAAGTCATGCACAGCACCACCATGGCCATTTAGTTACATGGCTATGTGGTGTGAAGGCAGTGGCACAGCCATGTACCCGGTGCACGCATGGACCACCATTGACGCACTCCCAGACATGCAGTGCCACTGGACAGTGCTGACTGTAACAAGTTGCGTGCATGGCAGTGGTGTCAATGGATGGTGGCCATGCCCCGCTGCCCACACTGTTACACAGCATGCAATAGTAATCATGGAGGTATGGCAGTCACCATCATCGGGCCAGTCCCATGGGTGCTGTGGACCGTCGCCCCTCCTTGTGTCCCTGTCCCCTTGGTGGCACCGCATTTCATGGGCTAGATGCCACTCCTCCAGCCCTGTGGTGCAAACATGGAGAGAGGAACATCAGTACAATCTTGTAGCAAAGCCCCTCTGGCCCCAGGTGTGTGCCCTCCCACCCAGACAGACCCACCCACCCCACACCCTGATAACACCACCACAGCCAACACTGGATGGTCCCTCCCCCATGTGCTGGACACATACAACCATGATACCCATATGGAAGATAAAAGTGTGTTGACGTAACACCTACCTGGCTGTGACACTGTGCCCCTCTTTGCACGTGCCCGCAGGTGGGCTAGCAGGTCTGGCTCCCTCTGCCGCAGGTCGCCATACCTGTGGCGGCACTGCTCTGCTGTCCGCCCCCTTCCTGTGGCCTCCTCTAGTGCAGTGGCCACCTCCTCCCAGACCTGGCTCCTGGACCTGTCCAGGGGTGCCTCCCCAAACAGTGGTCCATGGAGTGGCTCCACTATGGCCACTAGGTTGGCCAGTTCTACCTGGCTCCACTGTGCAGCCCTTCTCTGTGCCATTCTCCTAGCTCAGTTGGCCAAAATGGCACTCTGCAGCATGGCTCCCCACATGCAGGTGCTGCGCGGTACAGCACTGCCATTCCCTATCGCGCTGTCACCGAACAGCACAATAGTGGAGCACCCATGCCTGATGCATGGCGCCTAGGAGGCAAAGGTCAGGCACAGGGTCAAGGGGCTCTGGAGCACGGACAGCCACAGCGCCATTGGAACCCAATGCATGTACAGTGATTGGATGCCTATGTGTTACCTCCGGTAGCGGCCTACCGCGCTGTTGCCCCAGTGCACCTATGATAGCCCAGTGCCACAGCGCCACATAGGTGAACATCGCTGTTGCTCCACTGGCACAATGGTGGCCGTGCCCTGCATTGCTTCCCATGCACAGCACATCAGCAGCACAGCAGACACCTGCATCAGCAACCCGGGCATGCGCAGTGAGGTGTGTACTGCGCATTTCACAGAACTGTGCCCTTGGTTCATCACGTTCAACACAATTGCGCAAAGCGAAACAGCGCGATATTCAGTCGTCATATGCAAACCAGCTAATCAGCCATTCAATGGTGCAGCATTGCAATTTGCATCCACTTAAAGTTGTGCCTTGCCTCATTTGCATGGGTTGCACTATAAAAGTGCGACATTGGGCTGCACTGGCCATAGTTGGTTACTGCAGTCTATTGGTGAGTTGCATGCTGTTTGGGAGTGTAGACTGTGGATTTCGGGACATGCATGGGACTGCACAGTCACAGGTAACAACTGTTATTCTTACAGGCTAAATAATGACCGAGCGAGTTGTGGGAGAGGAGGAACAGAGTGGTGGGAGGAGGAGGAGGCCTAACTTCACCAAGGCCGAGACCGATGCCCTGTTTGAGGCCTACCTGGATCAGGAGCCACTTCTCATCGGACAGCAGGGAACACCTCAAGCCCATGCTGCTGCATGGGAGGAGGTGGCACGTGCAGTGAACCTGAATGGCAGCCACCAGCACTCCGTGCAGGCGTGCAAGAAGAAGATGGGCACAGACAGGAGGAGGATAAAGGAGAAGGTGGCTGCCATCAGGGCAGCACGAGCTGCGACAGGTGGGGGACAGCCAGAGGTGGTACACCTGACCCCACAGGAGGAGAGGGTTGCTGGAAGCATGCAGCGTTGTGCCATTGAGGGTGTTCTGGGTGGTGGCTTCCATATGGGTGGTAGCCCATCACTGCATGGTAGGTCATGGTCTGTCTATGGGGGGGCAGGGTAGGTCACATGCAGTAATGTGACTTTGTTTTCCCTTACAGATCCTGAGCATCTGCATAGGTCAGCGGTGGTGGGCCTGTCCACTGAGGACAGTCAGCTGGAGATGGAGGAAAGCCCATCCACCTCCACAGGTATACATGGCTCAGTGCGACAGTGGGCCCGCCGGGCTGTCCACACTGATGTTGTTGGAACAGGTGCTGAGGAGGCCCTGCCAGTGTCCCGGCGTGCCAGCGTCCATGGATGCCAGCATGCTGTGACTCGGGCTGGTGGCGGGTCCGTCACCGATGATGATGTCGCTAACGGCATGGGCAGTGACACGTGTGTGCCATGGGATGGCCACACAGCAGGTAACATCGCAGCCATGGCTGTGGGTGGTGCTGCCATGGAGGCCTGCATGTCAGCACAGTCCTAGCCTGTGCCTGTCAGCACCAGTGGGGCAGCACTGCTGTGTGTACAGGACAGTGGGACTGTTGCGGCTACTGTGGTGGAACCAGTGAGCCCTGGGAAGCGGCAGCCCGAGGGGCAGCATCAGCAGTCGGCCAATGGGCTTGGGGGTACAGGGTCAAGAGGCGGCATCTGTGCACTGCCTGTGGACATGCCCAGACCTGGTCCTGGTGTGCAGCTCCCACCCTCAAGGGGTGCTGAGCATCAGGGCAGCGCACACCCTGAGGGACAGGATGCCGAGGAGGCAGATGACCTCTTGGACGAGCACACCCACCTACTGCAACTATCAGTCCAGCAGCAGATGCGGCTTGTGACGTCAGTGGATGCACTGCGTGCAGCTCTGAAGCAGGCAGAGGAGCATCGCAGCAGAGACACCGCTCTGATCCTGGCAGGGATGGACCGGTTGCGGGAGGATGTGACCGCTGCCATTGACAGGCAGACACAGGCATTCACTGCTGTCATGGCCACAATGGGCACACAGTCATGTGCCCATGCGTTGCAGACACCACGCAGTGCACTGTTCACCCCCCATTCCTGGCATCATGCGACACCCTCCCTGTCAACACTGGGCTCAGCTGTGGGCATCCCGAGCATGCCTGGCGCAGGCATGTTTGGTGTGCTGCAGACCCCTGCGTGAGCATGGTCGCGTTCATGCAGTGGAACCACTGGGGGACCATTGGTGCCACCCCATGAGGCCAGTGGTCAGCCTGTCAGTGCTGGCAGGTCTCGGCGGGGCCGACCACACATCCGTGGTGGCCGGAGCACTGTGTCACATGACTGACCTGTCTCCCAACATGGCTACTGTCTGGTGCTGCCCTGTGTGCATTGTGTCTTTCAGCAGGCATTGCACGAGTGGGTACCCAGCCCTGCACGTGGACACACAGTCCATCTGCACACCCTCCCAGCTGCTGTCCGCAGTTGCATGTGCATGATGATGCCTGCATTGCGCTGTACACCAGTGTGCAATGGTGCTCAGCATCTGACACACACACATGGACAGGCAGTGGGCGTGGTGGTCTGTGGACATGTGTGTGGTTAGGGGTGGCATTCTGGGTCAGTGTGCCTCCTACCCTTTGTGCATGTTTGCTGCATTGTGTGTGTGTGCGTGTGTGTGTCCATCTGCGTGGCATGTTAGACCTCACCCATCCCTGGTTGTGTGTGTGGTTCCATGCCCTGCCACTTCTCTTGATGGCATGCACCCCAGGTGTGTGTCCATACATGTTTGTGGGTTGTGCCTTAGCCACTGTTGGTTGCACATGGCCCCATGACTTACCTGGGTTGGCTGAAGTGCTCCTCTGTGATGGTGTCCTAGTGCAGCTGTGCCAGCCGGAGAAGTCGGGGGTCCCTTCACCCAAGGGGGGGCTGCCCATCACCATTGTCACCGGCGACCTCATTGTCCCCATCGCTATCCCCCTCTTCGACCTGTATGGCTAGCCCTCATTGGTTGGCCAGGTTGTGCAGGATGCAACAAGCCAGGAATAGCCCACAGACCTTTGAGGGGCTGTACTGTAGGGCACCGCTGGAGGTGTCCAGGCAATGGAAACATGCCTTCAGCATCCTGAACACCTGCTCGATGACATTATGTGTGGTGGCATGTGCCTCATTGTGGTGTTGCTGCTATGGGATTGCGGGCAGCCGGTAGGGTGTGAGCAGCCAGGGATGGAGTGGGTATCCACTGTCACCAGTTTGTAGAGGGTGGAGGTTAGTTTGGTGATCAGCATCGCCCTGCCCCAGGCCATGTAGGCCACTACCCATGTCACCTCTGACCATGCCCCCCCAGGCCCTATGATTATCCATGTGGTTTGCATACTCACCCACTAGGTGGCCAGTGGGGATATCCCCACTCTCGAATCTGTGGCACAGTGCTGACTGGTGCCAGATGAAGACATCATGTGCTCCCCCAGAGTGCGTGGCACAGACATTGATTATGCACCCCCTGGCATCGCACACCACCTGGCAGTTGATGATGGCATAGCCCTTGTGATTGATGTATGCAGCCCCCTTGGGGCCAGGTGGTTTACGGATGGCCACATGGGTGCAGTCTATTGCCCCTAGCACACCAGGCATACGTGCTACCCTGTGGAACTCCTGTATGTTTGCTGTGCACTCTGCCGGTGTGCTGGGGAAATGGATGTACTCCGCAGCATGTGGCAGCAGCGCGCTGAGGAATTGGGTGAGGTGGCATGACGTGGCCAACTGGGTTATGCCTGTAGTGTCCCCAGTTAGTCTCTGGAAGGTACCCGTGGTGAGCAAGCACATGCAAGCTGTCAATTTTGTCTTCACTGACAGGGCATGGCTCCATTGTGTGGGTGCCTGCATCACATCACTGCATAGCTCACAGAGCCACCTCAGAATTGCCCGATTCAGGTGGTACTGGCCCGCTTTCTCGGTATCACTGTACAGCTCAAAGCTGGTGCGGGCTCGGTACTGCCTGTTGGGGGCATACCTCTGATGGGCCCTTCCACGGCCACGCCCCCCTGCTGCCTGCCTTCTCACCCCCCTCATTATGGCCTCCATCTGGAAGGTGGCACTGGCCACGTCCCTGGCTTGTGTTCACCCCCCCCGGCAGCTGTTACTGTATTCCCCCTGCTGTCCTGACTGCTACTTCCCCTGCACCGGAAACACCTGCCTGTGCTTGCCTCACTGCTGTGTGGTGTACTTCCCCCTTCTGCACTATCTCCCCACACCTTCCTCTGTGGCTGTTGTTTCCAGGTGCCCTTTCCTGCCTGGCCCTGTGTGGCCCTGCTGCCCAGTTTTCCCTGCTATCTTTGGCTCTCATGTGGCTTCCCTGTAGCATTCTTGCGCCTCTCCCTTGCTCCCTTTTATTTTGGCTCATTTCTGCTATGGCGTAACTTGCGCTTGCTCCCCTATTGAGCATGGCTCAAGTTGTTAAATATCGCACTGCGCCATTTATGCATGGTTCCTCCTCCTTAAGTTGCGCATGCATTCTTTATCATTGAGCTGCTGCTCAGTGTGATTTGGGGGGCACAACTGCCTCCTGCTGAATATTGCAGAATGGCGCATTTTCGGACTTGCGCAGGTGCAACCCTATTACGCATGGCTCAACTCTTTTGAATATCTGGGTCATTGTGATTAAATGTTGGTCCTGTAGTAGGAAAAGCTTAAATAGAAAAGTAAGCCTTTTTTCAAGTACAAGGGTTTCCAAAGAAAATTTTTCTAACTCTTTATGCAAAACGTCAGCTTGAACTGATTTCTGGACCCTTTGGATATATTTTTACAAGTTATTGATCATAGTTTCTAGTGGTTTAATTTTGTCTCTGCCCGATACGTTATATTTCTAGTTATTTTTGCATTTATTACTTTTAATAAACCAATTATAGTACCATTTCCCATCTTTCCACTAAATCTTTAAAAGGCATTAGAAGATGATCTGAATTTCAATTTTAGTTACTGTACTCTATATGTTTGACCCAGACAAATTATCTGAGTACCTTATACCCAAGTAATCATAGCTCCTCAATGTCTTTAATTTTGTTCCATAAATAAATAGACTTGGTGATTTTTTCTTTGTATTACTTGTACGTATGACCATTTTGTTATCTTGACATAATTTTGAAATGTGATTTAACTTACGTTGAAGTCCTGTACATGATGTAGAAAAAAAGAACCAGATCATCTGCATATGCTAAGCAGGGGATATCTTTATTCATTATAGCTGGGGAGTGAAAATCAAGATGAATCAAATCTGCTATTATAGAATTGATATATAAATTGAATAGAGTAGGTGCTAAATTTCAGCCCTGCCTCACACCTCTGTTTGTTTTGATTTTAGATGATAACTGGCCTGATTGCTTATATAATACTTCTAACCAAGTATCCTAGTGTAATCTTGTCAGAATGTCCAAGAGGGTATAATCTATTCTATAATTTCAATTTTTCCCATAATAGACCGTGGCAAACAGAATCGAAAACTGTTTTTAAATCAACAAAACAACAGAACAATACTGACATTTTTATCCTTGCATATTTCCAAATTATATGTGTTAATATAAAACAATGCTGAATTGCAGATTTTTTTCCTTGAAACCATTCTGCCATTCACATTATATCCCTTTCTCATTTAACCAATCCTGCAATCTATTTAAAATGATTATAGTAAAAATTTTCTGAGACAAGTCTAATAAACTGAAAGTTCTATACATTAATGGATAATTTGTGTTTCCTTTCTTGAAAATGGGACAGATCTAACTTCCTTTTCATATCTGTAAATGGTTCTCCCTGAACATGACAGTTAAATTGTATATTGTATTGGAGACCACCAGTCAGGAAATGTTCTATAAATATCAGTTAATATATTGTCAGGGCCTGGAACTTTATTCAAAGCCACCTTCCTCAAGGCTAGCCATACTTCTTCTTCTTGTTCTATATAAATTGGTTTTGTACATCTCTAGGTTTTCTGTTCATTATCCAAGCGTGAATCTGCCTCCTAAGGTATATAGTATAACATTGTAAAATAATCATCCCACATTTTTGGGGTAATTGAAGCATCTATTTTGTTTCTGTATTGTGCATATCCATGGTTTACTAATTACCAAAATGATTTGATATTTTATTTATTATTGTTTTCTTCAATTTACCCCACATTATGCACTGTGTTAACTGTTCCCCCCTTTCCAATATGTCTTTATACCTTTTCCTACTATTGTTCAGATTGTTTAGATTTTGAATATCAGGGAATTTCTTATATCGTCTTATTATTCTGCTTAAGTTAGTTTTTGTTTGCCTGCACTTATGGTTAAATCATGCTTTTGCTGTCGAAGAAGTTCTTTGAGGTTGAATAAACAACAGCCATAGAAAACTATGGATTTCATTAAATTTCTTAGTTATTATATAATGGTCCTGTCCATTTATAATGTCTGACCTGAGGATCACAAAGTATTCAGAGTTAAGAAATTCAGCAAATAACTTTCCTATATGTTGTTTCCATGTAATTCTGCATTGGTTAATTATCTTTTGATTTGGATGGCTATTATTTTTCCTAACAGTATGTATTTCTGCATCTATATTTAAGTTGACTAAGACTGGTAGGTGTGCTGACTCAGGTCTTACTTACATCCTCAAATCATCAATAACACTATTTGCTTCTAAGTTAGCTCATATAAAATCAATAACCGAAAAACCTTTTGGTCTGGCAAAGTATAATTGCCTTCCTTGTCACTTATTGCTCTACCATTTAATAAGCAAAAATCCTGATTTCTCATCACACTTAGTAATAGGTTACCCTGTTTTTTGGTTATTTTGTCTTTTTTTTATGAATTGGACTTAATTTATGTTTTATTAATTTAATGCCCTTAATTAGATCATTTTGTAAATTGTATGTAGTAGTTTTGGAATAAACCTGTGCATTAAAATCACCCTTAATAAATATGTGTGTAGTACTATACTGAGTTGCCAGATTCTCTAGGTGATGTCCTAAAAGATACCAATTATATAAACGAGATTCTGCTAAGTTTCTCAGTGGAATGTACATATTTATTATAATTATTCTAATATCTAATTTTTCTGATAAGAGGGTACAAATTGAGTTCAGCGAGATCCCTATCTGAGTTATTTCAAAGTTTAGAGAGGTCTTAACATATGTAGCTATTCCCCCTCTTGATCTCCCATTTTTCTTTCACTTATGTGCAGGGTGTGCAAATCCTATAAACCCTAGAATCATGGGGAGATTATCCTCTATCCACCATGTTTCCTGCATACATATTAAATGCATACTATCCAAACATGTTATTACCTCATTGTCAGCCAATTTATTCCCCATGCCCTCAATATTCCAGGACAGTATTTTTTAATATACATGAAGCTGTCCTACCTTCTTCCTGGATAATATTTATGTGTCATTCTGTTGTTGTATATCTTAATGGGTTGTAAGGATTTTCATTGGTCAAATTCAAAATTGTATGATTATTATTGTCCGTATTACTGTTAACATTCCATGATTTAATGTCTATAAGATAAATTCCCATTGAATCTAGTTTGGTTGCTACTTCTAATACCAAAGCTGTTATTTTAATATTCTTAAATGTTAGATCAATTTGAGGAAAAAACAAATTACCTTTATAGATTTTTATCCAATCCATCAAATTATGTCCAATGTTCATCTTAAGAGCACAAGACAGAAAGGTTGCAATTTCCCTCTTGATCTTCCCCACTGTTTGTCCACAAGTTATTTCCCAGCCAAACATTGAAAATGTCTTAGTTTCCTAGAGCATTGCTTTATTTTTATTGTATTCATTTACCACTTTTAAAGTTTGAATCATTCAATCCTCTTTGGTCTGTTTGTTCTTATTTATTTTTTTTTCCTCAGGTTTATTATTTAGATTTTCCATGAGGATTGGGACTTTTTGGGGAGGTAAAATATCATTTTTTTATTTTCATTTTAAGTTCTGGCTCCAAATCCCATATTCTGTTGGACAGTTGTTCAGATTTAATATAGATCAGAACACAGAGTATTCAAGGTTAGGTGGTCTAACAACATATATATCCCTAGTATTTTCTGTTATATGCAAAAGCTGAACCATCTAATCTGTCAGCATTTTTGGAGTTTCATTATATAGTTCATTTACACCATATATTTCTATTAAAAGTCTACCTGATCTGACTTCTCTGACTGGGGTTATTCAAAAGATCCCTGCTTTTCCTGCTATCTTCCCCTTTCTCTATAGGATCTTCTGGAGTACTGTTTAGCCTACTATATTTTGGTTTACCTTGTTTGACTACAAATGCCCATGTAACATTATGTTTTATAGATGGATGGGGGTAGCACTTTGTTGGGTAGCACTTAATTCTTCAATACCTTTATTCCCCCTTTTGTTATCCTAACTCAGTCTATTATTATCTATTCAGATCTAGTTTTCCTATTTATATTTGTGTTATCAGTTGCCTGAGCACTACTAGGCATAATTGATTTTTTTCTTTGTTCATTACTTTGTTTTGGTTCTACTCCTAACTTTATAACATGTTGTTGTGTATGCCTTTTTAATCCTCTTTTCTTTTTCCTATTGTTATCTTATTTCATCTGACTGCTTATAGTTTTTGTGTTTGTTATCCTTGACACCTTTAATCAAATTTGATAATTCTGGGATCACCTTTTCACCAGCCCCATTGCAAAACAAAGAAAATCCAAAGTACCCCCATCATCACCAGGAGCCAAATCTGACCAACTTTAGAAAAAATAAATAAATTTTCTGGTGCTAAGTGGACCCCCCACCACCCCACCACATCAGGCGGTGCCCACCACCCCTGCTCCCCACTTTGACCCCAAGCAGGCCACTGGAACAGCCCTCCACTCATCTCCATGGCCCAGCAGCCCAGCTGAGATTTCAATAATCAAGCAGATGCTTGTACAAGCAAACACTCATTTATAGAGTGCTCAGTCAGGCAGCTGGCCATGGAGGTGAGTGGAGGGCTGTGCCAATGGCCCACATGTGGTCATGGTGGAGTGAAGCAGGGGCACTACCTTATGGGGTGGGGGAGTCCAAAAGACACCAGGTAATTTTTTTTTTAAAGTTGTTTGGACTCGGCTCCCAGTAACAGCTTGGATTTTCTTCATTTTGCAATGGGCCTGGCAATTGGCATGAGGACTACTAGACCAGGGATAGCAATTGAGGGGTATGCAATTTTTCATACTGGGCAGGTGATCGGCCTGTTGGTTGGGACCATTAGACACCAGGGATAGGCTTTAAATCCAGGGCTGGTGCCCTGTGATTGGGGAGGTAGTTTTTCATATTGGGGTTAGGCAGAGGTCAGTTTGGGGGTGACCAATAGACACTAGGGAGGGGCAATCTGTGGGGGAGCACTAATACTGTTAGTAGCCAAAGTCTGAAAAATTAAAAGTTTGAACTCCACCAGTGAAATTGCCAAACTCCTCATTTTATGGAGTTTTTTTTGGGGGGGGTGCAAAGCTGGGTTTTGCACACTTGATCCACTCCCCGAACTGGGGAAAATCAACAAATTTCTTCACAGAGCAAATTTTCTCCACTTCACACATCTCTAGTTGTACTCCAAATTTTCAACAATCTTTTTATGACCATTCCTTCTAAGCATGACAGGTATCATTTATGAAACAATGGCTGAAATGTCATTTTGTGCCACAAGTGTTAAAACACATTTTGGATAGGATTTGAGAAATGACAGTTGTCACATTCATGAAGTTGTGTCAACAAATGACTGTGTAAAAGGTGGGATCAAAATATTAAAAATTACCTCAGTTATGAGCATGCATTGAAAAACTGCAATGCAGACTCATAACTTTGTTGTTTTCTCATATTTGTACCCCACATTCTCAGCATAGCTTTCCTATGAGCCCACCTCATGAACAAGGGCAGAGAGGATTTTCAAATCCTGCCCAAAATGTGATTTTGTGCCATAAGCATGAAACCACATTTTGACTAGGATTTGAAAAATGACAGCTGTTGCATTCATGAGGTGCTGTGAAGAAATGACTATGTTGAACATTTGGGGCCAAAAATCGAAACTTAACAAAGTTAGGTGCTGCATTCAAAAATGTCAATGTAGGATCATAGCTTTGTTGTTTTTTAATATTTTTGTCCCACATTTTCAACATAGCCTTCTTATGACCCCACCTCATGAACAAGTGCAGAGAAAATTTTTAACTCCTCCCTGAAAGGTGATTTCATGCAGGGACTCCAAAATCACCTTTTGGGATGCAAAAACACATTTTGTCCATGATTTGAAAAATGAAAGCTGTCACATTCCTGAGGTGCTGTGAATCAATGGCTATGTTGAAAAGTCAGGGTCAAAATATTGAAAATTACCAAAGGTATAAGCTTGTATTCATAAATTTCATATAGGCTCATAACTTTGTTTTCTTTTTTTTGAATATTCTCTTTATTAGATTTTCATGAAATTTATATAGACAACAGATATCAGACATACACTGACATACATAAAACAAACATACTGATGCAATCAGATGTGCAGAAATTGATCCTTTCAAAACACATGTTTTATCAAAACAGTACCCCTTGGTCCATTTGTATGGAGTCATGAGGAATTTCTCTCCCCCCCACCAGACATCAGCAAGCACTCTCCTATCAGTCTATAGCAATATGTTCATCCTCTTCACATATTTAGGTACCCAGTTCTGTCCTCAGCATCATATCCTCTGCCACACTTAAAGAAGAGAGAAAGGGGGTCCATCCCCATAGGAAGGCCTTCTCCCTATCTTGGACAACTTGTGTTCATGTTTCCAAGGCTAGAGTATGCATGATTCACTGATGCCAGTGTAAGACTGTGGGTTTAACATTGCAAACCCAAGTATTTTGGATGCAGTGTCATGCCAAAATGAATAATGTCCTCATCCACCTGGGGAGAGGGGCCCACTACTCCCCGTCCACCACCTCCACCCCAAAAAGGCAGGTCAGAGGGGCCCTCTTCAGTGGGTGACCAGCCATCAGAGCCACCTCAGCTACTACGCCATCCCAAAACTTTGCAAGAACTGAGCAGGTCCAAAAGGAATGGATATAGGTGCATTTTTCTTTCCCACACCTGCCACCCATAGGGGATACCGAGGGATGTGCTTTATACACACTTGCACGGGGATAGTATAATCTCTGCAAGAACTTGAAAAAGGCCTCCTTAAACTTATTATAGACCATTATCCCTTCTGACATGTGAAGAACTACCCTCCAGTGCTCTTCGGAGATATGTTACTCTAGATCTCTTTCCCACAGAGCCCTTGTATTCCCAGTCAAGTCTGGTAGACTCTGCTTATCCTGTTTAGCTGCCTTCCTCAAGAAACCTTTAGGATCCTTCTTAGCATGATACACCAGCTGTTCTTCCTGGTCTGGTTTCAAACCTTCCTGATCCCCTCTGTCTAACCTTCCCACAAAAGAACAAATTTGCAGATATCTGTACAAATGGGGCTCCTCCAGCTGTAGGTTCTGTTTCACTGCCTCAAAGGTGGATATTTCCCCCTGCACTGTCAAGTTTCCTATACTGCCCACTCCTTGTTTCTCCCACTTTCTGAAACCTTTATCTTCTAGGCCTGGTAGAAAGAAGGGATTTTTAGCAACTGGCAGCAACAAGGTTTCCCCCCTTCCAGCTACCCTCTGCCTTGTAAGCTGTTCCCATGCCTCTAGCACTGCCTGTGCCAATGGATTGCTACCTCTCAGTGCTCTGTAAACCCGTGGTTCACTGCTATGTAAGTATGCAGTGAGCCTCCCTGGAATCCCCCATTGTTCCAACTCCACCCAGCTGGCTACTGATGGTCGGTGCACCCAGTCTGCAATACCTCTCTGTTGCACAGCTATATAATAGTTGCCTGAATCTGGACAACTGACCCCCCCCTTGTCCCTCTCAGCCATAAGCCTCTGTAGGCTGATTCTCAGCCTTCTCCTATGCCATATGAACTCTGAGAATGCTTGTTCTATCCACTTAATATCTCCCCTCACTAATCCCAGGTGCAGCATTTGCATTGGGTACAAGATCCAGGGAAGGATATTCATTTTAATCAAATTATTCCTCCTAAGCCAGGAGATAGGGAGCTGTGTCCATCTCTTAAGGTCTGTCACAATGGTCTTGATTAATGGGGGTAATTCAGGTTATATAAATCACCCAGCCCATATCCTACCCATAGCCCCAGGTACCTAAAACCAGACTGCTCAATTTTGAGCCCCAACCATGCTAATTCCCTTTCATTCTTCAGGAAACACATCATTTCCAATTTCTCCAGGTTGCTCTTATAGCCAGAGAATCTTGTAAATTCCTCAATAAGGGACAGCAGTGGCACCATGGACCTCACTGGATTTCTGACAAATAGGAGCATATTGTCTGCATACAAATCAACTTTATGTGAGATACCTTGTGCACCCCCAACTCGCTCCACCTGTGCATGCTGGAGCACCACCGCTGCCAGTGGTTCAATTGCCAAGGCAAACAGTAGAGGGGACAAGGGGCACCCCTGTCAAATCTCCTTCCCCAATTCAAACTGCTCTGAGAGACCTCCATTCATCAAAACCCATGCTCCCTGTTTCACATACATGGCTCTCTCCCACCTCACATAAGAGTCCCCCAGACCAAACTGGACCATCACCACAAACAGGTAATCCCATTCCACCTTGTTGAATGCCTTCTCAGCGTCCATTGACATTATGCCACTTCCTCTTGCTCTCGATCATCCCTCCAGATAATATTAAGTAACTTACACATATTGTGATATGATTGGCACCCTTTAATGAACCCAGTTTGGTCTGGATGAATCAAGTCCAGCAGAATACCTTCTAATCTCTTGGCCAAAACTTTTGCTAAAATTTAAAAATCAGAATTAAGCAGCAAAATGGGCCTATATGCAGCTCAATCCATCTCATACTTGCCTGGCTTAGGTGTCAAGCAAACTGTGGCATCATAACAGGTGTCAGGTAAAACAGGAGTCTCCAATCCTTGTCCTTCTTAAAGAGCTCACAAAGTGCCCCAGCCACTTGGCCCCCCCAAGATCTTGTAATACTCAATTGGAAAGCCGTCTGGGACACTAGCTTTCCCTGATGCAATTTTTTTATGGTCCCTAGAATTTCAGCCTTTGTAATAGGTTGACCAAGCAGTTTCCTTTGAGTTTCTGAAGCTCCAGGCAAACCTAAACCAGCTAGGAAGCATTGTATTTGGGCTTTTTTTTTATTTATGTTTTGCCTTATACAGGATCTCATAAAAGGTTCGAAAGCAGCCTCTTATGTCCCTAGGATCCATACAGGGTCTCTCCTCTCCATTTCTAATCCCCAATATATGAGTTGGACTCCTGCCACCCTTCCTTAGTCTTACCAATAAAGGTTCTGGCTTGTTTTCCCATTCAATGATCTGCCTTTGGCAATAAAACCAGGTCCTGCTAGCGTCCTCTTGTAGTAGGGCATTAAGAGCTTCTCTTGCTGTTGCCAGCAACTGAGTCACTTCTCCCTGTTCCCCATTTGCCACCCGTTTCTCTAGACCATTTAACTGCTGTTCCAGTTCCACCCGCTTGTCTCTTTTCTGCTTCTTCACTTTTGCCATATATGCTATTATAGCCCCCCATGAAAGCTCTCCCAGCCTACCAAAAAGTGGTTCTCTGTGTGTCTGGGGAGGTGTTGGTCTCCTCATAGAGTTGCCACTGTTCCACTAAATATTCCCTGAAAGTCTGATTTTTAACCATATACGTGGGGAACTTCCACTGTGGGGGTCCCTCCCTATTTTCCACGCTAGACAATTTCAGGACCACCATGGCGTTGTTGGAGATATGGATGGGACTGTGGGGAAATATCCTGAACCCTTCCAAATCAACTTCTAGACAGGTAAATATAATCAATTCATGACCAGGTTTTATGTGTGTTAGAGTAGAACGTATACTCTCTTACTTCTGGGTTGGCTCTATGCCATCCATCCACCAAGTCTAAGTCTGCCATTGACCCATAGCCTTTGATGTCCTACTCCTACCCTCAGAATGATCCATACACACATCCATGGTCCAATTGAAATCCCCCCCCCAAGATCAACCCTGGGAATTGCTCCCTTATTAGCAAGTCCAGTAGAGAGACATAAAACTGTGGTTCATAAACCACAGGGGCATATATATACCCAAATGTGACTGACTCACCCTTTAACACGCCAGAGAAAAATACATACCTGTCCCCCACCGGGTCTCTGACTACCCTCTTGACTTCAAAAGGAAAGTTCCTAAGTAGAAGTATAGCCACCCCATGCTTATGGAAGGAAAAGGAAGCAGCATAGCATTTCCCCACCCAGTTTTGAACCAACTTTGCATGATCTATATCTGTCAGGTGGGTTTCTTATAATAAAGCCATCTGCACTCCTTCCCTTTTCAGAGTGGTCAAGAGGGACGTTCTCTTCACTGGTCTTGCTACCCCTTTAACAGTCCATGAAATTGCATTAACATTCTGAATATTAGCCAAGGTCTGAGTGATAGGTTGCCATGCACCACCCTCTCTCTTGTAGCCAGACACTTCTTTTCAACCTTTGAGGATGTTCATCCCAGATCTTCAGATTCCATTTGTACTGTACAATGACATTAACATTTGCACCATCGATTGCATCTAAGTACAGAATAACAGCAGTAACAACAGAAATGTGAACAATAACTCAAACTAACCCCTTCCACCCCCCTCCACCCTTCCTGCAAACCCTCCTTCTCTCCCCCCATCAGCTGTCACTTCTTAAACAATGCCCCTAGGTAGAGTGAGGCTTTCCATCCTCCTTCATTTCTAAGCTAGGTCTTTACAAGAGTCCCTCCTAGAAGTCTCAGGCCCACCACATAACCCCTCCACCCCTCACCCCCCAGGTCCTTGCACCATTATTATCAAGCATGTCCTTTCCCCACTCCCTCCCCCAATCTCACTGAGTCCTTCATCATATAACTCCCTATCTACCGCCATCCTCCCCATTTCTTTTGCCCGCTAACATAGCATAAGTGTCCAGAAACCCTTCTAACTGACATATGCATCTCTTCACCCCCCCAACGGCCAGCCATCCCACAGGGCATTACTCCTCTTGGTCATTCTTTCCCTTTTAAACTTATCCCATTGCAGCTTCGGATATGTACCCCCCCACAAGGTTGCATCCACCACTAACAAGACAATGATCAGGGTCTTCCTCTTGAGGCATGTTGTCTCCAAATGTGGTCCCTGCCACTCTCCGTAGACTGACCAGCAGTATTCCTGTTTTGTCTCACTCCTCTCCTGGACTCCATTTCTTGACACCCAGCATCAAGTTCCCCACTTCAGTATAGCCCACCACATACATGGAGGTGGCAAAACTGGTGCCCAACTTGGAATGCCAAGCACTTGTGAAAGAGAAGGCATTATGCAAGGCAGCAGCAAGTGAGGGCTAAATCATATGCACCACACCCTCTCCCCCACCTCCATCCACCCAGGAGTAGGAACAAAATAAAAACCCACATGGCCCAAAATATCAACTGCACCATTACAGGTGAGATTGCCATGCAGTGGAGCATTGTCCATACCATAAAGGTTCCCTCAGGCCTCTCCCCCACAGTGATTTCCAGGCATCCACAGTAATCTCTCAGAGATACAGCCCTGAGCCTATCTGACCCCAGCTCCTGTGCTCTGTGACAATCCTGCCTCTTCCCTGGCAGTGCACATTTTGCCTCCCGGCATTAATCTGTTCTCATTTTATTGCTGCTCCCAATTTCTTTTTTGTCACCCACCTTCACATTACCCCAGTCAAAAATCTACTAACATATTCAGGAGGAGAAGGAGATTTTCACATTAAACATCACATATTATACAGAGCCAGTTGTCCGGGAAAGGAATCACCATAGAAGGCCTCCCAGCAGCAGCAAGTGAGGGGGAAGACAGGCTGCACCTTCAGTCATAAGTGCCAGGCCTGCCCCCCCACCACTACACTCCAAGAGGCAAGAGAGACACATGGCCTAAATTCCAACTGCGCCATGGCAAGTGGGGACTCCGTTCAGAGGGCCATAACCCAATCGATCAAGTCCACTTCATTTCTGCTGCTTTCATAGTCTCTCCTCCACAGCAACTCACCAGTCCCAAATGATCGTGGCAGCTTTCAAAAGATTACCCTTGAATTTAAACTGTTCCCAAGCCCTTCAACATATCAAGAGTCCCTTCTTCATTGGGAAACTTTTTAGTTCAAATGGCAAGCCAACAACATACCCGCTCTCTAAATGTTGAACTTTGTTATAACATGAGAAAATGAATTCCTTCAGGTCACCAAACAGAGCCACAGGGCTATTTCCACTGCCCTCACCTCAGCCCACTTTCTTTCACAAGGTTTTTACAAATTCCTTGGCCTTCTCCACTTCCCGAAAGGAGAAGTTCACTCCTTCATGCTGGATCTTCAGCGTGGCGGGGTACACCAGAAAGTTCTCCACCTTCATCCCTCTCAGACTATGTTGTTTTTTAATATCTTTGCCTCAAATTTTTCAACATTCTTCTTATGACTCCAGCTCATGAACAAGTGCAGAGAAAATGTTCAACTCCTGCCATAAAGTTGATGTCATGCAGGGCCTGAGAAATCCCCTTTCAGGATACAAAAACACATTTTGTCCAGGATTTGACAAATGACAGCTGCCACATTCTGCTGTGAAGAAAAGGCTATTTTGAAAATACAGGATAAAAATATTGAAAATTACTAAAGTTATGAGGCTGTGTTTGCAAATGTCAATGTGGGCTCATAAATTTGTTGTTTTTTTAATATTTTTTATGCCACATTTTTAACATAGGTTTCTTATGATCCTGTCTCATGAACAAGTGAAAAGAAAATATTTCAACTCTTGCCCAAAAGGTGATTTCATGCACCACAAAATTCCCCTTTCAGGATACATTTGCCTGATTTCACTGCAATTGTTCATGAGGTGGGGTCCCTAAAAAGGCATGTTGAAAATTCGGGGCAAAAATATTAAAAATGGCCAAGCTATGCCACTAAATTCAAAACCCCATTGAAATTCATTGAACTGCATACCTGATTTCACACATGCACATGTGCACACACGCACACACTCGCGTGCACACACACACAAACACATTCTCACTCTCTCTCACTCTCTATCTCACTCTCTCATCCTCAGTTATAAAATTGCTTTGATATGCATTAGAGCATCAGACAGTGCTGGTTTTAGGAGTGCATCATCCCACATGGGATATCAAAGGCAACTTGACTTGCAAGCAGCATAATTTACTACCATTTAGACATTTAGCAAAACTGTGCGAAAGTGTTCCAGCTATGATTCTCTACTGGAGTAATCTTGTGTTCTCAAACTTGTGATACATTCTGTAGTTTAACTTAGGATAGGGCTTTACAAACTTCCTTTCATGACTGAGTGAAACAGACCAGAGGACAACTGGAAAGGGGAGGGGAAAAATGTAATAATTAGCATCCCTGGAAGTGTCAGGTAATGGGCGGGGTTAACATTCAGCTGATTCAGTTTCAATGAGATACTGCAGTCTTCTTTTTAGTTACACTACAGTGAAACAGATGCAGATTGGGTATGGCACCTATGTCTGCTTCACAGACTGCTTAGCTGATGTGGGGCCCTAGTTGGATGTTTGAAATTCTCAGCAGGTTGACCAAGACAGATCAGATTGCTGAGGCATGTAGATCATAGGGAAGAGCTGAATCCTGACTGGGATGACTTTTTCTTTTCAAGTACATGACTGTTTCTGGCCAGTAAGCCAAATCTCTGACATTATCATCCTGGCTGATGATTGGTGTGGCACTGACATGCCCCTACCAGACCAATGTGCATTGGACTGACAGTGTCACACCCCTCAAAAGACACTCTCATATCAAGATTTTTGCTTGTGCATGCACGCAGGATGAGCATAAAAAAGTAGTATTTAGTGATTGTGTGCAACATTCTCCATGGGTACACCAAATTAAGAGTGTCTCAGAGCTCCCTCATGGCCTGTTGGGTAGAGGACAGGCCTCTCTTACTACTCCTGTCTTGTCTTGGTCATATCAAGGACTGAATTCCAGTCTCCTACTACTATGTTTGGGATATCTGCCCATATAGCTGGCTGTGTCATCAACTTGATAAAGAATTATGATTCTTCTTTACTGGGGCCATAGAAATCAACTAGTACTATTTTACTCCTACTCAAGATCCCTTTTAGGATTATGTATTTCCCATTCAGATCTCTCAGTTATTCCTGTAATTGCAAGGCAGTATCTGTGGAGAACAGAACAGCTATCTCATTTGTTTTATATCTAACCCCATGTTGTAAACTTGTCCCACCCAATTTCTCCTACGGAGGTTGATGTTTTGATTCTGTAAATGTGTTTCCTGGACACGATAAATCTTGATATTTAAGGTGCAATAAAATTTTACATCTCTTGCAAGAGGAGTTTCCCCCTTCATGTTACAAATTATTTGTTGCATATGAGTCTTAGCCATTGTGTTACAGACTATTTGTTGTATATGGGCCTTAGCCAAATATTCCACAGTATTAATAGCAGTGATTAAGCTGAACTCAAGGGGAAACTAATCTCTGTGTTACAAGTTAAATAAACAAATAAAGAACTTGTAACTCGTACTCTCTTTAGTAGAAAAAGAGAAATCGTGTTTGTCTCTGGCTAAGTTACCTAGTATTATTGCAGGGGCATAGATAAGCTACACTGAAGAAGAAGAAGGGGCATAGAGGTTACTATCTAGTAGGTGGAGCACTGCTACATATAACCTGTTCCTAGTTTTTTCCTGGTAGCCATTTTAGTTATTGCATAGTGCTTACTTATTCTCATATTATTACTTGGTAAGATAAATTGAATATTAATCTGTTCCTAGTTTTTTTTCTGGTATCCTTCTCAGTTGTCACAAGGTGCTTACTTATTCTCAAATTAATACACGTTAAGATAACATGAATTAATCTGGGTTGAAGGTATTAACTATGGACAATCAGCCACATGGCTCTAAAAGAATTACCTACTGTATTAAGAATAACCTACTGCACTTCACTACTATATTTTCTGTGCTAGGTGAGGTGTTAAATCCCTGCCTTATCCTTTCTCCCTTGGTCCATCTAATTAATAATTAGGGACACTTGACTAGCTGGAAAATCATTGGTTCACTGGGCCTTGTGATCTAGTGTGTCCAGGTTGTATACGCTACCTAATCTGGTCATAGCTTTTCTTATTAACTGCCCATCCTTATCCATTGGGTGTGGTACCACTGTGTCATCCCTGGCCCTGCTGCTACAGGCCCAAGGATGGCAGTCTAGTATCTTTTAACATGTACTGCTGTCTCCCAGCTAGTAGTAATACTTTTAATGGCCTCTCTTTCTCCACCTGTGGCTCCCCTGGAACTCAAATTCTACCTATGTGAAGATGACTATATCTTCCCTAATCTGATATCTGCTAAGCAGCTGAGCCTTTGCCCTACTTGGTGTCTGAAATATAAGACTCTTTTCTATACTACCAACCTAATCAAATGCCCAACTCTTTTTTTTTTTACTATTTCTATTCATTCACTTCCCCGTACAACCCCTATCTGACCAGCTCCCCCAGCTCCATCCCCCAGAATTACTGGGGCATACCTTACACCCGGTCTAGGAGCAGTGCCTGCGGAGAGTCAGTCACCATCCTGCCACCAGTTTTTCCTCCATTTTCTCCTCATTTTTCCTGAGGGCCCCAGGAGAAGGTTGCATGTGCCTTACACCCCAGTATCGACCCTCCTCCACCCGCCCCATTGGTCTATTGCTGGTACCCTGGTTTGTGCAGCCCCTCAGCCTCCACCAGGGGGTAGCCTTGAGTAAGGGATGCCATCCCACCTACCCAACTCTACCCTCCACCCCTGTGCCAATGTCTGATGACCCAGGCTTGCTCCCAAACTCAGGTCACTGGCATGCCGCGAGGTGAGACATCCAGCACCTCAGCCCTCTACACCACCAGATCGGGTAAATGCCCCACTCTTAAACCAAAACTCAATAAGAAATGAAATGTGCTGACTTACCTTGTTTTAACTCTGCTTTTGCTTATCATCCTGGCTGGAGAAATTGAACTTAACTCTGGGGCCGCTAGCTCCTCAACTACCTTTCAGCCCATTTCCCATCCACATGGCTTACTTCAAAAGGCATAGAACTTGATCACTTGACTGTCCATAGCCACCTGCCTAACCTCACTGAGCTCTTGGCTTTGGTTGCTCACTATAATCCAGACACACTGGGAGTCACAGAAATGTGGCTAAAGCCTGTCACCCCAGATTCTGTGTGTGTCCTTCCTGGGTATAACATGGTGAGTCAGGATCATGGTGGGAATAAGTGGGAGTGGGGGGGTAGGGTGGCCTGATGCTTTACTACAAGAGTCACCTCAACGTGTCTATCATACCACCCCATTGCCCGCTGTCCCCCACCCATTTGCAAATTCCTTCAGCCCTCCTCCTATTAGGTAACACAAAAAAGTTTCACCTAGTCTGTGTATAACCCTCCTAAAGGGGGTGTACAAGGGCTTTCCTACCTTCTTGACAGTGTAAGTCCTAAAGTGTGTTCCAATGAATTACTAGTTTTCGGTGATTTCAACCTAATCTGGGCAGGATGCAATGTCAAAATATATGAACCCCTGTTGATGGACCTCACTCTATCCCAGCTCATTGCTGAGTTTACCAGGCTTGTAGCCACCGAGGGGGGAGGCACCCTCCTTGATTGGATTCTAACCGATAGGCCTTAGTGGATCGTCTTATCTGGTACTTTCCCTAACTCAGTCTCTGACCACAGCCCTATATATGGTGCCCGGAGAGTCTCCCCATCAAAAATTCTCTGTAAAGTCATCCAAATGAGGAATTTTCCAAGTTTAATTTAGAATCTTACCATCTGGATTAAAAACATACTGACTGGTACCCTGCCCTTGCTGCAAATGACACCTCTGTTGCCCATGACAACTTTCTTGCTATATTCTCATTTCTGCAAGATAAACATATTCCCCCTTACAAAAAGAAGAGTGAGGGGCACAGTCATCAAATAGCTCCAAGGAGGCTTATTTTCCCTCATGAAGGCTAGAGACAAATGCTGAGCTAAACTTAGAAACACTTGCAAAAAAGACCTTCATTCATTCTGATAAGAGTGAATTTTGCACATGTGCCCTGCTATCCTCAGCCACTGACCTGAGCAGCTTCTGGAGAAACATCAAGAGTGTTGTTAGTGGCTCCTCCAAAATCCATCTCACTTACTTGCTCGTAGATGGTGTAAACTGCAACAGCCAACTGACAATTGCAAATGCTTTTAACTCTAAGTTCTCTGAGCTGTCTGCTTACACTTCCCCGTTTCCTGACCATGCGGAACCAGGTCTATCCTCTGGTCCCCAGACTGGGTTGGCCTCCCATTCCTCTTTTTATTTCAAGGCAGTACTAACCAGTGATATTCAGAGACTCTTAGCTGGCCTCTTACCCCATACTAGAGCTGGCCACGACAATATGGAACCCAAACTTATAAGCCTTGTCCCCCTTCCTTGCCTACCTATCACCCATATCTTCAATTCATCTCTCTTTACTGGATCCATCCCTGACATATAGAAGATTGCAAGGATTGTCCCAGTTTTCAAACAAGATGATCCAAAAACCTTGATTACCACCCAATAGCTATCCTATCAGCTATCAGCAAGCTGCTTGAAAAGGTGATTGCTACTCAACTCATGGCCTATATCCAAAACTATGACTTACTTAGTCCAGCGCAACATGGTTTCTGAAAGGGTCATAGTACCTCCACTGCCCTGGCCAAGGTTATCTCTGAGATCAGGGTTGCTATTGATCAAGGCAGCTTAACTGGAGCAATCTTCATTGTTCTCTCCAAAGCCTTTGATCTGGTTGATCACACTCTCCTGTGTTCTGCACTCCGGTCCCTTGGTCTGTCTTCCCCTGTCCAATCCTGGTTTACTAATTACCTGCAAGGGAGGTAGCAACTCATAAAGTTTAATAAGGTCTACTAGGAGCCCACTTCTGTCAAAACTGTGGTTCCTCAGGGGTCAGGCCTAGGGCCCATTCTATTCTTCCTTTTTGTGAATGACGTGCCCTTGGTCCCAGTCCATAGCAGTGCTACACTATATGCTGATGACCTTGGAATCCTAACCCACTCCCAGGACATCAGTGTCATCAACTCTCACCTAAATGCTGACTTTGAGATCTTGCAATCTTGGCTAAAGGCCCACAAGCTTGCATTCAACCTGAAAAAACCCAGGCCATGCTTTTTGGGTCCCTGGCCAAATCCAAAGCTTGTAATTTACCCTGAGAGTCACTAGAGCTGATTGTTCCCTTGTGAGGGTTGATGATTTCCTTAAATACTTGGGTGTTACTCTTGATCCTTAGCTTGACTTCTCTTTGCACATACATAATATATGCATGGCTGCAAATAGCAAGCTGAGCCTGGCATGTAGAGCCAAAAACAACCTTACTCCAGCAGCGCGTTTCACTTTGGCTAAGGGTGTTCTCCTCCCCATGCTCTGCTATGGGTTTGTGTCCTTTGCTCATACCTCAAAATCTATCCTACTTAATGGGATGTGTCATGCAATAATATATGTTGCTTTGTTCTTTGCCCCACATCTTACTCACCACTGTGAGCTGTATAACAGACTTGGATGGCTCTCACCTGATAACCATTAAAGTGTTGTAGTGGATAACTTCATTGACAATGTCGCCTTGGCTCCCAGCCGTCCTCCAGTTTAAATGATAGACTTATTTTCTACTAATATCTTTCAGCCACCACTTCTTTTCCCTAGAGCCTGTTTGTATCTGTACACACCTATTTTCTTTTTCCACAGGTATCTCTATCTATGTCTCCTTCCCCCACATTTGTCACCTTTCAGCCTTCTTACTAGGCCCTGTTAATTAGTCCCCACCAGTGGACTTCTCTACTGTAGCTCATTCACTGCTATTATGTCTTGTCACTCTCATCATTACCTTTTTGTTTTCCAGATGCTGTCTTTATCGTGACATTTATCACTCCCAGAGCCTCCCCCTTTTTTCTTTCTCCACATATATATTCCTTATTTTACCTCTCCTCTACACTAACTTTGCTTTTTCTCTTTTACATATTTCCTGAAGAAGACTTATGGTCGAAACTTCGATTTTTAACTCAATTTTCTATTTTTAGTGTGCATTTACTATAATTATTTTGTTTTACATATACATACACATATACATATACATATACATATACATATACATATACATATACATATACATATACATATACATATACATATACATTCTTTGCAAAAACCTCCATTAACACACCAGTGATGGTTCAAGTTAATGCCACAAAAGTAGGGAAACAAAGCATTAGGGTTTCCAGCCCTAACTCTCCACCCTGTGCAAGCAGGAAAATGAAAAAGCATTAGGGTTTGGGGACTCTGGAGTCTTGGCAAATCAGTGCAGTCTTTCTCGAGGCTGTCAGCTCTAATGCTCACTTCTGCCCCAGCCTATATCCTCCTGTTTGATGCACAAGGCACACCTCCAAGCCAATGCCTCAAAGTGATACAGCCTTCAAAGTTAGAGAAGTATGTCTTACCACATGTTGCCAACCGAATCTGTGCATGAGGAAAAGAGTTCATGTCTAACCTTGTTTGCTCAGGAGAGGGGGTAGGCATTAGGGTTGGCAACCCCATGGAAGACTGCACCACTTATTTGCTAAGACTCCAGAGTCCCACACTAATTTTTCCTTTTGCTGCTGGGTGTTGTGTGAGGAATTATTTTTGGAAACCCTAACACACATTTCTCTACTTTTGTGGCATTAATTTGAACCCCAACTGGTGCATTAGCACAATGTTTTGTAAAGAATGTCCTTTCTTTTTGAGATAGTAGAATTATGTCCTCATTCCCACAAGTTCCTTCAGGACCTGTATGAACAAATGCTGCTGTGCAGGGATCTTTGGTAAGACTGTCTGTCTACAGAAGCACACTAGCAAATGTCAATAATTCACCGGCCTCTCTGTGTGCTGTACAAGCACAGGACTCTCTGATCCCTGCACTTCCATATGGTCATAGATACAGACACACAGAGCAAAGAATACATCTGTCAACTAATGCACAGGGCTTTCAGTCACCCAGGGGTGTAGAAATGCAGGGCCCTATGCCAAGAAGACAGTTGCCTTCACTGTATGATACCCAGGCACATGTGAACAACCCTGCAACTTTCATTTCCTGGTTGGTGTGTTCACATAACAGCACCATCCCGCAATGTTGACCCCATCCATCTTGGTCACTGAGAATTCCCCCAAACTGATCTAACTGGTGTGGGATCACAAAGCATATATATACTGTATGTAATAGATAACTCACTCTAGGTTGCGCAGTCTCACTCTGATATACACATGCCTTGAAGTGTGTTGTGATGCATGAGGCTACAGGCAGAATGCATTCAACCACCCAAGATGTGCATATATCAGAGTGTGACCACACGCCCTAGAGTGAGTTATCTATCTTATAAAATGGTCACAAATATTGGGGAGGATGAGTAGTCCCTGTGTGGCACAAATAAGAGTTTCATCAGTAGAGGATCTGGTTGATTCTGCCATAATTTGGATGGGTTTAAGTTGTAATTGTAGGTAATGGTTATCTGGTTGATAATGCCATACTTTTAAATTAAGTGTTATCTCGTTGATCCTGCCATTTTCACAGTGTGTCAGTGTACAAGGGCTTTCACTTTCACTGCTGTAATGTAGCCTCACTGAGCACTTTCACTACTTGTAAATGATTTGCTGCCAGAAGTTCAAAGTAGGCATCACTCAGTTAAAAAAGTAAAAGGAAAAAAAAGTTTTTTCTATTTAATTCCATTGCTTCTCTGCCTGTATGTTACTTTTGCAGATGGAGCACATTCAGTCAGGCTACATTTCAGTGATAAAAGTGAAAGTGTTCCCTGATCGTTCTTCTCCCTGGAAACAGGGCAGCCTTTTTGTCAGAGAAGCAATGGAATTAAACAGAAAAAAATAAGTTTTAATTTTTTCAACTGAGGGATGCTTATTTTGAACTTGTGGCAGGAAGTCATTTACAAGTAGTGACAGTGCTCCATGATGCTATTTTACAACAGAGAAAGTGAAAACCCTTGTACACTGAGACACTATGAAAATGGCAGGATCAACAAGATAAGACTTTTAAATGACATTTGATCGAGAAAGTATGGTAGAATCAAACACATCTTGTGTATACTACTGGAGGACTTGTATATTAATGTAGTTGAGCCATTGGGAAGCAGTGTGAGCATTTCAGCTCTATTTCTGTGGCTTCCTATCTGTGACAGGCATGGAGTGATCTCACTACTGGTGAGAAGGTTTTGAGGGCTGGAAAGTAGTTCAGGTATGGGCCATACTGGGAGGCATGCGGTCAGTGTGGAATAATGCATGGTCATGTGACATGTTTCATCCAATCAGCAGACTGGATTTTCATTGATTTTTCTTACATATATATATATATATATATATATATACACACACATATACATATATATTTATCTATAGTGGTGCAAGAGCACCACTATAGTTAGGGTTGAATAGGCAGTTTAATGTTAAACCTGAAATTGTGCACTTTAATAACTTTGCAACTGTTCAACGGATCTGCACAGAACTTGGTATGCACCATCCCGTGAGGTAGCTCTCTAGACATATGAAGTTTCATTTCAATCAGATTTTCAGATTTCATGCAGTGCATAGTGAAAAAAAGTGTAAAAGTAATTTTTTTTTTGCCATTTTTGCTGATTTTTCCTCATCGCTCTGCTGCCACACCGTTTGGAATTGTAGCCTGATATTTTCAGGGTAGAAAGAGCTTACCTGAAAGAACAAGCCAGTGTTGCTTTGTTAAAATTATATTTCTCCCTTCCAAAGTTATTCAATTTTATGAAATTTTGGGTTTGGAGCAGGCACAGTTCAACCTTTTAGATAGCTGCACAGTTCTGAACAAGTATTTTGGCTCAAGAACAGGGATTTTGACAGCTCACAAACATGGATTCATTAAAACCCTGTTCGTATGAAAAAAATCCCTGTTCACGAGCCACCATCTTGGTTTCAATTTTCTCTGAAATCAAAACCTTGTAACATGCCCAGATATGTCATCTGTAGAAACTGAAGTATGGATTTTGTTCAGGGCAATGCCCTCTACAAACCCATGGCTTTGGTTCCATTTAGTTTAGTCAAAAAATGGCTTTTAAAATTTGAAAATCCCTTTTCACAACTCACTTCCGATCCCTGTTCGTGAGGTGTCAAAATCCCTATTCGCGAGCCAATCCCTTTTTGTGAACAGGGATTTCTCACAAAAAGGAATTTTGACACCTCACAAACAGGGATTTTGACAGCTCATGAACAGGGATTTTTAAAGGTTGCTGCTTCTTTGCCACTTCTCTGCAAAGAAACGTTTGTACTTTTGACTTGAAATTTGCAGGGTACAAAGGGGTTGTCCCACAGATGAGACTTATGCTAGCTTGGTGTAAAAATTTTAATCAGTGCCATAATTATGCCCTTCTGAATTTGAAAAATTTCCCATAGGATAACACTGTGGTGAACGCGGCACCTTTTGGTGTCTATATCTCGAAAACTGTCTGAGCTGCAGATTTTTTGCCAAGCACAGCTTAGCTCACTAAGCATGCGTGCAGGTTACCAGTCCATGATTACAACTGCAGTGGAAGTTTTTCTGAGGTTGCTACAGTTACTGAGATATTTGCCATTTGCAGCAGAAAGGTTACTTGAAATGTGTCTACGCTCCCACATATGGATACCATTATTCAATAATGGGACTGCTGGCCATCCATTATGCAATACTGGGAGCACGGGGAGATAACAGTTCATTACAAAAAAACTGGTACAGGAGAGCTCTGCTCTCCCAAACCCATAAAAGGGTAAGATTACACTTTCTCAAAATGTAAGGAAATTCACTGCAAAAAACAACATTAATGTATCAGTTAGGGTTGAAGCAAAAAAAGTAGTGAAATGAGGCTTTAAGGTAGAGACCCTAAGATGCCCCCACCCAATCATACCCCCACCCCATCCTCCACAGACCAACAGTTGTCGGGGTGTGCCTTGGAGTCATTAGCCAGGATATTCACAAGGGTTGTACATGGCGCAACAGAGTTGCACCATGCGCAACCCACTGATGCACCCCAGCGTGATATTCAAAAGGGCATTATGTGTTGCACAAATCCCAATGCATCGGGGTGCATCAGTAATGTATGCAGCACAAGTAAGGGGGTGTGCCCATGCATACTCTGCACATCCCGATATTCAACCCGGGATGAGCTGAGCATATGCAGGCACAACCCCTACTTACGCTGTACACAGTTGTGCCAAAGAAAAAAGGAGCAACAGCTGGCCACCCACAGGTGAGCTGCCATATTGCAGGGTGCAACACGGCAGCCGCCAGCTGTGGGTGGCCACCCAAACTCCGGCGTCATGCCCCCATGCCCGATCGTGGGCTTTGTACATGTTTAAGATCCCTGGTCATCCAGTAGACCCTCTCCCCAGCCCAATCACATGCATTATGATAATGTAACATCCCTGGTGGCCAGTGGCTGCATCCAGCCCGATAGTGGGCAATCTGAGGTAAACAGTACCCTGGTGGTCTAGCGGTGCCCCCAACAGCCCACCACTCCAGTCCCACCACCCCACTCCCCTGTCAGTGGCAGGTGGCAGCACCCCCACAAGCCACCTGGCCACCACCGACTGACAGCATACAGTATGGCTGTATCGACCATTGGTCTAGCGTGGGCCAATGGGCATACGAATAAATGCCTGTGCTACACAATCTGACATGTGAATGAACCATTCATTCACATATTAGGACTATAGTAAGAACAGTATGGTTTACATGCACTTTGGCCCATGCTGTGGACCAATGGGCATACAGCCATACCATATGCTGTCAGTCACTGGGCAGCCGGGTGGCTTGCCGGTGGGGTGCTGCCACTCACTGCTGACTGGAGGGGAAGCAGGGTGGCGGGACTGAGTGGGCAGGTTGGGAGGGGGGGTACCACTAGACCACCAGGGTACCATTTACATCAGATTGCCCGTGATCACACTGGATGTGGCCACTGGCCCACCAGGGATGTTATCCTATCATACTGCCCGCAATCGGGCTGGGGAGAGGGTCCACTGGACCACCAGGGTTAATATTATTATTGAAAGTCCACGATTGGCCATTGGGATGCATTGCTGCCAAGGGGCAGGGGGCGTCGGTCCCCGACGGCTGCTGCCTGGCAGACCACCAGGTGCAAGTCACCAGGGATCAGCACACCTGCATGTAAATGGGGCCATAATGACATGCAAATAGCCCCATTTGTGCCTTGCATGCATTATGGCCCCATCTGCATATCCACCACTGAATATCTCGGTTGCTGTGCCTAGTGCAATGGCACTTGCGCTGGTGCATCTCCCTGCTCCTCTCTGGCCACTTGCGCTGGCGCAGTGCCACTGCAACATGTGCAATGCGGGTGGCCACAGTGCCATATTCAATGGTGCTGAGCCATGGTGCAGCACCATTGAATATCACCCTGTCGATGCCCTGGCACATCCCAGTTGCGCTGTGCCCAGGCTTGCGCCACAGCCTGGTGCAGTCTGAATATCCTGGCCCTTGGGTCTAACTCTCACCCCATTGTCCTATACTGTACCATTTCAGCTTCCTTACACATGGAATGGGGTGAGAGTTAGGCCCAATGACTCCAAGGTACACCCCGATACCTGTTGGTCTGTGGAGGGTGGGGTGGGGTGGAGGGGTGTTAGAGTCTAAAGCCTAACACCTCTTTTCTCTATTTTTGTTGCTTCAACCCTACATGATGCATTAACAAAATTTTTGTAATGAATATATATATATATATGTTAATTGGAAGAAAAAAACACCATTAATGCATCAGTTAGGGTTGATAGCACAGTGACAAAAGTTTGGAAATTCAGTGGTAGCCTACCACCTCTACACTCTCACCCTTCAGATACCAACAGGTCAGGGTGCTGTGGGGTCATCAGGACCAAGTCTCACCTCATTCCATGTGTAAACAAGCTGACATGCTACAATATAGGAGAATGGGGTGAGAGTTAGGTCTGATGACCCAATGGCACACCCCAACACCTGTTGGTGTCTGGAGGGTGGGGAGGTGGGGTTGGGATGGTAGGGGTGATATCCCTAACACTGAATTTACAAACTTTTGACACTGTGCTATCAACACTAGCTTATGCATTAACAGAGTTTTTTGCAATGAATTTCCCTTCTTTTTGAGAAAATGTAATGTAAGTGGTATCTGTTTGTGAGAGCACAGGCCCTCCAAGCCCTGAGGTCCCTTCATGCTGACAATTTTTGCACCTTAGCATGTGTATGTGGGAGTGCAGACCCTCTGGGCCCTGTGCTCCAACTTACACATAAATACGGAGACATACCACAGCCCTATAGTCCTGAAAAGGAACCCTTGTAACACTAATTTGGCAATATCTTTGTAACAGTAGCAACTATGAAAATAATTCCAATGCAGTTTTAATCATGACTTTGAAGCCTCCAAACAGGCTTAGTCCACCTAAGCTGCCCAGAGTGAAAAATCCGTATCTCGAACCGTTTTCAAGATACTAGTGCCGAAAGACACCATGGTCACCTCAATGTTAGCCAATAGGAGATTTCTCATCTTTGGAATGCTGTAAATATGACACCATTGTATATTTATTCACCAAACCACTAAAAGGCACATCTGTGGAGCCAGGGCTTGCCACCCTGCATATTTCATCCCAAAAGCTCCAATTGTTTAGGTGCAGTGAGGTGGCAAAGAAATGGTATTTTTCTGGGTTAGTAGTGTAGCAATTTGTGACACTTTTGCAAATTTTGAGAAAGAAACTGATGGCAGAATTGTGTTCCTCATGTCCTGATTAGGTAAGCACAACTGCCAGTGTTTACCTAGAGGCAGTAGAATTTGAATTTTAGCCATTTTTCTCCATCGCTAACTGAAACAAGATGGCAGAGGCACAACACTACTGAGGGCATTTGTGACAGTAAACTTTGCTGTCATGACACTACTGGGTACTTTCAAGAGGCACATACATTTTTTCCCCTTTGACTGTAATGGGAGACTTTAAACTTGAATAACTTTTGAACGGATAAATATTTTTTTGCCAAATCTTCAAAACGCACATCAGTGACACAGACTGCGTATTTCCTGAAGATTTCATACTGGACAGACAAACCATTTGGGCTGTAGCCCCAAGAAAATAAATGTGCAAAACCCCAATTTTTGCATGTTTTTTGTTGCTATGCTGTTCTGCAACCACACATCTGACCATAAAGCAACTCATCAGATCAAGAGATCTATATTACCACACCATGCATGCTAAATGTCAAGCAAATCTGTGCTACAGTTGCTAAGTTATTAAAGTGCAAAATGTGGGGTGTAACATAGAAGTGGCTGGGCAACCCTACCATGCAGCTATAATATATACAGTATATAATTGCAAAAAATGAATGCATCAATTAGGGTTGATAGTACACTGAAAAATGTTTGGAAATTCAGTGTTAGGGTTACCAACCACTACCACCCCATCCACACACCTCCAGCCTTCTCACACCAACAGGTCGGGGTGTGTGTTTGGGTAGTTGGAGTGGTGTTTGGAGGGTGTGGGGGATGCATACTGACATGGAGATTGGGCACTCCATTGTCAGTGACAGTTTCCACAAGTTCAATGCAGGATCTTTCATTGCACATTTTGATGCAGGATTCTGCATCAAAGCTAAAAGACATCGGGGGGACAGTTTTCTTTATTTACTGACCCAAGTAAACATTGTCAGTTGTGATAACCTATTTGGGTGCTCAGAAACACACTGGAAGCATCAGATTATCAATCTGACCCCCAGAACTACAATTTTCACAATCCTAATGTTGTAACTTGCAGAAGAAGTAGGTGCCACACTATCGCAAAAGTGTGACACTTTCGCAGAAGTGCTGGATCCATTTCATCCACAGTTTCCAACACTACGGGTGACTGATCATGAAAATGTCATTTCTGGGGGTCAAATTGAAACTCTAATGCCCCCAGTGTGTTTTTCAGCCCCTGAATAGGTAAACAAAAGTGGCAGTGTTTACCTAGGGGCATGAATTATTGAATTGTAGGCATTTTTGTCTGCTGCTAACTGAAAACAAGATGGCAGTGGCTTAAAAACAAATTGGCATAGCTCAAAAGCTTTTAAAAGCAAAATTCCTTTTGCAAAAGCTTTAAAAAGTTTTCGAGCTGCACATATATTTTTTTCCCATAGGCTATAATGGGATACTTTGAACTTTCATAACTTTTGAATGGATTAATATTTTTTCACCAAATCTTCAAAAAGGCACTTCCTTGACATACTAGCCATATGCCCGGAAAAGTTCAGACCAGTCGGACAAACTGTTCGGGCTGTAGAAGTAAGCAAAGAATCAAAAAACATTGAGGCTTTTTCACACTTTTCAATCCTTTGCAGCTCTGCAACCAAAAGTCTAACTGTAATAAGAATTTCCAGATCCAGAGAACTATGGTACCACACCACACATGCAAAATTTCAGGCAGATTGCACAAACCATTGCAAAGTTATTAAAGTGCAAAATTCATAGAAGTGGCTGAGCAATCCTAACTATACCTGCCCTACCAGGCAGGTATAATACATATAACAATGTATTGTACTGGTGCGGTCACACCAGTATAGTTAGGATGAAAGTGCACTTCTATATTAAAGTTCGAACTGTGAGGTTTAATTACTTTGGAGCTTTTCCACAGATTTGCATGGAAATTGGCATGCATACTCTCTAGTAGTCGATCTCTTGACCTGTCACAATTGGTGGGAATCCATTGAGTGGTTTATGAGACATAAAGTGAAGAAAGAAACAGAACAATCTGGATTTTTTTATATTTGTCATCCTGAATCTCAGAAATAGCTTTATGTTGTGGGCTGAAATTTTCAGTGTAGAAAGTCCTTGGGTCACTGTTGGGCCTTTTGAAGGTTTGGTGAAAAAATATGAATCCATTCAAAAGTTAAGACATTTTAAATGTTTCCATTATTTCCTATGGGAAAATGTATATGTCAGGCATGTAAGATACTGGGCTGGATTTTCAAAGGGCCCTTAGAGCCATGCAAGCTGCATCAAACAAGCAGCTTGAGTCAGATCTAGGTGCACCAAATACTGTGCACCATATTTTGCAAGAAAAGTGTTCTCTGTGCAAAGTCCCCCAAACTAACCCAAGAGGTCCACTGCTTCAACAAAATGGCAAAAGGGATGAGAATGATGCAAGCTGCACCAAAATAAATGGTGCAAGTTGGATTACAAATAGTGCAAATTGTGTCACAAAAATGACTCAGGGAACAAAAAATGATGCAAACTGAGTAAAACAATGAAGCACACTTAGTAATAAAATGGTGCAAGTTGAGTCAAAAATGGTGCAAGACGAGTCAAAGAAATTACTCAAAGTACGAAAGTGATGCAAATTGAATAAAAAATGGTGCAAACTGAGTAAAGAAATTGTGCAAGCTGAGTCACAAAATTGGTACAAGTTGAGTAAAAGAATGACTAAAGGAATGAAAAGGATGCAAACATTAAACAAGCATTTGTCAATGCCGAATGTTCGCTAGCAGGTATTTGCAGTGGTATTTGGCACTTGGACAGGGCTTAAAAAAATCAGTGACAAAGAAGCACAAGCATTTGTCAATGCCGAATGTTGCTTGCTTCTATGTGCTGTTTAGGTATTTGGAAGCCATTGGAGTGCAAATATTGAAAATTCGCGAACTTACGAGCGTGCATAGGAACTGCGCAATGCACCTTGTAAAACAGTCATTTTTAGGAATTTTTCACCAAATTTTCAACATAGCCATTTTAAGACATCTGCTCATGAACAGTGTCACTGTGATTTTCTTAATGTGTCCCATACATTGATTTCAGACACCAATGCGCCATTGTGCACTACATGGCAGAAACATGTTTTGGGCAGGATGTGAAAAATGACAGCTGTACTGCTCACAAGGAGGTGTGGTAAAATGGCAATGTTGAAAATCTGGAGTGAAAATATTGAAAATTCGCAAACTACGAGCGTGCGTGGGAAGTGCTCAACGCATGTTTGTAAAACAGTCATTTTTAGGAATTGTTTCACCAAATTTTCAACATAGCCATTTTAAGACCTCTGCTAAGGAACAGTGTCACTGTGATTTTCTTAATGTGTCCCATACATTGATTTCACACACCAACTGCGCCATTGTGCGCTACATGGGCGGAAACACGTTTTGGGCAGGATGTGAAAAATGACAGCTGTACTGCTCATAAGGAGGTGTGGTAAAATGGCAATGTTGAAAATCTGGAGTGAAAATATTGAAAATTTGCAAGCGTACGAGCATGCGTAGGAACTGCGGAACACACGCTCGTAAAACAGTCATTTTTTAGGAATTTTTTCACCAAATTTTCAACATAGCCATTTTAAGACCTCTGCTCATGAACAGTGTCACTGTGATTTTCTTAATGTGTGTCCCATACATTGACTTCACACACCAACTGCGCCATTGTGCGCTACATGGGCGGAAACACATTTTGGGTGAGATGTGAAAAATGACAGCTGTACTGCTCATAAGGAGGTGTGGTAAAATGGCAATGTTGAAAATCTGGAGTGAAAATATTGAAAATTCGCGAACTTACGAGCCTGCGTAGGAACTGCACCTCGCACACTCGTAAAACAGTCATTTTTGGGAATTTTTGCACCATATTTTCAACATGGGGTTTTTGGGACCCCTTCTCATGAATGATGTCACTGTCATGGCATTATTCGGGCCCAAAGGGTGATTTCATGCAGTGACTGTGAAATCACCCTTCAGCCCAAATAGCACCATAACAGTGTTTTATCGACAGAAGAATCCCAAAACATCATTAGTAATGCAAAATAAAATCTAGTACAATAAAGTTGAAAACCCCTATCTAGCCCATTATACAGCTTACCGGCATTTCCTCAGTTCGTGGTCGGCTTTGAAGACTGCAGATGTGTTCCCGGTCCACGAAGATTGTTGCGCTGAGCTCGGGTAAGTATGGGGTGAGGGGTGTGTGGGGAGGCAGGTGTGCAGTGGGTGGGTGTGGGTTGTGGGAGGGGGGCATGGGAGAACCGCCGTGGGACAGTTTTTCAATTTACAGGTTTTAAAAAAAAGCAGACGACGTGGGACGTTGGCCACACTGGAGTGTGCTCCCAGCATGGCAGAAGGATGGCTAGGGGGTGCCGTGAAGCCAACGGGGCATTGGGCACCCCCTTCGACAGATGACATGGGACAGGATGTTTACCACGCTGGGGTGGGCTCCCAGCGTGTCAGAAGGATGGCTGGGGGGGCCTGGAGCCGACGGGGGATTCGGCACCCCACGTCGGCAGACAACGTGGGACATTGGCCATGCTGAGGTGGGCTCCCAGTGTGGCAGCAAAGATTTGGGGGGGGTGGCATGGCGGTGCTGTGTGTGTCAGCGGTGGTTTCTTGAAGAGAAGACCACGCTGTCATAACACTGCATCTGATGGTGCAGGACTCGCCACGCCTGCTCAATGGAGCAGGGGATTGCAGGGAAGGGGCATACCTCCAAAGTGTCCCATTCTCCCAAGACGTTCCTTGCGCATGCGCACAAGCGAATGTAAAAATGATGCAAACAGTAATAAAATTGTGCAAGCTGAGTCACAAAAATGGTGCAAGTTGAGTAAAATCTTACAAAAAGGACGAGAATGACGCAAGCTAAGTAAAATAAAACAGCAGATGAGATGGTCAAGACTAAGCCCCCACAATGTTCTAAACTAGTTCTGCAGGAGTATACTGGCCCTTAATAGTAGCATAGTCAGGTCTGACCACCTGCAGTGGGTCTCTTTATATGCTCTTGTGTCCTTTAGACCAGCTCTGACATGCATCTTAGGCACTAGGACAGGATGGACATTCATTAAAAATCCCAAATAAGGGGATAGTGCATCATTTTGATGATGCAGGCATCTCTTCCGACATGGTGCAGGCATTTCTTTGGTGCAAGCATGGGGCAAGCCACTTTGGCACATGCAGACCTGTTTTTGATGCAAGCACTATCTGAAAATCAGAACTGGTGCAAGGTTTGACGCATCCCGCTCTTTTAATCATTTTTTTTTGATGCAATCACCCTGAGTCATTCTCTGGCCTTTGAAAATCTGGCCCACTATCTTTTGATGAGTATTGTGTGAAAAATACCAGGTTATGTTCGAACAATAGGAATATTGTTCAAAAAATACCAGCTTCTTTTGCAAAGAATGCTGGTATTTTTCACACAGTTCACAGTCCTATGATAGCTTGAGCTGTGTTGTGCTGCCCTCTTGTTTTGCTGCTTTGCAAGGATGTTGAAGTAATGATCATTTTAGACACAAAAAAAATCTGAAAACAGCTAAAGAGAACCCCTGTAGGTGTATTCTGATGTTTTTTTTTGTGTTTTCAGCTGGCCCCAAACAAGTTTTTTTCTTAGGCACCAGCTTATACAGAGAACAGCTTGAATCTGTTCTCTGTATGAGAAGAGAAGTATTTTCTTGCTGCAGCTGTAGCTGAATTCGTGTTGGCTGCAGAGTCAAGGAAGACCCGCGAGCCTATTGATATGGGTGTTCTTATCCTCGTGTTGGTGATGTATCCCCACACTGCACCACACACACACACACACACACACACACACAGACATGCACACATTTGGCACACTAGGAGCTCCACCCCAGTGTGGCAGACATTATTTGAAAGCCTGTGAAAAAAGAAAATTGTCCCCAATGTCTCTTATTGGATGCAGAATCCTGCACTGAAATTTGTGGTCAGTGCAGGATAATGCATCAAATTATTGTTCCACCCATCTACCGACATCGGGTGCCCAATCCCTGTGTCTGTGTGCATCCCCCTCCCCCAACATTGTAGCACACTGTGAGCACACACCAGTGTGCTAAGTTACTAGCCTTTAAAAAAAAACTGTTCCCCGATGTCTCTTATTCGGTGCAGAATCCTGAATTGAGATTTGTGATCAATGCAGGATCCTGCATCTAACTAGTGTCCCACCCATCTACCAACATAGGGGTGCCCAATCCCCATGTCAGTGTGCACCCCCATTCCCCGACATTGTGGTACACTTGGAGCCCACCCCAGTGTGCAAGATTAATGGCCTTCAAAAAAAAACTGTCCCCCAATGTCTCTCATTGGATGCAAAATCCTGCATTGAAATTTGTGATTAATGTAGGATCCTGCATCAAACTAATGTCCCGCCCATCTACCGACATCGGGGTGCCCAATTCCCATGTCAATGTGCATCCCCCTCCCCCAATATTGTGGCACACTGGGAGCCCACCCCAGTGTATCAGATTAATGGCCTTTTAAAAAAAAAAATTCTGACACTGGGATGCCCACTCCCTGTGTCAGAAGCCTCCACTAGCCCACTTCCTTTTCCGATGGGGGTGTCCAATCCCCCTGTTGGCATTATGTATACCCCCATCTCATGTGGCACATGGGGAGCCTACTGCAGTGTGCCAATGTTTTTTTATCCCTGTAAATGAAGAAAACCATCCCCGTAGTCTTTTTCTTACCCTGCAATGAAGAAAACAGTCTTTGTTCATGTCCCCCGTAGAGCAAAATTAAATTTCACCTGCGAAATTGCTGTGAAATCAGCAATTTTGCCATTCAAAACATTTCACAAAATTCCACCATTATGCAAAATCTTGCAAAACCTGCAAAATGTGAAATTGGGCCACAAAATTCAAACTTTTGCCAAATTTTGCCCAAATTTCACCATTTTGTGGGTGACATTTTGCATTTCACTTCTGGAATTTCACATTTTGCACCCACAAAATATTTTGCAAGATGAGCACATTTCATGAAATATTTTGGAACAAAATTTTCCAATTTTGCACATCTCTAGTCCCCCATTCCCCCTTCCCATCCCGACCCTTCCTCTGCCAGTCACCTCCCTGCTCCCCTTCACCTCATACCTACCTACAGAAGTCAGGAGTAGTGATCTTCTGTGGACCAGGATGCATTTACACTATTCAAAGCTGAACAGCGAACTGAGGAATTGGGTTAGTGCTGTATAATGGGAGTCAATGGGGGATTCAACTTAGGCTGATATCTCAGCCATTGTTCAGAATTTTGGCCCCAAATTTTCAACATGGGGTTCTTGGAGCACCACCTCATGAACACTGGCACTGTCATTTGATTTCTCGGTCCTGAAAGGTGATTTTGCGATCACTGTGCAAAATCACCCTTTGGGACTGATTCACAAAATGACAGTGCCACTGTTCATGAGGTGGAATCCCAAAAAGACTATGTTGCAAATTTGGTGAAAAAATTCCAAAATATAACTGCATAATGAGTGTGCATTGTGCAGTTTGTATGCACACTCATAACTTCACCAATTTTTAATATTTTCACTTCAGATTTTTAACATTGCCATTTCTTTTTTTTTCCAATTGTTTAACCAGGAGAGACACACTAAGCTGAAAGCTGGTTTACTGGTGCAACCTTGGAACACAGGAAAGTTAAGTGACTTGCTCAGCTTCACACAGTATGCAAGTGAGGGCTGTGGAATTCAAACCCAAGTCTCCAGATTTGCATCTCAGAGCCTTAAACCACTGCACTATACTGCTTCTACCGCTTTCACACATCCTTATGAACAGTACAGCTGTTGTTTTGCACATCCTGCCAGGAACGTATTTTCACACCTGTGGCACAGAATAGTGTGGTTGCTGTGCAAAATTAACTTTTGGGATGGATTAACAAAATCACAGTTGCACTGTTTATGAGCGGAAGTCCCAAAATGGCAAAAAATTGGTGAAAAAATTCCCCCCCAAAAATGACAGTGTTATGAGTGTGCATTGTGCAGTTTCTATGCACACTCGTAACTTCACCAATTTTTCCTAATTTCACTCCAGATTTTTAACATTGCCATTTTTTCACACCACCTCATGAATAGTAGAGTTGTCATTTTTCAAATCCCATCAAAAATGTTTATCCACAGCTGTGGTGAAAAAACTGTATTACGGTTGCACGGAATTATATTTCGACAGGGAATTAAAAGTTTTCTGTACAGGGTACATGCAGTGAGGTGATAGGAAGGTTGTGTTGAACATTTGGGGTGACGATTATTTAAGATGGCACAGTTATGACTATTTGTTGCAATTTCAGTATGCCTGCTCATAACAATGTGTGATAGCACAGGGGCCCCGAGACCACTGTGTTTCCACAGCTACATACATACAGTATGTGCATCTGTGGAGGGATAGGATTGCAGGGTCCAAAGGACCCTGCTTGCCCATCATGGCATATGGACATCATTGTACTATCTGAATGGAGGGATGAGAGTGCAGCATCCTTTGGACCCTGTGCTTTCACCACAACATATGGACAGTATTGTACTATCTCAAAGGAGGGATGCCCACCATGACATGTGGATACTGGTGTACTATCTTGATGGAGGGATGGTAGTGCAGGGTCTGAATGACCCTGTGCTCCTTGGAACCTGCACTTCCTCCAAGACATATGTACACTGTTGTACTATTTTGATGGAGGAATGAGGATACAATTATACGATTTGAAAAGGATGGGATTCTTTGCAAAAAAAACCTTTGTTAATGCATCAGTTAAGGTGAATACCACAGCGACAAAGGTTTCCAACCCTAACACTCCATTCCCAGGGTTCCCACCCCTACCACCCACCCATCCCTACCCTCCACATACCAACAAGCATCGGATGTGCCGCTGGGTCATCAGGACTAACTCTCACCCCATTGTCCCTATACTGCAGTGTGTCAGCTTGTACAGATGTGGAATGGGGTGAGAGTTGGGTCTGACATCCCAATGGCACACCCTGATACCTGTTGCTGTGTGGAGGGTGGGTGATGGGGTGGGTGGTAGGTGGGAACCCTGAGATGGGGCATTAGGGTTGGAAACCCAAAGCTTCACTCCTGCTTTTGCCACTGTGGTATTCACACTAACTGATGTATTAATGAAGTTGTTTGCAAATAATTATATTATGGTAGCATGGTAGTGCTACCATAGTTAGGGTTGAGTAGCACTTTTAAGGTTAAAGGGTCAAACTTTGCACCTTAATAAATTTGCCACCATTCAACAGATTTGCCTGAAATTCAGAATGTAAGATTAAGAGCCATATATCTTGGGATCTGCCAACTATTGTACCAGTTGGATATAGGGCTGTGGAGTTATTAAGTGTGATCTGCACTTGCGTTTACGGTTTCTGGTTAATTCTTTGCTCGCACCTACAGGTCACATGGTTTACGCGACTGGTCCAACAACTTCAGGGAACATGCGACTGGGTTTCCTGATGTGTCTTTTGAAGATTTTGTGAAAAAATATTAAATGGTTCTAAAGTTATTCAGAAAACAAGCTCTCATTATAAGTCAATGGGAAAAGTTAAGAAAAAGTTCAACAGTGTCACAAATGCACTTTTTAGTGTCACAAATGGCTCTAGTAGTGTCGCAAATCTGCCATTTTGTTTTCAGTTAGTGATCAGAAAAATGCTTGGCATTTAAAATTTGGACCATCTAGGGACACAATTATTTTTGTGTTTACCTAGTCGAGCCCTGAGGATGCTAGTCATGTCTTTATTTTGGGGTGAAACACCCTAGAAATATGTTTTTTTGAAATTTCTGGAAAAAGTAGTGTCACAAAGTAGTGTCGCACTCATGACACTTTCGCAAATGCTTGTGAAAGCTTTCACAAATCATGACACTACTTTATCAGACTATGGTCAAAATGACAGCAGTTCTTTGCCTCCCTGCTGCAAAAGAACGGTTTGGTCTTTTGAGCTGAAATTTGGAGGGAACACAGCCAACATCTCACAGATGTGCCTTTTGGTGGTTTGGCAAAAAAATATTGCATGGCTGCAAAGTTACTGTACTCCAAAGTTGCCATTTTTTCCCATAGACTAACATGGTGGCGTATGCCATGCCTTTCGGGGCTCGTATCTCGAAAACTATGCGAGATACAGATTTTTTGTTGTGAGTTGCATAGGGCTATGTAATAGCAAAAACCTAGCCAAGAAAATCATGATTTTTGTGAAATGTAACTTTTTTTTCTACGTTGTGTGGTTGCTGAGATATTAGCAATTAAGTACTTCCAATGCTCATTTTAAGCTTCGATGCCCATTACAATGCATACATTCTTTGTGTTTCTCTATGCACCTGTTCAGCAAAAACAGGGTATGTGCCTTCGTTACTGTTACAGTTACTGTATCCACTTGCATTTATGTCCCATTTGTGTTACCATTCTCGTGTACACCACCGTGTGCGTTACCCTTTGCATTCTCTTTTGCGCTTCCATTTTCTTTACTGTTACCATTTGTGTTTCCACTACTATTTCTGTTTGCGTCACCATGCACATTACCATTTGCATTTCCAGCAGCCCTTTCATTTTCATTTCTGTTTCTCTTTCATTTTGCATCTTCCATGCTGTTACTGTTACCATTTGCATTTGCAATTGCGTTACTGTGCCTGTGTGCATTACTGTTTGCATTTCCATATGCGCTTGTGTTTCCTTTTGCTTTTCTGTTTCCTTTGCTGTTATTGTTACTGTTACTGTTACCATTTGCATTTACAATTGCGGTACTGTGCCTGTGCACATTTTGGTTTGCATTTCCGTACATGCGTCTGTTCCAGTTTCTGTTTCGTTAGGTGTTATTCTTTATGTTAACTTTACCATTTGCATTTACAATTGTGGTACCGTGCCTATGTGCGTTATGGTTTGCATTTTCTTGTGCGCTTGCATTCGCGTTTCTGTTTCTGTTCCCTTTCACTTTCTTTTTGCTGTGACACTTAACATTTCAGTTTAAAATACCACTGCCATCACTGTTCGTGTTAACAGTTGCATTTTCGTATGTGCTTCAATGTCCGTTTGCATCACTGTTCGCTTCAGCGTCACTTTGAGCTTGCGTTTCTATTAACGTTTCCTTTACCATTTATGTTTGTGTTACCATGTGGGACACTGTTGGTGCTTCTGTTTGCATTGCTGTTCCTGTTACTATCGGGAGCGCATTACATTCACTATTTCATAGGTTCATAGGAGATTTACGAGATTGTGGGACTAGCCTATTATAATCTTGCCACCTACAATTGGTGGAATATCAAGTTTTTGTTTAAACTGGATTAAGTTGGTACTATGGACTACCTCAAATGGAAGAGAGTTCCAGACTGAAATAACTCTCTGAGTAAAGTAATTATTTCTTTTAGTGGTCTTATTAATAATAGCCCTTAATTTGAGGTCATGGGATCTAGTTATACACACTAATCAGAGCCATTCCAAACACAAGGTCTCAAAAAGCATAATATCTTGAGTAGCCTTATATACTAAACATAAATCACCTCTCAAGGATCGATACTCAATTAAGTGGAGGTTTAACTTTCTTAATCTGTCTTTATATGAAAGACAGCTTATATTCTTAATATGTTTGTCGAATCTTCATTGGACCTTTTCTCTAGATTGTTTGTCTTGTATTAATGTGGGGGAGCAAAAAGATGAACGGTAGTCAAATCTAGTTCTGACTATGCTGCGGTATAGGGGACGTAATACCTCTGGCTCTCTACTTTTTATGTTCTTCAAAATACAATTAACCAATCAATTACATTTTTTAACTACATGATTAGTGTGATCTGAAAATTTTAGATAATTTGTGATTAAAATTCCTAGATCCTTCTCTGAGCTCACTACGTTTAAATTATTATTATTAATGTGATATGAAAAGCAGTTATTATTTTTTCCAAAATGCATTACTTTGCATTTGGAATAATTAAATGTTAATTCAGATTCATTAGCCCAATTTGAGACTAAATTTAAGTTAGATTGGAATATTTGAGTAGCTTGGAAATCATTAACAATGCTACCAATCTTAAAATCATCAGCATATTTACTCAGCCATATTCTATTAGTTGCATTCATACTGCTAATCAAGATGTTGAATGGGATTGGGCTGAGAACTGAACCTAGTGGCACACCACTAGTAACTTTAGACCAAGGAGATTTATAACCTCTAATGACAACCTGTTGTCCTCTGTCTCTTAGCCACTTAGTTATCCAAGTAATTCTAAACTTATTTAAATCCATTTTAGACAGACAATCAATTAGGATTTTGTGTGACACTGAATCAAAGGCCTTTTCAAAGTCCAAGAAGATGATGTCAACTTACAAACCTTGATCCAGTGCTTCACTAATAGGTTCAAAGAAGTTTGTATGGCAAGATCGACCTGGTTGAAAACCGTGTTGTGTAACATCAAACTGCTCCCTATCCAGGATATGTCTGCTAATTTTGTTGGAGATAAGTTTCTCCATAACTTTACTCAGACATAATGTCAAGCTGATCAGTCTGTAGTGCTTGACTAACTGCCTTGACCCACCTTTGTGAATGGGAATCACAAGGGCTTCCTTCCATTCAAGAGGGACTATCCCATTGGCCATAGACTCATTAAAGAGTAATGTTAAGGGTCCAGCTATTTCATATGAGATTTTTTCAGGAAAGCAAAAGGAATACAATCCAGTCCAGCAGAAGTAAAAGCTTTAAATGAATTTATGGTGGAATAAGTCTCAGCTAGTAAAAAACTGATCACAGGATCCATAGGGTTTAAATTAGATGTCTGTATAGGCTCCTTATTTTTGAAAATATTAGCAAAGTATTGATTAAATTTATTTGCCATTAGTTGCTCATCATCAATTAATTCATCATCCAATTGCAGGGGGCCCACTTTATTTCCTGTTGATTTAAGCGAACCAATGTAATTAAAGAATTTTTTCTTATTATCGTTTTTATTAGTTGCTAAATTAATTTCCATTGTCATTTTCACCTTTCTAATGGCATACTTAGTTTTTTTTGCTTTTAATTTAAACTTGTTCCAATTTTCATTAGTCTTATTTTTATTGTATTTATTGAAGGCCTTCTTTTTAGTCCTAACTAAACACCTAATTGCGGTAGTATACCAAGGTGGCAATCTTTTGTTGTTCTTATATTTGATCCTTTCTGGCACCCATTTACAGATACATAAATCAATTTGGTTTCTGATTTAACTCCACATCTCTAACACTGTTGACATACTCAAATCAGCATGCCAATCCCAATTCTGTAAATAAGATTTAATTGCTTCTTTTGCTGTCTTTTATAATATTCCATAGTGAATTGAACCAGGTTATAATCACTCCCTCCTAGAGGTGGCACTAACAGTGGAGTATCCATTAAATCTCCAACATTAGTTAAAATCAGATCTAAGATATTATTCAGTCTGGTTGGTTCATGCACCATTTGCTCAAGGCCAAGCTGGAGTATTGTATCTAAGAATTTGTTTTCTAATGAATTTGTTCCCTAAAATGTGGACCAATTAATACCTGGATAATTAAAATCACCCAAGACAACAATATTTTCTAATTTGTTTATTGTTTGTAAATAATCACAAAATAGATCATTTTTATTTAGATCAGTAGATGGTGGTCTATAACAAAGACCTAATGTAATCGGATATGAGTCCATCTTAAATTTAACCGAGAGGCATTCAATTCCAGGTAGTAAGGCAGTATCAGTTTTTACTTCAACACATTCTACTCCTTGCTTTAGATACAGAGTGACCCCTCCTCCTCTGGAGATAGTTCTGTTAGTACTAAAGAGTGTATACCCTTGAACTTCGTTCCCCCATTCTTCGTTAGAAAACCAAGTTTCTGTGACTCCACAGATATCTATATTTTCTGAAAATCAGATAACTTGGAGTTCATCAATTTTATTCATTAAGCTCCTTGCATTTAATAGTAAGATCATAAGTTTGGACCCTTTTAAATGATAGGAGATTCTTGGAGCTAACAAGTTGGGGTCGAGACTTATTAAATTATTAGTGATGCCATTACCTGTGGGTAGTTCAGAAATAAGACTAGCTACCCCCCTAAATTAAGTTTAAATATTCATCAATCAGTTTAATAAAGCTATCGCCTAAGATTTTAGCTCCCTTTTCATTCAAATGTAAACCATTCTTTCCATAGTAATCAGACTGTTTATCAAATTGTTCCCAAAGTATGATACATTTAACATTTTGTTTTTTACACCAATCACGTAACCAATGATTTACTTGTCTGATTTTGTTGATTGTGTAATGGTTAGCTTTTGGCACAGGTAAAATCTCAGACAAGACAGTGATGGCACCAACATCAGCTAATTTGTTGGTCAAGCCAACATAAGCCTCCTTAATTTGTTGAATACTCTGATTCCATATATTATTTACACCTGCATGAATGATTACCAAGGGGTCCTCCCCACTGTTCTTTAAAATCTGTCTACTCATTCTGGTAATGTCCTGGATCCCCCCCCCCACCCAAAAGATGACAAGGTTCAAGTGGTTTTATTAGATTCACAGATTTTTCTGTCCAATTTAGAGTCATAGAGTCACCCAAAACAAATATCTGCTGTGTATAATCATTATTTACAGTGTTACTACCAATAGGGGATTGTTCCTGTTACTCATTAATATTACCCAGGAAACTAAGAGGGTTGGACTGCTCAGCTGGCTCATTATTATTGCTCTACTGAGATTCAGTAAGAATTATGTTATTATCCTGGGAATATATATTTACTGGGGAGATTGATGCCACCTGGTTAGTACTAGAAGAAGGACTATAGCCCATACCATCCTCTTCAAGATTTATCAGTAAGGGGTCAAGTTTATTATATAGTAGGATTTTAAAGTCATTTGCTTTCCTACCACGTTTTGGGGCTTTATTAAATTTTCTCATCATCATTCTCAAAAAGAAGGGAAATTAGAGACAAAAAACTCTGTTTAATGCATCAGTTAAGGTTGTTCCACATTGACAAAACTGAGTAAATTTGGTGTTAGGGTTGAAAGCCCCACCTTGGACCACTCCAGCTTACTCCACCAACCGGCATCGGGGTGCACGTTGGGGTTGGCAGTCCTAACTCTCACCCCATTCTCCTATTCCTCAGCTTCTTTACACATGTGATGTGGTGAGAGTTAGGGCTGATGACTCCAATGCGCATCTTGATGCTGGTTGGGGGGTGGGCTGGAGGGGTCCAAGGGGGGCTTTCAACCCTAACACTGAATTTCCTCACTTTTGTCGCTGTGGAACAACCCTAACTGATGCATTAAACAGAGTTTTTTGCCTCTAATATATCTATATGTATATGTATATGAATATGTGTGTATCAGTGATTGACGATCTTATTGGGTCAACAGACATGGCTTGCATCACCGAGGCCTGATCAGATGAAAATGATGGCCCAGTTTTGGAAGTGGCAGTGCTGGCTGTGTTCTCAATGATACACTGCCTGAGGTTGGATCGTATGGGTGGGGGTATTATGAATGTTTTAGGATGGAGCTGGACCTGATAGATGTACCAGTGGGAGAGACCTGATCCTTTGAGTGTATTATGGGTGCAGGTGTGGGGTGCAAAATTCTTCTCATCTACCATCCACCTAGGGATGGGAAGCAACTTTTGCAGGAAGTCATGGACTTCATTGTCGACATGGTGCTGGTGTCCCTTAGAATGATAGTGCTGGGTGACCTCAATGCCTGTACTGTTGATGAACTCTCACATTTTGGCCAAGACTTCCTCCAACTGATGTAGTCATTGAGCTTCACAAAGGCTGTTGCCTCTGCGACCCATGTTTCGGGTCACTCATTGGATCAGATCTTCCTACTGGGTTTGGTGAGCACTGACCTGACGGTGGGGCTTATTCAGTGTCCAGGCATCTCCTTATAGGCCTGCCCTTATGGAGATGGTCCGATACTGGGCTTTAAGGGGTGTTAGACATAGCTGGATTTCCAACTGCTAACATGGATCCAGAGAACCTTCTGCAGGCCTATGACAAGGCCTTGGTTGGGGCTCTGGATTCCATAGCTCCAGTTTGTGTTTGCCCTCACTCCCTTGCCCCACATTCCCCATGGTTTGATGGGGCATTGAGGGGGATGAGGAGGGCTGGGCAAAGGTTGGAGCGTTGCTGGCATAAACCTGTCCTTGATCCCAACAGGCTTAGGTTGATGTCACATTATGCAGATTATCAGTTAGTGATCTCCTGTAAGAAGGCAGAGTTCCTGTTAGGGGATCTTACTGCTGTACTGAAGTGATCAGCTCAGCTCTTCAGAACTGTGGACATGCTATGTAATCCAGCCTGTCTGCAGCTTCAGCGGGCTTTGTCACAGTCACAGTAGAAGTGTGATGAGTTTGCTCGCTTCTTTGCAGATAAGGTTGCTGACATCAAATCAGAGTTCCACGTAGTGCATTCCAACTGTGGTGGCAGCAATAAGTGGGAGGTTTTGAACCTCAGCCAAGTTGGTTGGCTCTTGGTCAGGTGACAATCTCAGATGTCATTCAGAATATGCTTCCTGAAGGAAGCTGTGGTGTCACCACTCCTCAAGAAACCTTCTCTCGACCGAGATTGTTTTGAGAACTACAAACCAGTCTCTAACTTCCCCTTCATGGAGAAGGTTATCGAGAAAGATGTCACACTGCAGATGGAGGATCATCTTGAATCCACGACATCTATGATCCCTTCCAGTCAGGATTTAGGAAGAGGCACAGTACAGAGACTACTCTCGTCTGGGTGCTCATTGACCTCCTTATTGCAAGAGATCAGAAGAGCCAGTCCATCTTGGTCCTCCTTGATCCCTCCACAGCATTTGACACTTTGGACCATGGGATTTTGCTGGAGCACCTCTGGGTGATGTGCAGACTGATGGGGATAGCCCTCAGATAATTTAAATAGTTCCTCATGGGCAGGTCTCAGAGAGTTGCATCAGGGATTTATTCCTTCATTGCTTTCTCCCTGCCATGTTGTGTCCTGCAGGGCTCTCTGCTTTCTCCCATGCTGTTTGTGGTGTATTTGTTGCCACTGGGGGACATTGAAAGGCAATACGGGCTGAGTTTTCACTGTTATGCAGATGATTCTCATCTGTACATGTCCTTTGTACCTGGACAGGATACAGCAATCTCAGTATTTGGCAGAAAAAAACACAAGATAAATGCCACTCAGGACACCACGGGAGGATCCAAAATACAAGTCACACAATGAAACACCAATGGGATAAAACTCTCAGCTGCACTCCAAGACCAAAGAAACCACCACATATGAGCGAGCTAAAAAAAGCTGCTTTATTTAAACATAGCTGCACCCCCTAGGTATTTAACAACTGCCTGTCCAAGATCCAAGACTGGATGAGTGCCAACTGCCTGAAGCTGAATTCCAACAAAACTGAGGTGTTGGTTGTGGACCTGGGTGGTTGAGTAGAGAGGTCTTCAGTGAAGTGGGCAACTGGTCTTGTACTGGGTGGCTGCCAGATGATGGTCTCTGAACAGGTGCAGAATCTGGGTGTTATTTTTGATGAGGGTCTGACCCTGAAATCTCAGGTGCCATCCATTGTCAAGACATCATTTTACCATCTGAGGAATATCACCAGGATTAAGCACCTGGTTCCACCAGATGATCTTCTGACACATGGTCGATGCCTTTGTGACCTCCCACTTGGACTACTGTAACTTCCTATACCTAGGGCTTCCGGGGTGGATATCCACCACTTACAGCTAGTGAAGAATTTAGCAGCAAGGTTACTGACTGGACTTCCACAATCTAGCCATATTACACCTGTGTTGCGTGAGCTGCACTGGCTGCCAGTTCAGTGGAGGATCACCTTTAAGATCAGCTTGCTGACCTATAAAGCCCTACATGGACTGGAATCATCCTTCCTGCAAGAGCTTCTGCACCCCCGTTGCCCTTTCCATCTGCTCTGCTCCACTGATGAGAGATTGCTAGAGATTCTCTGGGTGTGGTTGAAGACTTCTGGGGCTCATGTATTTGCCTATGTGGCACAGACCCTATGAAATTCTCTACCTCATCAGGTTCAAGAGTGCCAGAGTGTGGAGAGTTTCAAAGCCACACTGAAATTCTACCTATTCAGGATTGCCTTTCCATAATCAGATGCATGTTTCTGCTGTGATTACTGAATTTGACTTTTATAGGTTTATATTGTTTTTAATGGTGTTTTTACTGTAAAGCGCTTTGAAAATTTTGAATTAGCTATATAAATAAAATATATATATATATATATATATATATATATATATATATATAAATAAAATTTATATATATATATATATATATATATATGACAAAAAACTCCATTTAATACTTCAGTTAGGGTTGTTCCACAGTGACAAAAGTGAGGAAATTCAGTGTTAGGGTTGAAAGTCCCCCTTGGACCCCCAGCCCACCCCCCATCCGGTACTGGGGTGTGTGTCGGGGTTGTCGGCCAGTAACTCTCAACCCATCACATGTGTAAAGAAGCAGAGGTATAGGAGAATGGGGTGAGATTTAGGGCTGACGACCCCAATGCACACCCCAATACCAGTTGGGGGGGTATACTGGGGGTCCAAAGGGGGCTTTCAACTGTAACAATGAATTTCCTCACTTTTTTCACTGTGGAAAAACCCTAACTAATGCTTTGTTTTTTGCCTCTAATTTCCCTTCTTTTTGAGAATGATGACAAGAAATACTGAATGTAATGCTGTGGTGGGCCCCGCGCTCCTGCCACGTGATGTCTTGTGACATAGTAACAGGAATAGCAATGCAAACACAAGCACCAATAGTGGCGCACATGGTAACGTAAACGTAAATGGTGAAGGAAACGTTAATAGAAACGCAAGTGCAAAGTGACACCGAAGTGAACAGTGACGTAAACGGACATGGAAGCACATATGAAAACACAACTGTTAACATGAACATTGATGGCAGCAGTATTTAAAATGGAAATGTAAAGTGTCATAGCAAAAAGAACGTGAAAGGGAACAGAAACAGAAACGCGAATGCAAACACACATGTAAACGCAAACTGTAATGCACACGGGCATGGCCCTGCAATTGTAATTGCAAATGGTAAAGTTAACATGAAGAATAATGCCAAAGGAAATAGAAACGGGAACAGAAGCGTGTACGGAAATGCAAACCGTAACGTGCAGGGTACAGTACCGCAATTGTAAATGAAAATTGTAACAGTAACAGCAACAATAACAGCAAAGGAAACAGAAACACAAAAGGAAATGGGAGCGCTTATGGAAACGCAAACCGTAATGCACATGGGCACACTAACGCAGTTGCAAAAGCAAATAGTAACAGTAACAGCAAGAAAGACAAAAAACGAAAGAGAAACGGAAACACAAATGTAAGGGCTGCCGGAAACACAAATGGCATGAGCACAGTGACGCAAACCAAAACGCAGACACAAACAGTGGTGGAAACACAAATGGTAACAGTGACGCAATTGCAAACACAAATGGTAACAGTAACAGCAAGGAAGACGCAAAACGAAAGAGAAACAGAAATGCAAACGAAAGGGCTGCCGGAGACGCAAATGGCAATGCACACGGTGATGCAAACAAAAATGCAAAGAGAAACAGTAGTGGAAAAGCAAATGGTAACAGTAAAGAAAACGCAAGTGAGAATAACAACGCAAAGGAGTAGCTACATGGGTGGCATACGCGGAACAGTAAGCATAAACAGAGACATAACGCAGAGTGAAACAGTAACTGTAACAATAGCAGGAGCGCATACCTAGTTTTGCCAAACAGGTGCATACAGAAACACAGTGGGTGGGATATTCAAAAGGGTTGCGCCATGCGCAATAGGGTTTCACATGCGCAAGTCCGAATTTACGCCATTCTGCGATATTCAGCAGGAGGCAGTTGCGCCACTGAAAACAGGCTAAGCAACAGCGCAATGCAAATGAAGGAATGCGCAACCGAAGGGGTGGACCCATGCATAAACAGTGCAATGCAATATTCAAAGACTTGCGCAATGCGCAACAGCAGATGAGCTGGAAGGTGCACCATGCCGGAAATGAGCCAAAATAAATAGGCTCAAGGAAGAGACGCAAGAACGCTACAGGGAAGCCACATGAGGCAGGGAGAAACCGAGTGCGACAGTGAAAGAGTGCAGGCCAGGGAGGTGCACAGGAGAAGAGAGGGACAAGGGAGGGTGTGTTGGGCCACAGACTGCAGGGCCAGTAGGTGTACCCGGTGCAGTGGAGGTAGCAGGCAGGACAGCGGGGTAGCACAGCAAGAACAGCCAGGGGAACACAAGCCAGGACATGGACAATGCCAACTTCCTCATGGAAGCTGTAATGAGGGTGGGAAGGCATGCTGCAAGGGGCGTGGCGTGGAAGGGCCCGGCTGATATGCCCAACAAGCGATACCTTGCCCGCATCAGCTTTGAGCTGTATCAGGCAGTAGAGATTGTGGGCCGGAACCGCCCTGAACATGACAATACTGAGGTGGCTCTGTGAGCTGTGCAGTGATGTGATGCAGGCACCCTCACGACGGAGTCACGCTCTGTCAGTGGAGACAAAGGTAACAGCCTGCATGTGCCTGCTCACCACTGGTACCTTCCAGAGACCGACAGGGGACACCACAGGCATCACACAGTCGGCCACATCACGCATCCTCACCCATTTCCTCAGCGCACTGCTGCCACATGCTGCGGAGTACATCCATTTCCCCAGCACTGCGGCAGAGCGTACAGCAAACATGCAGGAGTTCCACAGGGTAGCACATATGCCTGGCATGCTAGGGGCCATAGACTGCACCCATGTGGCTATTCGCAAGCCACCTGGCCCTGATGGGGCTGCATACAGGAACAGGAAGGGCTTTTCCAGTGTTAGCTGCCAGGTGGTGTGTGATGCCAGTGGGCGCATAATCAATGTCTGTGCCACACACCCTGGCGGAGCACATGATGCCTTCATATGGTATCAGTCTGCACTGTGCCATCGATTTGAGAGTGGGGACATCCCCACAGGCCATCTAGTGGGTGAGTACGCATGTAGGAATAGCAAACTTGGGGCAAGGGTGGGGAATGCCACAGGTGCCATGGTAGTGGCAGACAGGGATATGGGCAATATGGACCTGAACATGATACTTATCTCCACTATCTCCACACAGGTGACAGCGGGTACCCACTCCGTCCCTGGCTGCTCACACCGTACCGGTGCCCCATGACCCCATCGCAGCAACGCTATAATGAGGCACATGCCGCCACACGCAACATCATCGAGCGGGTGTTTGGGATGCCTAAGGCATGCTTTTGATGCCTAGACACCTCCGGCGGTGCCCTACAGTACAGCCCCTCAAAGGCCTGTGGGATATTCCTGGCCTGTTGTATCCTGCACAACATGGCCAAGGACTGTGGGATAGCCATACAGGTCGAGGAGGGGGACAGCAATGGGGAAGCCAGCGACGCCGGTGTTGATGGCGATGAGCAGTCCCCCCTTGGACGGCGGGACCCCTGACTGATCCGGCAGGCCCAGATGCACCGGGACACCATCACGGAGAGGCATTTTGCATGACACAGGTAAGTCAAGGGGCCATGTGCAACCAACACTGTCCAGGCGCAACCCACAGGCACACAGGGTAACACACCAGGGGTGCATGACGGCAAGGGGAGTGTAAGGGTCCAGGCACACGAACACACCATCAGGGAGGGGTGAACAGTCATATGGACACACACACACAAACACACACACGGCACAAAGCGTACATGGGCAGGTGCACAGCAGAGCAGGAACAGACATGTCAAACACACAGATCCAAAGACCATCCCCACCACCTGTACTGTCCAAGTACGTGTGTCAGATGCTGGGCACCCTTGTACTTTGGTGTACAGTACAATGCAGGCATCATCATGCACACGCACCTGTGGACAGCAGTCTGGTGGGTGTGCAGGTGGTTCGTGTGTCGGCCTGTTGGGCAGGGCACCCACCAGTACACTGTCCACCATGACACACATTGCACACAGGGCAGCACCAGACAGGGCCCGCACTGGGAGACAGGTCAGTCATGTTGCACTGTGCCATGGCCACCTCGGACCCAGCAGCACTGGCAGGCTGAGCATGGGCCACATGGGGTGGCACCGATGGACTACCAGGGGTCCCACTGTGCGATCGCGACCTTGTCCGCACAGGGGTCTGCAGCATGCCAAACATACCTGCACCAGGGGTGCTCAGGATGGCCACATCAGAACCTGGTGTCAACAGGCTGGGTGTCGCACGATGCCGGGAACGGGGAGTGGAGAGCGTGCTGTGTGGGGTGCGTGGTACAGGGGCACCTGACTGTGTGCCCAATGAAGCCACGACAGCGACCAATGCCTGGGTCTGCCTGTCAATGGCGGTGGTCACATCCATCCGCATTTGGACCATCTCTGCAAGGATCAAAGCATTGTCCCTGCTGTGCCGCTCCACAGCCATGCACAGTGCCTCCACGGATGTTGCAACCTTCCCCTGCTGCTGTACTGATTCCCGCAGCAGGCGGGTGTGCTCGTCAAATGGGTCCTGTGCCACATCGGCATCCTGTCCCCCAGGGTATGGAAGGTCCTGATGATCAACACCCCTTGAGGGTGAGCGCTGTTCACCAGGACCAGGTATGGGCATATCAACGGGCAGTGTGCATGTGCCACCACTGGACCCTGTAGCCCCAGACCTGGTGGGTGACTGCTGCTGCTGCCCCTCTAACTGCTGTGCCCCAGGGACCACTCAATCCACTGCTGTGGCCGCAACAGTACTAGAGACCTGCACAGCCACTGGTGCTGCCCCACCGGTGCTGACAGGCACAGCCTGGGACTGTGCTGATGTGCTGGCGCACATGTTGGAACCTGCAGGTCCAGGGGCACGTGCTGGCCTGCTGTGTGTCCGTGATGGGACACACATGTGTCACTGCCCATTGCAGTCCTTGTATCACCAATGGTGCAGGTACGTGCAACAGCCACAGTCTCAGCGTGCTGGCATGCTTGCATGCCAGACTGCTGAGACACAGGCGTGCACCCCCACACTGACTCACTGACAACAAAGGTGGCAGCCAGGCGTGCATGCTGGTGCAGTGCATGCCGGCTGGCGACAGAGGTGGATGGACCCTCCTCCAACTCTGGCAGGTCTTCCTCACTGCATGGTCCCACCACCACCGTCCCCTGCAGATGAACGGGATTTGTAACAGAAAGTGAGGACATGTTAGTGCATGTGATCAACCTTCCCCCCCCCAAACACCACCACCATGTCATATCATGCAGTGATGGGCTTCCACCTGTCTGGACTCCACCTCCTGGTATGCCCTCTATAGCACTCCGCTGCATTGATGCAGCCAGACAGTCCTCAGCCGGGGTCAGCTCCGCCACCACTGGCTGGATCCCGCCTGTGCCAGCAAGTGCCGCCCTGAGGGCTGCCACCTTCTTCTTCACCCTTCTGCGGTCTGTCCCCATCTTCTTTTTGCATTCCTGCAAGGAGCGCTGGTGGCTTCTGTGCAGGTTCACTGCCCGAGCTACCCCTTCCCATGCAGCTGCACATGCCTGAGGAGTTCCCCGCCATCCACTCAGTAGTGGCTCCTCTTCCAGGTAGGCCTGGAAGAGGGCCTCTGTCTCCGCCTTGGTGAAGTTGGGCCTCCTCCTTCGCCCACCATCCTCACCCTCACCTTGGCTCTGCTCTGTCATGTCGGTCTGCATGGGTGGAAGTGGACACCTGTCACTGTGCAGTCTACAGCGTTATCCCATGACCATTGGCCAGAACATCACACAGCATGCAACTCACCCCTCACCTTCAGTAACCGAATCTGGCCAGTGCAGCCCAATGTCGCTTATTTATAGCGCAATGCATGCAAATTAGGAGTGGCTCAACTTTAATGACATGCAAATCGCGCCACTTCGCCTTTGAATGGCTGATCAGATGATTTGCATGTGTCAGCTGAATATCACGCCGTTGCACTTTGTGCAATAAGGTTGAGCCGGCTGAGCCAATGGCGCATTTCTGTGACTGTGTAGTACACCGCATTGCGCATGCCCAGGTAGCTTACGCAGGCGTCTCCTGCACTGATGACGTGCTGTGCACGATCAGCAATTCAGGACAAGGCCACCATTGTGCCAGTGGCGCTACAGCGCTGGGCACCAAATGGCAATGTGGCACAACTGCGCAATAGTCTACTGTGGCACTGGCACGCAAGTGACCGGTGGCGCAGGACGTGTAGACGTCCAATGGTGCTGTGCGTGGCCTTGCACCACTGACCCCTGACCTTGTGCCCGATCTTAGCCCCCTGGTGCTGTACGTCTGGCATGTGTACGGCTCTATCGTGCTGTTCGGTGACAGCGCGATAGGGAATGGCAACGCTGTACCAACAGCGCGATAGGGAATGGCAGCAATGTACTGCGCAGCACCTCCACGTGGGGTTGCCGCGCTGCGGAGTGCCATATTGTCTACTATAGCATTAGAGATGGCACGCAGGAGAGCCCCTCAGTGGGGTGCCCTTGAGCTGGCCAACCTTGTGGCCACTGTGGAGCCACACTATGGCCCACTGTTTGGTGGGGTGCCACTGGACAGGGCCAGAACCCAGGTCTGGCAAGAGGTGGCCACTGACCTGGAGGCAGTCACTGGCTGCAGGAGAATGGCCGAACAGTGCAGGCACTGGTATGGGGACCTGAGATGGAGGGAGCCATAGCTACTTGCACATCTGCGGTCGCGTGCCAGGAGGGGCGTGGTGCCTCATCCAGGTGGGTGATATGTCTACACACTTGTATGGTTCATATTGGTAACACTGTCTTATGTGTCCAGCACATAGGGGAGGGATGGTCTAGGGTTGGCTGTGGCGGTGTTTACAGGGTATGGGATGGGTGGGTCTGGCTGGGTGGGTGGGCACACACATTGGGGCAGGGGGAATATGCTTTGGGTTTGTACTGATGTGTTTCTCTCCTTTTGTCTCCCTCAGGCATGGCTGAGCGGAGGAGGAATATGGAGCAGCAGCAGAGGGTGGGGGACGCTGCATGGGGGCATGTCGGGGACCAACCCCAATGCCAGCAACATCCTGATGAGGGTGAGTGCCATGACACCATGATTGCTATTGCATGCTGTGTGACAGGGTGGGAAGCAGGGCATGACCACCATCCATGGACACCACTGCCATGCACACGACATGTGACAGTCAGCACTGTCCAGTGATACTGCATGTCTGGGAGTGCATCAATGGTGGTCCATGCGTGCACTGGGCACATGGCTGTGGCACTGCCTGCTCACCACATAGCCATGTTACTGTACGGCTTTGGTTGTGCTGTGCTGGACATGGGCAGTGGGTGTGTGCAGTGGTACACATGGCTGTTGCCGCCTGGTTGGGCATGTCTTGTGGACATGGTCACTGTGGGTGGGCGCACACCATCATAGGAGCGTGGCACATGGCTGTATGCCATGCATAATGGGAGGGCTGCAGGGGGATGGACAGTCACACCCATTGACTCTGATCCCTTGTCCTAGGTGTGTGGATACTCCTGCGAATTCAGCAGTCCATCCAGGATCTTGTGTGGGTGGTGCAAGAGTCCCTTGCCATCCTGAGGGATCTTCAGCAGCATGGGGTGAGGAGGAGGAGGCGACCCAGGCAACAGCCCCAGGCAGCAGAGGACCAGGCGGGCCGCCAGTGACTACAGTCAACCTCCCCCCTTTGACCAACCCTCACACCCCGCCTTCCCTCTCCCATATGTTCACCCCTTCCCCTTACCCACCCCCACCTTGTTCCTGTCCCTCCACCCCATGTTTGTACATAATTGTAAATAGTTGTTGTTGTTATATTTTTTGAATACAGTTATTTTGATATGAATACTGTGGTGGTCTCTGATTTGCAGCTGGCTATAGGTGCTCAGTTGCAGTGGTGTGCATGGCATCTGGGGTGGTTCAGTCATGAGTATGTGTGTGCGTGGGGAAGTGTCTCTGGTGTGGGAGTGGCTATCAGTCGGTATTTGTGGTGTGTGTTGTTCTCTGTGCATTGCATTACTGTGTGCAGTGGTCCATGGTGCCTGCTCTGTGTCCATTGTGCCCCTGTCAACCCATCCTTGGCCTGTGTAGCTGACACCCTTGCATGTCTGTGGCCTGCGAGGTCTACTGCCTTGTCAGTGGTGGCTGGCCCTGCAGGTCATCCACTGTGACCGTCACAATGCTGGGTTGCCTCCTGTCAATGGTGTGGTGCATGTTTGCCTCGGGTGACACTATGGCCTCTGCGGTTGCTGTCCCACCTCCATGCTGTGGCTTGTGTGTATTGCAGGGGCTGTGCACCACTGTCTGTGACTTGTGATCCAGGCATATGCCGGTGGTGTACAGGGCCACAGTTCATGCACAGGGTGGGTGTCACCCCTGTGCCATGAAGGACTGCAGGCTGTGTGTGCACAGTTTTCATGGGCCTACACTGGGGGCTTGGTTGCCACACTACTGCGTCCCTGTGTTAGTGTCCCCGTGGGTATGGGTGTGTGTTTGCCCCTGCACTGTGTTGCATCCAGTGTGCTGCATACTTTCACACACCACTGTGGGTGTCTGTGCTGCCTGCTGTGGCTCATGGTGGGTCTGGCTTGTATGGTTCTGTGGTACACAAGGTTGCAGTGTGGCAGTGGGGGGGTGGTGGTATGCATGGGGATTCCCGCAGTGGTGGTCACTGCTCATGGGGGGTGTCTTGGGGTCACTGTGCAGGGTGTGCAGTGCCCAGGGGGGGCTGCTGTGCCATGGGGTGGTCCGCCCTCCTTGTGTGGTGGTGTCAGCTTGCCGGTGGGTGTGCTGGGGAACCATGGCCTAGCTGTGCTTTGTTTGCTTGTCCCCATGGGCCGGTGGATATTCCAGCCCTCCACCAGTTGTGCTGTGCTTGGGGTGTGGGGGTGCATTGTCAGTTCTGCAGTGTGTTCTTGTGCCCATCTGTGGCATGGGTGGTGGGCCCCTACCTACCTCCCTGGTTGTGCAGTTCCATTGCTCTGCTGCAAGGGGCTCCCTGCTTGCACTATGGCACCTCTGGGCTGCTCAGCTGGGCAGCCCTTGTTGTGCCATAGCGCATCGTCTCTGCTCAGCTTCCCCTTACTGGTTGCGCTATAGAGCAGGTTGTGCGATATTCAGACGTTGGCTGGTTGCGCAATTTGTCTTGCTCCATGTTTGAATATCGTGTCTATTGTGCATGTGCGCAATTGACTTGTGCTTGCTCCTGCTGTTGCGCTCTTTTTGGGCGCAGTTTGAATATCCGGCCCAGTGTGTATAAAGAATGTATGCATTGTAATGGGGATCGAAGCTTAAAACAAGCATTGGAAGTAGTTAATTGATAATATTTCAGCAACCGCGCGACGTAGAAAAAAATTTAAATTTCACAAAAATCATGATTTTCCTGAGTAGGTTTTTGCTATTACATAGCCCATAGGGCTATGCAACTCATAACAAAAATTCTGTATCTCACACCATTTTTAAGATATGAGCCCCGAAAGGCTCGGCGGATACCACCATGTTAGTCTATGGGAAAAAATGTCAACTTCAGAGTACCGTAACTTGGGAGTCATGCAACATTTTTTTCACCAAGCCACAAAAAGGCACATCTGTGAGATGTTGGCTGCCTTCCCTCCAAATTTTAGCTCAAAAGACCAAACCGTTCTTTTGCAGTAGGGTGGCAAAGAATTCATGTCATTTTGGCCAAGTCTGAAAAAGTAGTGTCGCAATTTGTGAAAGCTTTCGCAAAATTTTGCAAAAGTGTCGCAAGTGCGACACTGCTTTGTGACACTTTTTTTTCCAGAAACTTGAAAAACATATTTCTAGGGTGTTTAACCCCAAAATAAAGACATGACTAACATCCTGAGGCTCCAACTAGGTGAACACAAAAAGAATTGTGTTCCTAGAGGGTCCCAATTTTAAATGCAAAGCATTTTTCTAATCACCAACTGAAAACAAAATGGCAGATTTGCGACACTACTAGGGCCATTTGTGACACTAAAAAATGCATTTGCGAAAGTATTGAACTTTTTGTTAACTTTTCCCATTGACTTATAATGGGAATTTGTTTTTTGAATAACTTTTGAACCATTTAATATTTTTTCACAAAATCTTCAAAAGGCACATTGGGGTCCCCGGCTGCAAATTCCCTGAAGTTTTCGGACTGGTCACCGAAACCATGTGACCTGTAGGTGAGAGCAAAGAAATCGCAAAAAAGCATAATTGTGCAATTCATTATCGCTTAATAACTCTGCAGCCGTATATCCGACTGGTACAAATCTTAGCAGAACCCAAGATCTACCAAGCCCAATCATTGCATACCAAGTTTCAGGCAAATATGTTGAATGGTGACAAAGTTATTAAGGTGCAAATTTGACCCTTTATCCTTAAAAGTGCTACTCAACCCTAACTATGGTAGCACTACCGTGCTACCATAATGTGTGTGTGTGTGTGTGTGTGTATATATATATATATATATAGTGTTGTCACACTCTGAGCTATGCACACCTTGGTGTGTGTTGTTATGCACGAGGCCACTGGCCGAGTGCGTCAACCACCCAAGGTGTGCATATATCAGCACGCAACTGCACACCTCAGAGTGGTTTATCTATCGTATAAAATGTCAAAATTGTTTTGGAGGGGGGTAAAAGTGCAGGTGTGTGGTCGCACTCTGATATACGCATGATCATGTGATATATATATATATATATATTTATGCAATAGGTGTGGACATAAATCCTATGAGATAAATCTGAGCTATTATGGGATAAATTCAAAATTTTACATTTATCCACATAGTAGATGCATCATCACAGATTTATTCACATAGTAGATATGTTACAATCACTCCGGAACTCATTTAGAATGTTCAGCCTCAGTACCAGTACTAACTACATTCAAATGGAAATAACTTTAAAATGAAAAAAGATAGCATAGTGCTCTAAGCATGAAAGTTGTGCAGCACAAAATTATCTACAAAATGAATGGTATTTCATTTATAGATACCTTATAGATTTTTTGATAATTAGCAAAAACACAGCAGAAAATTCATGTTTTTTTTATTTTGTCCGCAAACAAATGTAAATAACTTTAAAATGAAAAATGATAGCACGGTACTGTGAGCACAAAGTTTATTTGGCACAGAAATATCTACAAAATGAGTGGTGTTTCATTTATAGATACTTTTTTAGTTTTTTTAGAACTAGTGAAAAACAGCAAAAAATTCAATTTTTGTGCACTGTTTCATTAAACAAATGCAAATAACATAAACCAAAAAAGATAATATGGTACTTTGAGCATAAAAGTTGTTCAGCATAAAAATATCTACAAAATGAGATGTGTTTTGTTTCTAGATTCCTTTTAAATTTTCTATAATCAGCAAAAAATGGCAGAAAATTAAATTTTTATTCACTTTTTTGACTAACAAATGCCCCCTACAAAAGCAAAAACAAAAGAATTGCATAAATGGAATATGCAATGGAAAACTCATGTAATAAATGATTTATCTGCACTCGAGCAGTTTGACCTTGGACACCACACTCGTGGCTTACGCCACTCATGAGGTTACCCAAGGTCAAACTGCTCTTGTGCAGATAAATCATTTATTACACTTCCATTGCATATCCCATATATATTATGGTAGCACAGTAGAGCTACCATAGTTAAGGTTGAGGAGCCATTTACATGTTAAACCCAAAATTTTTCACCTTAATAACTTTGCAACCATTTGACGGATTTGCCTGAAATTTGGAATACGTAATCAAGACCCACACACCTTGGGATCTGCTAAGTTTCATACCAGTCGCTTATAAGGCTGCAAAGTTATTACGTGTGATCTGCACATGCGTTTACACTTTTTAACCCTAGTAACACGACTCTGGCATTCGTTTTTACATACGATACCCAGAAATATGTTTTTTAAATTTTTCCACCATTTTAGCCATGGAACTTTCACAAAAGTACTGTGGGTACTTTCACGAAAGTTCCACATCTACAATGTTAGGATATTCACTAACGTTCTGTAGTACTTTCGTAAAAGCTCCCCTAGGTAAATGAATGTTACTTTTGTGAAAGTCCGCAGAACTTGTCTGAAAGTTCTGTGGGTAAATAGCCCCAAACCCCCAGTTTCTTTGACACTTCATAGCATAAAAGTGGATAGGGCTTGTGGGCTAACATTTGCAGAGTGGCAAGCCTTTGCCCCACAGATGTACCTTTTGCTGGTTTGGTGAAAAAATGTACACCAGTTCCATAGTCATATGCACTCTGAAGTTTTGGAATTTCCCATAGGATAACACTGTTGCACCCATTCCACCTTTTGGTGCCTATGTCTCAAAACCAGTTTGAGATATAGATTTTTCAGTAAGTGCAAAAATCATCCATGGAGGTGGCCAGGTCATGAATACAACTGCAGTGGAATATTTTCCAAAGTTCCAATGGATACTGTGATATTGCAAGTTTTGCAGCACAATGGTTAACTGGAATGGCTCTAGGTCTATGCTATGTCTCTATACTTATGGGTACATGGGAGCTCAGGGCCATAGGGCCCTGTGTTCTCATATATGTATTGCATTATGCAATAATGGGATTGCAGGGTCCTACATTATGCAGTACTGGGAGCCTCATAATGGGGATTTGAAAACATTAAAATATCTGTACACTTATGTATAAATGGGGCCCTGCACTCCCACTTGAAAATCAGAGACAATTACAAAATGTATGCATGATGGGCCCTGTGCTCCCACAACCACACATGAGTAACATTACAATTTCTCAAAAAGAAGGGAAATTCATTGCAAAAAAACTCAGTTAATGCATCAGTTAGGATTGTCATTAAAGTGACAAAAATTTGGAAATTAGATGTTAGGATTATCAACCCCACCCTTGTCACCCTCCACACACCAACAGGCATTGAGGTGCGCCTTGTGGTCATTGGGCCTAACTCTCATCCCATTATTCTATACTGTACCATCTCAGCTTTCTTACAAATGGAATGGGGTGAGAGTTAAGGCTGATGACCCCAAGGCACACCCGATGCCTTTTTGTGTGTGGAGGGTGGGTGGGGATAGGGGAGTAGGTTTGGTAACCCTAACATCAAATTTCCAAACTTTTGTCACTAATGATAATCCTAACTAATTCATTAATGGAGTTTTTTTTGCAATGAATATATATATATATATATATATATATATACACAAACATACACACATATCTATCTATCTATCTATCTATCTATCTTTCTATCTATACATAGTGCATTCTTTGCAAAAAAAAAGAACTCCATTAACACACCAGTTATGTTTCATGTTAATGCCATAAATGTAGGGAAACATGGTATTAGAGTTTCTAGCCCTAATTATCACCCCCACAATCAGGAACAGGAAGAAGGATTAGGGTTTTGCATCTCCAGAGTCTTAGAAAATCAGTGGTGAGATCTTTCTCGGGTTTGTCAACGCTAATACTCACCTCTCCCACAGCCAGTATCCTCCTGTTTGAAGCACAAGGCACACCTACAAGTTAATGCTTCATAGTGATGCAGCCTTCAAAGGTAGCAAAGTATGTCTCACTACAGACTGCCAACAGAATCTGTGCATGAAGTAAAGAGTTCATGTCTTACTTTGTTTGCTCATGGGAGGGAGTAGGCATTAGGGTTGTGTTGACAACCCCATAGAAGACTGCACCACTGATTTTCCAAGACTCCAGAGACTCGAAATCTTATTGTTTTTTCCTTTTGCTGGTGGGAGTGGTGTGGGGAATTATTATTGGAAACTCGAACAAATGTTTCTCTACTTCTGTGGCATTAATTTGAAACCTAGCTACTGCATTAGAAACATAGAAACATAACTTTGAAGGCAGATAAGGACCGCTTGGCCCACCCAGTTTGCCCATGTCCCTACCTGTTTGATAAGCTGAAGATCCTAGTTAACCAACAACCCACTTCCTCCTACCTCCCACTAGAATCGCCACATGTCTGTCCCATGAATTATTGAATTCCCCCACTGTTTTTGATCCCATGACCTCCTCAGAAAGGCCATTCCATGCATCCACCACCCTCTCCATGAAAAAAAAAACTTCCTTATGTTGCCCCTGAGCCATCCCCCCCTTTATCCTCAGATTGGGCCCCCTTGTTCTTGCACTGCTCTTTTTCTGAAAGATGCTACCTTCTTGAACTTTGTTGATCCCCCTGAGGTACTTTAAAGTTTCTGTTATTTCCCCCTCCCTCCTTTCCTCAAGGGTATACACATTAAGCTCCTTTAGTCTCTCTTCATATGGCTTCTGATGTAAACCCTGCACCATTTTAGTTGCCATCCTCTGGACTACCTCCATCCTGTCTATGTCCTTGCAGAGAAGGGGTCTCCAGAAGTGCATGCAGTACTCCTGATGGGTTTCACCAATTGTCTGTACAGAGGAATAGCAACTTCCTGTTTTCTACTGGTGATGCCTCTCCCTGTACATTCCAGTATCCCCCCAGCCATCCTTACTACCATCTCACATTGCTTGCCTACCTTTAGATCATCTGATATGACTACCCCAGGTCCATTTCCATTTTTGTTTTTGTTAGTACTCCCCCTCATTGTGTATTCTTCTCCTGGGTTTTTGTTTCTCAGGTGCATTACTTTGCAGTTCTTTGAATTGAATCTAAGCTGCCATATTTTTGACCATTCCTCCAACCTTACCAAGTCCCTTCCCATCCTTTCCACCACCATTGTGTATCTATCCTGTTGCAGATTCTTTTGTCATCTGCAAAGAGCCATACTTTTCCTTCAAGTCCCTCCACAATGTCACTTACAAAGACATTAAAAAGGATTGTTCCCAGTACTGAAACCTGTGGTACCCCAGGTTGCTCATGTATTCAGTGACCATGACCGAGCATTTTCAAAAAGGATAACTCAATCACAGTGCTTTTACATGGGGCTACCAGGCAGGGAGGGGGACAGGATAGGGGGTTTGGTGATTATAGCAACAGGATCTCGCTATATGTACATGCGGGGGGGAGGGACCACACTGTGCGATGGGAGGAAGGGAAGGGAGGGTTTGTGGGGTGTAGTTTAGTAGTGGGCTACTGAGCTGGCTGTGTGGCATGGTGGGTTGGTTACTGGCTAGGTTGGGAGGGTGCCAGTTTTGGTTCTGGATGTGGGTTCTTTTTTTGCAGCAGTCTGGGAAATATTATTTTTCTTTCTTTTTGCACCCCCCCAACGTGCACCCCCCCCTGGAGTTGAGAATCATTTAGTTGGAGGGTGTGGGAGGCAAAGCTCCCCACTGTGGGGGTGCGGGATGCACAGCACCCTCCAAAGAAAAAGAAAAATCCAAGTATCCGGCACCCTTTTGCTGTGCTCCATGAGTCTACCTCGCCAAAATTCATTTTCAGTGATGTAGACTTGCCGAATGGCAATCACTTGTTATGTGGTCACTGTTATCACATGGAACTGGTATCCTGCTAGTAGCCCCCCTTTCTTCAGAGTGGACTCCATTTACTATTACCCTCTGTGTCCTGTTGTCCAGTTTATTTTTTACCCATGCTACTACCCTGGGACCCACTCCTAGGTTGGCAAACTTGTTTATTAATCTTAAGTAAAACAGTTTTTTGTAAATAATGTCCTTTCTTTTTGAGATAGTAGAATCATATCCTCATTTCCATAAGTTCCTTCAGGACCTGCATGAACAAATGCTGATGTGCAAGGATCATTGGGCCTTGAGCAAAGAGAAGACTCTTTCTGCTTACAGAAGCACAGATCTGTGGGCCCTGCACTTCTGTGCTAAAATGGAGGTCAAGAATTCATGAGGCTGCCTGGTGAACTGCAGAAGTGCAGGCTCCTCTGGGTCCTGTGATTCCATGTACAGTAGCTGCAGTCACTGGTGCAGAGGACAAAGAATCCATTTCCCAGTGAAATCCAATGGCCCTCTGGAGCCCACAGTTGCAGAAATGCAGGTCTCTATGCAGAGAGAAGAGTTCTCTTTACTATATAGTACTTGGGCCTGGGCAGACATTCCTGCACCTACCCTTCTCTGGCTGGGGTGTGTTGTCACAAGACAGCATCCTGCCCCCCTGCGTACATCTATACAGGTGGATCACTGAGCTCACCCTCAACCTCGGCTCTCCTGCACAGGATCAGAAAGCACTACCTGCTGGGGGAAAGGCTGGTTCTACACACAATGTTTCTTAATAACTTTTTTATTTTGACCCCAAACTTTATAGATGGTCATTTTCTGATGCCCTCTTATAAACATGACATGAGACATTTATAGTATATTGGCCAAAACATCATTTTGCACCACAAGTGCAAAAACACATCCCATCCAGGATTTAAAAAAAAGACATCTGTCATATTTATGCAGTGATGTGAATAAAATGGCTATGTTGAAAGTCTGGAATGGAAACGCTGAAAATAGGTGAAGTTGTAAGTGAAAGTTGAAATAATTCAATATTCATTCATAACCTGGTCATTTTCCCATATTTTTACACCACATTTTCAACTTTCTTTTCTTATAACCCCACCTCATGATCCCAATAGGTGAAAATTGTCAAATCCCTGCAAAAATGTCATCTTGTGCCACAGTTATGAAAAGGGCTTGCAGTATAGCCTAGTGATTAGAGGAATGAGGTGTGAATGAGCTTGATACATCCAGCAGACCAGACCTGAGTTTGATTCTCACAACCTCCACTTGCATACTGTGTGACTCTGAGTAAGTCACTTAACCACCCAGTGCTCCCAGATCACCTCTAAAAACATGCAGTTGTGCCTAGTGGGCCTTATCCAGTTACCAAAGACAAAAAAAAAAGATATATTGGTCAGGATTTGAAAAACAACAGCTGTCACTTTCATGAGGTGGTGTGAAAGAATAGCTGTGTTGAAAATTTGGGGTCGGAATATTGAAAATTACCAAATGTTATGAACGAGTGTAAAAAAAATTCCAGTGTACACTCATAACTGTGTTGTTATTAAATATTTTGACTCCAGATTTTCGACATAGCCATCTTATGACCCCACCTCATGAACCTGATAGGTGAAAATTTTCAAATTCACCTTTTAGGATGGATTTGAATCATTTCTCCACCCACAGTTAAGAGGGGAGGACCCAGAAAGGCCAAGTTGAAAATGCAGTGTACATATATTAAACAAAGACAAAGTTGTAGATAAACATTTAAACCCCACTGAAATAGGTTAAACCAAACTTACCTTATTTTCTCATATTTCAGTCACTGGTTCCAGCAGCAAGATAGGACTTCAATCAGAGAGTGGGTCTACATCATGGGACATGTTTAGGTGAGTGACAGTGTGTGTGGTGGGGGTGCTGAATTGGGGTTTAGTGTGGGTTGGGTGTATTTATAAAGGGGTCAGAGTAGTAAAGAACCATTTTTTTGCAGGGTTATTGTTAACAAAATATAGGCACTGAGGGACTGTTTTCATTTTTGCAGCATTAATATGGGATTTTACTCCTGGGATTGGGCACTCCAGTGTTGGCTTAACTGCACAGTGGCACCATGGGGTGGGAACCTGTGTCACCACCTATTCATGGGGGGGGTGGACAACCTGGAGCAGAAGGGGTTGGCAAGCTGTAATGGTGGTGGACCCACAGGACTTCTCATATAATAGTAACATATCAGGGATGGACAATGGAAGGCTGGAATACTAAATAGAAAGACAGATAGATAGATAGATAGATAGATAGATAGATAGATAGATAGATTGACAGACAGACAGACAGATAAGAGAAAAGACAGTGCTCACAATTGTAATTGCTGATTCGCTGCTGCATCTGAAGCCAGCAGCATGACTACAGCTGTCACTTCAGAGGGCAAGAAAGTCCCAATGTTCTCATATAGAGAATGTGGGTTAACTGCTTCTCTCACTAAGTTGGGCACCCTAGATTTTGGCATATCCAGAAAAGGTATTCTTGGACTGCGTTACAACAAATACCAGAATCTATCTAAATGGTTCCCTTTTAGCTAGGTGCAGGTGTTTAAAAAAAAAACACCATTTGTATGTATTATAAAGGAGTAGCACAACCAGAATTTGCAAAATCATATGCTGTGCAGTGTTTTGATTTGTGTGTAAATTCCTAGTGTGTCCTTCCCTCTGTCTGTTATTAGGAGTTTTTCATATATCAGCCTGCTAGCTTTATGATAGTTTTACAACCCCTAGGAATCTCCATCTCAGCTAAGTTTATTGCATTCCTTGTTCCTACAATGCATCCTGTCTCATGTGACTGTGATGTAGAAGGGCCATAGATTCACAGCAAGCACTGCTTTACAATCAGTTCACAACAGTAGAGATGGCTATATTTTAAAAACTACACAGAGTTCAGCATGGTGACTATCCTCATTGTAAAGGTATTTTTGTTGTGAACAATTGTGATGCTGGTTGTGTATGTGTGATTTGTATGGTTTTCAAGATATTTACATTTGTTTGGCATGTCTACTAGAGTGTTCACTCAGAGAGGAAAAAAGTGTCTGCTGTTTGCAAGTGCATCTGCACACATGCCAAACAAATCTTAATGTATTGAATGTAGTGAATCTATGGTCCCGGCTACATCATTGTGACATGAGACAGGATGCATTGTAGAAACAAGGAATACAATAAAGTTAGCGGAAGTGGAGATCCCAAGGGGTCATAAATCTACCATAAAACTAGTAGGCTAACTTAGGAAAAACTCTCAATAGCAGATGGAGGGAAGGAAACAGAAGGACTTCACACACAAATCAAAACACTCCGCACAACATATGTTTTTAGCAGATTCTGGGTGCACTACTCATTGAAATGTTTTTTAGTTTGAAGGAGAAAAACAAGATGGTGGCCCTCACAACATGAAAAAACAATTCTGTGTTGTGAGAAGCAAGTGGTGAGAAATCAAAAACATTCTCTCGACACATACATTTTTCATGCTATATCAGAAGCTTATACCAAAAACTTAATTTAAATCCTTATAACTCTGGAGCTGTTTAATATTTTTTCATGAATCCTTCAAAAGGCATGACCTTGGCACAGGTTGCTTCTACCTTGCAAGTTTCAGAAAACAATTGCACAAAACTGCATTCAGGGGTTCAAGTAAATGCCACAAAAGGAGGGAAATGTGGAGTTAGGTATCCAACACAAACTCCCAACCCCCAAGTAGAAAAAGGACAAGATGACAAAGCAAACAATGGCAGCTATTATTAAGAAAGGCAAATAACATACCCTGCTTCCAGATGAAAAAATGCAGTAGCACTGATGTACTACCTTCATGGATTTGCACAGTTACAGCCAAAGACATTGGCAGATATTTATAGAAATGTATGTGATATCTCTACAGAAATTTCTCACCTATCTGCAGTACCACTGTGAGCCACCAGAGTGACTCTTACAAATAGTGGGAAATACATGGAAATATCTGACCATATCAATAACTGCAACTGTATCAGCGGCTGCGTCAGTATAGACCCATGGGGACATATGCATATGCAGCCAATCCTGTGTGTGTATGTAATACAGTATTTATTAGTATGTGTGGCTGCAGAAGCACAGAAACCCAGTAATTTAGTTAACTGGATCTAGAAGTATTGGGTAAGACATAACAGAACAGCTGAGACTTGAGTGAAAAAGTATCTGCAGGAAATTTTCAGTGAGTTCTCTCTTAAGTTTGTTTAGCAACTGCTTAATCTATATTCAGAGATAAACATAGTGAATAGAAGATGTAGATTAGCTTAGTAAACATATAATATAATATATGCTAGGAATAATAAGTGCTTTCTCCAAACAAATTTTGGGATTAAGGACTAAATTATTTGTTTAACTCAGTTATGTATTATGTCAAGAATGTCATCCAAAGTACTTTATTGCAGGACAACATTGATGCCATTACCCATAATACACAAAATTAGTCAGTTTTAGTTGGCTTTTCTGTACTTGAGAAATATTTTCACATAATTGTTTTCTCTGCTAGGTGTAAAGACTATATTGCTGTCCTAGTTAATATAAGGAATAAAGTATGGGTGCCAATACACAATGAGCCTGTGTTTCCATCGAGTTTGAGATACAAGTGTATGGACCTCAAGGGTGAAGCTTGAGAGGTCCATGCTGGTATCTCAACCCCAAGATGGAAACGCAAGAAGAGTTGTGTATGGGCACCCATACTTTATTTTTTATAGTATATGATTCCCCCTTCAGAAATGGGGAAAAATGACTGGCAAGTTATCGTTATTTGGTGCAGTTTTAATTGTGGTAAAGTTTTTTAACAGTGTTGCTCAGAATTTGAAGGGGGCTGCAGCTGCTAAGGAGTTGTGAAGAACAGAAGTCACTGGGTTCTGTTCCTGACAGTTGCTTTTTGGTAGGAGCTGCTTTGTTCAGATGCCTTTAAGAGCTGAGGTGTTTTTTGTTTGTACTGCGGTTTATTTCCTGTGCGACGGAAGCCTTTCCCCCAACTATTTAGGGTGCTGTTTAGCCACAGGGCAAAACTGTGGCTGTTTGTAGAAGGACAGTGTTCCAGTTCCTTCATCAGTGGGTTTTAGCAAATTTATTTTACTGCAGTGAGCTGAAAAGTGTGGTTGTTTCTTTATTTTACTGTTGCCATGAGTCTTCACACTGACAGGGAGCTATGAAGCCATGAAAAATATGTGTGTGAGGGTAGGAAATCGTGAGGGGTGGAAAGTGTGACATGGGTACACTGCTGAAAAAAATGGTTGTTTCTTTATTTTACTGCAGACAGACACCTATGGAGTCATGAAGAATGTGTGCGAGACAGCAGGAAAGTGTGAAGGGAGAATAACGTGACTTGGCTACACAGGCGGGTGATAGGATGAGGCAGCCTGCAGGCAGATGTTGTTATGCATCGTGCACAACATTTATAACATGCAGAGCAATGTTTAGAATGTGCAGAACAACCTTTAGAATGTGCTCAACATTAGAGCAGCCACTAATTTCCATGTATAATAAGCTGTAACCATATACTATAAAACAATTTAAAGTGATTATTCAGTATTCTGCAAAATACTAATAGGTGGCATCAGCCACTCAAATCTCATAACATTTCAAAAATGTGAATTTTAGGACATTTACTGTACCTTTTTATTATTAATGGCAATTGCATGATAAGTTGTTTACATCCTGATGTAATACATTCTGGCTGATTTTCCTGCTAGGAAGTAATAATTCTCTTCAATGACATCACTACTGGTTATTATAAAAATTATTCTGATATCAAATGTAGAGGACTATGACATCACTGCAGGGAAAATAGCAGGAACAAATGAAGACTTATTTATTTAGTTAGTTTTTGTTGATCAGGAAAGGAGGACTAGACAATTCTGCTTATATTTAGCCTCATCCAGGGGAAGGGGGAAGATACTGAAGCAAACTGACATACAGAACCAGATTAAGCTGTTGGTGGCATTTTAATGAAAGGGGTTAAATTTGGCCAGGACACCAGAAAATTCCCCTACTCTTTTTGAGAAGTGCAGTGGGATCTTTAACATCCACCTAAACAACCACCAGAACCTGGTTTAACATCTCAAATGAAAGACAACACCTCAGAAGTGCAGCACCCCTCCTCATAGTACACTACAGTGTCAGTATTAGGATTTATCACAAGTGCCTTGTGTGGGGCTACTGTAGAACCCACAACCTTTTGATCTTCTGGCCTCAGCAGTGAGCATGCAATCTGCTGAGCCACTGACATGGTAAGTCTAATGGGCAACATCCTGTTTTATGCAGATGTCTTCAGTATGTAAAATAGACTCCAGAAATTCAACCTGAGGGGTTGGTGGGGAAGGGTTGTAGCTAGTCTATGATGCTTTCAGCTGTGAATATTATACTAGAAATCAGAAAATAGATGTAAAAAGTGAGCAACACATTCGGTAATTGAATAACAAGAAGAAGAATAACAATAATGTTTTGCTAATAATATATTTATTTATTTATTTATTTATTTATTTATTTAAAGGTTTTACCAGGAAGACATACTGAGCAGACTACTGCTCAATTACAGATGTGCCCTGGGGAAGGGGGGAGAGGGAATAATATGCAAAGGTTACATATTTACATGTTTACAAGAGCACAACTACATACACATTACAGTGTTGCATACAAGAGTACATAAAATGATGGTAAGATGTACAGTTCATGTGACAGTAAAGTACATATTTACATGTTTACAAGAGCACAACTACATACATATGTTACAGTATTACATACAGTAGTACATAAAATGGTGGTAGGATGTACCATTCATATGACAGTAGAGTAAAGGTACATGGTAACATGCAGTGTAGGGTGGAAAATAACAGGGCAAGTTTAGACTGAACAGTGAATCTTAAGAGTATCCCCCCCATGCCAGGTGTGCATGGATCCCTAGTCAGGGGTTCACAAAAGTGCAAGAGCAGATAGGGGAGAAGTGTTTATTTAGGAGGGACTGGAGGTGCTGGCAAGGGGGGACATTCCATCACAGAGGGGAGTGAGTTCCAGAGTTTGGCCTGCCAAGGTTGACATGAGAGGAGTAGACAGTGTCCACGAGTGGTTCTTCCTTAGTGCATAGCCCTGGATGGGGGGCGCGAGAGGACAGAGGCGAGGTATGGGGGAAGGGACTGTGTCCAGAATTTGGCTGTGAGGTTGGCACAATGGGATTGACACTGGTCCTGCAATGAGGGGAGGTCTAGGCTGTGGTATAGGACACAGTGGTGAGTGTTTGGAGGAAAGTCATGGGCAAAGTGGCAGAAGGAGTGGAAGAGTGGGTCCAGGATGGCTAAGGTGGACTTAGGGTCATCACTGTAGACTACGCCCCTGTAGTCAAAGATGGGGAGAATCATCTTCTGCACTATTTCATGGTGAGACGGTAATGGGATGCATCTATGGTTATGGTACAGTGCGCCTAGTTTGGGGTGCAACATTTTATGGATGGCATTGATATGTGCAGAGAAGTCTAGGTGCTCATCAGTGCAGACCCCTAGATATCTGCAGGAGATGCAATTCTCCAGGAAAGTCCCATCCAGGGTGTGGAAAGAGGGAGTGAAGGGTAGCCTTAAGAGTCTCTGCCTTGTGCTAAAGGTCATCAAGATGATTTTCTTGGCATTGAGAAAGAGCTGATGTGTGCAAAACCTGCACTGAACTATGTTGAAATCCTGCTGGAGCCTGGTCACTACATCTGATGATGTGGGGCTTGATCTGTACAGAACTGTATCATCTGCATACATGTGAATGGATGTGTGAGGGCAGACAGAGGGCAGATCATTGAGGAAGATAGAGAACAAAAGTGGGCCAAGGACTGAGCCTTGCGGAACACCAGAGGTGACCGGGAGGAAGGGAGGCAGAGGTAGTGTTGCCAGTTCTGAAAGATTGGGATCTGCCAATCAGGTAGGACTGGAACCAGCTGGTAGCCATGCTTGAGAGCCCTACCATCGAGAGCTTGGATAGTAGAAGGGAGTAGGAGGCAGTATCAAAGGCTTTGGTCAGATTGATGAAAATGACTAAGGTAATATGTCCTCTATCCATGCCAGTGAGGATGGAGTTCATGAGTCTTAGGAGATAGGTGGTTGTGGAGTGGGACTTCCTAAAGCCAGACTGGAAAGGTGTGAGAAAAGAGGAGGAATCAAGATAAAAGGAGAGTTGTATGAGAGCTAGGTGTTCCTGGATTTTAGCCAGGATGGGAAGCAGGTAAATTGGATGGTAATTGCCGGGGGCAGAGGGGTCTCCACCTTTGGGGAGGGTGATGACTGTGACTCATTTGGGATGGTGGCTAGGGAGAACGAGAGGTTATAGAGAGAGGCCAGGGAGGCAGCAATGGTGGGGGCTGATAAGTATAGCAATTTTGAATCCAGGCCTGTGGGGCATTTGCTCTTGTCAGGATTGAGGACAAGTAGGGCTTTGTAGACTTCAGATGGTGAGGTCTGACAGAAGGTGAAGACAGAGCCAGCTAAGGGCATTATGGTGGTGTGGCTTGGTGTAGAGGGGGGTTGGGGACCTGGAGTGAGGGAGGCCAGAAGGGATGTGGTGCAGTCCACAAAGAAGAAGTTAAAGTGTGGGGCCAAGTTGAGGGGGTCAGTGATCATGGAGCTGCCTATGTTGAGGGCTGGGATGGGAGGCTGAGAGAGAGGGAGGGAGGGGTGAGGAGAGATTTAACCACCCTCCAGAATTTAGATGGATGGCTTAAGTTGGTGTGGAGGGTGTCGCTGATGTATTTAACCTTTGCCCTGGGAATCTGTCTGGTGCAGGCATTATGTAGAGCATGATACTTCTGCTTGTCTGCCTGACAGCATTAGATTTTGAACACCTTCCAAGCCATATCCCTGTCTTTGAAGAGAGTCATAATGTCTGCTGTGATCTGTGTCAGGTGGGTGCCCAACCCCTGGGTACATTTGAGGGGGGCATGTGCGTCCCAGATGGTGGAGAACCTTGCCTTTAAGAACTCCCAGGCTAAGTCAACAGAAGTGCCCTGGGGATGTAGGACCAGTCAGTGTTGACCAGGTCATATAGGAAAAATGAGAGGTTTAAGGATTTGAATGACCTAGTAAATATGGTAAGGGGGGATGCCATATGTTGATGGATTTTCCTAACTGAGTAGATGATGTAGTGGTCATTTAGAGAGTCCGGTAGCAGTCTGGAGGTGACTATATGATGGGGATGTCAGGTAAGGTACCAGTCCAGGAGAGAGAGTGTTGAGTAGAGATGTGGTTTAGGTAAGTGAGCTTGGTGATTAGTTGAGAGGTTTTGTTCTGCTACTAGGTTCCATAGCTTGGAGCTACTACTTGACAACCAGTTTAGGTTAAAGTCACTAAGGATATATAACTCACCTCTAGAGGCCAGTGTAGTGTAGATGCTTACATGTTCAGAGATGCCAGGCGAGGTGTGTCTGGGGAGCAGTAGGAACCTGCTATAAATATGGGGTGGGTATGAGCGAGGGAGAGTTTAATTAGTAAGGTGTCAATGTTTGGCATGGGACTGGGCAGCTTGCCAATCACACAAATGACTGAGCAGCAGGGCCATGATGTTAGGACAGAGATAAAACTGAAAAACCCTGGCACTTTATTTTGTGAAAAAATATTACATGGCTGCAGAGTTACAAGGATTTTTAAGATTTTTCTGCACTGTCCTGAGCATACTCAGTAGGCTTTTTGAGTTAACCCTCTGATACAAATGATAAAACAAAAACATTTTTTGTAATGGTTTATCTTTTGTGAGAAAAAATGTCAATCATGTCACCCATTATCTTTGGTTTTTTTGTGTAGAAAATACTGAAAAAATATGTGTTTCTAAAAAATCAGACACCTGAACCTTGCTAAACAGAACCCAGTTCAGTTAGCTTGATTCTGCTGTATGTGTTTTAACCCTTAGGCTTCCAGCAGATTTAGAACATATAGGTTTTTAGGATGAGTAATCACACCAGGGGCATAGCAAAGGTTAAAACAACAAACAAGAAATACCTTTTCTGGCACCCCAAAATCCAGGGTGCCCGGCTTAGTGAGAGGAGCCATTTGCCCATATTCTCTGTATGAGAACAGCTATACTTTCTTGATCTGTGCAGCCATTGCTGAAGTCATGCTGCTGGTTTCAGTGGAAATAGTGAGCCTTGTGGGCTGCCCCCTACAGCTATCTCTGTGTATCTATCAATCTATCTGCCCCGCCTAGCTACCTGGCCGAGAAACTAACACCTGAAGCATATTCTCCTTACTTGCTGTGCTCTAGTGACTCCCACTCCTTCTCCCTCCCCAAACCATCATCATCAGCTGACAAATCTGCCTTCTCCTAATGTCTCCCCTACCTATGGAACCAGCTTCCCTAAAAGCTCAGAAACTCACCTTCACACAACTCCATTAAATCCCAACTTTGTCAATTCCCCTTATCCATTTGTGACTGCAACTAGTCTGCCTTTAGCCAAATGAACGTGGTTTAAACTTCAAAACCTCTGTACTGTATATTATTGTATATGTGCAACTGATTGTAAATAACTGTATTTCTGCAACTAAATGTAAATAACTCCTTTGTACAAAATTATGTGATTGTATTGAATATTCTCGTGTATCTATTCTAAGTATGTATACTGTTGTAACTCCCCGGATCGTCCCTGTAACTGAGCCTCTGCTCTGTGTGCTTTTTCCGATTATCAAATGTTTAAATAAATAAATAAAATAAAATAAAAATCTGTCTATCTATCTATCTATCTATCTATCTACCTATATTTATTGTATAAAACATTTTATTGATTTTATAGAACAGCTATTACAAGACAGATTCTAAGAAAAAAAAGAATACCTTAAGGTACACCAGCATATCCATGACACAAAATCCAGCAGCCAAGTCAGGGGAAACCCACTTTGATATTCAAGTTTAACTGTAAACATGAAAAAGAAACAGTACAGTAGCTGTATTTAGGGTATTCACAAAACATTCAGGTACACAGTTTAATATGTCAACTGCTACATGAACCTGACACTACGGAAGTCAAATTATTAACTATATACTATGGAATCTGACAATTAAAAGGGGTGAAAACATGTCCTGGTAAACCTTATCCTTACAATGAACGTTGTCAAGAAATGACAGTTCAATGGAAAATTACCATCCTGTAGGGGTACCAGAGGTAAGCAAACCTCAAAGAGGGTTCCACCCCTTGAGGTACTGTGGGAAGATTCCCATGACTAAAGGTACCTTAGGAAGGAGCATCCTGAGGAGAAAGGAGTGTGATTGGATGATGAGGAGGAGGGGAGGATGGTGGGGCAAAGAAAAAATGCTTCGGAAGGAGGCCGGGAAGAACTGCTTATATACTGTGGTTCAGGAAGGAAGCAAGTCTGGTTCCTCATTCCACTGAATCACAGGCATAGCCTTTAAATTCAGTGAGCCTACACAACCAGAGTAGTGCTATGCTTGTGCAACTGTGATAACGTTTTGCTGTTTTCACTCTAAATTCCACAGGGAATTACCACCCTGTAGGGGTACCAAAGGCAAGGAACTATCAAAGAGGGTTCCACCACTAGAGGTGCCATGGGAAGATTTCACTGCCTAAAAGTACCTTAGGAAGGATCCCCAAAATGAACATTAAGGCATAAACATTGACTGCAAGGTAGGGAATCAGATTGACAACAATGAGACAGCTTGATGAAATACCAATGAGATGCACAGGTTGTCAGGATTGCACTGATAAATGGAATGCACTGATGACAGCAGGAAGCTTCATAAGGAAAGAGGGAAGGCAAGTAGGGCCACCATCCATCTCCATCCAACAGCAGGAAGCTACCTAAGAAAACCAAGGAATGTATTATAAACAAGTAACTACTTATTATGACCTTTGGCACAGAGAAGAGGAAATAAAACCTTTTTAAAGGAGGGATCCTCTGGGGATCCAAAGCCTAGGTCACCCTCCCTCCAAGTTAGAAGTAGTTTATTTTGTGATGGCTCTGCTGCTGCAATTTAGAAACACAATCAAAGGGGAGAAAATATTCCAGTTTGGTGGAAAGCTCTCATGATCTCTCTAATGGGAAAGCCATGAAGGGTTGCGAGAGGCCTCTGCAACAATGGGTACTCTGAAGCAAGAGCAGACCCCCAAGGCGGGAGGAGGAGAGTGATGATCACAAATGCACTCAGCCAGCATACTGACTAAAACAAACCAGGTGAACCAATGGCAGACGTAGGTAGAATAACTTTCAAAGGTGCTGTGGTGATGCCATAGCCAAGGGATCCCTTTTGGGTTGTACGAGCCCCAGCCCTCAGCAGCTGAAGTCTTAATTTGTGCATCAAGAGGTGTGCCAAAGGACTACATGCAAATGCTCTGCCCAGATTGAGGACATTCCCACTATGGGCCAGATGAGATGGACCCCCACCTTGAGGTTCACATGCTCAAGACGTGGCCTTCGTGAGTGCAGAGCCAAGCTGTTGGCTTAAAGGGCAAGTCCTGAGCCAGAAAAAGTAATGGACATAGTTGGCATGCCTGTGATTTATGAATGAGAGCATGAAACAGCTTTGAGTGTTAGAAAGGAGGAGGCCGGGTGAAGCCAGTGGTCATAGAACAGGTAGCAGATCATTGATGAGGGGCTGGGCAAAGCCTGAGGCTGTAGATATTGATGAGGAGGCTGGCCTTGAAAGGTTGTGAATGAACTCTGCAACAGTGACAACAACCAAGGTGGGGCCTGGGTGGAGAAAGTAGGCTGTAGTGCGAGCCAGTGTTTGGTGGTTTGATAGTAGTAGCAACCAGTGGAAAACAAGCAAACTATTTCCATTATGGAAGCTGAATTGATGGTGACATAGAGGGTAGGTGTTTAGGCAGTAAAAGGCTGTGATGCTAGTGATTGAATCAATGAGATTTAGCGTAGTTTAATCAATGAGGTTTAGTAGATGATTACTATGGTTTCTGTGAGAATAGTGAATTGATATGATTGGCATGAATGTCTTAAATTCCAGTAAGACAGAGTTAGATTATTCCACTAGGGAGCATTTACAGGTAGTAAGTATTTGCAATGCAGTAATGAAATACAGTGAATATCTGAAAGCCATGTAGGCTGCAATGAACATCTTGAAAGCCATGAAGGCAGTGAGGATAATGTATTTATGCATGGATGACTGAAAAGTCACGTTGGCAAGGAGCAGCAAGGAGAAGGGTGATTCATATAATTTACATAAAGCATGCTCCTGCATGAGACATGATGCATCACTGTGACACCACAGTCCCTCGCTGTAGGCATAACAGGGAGCCACAAGCAGAGCACAACAAGACCAGGTAGCTAATGTAACAGCTGAAAGTATATAGATATATATACACTATATATATTCGGTATAGCAATACAGCAGTTGGTTGAGTGGAGCTAGCTCTGACTGAATTAAGAGCAGAAATGTCGAACACACATAGCACAACAGGGAGTGGCAGCTAGCTGAGCAGGATGAAGCCTGGACCAGGTACAAATAATTAAGGTGGAAAACACAGGAGATAGCAGGCAGGGAAACAGCAAAGTGAGCTGAAGCATGCAATAACAATATAGTTGACTGAGGGCTTGCAAAATTTGGTAATGCAATGGGGCCTTAGAGCACAGGCTCAGGACAGCTTAAGGTAAGGGAACAACAATATGTAACCTGAAACACAAATAATCAATGGTTACACAGGGAGCTAGAAAACTTGAAAAGCCTAAAAGAAACAAACAAAAGCAAACACAAGTACAGGAGCAGGAAGGAAATAATCACACAAGGAAGTATATAGCCGCTGGAGGCAAAGCAAGACTAATCAAAAGCAGGAGAAAACCAATGAAAAGAAGTCCAGCACAAGTGAAGCAGAGCCCAATAGACAAGCAATATGGGGGACAAAGCCCCAGCAGGACCTAAAAAAGAAGACAGACTGATGGAGCCTTCGACCAGCAAAGAAAAAAATGTTTCAGAAGGAGGCTGGGAGGAACTGCTTATATCAATCAATCAATCAATCAGTATCTTTATTTATCCAGGGGGGCACCATTGAGCAAGCTCATTTACAAGGTGGACCTGCGGTCCTACAGTAATAATACAGAAAGACAAGTTACAATAGTACAAACAGTAAAAATAGCTGCTATTATAGTAAAAGTGCACATTTACAGGTAATATACATTGAACATAGAACTACAAGGAGTCGTGAATAATGAACTTGTGCTGGATCCAAGCCCAAAAACTGTGCATTTTGTAGTGGGGAAATGTTAGGGAGAGGGTAGGCATACCAGATAGAAGATATCAGGTGCATAATATAGGGAGAGGTGGGGAATCGGGTTGCAAGTGAAGAGGACCCAATTGTTAGAGCAGAGTGAGGGACTGGGAGGGCAGAGGACTGTACAAAAGGTGACAAAGTGATTTTTGCCCCAAAACACGGCAACATATGGAGGAGAAAAGCTGTCATTGTACTAAGTGCAAGAGGAGGAATAATAGTAGCAGGGGCATAACTGGGAGGGTCCTGGAGGTTGGGGCAGAGGGAGGTGTTGGATGGATGAGGGACTGAATATTTTTGGGGGCGAAAGACAATAATTATCCCCAAGTGTGGTAGCATGTGCTAGAATCAGGCTGCAGCTGTTCATAGCATCATAGAATAAGATATGGGAGTTCGGCAATAAATCCTGCTGATCTGTTGGTGGGCATGCTAGAGACAGAGGCACACATTTCAGCTGAGGGGGCCGCCATTTACGGGCCACCATTTGAGAGAGGGAGGTTAGTTAGTGTCTAGTAAAGCAGTTGCAAATGTCCTTAATGCCATCACGGTAAAGCCTTTTGAACAAAAGGATACTTACTGGGGTTTTCAGCTTAGGTATTTTTGGGGTTTTATTCCATATTGATGGGAGTGAGAATCCAAAGGTGGCTCTCCCGACTCATGTGAGTGCCCTGGGTATATTTAGCAGGAGTTGTGAGCAGCTTCTAAGGGAATAATTCCTGGGCACAATCGGAGACAGACAGTCAATGACGTATTGAGGGTGTTTGCCACGGAGGGCTCTAAATGTCCAGAGTGCTGCATTAAAGTTGCACCTATAGTGAAGTGAGGTCAAGCCCGTGGTGGCATATAGTGCACAATGATGGGTAGAGAAGGGAAGCTCAGTGATGAAGCATATAACTCTGTGGTAGAGCGTATCCAGATTTCCACGATAGGAAGCTGCACAGCTACTGTATATGAAGTCTGCGTAGTCAATTAAGGACAGGAACGTGGCTTGGACTAGTCATTTCTTTGCATCTGCTGTAAGAAGTCTTCCTATCCTGTAAAAAAGACCAAGTCTTTGCCTTAGTTTTTTCAGAAAGTCTTCCAGGTGGTCAGTGAAGGAGAGTTTACAGTCGATCCAGACCCCAAGATATCTGAATTTCGGAACGTACTCTAAGCACTCTCCCAGCATTGTGGTTATTGGGGGGAGGGAGTCAGTAGCGCTTGTGTAGTTTGCGGGGGAGAATAACATGGCTTTAGTTTTCTTAGCATTTAATAGCAGTTTTTTATTGATTAGTTTGAGTTGCAGGAGGTTGAAATCTTTTTGTAGATCAGTACAAGCTTCTTTTGGTGTGGGATGACTCAGGTACAGCACTGTGTCATCTGTGAACAAGTGAATACTTGCATCCTTGATTCCCTCATCAATGTTGTTGATATACATTCCGAAGAGGAGGAGACCTAATATGGATCTCTGAGGGACACCTTTTTGCAAGAATTTTAGGGTAGATAGTTCGCCATCCACTTTCACCTGCTGGTATCTGTCTGTTAGATATTCAGAGAACCAGTTTAGAGCAGTAGCATCCAATCCTAGTGTTTTTAGCAAGTCGAGGAGCAGGTCGTGGTCGACTGTGTCGAATGCTTTGCTGAGGTCAAGAAACACAGCACATACTGACTTTTTATGCTCCAACTCCAATTGCCAGTCGTTGGTAACTTTAGCTAATGCTGAGACTGTACTGTGGTTGCCTCTGAATCCGGATTGAAGGGGATTTAGTAATTCTTCTCTGTCGTTGAAGGATCTTAGTTGGCTATTTACTATTTTTTCCAGTAGCTTCGAGAGTGTGGGTAGGAGAGAAATTGGCCTATAGTTATTAAGGTCACAAGGGTCTCCAGATTTAAATAGCGGGATAACATGTGTGATCTTTCATATTTGAGGGAGGGTACCTTGTGTTAGGGACAGGTTGAATAAATGAGTAATAGGCACTGCCAATACGTGGCATGCTATCTTTAGGAAGTATGGTTCTTTCTTAGTATCCAGGTGGAGAATCAAGTCTTCCACTTCCTTGAGGGAAACCAATGAGAATGAGAAATGTTGACTAATGGAGCCAACATTTGGTGGGGTCATGCCAGGTTGGATGCATAGGCTACATGCAGGCAAGTTATCTTAAGGCTAAGCCTGCTGTGGCGAAGTGCGTGTTGAATGCCTGCAGTATCTCTTTTTTGTCATTGATTACTGTATTGTGAGAGGTAATTTTTGTAGGGAGCATATTTTGTGACGTGGCTCCCACCAGTCCTTTGATTGTGGCCCAGAATTTGGAGGGACAATTGGCTGCAGTATCTAGTTCTGCTTGGTAATAGCAGACTTTAGCTTCCCTAATCAGTTTGGTGCAGCGATTTCTGGCTGTTCTAAAGAGGTGCCAATCTTCCTCTTTTTGGGATTTGCAGGCAGTTTTCCAGAGTTTATCCCTGGACAGTAGTGCAGCCTTGAGATTTTGAGTGAACCAACGGTATTTCCTAGCCTTTATGTGTATTTTTGACAGAGGCGCATGTAGATTCATGGCATAAGTAATGATTTCATGTAGTATAGAATATCCAGTTTCCACTGTTTTAGCAAGGTAAAAACTGTGCCACAAGGGGGGAGTTTTTTTAGGTCAAGTAGGTATGCCTTTGGGTCGAATAACCTGGTTGAGCTTTTGGTGGAGAATTTGGCCATAGTTGGCACTTTGTTGGCTGCCCAAACTCCAGCTATTAGGCAATGGTCACTAATATCCATGTCAAAGGTTCCAACGTGGGAGAAGGAATGGGGTTTATTCACAAGCAGGACATCCAGAAGGGTACTTTTGGCTGTATTCTTTTTGTTCATATGAGTGGGCTCTTCGTTGAGTAGGGTGAAACCAAGGGAGTCGCAGAAAGATTTAAGTGGGTGACCAGCTTCAGACATCCAATTGCAGTTTAGATCCTCAAGGATAATTGTTTCAAGGGGGCTAGTGTCCAAGATAGTTGTAAGCTAGGACAAGAGCTGAGTACCAGCAGATGTTGGTCTATATCATCCTATGACTCGGAGTGCTAACAATGGGAATAGGTTGATTTTTAGGTCTAGGCACTCAAATCCCACTAGCAGTGAGTTAGAATTAAGTGTTGATGCCATAAATCTATCTTTGATGTAGATGGTGACCCCACCTCCTCTGGATTGCCTATCGCATCTAAAGATCTGGTAGTTAGGTATATTAATCACATTATTTGGTGTAGAGAGCCATAGCCAGGATTCTGAGATAACAAGCCCATCTGGCATTGTATGGATGGTCCAAGCCTGGATAAAGGTGAATTTTTTCAGCAGGCTGCACATGTTAATGTGCATAAAACTAATACCTTTAAGAGATAGTGACTCAGAAGGGGAGGTAAGTTTATTTATGGGACCTGGATTAAGCTCGACAGTACCAGAGCAGAGTAAGTGGAGGAATAGCAATTTTTTCAGGGATTCAAGTGAAAGGCAATGAGCTCGAGGCTTTCTCTGGCTTGGCATGGAGGAGGAACCGGGGTTCCAAGCTTTGTTTTTTAACTTATGCAAGCCTAAGGACACTGAGGCTAATACTCTGGCTGTGTAACGCCAGTGGGAGTAACTCAAATTAATTAGAGATGAGGAAGGAGGCATAGACAAACCTGCAATAGTTGCTCTTCAAGGAAGGTAGTCCATCTGGATCAGTTGGCAAGGATCCTTGGCATAACACGTGATGTGTAGAGTCAGAACGGGTGAGCAGTCTTCAGGATGAGGATGTGGTGTACCCCCAGTCTCATCTTTTTTGGATAATAAGCCAGTAAGGGGTATGATACACAGTGCAGTCAGGAGGAGGAATTGCCACGAGGCTGCCATAATTGCAGTTGTTGGGTAAATGAGGGAATTTTGATTACAAGGGTAGCTCATCGGCTGCTGGTAGCAGGATTCCCATGGCAGAACCCTGGCAGTAACAAATTGTTTTAGTGAGAAAGAGAAGGTAGGAGATTCATCAGGGATGGGAGTGGGTGGTGCTAACTGGTCTATATAATAGCACACAGGAGGGGGGATGAGTGGGTGGGCGAAAAATTGCGGCTTTGCCGTACCTCTCAAGCGGTGGAGTCCAATGAGGAGGTCTCTGGCCACAGTTATGGAAGCGCTGACCACCCAGTGTCTGAGGTCCACGCAGAGGGCATCTGAGCTGGGATCTCTAGCGGGTTCTCAGATAGAGAAAGGAGAGAGGAGCTTGAATTACTAGTGGGGCAACACAAAGGCTAGCAGTCTGAGTGAAAACAGCTGAATTAGAAACCGAAAAGCCAGCGATTTCCTTAGCACCTTGCAGTCTGGAGAGAGCTACAAAGTCTCGAAGAGGTTGTAACACTTGGTTGCTGGGAACATTTTTAGACAATAAACCCAGTTTTTTGGCAAATCAGTCATAGTTCAGTAATTTGTAGTACAATTTTCAAGTAAAACAGTGCCTTAGCAAGACAGGATATGCTAGTCCACAATAAGCAAACCTAAAGTACCAAAATGGTATGCCTCAGCAAGACAGAAGGAGATAAAGCTGCTAGAAGACTTAGTTGCAAAAAGGGGATGGGAGGAATTGCAGTTGTTGACAGTAAGTAACCAATAAATTGAAACATCAGACAGGAATTGGTGGAGACTGTGTGCATTTAAAGGAGGCCTGGAAGGGGGAGAGGGGTGGGATGAAAAATCAAGGGGAAGTTTGCAGAGCTAGCACTAAATCAGTGCACATACAGTTTGAGAGAAACTGCAGTGGGGGGGAAGATAAGTTACTTTACACAGGCCGAGCAGAACAGGCTAAATTAAAATATATAAATTAGAAGCCGAGTACAGGGACACAGGCTTACATTAAGCCACACGTCTTGGGTGCTCCTGTCTCAGGTGAGTGAGACCAGCCAATCAGGGAGATCTACACAGGTGTGGAGCCAATAATGCTACCCTGAGAAGGTACTGAAATTGAAAACATCAAATTGCAAGTGATGATTCTGTTCAGCGTTCACACAGTCCAGAGAAATCGTGGCAATTTTTCAAGTGTCGTACCTTATCTATCATTTTGGGGGGGTAGGTGGATCAGGCTCCTTGCACCATAGAGGTGCTATGGCTGGATCGTGATTGCTGCCTGAGGGTGCAAGTGGCACCTGTAAGGAAGGAGACAGCAGATTAAATAGGAGCAGATGGGGTGTCTAAACAGAGACACACAAAGAGAGCTGAGCACCAACTTGAAAGACAAGTCAGGGGGCAGTCTCAGACTGAGGAAAGCTGGCAGCTAACACGGGAATCCAAAACAAGCACAAAAGAACAGACTGATGGGGAGGGCAGGAGGGACAGAACAGAGATAGAGGAGGACAGGGGATAAATGAAGATGATTAAGAATGAAAGTCAAGAGCAGGAGCCTTAGGCTCAAGACAGAGGCTTCACAGATTTTACAATTCACTGAATTTTCTAACTAAGTCCATAGCAGTAAGCATGTAAACCCAGTACAGTCTTAAATAGGATTAAAAAAATATATATTAACAAAACCAGTAAAACTTTTTTACAAACTCAGTTCAAGGCAGTGTACAGAGTGAAAGCTTAATTGGGGAAAAATCAAGGGGAAGCTGGGAAGTTTGCAGAGCTAGCACTGAATCAGTGCACATACAGTTGGAGAGAAACTGCAGCGGGTGGGGGAATGGTAAGTTACTTTACACAGGCTGAGCAGAACAGGCTAAATGAAAATATATAAATTAGAAGGCGAGTACAGGGATGCAGACTTACATTAAGCCACATGTCTCGGGTGCTCCTGTCTCAGGTGAGTGAGACCAGCCAATCAGGGAGCTCTACACAGGCATGGAGCCAATAGTGCTACCCTGAGAAGGTGCTGAAATTGAAAAAGCAAATTGCAAGTGATGATCTGGTTCAGAGTTCACACAGCCCAGAGAAATCGTGGCAATTTTCCAAGCATCGTACCTTATCTATCTCTTTGGGGGGGGTAGGATCAGGATCCTTGCACCGTAGAGGTGCTATGGCTGGATCGTGACCACTGTTCAAGGGGGCAAGAGGCACCTGTAAGGAAGGAGACAGCAGATTAAATAGGAGCAGATGGGGGTGTGTGTCTAAACAGAGACACACAAAGAGAGCTGAGCACCAACTTGAAAGACAAGTCAGGGGGCAGTCTCAGACTGAGGCAAAGTGCTGGCTAACTCGGGAATCCAAAACAAGCACAAAAGAACAGACTGATGGGGAAGGGCAGGAGGGACAGAACAGAGACAGAGGAGGACAGGGGGACAAAGGAAGATGATTAAGAATGAAAGTCAAGGGCAGGAGTCTTAGGCTCAAGACAGAGGCTACACAGATTTTACAATTCACTGACTTTTCTTTTTTTTTTTCAATTCAAATTTTATTAGAGTTTCCAACACAGAGAATGAATCATAACAGTAGATAGTGTGACCATATACATTGGATACAAGATATAGAATGATTCACTGTCCCCACCCCGCCTACACTACCCAGCCCCACCCACAGCAACCCAGTGCCTTTTTACACATTTAGCACTATACCTATGACTGTAGCCTTATAGTGCTTAAACTTGAAATGCATAGAGGGTTTCAGTGGTCCCCAAATCCTATCAAACTTCTCAAGTTTGTTAAATAAACTGGCAATAGTCCTTTCAGTTCTGAGGTTTGCAAGTAACTCCTGAAGCCATTCAACATATGTTGGTACCTCCGTATCCTTCCAATGTCTTAACACCACCTTTTTAACAGACATTGACATCAAATCTATGTGATACCTCCTGTTCACCACTGAAATGGAGGAGAAATCCCAAAGAAGGCAAATTTCAGGGGTGAAGAAGTCTGAGAGCCCCAACAGAGGATCGACACGCTGTTTAATCGTAGTCCAAAGTGAGACGACTTTAGAACAGCTCCAGAAAAGATGGAGAAGATCTCCTTCTGAGATTGACATCTTGTACAAAGGGGAGAGGACACAAGGCCAAGCCTAGCAAGTTTCTGTGGAGAATAATAAATATTGTGCAAGATCTTAAATTGCATTAATCTGAGTCTGTCCTGCTTGAGAAACTTATGGCAACTCTGCCACAGGAGAGACCAATCCAGATCTCTACCCTGAAAGAGAGAGGCCCACCAGGAGACTGGAGCATAATTATCAGGGTAGGCCCAGGTGAAGAGAGCACTGTATGTTTTGGATACGGCATGAGGCAGACCCGCCAGCTCCGTTAAGGTAACCTGAAAACTGATATTAGGGGCTGGGGGACAGTCAAGCCCATTACCTTAACCAGGAGATGGCGAAACTGGAAAATCTTGAAATTATTTGTATGAGGTATCGAAAACTTACACATAATATCAGCTGAAGAATACCATTGACTATTGGGTGACACAAACTCCTCTAAATGGCAATTTCATATCTGAGGAAGCCATGTGGCTGGGAGAGGCTTACCTTCTAATACAAAATTGGGACTGCCTATTACGGGTTGAGATAAGTCCTTGAGATTCTTATATCTCAGAAATGCACACAGCTGAGTATGAACCCTGATAGAGACAGCTACAGGGGAACTACGTAGAGACTCTGTTAGGGAACTAATCTTGGTATATAACAGTGCAGCAGGGGAAAGACCGTGTTTTTAATGGAGGCAGATTCGACAGCTAACCAAGTCAGAATGTATGTAGCAGCCGCGGACAGTTGGTCCGCGGTCAGCCATCTGAGATATTTATTGGCCTGACTGGCCCAATAATATAGCCCGATATGGGGAAGTTTTAAACCTCCTTTGGCCTTCGGGGCCGCTAATTTATGGAATGCCATTCTGGCCTTCTTATCACCCCATATAAAGGTGGAGATCATACCATGCACTTTTTTAACCCAGGACAGGGAAAGCCATATATTTAACATGTTAAGGGGATAGAACAGATGGGGGGAAAACATTCCTTTTGATTAAATTTATTCTGCCCCATAGAGAGAGGGGAAGTAGGGTCCACCTACGAAGGTCAAGATCTACTTTATGTATCAGTGCATCAATATTTAGCTGTCTGAGCCACATTGTATTCCTTGTTAAAAGAAGCCCCAGGTATTTAATATAGTCAGACATCCAGGTGAGTCCGAACTCAATAATATCCTGTTTACAAACCCTATGGTTAAGAGGAAAAACCGCCGTCTTTCCTACGTTAAGTTTATAGTTTGAGACCTTACTAAAATCCTCTATTAGCTTTAGCATAGCGGGAATAGATGTGAGTGGATGTGTTACCTGCAACAGAAGGTCATCTGCATAGGCCGCCACTTTAACCATCTGCTCCCCGAGAGAGATACCCGATATACCCTGGGCTCCTGATAACCTTCTGATAAGTGGCTCTAAATAGATGTTAAAGAGAAGAGGAGATAAGGGACACCCCTGTCTGGTCCCTACATACAATTTGAAGGGGCTAGAAATAACCCCATTACATGAAATTCTGGCAGAAGGAAACTTACACAGAGAACTCACCCAATTCCGGAATTCCTTGGGAAAACCAAAAGCTTCCATCGTGACAAATAGGTAGTCCCAGTGGACTCAGTCAAACGCCTTCTCGGCATCCAGCGAGATCAAGACCATTGGATGAGGAGCATCTTTGGATGCCAAGAAGACATGAGACAGGGTCCTCAGATGGTCAACTGATGATCTCCCTTTCATAAAACCAACCTGATCTACCCCGATAAGAAAATGAAGCACTTCCTCCACACGGTCGGCTAGTAATTTTGCCAGGATTTTAATATCTTGGTTAAGTAGGGTGATCGGCCTATAGTTTGCAACCTAATCCAGCGGTCTATCCGGTTTGGGCAACAAGACTATTAATGCCTCAAAAAGTGAGGGATCAGACACTTGACCAGAGAGAATAGCCTGGAAAAGCGGCAGCAAAATGGGAATCAATTGCTTTGAGAAAGCCTTATAAAAATTGGAAGTAAACCCATCAGGGCCCGGAGATTTATCGGATGGGAGAGATTTGATTATTCTTTCAATCTAGCCCTCAGAGATGGGAGACTCCAAAATTATTTGCTGGGATAGTGTAAGAGTTGGCAACTGTAAATCACTCAGATATTCATAAACTCTTTCCCTAGATGGGGAGTTGACCATAGGGCCATATAAATCCTGGAAATACTTTGTAAATTCCTTCGGTCTCTCCGGGGGCGAGACCTTAAGAGAATTATCACTAGGAGAATGGATAGCAGGAATGAGTCTGTTGGTTTCCTGTTGCTTAATATGCAGTGCTTGCATTTTGCCCACCTTCTCACCCTGATCGGTATATACCGCATTTGTTTTCAAAATTGTGAATTTGGCTTGTTCCATTAACATTGCTAGGTAGGCTTCTCTCAATTTCGTTAAGTCTTGTTTGAATGCCTCAGAAGAAGATGGAGAAAGAGCAGTCTCCATACTTCTAATTTGAGAGAGATGATTAGAAATCTGAGATGCCCTCTCCCTCTTCCTTTTCGATGTTAGACCAATTATAATCCCCTAGATACGCTTTGCAAGTACCCCATATCATATCCAGCTTCCCCGTGGAGTTAGAATTAGAAGCAATAAACTGCTCTGTTTGGGATGATATATATTGAATTGTCTTTGGCTCCTTCAGAATTTGGTTATTCAACTTCCACCTGCCTCCTTTATTTGGCAAGAAGACTAGGGCTATTAGGCAGGTGACCACAGAGTGATCCGACGGGGGCCCTGAGACAATACTAGAACATATAACCCCTGGTAACAGGGTTTGAGAAATGAGGATATAATCAATCCTAGAGGAGGTTGCGTGCACTGGAGAAACAAAAATGTACTCCCTTACATTGGAATGTAATACGCACCATATATCACAAAGACCAATGGACTCCATCAGGTCCCTCAAGGCTCTTTGTGCCGGAGAGAGACCTTGATGGGACTGACCTGACCTATCAAGAGCCTGATCAAAAACGAGATTGAAATCACCCCCTATGACCATGGGGGTATCCAAAAATGGGGTTAGGGCTTTAATTATCTGAATAAAAAACTAGGGGAATCTACATTAGGGCCCTAGATAGCACCCAGGACAATGTCCAGGGTATGCAATCTACCTTTTACAAACAAGAATCTGCCCGAAGGGTCAGATATAACTTGAAGAGGTTTGAACGGAACTGACCTGTGCAGAAGGATCATGACCCCTCTACTGTGGGTCATACCTTCCACTGCAAACATCTGCCCAATTTGTTGCCATCTCATCTTGTCAGCCTCCCCCTTGAGCAAGTGCATCTCCTGCAAAAACATAATTTCTGCCTTCAAATGGTTTATATGTTTCAGTATTTTATATTGCTTGGTCTTATGCCTCACTCCCTTAACGTTCCAACTGATAAATTGAATGTTTCTAGCCATCACTCATGTTGCCAGTTCGGAATCCTCCGAAGAACACATATACATGTATATTCCATCTATAGTGCTCCACACATAGTATGCGCTGGATTGTTCTACCCTCCCCCCAATTGTACCTCCACTAGATCCATTCCCCCAGCCACCCCACCAACCCCCACCCGAAACACCCCATAAACCCTAACCCCTCTCCTCCCACACCTCCCATATTTTACATGGTACATGATGTCCAGCAAACTGAAAAGTTCCTCTCCCCAACCACCCCGCCCTCGTAAAGCAAAAATCAGGAACAGAATTACCCCTCAGCAATCAGGACACTCCAATGAAATAGCTTGTTCTCAGCATTAATAGCCTGACAACACCCCTAAATAATACCAGGGAGTTGGCTATACTAGCCCTTTAGAGAAAGCGATCCTCCCTGCAGTAATCCCACAAGACATTAAATAATGTGGCCCACAGAGCGTAAGGGATATAAAACAATGGTGTCATGTGTAAAGATTAATCTCAGATGCCCTCTTGTGGCACAACCCATCAACATCAGTGATTGATGACCAAGAGGAGGCAGTCCATAGCTACCCACTGTGATATGGGGGAGAACTGAAAGGCCCAGAGTCGCTGTCCAGACCGTATTTTTAAATTAAAAACAGTGGCCATCACAGTTTAGAAGGGAGATTTGAAAAGGGAAAAAGGAAAACAGGAATCCTCCAGAGACAGCACTTAAACAGGGTTATAGAGAAGGGGCAAACCAGAGCCCAGTAAGGGCGAGCAAAACCCTGGCATTCTCATCTATCCTTAAGTGTGGGATCTCCCTTGATATACGAACTAACCATGTTTATTGCCCAGTAATAGCAGGGAGCGAGTAAAGGAGTGAAATCCAAAAAGAAACAGGCCATGGTAACAAGGCCAGGGAGAGACCGCAATCGCCAAAAGAGTCTCATATTAAGATCTGAGAGAAAGAAGCATTGCCCCCCCATTGTCATGAGATTGGGACAACACTCCTGAAAAACTGGGTTACCAGAACTAACAAATTGGGATTTAACATAAGAACAATGACCCCGCTCAGGTGCTCATTAAATGAAACCAAGAAAAACACATATGAGCCCACTAACACCTGACTTGTGAACCAAAATTTAAACTGGGTTAAGCCAGAATGAGAAATGAGAGTCCACAAAATATTAGAAAGTCCTGAGGATGAAAACCAGATCAGGAACAAAATGTCCATTTTATATCAGAAAAAGGACCCCACTTGAGAGCTGTAATGTAAGGATAGGTAACCAGTTGCACAGTTTGTCGTCGGCATGGCCCCAAAAGTATTGTAGTAAGATATGATTTACTGCAGCTAGACAACACCACCAAGTGGAAACTTGGCATGGCTCTCTATGCCAGATCAGTTCTCATGTAAGCTTGAATAGATCAGGAAGCACTTCTTTAAGCCCAACAGATGCCGTCTCCGCCTCCTCATAGGTCACCCAAGAGCCATTTATGCAAACTTGAAGCCTTGCAGGAAAACCCATCCGGAACTTAATTCCCGAGGTGATCAGCTTGAGAACCACTTTGTGAAACATAGCTGTTTTCTGACACACAGATAAGGGCAGATCTTGTACCACCCTCAGCTTTTTACCTTCCTATTGCAAATCTTGCACCTCCTTGACCTTGTATAAGAAATGTTGTCACTCCTGGAAGTTCAGAAAATGAAATATGAATGACCTGGGGGGGGGGCTCCGGCTGGGGGAGGGGGGCGTAGTGCATGATGAGCCCTTTCTATGATGTAGCTAGCACCAAAGGGAGAAGGGCCAGCCACCTTTTCCACAAACTTTTTAATAAACTTGATGGGGTCTGAGCCCTCTTCGCCCTCGGGCAAGCCAATTATTACTGCATTGTTACAGCGACTGGGCCCCTCCAGGTCTTTCACCTTATTCTCCATTTTCACTAGCCTTTGCCTCAGGGCCACCAACTCCAGATCAGCTTTATCCTGCTTCTTTTCAACAGATCATATACATACTTCATTGTCAGCAGTCTTCTTAGAGAGCTCCTCCAGGGTATTAGAGATGCTTTTAATTTCCCCTGCCATATTCTGCATTTCAGCCTCAAAAGGTTGAAACTCCTCTAAGAACATCGAGAGGGTGAGAAGATCTGTATCAGGACACTCAGTGGTAACAGGCAGCGAGGATTGTGAGGGGGAGGCCCTGGCTTTCTTAGAGGCCTTCTCGGGTGTTGCAGGAGGCGTGTGATTTGGAGTGGTTTTCGGCATCTCCTCATCCATCGATGCCCTGTAGAGAGAGCAGGAGTGTTCAGAAAGGCGACAGGCAGGCAGTCTTCTGTAAAAGGCACTGAAAAACAGGGTTTTGAAGGGTAAATAATGGGCGGTAGGTCAGACCGGGCAGAGAGGCATCTTACCCAGCGCACCGCATCATGTGACTCCCCCATAATTCATTGAATTTTCTAACTAAGTCCATAGCAGTAAGAATGCAAACCCAGTACAGTCTTAAATAGGATTAAAAAATATATATTAACAAAGCCAGTAAAACTTTTTTACAAACTCAGTTCAAGGCAGTGTACAGAGTGAAAGCTTAATTGGGGAAAAAATCAAGATGAAGTTTGCAGAGCTAGCACTGAATCAGTGCACATACAGTTGGAGAGAAACTGCAGCGGGGGGGAATGGTAAGTTACTTTACACAGGCCAAGCAGAACAGGCTAAATTAAAATATATATAAATTATAAGCCAAGTACAGGGATGCAGGCCTACATTAAGTCACATGTCTCGGGTGCTCCTGTCTCAGGTGAGTGAGACCAGCCAATCAGGGAGCTCTACATAGGCATGGAGCCAATAACGCTACCCTGAGAAGGCGCTGAAATTGAAAACAGCAAATTGCAAGTGATGAGCCAGTTCAGCGTTCACACAGCCCAGAGAAATCGTGGCAATTTTTCAAGCATCATACCTTATCTATCTCTTTGGGGGTAGATGGATCAGGCTCCTTGCACCATAGAGGTGCTATGGCTGGATAGTGACCACTGCCCAAGGGGGCAAGTGGCACCTTGTCTATCACTTTGGGGGTAGGTGGATCAGGCTCCTTACACCTTAGAGGTGCTATGGCTGGATCATGACTGCTGCCCGAGGGGGCAAGTGGCACCTTTTCTATCTCTTTGGGAGGGTAGGTGGATCAGACTCCTTGCATCACAGAGGTGCTATGGCTGGAACGTGACTGCCACCCAAGGGGGAAAGTGGCACCTTATCTATCTCTTTGGGGGGTAGGTAGATCAAGCTTCTTGCACCGTAGAGGAGCTATGGCTGGATTGTGACTACTGCCCGAGGGGGCAGGTGGTGATCAGGAACAGAGTGTGACTGGTTCCCCACCCCATTGAACCACAGACATAGCCTTTTAATAACAATAACCACATAAGATAGATTGATATTGACAATAAAATGCTATAGACACAAAGCAAGTCCCAAAATAAAGTTCTAACAAAACTTGATTGTTAAAGCTATTAAAACACTGAATAGTTTTAACTTATGCATTCCACTTTGACTCTCTAAAAGAAAAATGCCAGCTATACCAGGTATATAGATAGGCCAGCTGTAAGGGAATGTAGGATACTGAATACCAGGAGTAATAAGGGAGTGAAAATCTGTGCATAATAAGACAAGGGTCTAAGAAGGGTATAGTGCGAAAATGGTTCTACTGTGAGAGAAAAGACATGTAGAGTTTTCTATGGGTGGCTCATATTAAGCTAGGTCTGGGTCACTGATCCAGTATCTTAGTCAACCATGGGGACTATCCCTCTGTGAATGTACCCATTATTCCTCGATTGTGATGTACAGCCTGTAAGTAAGTAGCTGTAGTTAAAAGGCTGACCTCCCAGTGTTCCACTTTAGGAGGGTCATGTTGCCTCCATTTAAGCAGATTTTGTCTTTTAGCTTCCTTAGTGGCTTGATGTACAAAGCATTTGAATGAATTAGGAGCACTTGGGAGGTACGTTGGATCACCAGGTATAAGTAGCTGGGAGAGAAGGGGGATCTGAAATGGGATAATATTACTTGATGTGTCAACTATTTCCTGCCAATAAGGTTTAATGAATATTCAGAACTATAAAATGTGTGTAAAGTGCTCTATGCACTAAGCCTATGCACCATATATATGATGTGCATAGGCAGCCTTAAGTGTGAATGCCGTGCAGTGGCATCTGGCAACATGCACTATCAGTGCACCAGCCAGTTTCCTGGATCTCTATTGGGAACAAGGAATTTTATGAGAAAGTACCCTCTGGATCCAACACCTATATATAAAGCTAAAATAGATAAATATCTATTAGAAGCAAGCAAAGAGGGTTGGTTAAATAAAGATACTTTTTCTTTTCTAATAGTGAATAATCCTGTGATAGCATGTTTCTATTGCTTGCTGAAAGTACACAAGTGGCCAGCCTGGTGACACTGAGGGTTGAGAAGTTGGACGACACACCTCACTCCAAGCCGGTGACCCAGGTTCAAGAGCGGACTCGGGTTCGCTAGTGGGTCAGCCAGGGGGAGAATGACTTGAGCATCCCACAACAGCTTGCTGTCTCCAGGGGAGTAGGGTGGGAGGGCCGATGCCCACCGCACTTGTGTAACTCTCAGATGGAGGCTCAAGGGGAATTCAAGCCCTGATTTGAAGGGGATGGGCAGCCCTAATGTGCAGTGGATGTCAGCATCTCATGCCTTTATGTCAGGGGAGCGTACTGTGCTGGGGAGGAGGAGGAAAAAAGTGGAAAAACACCTGTCGGCTCCAGGATGACGGGCTTCCCCGGGCATGCCTCCGATTTGCCACTGCTCACCGACCGCCTTCAGTCGTGATGAAATGAAGGATTACGGGGCTTCTCTCCACCTCGTCCCCACTTGGGGGGCAAAACTGCAGCTACATGGGGGACTGGAAGGTAGGTACCAGTGGGCACGTGGCAGGAGGATGACCCACTGGATGCCCAGAAGGGTCAGAGTTGGCAGGTAGTAGGAGGGATAAAGTACAATTTCAGAAAAAAAAGTACACAAGTGCCTGATAAACCCCCCCAGATCACTCCATAGTATCTGGGAATGGCTCTCTCACTGAACCACTATCCCAGTACATTGATTTTGTATTTCAAACCCCTGGCACATCAAATTTCCTCCTACGTAAAAGATACAGAAGACATACTTTCGGTACTGTAGGATATAGAGATCCAGGAAAGTAGCCTGTTTGTCACACTTGATGTGGAATTCCTATATTCAAATATACCTCATGAAGGGGGTCTGGAGGCATTGGCATCTGAATAAAAGGGAAACAAATGATCCACCCACTGAAATGCTTATTAAACTAGCAGAATATGTACTGAAATGTAATACATTCTTTTTTACAGATGAACAGTACATACAAAGAGGACCACCATGGAGGCAATATTTTCCCCCAATTTTGCCAATATGTATCTCAGGAAGTGGGAGGAGGTCATCAGGACCACAGAAATAAACCCTTATTTGGAAAAAATAGATCTTTATCAGTGCTTTACTGACAACATTCTCATTATCTGGAATGGCACAGAAAATCAATTATTCTGAGTTTGCCAAGTTCCTAGAGAATAGCAATAAAAACCTGTGCTTTTCACTTTCATTTATCCAAAAACAAATCAACTTTTTGGACTTAATAATAGAAAAAGATGGAAAGGGGGAATAAAAATTGATTTATACAGAAAAAACACAGACAAGAATACCTGTTGCAGGCCAAGAGCAGCCACCTCTACCACACCATTGCAGGTATCCCAAAGGGACAATTCATTAGAATCAGCAGAAACTGCAGTGATAGGGACACATATGAGAAAGGAGCAGAGGAACTGGAATAAAGGTTTCAAGTAAGACAGTACCCGGATAAAGTAATAACTAGGGCAAGAGAGGAGGTTAACTTAAGGTAAAGATCAGAGGTCATGACACAAAAACAGAGAAAAAAGAAAAAAGGAGATCTCAGAATTAAGTTTGTGAGTAATTATAATGCACAATCCGATGAAATAGGAGCAATAGTCCAAAAACATTGTCATATGGTAGGCCTAGATCCAGGCCTAAAGGACCTTAGGAATACAAAGCCCCAAATGGTACACAGAAAAGGGAGAAGTTTGAAAGATAGTCTTGTACATTCAGTACAACCTAGAAAAGAACTACATTGAATGTGGTTACCCTTGAGACAGGATGGTTGTTATAAGTGTGGTAATTGTAAATTTTGTCCAGTGCTGAAACAGACAAAAAGTATTGAAAGTCCCAAAACAAAAAGAGATACAAGAGTAAGGGGATTTATTACATGTGCCACTGAAGGGGCAGTATACATGGCCACCTGTTTCTGTGGTACTTTCTATATTGGTAAAACCAAAAGAAAACTAAATGAATGCATAGGTGAGCACCTGAAAGCAATTGTAAATAAAGACCCCCAAAAAATGCACTTGTAGCACATATGGGGAGAGTCACCAATGTAGAAGCACACAGTTGGGTCTTTATGGGTATAGTAAAACCCATTAAGAGTCCAAGAGGTGGTGACTACAACAATGTTCTCCTAAAAAGGGAGCAGTATTGGATTTTTACAACAAGGGCATCAGTGAAACTAGGTCCAAATGAAAGGATTAATTTGAAATCATTTCTCAAAAAATACTCCCCCCCCCCACACCGTATCTCTGATGAAATAAGGGCTTTATTTATAACTAAAGATGTAATCCAGTAATACTGAGCAAGACATTCGGATATCAGTTGAGTAGTCTAACGTGTTGTACTTATTGATTTTGATAAGGACTCATTTTTATTTTTTTCATTTTTTATAGCTGTTTAATCTGGGACCTGGTCTCCATAGTAGATTCTCATGGGAAACCGTGTAAAAATGAGGAGGACACATGTTGGTGCTCATGCCAGAAGTGGTAAAACATAGTAAATTATACTAAAAAATACTGTACATATGTTTACCTGGTACAATGCTTGAAGACATAACACTAACCTAAACAAAGCAAGCATAAATATTTTTACCCTATAGATCACATTTATTAGACCACATCTCAAAAAAATTATAATACTGATGTTTTTAAACTTGGATATTCTGAATATTGGTGAATGGGTTTATTAACTAAAAGTAAAAAAAAAATCATGTTCTCATGCACTGTCACTTTAAGATTAACTCTATTTATTGTACATTGGTAAAACAGACTGCTATCCTATGATTAAGCACCAGGGGGCATGGAACACTTAACAAAGCTGCATTTGATTGCAAGGAGGGGGAAGCTTGTGGGGAAGCTCTGTCTGTGCACCTTGAAAAATAAATCAGACACTTTTTTGCACCTTGAATAAAGGTCTTTGCTTCCATTCTTGAGCCGATGGTGACATACATAAAAAGGAACTGTGCATGAAAAAACTCTGAGTCACCAGTAGCCTTATTTGCAATGAAGTGACCCATGTGGGTAGAGCACAGTCAACCAAGGGAAGGAAGAGAAAGAAAGGCTGGATAATTTGAGACTCAGAGGAGGTGTGCCCTCTACAACTAAAGAGGTACTATAACACATACATGGTTATTTATGACAGTAGAACTATAGTTCAAGCAGCAAGGAGCAAAATACAATAAATTGGGGGTTATATTCCCTGAAAAGGTATAGCTGAGGTGGAAACTCTTAGTAAAGGATTTCCTCAAAGAGAGGTACTAAGAGCAAGAGCATGAGAAAACTAAAGTAATAAAGTAAGGGTATCAAGGTCAGACAATGAGGGAGGAAGGAATACATAAATACCCAACCTCCTGCCTTGGACCCTTGCACCTCTGCCACCTATGAGATGCATAACCAGACAAAGGCTCAATAAACTATTTGACAGCTTCTGAGAGTGGGTTCCAATCCAGCTGTATATTTCATCAAAACTATTAAAATAAATATGAATATATGTGGAACTGTAGAAGGTATGGTATTACCCTAGGGGTAGATGGTAGTGCCCCTAATCCCTAAAAGGGAACAGATCTAAGTCGGTCCTATAGGAGAGGGAACCACTGAAGCCAACACATATCTACCCAAGGATTATTCTAGCCTATAACTAAGAGGCCTCTACAAATGCCAAAAAAGTATAAGTGAGAGCCCAAGTCCCATCAATGGAGCTTATGAACTGGGTTGGGGAGGGAGAGACTGAAAAGGAGCTAACTATGTATCTGAGTTAGCCTGGTAATGTGCTACTTGCCAGACCGTGTGGGGGGGGAGGAAAATGGGATCTGGACCTGATGAGTGAATATGAAACTGATGTTATTAGATAGGGAGAAGAACAAAGATGCTCATTAGCTCATCAAAAATAAGATCTCCATATATATTACAGTGCTGAGCAATAGGGAAACACCCCCAGTCCTGCACTGGCAATGGTGAGAAGTCTTAAACTGTAACCAATATTCTGTCTTCCTGGCCAACAAGCCCTATGTCCAGTCGAATAAAGACTGATGACATCACTGAATATAATGGGAAAAATTAATACTTAATAATGTTGGGGACCCCATGAAATCAGTGCGGCAATCAGAATGAGCAATAGATTATGCTCTGGGGAGGTCCTCCTATGTATTATAGCGGTACGGTAGCGCTACTATTGTAGAGTTGAGCAGGGGTTTCTATGTTAAATCTCAAACTTTGCACTTTAATAACTTTGGAACCATTCAATTGATGTGCATGAAAATTTGCATGAGCATTTTTGGGTTTTGGCTCTCTTGACCTGCCAAGTTTTGTTCTAGTCAGATTTGTTGATTCTGAGCTACCCATAGTGCTAAAATGTTAAAAATCACTGTTTTCTTTTGTGCACTTTTTTGTCAACTCACTGTGTCGAGACAGTTTGGAATTTGAATATTTTTCAGTGTAGAAAGGGCCTGTCTCACAGAAGTGCTTTTCACTAGTTTGGTGAAAAACATATTAATTCATTCCAAAGTTATCTCATTTTAATGTTTTGAGTTTTGAGCATGCTCAGTTCAGTCTTTTGAATAGCTTCCTGGAATGGCAAAAGAATGTGGTCTCACGAAAAAGGAGTCTGTTGTGAGTGGCCAATCCTTTTTGTGAGAAAAATCCTTTTCATGAGATGCCACCTTTGCACTTCTTCACAACCATTCAATGGATTTGAATGAAATGTTGCATGCACAGTCTCAGAGGGTAGATCTCTTGACTTGCCCATTTTAATCCTGGCTGCATGTGTGGATTCTGAAATCCAGATAGTGAAAATAGTTACCAAAATCACCATGTTTTGCTGTTTTTTTGTCATCATCCAGTGCCCCAAAGGTTTGGATTTTGATCTAAATCTTTAAGGGTAGAATGTGTTTGGTCCACAGATGTGCCTTTTGATGGTTTGGTGAAGAACTATTAATCTGTTGCCAATTTATAAGGATTTTAAATTTCAGTTCTGAGCATACACAGTACAGTCTTTTGGATAGATGTTTGATATTCTACTGAGCATGCTCCGAACCAAAATTTTAAATGCTTATAACAGATCCATGACAGTCGGTCGACAATTTAGTTGTCGACCGACATTTCAATGACTCCTTTATGTCAACTGCATTTTCTGTTGACATAAAGGGAGTCACAGGAAAAGCACCACCTGCTACAAAAATAATCAACTCTGAGTCAGAGCTGTTTTGGGGACGGGGTGCATTACCCCCAGTAAGCAGTGCTAGCATCTTGCGCCAACAGTAGAGCAATCTGGTGCTGTTGTTGCTGTAGTGTTGGGCAATGTAAAAATGTCACAGTAGCATCGGTATACCACTTATAACTTGGGAATGGATTCATAATTTTGCACCAATCCAATGAAAGGTACCATTCCATGACTTACCCTTTCTACCCTGAAAATTTTAGACCAAAATTCCAAACTGTCTGGGCAGTAGGTGATGACAAAAAAAAGTAAAAAAAAATTCTAAACTTGCACTATCCAGATCTTGGAATCATCACATCTGACTGGAACAAAACTTAGCAAATCAAGACACCTTGTCCCACAGACTGTGCATGCAAAATGTAGTGTAATTCCCTTGAATGTTGGTGAAACTAGCAATATATTCATATACAGTGTATATCTATATATAGTATATATTATAATGGTGCTGTAGTGCCACTATAGTTAGGATTGAGCAAGGGTTTCTATGTTAATCCTTCACAACAATTCAATGGATTTGCACAACATGTTGCATGTACAGTATCCAAGGCTGGTTCTCTTGACTTGCTAAGTTTCACTCTGGTCGGGTGTGTAGAGTCCAAGAACTGGATAGCGAAAAAAGTTTAAAAATCACAATGTGTTGCTTTTTTTTTTTGTCATTGTCTAGCACTCAGGTGATTTTCAAGGTAGGAAAGGCTTGGCCAGCAGATGTGCCTTTTGCTGGTTTGGTGAAAAATCATTTTTCCATTCCAAAGTTACACAGAGTTGAAATTTCAGTTCTGAGCATGCCCAGTAGGGTCCTTTAGATAGACATTTAATACCCCACTGAGCATGCTCAGAACCAACATTTCAAATGCTTCTAACTTGGGAAAGGATTATTATTTTTTCACCAAACCAATGGAAGGCACCATTCTGCTGCCTACCCGTTCTGCCCTGAAAATTTCAGACCGAAATTACAAACTGTCTGGGCTGTAGGTGATGACATAAAAATGGAAATAAAACCTGATTTTTTTTTTGTGAAAACACACTATCCAGATCTAAGAATCTTCACATGTGACTGGAACGAAACTTGACAAATCAAGACACCTTGCCCCCTCACCAGACTGTGAATGCAAACTTTACTGTAATTCCATTGAATAGGGGTGAAGCTATTAATATACTTATGTATATTGTATATCTATATTCAGTATTATAGTGGTGCAGTAGCCCCACTATAGTTAGGGGTAATCAGGGATTTCTAGGTCCATCCTCAAACTTTGCACTTTAATAACTTTGCAATTGTTCAACGTATTTGTACAAAAGTTTGCATGTGCAGTCTTGTGTGGTAGATTTCTTGACATGCCATGTTTCATTTTGGTCGGATTTGCAGATTTCGAACTGCACATACAGTAGTGCTAAAACATTAAAAATCCCTGTTTTTTCTGCTTTTTTGTTTTGTCATTTCAGTGCACCCAGATGGTGTTCAATTGTGATCTGACTTTTCATGGTAGAAAGGGATCATCTCACAGAACTGCCTTTCACTGGTTTGGTGAAAAAATATAAATCCGTTCCAAAGCTATTTAATTTTAAAGTTTCGAGTTCTCAGCATGCTTAGTTCAGTATTTTTTATAGCTTCCTGGAATTGCAAAAGAAGTTGGTCTCAAGAAAAAGGATTCTTTGCTGCAAGGGGCAAATCCTTTTTGTGGAAAAAAAAATGTTTTTGTGAGATGTCATCTTTGCACTTTAATATATTCGCAATCCTTCAACAGATTTACACAAAATGTTTCATGAACAGTCTCAGAGGGTAGATTGTTTGGCTTGGGAAATTTCCTTCCAGCCACATGTGTGGATTCCAAGATCTGAACAGTTAAAAAAAATCACCATTGTTTGCTATTTTCATCATCTAGCACTAAGACGGTTAAGAATTTGATCTGAAATTTTCAAGGTAGAAAGGGCTTGGCCCCCAGATGTGTCTTCACTGGTTTGGTGAAGAAATATATATATATGTTTCCAAGTTAAAAGGATTTGAAATTTTAGTTCTGATCATGCTCAGTAGGGTCTTTTGGATATACGTTTGATACAATACAGAGCATGCTCAGAACCAAAATTTCAAATGCTTGTAAGTTGAGAATGCATTAATATTTTTTCACCAAGCCAATGAAAAACACTATTCTGAGGCATACCCTTTGTACCCTGAAAATTTTCGACCAAAATTCCAAACCTTCTGGGTTGTAGATTATGACAAGAAAAAGCAGAAAAAAAAAATCTGTATTTTTTCCCAATAACGCACTAACTGCATCTTGGAATCCTCACATCTGGCTGGAATGAAATCTGGCAAATCAAGACACCTTACCCCCAGACTGTGCATGCAAACTTTAGTGCAATTCTGTTGAACAGGGAAGAAGCTATTAATTACAGTGGTGTGACAGTGCCTCTATAGTTAGGGTTCAGCAGTGGTTTCTATGTTAAAATTCAAATGTTGCACTTTAATATCTTTGCAACCATTCAATGGGTTTGCATGAAAATTTACATGCATAGTTTCATGGGTTGGTTCTCTTTATGTGCCAAGTTTATTTCCTTTGGATGTGGGGAATTCCAAGATGCAGATAGCAAAGAAATGTAAAAAATCAGATTTGTTGCTCTTTTTTGTAAGAACCTTTCACCCAGATGGTTTGGAATTTTGATCTGAAGTTTTCAGCATAGAAGAGCTTGACCCACAGATATGCCTTTCACTGGTTTTGTGAACAAATTTTAATCCTTTTTTTTGTGAGGGAATCATTGTTTTTCTTTTGCTGGCATCTGTTCCCTGATGTCTCTTGGTACCCCCCCACCTTGCAATTAATGTTTCCATAATACCACTGTATTTCTTTGGTGTCTTGTGGCACCCTCAGCTTCCAGTTGCCCTCCCCATATTTTTTTCTTTATTATTCCATATGTCTAGTGGCTTCACCACTGTCTGATCAATGCCCTTGTATTTATTGGTTATTTTTCTGGTGTCCAGTGGCACCCCCACCCTCCAATCACTGCCCCATAATTATTTATTTATTTCCCTGATGTCTAGTGGTGCCCCTCCACCCAGTCATCCTTGTCACTGTAATATATTTCTTTATGGACCCTGGTGTCCAGTGGCACCCAACATGCTCTGATTGCCATCCTGTAATATTTACTTTTCTCACTGGTGTCCCATGGTACCCTGCACCCTCTGATCCCCTTTCTTGTTAGACCTGTAATAAAGAAAATGGGCCTCTCACTAAGCAACCACCACACCTCCAAACATCCTCACTAACCTGAACAGCTTGCTAGCTTAAGATCCACTCTCCAACAAAAGACACGTCTTGGTTCTGGAACCCCTGACTGCATTACAAGAAAATAAGGTAAATGCAGTTCAACATATTTCATTGGAGTTTTCAATTCTGATTCATAACTTGGACATTTTTGCATATGGTAACACCAAATTTATAACATGGCCTTTTTGGGACCCCCACCTCATGAACAATGTCAGTGGAATTCCGTAAATCCAGCCTGAAAGGCAATTTCATGGTTACTTGGAAAAATTACATTTTGGGCAGCATTTGAAAACTTTCACTGCACTTGTTCAGCAGATGGGGTCATAAGAAGGCTATGTTGAAAATAATTTGGGTTCAAAATAGTTAAAAATGGTAATGTTATGAGTATGTATTGACATTTTTCTACACTTGCTGGTAACTCTTGTAATTTACAATAAAAGACATATTTTTACACCACCTCATGAGTGCAACAGCTATCACTTTTCAAATCCTGTTGAAACTGTCTTTTCACACCTGTGGCGTGGACTGAGATTGTGGTGGCACAGTATTACATTTTGTCAGGGATTTGGAAATTTTCAGTATCAGATTCATGAGGTGGGGTAATAAGAAGTCCATGGTGACAATTTGGTTATGGTTTTGTTAAAACTGGAAGCGCACATACAGCAACGTACATACATGCATCAGTGGGGGAATGGGAGTGCAGGGCCCAGAGGGATGAGGATGCAATTATACTATATCAAAAAGTAAGGGAAATCATTGCAAAAAACTTAATTAATGCAGCAATTAGGGTTAAAACAAAAAAAAGTAGTGAAATGTGGCATTAGGATTTCCAACCCTAACATCCCACCCGTACCCTACAGGTAGCAACAGGTGTGGGGTGTGCATTGGGGTTGTCAACCCTAATGATCACCCCATTCTCATATACTGTAGCCATCTCAGCTTATTTACTCATGAAATAGGTTGAGCATAAGGGTTGACAATCCCAAGGCACATCCCATACCTGTTCCTGACTGTTAACTATATATATATATATATATATATATATATATATATATATGTTAGAGGCAAAAAAAAACCTCCATTTAATGCAGCAGTTGGGGTTGTTCCACAGCGACACAAGTGAGGAAATTTGGTGTTAGGGTTGAAACCCCTTGCACCCTCAACCCACCCCAACTGGCATCAGGGTGTGCGTTGGAGTCATTGGCCTAATTCTCACCCCATCACATGCATGAACAAGCTGAGGCATAGGAGAATGGAGAGAGTTAGGACGTGACCTCAACGCACACCTCCGATGCCATTTGGGGGGCAGGCTGAGGGGTGCAAGGGGGGTTTTCAACCTTAACACCGAATTTCCTCACTTTTGTTGCTGTGGAACAACCTTAACTGATGCACTAAACAGAGTTTTTTGCCTCTAATTTCCCTTCTTTTTGAGAATGAGGACTATAAATAGTGAATGGAATGTGGTGGTGAGAGTGCAGGGCCCTTCGGACCCCACGCTCCCTCCACGTGATTCTTTGTGACATAGTAATGGTAACAGCAATGTAAACACAAGTGGTAACAATTACGCACATGGTGACACAAATGAAAATTATAAAGCAAGTGTTAATAGAAACGCAGGTGCAAAGTGACACCAAAGTGAACAGTGATGCAAGCAGAGATGCAAGCTCATACGAAAACGCAACTGGTAATGTGACGGTGATGATACTGCTATTGTAAATGCAATTGATAACTGTAACAGCAACAATAATGCCAAAGAAATCAGAAATGGAAACACAAACAGAAGCGCTTAAGGAAATGCAAACCGTAACACATACTGTCATGGTACCACAATTGTAAACGCAAATGGTAACGGTAACAGCAAAAATAACACCAAAGAAAACAGAAACACAAACACAAATGGAAGTGCATACAGAAATGCAAACCATAATGTGCATGGGCACGGAAATGCTATAGGAAATCCAAATGGTATTGGTAAGAACAACGATGACACAAAAGGAAAGACAAATACAAACAGAAGGGTGGCTGCCAACAGAAATGGTAATGCGCACGGTGATGCTAAGTGAAACACAAACACAAACAGTAGTGGAGACACAAATGGTAACAGTAATGTAAATGCAAGTGCAAATGGAAACGGAAAGGGTAATGCACACGGTATCGTACACGGGAACGGAAACGCAAACAGGCACGGAAACAGAAGTGTAAAGCCTATGTGTAACAGTAACTGGAGCGCACACCCTATTTTTCCCAAAAAGCTCCATTGAGAAACACAGTGAAATCAAAGAATATATGCATTATAATGAGCCTCAGAGCAGAAAATGAGCAGTTATAAAACTAAATTGCTAATATCTCAATAACCGTATGATGTAGAAAAAAAACTGCAATTTCACATGATTCATGAGTTTCCTGGCTAGGTTTTCACTAAATGTGTAGCCTATAGGGCTACGCCTTGTCCCAATGAAAATTCTGCATCTCGTGTCGTTTCCGAGATATGAACCGCGAAAGGCGCAACGGACGCCACCATGTTAGTCTATGGGAGAAGATGTCAACTTCGGAGTACCATAACTTTGCGCCCATGCAATATTTTGTCACCAACCCACCAAACAGCACATCCATGAGATGCTGGCTACCTTCCCTCCAAATTTCAGCCAAAAAGACCAAACCGTTCTTTTGCAGCAGGGTGGCAAAACATTCCTGTTATTTTGCCATAGTCTAGAAAAGTAGTGTTGTGATTTGTGACACCTTTCGCAAAAATTTGGAAAAGTATTGCAAGTGCGACACTAATTTGTGACACCACTTTTCCCACAAATTTGAAAAACATATTTCTGGGGTGTTTAACCCCAAAATAAAGACATGGCTAGCATCTTCGGGGCTCAAATAGGTAAATACAAAAATAATTATGTCCCTAGATGGTCCCAATTTTAAATGCCAAGCATTTCTGTGATCAGTAACTGAAAATAAAATGGTGTATTTGTGACACTACTAGGGCCATTCGCAACACTAAAAAGTGCATTTGCGACACTTTTGAACTTTTTGTTAACTTTTCCCTTTGACTTATAATGGGAAATTGTTTTTAGAATAACTTTTGAACTGTTTAATATTTTTTCACAAAATCTTCAAAAGGCATATTGGGGTACCTGGCCGCAGGTGCCATGAAGTTTTCAGACCAGTCATGTAAACTGTGCGACCTGTAGGCATGAGCAAAGAATGCGCAAAAAACTGTAATTGCATGCACGAATGTTGCTTAATAACTCTGCATCCATATATCCGACTGGTACGAATATTGCCAGATCCCAAGATCTATGGCTACGCCCTATGCCTGCCAAATTTCAGGCAAATCCATTGAACGGTGGAAAAGTTATTAAGGTGCAAAGTTTCACCATTTAACCTTAAAAGGGGTACTCAACCCTAACTATGGTAGCTCTACCATGCTACCATAATATATATATATTTACAAAATGGGTAGGGAACATTATGTCTGCTGATTTGTTGGAACACATCACATGACCTTGCGTATATCAGAGTGTGACCACACACCTGTACTTTTACCCCCCTCCAAAACAATTTTGACATTATATAAGATAGATAAACCGCTCTGAGGTGTGCGATCGCGCTCTGATATATGTACGCCTTGGGTGGTTGACGCATTCAGCCTATGGCCTAGGTGTCAGCGTGGATCAGTTGGTAGCACATCTGCCTCTGGACCAGAAGGTCGTGGGTTATCGTCCCACACTGGGATTGGACTTGAACCTAAAAATCGCTGGCATCCGAGTGCAGTATTGGGGGGTGCTGCACTGCTGGGGTGTGTCATCCTTCGGATGAGATGTTAAACCGTGGTCCCTTCTGCCCATCCTGGTGTTGTCCTGGTGGGTGTCCAGGTGGAAGTAAAAGAACCCAGGGCACTCTTCACAAAGAGCAGGGAACATTCCCGGTGTCCTAGCCAACATTCCCCTTCCCATAAACTGGTTCATGCAATTATCCAGACTGTGTGTGGGTGACGATGTGCGATATGGCCGCCACCACACATTCAGTCACTTCACTACCCATCTAGCATTGCTTGTAAAGTGCTTTGGGATACTGTGTATAAAAATTGCTATATAAATGCTGATTCTTCTTCTTCTTCTTCTTCTGCATAACAATGCACACCAAGGCGTGCATATATCAGAGTGTGACCACACACCTCAGAGTGGTTTATCTATTACAGATATATATATATATTTACGCAACATGTGTCTTAGTATAAATGTACATATCTACATGTTCCTATATGTCATAGTGATATCACCATGTTCCTATACATCATGGAGATATCTCTATGTTCCCATACATCATTCTTAAGAAAGTGAAACCATTTCACTTTCTATGGAGCATGACTCTCTGCCTAAAACCTGCCCTACATTTGCATACCCTCCCCCACCCACCCACACAGACCTTTAATATCTGGTTGCTCCTGCCATTATTTTAGCATAAGTAATCATTTAAAAAACTATCTGGTTGATCCTGCCACTGTGATATTCAATAACGCTATTGAACTTTCGCTATCTGCCCCAATGTGTAGCATGATGAGTACCCTGAAAATTGCACTGGGATCAACAAGATATTTATATATCTATATTCTAAAATAATGGCAGGATCAACCAGATAACCTTTTTTTAAATACGTTTTAAATGACAGGATGAACCGCACAGTTCCTTTAACATGTGACATATTTTATGTAGGTGAAGAATATGTGTGGTTATGTCTATGTGGATGGGGGTTGTCTTTCAATGGCACAAATTCATATTGTATAAAGAGAACATGACATGGCCTGAGTGAAGATATCATATTTATCTTCACTCAAGGCCAATGGGGCCTCTCTTGAAGATAAATATGATATCTTCATTCAGGCCATGTCATATCCAAAATATATTGGAGTTAAAAATCGATGTTTCGACCTTTGGTCATCTTCAGGAAATATCTAAAAGATAAAAAAGCAAAGTTAGTGCTTATATATATATACACATATATATATATATATATTAGAGGCAAAAAACTCCATTTAATGCATTAGTTAGGGTTGTTCCACAGTGACAAAAGTGAGGAAATTCAGTGTTAGGGTTGAAAACCACCCTTGGACCACCCTCCCACCCCCCAACCGGCATTGGGGTGCACATTGGGGTCATCAGCCCTAACTCTCACCCCATGACATGTGTAAAGCAGCAGAGTATAGGAGAATGGGGTGAGAGTTAGGACCGAAGACCCCAACGCGCACCCCAATGCCGGTTGGGGGTGGGTGGGGTCCAAGGGGTTCAACCCTAACACCGAATTTTCTCACTTTTGTCACTGTGGAACAACCCTAACCAATGCATTAAATGGAGTTTTTTGCCTCTAATTTACCTTCTTTTTGAGAATGATAATGAGAAATAGTGAATGTAATGTAGCGGCAGGAGCGCGGGGCGGAGGGCCCCGCGCTCCAGCCACGTGATGTCTTGTGGCATAGTAACAGGAACAGCAACGCAAACAGAAGCGCTAACAGTGGCACACATGGTAATGCAAGTGCAAATGAGAAGAGAAAGGGTAACGCACATGGTGGCGTAGATGGGAACGGTCTGCCAGGTGATGTGTTGTCACATAGTAACATGGTGCCTGCAAATGGAAATGTCAATGGGCATGGTGACGCAAAGTGAAACAGAAAGAGAAACAGTACTGTAGACACAAATGGCAACTAATAACAGAAATGCAAGCCAAATGAAACGCATGAGGATAGCACGCATAGTTGGCGTGATATCACGGTAAGTGAAAGCAGAATTTGAACTGCAAGCGGAAAGGTAACGGTAACAGTAATGAGGGCACAGGCTGGTTTTCCCCAAAACCTGCATAGAGAAAGACAGTGAGTACAAAGAATGTATGCATAATAATGGGTATCGGAGCAGAAAACGAGGACCTGGAATATTAAAGAGATTATATCTCAGGAACCGTATGACGTAGAAAAAAAATTTAAAAGTCATATGATTTATGACTGTCCTGGCTAGTTTAGTGCTTAGCCCACATTAGAGGGCTAAGCACTTTTCAGACGAAAAGTCTGTATCTCACACAGTTTCCGAGACACGGGCCCTGAAAGGCACGGCGAACGCCATAATGTTATCCTATGGGAAAAAAAGAGAAGTTCGGAGCACCATAACTTTGTCTCCCTGAAATATTATTTCACCAAACCACTGAAAGGCACATCTGTGGGCTGTTGGCTGTCCTCCTTCCAAATTTCAGGAAAAAAGACCAAACTGTTATTTTGCAGCAGGGTGCCAAAGGATTCCTGTAATGCGTCGGGCGCCGTAATGTTATCCGATGGGAAAAAATGTCAACTTTGGAGTGCCGTGACTTTGCCGCCGTGTAATATTTTTTCAACACAACACTGAAAGGCACATCTGTGAGTTGTCAGCTGCGTTTCTTCCAAATTTCAGCTCCAAACTCCCAACCGTTCTTTTGCAGTGCAGTGCCAAAGAATTGCTGTCATTTTCCACAGACTAGAAACTCATTGTCGCATTTGTGTAAGTCATGGTAATTTGCTATATACTTTCGTGAGCACGAAAGTACTCATGTAAAGTACTTTTCCAGAAATTTGAAAACGATTTGGGGTGTTTTACCCCAAAATAAAAGACGGCTAGCATCCTCAGGGTCCGAATACTAGGTGGAATACAAAAATAATTAGGTTGCAGAGGTCCCAACTAAATGCTAAGCATTTTTTCTGATCACCAACTGAAAACAAAATGGTGGATTTGGTAAGTACAGGCTTATTTGGCGGTGTGAAATGCATTTGCGATACTGTCGATCTTTTGTTAATTTTTCCATTGACTTATATGGAAATTGTTTTTGAATAACTTTTGAATCGTTTAATATTTTTTCACCAAATCTTTGAAAGGCACATCGGGGACCCTGGCCGCACGTTCCCTGAAGATTTCATGCCGGTCACACAAACCGTACGACCTGTAGCCGCAACCGTAGAATTCCAGAAAAAGCATAAATGTACGCGCAGATCATGCTTAATAACTCCACAGCCATATATCCGACTGGTACAAAACTTGGCAGATCCCAAGGCCTATGGTTATGGTAGCACGGTAGTGCTACCATAGTTAGGGTTGAGGAGCCATTTACAGTACATGTTAAACCCAAACTTGTGCACCTTAATAACTTTGCAACTGTTTGACAGATTTGCCTGAAATTTGGAATACGTGATCAAGACCCATACGCCTTGGGATATGCCAAGTTTCGTACCAGTCGGATATAGGGCTGCAGAGTTATTAAGCATGATCTGCGCATGTGTTTATGCTTTTTGGGGAATTCTACAGTCGTGCCTACAGGTCACATGGTTTGCGCGACCGGTCCAAAATCTTCAGGGAATGTGTGCCAGGGGTCCCTGATGTGCCCTTTGAAGATTTCATGAAAAAATATTAAACGGTTCAAAAGTTATTCAAAAAACAAGTTCCCATTATAAGTCAATGGGAAAAGTTAACAAAAAGTTCGACAGTGTCACAAATGCAGTTTTTACTTTCGCAAATGGCCCTTTTAAAGTCGCAAATCTGTCATTTTGTTTTCAGCTGGTGATCAGAAAAATCCTTGGCATTTAAATGTGGGGCCCTCTAGCAACCTAATTCTTTTTGTATTCACCTAGTCGGACCCTGAGGATGCTAGCCATGTCTTTATTTTGGGGTAAAACACCCCAGAAATATGTTTTTCACATTTCTGGAAAAAGTACTTTTGCAAAGTACTTTCGCACTTGAGACATTGTCGAATGAATCTGCAAAAGCTTTCGCAAATTGCGACAGTACTTTTCTAGGCTGTGGGAAAATAATAGCAATTCTTTGGCACCCTGCTGCAAAACAACGGTTTAGAGTTTTGGGCTGAAATTTGGAGGGACCGCAGCCAACATCACACAGATGTGCCTTGCAGTGTTTTGTTGAAAAAATATTACACGACAGCAAAGTTACGGTACTCCAAAGTTGACATTTTTTCCCTTAGGATAACATTATGGCGTCCGACACATTGCAGCAATCCTTTGGCGCCCTGCTACAAAATAACGGTTAGGTCTTTTGAGCTGAAATTTGGAGGAAACACAGACAACATCCCACAGATGTGCCTTTTAGTGGTTTGGTGAAAAAATATTACAGGGAGCCAAAGTTATGGCACTCTGAACTTCTCTTTTTTCCCCTAGAATAACATTACAGCGCTCGCCGCTCCTTTCAGGGCCCGTATCTCAGAAACGGTGCAAGATATAGACTTTTCATCAGACAAATGCTTATACAAAACTAGCCAGGAAGGTCTTAAATCATATGATTTTTAATTTTTTTTCTACATCTTACGGTTCCTGAGATATGAGCAATTTAGTATTCCAACTCCTCATTTTCTGCTCCGAGACCCATTATTATGCATACATTCTTAGTACGCACTGTCTTTCTCTATGAAGCTTTTGTGGAAAACCAGCCTGTGAGCTTTCATTACTGTTACCATTGCCCTTTCCACTTGCAGTTACGTATCCGTTTCACTTACCGTTCACGTCTACGCCACCATGTGCGTTATCCTTAGCGTTTTCATTTGCGCTTGCGTTTCAGTTTTTTTTTACCATTTGTGTCTACAGTACTGTTTCTATTTCTGTTTTGTTTTGTGTCACCATGCCCATTAGCATTTGCGTTTGTGGGCACCATGTTACTATGTGACAAGACATCACGTGGTGGACCGTTGCCATCTACGCCACCGTGTGCGTTACCCTTTCTGTTCTCATTCGCGCTTGCATTACCATGTGCACCACTGTTAGTGCTTCTGTTTGCATTGCTGTTCCTGTTACTATGTCACACGGCATCTCATGGTGGGGGGCCCCGTGCTCCCGCCATTCCCATTACAGTCACTATTTCTCATTATCATTCTCAAAAAGAAGGGAAATTAGAGGCAAAAAACTCTGTTTAATGCATCAGTTAGGGTTGTTCCACAGTGACAAAAGTGAGGAAATTTGGTGTTAGGGTTGAAAACGGCCCTTGACCATCCAGTCCACCTTCATCTGAGACAGGGCACATTGGGGTCTTCAGTCCTAACTCTCACCCCATTCTCCTATACTCTGCTTCTTTATGCATGTGATGGGGTGAGAGTTAGGCCGATGACCCCAATGCGCACTCCAATGCCGTTGGGGGTAGGCTGGTGGTCCAAGGGGGGTTTTCAACCCTAACACCGAATTTCCTCATGTTTGTCACTGTGGAACAACCCTAACCGATGCATTAAATGGAGTTTTTGCTCTGATACACACACATATATATATATATATATATATATATATATATATATATATATATATATATAAGCACTAACTTTGCTTTTTCTCTTTTAGATATTTCCTGAAGATGACCAAAAGTTGAAACGCCGATTTTAACTCCAATTTCTATTTTCAGTGTGCATTTAATATTACCATTTTGTTTTGTTTTCAGACCACATGCTGATGCAGCACCTTGTTTATATATATATATATATATATATATATATATATATATATATATATATATATATATATGTTGGCACATAACTGCCACTATAGTTAGGGTTGCAGGGCCACTTCTATGTTAAACCGTAAATTTTGCACTTTAATAACTTTGCAACCATTTGTTCAATTTTCCTGAAATTCTGCATGCCCTGTCTGTTATAATAGATTTCTGGATCTGGCAAATTATCTTCTGTTTGGATGTGTGTTTGCGGAGCTGCAGAGTGCTAAAAGGTTTAAAATGTAAATTTTGTGTACACATTCTTTGCTCATCTGTAAGTCTGAAATGCTTTGGGGATGTGGTCTGAAATTTTTAGGGTATATGGGGTTTGGGACACTGATGTATGAAGGCTTTTTGCAAATTTGTGAAAGTAAGTTTGTGAAACTTGCAAATTTACTAAACGTTCGTAAATGTACTTTCACTAATTTTGTGACATTTCCACTGGAAACATTTAAAAAACAGAATTCTGATAATTATTTTTAAAAACTAATGTCAGGATCATGTTCCTCGGGTTCCAATTAGGTAAACGCAACTGTTGATATTTACCAAGGGGCAGTATTTTTTGAATTACAGTGTTTTTTCCACATTGCTAACTGAAAACAAGAAGGTGGATTTCAGACAGTACAGAACCCATTTCCGAAAGTCACAAGTGCTTTTACAAAAGTCAGAAGTACTTTCAAGGAGGACATATATTTTTTACAATATATTACAATGGGAAAATTTAAAGTTTTATAACTTTTGAATGGATTAATATTTCTTCACACAAAATTCAAAAGGCACATCTGCAGTCCAGACCCAATATAACTTATCAATTTCAGACCAGAGCTGCCAAGCCATTTTGGAGATGCAGCACAGCAAAGGATTTACACCTAAATGGTAATTTTCAAATTTTTTGACATTAATCATCTCCACTACTGCATGTCTGATGGGAATGAAACTTGCCACATCAAGAGATCCATGGCACCTGATGGCACATGAAAAATTATGTGTGCATTGTTTGTATAGTTGCAAAGCTATTACAGTACTAAATTTTGGATTTAATATATACATGACCATTGAACTCTAACTACACTGGCACTACTGTGCCAGTAATATATATATATATATATATATATATATATATATATATATATATATATGTGTATATATATATATATATATATATATATATATATATATATATATATGTATATACACACATATACAACATGTGTCTTAATATAAATGTATTGATAAAAAGTTGTATCTCAGACAGGTAGTGGAGATAGCACTGATATCTCCATGTTTCCATACATCATAGTAATATCTCCATGTTCCTATACATCATGGAGATATCTCTATGTTCCCATATGTCATTCTTAAGAAAGTGAAAGCATTTCACTTTCTATGGTGCATGACTCTCTGCGTAAAACCTGCCCCACATTTGCACAATCTCCTCCACTCACACAGATCCTGCCATTATTTTAGAATAAGCGATCATTTAAAAAATTATCAGGTTGATCCCACCACTGTGATATTCAATAACACTAGTGAACTTTCACTTTCTACCCCAACATGTAGCGTGACTGAGTGGTCTGAAAATTGCACTGTTATGCACCATCACAGCTATACAGTACCACATTCTGTGCCTCGACTGCTGAAAAACTGTGTATATTGGTACATTTTCAATGTTTTTTTCTGAAAATAAGCTCCCGACTCTACAGACAGATCAGAGAGTGACCTTGCAGCTTCAGAACAGAAGTAAGCGATAGTGAGTGTTGTTATAGCAACACTCGCTAATGCTTACTTTTCCTGTTCTGAAGTGGCACGGTCACTCGCTGTCCTGTCTGTAGAGTCAAGAGCTTATTTTCAGAAAAGACATTGAAAGTGTACAAATGTATACAGTTTTTCAGGAGCTGTGACACAGAATGCCGTAGCTGATGGCTGTGATGGCGCATAACAGTACCATTTTCAGACTGCTCAGTCATGCTACATCATGGGGCAGAAAGTGAAAGTACACTAGCGTTATTGAATACCACAGTGGTGGGAGCAACAAGATACTTTCTTAAATGATTTCTTATTCTAAAATAATGGCAGGATCAACCTGGTAACTTTCTTTAAATACCTTTTAAATGACAGGATGAACTACACAGTTTCTTTAACATGTGGCATCTCTTATGTAGGTGGAGAATATGTGAGGTTATGCCTATGTGGGGGGGTTGTCTTTAAGTGACCCAAAACATGTTGAATAAACAGAACATGACATGGTCTGAGTGAAGATATCATATTTATCTTCACTCGAGGCCAATGACATCAAGGTATCTCACTCGTGGCTTCACCACTTGTGATATATCATGATATCATTGGCCTCTCATGAAGATAAATATGATCTCTTCACTCGGGCCATGTCATATCACATAAATATATATATTCTTTGCAAAATCTCTGTTAATGCATCAGTTAGGGTTGATTCCACAGCGACAAAAGTGTGGAAATGCGGTGTTAGGGTTACTCCCCCACCACACCCCCACGCCCATCCTCAAAATTCTAATTCTGCACCCCTCCCACCTCCACCCCACACACACTCATATATGCAAGACACATCCAAAATTCTAAGACACTATACAAGTCAATCACATCTCTAAGAACTATAATCACTGCACTGTACTCATTTCACATAACATTATATAATGAAAAATCAAATACAGTATGATCAACTTTATACTTCCAGCACAGTATGATGAAACATTATAGCTGGCATAACTATTTAACAATAACATAGTCTGTACAAATTGTCTAAATATTGATTTTTTTTATGTGTCATACTTTAACAATTGGCTCGCTACATGCAGATATTGCTGCTACCACATAGGCATATGGTAGCAGGAAAGATAGACCTGACACATACATAGTAGTTTTCAGATTCTGCGCAGATATAAAACTAGTACCATCACATGTTGCTGTACTGCTGGGTTACCTGGAAATACACCTTAGCAGCATGTTATGCTTAGTTTTGGCTGTTACAACTGTTGCTGTCACATACTGCTTGTAAACTGTGCTACAAAACATTACTTTTATTATTACTACCATTTGTTATTACGACTGACTTACTCGTTCAGAAAGAAAATATGCAAACATCCAATGACTGTTGATATAGTTACTGAAACTCTTATTTCCAGTATAGCCATCTATAGATAACATACTGTATGTTTCATCATTTCTTAAGAGTTGAAATATAGGCATCTGCTTAAATCTTATTATTGATGTTTGTAACAGAAATATGCTTACTGTGGGTCATCTCCCATGGTTGCCCAGAATACTTGTGTACCCCTCAAGATACTCTGATGGCAGCAGAACTCATACAGTTGCTGGACCATGATGATGGATGTGTCTTGTACTAAGTTTAGAGAGCTCTATGTTACTTCTGTTATGTGATGCAGGTTGTCTCTAATTGGTTGTGTTGCCTTGGCCCATCTCCTACTTGCATGTGTGTGTGTGGGGGGGTATGCAGAGTTAGGGTTTTGAGGATGGGGGCATGTGGTGGGGGGTAACCATAACACCACATTTCCACATTTTTGTCGCTGTGGAAACAACCCTAACTGATGCATTAACAGAGGTTTTTTTGCAATGAATATGTATGTATGTATGTGTGTGTGTATATATATATATATATATATATATATAAACTTCATAATTTTAAGTGAATATATCTGCAAATAAATATATGATAAACAATAAATATACAGAACCCAAAAGCACAACCTAAATATCAAAAAAACTGCTTCTATATTTGTGTACTTACTCTCCAATACCAATAAAAACAAGTGCAGCTTAGATAAAACAGCTTAATTAATTTTCAAAAAGTTCACCACAGGACCAACTGAGTCAACTGTATTCAGCTCAGTTCTCGCTGAACAATCACAGTTCTACATAGCACATCTTAATGTTCATTTTAGAATCAGAAGCAGGGGCTGAAACTGGCAGACCAGTTTGATCTAAACTTTGAGACAAAACTTTCAAATGTAAAAAAGTAAAAAAAGGTCTCAAATAAGAGCAGTCAAAATATCACTAACAATATTATTATTTGACAACTTGAAAGAAAAGGTAAGGATAAATAGAATGAATATATGGTGCCAGACACATAAAACAAATATAGTACCTTGTTCCAAAAGTGGCAAAAGCAATGTATAAAGCCAGATAAGAATAAGTTGCTGCTGTTGCTGCTTCTTCTACCACAGAGGACCTGCTGAAGTGAAGAGAATTGACAGATCTTGAGGGCATGTTATATTTATCCTAATGTCTTAATTAAGTGGGGCTGCAGAAAACTTGTTTTTTTAATAAACTGCAGATGTAGCCATTTAATATCATACAAGTTAGTCTCACTTAAATAATACCACTGAGCCTGGTAGCTTAATAGGTTCTGCTAAAATGCAATAACAGAAATACAAATGGAGATACTGCAGCACTTTGATTAAGGATATTCAAGCCAATATAATAAGTGTAATTCCAATAAATGTGTGTTACAGCATATTAAGGGAAACATTTATTGAAAAGCAAATCAGGCCCGTTAGAAATGTTTTCCATTAAACAAAACAGTTTAACTTAACGGAATGTGTGCTAAATTTATCAATTACTAATACAACTGTCTCAGGTTAAAAATGAATTTGTAAAATCACAAAACTTGATGAAATAAAACATATTTCTTTTGAATTAATCCAAATATAAACCTATATACCAGTAATTGCTCAAAAATACAAAAACAATAAAATCCAGATGCATGTAACTCAAGTGAAATGAGATGTATGACCTGTATTTATTATAGATTCTGTTCTTTAAACTGTATTGAGTGATACTAAGCAACATAAAAACAAGGAGTCATAAATGAACTTGAATAAACTTATGTTAAAAATGCTTCTATAATTTAAAACAATACTGCAGTAAGCTTCATTCATGCATCAGTAAGCAAACAAAATGTAAAATGCCACACTCTACATCAGCGACAAAGTTTTCCCAAATTCAGAAGATCTGCATGTCACTGAATCCACTCAGAGCCATATAGAAGCATTCATTTTCAAAACCTCTGAGCCTTCATAAAAAAGATACTGTGCTACACTGTCATAATCCACAGGTTCTCCTAGAGCTGCAAGAGCTACAAGACACCTCTGAGGTGGGTGACCAGCCAGTTTAAGACCAAATTCCCCAGCTGAAAGAAGCAGAAACACTCTCCAAATGAGGTTTTCACTTCTTATATTGTAGAAAACACATGAGACAGCAAACAAAATAAAGAACAGAAGCCAAATAAATTCTATACCAGATGGTAATAGATGAAAAGCTTATCACAAGAGCTCACAGTTCAGCAGCTCAGCAGCTCAGTAGCTCGACCCAGGGAAATCTTTTTAGTTCAGAGACCTGCCCCAACAAAGGGGATTGGGTAGCCCATTGCCAGCATGTACAGTGCTGTTTGACGGCACATGGGAGAACTTCAGTTTCACCACTTTTGTACTGTTTGGGCCTGTAGTCTGGAAGGGAGGGCTTAGGAAGCAGTACCAGTATGAGCTCCTCAGTCCCCTTATACTGTACATTGAGATCCAGCATTAGGAAGGATGAAGGAGGGCTGGCTGATCTGGGAGGAGGAGAACTATAAATAAAATAAGCAAAGCAAAACTAAGTAGAGTCAGGAAGAATGAGAAAGGGCTGGCTGAGCTTGGAAGGGGAGTGAGAAAAAATGAGCATCAGGAATGACTAGGGAGGGCTGGCTGAGCTGGGAGGGAGAGGGTGCATGTAAATTAATTTTTTGGTTGTGAGCTGAAAAAGAAAGTCCTTTTACACCACTTTGCATGTGAGAGGAATTCTGGAGTCACAACACCAAAAATGCTTGCCCTTGCTAAGCTGGATACCCAGGATTTTGGGATGCCCAGAAAAGTATTTCTGGGCTGAATTTGAAAAAAAAAAATGATCACCAAAATCTAGAAAAAAGGATCCAGTTTAGCTAGATTTGGGTATTTTTTTAATACATCATTTATAGGTATTTTCCATGTGTTTTTAGTTTAAAAAATCAAGATGGTAGCCGTCATGATATGAAAAAGTGTTTTCCATGTCATGAGAACTATGTGGTACAATGGCAGGATGCTCTCACAACACAAAATGTTTTGTGTTGTATCAGAGGGTCATCCAAAAATTCTACTGAGAATGGTCACACAAAAAAAGTAAATCCTTATAACCCTGGAACACATATGTGGCTGCTTCTACCGTAAGCATTTGGGAAAAAATATTCTGTACTGTTTAGGCTCTAGGGGAAAGCAAAAAAAAAAGAGTGTAATAAGTATAGGGAAAAAGTTAGATGTAGTGGTGAAAAACAATATTCCATATATCAAAAACCAAATAAGCTGCTGTCACAAAACGTTTCATGTCATGCCTCTAACACAAAGCAGGACAAATGTTGGTCAATTGTGTCAATCACCACCAAAATTTGCTAAGGTGCAAAAATTTGAGTTTAACATTTAACATCCTACTCAACCTTAACTATGCTGTCACTACTGTGTCAATATAATATATTGTAGTGGTACAGTAGTGCCATTATAGTTAGGGTTGTGCAGGGGTTTCTATGTTAAAACCCAAATTTTGCAGTTTAATAACTTTGCAACCCATTCAATGGATTTCCACAAAATTTTGCGTTTGCAGTCTTGGGGGTATATCTCTTGACTTGCCAAATGTTTTTTTCCCAGTCAGATGTGTGGATTCCAAGATCTGGATAGCAAAAAAAAAAAAAAGAAAATATTTGATGTTTTTGGCTGTTTTTTTGTGCCAAGTGCCAAGGCGGTTTGGAATTTTGGTCTGAAAGTTTTAGTTTAGAAAGGGAATAACCCACAGTGATGCCTTTTTCTGGTTTATTAAACAATATTAATGTGTTCTAAAGTTATTCAATTTTAAAATGTTGGTTCTGAGCATGTTCAGTCAGTACTGTGTTTTGGATATCTACTTAGAACAAAACAGAATTTTGTACATATGAAAAAGGAACCTTTTTCATATGGGGTAATGCTTTTTCATGAGGAAAAAAAATTATCTCTTTTTGGTGGGGCCACCATCTTGTTTCTGTTTTTTTTTCCAAAAAAACAATTTCAAACTCCACAAGAATGACATCTTGCACACTCAGCAACACATGCATCTTGTTAATCAGGACCTTTTAAGTGGATTCTGCTCTAGGTTTTTTGAGAATCTATCCAGAAATGTCTCTTTTGTTTTCACTTAAAACCCCTTTTTTCCCTGAGTCAATTTTCTTTTTTTTTTTTTGTATGGGAATACAAAAAATAAATTGTCCCATATGAAAAAGGATTTCCTCATACAAAAAATATTTTCACTTTCTTTGTGATTCTTTATTCATATAAGGGGATCTTTTTTCATATGGGTTTTTTATTCGTATGAAAAAGGATGCCTTTTTTTGTATGGGTCTTTAATTTGATATGAAAAAGGATTCCTTCATACAAAAAATGATTTTGGACTTACTGTTTTTTTACCACATTCAAACTTCAACAATCATATCTCCCTCAATATTTGGACTGAAGAAACAATCCATGTTTAAAAACAAAGGTCTTAATGAGTACTAAAAGAATAACACACACACCCTAAAAATGTAGGGGCTGTATAAAAAAACTTCAAATTAAAAACTAAATCACAATTCCCATTGTAAAACATTTGAACTTTAACCAGCCATACAACAAAGCTCATAAATAGCTGTTTTCACAGAAATGGAAGTGCAGGGCCAAGAGGACTTCCACACCAACATAGATGTATACATCTATTGAGAGATGCAAGCACAGGGCCCAGAGGTAAGCACAGGGCCCAGAGGCCCATATCCAAATGAGGATATTATTATACTATCTCAAAAAGTAAGGAAATGAATTGAGAAAAATGTCATTAATGCACCAGTTAGGGTTAAAGTGATAAAAGTAGAGAAATGTGGTGTTAGAATTTGCAACCGTAACACTCCACCCCCATGCTGATGGCAGCAACAAGAAAAAAAAATACAATTTGACATCTCCTGCATCTTTGCAAATAAGGCATGAGGTGTACAGTGAAGCCCACTAGGGGGAAATCCAATTCTATAGCATTCTGCAGGAAATAAGGCAATTTCAATGGCAGTTAATCCATTTTGTCATGCAGGAAATTGTGACACTGTACTTCATCCTGATGTGATTTACTGTACCTTTTTTTTTTGGGGGTGTTATTTGCTCCACGGAGCTCCAGCTACAACCCCCCCCACGCTCCGTCATTCCCCCGGTGCCACCCCTGGACATGAGACCCCCTCCCTACTGCACCCCGCGACTTACCCTTCACGGCAGGGTGGTGAGGAGCGACTCGACCCACCACAATGGATCCATGCCAGGGAGGCGTCCTCCAGGAGTGGCACCGGGGAATGACGTCATGCAGCCGGACACCCAATTTTCTGTTTTTCCTCCCGACAGTCCATGGCATGCAATGATGCCAGCGACTGAGTGCGCGCACGCTCCCGTGCGCACACTAGTCAAGCGTCTGCCATGTCCCGCCCTCCCCTTGTCTTACGGCTACGTGCTGTTGATCCCCAGCCTACGCTAGGGGTCAGACAAGCACCGGCCGGCCAAATCCCCCCACCCCAGAGATGGAGAGCAGTCCACCGGATGCTCAATCCATCTCCGCCTCGGCCAATTTCAGCACCCCGCGTCCTGCTCCTGAACACAGGTCGCCGGCATGGCGCGAAGTGTGGCATCCAGTGCCTCAACCCTCAGCACCACCGGGCCGGTTTACTGTACCTTTTGGTTGTCATCCTTAATGATCACCTCATTTTCATCTACTCTGCACATCTCAGGTTATGTACTGATGGAAGGGGGAGTGTCAGGGCTGACAATCCCAAGGCACACTGGTTGGTTAAGACCTCTGTTGACATCGCAAGTTGTGAAGCCACTAGGGAAGTATACAGAGGTTATATTTTAATGCAGCCATTGCATTGCCCATTTATTTGTGGTTAATAAGTTTTATAACATTACCCATTTATACAATAGCAGTTGCTGGTAAGTTTGCTTGTTATTTGTGCAAGCCTGATTGTAAAATATAGCTTTTGTGCAATTTTGTATTGCCAAATTTGGGCATAATGTTAGTTATGAAATAAGAGACTCCTCAGAACATTATGGTGCTGGAGTGGAAATATCCATTGTTCTGTGAGCAAAAAAAAAAAAAAGTTATTGCAGACTTCAGAGTTGATGAAAGCAAAGCATACAGAATAAGGGAATGGAAAAAAATTGAGAGTATGAGTCTCAGGTGTCTTGGCAAATGGGGGATGTGTTTTATCTTGGGGTTTTCAGCCCCTATCGCTGTGACCCAAGCACAATCTACAGTAGTAGCCACAGACACTGCCAGCTATTTCCCAAAATTTCTGAGATATTTCCAGAAATATCTGATGCTTTTTGCATTTAAACAGTAGGGGCAGCAGAGAGAAACTCTTCAGAAATTTTGTGAAATATCTGGAAATAGCTGGCAATGTCTGTGGCTTCCACTGTACAGGTCCAAGCCCATACTTCATATGTCTCATGCTTGGAGCTACACTACAATCATTCTCCACATGGGACCTGCAGAATCAGTCATAACTTTCTTTCTGCAGGTCCCTGTGTGCCCTTCACAAAGCAGGAGATCATTTGTAACTTTCTTCACACAATGACTGCATGCTGCAGACCAGCAACTTGTCCTTAGGTCACAAGCCTAGGGGATGGTGGAGGGGCTGGGCATTAGGATTGAACCCCCCAAGGAACACCACACCAGTGATTTGCCAAGGCTCCTCAGACTCCAAACCCATTAACCATGTTTTTTTTTTGCAATGAATTTCCTTTCATTTTGTGATAGAGGAGTTATATGCTCATTTGTTTACGCCCCAAAGTGGCCTGTGTGCAACACAATAAAGAGAATATTTGATTAATTTAGAGTCCTGCATCACCAACCACCTTCATGCAAGGAATCACAGGACCCTTTGGGCCCTGCAGCATCAGCACACTCTTTTTGGATACACGCAGAGCCCTGTGGGACCTCCTCACAACCAGACACCAGCCAACATCATGCCTGTGAGCACTGCACCAGTTCAATGCTCTGTCTGGCTGTATGCTGGCCCTGTATACAGGCATACACAAACCACCATCATACAAGATACCAACACATCACATCATGTGGAATCATAAAAAATTACCTAATTTCTGTCCATGCTTTCATCACCATTTTCTTTAAATGCAGTCCCATTTTATGTAAGAAACCAAACATAGAAAGGGAGAAAAAAATTCTGTGATGGAAGCATTTTAACTTTATATGGAATAATAAAGAAATACACTACCATTTTATATAAGAAACAATAAATATGAACATTAACAAATGCATGTTATAGCAGTTTTTCATCATTTTGAATAATACAAGAGACATTCGTTATGTTTTTGATTTCTTTACTCTTTCTTTTACCAAAATATGGCACCATTTTATATAAGAACCCATAAACACAAATTACAAAAAGAAAATAAGATGAATGCATTTTCATATCTTATGGAATCATAAAAATGACATTATTTCTGGTTACGTTTTCATCACATTTTGATTTTATATAAGAAACCATAATGTAGAAAGAACAATGACAGAAAACGTTTTGAATCATGCAGAATCTTACAGAATTGTCATGACTGAACAAAGTTTTATTTTTGTTAGAATGAGGGCTACTGTCTGACAAAATACATCAAAACAGAATCTCCCACAGAACTTAAACCATCAAACATACAAGATACAGCTGTGAAATCCTCCATGTTTTCAAACTGTTGCTGATTCTGAGCTATCTTTATACAATATTTGACTGTGCTATGCTTTGCATAGTCGATGACTCCACTGAGTGGTGAAAGTATACCTTAGTCAATCTAGTTCATCATGTTGCTATTGCTATTATTTATACTAATCTTGCTGTATTACCAGGTAGCATATAGACTGCAACTAACCTCACTCCGCCTTATAGGTATTGCCAGCATTCATGCTACCCACATAAATTCACTATTCCTGCTCAACCATCACAATCAACTGCTTAATCTCTTTGATTCAATTCTGCTAAACTTGTCAATTCACTCTCTGGCATCATAGCCTTTCACTGCCTTCCTGCCTGCTTTCTGTGTCAGCGTTACTTTGGCTTTCTTGTTGGAAATGGTTGACTTGCTTTCTGCTGGCTTTGCTCGTATCAGCATTCCTATCAGTCAGTTGTCAATCAATCTCATTAGGCAATCATATTAGACCATCATCTCAGTTACTCCTCTCACCTGGCATACCGGTACCTGCCCGATGGCCGCTGGCTTTGCCCAGCATCATCACCTCTAGCATCTCACATTTGATGTTGACTGCATGCTCTCCTATGGTGATGCGACACGAAATAGAAAAAGAAACAGTTGTGTAGACAGAAATGTTAAAAACAATGCAAAAGCAAGCGCAAATGAAAACGCAAAGGGTAACGCACATGGTGGCGTAGACGTGAACAGTAAGTGAAATGGAATGGAACCGCAAGCGAAAACGGTAACAGTAACAGTAATTTAAGCACACAGGCTGGTTTTCCCCAAAGTTGCATAAAGAAAGACAATGAGTACAAAGAATGTATGCATAATAATGGTTCTCGGAGCAGAAAATGAGGAGTTGGAATACTAAATTGCTTATATCTCAGGAACCATATGACGTAAAAAAAAAATTAAAAGTCATGTGATTTAGAACTTTCCTGGCTAGTTTTATGCTTAGCCCACAATAGGGGGCTAAGCATTTTTCTGATGAAAAATCCATATCTCGCACCGTTTCCGAGATACTGCCCTGAAAGGCACGGCGAACGCCGTAATATTATCCTATGGGAAAAAAAGAGACATTCAGAGTGCCATAACCTTGGCTCCCTGTAATATTTTTCACCAAACCACAAAAAAAGGCACATCTGTGGCATGTTGGCTGTGTTTCCTCCAAATTTCAGCCCAAAAGACCAAACCGTTATTTTGCAGAAGGGCGCCAAAGGATTCCTGTAATGCGCCGGACACCATAATGTTATCCTTTGGGAAAAAGTGTCAATTTTGGAGTACCGTAACTTTGGCACCATGTAATATTTTTTCAACAAAACACTGAAAGGCACATTTGTGAGATGTCGGCTGAGTTCTCTCCAAATGTCAGGCCAAAACACCAAACTGTTCTTTTGCAGCAGGGTGCCAAAGAATTGCTGTCATTTTCTCACAGCTTAGAAAAGTACTGTATAAGTTTGCGAAAGCTTTCGCAAATTCATTTGACAGTGTCACAAGTGCGATAGTACTTTGCGAAAGTACTTTTTTCCAGAAATTTGAAAATCATATTTCTGGGGTGTTTTACCCCAAAATAAAGACATGGCTATCATCCTCATGGTCTGACTAGGTGAATACAAAAATAATTAGGTTGCTAGATGGTCCCAATTTTAAATGGCAAGGATTTTTCTGATCGCTAACTGAAAACAAAATGGCGGATATGCGACAGTAAAAGGGCCATTTGCGAAAGTAAAAACTGCATTTGTGACATTGTCGAACTTTTTGTTAACTTTTCCCATTGACTTATAATGGGAATTTGTTTTTTGAATGACTTTTGAACCATTTAATATTTTTCATGAATTCTTCAAAAGGCACATTGGGGACCCTGGCCACATGTTCCCTGATGATTTCGGACTGGTTGCACAAACCATGTGACCTGTAGAGACGACAGTAAAATTCCAGAAAAGTGTAAATGTGCACAGATCACACTTAATAACTCCACAGCCGTATATGTGACTAGTATGAAACTTGGCATATCCCAAGGCATATGGGTCTTGATCATGTATTCCAAATTTCAGGCAAATCCGTCAAATGGTTGCAAAGTTATTAAGGTGCAATATTTTGGGTTTAAAATATTAATGGCTCCTGAACCCTAACTATAGTGGCACTGCCGTACCACTATAATGTGTGTGTATATATACAGATTTGTCAACCACAATGAAGCACAGTAACTTGCAGTAATGACATGTCACAAAATCCTGCATGAAAAAAGGCTTTAATTGCCATTGACTTACAATGGCCCCTGTAGTAAATTGTAGTATTCTGTGATATTCTGCAGCATTTCTGCACTTCATCCTGGCTTGACACATCTGTACATATATGCATATACATATTGGCATATACATATATATATATAAATATATATATATATATATATACATTGGCATGGATATTCAAAGGAGATTCCTTGTCCAACTGAGTTGCACAGGAGCATCTCTGAAATGCACCCCTGGGCAATATTCTAATGTGGTTGATGTGCCATGCTAATCTGGATGCACTGCAGTGCAAAGATAATGTATGCAGTGCATCTGGAGGGGTCATTCCCCTGCATATGTGTCACATCTCCATATTCATGCAAGATGTGCAGCGCAGCTGCCCGCATATCTCAGAGAAGTGCAGCACAAAGATAGGCATGGAAAAACCACACCTAAGTCATAGCCACCCACAGGCAGGCTGCTGTATTGCACAGCTCAACACAGCAGCCCAACCCCTGGGTGGCTACCCCGGCCCCAATCATAAACTATAGGGTAGAACCCCACACATCCCTGGTAGTCTAGTGGCTCCCATCCCATCCCCATTTATGCCACACAAGCAAAGTAAACCTCAATCCCTGGTAGTCTAGTGACCCCCCTCCCTTCCACAAACCTGTAATGAAAGACAGCCTTTCCCCCAACCCTGGCAGTCTAGTGGTACCCCCGCCCTTTCCTAAACCATATCCGTGTTGTCAAGCGATAACAATACAGCCACTTGTAGCAAATTACACACAATCCCATATTGCCTTGGTAGTCCAGTGGACCCCCCACCCACTGAGGCACCCACTCCCCACCCCACTCCCCCTGTCCCAGCAAGGCAAGTGTAGTTAGTGGACAGCAAAATCCACCCACACACCTCCACGACTGCTTGCAGACTGAGCTGTCATTGAATGACAGCTTACAGTTAACATCACAATAACATTGGTCAACACTGTCGACCAATGGTCTTGAAGTGTGTATTGTAAGTTTTATTCACAATACTTTGTAAATGAAAGCTTATTGTACACCCTGCAAGCCCATTGGTCAACAGTGTTGACCAATGTTATTGCGGTGTTTACTGTAAGCTGTCATTCAGTGATGGCTCAGTTGATGGGCAGCCATAGAGGTGTGTGGGTGGGTTTCACTGCCCACTGACTACACTGGCCTTGCTGGGATTAGGGGAGTGGGGTGGGGTGTGGGTGCCTCAGGGGGGGTCCACTGGACTACCAGGGCAATATGGGATCATGTGTAATGTGTTACAAGCGTGTGTGTCAGTATCACTTAACAATATGGACGGGGTTCAGGGAAGGGAGGGGGTACTACTAGACTGACAGGGTTGGGGAAAGGCTGTCCTTTATTACAAGTTCAGGGAAGTCAGGAGGCCACTAGACTACCAAGGATTGGGGTTTACTTTTATTGCATGTTACAATTGGGAATGGGGTGCACTACACTACCAGGGAGGTGATGTGCTGTGTTTACTGCAGCACTTGTAGGGTAGCCGGCACAGTCTGACAAGTGCATCCCTGCCCCAGACATGCAAATGAGGCCATAATGACATGCAAATTTCCCCATTTGCTCCTTACATGCATAATGGCCCCATTTGCATGTCACATTCTGAATATCTGGAATGTACACCTGGTTCATCCCACAGATGTGCTGTGCATCCCCATTCCAGGTACTCAGACTGCACAGGGGGATGCACTGGTGCATCTTCGGCAGCCCCAATTTTTTGCTGCCCGCAACATGTGCCATATTCATATGGAATGCGCAATTGCACATCCAATTTGAATATTGTCATGTTGTGCTCTGTCGCAACTCAGTTGCCCAGTGCAGGCACTTGCACCCATTCTGGGAACAGTTTGAAATTCTGCGCCATACATATATATACACTGAGGGAACTAAAAGTGAAAGTCTGCTTATACACAAAGGTAAAGAAAAAACAGATCCATGTTAAACGTGTGTCACTACTTATGAGGGAGGTTCTGAAGAAATGGTCAATATTGTCAGAAACAATCTGACAATACTGAGAGGTACATCACAGCTTTAACCACTTTTTGAAAAAAATGCTTAGGATTTCTTACAGATGAAGTAGGTAGGAATTTACATGCTATCCTTGTTCATAGCTATCAGCCAAAAGCAAAAGGCATTATGGGTACAGTAAAGTGGGGTCAAAACCATGTGGGACATGCTACCTAAAGGAAAATAAGGAAGCATTTGTCAATCCCAAATCTAGTAAAATTGTAAAAGAAAATCACAGAAAGAATTAACTCTGAAACTGAAGCTGTGGTATACCTACTTAATGTACCTGTGACAAACAAAATGTATACTACCAGTTTTATTTTTGAAATGCTCATATACAAGTGAATTTACTCTTTATTTGGATTTAGAAAATGAATTACTCTGTATCAATAAAAATAATTTTTGATTGGTGGAGGATGTTAGCTGATTGTTGTGGAGTCAGGAACAGTTGGAGAATTCAAGAATGCATGGGACAGGCATAAGGCAATTCTAGTGGGAGGGCAGGAGAAAGTAAGCTCTTGATTAATTAGAAGCTGCAGCTTATCCATCGGGTTGGGAAATGGGCAGACTGGGTGGGCCAAGCGGTCCTTATCTGCCATCAAATTCTATGTTTCTATGAATCACATGATATAAAAGAGTCACTTGTATAAACTTCAATTATTCTCTGAGGAAGCCCCAAGTGTCAGGGGTGAAACTTACTGTAAGCAAAGCAGTGAATCAAGGCAGAGTGGAGACACTGCCTTCTGTTTCTGATTATGCTTTAACCTACTTTATGGCTACAGTAAACTAGATATTTCTTAACCTAAGTTCTTGTCTAAGTGGTCCTGTCTGCAGAGGTGAGTGTACTTCCTATTATCTGCCTGAAATTATCACCAATATCAAGTAAAATCATGGATCTCCTTTAAACCTTCCTTCAACAGCTTCACTTAATCTATAGTTATCATCTGGACATCCAAACGGATTGAATCCACTTCTTCAGCTGCAAGAAATCAACATTCCTGCAAAAGTCATCAAGGACTCACAAGATGGACTTCATCACACTATGAAATCTACATTTTAAAACCAGAATTAGAACGCAGTTCAAGCATCTAGGATAATCTCCTCTTAGGTTGCCCCGAGGACAGGTAGATCAGTAGCCATGGATCCTCAGAGATTTCCTCCACTGGGGGTTTTTCCTTTCCTGCATGCTACCCGTCATACTCTCTGTGATTTGGAGGAGGTAATCTAGAACCACAAAATTATTCTTTTAGGGCCCTCTATTGCATACATGCTACCAAACTTACCTACCAAAGATGGGAATAGAGAAAGGCCAAAGTTCAAAATCCATATGTATGCACAAGCACTATGTCATACTGACTTTGCTATGCACTAAACATTGAATGGGATGGCTGAAGCATGAGGTTCAAAGTGGGTGAATAGCTCCTCCCACATTGCAAATAAAAATTAGACTCTCTCAGCAGCTTCCATTTAGAGCATTGTAAATCACCCAGCATCCTCCCCTGCCTCCTCCTCCTCCTACAACACTCTACTCACCCTCGGTGCTCGGCCCTCCATTTCCTACTCACTACCTGGCTTACCTACCAATGGTGGGAATAGAGAAAGGCCAAAGTTCAAAATCTATAAGTATACACAAGCACTACTCTATGCACCAAACATTGAAGTATATTATTTCTTTAAATTCTAAACCTTAATTTTAAACTGTTTCTGAGTTAAGTCCCGATTAGCTTATAAGCCTTATGTGCAATCAGAACAATAATTACTAAGTACTTTACTAAGTCCTCCAGTTGTTTTCTAGTAAATGCAGCTGGTAATCATTCAAACCTCAAGCCAGCATGTTTAAAGAGAAGGGAGCAATGCTGGACACTATTACTCTGTGATTTTGAAATCAGACAGAATCCAGTTTCTCAACCAGAAGCAAGCAAAATGAGTAACTCAAGGGAAAAGGCTACAAGCAATATTGAACTAAACAGCCAATGGTTACAAGTACCTGATCTGGATATTAAAGACCCTGATCCAGATTTTATAGATAAGGCTGTAACTAAGTTCATTATTTATTGCTTATAGGGACTAGAACCTGAAAGGTTATTTCTATACTGTATGAAAATAAGGGACACCATTAAATGTTAAATTGATGTCTAACAAACAAATTGATAGTGTTAAAGCATATAATTTTAAGAATTTTTAAGATATCTGGGAGAGAATCATTAGAAATTTAGAAACTTAGAACTACAGGATAGTTTTTTTTTTTGAGGCCATACTTGAAACAATTTTAAAGTGTAATAATTCTTTGAAGGTTGAAGTAAAATAATATTCTTTTGAAGGTTAATTACAATTGATTTTGTTGTCACATAGGTGTTATCTCATATTCAACACACATACCAATTAAGTACTGAGGATCTTACATGATTATTTAATTATATTTTTATTTGATTAGCAACAAATTAGCACAGTTAAGTGGAAAAATTGAGTAGTTGCATTTGTCTGTTTTCTGTTATATCATATTGTTGAAGTATGCCAGTTGAAACAAAAATGGCAAATTTCCAAAATAATTACTGCTAAAGTGTCCACTGAGAAAAGAGAAATGAATTTAAGAAGAACATAATAAATGCACTTAAACCCCTTAAACAATTGACTCTTGGTGTTCTGCGAAAACCGTAAAACATCCTTAATCCCACAAAGAAAGGGAAAAAAAAGGTACCAAAATTAAAAAAAGCTAAAAACAATAATTTTAACTTAACCGCTACCCCTATTTTTCCTACCTTAATTTTCAAGGAGAATGTTTCACAAAGTGGTGTAGGTGAGAGGGAAATATACAGTACAGTCAGGAGGGTGTAGGACTGGAGAAAAAGGGAAAAAGTTCAGAAGCGGTAAAGGGAACTTGACCTCTGCATGGAAGGGCAGGGCTGTTTGTCCCGGGCAGCACTCTTCCATTTGTTACTGCTCTGCAGAGTAGGTTTGGGCAGCCAGAGGCAGGGGGTGGGGAGTGGGGAAAGGTAGCCAGGAGAGTTTGGGGAAGGGGACTCAGGGGACAGGTGACAGGTAGGGATTGGATGATCAGGAATGGAGATGGAGGGAAGGGGGTGACAACAAAAAGGGGGAACACAGTCCAGCAAGTCCTTTCTGTTTGCTGGTCTTGAGATTGCTGGATGCTTCTGTCTACACATGAAGCGTCCAGGACCAGCACGCACAGCCGGCCTTTTTTCTCATGTTAAGAATTTGTTTTGGAGCCATGGGACAGTTGCATTCATTGCATTTTGGTGGGCTTTTTACAGCTGGTGGATTCATGGATCTCTAATTCTAGTTTTTTCTCCTGTGATGAGTTTTCCTTTTCTTGACCATGTTTTTTTTTTCCTCATGACAATGACTCATGGAGGCCTGAGTTGTGGAGAAACAGAGGAGGAACAACGAGTGTTTGCCAAGTGGAGGAGAAGTTTTTCTGTTCAGCGGCCCCAGTGCCAGGTAGGTGGGGTAGCAAAGGAATGAGTTGCAGGAGAGCAACAGCCCAAAGGAACATAGCTGGGAGAAGAGGTTCAAATCTTGCCAAGATTCAGGAATGTGTAGAATGCTGGGGAGTAGTCTGTGCTATAGTATCGGCATCTCACTACTCCTGCTTCAGCAGATGCAATGCCAGGGTATGACCTTTTAGGTCTGAGGGGGTTTGTCAGGAGAGGGCTAGTGGCCCACCAGCTCAGGAAGGGATGGGAATCAGAGTCTTTTAAAAAAAAGGAAAAGGGGGAGCCAAAGTGGCAGCTCAAGGGGTCCCCTCAAAGAGCCTGGACACCTTTAGCTCTGGGGTGGCATTTTTTCTGGTGGTGTTTACCCTGCCCTGCTGTGTATGTGGGCTAAAATTGGTGGGGGGCCCAGAATCGAAGTGGATATCCTGAGATGGTTGTTGAATGCATTTTGGGTGTCCACCCTGTGTACATGGGCTGGGGAGGTGCTGGTTTAGGACTTCACACCACGTGACAGGCAGCCATGTTAGTCTGGCCTAGAATGCCTCTCCATGTGGCAGGCAGCCATTTGATAAAAGGGGTTATAAGGAACCTTTATGAAAAGGAGCTTGGTGGCATTTAAAGCTGATGTGTTCCAGAAGTACTAGCAGAAGTACAGACGCTCGATTTCAAAAAAAGAAGAAAATATACACTATTTCTCACAGGTATCAAACCAAGCAGCAATTTGGGGGAGGAAAGTCCTGCATCTGGTTTTGTATGGGGACAAAGACCTGGGAGCCTGCATGAATTATCCAGTCGGTGTTTTATGCTTGCTTATGGGTCTGCAATTAAGCAAAAAAAACAAACAAAAAAAAAATATATGAGACAAGGCCATGTGGTAGCAGCTATGGTTTGAAAGAGACCAAATAGCCTGGGGGGGGAGTGGCCAGATGTAAGGTGCTGAAGGTACTGTAGATTTGGCTTTAAAAAAAAAAAGGAAACAAAATACAATAAAAAAATTATTTTCCCAGGCCATCTAATTTTAAAACACGACCCCCCCCCCCATTTGGGGAGGAACACACACACACAAAAAAAATATAATAAGAATGACAGAGCCAGAGGTGGGGGATGTTGGAATGGGAGGGTGGGAGGGGTTTGTAGGGGACGGGGATTTCATCAGTGGCAAGGGCAGAAACTCTTATTATCAGCTGTATCAGCATACTAACGATGTGCTATGTTGTTTGCAGCACTATATTTTCACAGCATGACAGGATGGCACTGAAGTGGAAGACAACCAGGGAGGAAGCCATGCAGCAGTGGGCCAGATGATGGAACAAGCCAAGAAGCTTCTGGATGCCATGGAGGAAGACCAAGGGGGTCTGTAGCAGGTAAGCGGGAGAGGAAGCAGAACAGGAAGACACCATGGGAAGAGAGAGGGGGTCTCTTGGGGGGTAGCAGCCAGCCCAGGAGGGACATTTTCTGGACACCCTGGAGGACTTGAGGCTGGCTCCACCCCTGAGGTGGGAATATGTGGACATGTTTTCTCTGGTGACAAAAGAGAGTGCAGAGACTCAGGAGGACAGGGACAGTGTTGGAGAAAAAGGTATGGCCACAGAGGTCATGCTATTGGGAAGAAGATCAGAGACAAGTCAGAGAAAGGGAAGACATGGGATACATGGACAGTGGGATTCCCTCATTTGAGTTCAATCACGCAGGAAAAGAAACCAGAACTGGCGAAGCTGCTTTTGGCCTATTTTCTGATTGTGCACAATACATATAAGATGAGGGGTGAAAATAATTGGATTCAATATGATGAGATGTTCTGCACATAGATGGCCACAGACGGGGATTTTTTTTGGGGCACCCAACACTCAGACATCTGGTTTGAAACCATGACGGTATCGAGGGGGCAGAAGCAAACTGTGGAAAATTGTCTAGTGGGGGGCAAAAATGCTGTTGGGGTTTCAAGAGGGCATACTGCTCATAGCCCAACTTCTGTTTCTGACACACCTGCTCAAAATGTGGGGAGAGCCACCCCGCCTCAAAATGCAGAACCCATTCGGCCTACACTGGTGGTTCCTATCACAACCAGCAGCCTTTTCGGGGGGCCACTCTGTTTTTCAGGGAGGATGGGGTGGGGGAGGGTGAGGACAGGGTTTTAATGGGAATCTGGGGAGACAAGTTAACAGCTAGGTGGGCCATGGTCAGGGAGAGGGCCTCAGGAAAAGTGGGAGGGGGTTTCTCTTGGCAGCCACCCGAGTGAAGGTAGAAGTTTTGGAAGCATGTTTGGCTGGCTACCCTGATGAACGAGTGCAAAGGATCATGGGGGAGGGTTTCTGCAGGGGTTTTAGTCTATGTTACAGGGGAAGCTGGTGGAAATGTGGGCAAAGAACCTGTGCTTCATAAAGAGACACAAGAACCTTCTCCGCAAAAAAATCGACAAGGAGGTGCAGGCCAGGCGAGTGAAAGACCCTTTCACAGAGCCCCCGTTTCCCAACCTCAGAGTCTTGCCATTGGTCCTGGTCCCCAAAAAACAGCCTGGGGAATTTAGGGTGATTCATCACTTGTCTTACCCAGCTGGAAGATCAGTGAATGCCTACCTCAGTGAGAAGGATAGCAAGGTGCTGTACGCAACACTTGATGAAGCGGTCGGGCTGCTCTGGGTCATGGATAATTCGTGGTTGGCCAAAACTGACATTGAGTCAACATTCCGCCTGCTGCCAGTTTTTTCTGAGGGCTGGGACCTGTTGGGTTGGATAGTTGAGGACTACTATTTTGAAAAAGCCATGCTGATGGGCTGTTCTGTTGCATGCACGGCCTTCGAGATGTTCAGCACCTGATTACAATGTTTTTTTTTCAGAGAGAAGGCAGCTCTGGGGCTGTCCTACATTACCTGGATGATTTTCTCTTAATGGGGGAAGGATACACTGGGGTGGATGGAATGCTGGACCATTTTGGGGTGATGTTCCATACCCTGGGGGTACCACTGGCACCAGACAAAATGGAGGGCCCCAGTCAGTCTATCGAGTTCTTGGGGATAGAGATAGACACAGTTGCAGGGGTATTCCAATTACCAGAAGAGAATATCACTCAATTAAAGGAGCCACAGAGCTACTGAGAGTGGTTTGGGGCCTTAGAAGGGTCCCCCTTCTCAAGGTACACAGTTGATAGGTCACCTGAATTTTGCATGCTGAGCAATTACAATAGGGTGGGCATTTACATGCTGTCTGATGCAGGCAACACGGGGTCCACAGACCACATCATTGGGTGGACATCAAGAAGGGCATGTGGGACAATCTGTAGGTGTGGGAGCAATTTTTGGAATGACACAATGGCGTTACATTTTGGCAGGATGACTGGATCTTTAACATGGACCTGGAGCTATACACCGATGCAGTGGGGAGCCTTGGGATGGGTGCGTACTTTAAAGGAAAGTGGATCTCAGAGTCCTGGCTGTAATTGTGGGTTGCTCAGGGCTTGGGGAAGGACATCACTTTATTGGAGATTTTCCCAATTTGGTTGGCCACCCTGGTGTGGGAGAAGGTGCTGAGAAACCAGAAAATCACATTCTGGTGTGACAACCGAGCCATAGTGGCGGTATTGAAATGAAGATGACTAGATCACAGAGGATAATGAGAGTAGTACGGCAGTTAGTTTTGCAAGGTCTATGGCTAAACTTATCATTTATGGCAAGGCACATTGAAGAGGCAAGGAACATCATAGCTGATAGCTTTTCATGCCTACAGGTGGAACATTTCTGGGCTGTCGCACCAGAAGCAGAGTGACACAAGACCCCGGTTTCACATGCAGCCAGGGAAATTGGGTGGAAGGAGCTGAGCTGCTGTTTTGAAGTTTGTGGACACCAAGAACATTGAGAGCATGCGAATCATCCTGGCAAAATGTTCAGAGCCACCAAGAAAAACTTGGAGTCCACGTAAGTGGGCCGGTGACAGAGGAGCAAATAGCCAGGTTTGTGATTGACAGTTGGAAAGAAGGGATGGCTGTTTCAACTGTGGGAGTGCACATGGCAGTGATAGGCACCATATGCACCTTAAAAGGCTGGAAGGACCCGGGAAAAAGCAACCTGGTGAGACGGATGTTACAGGGCTGGCAGCGAATACAGGGAAAAGCACTGGACCAGCAGCTGCCCATATCAGAGCCCCTGTTGGTGTGGCAGGTGGCAGCCCTGCCATCAGTATGCTGGTCCTCCTGGGAAGCAACTTTGTTTACAGCGGTGTTCACCACCTTGTATTATGGAGCCTTTAGGGTAAACGAGGTGGTAGGCATAGGACAAGACAGGAATGGGGGCTCCAATGGGAGGACTGTTCCTAGACAAGGAATGCAGTTCAGCCTACAGTTAGATGTTCCAAGACAGATCAGCTCAGGAAAGGGGAGACAATACATCTAAGGGGTGTTGTATGCTGCAATATGCCTACCCAGCAGGGGGCCTCTGTTTATACATTGGGATGGGTCCAGGGTCACCAGCACCCAGAATGCAGTGATACTGTGAAAAGGACTGCTCTTTCTGGGGGAAGACCCAACTAGGTACTCCTCCCATTTCATTCAGGATTGGTAGGGCTTCCCAGGTGGTGACTGAAGGTATGATGGGGAAATGTATTAAAAAGTTGGCAAGAAGGAGATTGGCCTGTTACAAATCATACATTAGGCAACTGCCTGAGTCAAATTGACACTGTTTTCTCTTTGTTCCCCTGCAAGTGATGGGAATTGAGTATAGTCCATCCCTAGAATTTCTTCTTTAGTATAAAAAAAGGAACTTTCAGAGGGTGACAAAGGCAAAGGAGGGGGTCCGGGAATGGGGGATGGGGCAGAGTTTGCTTCCTAGTAACTTACATTCCTCTGTTTTATATTTGCCCAAGTAGAACCAGGAAGCTGCAGGTGTGGATCTGCAGTCATTCTTTCATTTATTGGGCTGAACGGAGAGTGGTAGTGAGAGCAGGGGGGCAGCAGCTTTATCATGATTGGAATAAGGTGTGTCTGCATTGGCATGGCATTAGAGGAATGTGCTGGGGACAGTTGCTGCCATGTTTACAAGAATTAAAGAGAAGCCAGCCCACACCAGATCTGTTGGTCATCCACCTCAGGGGCAATGACCTAGGCACACACCCATGGATGGACATTTACTTGCAAATAAAAAAGGATATGGACATTATTAAGGGATAGTGGTCGGGTGCCACAGTGGTATGGTCAGAAATGATTCCCAGGAGGGTATGGTGACATGCCTAGTACCACAGGGCTACTGAGAAGGCCAGGAGGAGAATGAACCATAGGGTAGCGGGTCTACTCCACAAAATGGGTGAGGGGAAAATTCGACATGGGAGCATTAAAGAAGCAGATGCAGAATATTATAGGTCTGATGGGGTACACCTCTCACACATAGGGCTGAACCTCTTTAATGTGGAACTGGGCTTAGCCATAGATGTATGGAGAGTGATTAGAGGTATCGTTGGAGCTAGGGATCAGCTATGGGATTAACACAATGACAGAAGAAGGAAAGGGAGAAGGGGGAAGATCACCATCCTGCACAAGCTGGAGATGGTCTAGTGGGGATAGAAGGGGAGGGAGAACCCAGTCTGGAGGTTTACACCAGGGCCAGGAGTGAGTGTAGGTGGGGTCCTCAGATACACCCAGAGGGCTCTGAAAGAGGGCACAGTTGTGTACACACAAGCCCAGAATAATGGAAGGGAAAAGAGAGGAGCTGGGATTTACATCCAGTGCAAATGAAATGGGGGACTGAGGTTTACACCCGGTCCCAAGAAAGGACAATGATTGATGTTATGAAAAGGAAAATAAAAATTGAAAATGGGATTTCTAGGGATTATTATATATGATGATGTTGGATTTGGCGAAGGAAGCCAAAAAGGTTGTATGATTAAAATGTTAAAAATAAAATTAAGCCAACTGAGCACCAGCAATACCTGTGTTAGGCTGTTATTGGTCAGGGGTGATGGGAGAGGGAGAAGGCTGATCCAAGGACCAGGGAACTTGCCCTTCACATGGAAGGGCAGGGCTGTTTGTCCTGGGCAGCACTCCCCAATTTGTTGCTGCTCTGCAGAGCAGGTTTGGGCAGCCAGAGGTGGGGGGTGAGGGGGCTGGGACAGGTAGCCAGGAGAGTTTAAGGGAGGGGACTCTGGGGACAGGTGGCAGGTAGGGATTGGATGATCAGAAAGGGAGCGGGAGGGGAAGGGTGACAAAAAAGGGGACCACAGCCCAGCAAGCCCTTTCTGTTTACTGGTCTTGAGATTGCTGGGTGCTTCTGTCCCTTCCACCCACCCAGAGGCAAAAGGATAAGAGGGCTGTGAGTAGCAAGCATGGAGATGGGAAGGCCAGTCAGGTGGGACCGGAAGGTCTGCTGAAGGTAGACAGCAGTGTATTTCTCAGGATGGGTGGGGGTGGATGAGGTTTGGGGCATAAGAGGAAAGGGAAAACTCAGCCCTGGGGGTTACACCAGGGCTGGGAGTGGGTGTAGGTGGGGACCTCAGGAACACCCAGAGGGCTCCAGAAGAGGGCACGGTTGTGTACACACAAGCCCAGAATGATGGAAAACAAAAGAGAGGAGCTGGGATTTACATTCAGCACAGATGAAATGGGGGGACTGAGGTTTACACCTGGTCCCAAGAAAGGTCCAATGATTGATGTTATGAAAAGGCAAATAAAAATTGAAAATGGGATGTCTAGGGAGTATTATATATGGTGATGTTGGATTTGGTGAAGGAAGCCAAAAAGGTTGTATGATTAAAATGTTAATAATAATAAAATGAAGCTGACTGAGCACCAGCAGTATGCACGTGAGACTGTTATTGGTCAGGGGTGATGAGAGGGGGAGAAGGCTGATCCAAGGACAATAATAGCTTAATTTTGAATACTGACTTCATGAAAGTCTTCAAGTATTTGAATAAAACAGTGGGAGATCTATGTAAATCTATTGGAACAAATTACTATGAAGATATTTTGGAGTACCAGCAAAACGCTGTTCTTGATTTAAACACGAAGAGAAATGTAAACCCATCTCCTAGGGTTAGTAGTCATGAAGAAAGTTTAGCTACCCCAATTACCCCAATTATGGGCCCAGAGACTACATTTGTTCCAGACTTAGATCTGGTCTCTAGAGACTTAATAATTGCCCTTAACAATCCTTATGTGACTAATACCAGGTAGTTTGAACAGTTAATTAATATTAAACATGAATTGTAATGTATTAAAAGTGTTTGCTTGGAGAACAGGAAAATGTTAAGCACAATTAAAAAAACTAGATCTTAATAATGTTGAAGAAATAAAAAAATGAAAAAGATGGTAAGATTAAAGGAATGTCAAAAGAAAGGATAGAAGAAGAGTTGATTGGGCTAACAAGAATAAAAGGAAGTAATAATTATAGAGAACTATATGGACAGAGTACTGATAAGCCATATGAACAGGAGTTAATAATGCTACCTCATGAAGACCTACGATATGACAGTATAAGTGAAGAACAAAAAAAGGGAATATTACACTTTGGGAAAAATTGGAATTCCAGGAAATAAGGGAAAAGAATGTTAAATATCTGGAACCACATCAGAAAAGAATAGATGATAGTAAAATGGACAAATCTGATATTAGGGAAATAGAGAATGAGCTAAAGCCTATCAATAAAAATAGTAACATACAGAAAGTTATAAAAACTAATGGCAAGGAAAAATGAAAATTAAAGAATAATAAACCAGTCAAGATATAAAGACTGGGGAAGCTATAATTACATCACAGGGAGGATTTTCCAATTTGGTTTTTACAACACATGAAGGAGGTAATCCAATCCTGGGACATGGAAGCACCCCAGCGGGAAACCATGGCATTATACAGGTTTGGGATCTCTATTGCAAGTTGGAGAGACTGGTCATGAAAGGACACAGTATGTTCTGGCACAAAATGACACTGAAGGCATATTTAGAAGTTAAACGAATGCCTAGAGGGCTAAGAATTACTAAAAAGCCATCCTATGGTACTGATGATTTGGAATTTATGAACAGGTGGTGGCTGAAAATAGATGAATCTTCTTTTAAAAACACTGAACTTATCCTGCTTAGAGCTACACCGGTAAGAGAATCTCTCTCTCTTGAAATAGTGGCAGCTGAAGAGACACTGAAGTCTAGCACAACACCTGAAGAATTTAGCAAATTGAATAAACAATTACTAGATAAAATTACTAGGTATGACATGCAACTGAAAAAACAGAAACATAAAAAATTTACAAGAGATGAGAACAATCATAAATTTAATAGATTACATGATTGGCAGAAGAAGGAGAAACATCAAAAAGTAGAGCTGAAATTGATTTTAAAAAAGAAAGCAGGAGAACAACCCCCCCCCCAAGGATGGAACAGTGTTAGATTATACAACCAGCCCATCTGACACAGATGGTTCAAGTTCAGAGGATTTTTCGGAAGAGATGGGGGGAACTGAATTACAGACTCATGTACCAATAATGTGCAGGAGCAAGCACACAATGAGATTCCAGGAGCCTTACCAGTACAGAAGATGTAGGCAAGGGGGGGAAGTGGTTTGGAGGAAGAAGAAATATGGGAGATTTAAAATAAACTCTCTACATGGCAAGGCAAGGCAAATTTTATTTAAAAAGATGCCCATCCCGGAGGCTCTGGGCGCTGTACATTAATCAAATAAATACAACACAACACCATACAATCAATAAAATATACAACTCCAAACAATTTAAACCTTATTTTACTACACAATTTGTTTCCTTATTAAGAATGAAACAATATAAACTATAAAACATAGTCAGGGAATGCCTGATCAAATAAAAATGTCTTTAGTCGGGCCTTAAAAACCTCAACAGTCGGGGCCTCCCTAACAACTATAGGAAGTGAATTCCACAGGACGGGAGCGGCGACACTAAATACTCTGTCGCCTGCAGTTCTTAACCTCATCCTGGGAACTGCAAGGAAGCACCGAGAAGAGGAACGCAGGGAACGGACCGAGACAGCAGGTGTAAGAAGGTCATTCAGGTAGCCAGGGCCCAGGCCATGTAGGGCCTTAAAGGTGAGCAAACCCACCTTAAAGTGGACCTTCCACCTAACTGGCAGCCAGTGCAGATGACGTAGCATTGGGGTTATGTGACATCAGTTGTGAATCCTGCCACCACTCCTGCTACTTGTATTGACACTTCACCTGTAATAAATCTATCTTTGCATGATCTGTCTGTTCTTGAAATCAAGATGCTAAGCAGGGGTTTATCTTTTGTACCAGTATATGATGTTAACTATTTTTCGACTGTTGTAGATTTACATAGACTAGCTAGACATCTTACATTGAAATCTATGTATTCTGATGGTTTAAATTCTGAATCAGTGATAGGAAAAGAGAACAAAAAACAGGCAACACCATACGTGCAAAATCCCAGTATTGTCCAGTGTACAACACGATATAGGACATATTTTTGAAAAAAATGTGAATTTGATTGAGAAGTACTTAAACCGAATCTTAAAGAGATGTACCACAATAACTGTAGAATGCAGGAAAGACAAGCTTTAGAGAGTTTGTCAAAGAATAAAGATTTGACATTTAAAGCTGAAGATAAAGGTGGAGATGTTGTAGTCATGAATACAATAGATTACATCTCTAAATAAACAGCCAATTAACAGATACCACCTTTTATCAGAAGGGAAATAGAGCCATGATTGATAAATTTAAAAAAAGAAATTGATGTAATGCTGAATCAGGTTTTTTTGAAAGGTTATCTTATGGAGCAAGAATATGTAGCATTAACAGTAGCCCATCCCCTGACTCCGGTGCTATACATTTTGCCTAAAATCCACAAGGACTCCCAAAAGCCACCAGGAAGACTGATCATATCGGGTAGGGGATGGCTCATGGAACCTTTATCTATGTTCCTTGATATACAGTTACAGCCTTTTGTACAAGGTCTCAGATCATATACCCGTGATTCCACAGATACAATTAACATTATGGAAAATATTAATAAACATCCTGACTGGTTATTTGCCACTTTAGATGTGGAATCTTTATATACATCAATTCCACATGATGATGGTCCTGTTAGGAGATCTAAACCTCACTCTCAGGTTCTTGGCAATATTGGGAATGCAAGGAATCACAAACACATTGCAAAAGAGAAATGAACTTGTTTATTACTGCCAAAAAGGATAATTACAGTTGCCCTAAGCAGTTCTTACCAATATGAACTGGGGGCCAATGCTAAGCATTCCCTATACCTCAAGGATTATCTGCGTCTCTTGGGATCTTCGAGGTAGAAGACGTAATGCCTCACATTATGTACCTATGATAATTACTATGGTTACTGTAAGATAGAAACATTTCTAGTTACAGAGTTGAGCCCTGTTGGTTAAATTAGAGGTGGCTCCATGGTCCAAGATAACATTATACAATTTTGTAGTAGTCATCACTTTGTGAAACAAAAAAGTACAGTTCCTACATAAAACATTGTAGTAGTACAAATCACCAAATGGTGGCAATGCCGACTTATATATCATAATCATTACAAGGACACAGATGTCCTAACATCTTATAAGTAAGTAATGCATATATGTATTAGAAAGCAAAGTGTATAACAATAATATGCATACATATCCTGACATCTACTCTTATACAGTAGATGCCCATAGCCCTATATGTTAGTATAACATATACCTACGTGCTAACTGTCTATGGTGTACCTTTGAGTATACCAATAAGGGTGCAGGGACCTCATGTAACATTCCTCCCCTTGTTGCCTCTGGGGGAAGCACAGCAAAAATAGGGAAGTGGATAGAGAGCTGGGGTCATTTAATGACCCGATGCACAAGCCTTGTAAAGGAACTCCAGCTGCTCATGGTGTTGATGCAGTGTGCACCATAGCAGCAAAGCATAATAATCAAGAAAAATATCAAAAATGCTTGTATAATAACAAAACCTTTAAAGGTAATCTCTAACCAAGTGTTAGTCAATGCATCGTTCATGTCAGCATCATTAATAAGTGCAAGAATAGCTTCATTAGCTTTAGTAATATTATTGCTGATGTGGATGAGGTGGGTGTCTTTCCTATCTAAAAGTGATTTTAAAGTAAGTGTGAGTGGATCAATGTGTACATTAAAATATGGTAAGTATTCAGAAAGGGTGAGCAGATAATCAGGGTTACCATCAATGATATCAGCGTCCATAAGGGGGACAGGGGTAATAACGGTATGTCCAATGACAGACTTCTGATGGGGGACAAAACAGAAATTCGGGGAATCAATAACACATGACTGGTTTCTGTAGGTATAACTTTTATAATTAGTCACTATGCAATACTCGCCGTCAGAACTATATTGCATTTTAATGGTAGGCAATCTCCATTTTTGCAACTGTATTGGGCAGGTGTAACTGGTCTTGGAAATCCGTGTTGACAAGCGATGAACCTCCTCTCGATATGACTGCAAAAGTTTGTCTGGAGCCAATGTGGAGTACAAAGAGTCTGTGCCATTCATGCTGATGTCATCGTCCATGGAAAAGAACCAGTCAATACTGTCAGGAGAATAACTACATACAGGTTTAATAACATCAAATACATTACATCGATACAGGTAAATGTACCCCTTCTTAGCTCAGCAATCTGTGTGAGGGTGACCCAGGCATCCAGGAAAAGATGGAAGACCAAAAGAGGAGGCAAGTCCAGGCATTCTCTGTAGATGTCATCATCAAGTTGCCCAATGGAGTGTACAGAAGCTAGCTTGTTGAACAAAGCTGAAGTGGGATCAAAACATGGTAAAGAGACAGTAAAAGAAATAAACAGTGTATCTTTGATAGAACATTTCTTAGAGGTGAAACATGGACCAGTGTTAGGGTGTCTGGTCATGAAACCCAAATTCCTAGCTGTAGAAAGAGGAATAGTCAAAGATTGTTGCAGACACATAGCAATACAGCCAGGGGTTTTGCAGTGTGGACAATATAATTTAGAAATATGTCTGTAATGTATTATATCTAGGATCCTTCCAGATTCTAGATCACGGAAGAGATTGTTGATGGTAGTGATAATAAATGCACCATAGGCTTCTCAATTCTTATAGGCAAATTTGAATATTGAACCAGCTCCATCTTTTTCCTCCCTTATCTTTTTGTAATTTCTTTTATTCCCTCATACATTTATCCCACCTTGGGTTTTTCTTTTTGTTTGTGTCTTTCATCCTCAAGATTATTCTTGGTTGTTATCGTCTCTTCTCTCTCTTTTTTCTCCTCTTTGTTTTCTTTTCTCTAGATGGTTGTGCCTAAACCCCAAGAGGGTCCAATGCATTATACTGCTATCCTTCTATGTGTAGCTGGGTCAAAGGAGGGTGTGTGTGCTGCAGGGTGGGATAGGGATGAGTAGGTATATAGAATTTTTATTTTTTTTTATTTCTTATTCTTTTCTTTCAGTTTATGGTTATGGGGCATGACATATTTATTTGTTTGCTTAGTTATAAGGTGGAAATTCTTTTTTCCTGTACATGTTAAAACCTGTATTAAAATAAAGTTATTTGCAATATATATATATATATATATATATATATATATATATACACCATAGGCTGAACATAAGATTTCTCTAGCAATGTATTGTTTATCTGCTTCTTTGTTGTCCTGTGCAATGGGTGTATTAATCTTATCTTTAGAATCTGTAAATGCCTTAGCAATGTCATGCATGTTATAAACAGTGTATCTTTCTTCCTGACTAAGGCCATCCACACCATGCAATATCATTTACCAAACCAGTTTGGAATTTAGCTGAATGAGATATGATAGCAGTAATGTCTGCCTTATTCCTAATAGTCATAGCTGTACCAAAACGACTGGTGACAGTTCCTGTGGCACCAGTGACATCAGAACTGTCAACTTCACATGTATTATATTTATGACCTTGATCATCAGGATTTGGTTTTCTCTTGAAGTTGCCTCTATGCTCGGTGGTGTGTACCCTGGCAATAGGGTCTTGAGTACAAATCTGAAAAGCTGCTAAACTATCAAGCAATAAAGTACTGTAAAATGCTGAAGTGTTAGTAGTATGACACATACCAAATTCTTTCATATTCCAGTAAGTCAAATTAAACAAAACAGGTATATGCATAAATTGTAAGTTGTTAATAAGCATACCAGGTAGCGCAGTGGATGTGAGACCACTATGAGGACATGGGGTGTGTTTTGGACATTCCAAAAGCTGTTTTTCAGTAGGGGGTAACACAGAGAGATACATGGCAGCAGAGACCATGTTGTGTACAGCACAAAATTTTCTGGCGGAGTCTTTAGATAAAGAATTACAATATGAGGGATCAATTAAGGCAGTAATATTGTATAAACCAGAATGTCTAAGAGCAGTCTGGAGCATGGACAGAGAACCATTAGGGGATAATTTAGCATTGGGCCATCCATGGAAAGTTCCCTTGGAGAGGTTGGCAGCAGGGAGAATTTGTCCTTGCAATGTGGTTTGCCACTCAATTTGTAGGGTAGATTTGTCAGAAGCAACAACTGAGGCAGTGAGGTAGGCATCAGAACCTTCCTGGATGGTCACCTATTGTCAGGAGGTCTTTGTGTTTCACTGGACTGCCATCAGACGAGAGGAAGAAGTTCTTCTGCCTGAAAGGGAGAAACTCTGTAAGAGAACAACAAACCCAGTTAGAGTCTGTGAAAATGATGGTAACCTCGGTCCCATGCTGAATGAACTCGAGGGCACAGGCCACCACTGCCATCTCAGCATACTGTGATGATGCCACACTGAAATGCTTAGAGATTTTAACAGTGTTACCAAAGGGGTAAATCACCAAGATACCCATCCCTGCAATTTGTTCTCCCTGGTAATAGGAAGCTGAACCATCTGTAAAAATATGACAGCTAGGATTCATTGCAAAGAAGTGCAAAATAATGCACCTGGGAAACAAGAACCCATGGAAAGATTACGCAATGGAGGGTGAGGTAGTAACAACAACAAAAAAGGAAAGGGTCCTGGGGGTAATCATATCAGATGACCTTAAGGTTATCAAGCAATGTGAGAAGGCAGTAGAGAGGGCTGGGGGTATACTGGGATGCATAGGGAGAGGCATCACCAACAGAAAACAGGAAGTTGTTATCCCTCTGTACAGACAGTTGGTGAGACCCCATCTGGAGGACTACATCCAGTTCTGGAGACCCCATCTCCACAAGGACATAGACAGGATAGAGGCAGTCCAGAGGAGAAACATAGAAACATAGAATTTGATGGCAGATAAGGACCGCTTGGCCCACCCAGTCTGCCCATTTCCCTACCTACTGGATAAGCTGCAGATCCTAGTTAACCAGCAACCTGCTTCTTTCTACCCCAACCCCCCAGAATTGCCTTATGACTATCCCATGCATGCTTGAATTCAACCACTGATTTTGAGGAGGGCAACTAAAATGGTGCAGGGTCTGCAAGAGAAGCCGTACGAGGAGAGACTTAAGGAGCTTAATATGTATACCCTTGAGGAAAGAAGGGAGAGGGGGGACATGATAGAAACTTTTAAGTAATAGAATCAACAAAGTTCAAGAGGGTAGAATCTTTCAGAAAAGAGACATGCGAGAACAAGGGGGACACAATTTAAAGATGGGGGGGCAGTTCTGGGGCAATGTGAGGAAGTATTTTTTCACAGAGAGGGCAGTGGATGCATGGAGCAGCCTTACTGAGGAGGTTGTGGGGTCTAAAACTGTGGGAGAATTCAAGAATGCATGGGACAGACATAAGGCAATTCTTGTGCGGGTAGGAAGAAATAGGCTGTTGGTTAACTAGGATCTGCGGCCTATCCTGTAGGTAGGGGAAATGGGCAGACTAGGTGGGCCAAGCTGGCCTTATCTGCCGTCAAAGTCTATGTTTCTATGTTTCTGTTTCCTCAAGTATTTGTGGCATGGCAGGGAGAAAAGGACCTGGATCTGGAAGATCAGGTGGTTGCAGTGTACAGTCATGTGGTTCTCCTTGGAAAAGGAGTCCATGTACCAGCATGGATGACATTTTGGTGATTGTACCTGTATATCTTTATCCTGGAGAAGGAGTGACCAGTGTGTCAGCTTAGTGTTAGAGAATGACTCATCCTTCACTCTGTCTGATAGCAGAAAGGTAGTTGGGGTGTGGTTTGTGTTAATGATCAGTGAAGAGTACCCAATGATATACAGAAAGTACTTGACAGCCCAGCAAGTGGCCAGAAGGTTCCTTTCACAAAGGCTGTACTTCTGTTCCACTGGGGTCAAGAGCTGTGATGCATATGCAATGGGTCTCAGAGTGCCATGAACCTTCTGGGCCAACACTGCTGTCATATCTATGTCAAAGGTGGCACACTCCAGATGGAATGGGAATACTGGGTTGGGGTTGACCAGAGCTGGAGCTGAGGTCAGGGCCTGTTTTAGTGACATCACAGCCTGGGTGTGAATGGGACCCCAAGTCCAGGGAATGTCCTTTTTCAGTAACTCATACAGAGGAGCAGCCTTCTGAGCAAAGTTACAAATAAAATCTCTGGAATAGTTTACCATACCTAGAAACCTCCTAACAGTGGCCACACTGGTGGGCAAGGGAAAGTCTTGCAATCCTTGTATCTTCTTCCTGGTAAGGCTTCAGCCTTGATCAGTTATTCTCAGGCTCAGAAAGAGTACCTCTTTCTGACATAGTTGTGCTTTTGCTGGGTTACATTTGAGGTCTGTTCTCCGGATGAGAGTCAGTAGTTCATCCAAGAGATCCAAGACTTGTTCCTGTGTGGCAGTTGCCAACAGCAGGTCATCCACATACTGCAAGAGACACTGAGTGGTAAAGAAACCCTCAAAGGCATCCATCATGTGCAGATGGAACAGGGAAGAGCTGTTATGGAATCCCTGTGGTAAGCAGGTCCATGTGTACTGTCTACCTTCAAAAGTGAAGGCAAACTTATATTGACTCTTAAGGGCCAATGGCAGTGACCAGAAACCATATGGAGATATCCAGGGCACTGAACCATTTTTGGTCAGAGGTCAAAAGTCGCAGCACATCAGGTGCTGAGGCCACAGTTGGAGCGCAACTGGGGGTGACCTGTTTCAGTCTCCTGTAGTCAACAGTAAGTCTCCAGGCACCCATGTTTTTTTTTCACAGGCCACACTGGGGAGTTGGCAGTAGAAACACATGTTCTGATTACACCTTGGTTGAGGAGAGATTTAGTTGTTTCCCTAAGAGAAGGCAAGGCCTCAGGTGGAAAAGGATAATACCTTTGCCTCTCACGTGTTGGGCCTGGCATTTCGATGATAGTGTGCATTCTGCCACAGTCATGCTTGTTGGTAGAAAATGCTTCCAGATGTCTTTGTAGAATTGGGAGGAGCTTTGGGAAAAGCTCATGGTTCTTGAACAAACCTATGACTTCATACTCTTTATTGTTGGCAGATATTGATGCCACCATGTGTGAATCAGGGATCAAAATAGTATGATACTGGCCCTGAATCTGGATCAGTAGCATGTTAGCCAGATCCACCAGACAGCTGTTTAGTGCCAGAACGTCAATTCCAACAATACTAGGATGGTCGTGCAATACCATTAGTTGGAAGATGTGTGTGGCCTTCAGGTGTCCTAACTCTATGGGCATAGGTAGAGAACGGTATGAAGGCAGCCTAGTACCATCTACTCCTGTCATATTGGTCCTCCATCCGGTGGACCAAGAAGATGTATCTGGGTGATCATCATGTAATACAGACACAGCTGCACCTGTATCCAGTAACACTGTAAGTAGGCGGCCCCCGACCTCGGCCTCAGTGCAAGGCCTTCCATTTCTATCCAAGACCAGCTTGTTTACAATATGAACTGGGGCCTGTAATTATCAATCTGTGCTAGAAGAAGCATGGAGAGGCTGGGCCTGGCTCCTGTGAACCACTTCACCATGCTGCACTGATTCTATATAGGGAGGTGCTTCTTGGTTCAGGCCTGCTTGGGCCTATGGGCCTGTACCTCTGCTATCACAATGGCCCGTTGGGGCCTAGGTTCTCAGTTGTATGGCTGCAAGGGACTGAGTGGGAACAGCATCTGCTACAGAATGCACTTGTCCAAGGAGCTCTCTAAACTTCTGATTCTCTTCGGCTATCTACCTATACAAAGGGTCTGGTCTTGTTGTTGTTTGCCTTTATGATTTTTATGGTGCTTCTTATTCTTATGATAATTCCAGTTCCCACCCCATTGTTGTTGTTGTTGATGCTGCTGTTGTGGTTGTTGTTGTGCCTGCTGGGGGTGTTGGTTGTCTGTGGGAAGGGGCTGTTTATGTTGGGCCTGCCCTTCCACAATGTAGTGCATCATGGCCTCAGGGGTAGGCTCCATGGCAGCTACTTTCTTGGAACCAGTGCCCAGATCACAGATGTAGAGTTGATAAACTCTTTCAGTTTCCCATAGGATGTTGGCAAACCATTCCATGGTGGGATAAGTGATTGGCTGTACCCTCTCTCTCACTGCAGGGATCATGTTCCTAAGGCACAAGGTCTTATACTCCATCAGATCTATATCCACAGCTTCTTGTGTGAGTTGTTTTCCTGCTCAGTAGGATATCCAGTGTCTCTGGTGGTAAGTTACTGGACTTTTCTTTGCATTCTGTTTTACAGGGCATACAAGCATCACTCCTACTATGCCTGGGCTGTGTGCAGAAATTAGTTCAGCTGCAACTTCATCAAAGGTGGCGTTGCCGGCCTGGCTGATGGCATCAGGGAGTTTGGCCTACAATCCAGGATCGATGGTCTGGCATAGGATCTGGACTTGATAGTCTGCAGCAAGACTAAGCATTTCACATTTGGCATGCACCTTTTCCAAGTGACAGCTGAGGTTGTTGGACAGGCTCATCCGACCAATACTGTCAGCTATTTGCTGAACAGAGTAGGCCATTCGTAGGGGATTAGTGGGACGATCAGGTGGAAATGCGTTACCTCGGGAACCATCCAAGGCTCCCTGAGCTGCAGCCTCTGCTATGGAGTAGACTATGCCCTCCTGAGTGCTGGTTTCATGAATAAGTTGCCAAATTTGGCCCTTTAAATATCACTTATTCCTCTCTGGAATGGGCACACTATTTACCACATTATCAATCATTCTCTCTATCTCCTGCCTAACTTCCACATTAATAATGGCTACAGGTGGTGCTGTTGGGACTAGGCCTGGGCCTGCTCCCCCCCATAATCGGGGTCATCATGTTGGCATCGCCCATGATGTGCGTCATGACGTTGATGACGTATTACATGGTGTGGGTCTAACGGGGATCCTCCATGTTGTGGATGGTGGGGCAGAGAGTCTGGGCCATAGTAGGGGTGTGACTGGGTGTTGTATTGACAGATGTCATCATCTGAGATCTCCCCTTCAGATGACGTAGTTAAGGCAGGTGCTACGCCTCCCATCGCCTTAACATGTCCAGCTGAACCTCTCGCTGATGGCGCAGTTTCACCATCTTAGATTCACATTCTGCATGACTCATATTTGCAACATTAACATCAACCTCCTCTTGCATTTGTTTCTGAAACACTCTGTACATGGCGCTCAATTCGCGATTGTCCCTAGTAGCCACTTCTAAGTCATTACGTACCTGGTTTATCTCATCCTGTAGCTCCCCCAACTCCCCACTCAACTGTTCATTTGTTCTACTCAACAAATCATTAATATTCAAAACCTGTCCCTTATCCTGTCTCAAACTTTCACATTCCTGCTTCAACATTCAAATTTACTTCTCTCCTGCCTGTGCAGAATGATGCAAAAGTGAATCATTTTCATTTTGCAGAGTTTGAAGTTCAGAATTCAAATTCTGCTGCAGTCTAATGCATTCCATTTCCTGCCAACCCTTCTCTTGCTTAAGAGATGAGATTTGCAGTTCAAGGGTTCAAAACCTTGCTTTGGAGGCTTCCAACGCAGCATAGAGAGCCGTGACCAACAGCCCTTTAGCTTGACGCTTATTGGCTGTTTGTCTCATCACGGAGTACTGGGTTGAGATCCCTAGTATAGGGTTTTTGGATTGACTTGCATCCCGCACAAAGTCAGCCCAGCCTCAATGGGAGGTAAGGAAGTTTGAGACATCGAGTCTCAGTTCTGCACAGATATTTGATAAGGTGGCCATTGTGTGGGAGGGAACAAAAAATCAAACTTTAAAAAAGGCGCCATGCTGTGTATTGATCCACAGCAGGAGCACTTCATACACAGTGGGACTACTGTGCACTTGTAAGCTTGCAATTCAAAACTATCATGGAGTGGGTTGAGTCAGTATCGACCACACCCATAAAGCAGCCAGACTTTCCAAGGAGTTACAAAGTGGTCGTAAAACAGGAGAGGTGATGCAGAAATGCACACCTACAGTCCCGGTTGGGAAGAGAAAAGTTATAAAACAACAAGCGAAACTTTGCAAACACCAAATATTGCCTGTACATGGTCGCCAATTGTCAGGAGGTCTAAACCTCACTCTCAGGTTCTTGGCAATATTGGGAATACAAGGAATCACATACAAGCAGTTCTTACCAATACGAACCGGGAGCCAATGCTAAGCGTTCCCTATGCCTTGAGGATTCTCTGTGTCTTTTGGGTTCTCCTAGGTAGAAGACGTAATGTCTCACATTATATACCTATGATAATTACTATGGTTACTGTAAGACAGAAACATTTCTAGTTACAGAGAGGAGCCCTATTGGCTAAATTAGAGGTGGCTCCATGGTCCAAAATAACATTATACAATTTTGTAGTAGTCATCACTTTGTGAAACAAAAGAGTACAGTTCTCACATAAATCATTGTAGTAGTACAAATCACCAAAAGGTGGCAATGCCTACTTATATATCATAATCATTACAAGGACACAGATGTCCTAACATCTTGTAAGTAAGTAATACATATATGTATTAGAAAGCAAAGTGTATAACAATAATATGTATACATATCCTAACATCTACTCTTATAAGGTAGATGCCCATAGCCCTATTTGTTAGTATAACATATACCTAAGTGTTAGCTGTCTATGGTGTACCTCTGAGTGTACCAATAAGGGAGGAGGGACCTCGTGTAACAGTCTTATGGCCCTAACATTTTATTTGTAGTGTAGAACCAAACAACAGAAAGTAGCCTTGCCTAGATGGTACCTCATAGCATTGGCCAGATGTGTACTGACCATGAATATTTTTATGTTCCAAGAAAATTATTACTTGCAAATCAAAGGAACAGCTATGGGGGCCACTATGGCTCTGAGCTACGCAAACTTGTATGTGGAATAGTGGGAGGAGTCTGTACTGTATGGCACTGCCATGGATCCACCTGTTGTTATGGTGGATCTATGGCACCACTTTATAGATGATATTTTTATTATTTGGAAAAGTAGTGAATGTGAATTTAAATAATTTGTGCAGTGGTTACAGTTATCTAACAGACACTTGAGATTTAAATACATCACTAATAATAGTGAAATTGTGTTCCTAGATTTAAAGATCTATCAGAAGAACACAGGGGAAGTGTGTATCACACTGTACCAGAAAAGCACAGACAGGAATAGCCTTTTGATGTATAACGGTTTCCACCCACAACATGTTAAGTTTAATATTCTGAAGGGTCACTTAATCAGGACCTATAGACATTGCACAGAAGAGGCAGAATTTTTGGACAAACAGGGTGAACAAACAATGTGTTTTAAACAGAGGTGCTATAGTAATGCCAGCATTTGTGCTGCAGTTGAGAATGTTAATAATCTTAGTAGAGTAGACATTTTGACACCAGAGAACAGACAGAACTGTGCGGAAGGAAAAGGAAAAATGGAGTGCCCTTTCGTGACCACTTTCTCCACACAACACAAAAATGTCAGGAATATTATTTCCAATAATTGGTCTATCCTTAATTTGGAACCTAAACTGAAAACAGTAACAGAAAATGGTTCAAGGATTGTATTTTGCAAAGCATGAACAATTGCAGATATTATAGTACACAGCACTATGCTGCCTAAAGAACCTAATAGGATCCACTGGTTACCCCCCTACTGGAACCCATAGATGTGGCAATTGTATATATTGCCCCTATGTAAAACAAGGAAGTCATTTTACACATCTGGTAACAAAAAGGATCTAAAATATTAGATCCTTTCTTACTTGTACAACTGCAGGCATGGTGTATCTCCTTTCCTGTAGTTGTGGGGAATTTTATGTTGGGCACACTACAAGACAATTTAAATTACACATAGGAGAACACGTATGAGTTATTCAGCATTTAGATATGAATTATGCTGTGGTGAAACACATAAAAAGTAAGCCTCATGAGCAACATAAGATCGATTTTATTGGTATAGAAAAAGTATCCTTAGGACAAAATAATAGGTCAAAGAGACAGCTGGTGGATCTACACCTTAGGGGCCAGAGAAGAGAGAGGCATCAATGAAAATATTGATTTAATTGCATTTCTATCCAAATTGTGAAGAAATGTGATATTTAATAAACAGTAAGACAAACATGATGCTGTATATTTACCTATAAAATTAAGCCTCCCTAACTGTGTTGTTAGTTTGTTGACTTTATCTTTTAGCATTCACAAGAGCACATGTTTAAATGTTCTGCTTTTATACCAAATCAGAGACAAATCTATTTGCAGTAACAGAATTTAAATGAAATTGTTAACTATGTGTTATACAAAAAAAGAAGTCCCCCTTCAACATATATTTACTTAGTATTTGAAATGTTCCAACAGTACGTTTTTGTGAATTTCTGTGGATTGCTTCTTTAAGAATGATGTCACATAGAAACTAATGGTGATAGGATAGTTTAAAAGCTTGCACGTACACTTTACGTATTTAATGTTTCCATCAATGATGTCCCATTACTCTGAAGAAGCTTGGCGTGACCAGGCAAAAATATTCAGTCTGTTGGCTTTTTTTTTCAGCTTCTGACATTTTTTTCTGTCTACAACGGTGAGCTGATTTATTGCTGCACTTTTTCTAATAAATGGTATGTTATATTTTTTACAAGCATGCCTTTGGTGGGTGCTGCTCTTCATTTATTTTTTGCATATAGAGACTGGAAACAAAAACAAGAACAAGAACAAGAACAAGACATCTAAATGAAACAAATCCTCTAAGGAAGCAAAAAAATGAAAGTGAAACAAAATGCGGATTCAAAAAACAATTCACAGGTGGGCCAAATAGAGGTTTACGTGACAAAATTAACACATAAAAAAAGAGAATAAGACTGAAACATCAAATACGAATGAAAGTAAAATCAATAATGTTAAACATTCTGTAGCCCAGGTTAATAATCTTGAGACTACACATACCTCAGAGAATTTTAGAAAGTTCCTAATAAACTCTAAATATGCTGACTTTGTTTTGACACTTTTTAAAGTGGAGATACTGCCAAATGAGTCAGACTGAATATTAAATGTTGCCCTTAAAAACTCTTCTCCACTGTTTTAGAAGAGAATAAAAATTTGGTAGACTATCTAAGAGTGATTAGGCCCATACTAGACTCGGAACTAGTTCTTTTGCTTACTGATCAATATTTTATTTTAAAAACCATTTGGAATAAAAAAGATTAGAGTAAAGCAACTAGGTTAGAAATAGACAAAATAATTACCATTAGAGATGTATTTCCAGAATTCTATGAAGTAAATAGAAGACAGAAGAGCAAAGTGATCTCATACTCATTATTTTTAGTTTGGAACAATTAAATAATGAGAACAAGAAAAACCTAAAACAAGAGTAGGTGAAATCCTTCAGAGTATTATGAAAATATCAGACTTGAGATCCTCAATTATGAGGCAGCAAGGTGGGAGTCTAATGATCAAATTACAATTTGGATTAGTAACTTTGAAGTATATGAACAAGTAATGTCTAGGGCATATGAACTATACTATCTGGGCATTTACATCTACAGTGACAGTAAAGATATATTGCCTCCAAGTAATCCATTGAACTCCCACTTATGGTCCCATATTGTCCAAACATCAAATAGGTTCACAGTTTAAAAAAATTGAATTAATAATTGACTCCCAGCTTAAACTTCTATGAGGGAACCAGTGAACAGCAAGAATTCAATTGAACTCTCTGATAACAACTTTAATTTAATGTTATGGAATGTATCAGGATTTCCAAATAAGGTGCAGATGATGAATTTATTAAATATATAAATAGATTTGAATGTATCTCTCTACAGGAAACATGATCAACAAAAGATATTCAGTTAAGTGGCTATAAATCTTATCACAAACCAGGTAAAAAACTAAAAAGGTTCGGGAGATGTTCACGTTTTACACCCCCTACCCAGCCTTTATTTTATATAATTGCTAGGGAGCATTTTCTCACCACAGCAATTATAAAAAATAACAGACAACTCCATGGACTCTTGCTACAGAGTTTGTCTGTATGTAACAGCTCCTGAAGGAACCCAGAGTTTACTTTTTTAATGTCCAATGTATATGCACAGCCGTTGCCAGGGGGGGTTCGTATGGTTTGAAAGAACCCTCCTTTTGAAACTCCCCCCTTTTTTCATCATTTGTAACATTTTTTTCATTATATCTGTTTATTTTGTGACTGTCACAGAGTGCTTATGCACAGTGAACCCCAGCAGTTTTTCTCTGCATGCTTGCATACCCCCTCCATCTGCTACCAAGCAGCTCTCTCAGTGCCAGTAAGATGACTGGAGCTGCTTTGTGAGTCTTTCTCCTCACCATCCCCCTATGACTGGCTGGCCAATTGCAGCTCACGTCAACATCTAGAATGTGACTGGAATACAGCACGGCCACTGCCCACAATTCACATTGTCAGCTAGCACTTGAGGATGATGGAGCATGGTGGCAGGCTCAGAATCAACATCTCCAGAAGAGCAAAAAAGAAGTAGAGGACCTCGACTTATATTATCAGTCACCAGCAGGTAAATTTTCCTGGCCACTATTGATGAAGATGTGTCCCTTAATAGCTGTATATGAAGGGATAGGCTGTGCAGTTGGGTAAGGGAGCTGTTTGGGTGGGTGGGCTGAAGCTTTAGAAATAAATTACTTAAATGCTCCTCTATACAAAATGCAGAATTGTCATGTTTCATATGCCTGCTTTAACTTTTCATAAGTTAAGCAAAAGCGGTACCACAGTGGAAAGGCAATGCAGGTGTTTGGAAGGGTCTGGCTGGGATCTACACTGTTGTTCAGAGAGATCTTCACTGTGGTTCCATTTTTATTGACATTCAGGTCCACTTTTGCCTGTGTCATCTGTATCAGATGCTGTTAAAACAAATAAGTTGTGAAAAGCGTTTTCTCCAGATGACCACATGTGTCAGTAGAATGACATTTGTTGCTACAGTTCAGTGGCATGAAAATACCCACTATACTTTTGGAAGCATGGTGGGGATAGAGGGTAGGTATTTAGGAGATGGTAACTTTGTACTGGGAATCCCCACCACTGTCAAATTACCTTTCCCCTCACTCCCTTTGTCATGCCTACCACATTGGACAATGGAGTGGGGGCAACAAGTGTAGTACCCAATATTGAACTAAGAATTATGTTACAGATTTTTTTCCAAGCAAGGTGCCTGGTATAGAAACATAGAAACATAGACAATGACAGCAGAAAAAGACAGAGATACATCCAGTCTGCCCATATTCCCTATAATCCCTGGAACCTACCATTTCTTCACAGTACTAACCCTCCCCATCCTCTCTCTATTCTCCTCCTTGGTCCTGTTGCCCCCAGTAACCACTATTCCCTTCATTATGTCCCATCCCTGCTTGAATCCTCTGATTGTTTTTGCACCCAGCAATTCAGCTGACAGACTGTTCCATAGTTCCACTACCCATTCCATAAAGTAGTACTTCCTCTCATCTCTCCTGAACATACCTCCTGTTAATTTCCATTCACGTCCATATGACCGCAAATTGGTACACAGGCTTTATAAATAATACCCCACAGTTCACTTTAATTCCTTTGATGAACTTGAAGGTCTCTATCACATCTCCCCTTTCCCTTCTGGTCTCCAATGAGTACATATTTAGTGCCTTGCGGCACTCCTCATAGGATCTGCCTTGCTGTCCCTGAATCATTTTAGTTATTCTGTGCTGCACTGTCTCCAACCTATCCTTATCCTTTCTAAGGTGAGGACTCCAGAACTGGGCACAGTACTCTAGGTGAGTCCTCATCAGGGGTCTGTAGAGGAGCAGTATTATCTCCTTTCTTCTGCTATCAATACCCCTATCACTACATTCCAGCATCCTGCTAGCCTTGCTGTAGGCTGTGTTGCACTGACTCAATTGCTTAAAAGGTATATTGAGTTGGGGAGGGTGGGGTTAAAATAAGGGGTAGAGGGAGCTCAGATATGAGTTGTATAGGCTTAAAATAAGCCACAACAGAGCATACCGTAGCCCATGGTTTCTGGGAGTCTATCAGCCCCAGACATAGAAACATAGAAACATAGAATTTGACGGCAGATAAGGACCGCTTGACCCATCCAGTCTGCCCATTTCCCTACCTAATGGATAAGCTGCAGATCCTAGTTAACCAACAGCCTACTTTTTCCTACCCCCACCCACTAGAATTGCCTTATGACTGTCCCATGCATTCTTGAAATCCACCACTGTTTTTGACTCCACAACCTCCTCAGGAAGGCTGTTCCATGCATCCACAACCCTCTCTGTGAAAAGATACTTCCTCGCATTACCTCTGAGGTGTCCCCCCTCAATCTTCAAATTGTGCCCCCTTGTTCTTGCACACCTCTTTTTCTGAAAGCTGTTACCCTCTTGGACTTTGTTGATTCCTTTGAGGTACTAGACTATTTCTATCAAGTCACACCTCTCCCTCCTTTCCTCGAGGCTATACATATTAAGCTCCTTAAGTCTCTCTTCATATGGCTTCTGGTGCAGACTCTGCACCATCTTAGTTGCCCTTCTCTGGACCGCCTCCATCCTGTCTATGTCTTTGTGGAGATTGGGTCTCCAGAACTGCACCCAGTACGCCAGATGGGGTCTCACCAGCTGTCTGTACAGAGGGATAACAACTTCCTGTTTTCTACTGGTAATGCCTCTCCCTATGCATCCCAGTATCCCCCCAGCCCTCCTTAATGCCCTCTCACATTGCTTGCCCACCTTTAGGTCATCAGATATGACTACCCCTAGGTCCCATTCTGTTTTTGTTGTTGTTAGTATCTCACCCCTCATTGTGTACTCTTCCCCTGGGTTTTTGCTTCCCAGGTGCATTACTTTGCACTTCTTAGCATTGAATCTAAGCTGCCGTTCATTTGACCATTCCTCCAGCCTTGCCAAGTCCCTTCTCATCCTTTCCATCCCACCCCACTTTGTGTATCAACTCTGTTGCAGATTTTTGTGTCATCTGCAAAGAGACATACTTTTCCTTCCAGTCCCTCTGCAATGTCGCTCATAAAGACATTAAAGAGGACCGGTCCTAGTACTGATCCCTGCGATACCCCACTAGTAACCCCCCTTTCTTCAGAGTGGACTCCATTTACTATTACTCTCTGTGTCCTGTTCTTCCACCAATTTTTTACTCAGGCTACCATCTTGGGACCCAGTCCCAGGCTGGTCAACCTGTATATTAATCTTTTGTGTGGTACTGTGTCAAATGTGTTGCTAAAGTCTAGGTAGGTCATGTCCACAGCCCCTCCTTGATCTACTACTTTGGTCACCCAGTCAAAGAAATCTATTAGATTCATCTGACATGACCTTCCCATTGTGAATCCATGCTGCCTTGGGTCCTGTGACCCTCTGGCCTCTAGGTACTCAACACATCTTTCCTTCAGAAGCGATTCCATCATTTTCCCAATCACTGAGGTTAAACTAACAGGTTTGTAGTTTCCTGCTTCTGCTTTGCTCCCACTTTTGTGAAGTGGAATAACATATGCCCTCCTCCAGTCCTCAGGAACCACCCCATCCTCCCATGATTTGTTAAAGAGGGTAGTCAGTGGTGTCACTAGTTCTACCCTTTGTTTTTTTTAGAATTCTGGGATGAATCCCATCAGGCCCCATTGCTTTGTCCACGTTCAGTTTTAAGAGTTCTTTCAGAACCCTTTCTTCTGTGAATGGGCTGGTATCAACCCCGTATCTAGAGTGTTTCTGTTGTTTGGTTTAGGTACCTCCCTCTTCATTTGTGAATACTGAGCAAAAATATTTGTTTAAGTATCTCTACCTTTTACAGTAACCCTCTGTCACCCCGTCCCCATTATTAAGCCTCACTATCCTCCTTGGTCTTCCTTCACTCCTGATGTACCTATAAAAGGTTTTATCCCTTCTTAACTGAGTTGGCTATCTTTTCCTCGGTTTGGGCCTTTGCTGTTCTGACTGCCTTCCCTGCTTCCTTTTGCTTTAATTGATACAATTTTCTGTCCTGCTCCTTCTGTGATTCCTTGTACTTCCTGAATGCTTTCTTTTTCTCCCTAACCTTCTCTGCCACCTCCTTTGAGAACCATAGTGGTTTCTTACATCATTTTGTTTTGTTTATTTGCTTCACACAAAGGCTTGTTGCCTCTGTGATGGCAGTTTTGATTATTCGCCATTGTTCTTCTACCCCTCCTTCCTGCCCATTTACTAGTGCATTCCTTAGGCACTCACCCATTTTGGCAAAGTCAGCCCTCCTGAAGTCCAGTACCTTTGCCTAGAAGCAAGCCAGCACTGCAGTAAGTTAGTAGTGTACAATACCCAGCCAAAACCAGCTACAGACTCCACATTGAGGTTCAGTGCATATATATGTATACATACACAGACACAGACACACACAACATCTGTGCCACCAAGATAGTAATAATTGTTCTTAGAGCAGGAGATGGAGGGGAGCTCACATGTGAGTTGTTTTTTTTTTTTTGATGTTATTTTTTCTCAGGAGCCTCCCCCCCCCGCACTCCGCCGTTCCTCTGGTGCCATCCCCGGACATGAGACCCCCTCCTTCAGCACCCCACGACTTCCCCCTTTGCAGCAGGGTGGTGGGGAGCGCTCAACCACCAGAATGGGTCCATGCCAGGGAGGCATCCTCCGGGAATGGCGAATGGGAAACTACATCATGCCATGGGCTCCATTTTTTCCCCTCAATTCCTCCCCCGGGTGGGCATGGTGTACAATGACGCTGGTGACTGAGTACGCTGCGACGCTCCCATGTGCACATTAGTCAGGCATCTGCCACGTCCCCGCCTCCCCTGTCTCTGCACCTGTGTGTGTCGATCCCAGCCTCCGCTAAGTCAAGCCATACAGCCACCCGGACTCCACCATCCCGAGGAGATGGAGGCAGTCCTCCAGACACTCGATCCATCTCCTCCCATCGACCCCGACAACCCGTGCTCATTCCCAAACACGGATCGCCGGTGTGGCGTGAGGTGTAGTGACCAGCGCCTCAACCCTCAGCGCCACTGAGCCAACATGTGAGTTGTTTTGGTTTAAAATAAGCCACACAATGAACCACAGAGCATCTAGTACCCCAGAGTTTCTGAGGGCCTGGCAGCTCCCAGATCCCTATACCTACACACCTGTAGATACAGCTATAGATATTAAAGCTGATAACATATGTGAGACAATGCCTTAGGTATATTACAGTAGCATCATATTGCTGCCCTCTGGTACTGAATACATATATGTATTCACCCTGCAGCCAGCCAGATAATAATTTTGCTTAGAGCAAGGGGAGTAGGAGATCTCAGACATGACTTCTTTAACTTCAAAATAAGCCACAAAATGCACCACAGAGCATCTAGGAACCCATGGCTTCTGGGGTCCTGGTGGCCCTAAGTAACACAGCTTTTTTTTAAATGTTGCAGACTGCGAGCCTGCCCAGTAGCACAGAGGGCTGAGGCACTGGCACCTTACCTTGTGCTACACCAGTGACCTGGGTTTGGGAATGACCTCAGGTCACTGGGGTGCTGGCTTGAGGGGGCTAGAGCAGGATTGAGCCATAGCTCTCCCCTCCAAAGGGTGGATGCCCACCATCCATAGTCTCTCTCCCACTGGGTAGAGGTCCAGTGGGCAAGTAGGCAGTATGGGCGGTGACAGAAGACAGGAGGGGTGGAAGGGGCCACTGGATCTTGGCATGTGCATGCATCTCCATGCATGTACATGCATGTATACACTGTGGGCCTGGGAGGTAGGGAACAAAACAGAAAAATGAAAAAAAAAAATAAAAGGTTGCAGACTACATAAAAAGAACCCCCCTTGTAAAAATCCTGGCAACGGCCCTGATATGGCCAGTAAAAAAAGTTAAGAAAGAAAAAAGAACTTACCAGCGACTGGGAGTGTTGGTGAACTGTGCAGTGGTGAAAAGCTGGGCTGGTGCACAGAAAGAGAAGATCAGGATTGGTGCAGGCATGTAATGAAGGAAACCTGGTGTGTGTTCTCCGTTATAACCTGCATATTATAATGGCAAATTATAACCCAGGTTTCCTATGTGAGAAAACACTCTCCAGTTATTATAAACTCATTAAAAGTAATAGAGAAAAATAAAGGACAGTAATGTGGAGAGAATTGGAGAAAACCGTTTGGGAAAAAGATACCAGGAAATTTTGGAGAATGGTTGAAATGGGTTTGGGAGAATATTCTGAGGAGCTTGATGCTCATATAGAATCTAGGAGATTGGTAGATAATTTAAAAAAAATCGTTTTTGATCCTTTAGTGAACATAAATAACACATAAACAATGAAGACTGAATGGACCCCTTTAAATCTAAAATTTTCTATGTATGAAATCTATGAAGCTATTCAGTCATTAGCAAAGCATAAAGCCCTTTGCCCTGATGGTATGCCGATTGATGTTATTCTGAATTCAAGTGAATCTGTGGCTCCCAAGCTTGCATAAAATCTTTAAGATTATTAGTAACTCTGGTATAATATCTAAAACCCAGACAGAAAATATCATCATGACCATTTTCAAGAAGGGGAATAGGTGAGATCCCACATGTTATAGACCTATACATTTGCTTAATAATACGCAGCCGATTTTTAAATGAATCATCAGCAATAGACTGGTTGTCTGGATGCATGAGAGCAATATCATAGATGAGGCACATGCAGGATTCATGCAAAAGCATTCTACAGTAGATCAGTGTTTTTCTGTAACTCATTTAATTCATAAATATGCAGTGGTAAAAAAAAACTCTACCGTATTTTTGTTGACTTGAAATCAGCATTCAGCAGTGTGAATGGAAGGCTACTGTGGACCATTCTGAATGATCTAGGAATGGGTAAGGCACTGATTAACATTATAAACACCCATGTATAATAATAATAATAATAATAATACACAACTTAGGTACAACACCAGGGGAGACAAAAGTGAGACATTTTCAACTAACCTTGGGGGTTAAACAGGGATGTGTTTTATCCCAATTTTTTTAATCTCTATATAAACCATGTTCTAGTGAAGCTCTGTGATCCTGAATTTCATATGCCTTGTATGGGAAACAGATGCTGTCCCTACTTAGCTTTTGCAGACAATGTAATCCTGTTATCCACAAGTTTGCTGGGAATCAGAAAAGTATCTCAAAAATTCTTTCAAGAGTGCAATAAAGTAGCTCTTAGAATAAATTACAGTAAAGCCAAAGAAATGCTATGTGCAAAACATTGAAAGACAAAATATGAGATAGGAATAGACAAGGTGGAATTGGAAATAATAAAATGCTTTTGCTATCTCGGTATTACACTAGCTGATAATTTGACTTGGGGCAAACATTTAAACAACACTGAAATAAAAACTAAAAAATATCCTGGCTATGATTAATGTTGTGCATACATTTGGTGGGAATTTATTGAAAAGTTCTCAGAAAGTACTTACAGCAAAAATGCAAAGAGATATCTTGCATGGTGTGGACAATTGGGGGTTGGTTGCCAAATTAATACTGGAAAAATTATTGAATAATCATTATAAGAAATTACTGGGTTTGCCCCAAGGTGCAACATCTACTCTAGTCCGAGCAGAAACAGGACAACTTTCTTTAGACTGTCTTATCCAAGGGAGACTAGTATTGTATTGGCTTAAGGTATATACAATGAGTGAAAACAGGCTACTGCATATATGTGTTAAAGAAACCATTAAATACCTACAGAAGAAAACAGTATTCCCAAGTATACTTATTATTGAAAATATACTCAAACCTTATGGATTGCTACAATGCCTTTCTGAGATCTTTTCTAGACAGTCACATGAAATAACTTTGGCAATAAAGGTTTGTAAGAGATCAATTTTTTAGCAAAAAGATCTAGAATTGGCCTTTCAATTTAAGATAAGTAAATGGCTCTCATCTAATAAGATCCATTTTGGATCTGAGATCTATTTAAAACTAATTGGAAACCTGTAACACAGGAAACTTTTGACTAAGTTCAGATTTGAATATCATGACAGCCAATGATTTACCTATTGGTGACATAATAAAATGATTGCAAATGCAACAAGGAAAAGGCAGTTTGACTCATTCATTATTTTTGTGTCCTTTATATAACAAATATAGACATGAAAGTGTGGGTGATGTACTGGCTTCTTTGCAAGCTACACCACAAGACATGGCAACATTTTTACTTTGTTCCAATTCAAAAGTCACATTGCAACTAGTGGTCTCATTTTTGAAGAATGTGGATTACAAAAAATTACATACTGTAAAGTGAAAATTATTGGAGAACATGGTACACTTTCTCAGTATGGTATTTATTGAATAATGATACACTATTTGTGACTCCAAAAGAGGTATATTTTTATTGATATGTGGGCCCAAATATTCAGAAATGAGCCAAAGGCTGGCGCAAGTCCAGCACAGTACAAATCCAATGCTCCGTGGCACAACAGGAGCCATATTCAGAGGTTGTGCTGGCTTCACTGCACCAGCACAACCTCGCTGAATATGGCACAGTTGCACCATGGAGCAAACACAGGTGTACCATGGCACAGAAAGAGAAGCCCCAGGGTAACCGTGGGAGCAGAACAACAGAGTGGAGCATGGCACAGAGAGGTGACCCAGGGACAGAGCCAGGGAAGCACAGTGACAGGACAGAGGAGGCCACCACCAGCTGGGCACAGCAGGGTGCACACAGGCACCCAGACACCCACCACAGGACACAACAGTGGCACAGACAGTAGGCAACAAGAGGTGCTAATGGTGAACTGAGGGCCACCAAGGGGCCCCCACAGGCTGCAGACCATGTCCCCCCACACACCCAGACCAGAGCAGGCCATATCTAGGACCATGCAGCTAAGCACACACACCCACCACACAACCCTGACAGCTTCCCCATGGGCACCCTAAGGCACAGCCACTGACTGAGGAGAGGGACACCACCACAGTGGGACATGCCACAACACACAGCAGTGATCAAAAGCATAACATGTGCCCCAACACATGCATACCACACAGGCAAGCACTGGGCCACTGCAGCATGGCTCCTCATACCACCTGCAAAGCAGACACAGACACAGGCAGGTGTGCCAAAAGATACATATATTGAACAACACAACTATGTACAATAGAAGGGTGTGGGGGAGGGTAGGAAAGTAAGGGATGGAGATAGGGAAAAGGGACTGTACTGTGGGAAGGGGGACTGGAGGGGAAGGTACAGCTGGAGAAACAGGGGAATTCAGGGTCCCGACTAGCGACGGCCATGTCCTGCCACCCCTTGCAGTCTTCACTGCCTTCTATCTGCCAGCAGCATCCTGCAGACCTGCAGCACTGCCTCCAAGGTTGTTGAGGGTATCAAAATAACCTGGTGGAGCAGTTGGCAGTAAAGGGCCCTCCTGAACTACCACTGGACACCTAGAACAAGGGACAGGACAGATGATCAGTGCAATATCCCAAGGAACCATGCCCATCTACAGCGCGCAATGGGCAGTGGGATCACCATCCCAGAGGGCCCATACAGGCCACCCACAGAGGAGTGGGCCAATGCCTGCCAGCAATGTGGCACACCACGACAATGCACAGTGGTGGTCCCCACCACACAGAGGCAACCTGACTGTGCTATGGCAGTTACATGGCACAGTGCTCTGGCAGCACCACAGCAATGTCAGTGGCAGCTGGGTGCACACCAACCCCAGAAACAGTTGGCACATGTGTTCAATGGATGTGCTACAGTGGTGGGCACTATGCACAGTGTGACACACACAGCTGCCATGGCACAGGTGGCCATGCCCACACCCATGCCCTTGCCACCCCCCACGTACGGTGTGAAGGACCATGTCAGTGCCTACCTGCTCTCTGTGGCCCCACTAGTGCTGGAGCCACTCCTGCAGCACAACCCTGGCCCACTGTGGCCTGCATCCTGCCACTGCTGCTGCTGCCCTCCTCCCATTTTCAGGCCGTGAGAATGGAACATAGATAGGTACACATCAGTAACTAACCACAGCAGCTGCCCACCACCCCCTCCCCTGTGCACAGGGTGAGCTGCTGCCTGACACGTCCCACACAGTGGCATCACAATGCAAGCAGCAGTGGGCAATGCCACCCCACGATGTGCACGATGGCAGTGCACCACCCTGCAGGGCATGCCAGGCAGCCTAGCCAATACCACAGTACAGCACCAGGGCACACATGCAATATGGGCCTACTCACCTGGCTGTGGCACAGTCCCATGCCTGACATGCTCCTCCAGCCTCCTGAGGTGCTCTGGGTCCCTCCTTGCCAGGTCACCATGGCGGTGGCACACTGCTCCCCTGTCCTGGCCAACCCTGTGCACTGCTGCCATGTGGTAGCAATGCCCTGCCACACCACTCACCGGGGCTGCTGCATGGGTGCCTGGCTGAATAGTTGGGGTGCATGGGGCTAGGCGCAAGTGACCAGGTTTACCAGTTCCACCTGTGTCCAGTTTGCCACCCATGCTGCAAGTTGTAGCCGGTGAGCAAAATGGCCACAGTAAGCACATGTGGTTACAGCATGCACCAGATGCGATGGGTCGAGTGGACATGGGCTGTATCTGCCCATCACACAGTCTCAGAAATGTGCATCATGGGCATGGCTAGGTGGGGTCACCCGGGGCAGAGGTCACAGCAGGGGTCATGGTTCAGCCAACGCACAGTGTGCACGTGTGCAACAGCAGACCTGGTGCACCATGTAGCATTGCCCTTATCACGCAGTTAGATCACAGTGTGCAACTGGTGACATTAAACCATCTGGCATATGTGCACTGAGGTGCTATGCACCATGCAAGCGCAGATTGGCGCTGCGACTTGCTCTGGAGCAATCTCATTGCGCACAGAGCAGAATTATGATATTCAGCCGCCACATTAAAATGAGCTCATCAGCCAGTGCATAGTGAATGGGGGAATTAGCATGTCATTACCATTGTGCCAAAGCTCATTTGCATGCGATGCACTATAAAAGAGCCATGGATCAGCACAAGCCATGTACCGGTATTGCATCCTTTAGAGGTAAGTTGTGCATGCTGATATAGCACACTGGGAGCAGCCAACACAGCAGGGGGGATGGAACAGAGTGCTGCTGACACTGACACACTGTGCTGTCCATGTCCACAGGAAGTGACATGATGGAATATGAGGAGGGTAAGGAGCATGGGCCTGCTCACAAGCACAGGCTCAATTTTACTAAGGCAGAGAGAGAGGCCCTGTTTGAGGTCTACCTTGACAGGGAGCCCCTGTTGAGTGGTGTCAGGGGCACACCACAGGCCAGGGCTGGGACCTGGGTGGAGGTGGCAGCATGTGTGAACCAGCAGGGCAGCCACAAGTGCTCAATGCAGGAGTGCAGAAAGAAGGTGGGCATGGACAAGAGGTGCATCAAGGAGAGGGTGGTGGACATCCGTGCCTCCTGGAATGCCACCGGAGGGGGGCCTGCAGCTGCGCCACCACTCACGGCACAGGAGGAGTTGGTGACAGCCACCATGTACTGCAGTATGGTGGAGGGTGTGCCTGGCAGTGGATTCCAGATAGGTGGCATCCCATCACTGCATGGTAAGTATGTCAGCCATGCAAGCTGGTGGCGTGGACGCTGCGGACACGGCCGTGCTGGCATTTGTGCGGCCAGCATGCCTGTCATGTGCATGTGTGAGCACCCACACATGCCATGCTGCAGGGCACAGGCAGTGGTAGTGGGGGGAACATGTGGGCAATGTATCACTAACACACCTCTCTTTCACTTGCAGCACCAGCATGCCTCCATGTGGATGAAGGGGCACTGGCAGCGGCAGCAGCCATGGCCACTGGACTGGCCCCAGAGGACCAGCCTTCCACCTCCACTGGCATCCGGGGGCCTGACAGGCTGCAGTTCACCACAGCTGTACAAGTGAATGTCCTGGACCTGGGGTTAGACGAGGCCCTGGATGTGTCCCTGCAGGATGCCAGCCTTGGGGTCCTGTGTGCAGAGACACAGATTGGGGTGGGTTCTGACACCGATAATGATGTAACGATCATTCTGGACAGCATGGCCACCGTTGAGGGCAAGACACCCCTGCTGGCCACTGATACAGGCAGCATGCCCAATGCTGTGCCAGTGGCAGAACAGCTGCCCACCACCACTGCGGGCACAGTGGTATGTGCTGCCCAGGCTGTGCCCTGCGGTGGAGGTGGTGCTGCTGCACAGGTGCTTGGTGGCATGCAGTGGCCAGACGGGAAACAGCAGCGGGCTGTGGGTGCCACCAGGCAGTCGGACAAAGGGTCCACCGCTGGTGCACCTGCCATACCCAATCCCCTTGCAGGCCCCACTGTGCAGTGTCCACCAGAGAGGGGGCTGTGCAGCATGGCTAGTCACCTCATGGAGATCGGCGTCCTGCCTAGGAGCCCCAGGATGCCAAGCTGCTGGCTGAGCACATCCGTTTGCTGTGGAAGTCCATTCAGCAACAGGTGCTGCTTGCCACTGGGGTGTGCACACTGCATGTGGAGGTGCGCCAGTTAGCTGAGCAGCAGGAGAAGGGCACTGTGCAGATCCTGGCTGGGATGCAGTGCCTGCAGGAGGTAACGACCACCTCCCTGGATCACATTGCCACCATGATTGCAGATGGTTTTGCACTGTTAGCTGCCACAGGTCATAGCCAGCATAGATAACCCCCTGCAGTGTGCTATCCACCCTGCATAATCGGCATCAGGTGACCCCAGCACAGATGATGCCAGGCCAAGATGTAGGCATCCCAGGCACGCCCCAGTTCTGGGCTGTTTGGGCGCCTCAACACACCCACGTAGACAAGGTCACGATCCCATGGTTCCACCCCTGGGGGGCTGTTGTACACTCCCCCCATGGCTGATGCACAGCCTGTTGCTGCCGATTATCCCAGGCATAGCCGCCCCTGTGGCTGTGGTGGCCAAGGTTCCATGCAGTGGCCCTGATGTGCAGCCCACCCTGCCTGCAGTCTGAAGCTGCTGCCCAGTGTGTGCATGGGTGGTGTGGGTGTGCCTGCTGCAGGTGTGGCACACCACACACTGCCTGTGTGCATGCTTGCCTGGCCACTGGACCATGTGGTGTTGGCATGATGACAGCAGTCCTGCACCAGTTGTGCCTGTGCACAGGTGTGATGCATCTGATCCATGCCACATACCCACAACTGTGTGCGTGGGTGCACGTGTGTGTGTGGGGGCTGTGTGGGGTGCTGTGTGTGGTTGTGTGTGGGTGTGTGCCCATGTCACCCTTACCTCTGCTTCCCACCTCAGTATGTGCATGTCCATTGCCATGCACACCCCTGCACATCTGCTGTACCTGTTTGTGTGGCCTAGTGTTTCATACCACCTACCTGTGTGCACCAAAGTGCTCCCATGCTATGGTATCCCTGTGCCGCCTTGCCTGCTGGATCACCCAGGGATCTCTCTGCCCAGGGGGTGGCTGTCCACCTCCCTCCATCCCATTTCCTCCATTGTCCCCACTATTGTCACCCTCATCAGCCTCGACAATCAATCCCACGGTCAATGGCCATGTTGTGCAGTATGCAGCAGGCCAGGTATAGGCCACAGGCTTTCAGGGGTCTGTACTGTAGGGCACTGCCTGGCCTGTCTAGGCAATGGAACCATGCTTTCAGCATGCCAAAGACTCTCTCAATGGTGCTGCATGTGCTGGCGTGTGCCTCGTTGTAGCTTTCCTCTGCTGGGGATGACGGGCACCAGTAGGGGGTGAGCAGCCAAGGCCACAGTGGATAGGCACTGTCCCCTGTGTGGATAATGACATGGTTAGCCCTCTGCTATGCTAGGCTGCACCCCTTGCCTGTCCCTGCTGCCCACGCCAACATGCACACCCTGCCCTCCCCCATCCCATGGTGTGCTCTGCCTATCGCCCCTTGCCTGTGCCATACTCACCCACTAGGTGGCCTGTGGGGATATCCCCATGTCTGAACCTGTGTCACAGCTCAGAGCTGTGCCAGATGAATGCATCATGTGCACTCCAGGCGTGTGTGACACAGACATTGGTTATGCACCCCATGGCATCGCACACCACCTGGCAGTTGACACTCGGGCTCCCCTTCCTATTGATGTACACCACACCCTCAGGACAAGGTGGCATGCAGATGGCCATGTGGGTGCAATCAATTACCTCAATCATGCCAGACATATCTGCTACCCTGTGGAAGTCCTGCATGGTTGCTGTACGCTCCTCCTGTGTGCTGGGGAAATGGATGTATTCTGATGCACATGGCAGCAGAGCATTAAGGAACTGTGTGAGGAGGCAGGACATGGCCAACTGGGTTATGCCTGTGGTGTCCCCTGTTGGTCTCTTGAAGGTGCCTGTGGTGATCAGGCACATGATGGCTGTCACCTTCGTCTCCACGGACATGGCGTGGCTCCATCTGGTGGGTGCCTGCATTTCCTCACTGCACAGCTCACAAAGCTGCCTCAGAATGGACCTGTTCAGGTGGTACTGGCCCATGATCTCCTTGTCACTGTACTGCTCGAAGGTGATGCGTTCGCGGAACCACCTGTGTCATGCATACTTCCGACAGGCCCTTCCATGGTCACATCACTGTTTCTGCTGCCCCCTCACACCCCTCATTACAGCATCCATCATGAAGGATGCACTATCCATGACTCTTACTGTCCTATATCCCCCTGGGTGGTTGGCTGCTGCAGGCTGTGTGCCATCCTGGTGCACTGCCTGGTGGTGTGTCTGCCTGTCTGTCACACTGTCTCGGCTCCTGTCTTCCTCTCCACAGCCACCTCTGTCCCTCTTCCTCTGTGTCTGCCTTGGTCTGTCTGTCTCTCTCTCTCTCACTCTCTCTCTCTCACTCCCTCTCACCAGGCACAAGTGCTTTCTGTGTGCTTGTGCCCTATATTTATAGGAACAAGTCTACTTGGCGCATGTCTGCTTTGCTCTGCACTTGCACCATGGTTCCATGGTTGAATATCACACTGCGCTGGATGTTCATGGGCATGGCCCCAACATTTGCACCTGAATTCATTGTAGTTGAGCACTGGTACAATGGAATTTACACTGCGCACTGGTTCCCACTGAATATCGCACCTTGGTGCATCTCCGCACTTGCACCAGTGCAACTCAGTTGTGCCATGGGCAGCTGCTTTGAATATCTGGGCCACGGTGTTAATATTTTAACTTTGTATTATATAAATGTAAACCACAATGCTTTTATTGAAGTTATAATATCTTCATCATGGAACTGACTTTTCTATATTTTGTGCATAATACCTTTGTAATGACAAGAACGGTCAATCAATAAAAATATTACTACTGCTTGTTGGCAGTGAATTGACAACTCACATGGTGCTTTTCAACATTCATCCAGGTCAAGTGAAACTTTTATAAAATAATTTGCAACTCAACTAAAATACATCTGCAAGTCTGTAACAGTCTAATGCACAACTGGGTTGCAACTCTTAGGCAACAGTTTTTGCAAGGCTGTGTGCTGGATTCTGCAAAAGCTATGCAACTCATTTAGAAATATTAATGCAACTCATCAATGAAACAGTTTAATGTGAGTTGTACTGTACTGATGTGTAAACTGGTACCCTGCTACAATACAGAAAATATTTATTGAGACAAGTATGATACATTAGAGCACTGTACCATGGTGCAATATAATACAGTTCACATTACACTGGCTCACCGTGTTTCTTCACCATTTCTCAAAATGTTGCATGTATGTTGCTTGATGCAGCACAAAGCCTTGCACAAATGGTTGCCTAGGAGTTGCAACTTAGTTTTTCATAGTGACACAGCTATAGATACATTCAAGTTCAGTTGCAACACATTTGATAAAAGTTGTTCTTAACCTACCCAGGTGTTGCAAAACACCACACTGTGAACTGGAAATACATTTTTGATGTAAAACAAAATGCCAAACCAGCTCATTGGCATGGAAGTTTAAAGTGAATCATACTGTATTTATTGAACTAAAAGTGATAACATGTGTTCACCTGCTGTGTGCATTAATGAACTAGCTCTCACCCATGGGATTTTGCATTTGAAGAAGGTTGTGCATGGCCCAAAGGTGGTACTATACAATATGCACAAATGCATAAGTGCAAAAGCCATATGGGTGTCAAGCACCAGGGTGGACAGCAGATGAACGAAAGAGCAAAAGGGCGAGCAGTAAAAATGGTGAGATAAGTTGGGAAAAAACAGAAGCTCAGCACCATTTGCACATGCAGGGGGACCCTGCCCCCCCCCAACACCCTGTCACTGTATATAACCATCCTCGGAGCCACAGAAATCTGGGGCATGCAGGGCATCAGGGGGACATGGGTGCCCATTTGACAAGGTGCTGTATTTGTCACGGGCACCCATATTGCCATTACCCTTTTGATTCTGCCCTTTTTGCTGTTGTGCTTATGTGTTCACCATTATCATCTGACACCCCAGATGGTTAATTCCTAAATATAGTAAAAAATGGGGTACTTTGTACTTGCAACCATGTACTAACTATTTTGCAATTTTGATTGCTATTCAGGAGAAACTGTATATTAAAAAAGTGTAAAAAGGACTCTAGCCTTCTCCATGTGGCTAAGGCTAGTCACTGACCCACTCCTTCCCTTCACCACTCCAATCCTTTTATGCCCTCCACCGCATGTTCCCAGTTTCCCAAATAGATTTATTAAAAAAGTTGTTTCCTCGCTGCCACTTTGACAGGAGCCAACATTATCCTTTACAGAAACCACCCCTCTCTAGCACAGCTTCCAAGTCCCTAAATTATTGTATTTAATTGATGACCGCCTCCTGATTCTTGATCCATGATTCTGGGATGGGACATTTCTGAAACTTACAGAAAAACTCAGTTGCCCCTCCCACAACAAGCTTTCCCTTCTTATGAAGATGTAGTGCATCAAACAAAAACTTCATGAAGTGAAGTGAATGAATTTTATAAAGCTATAGTCATGGGAAATGTGGTAGGGTATAGTGAATAAGTAAAGGATGATAAGAAAAAGGCTAGCAAACAAAGAACAGTGATGTGTAAGAAGTAAAACATTTAGGGTAAAAAGACAGAAGGGATGGAACAGGGGATCCTGCCTGGCAAGAGTGGATATGATGACAACACTGTAAATCACATTCTCATTGTCAAATACCAGCCATCTGTCTCTTTATGTCTTGATGGTTGAGCAGTGGCCTTTATTTATCCAAACTGGAACCCTAAAGTAACTACAATAACTCATTTAAAACTATCCCCTATATTAGTCTGTGGAGTGCACTCCAATGCTGTCCATATAATTACATCACATAATGTGCTAGTGGGGGGGAGGGCAGTGCTCAGGACAGGAAAGTGGAAGAGATTGGCAGTTTGGTTCCATGGAGCAAAAAATTATCCATTCCCTCCCGAAAAACATAGATCTAAAAATGATAATTTATATATCCAGGAATTTCTGATGAGGTAAGGGTTCAACCAATGTTCATGGGCATTTTAGAAAAGGGCAGGAAAGATGGTCTTTAATAAATACTTTGCATATTCCTTTAATAAACAAGCACAACAGAGATGTGATCAAGGGAGCAATCATTAACAGATCAGGATAGGGAACCAGATACAATGCAAGTGACAATGTCAGAAAGTGTAGTGAAACTTTAGGAATCAATTATTGCAAAATCAGCTGGTCAAGAAAAATTGCAAAGAATTAGCAGTGGGAAGTATACCAATCATAAAGATTATCTTTGAAGGATATACTGCACAGGAGTGGCACTGGGGAACTGAAAAAGGAACAACAGTGGCTCCTATATTTAAAAAGAGTAACAGATCCTACTGTAGCAGTTAAAGACTGGTAAGTCTGACCTGGCTTGCTGGAACAACACTTGAATTCTTCTTGAAAGAACATATTGTAAGGTAAGCAGAATGGGTGGGATTGTAATATAAAGCTCAGCATGGATTCAAGGGGTGCAGATCCTGTGTTATAAACCTTCTATACTTTTACAAACCAATCCACGAGATCTTAGACAGGGGACAGACAGTAGATATCTTTTACTTGGACGTCTGCATGACTTTAGATAAAGCATTGCTTTCAATACTAATCAATAAAAGGAAATCATTCAGCTACAGCTGCAGCACTGAAAGATGGGTTAAGAACTGGCTAAAAGAAGATTCCCAATTAGAAAGAATAGGAGAAATCTATCCCCTGGAATTAGAAGTGGTAGTGGTGTGCCACAGATATTGGTGCTATGGCCTGCTCTATTACATTCATATCAGATATGCATGAAGGCATCCTCAACAGGGTGCTAAAATTTGCAGATGACAGTAAAGAACTGTTGGTGGGGCAGTAAGAACAAGCCTGGAAATAGATTCACTGCAACAAGCTCTAGATTGACTGTCAACATGGATACAAAACAATGGTGTTACATTCAACACAGATAAGTGTAAAGTCATCCATTATGGGCAAAATAATTTGAGACATAATTACAACAATGAACGGAACAATAATAAAGGATAATAATAATAAAAAGGATCTGAGTGTGCACATTACCAGTGATGTTATGCAGGGAATAGACTGTGAAGAGCTTGTGTATAAAACTTGAGAAATCCTTGGCTGTATAAGAAAGTCATTTATCAGCCATTCCAAACAAAAGTCACAATACAAAGCATATGTCAGATCACACGTTGATTACTTTTCAAAGTTTTCATCACTTTACCTTAGTAAGGCTATCTGGGCTTTACTGTAAACACAGGATAAGGCTACCACATTGATAGTGATGATCCACAATCATTCATATTGGGATAGATTATAACATATAGGGCTCCACGGTCTAGAAAGAAGAAAGGTCAGATGTCATCTGCTTACCATGATTAAAATTGTAAAGAACAAATCACTGTGGCTGAATTTTGTCTAAATTTCAAAATCAAATACCATAACACCAGATAGTATCAAGTTCAAATAGAAATTAAAAAAAAATCAAGAAATGCCAAAGGATATCATACTACACAGTAAGGACAGTAAGAGAGAGGAAAAATCTGCCATTACAGGTTGTTAATGCTGAGACAATAGAAGTATTCAAACAAATTGTGATTCATGTATGAATTTGCACTACTGAAGTGGAATTTCCTAAACTGTAAATGAAACATTCTTGATAGACAATTAGTCTTCTTAAGTCTCAATAGTCATAGTATAAACCATAGTATAAATTAAGAAGTCATTCACTATCATGAGGAATTATAACATTAAAAGTAGTTTGTGCCTTTTTAATTAGGTCATAGGTTGTTGTGATAGTAACTCCAGTTGTCTATCTCAGTTCATTTAGAGCATTTTGCCAGCAGCTTGCTAGAACAAATGTCAGCTGATCATATTTCATGGGAACTTCTGCAGGATTTAATAGTGGAGCGTATACAATATGTGAGTCACAACTGCCCCATCAATTTGAAAACATCAGGTAAATAGCCAACTTCAAGAAGGTTAGACTCAGAATTACAAATGATTAGAAGTTGCATTAACTGCCCCTTTCATGACAGCAGTTAACCTTGTCCAGAGTACAGTAGATCTGCTCAACAGTAACATTTCCAGATAGTTTTTACTGTACCTGGAAATAAATATCCATATCCAGGGTTATTATCCATTATCAGATGCCCAGATACTCCAAATAAATGCAATCTATAGCACAGATTTGTTTTGCTCTGTCAAAGAGACTTTCCTGATAAATTATTCAAGACTATCTGAGATTAATAAGCCAATATCCTGGGCATCATTCTAGATAGTTTGGATAAAAGAGGGTATCTGCTCCAGAAATAAATATATGGGTTATCCAGGTGGGGAGTCCACAATATCCATATTACCCTCTCCTGCCTCAAATCATGAAATGTGGATGCATCCAGAAGTGTTGACAGAGTGATTAATCATCTCAGAAGATAATTCTTTAACAAGAAATTCACTGAGAAAAATATTTTGATTGTTTTGAGGGCATGTAAAATGAACTCATGATGTTAGCAGCAAACATAAATATTTTTAAAGAAACAAATTGTGTACATTTTAGACCATTTTCTTAAATTTGACAGTCCAGAAACCACTCACAGTCCATTTGACTTTATAGCTGTTGTGTCTATATCCTTGACCTTTTTTCAGCCCCAACAGACTATAGCGAGATTTTCATCAGTCTGTTTCATATTTCTGTTTCTTACTGATGTGTGTGTCTGTGTGTTCAGGGACATATTACAGTATGTAGCAGCTGACAGTGATAGCATACTATGAAGTGAGTAAATATACAGTACTGTACATTATATAATGTAGAAGTGATACAGAAGATGAGGTGAATATACCATTACAGTTTCAGACTTGTTGCAAAATAAACTACATTTATATTCTGTATCCCATAATCTGTGATAATAATAATAAAAGCTATCAAGGATACGTGTCAGCAAGGACTGATTAGGTTGATGCTTGCTGTAAAAAAAGAAGAAAGATCTTTACAAGGTGCAACACTTTTATATATGAATCCAAACCCTAACTGTCATCATGCAACGATGTAATGTTTTTTTTTTCATGTGGTCTACATATAAAAATCAAATACAATAACATGTTACCTCATAAAAAAATGTCAGCACTTATGGGTGTCTAGTTGAAACTCAAAATATACTGCAATGATGGTTTCCATGTTTTGTGGTAGTAATAGTAAAGTGCTTTCTTACAGTCTCAACACTAGACACCACCCCTGTCTTCAGGACTCTGGATGGCTCAGACTTTGAATAAATTGTCCATTTGGGAAGGACCTTGGGGTGTGGATGGATCAAAATCTTGACTTCTCCTTCCACATTTATGAAAGCCATAAGAAGCTACTACCAAACTTGATGCACTGTACTTCAACAAATGCTGCCTTCTACTCCCTATCTGGAAGGAGATTGTCCTTAAGATGATTATCCCAGTGCTTGACTATGTGGATGTAGTGTAAAGTGCTGATCCCAAATCTGCTCTGAATGGACTGGACCCTCTCTTCCACTCTTCTTCAACTTTGTCCTCAACTATCCTCCCCACAAGCATAATTGCCTCTCTCTACTCTGACCACCCCTTCCTCTCCATTCATTCCTAGATCCAGTCTCATTATGTCTTGTTCCTTTCTACATTTCAGTTCAACTCCATTCCCTATTACCGCTGCTCTCCCCTGCCCTTTCCTCCTCCTGTTCTCTTCATTCATCTAATTCACATTCTTCTGCTGTCCACTCTTCTAATACCTTTGCTTGACAATCTGCTTTCTCCTCTAGATCTTTCCTACTTTGGAACAATCTCTGTATGGCTTTCTACAGTATATCTCCACCTGTAGATTTTGGTGTTGGTCTTTTGAAAAATGGCCAAGAAATGTTGTTCTGGGCACCCCAAAATCTTGTATGCCAATTAAGTGTGAAGTTCAATTTCTAGATCATGGATCAAGAATTCTTTGGTCGCACAAAAAGTGCTGTGACCAATGAATTTTTGGTTCACATTTAAAGAGGAAAGAAATGAAAAAAAAATTGCTATTACCATCTTGTCTGTTGCTTGTTTTATTATCAGCTGTGTGTTTCCCATTTTGTTCAGTATTATCTATGTCACAGCACAGCATATTTTCAATTTTTAAAAAGTAATAAAATTCAGATTTTGGTAGACACTGTATCTGCAAGTCTGATGGGTCCATTTTTTGAGCTCTAGTGTGAGCATACCATATTTTTAATTACATCACAGTTTGAGTATTGGCCCCATCTAGTGCCCTCATGCTGATTCCTGCATTGTTTCAATAAGATGCCTGACATCCTTTCAAACTGTGAACAATACTATTTACAAGAAAGAAGGATAAATGATTAACAAGCAATTTTGAGCAGTTTTTCCAATTGTATTCCTTAGGCTGGAAGTGGTAATTGTGAAGTGCAGCACATTTCTAATTTGAACTAAAGCCTGTCACTAGGTGGGGCTACATATGGTTGTTAATAGCTGCCCACCCCCCATACTTCCTCACTCATCCAGCATGTAAAGAACTCAAAGAGTAATTTTATTTTAGCCTCAGCCATGGCACAGTTTAAGCTCACTCTCACAGATCATGCCCTCGAAAGTCTTTTTTTTTTTTTTTACATTTTTGCTCAGTGGCATTATCATGGTGGTTCTCAGAGATGGCAGCTGATTCTGGTGTGATTGCCATTTCAGTTTTGATGGCCTTGGAGTAAGTGGTCTGTGGTTGTGGCAAAACAAAGCAAGAAAGCACTGTAGAGTCCAAGACTTGGGCCACTTCCAAAACTGCTGCAAAATGAGGAGAACTAAAACTGGGAGACCACTTATTTTGCTATCACAGCTGTTGAGGCTCCAAAAGAGGCAGGCAATCTATGATGTGCCAGAAACAAATATCATATATTTAGTGCTACAAGCAGGAAAGCAGGATCAAAGCAAACAGTGTATTAAATAAATGTTGTTTGTTAGCATTGCTGCTGTACTGCATGCCTTTCCAAATGGGGAAACAGCACCAATGTTAGTGTAGCCCAGGCAGACTAGAGATCCTTTGATTTTGAGTGGGGATTCTGCAGGCCATGGTACACTTGAACATACCCATCCCAGCAGCTATTCAATCCTGACTCACAGAACCCCACTCCTTGAGTCGAGGCTCATATTGAGCCATCTGTCCTGGCTGAGCTGGGAGCAAGGGATTGCATGGCGGAGGATAGCAGGCATGTTACGTACAAAAGTAGCATACACACATTCAATGAAGCCCTCTAATGACAACTGTTGCAGGTGGTTACTGAAGAAAGAACCCCCCCCCGGGCTTGAGTAACTCATTGTCAGTTGGAACCACCACCCCTCAGAGTCCAACTCCTCCAGGTACAGTGGTGTATAAAACATCCTTCAGGGCAGCTGCTGGTATTAGAAAAATCTGGTCAAGCACAGGAATGATGATCAATCTGCATTTGGGATTTAAGGATGTCGATATGACTTACTACTATTGTTATTGTAACTGGATACTAGATTTAAACAGGGTAGACAGAGTAACCAAGCAACCAAGCAAGACAGAATCTATCATGTTCATGATCAAGTGAGCCTCCAAACAGCAGTAAATACTCTCTTACAGTTAATGTAAATAAAAAAATAAATGAACAAATAAACTATTTAATTTGCTAAACAGCATATTTTTCAGCAACCTGCAGAAGCAGCTCCCTCTAGCCCCAAAAGGATGACTTTAATATTTAGCACCTGGCAGTACAGTGCAATTCACATTATACTGTTCCATCAATAAGTTGCTTTAAACACTGCTGACAGTTGCATAAGTGATGCTGGATTCAGTACAAAGCATTGCACAAACTGTTTCTTGAGAGTTACTATTCTGTTTTCCATTGCATTGTGACTGGGCTTCAGGTGCTTTCAAAATTGAGTTGCGAAAACATTTTGTAAACATTGCTCTTGAACTGGTTAAATACTGAAAAACAATACAGCATAAGTTGCCTATGAATTGCCAACAGGGGTGTAGCTAGCAAATACAGTTTTGTACACAGTACCCAAATTATTACCCCCCCACACTAGTTTTTGTATTCGTCCTTATGCCCCCACCCATGCCGTACACAGGGCAGTAATACAATACAAATATAGCTAAAATATTGCCTGTATTCTTAAAGGAATACAACTAAACTGCACATTAATGTAAAATTTAAATATTCATTTAATAAAGAAAAAATATAGGAGAAACTTTATCAAGGAGTCCTAATCAGTTTCTAAACAATTAATCCTCCTCCTCAACCCACTACAAATGATCTTTGAAATCTTTAACCTCTTGACTCACATCGATGCAAACCACCACAAGCTTCTCGACAAAGTGGGTGCACTGTAAGGAAACAAGGCCAGTGTACCTCTCCCTACCTTCAGGGATCTAGTGATGAAGATTATCCTTCCAATCTTTGACTGCAGCATTATTGCCTACAGTGCTACTACCAAGATTAACCTTGCCAGACTGGACCCCCTTTTCCACTCCTTCTACCATTTTGTCTTGGATTGCCCTCATCAAACACATCACTGTTCTCTCTACTCCTCCCTCTCCCTTCCTTCGATATCATGCACCTTGTACATTTTGTCACCTTCACCTCCAAATTCCAGTCTGGATATCTCACTATCCCACCTCTCTATGCCCCCATCTCCCCCCTTCTCCCTCCTACCCCCTCTGGAACACTGCTTCCATTTCACCAAGCTGCCTTGTTGTATCATTTTTCTAAACTCTGGTCTTCCCTTGCCTTGTCTAATCACTCATCTACATCCTTCTCCTCCTTTAAATCTCCTCTTTATGTCCTTGCCACACCTTCTGCAACTGCTTGATTCCCCATCCCTGCACTTCCTTCTCATATGTTGCTGACATTCCACCTCCCCCCGCCCCAGCTATGAGCAACTTCTATCCCTGCAGGCAAACTATGCCTTATTAGTTATTTGCTATGTTGGCTATACTGTGTGCCTCATTCACTGGCTTTGCTACCTCATACCTCAGCAGACTGGATGATGCTAATCTTGCTATTGTCTGGCACACCTTCTGCACTGTTTTGCACTTTTATCTTATTGCATTATGGCTAATCATTATTATTTTTGTCACCCTGACTACTATGCCTGTAAACTGTGACTGTGCACTGTTACTTATTTTACTCTATTCTATTGTACACATTTTTACTATACTTATTTGTATTACTACCATACCTTAAATTATGTTATGTTCACATCATGTACTATATACTCGTCTTCTTCATGCCCCAGGACACATCTTCAAACAGGCTATTACAATCTCAGTATGCCTTTCCTGATGAAATGTTTGAAATAAATGAATAATAAACAAAGCACATACTGAAACTAACTGAAAAACTGCCCAAAACGTTTTTGCTCCTGAGCACACAGACAAAAACTGCTCTTACACAGCTTCCAAACAATTGAATGCTTCATTAATTATGTTCAGAACCATGGCAGCATACTCCCAGTAAGACTTTCTCCATTGCTAGATTTTACCTTGACAGAAAATGAATCTGAGGATCATTACATGGGTAGCAGGCATTATTGTCATTGGGATTCCCTTTATGAAATGAAAATGCCATACCACCTGCTTGAGTGCTCAATTTCAAATTATTTATTAAACTTTCATATATTTACATCTTCATCTTCTCACTCAGTCTTTTATTTTGTCACATTTTATTGGCAATTTAATTGCATCTGAATATAATTCTGAATTCATCCATATCTATACACATTTAAATTTCTTAAGCTTTTCTACACATTCCATTTATGCCAAAACAAAGTCCATCTGTTATGTTGTTTTCCAAGGCTCGGATGTGAACTTGACAACCTTCTTCAGGCTGAAAACCCACTCCTTCCATTCTGTTGTCTTTCTAGCTCAGATGTCTACCTAACCCCCAGCTTTGGACCTCTGGGATGACTACCCCACAAGGTACTTTACACGGCTGGATGTAGACCCAGCCCATGCCTAGCATTTTACCATCCCATACCCCCTGTGCCCTCTAAGTCCTCTTCCTGCACCTCTTCCGCCCCCCTTCCCCACCTTCTTCCTCCTCCTCCTTCCTCCCCCTTATTTTGCCCCAACCCTGGAAAATCCATGCTCCATGTTGCTCTCTTAATGTCAACCCATATCCCTCTTCCTATCTCCTTCTTCCATTCCCCCACCAGACTGTTGCCCACACTTGGCAACCCTTTTCACCTTCCCATCAAATGCCTTTTTTCCCTTCATTGCCCTTTGTCGGCAACCCAAAAACCTGGTCATCCCCTTTCTACTGCATTGCTCTCTTCTTACAACCCCCCCACCCTTTGATCTCAGACTTTCATCTTCCAATTCCCTCTTTTGATGGCCCATTATACTTACCCAGCCTTCACCTCCTACCTTACTGCCTTATAAAACCTCTTTCTTTATTTTATTTTAGTGCTCGGGGGGAGGGGGTAATTCAGAAACTAACAAAAAGGTCTCTGTCCTTCTGACCTTCACATATATAAAACTTCTTAAGCCCTCCCCCAGCCTCATCCTCTGACCAATCATTTTGCCCCATCCCTTTCTACCCATGAATCCATCTGTCCCCCTCCCTCTACCCATCCTCTCCCTCCCCCCTTTTCCTCCTATTCCTCTGCCTTCACCCCCCCCCCCGGCATTTCACTCAAGAAACCCCTGACAATCCAGGCTGCCTTTAAAAAGGCAAACTTCTTTGTCATTGGGATTCCCTTCATGAAATTAAAACACCATACCACCTACTTGCGTGCTCCATTGGTAATTATTTGTTAAACTTTCTCATCTGTATATCTTCATCTTCTTACTCAGTCCTTTATTTTCTTACATTTTATTGATAATTTATTTACATCTAAAATGATCCTGAATACATCCATAGATATATAAATATATATATATATATATATATATATATATATATACATTTAAATTTCACAAGTGTTTCTACACATTCCATATGCACCAAAACTAAGTCCATCCTTATTGTTTTTCTGGGCTCGGATGTGTACCTGACATCTTTCTTCAGGCTGAAAACCCACTCCTTCCATTTTATTGTCTTTCTGGGCTCAGATGTCTACTGGATCCCCAGCTTTGGGCATCTGGAATGACAACCCCTTAAGGTGCCCGACATGGCTGGATATAGACCCAGCCCATCCCTAGCATTTTACCACCCTGTCCCCCTGTGCCACTTAAATCCTCGCCCTGCACCTCTTCCCCCTCTCCCTCCTCCCACCTTCTTCCTCCTCCTCCCTTTAGCCCATCTCCTACTCCTGCGATGGAGGATGGGCTTCCTCTCTTTTAGTTCCATTCCCTTTCCCACTCTTAAAGTGCATCCTCAAGCTGTAGATTAAAGAGATCCATGCTGACTTCTGATAAATGTACCACATTATGTCTATAATACCCCACATAATCATATGAGATGTCCCTATGTGACACATATTTTCCCTCTGACGCTGCCATAAGCCCTACCATTCTACTATTTAACCTCTTCCTAGCTTTCTGTATTGCCCTGCTATTCTGCACCTGCCACCATACCCTCCTTGGTATCATCTCAGACCACCCGATCATCACACCCGACCATCAACCTCTAACTATCTCCATATCTTGTTTTATTTCTTTCAACAATTTCACCCATGGCTGTTCCCCCAAATCATTGCCCCCAAAATGCTGTATTAAGTAATGCAGTCTGGGCCATTTTAACTTGAGCTCTTCCAACATTGGTAAAAGCTGTGCCTATCTCATCCCCCAAACCCCTTTCCAGTGTACTCTGACTTCATCTGCTGTACTCCACAGCTTTCCCTCACCAGGCCTCATGTCCCAGCCCAATACACGAAAGAATGCGCCATGATCCAAACTTTCCTCTTGTGAATTGTATCTGAGGGGAAAACAAAGAAAGCTTACTACTTCATTTTCCTGATACATTTTTTATAGCCGCTCAACCTTCACCTGCTCATTTCCTTCATTTCTGCAACCGATCCACCTCATGCCGTCACTTCCGAGGCCACGTCGATCTGGATTGAATACAATGAAAACATACCTGTGTCCTCTCCACAAAACTCCATCACCTTCTTTAATACTGCTGTCAACTGATAGCTGGTGACCAGGGCCCAGTCCCAGTGCACAAACAAGCTGCCTGCCATTGCTGGTCTGACTGCCTTATAGTCTTCCAGCACCTTCAGTGTACACATGCCCCCTACTCTTCACTTATGTGGTACCACCTTTGTGCCCTGAGCTGTTTGGACCATCTTTGACCTGTGCAACCATATCACTATACCCTCCTCCCCCATTGTGCTTCTTCTCCCCATGGTAGATCCCCAACCTTGTCCCTTCTGTTTTTTGCTACCACCTCATTTACCCTGAACATGTTTGGGACATCACTAAGAAAACTGCCATAAACAAACAAGCCTAGTATGCTGAATGGCAAATATTTTTTTAAATTCCTTAATAGCCTGCCCAACACATCCACTGCCACTGGCCTCCTGATGTCTAATGTTTTCCCTTGTAACCTCTGGCAACTTTGGAACATTGTTCTAACTACCAGCACTCTACTAGGTTCCCCCACCCTTGTAAGTTTCATACTAACACAATTCCTGGTAAGCATATCCCCATGGTTGAATGTGCCATCACATCTTCTCATTTTTTCACCATGAACCTCATGACCTGACCATCAGTTACTGGCCCACTTTCTTCCATCACAGTGCACCACCAAAACTCTTGGAATACTTTCCATGCCCCTTTGTATGCACTCAAGGTACTCATAGACCAAGAGCTTCTGAACAGCAACTGGGCTGTTTCCATCTAATCTCCCATAAGTGTGATAGGACTAACATTCTCCTGGCAGCCACCCTTGGTACCAATGACCTGAACCTGTCCTACTGAAGATGGAAAAGGCTGTCAGCCACCACATTTTAATGCCCTCAATATGCCTCGCTTTGAAAGATAGATTCATCATCAACCCCTTTTGTACGAGCTGCCAGACCACCCTACTGACCATCTCCATGGACCCCCTCTGCCTGTTTAACACTTCCACCATCACCCAATTATCACACCAAAACACTATATTCTGATTTCACAACTGCTTTCCCTAAATGGTCACTGCCATCCATATAGGGAAGATCTCCAAGAATGTGATATCCTGCAGCAGACCCCTGTTTTCTCATTCCACCTGCCATTTCTCTGCTATCCATTCCCTGTTAAAATGTGCCCCTATCCCCAATGCCTCTGCCACATCTGTGTATAGTTCAAGATCTGTGATGAATAGCCATTCTTCCTGCCAGAATGTGACCCCATTGTAATGTTGTAGAAACTGCTCCCACACCTCTAAATCCTGCTTTACACCCTTTGAAATATCCACCCAGTGATGTGGCAGTCTTGCCTTCCCCATGGCCCTAGCCAGCCTTTGGGTGAAAACTCTCCCCAGTGTAACTGCCCAGCATGCAAAATTTAAGTGACTCAACAACTGTTGCACTACTTGCAATGAAACTCCCCACTTGCCTTTCACCTGAGTAATCAGCGCCTTTAATTTTCCTACCTTATTAGCTGGAACCTGAATACCCATTCCTCCATGTCCACCTCAATCCCCAGGAACTTCAACTTGCTAGCCAGGCCCTCCATCTTTCCTTCTGCTAAATGTACCCCCAACAGACTGTACATCTCCTGAAACCCTCATAGCATTTTTGCTGCTCCATACTCACCCTGCCCTATCAAAAGAAAATCATTTAGATACTGCACCACCACCTTGTAACCATAGTTTTCCCTGAAAACCCTCTGGATCCAAATACTAAATGCCTCAAAATTGGTGCATGCTACCAAATACCCCTTCAGCATCAGCTTTTCAAAGTAATACCTGCCCCCAAATTTAAAACCCAGTGGGTCCCAATCCTCTGCCCTTATTGGAAGCAGTCAGAAAGTGGCTTCTATATCTGTCTTTCCAGCCATGCCCCTTCCACCACCTGGATCATTTCTACTGCCTGATCCAATGTTGTGCAGGACATCACCCTTTGCTCATCCGCTATCGAATCATTTACTGATTCACCCTCCAGATATGACAAGTGGTGAATCAATAGATATTCCTCTGGTTGCTTGTTGAGTACTAGTCCCAGAGATGACACTCTGAACTCAGGAAAAGGAGGCACCTCGAATGGACCTTCGACTATTCCTGCTGCTAACTCTTTCTCAATCTTCTTCTTCACAACCTTCTCATTACCTTTTACTTATTGTAAGTTATTTGCACTCTTTGCCTTCCTTCCCTCTTCATAGTGTAGCCTAAACCCCTCTGTAAAACCATCCCTCAATACTCACCAATCCTCCCTATCCATATATCCTTTGGTTCAATCCATCAGTATCTCTGTCCTAATTGGTGTTTGTGCCATGCAAAAAAAACCTCTTCTTCTCAGGTACCCCCCTGGTTTATCGACCTTCTGCTCCTAACCCTAAAGCCCCTCTCCCATTGAACTCCCTCCCTCTGCCTCTCTGTCCCACCCCCCACTCGACCACCCAAAGCTCCCCCCAAAGGGCTGCCTCCCATAGATCTGAATCCCAAACCTGTCTTCAATGGCCTAGCACCAGGATACAGGTGCTGGCCATCACTACTGAGCATACATTCCTAAGCTTACAATTTGCCTTATTGTAATCCAGTAGGTTTTATTTGACTCCCCATCCCCCAGATTCCTCAAACCCCCATGTTCCCCATTTTTGTTCGAAGCTAATACGTCTATTTGTGTGATGTCCCAACAAACATCATCATGCGACGCCTTCTTCTGCTTGAACTTCTCATCATATTTTAGCAACCCATACCTCCTTTTATCTTTTATGCATCTCATATGATTGCCAAATACATCAATAGAGGTATGGGCAACTCTGGTTGCTTTTGTAGTATAATCTTGCTGAAGTGCATGAAGCCTGCCACCCATGCCTCTATGTTCTTGCTCTTGAAGCTTTTTTCTTCCATTGTCTAACCCACTGATGGTGATGACACTGCCACCTCTGACTTCCCAACTGTCTACCTCTCCTCATGTGTTTTGGCTGTCTCCTTGTCCACCAGCGCAATCATGTCCACATATTCCCTTTCCATATTTTTTATTTTATTGATTGTGACACATGGTCCCCTAGAGGCACTGCTGGTATGCCCCCCCTTGCCTCCTCTTCTACCCCATCCCCCTGTTTTTACCCTGTTCCCATTTACCTTTTAATTCCTGCAGTGCCTTTTCCATTTCTTCTAAGCTTTTCCACTCTTTCTTCAATGATTCCTGCCAAATACTCCTTCAAGTTCCCATTGACCATCAAATCCACCAACGTATCCTTACCCCTGGGTTTCTTTGATCCATCGGCCACTGCATTGTTTAGCCACTTTACTCCATTTCCTTTATTTCTATCTCCATCTGGCACCTTCCTCTTCCTGTCCTTTTTCATCTTGTCTTCAAACTTCTTTGCCTCATCCAGTAGAGCCTGAACCTGGCTCATTAGCTCCACTGCTTGCTTCATCAATTTTTCATTGCCAGATACCTCCTTGTTCATGTTTTTCCTGAGTGCCATTCCTATAGCCAAAACTCAAACGTAATTATACCTTCTACCATTGGAACTCTTGGGCTGTATTCTGGCCCAGCCTAATCATTGCCCCCCATTTCCTTATGTTTTCTCTCTTTTTTTTTAATTCACTGTAAAGATGATGCAGCCAGCATTCTGTCCTACCCCCGCCCCGGCTTTATCGCCATCTGTACACTAGAGTCTACCCATACTGGCTTATCCCCCAGTCATGTCCTAACTCCACTGCACCTTCATGTTACACTACGCTTCATGTTACACTAGGATGCAGTATAGCGCAGTGGTTTAAGGCTCTGAGCTGCAAACCTAGAGACCTGGGTTTAAATCCCACAGCCCCCACTTGCATACTGAGTGACCCTGAGCAAGTCCCATAATTTCATTGTGCTCCCAGGTCACACCTGTAAACAAGCTTTCAGCTTAGTGTATCTCTCCTGGTTAAACAAATAAACAAACAAACAAAAAAAACTATGTTCTAAGTCCTTTGTCATACCATATTTATTTATAATTGTTCTTATTATTTTATCACATTCCCAAATTCCATCCATTAAACATGCCTAACTTGCATTCCTACTATGCTTTTCCACCTCTGCCTCATTTTCCCAACACCCACCTTGGTGGATCTCACCTGGTGCCTCATGCCTCATGCCTTTCCTGTACCCCTTGCACACCACAGAGTTCATCAGTTTTAGCATGAAAAGCTTGTTGTGAGCAGGGGTTTTACACAGACAAATTGAACCTGTTTTCTGATCCTCAGGAAGTAACCATCCAGCTCTTACTGAGTCTATAAAATTATCAATTTAATGGTTCAATGCCACTGCATTCACTGCCCCAATACAGAGAAAAGGAACAATTCACACCTTGGTTCTCAGTAAGTAAAAGACAGTTTTCTGGCTATTAATCAAAAGCCCCGACCTGTATTCATTTGTCCATATAAAGCTCTTGATTTCTTTGTGTCCAAGTTCACAGAAATTGTTGATAGTCATGTTCCTATGAAGCAATGCTAGCCTACAGGAACTTAAGCACCATGGTTTTCCAAGGAACTAAAGAAACTCATGGCCACTCGTGATCGAGCCTAGTGGACTTACAAAAATAGTGGAATACTCTCTGATTGGCAAACCGATAGGCACAATCTCAGCACCTCCCTGCCAAAAAAAAAAGACATATATTAACTGGTCAATTTTTCCAGAAACAAATGGTTTGATATATTTTATTGGACCAACATAGATGTTACAAAAAGGTCAAAGTGCCTAAGCTTTTGTACCAACCAAGTCCTTCCTTGGAAGTTTATGGCAGTTACAGTGCAGCCCTCTTAAATGCATACACTTGGGACTGGCAAAAATTATGCATTTAATAGGGCTATGCATTTATCAGATCTTGTATTCTTTTCATAGTGAATGCAGCTTGCAGTATGTGCCAGGTGAAAAAGAAATGCCAGTATCACTTAAGTACTTCTTTGGTTGGGATAAAGTGATGTGTGACATGCTGTGGCGTTCTTTGTTCTGATTCCTGTGTGAGGGATGGTGCTTCTGAGATTCATGTAAAGTGCTTCTATGACACACTTTGGAGTTCTTTGCTTTGATTTCTGTGTGAGGGAGGGTGCTCCTTTGACTTGGGTTTGATGGTTTAAAGGTTGATGTAGGTGATTAACACCTAATTTTAAATAGAGCAGCCCATTAACAGGCAATTAACTGCTAATTAATAAGGCAGCGTCAGGGAGTCTCAGTAAAATGTGATCAGTCAGTCCACACTTGAACACCAAAACTGAGGGGAAAATATGCATTTAAAAAGGATCCTTATATGAGTTTAACAGGTCTATTTAACATAGAAAGTATAGGGAAAAAATTGGGACTTTGAAATTTTATGCAGTTATGCGGGCTATGCATTTATCGGGTATGTGTTTAAGTGGGATGCACTGTATTTAGAACATCACATACTATTCACACCAAGGTCATACACAAAAAAAAACAAAAAACAGAAAGAATTCTCATTGGTTTAAAATACTTATTTAAACCATAACTGAAGTTTAAATTAGAGGAACCAGATATCACCAGTATGCTTGTAGCTGATAAGCCTTCCAAGATCCAATGTTAACAAAAATAAGATAAGAATTCTTTGAGCAGAAAGTTTCACTGACTTAAAATCTGAGTGACTGAGTGTGTTATGAGAATACAGTCTTAATGAAAAGCAAGATCTTTGGATTCAATACTCACTTAAGTACATGTTAAAATGTGATATTATAGTATGTTAAAAACCTATATAACCAAATGTTCTACATATGGCATTAAGTGGGTTAAAGTAAAGTATACCTAGTATGAGCATTGCAACAGTTTCACACATTTATACAGTATAAAACCTAACTGGAGACATTTTCCCAACTATACACTCAACCAGTTATTATATTTCATAAACATTAAGACCTTCAGTGCTGTAACAAATTGTTATACAAGATAATATAAATTGACAGTATAAGTGCCAAATTAAAAAAAAAAAAACCTGTCAAGGACCCCCAAGTCAATGAGATCATGCATCCTGATATGTTCAGAGTTCAGTAATGTGTCAGTATATAATCAAACTACTATATGTACAGAAACAGTTTTAGGAATCTGAATAAAAGCCCAGCTAGTTAGAAGGAAGTATATATTCACTGTGTATGTGACCCAAGAGTCCTAACACACTATAACAACATTTACACCAATCACTACAATATTTACCCAATGGAATTTAACCTGTCAAGGACCCCCAAGTAAATGAGATCATGCATCCTAATAGGTTCTGAGTTAAAAAAATGAGTCAGTATATAAGCAAACTACTATATGAACAGCAACAGTCTAAGGAATCTGAATAAAAACCCAATGAAATCTGGTTCAGCTAATTTAAACTTCAGTTATGGTTTAAATGATTATTTGAAACCAATAAGAATTTTTTCTGGGTTTTTTTAATGTATGATCTGGCTGTTAATAGTATGTCACTTTCTAAATAACTGCCATGAGCTTCTGAGGAATGACTTGGTTGGTCCGAAAGCTTAGGCACTTTGTTCTTTTTGTAACACCTGTGTTGGCCCAATAAAATGTATCAAACCATGTGCTTTTGGATCTGTTCTTACAAGGACCAATATGTCAATTAAACTACATCTGGTCATTTTTTGTAAGAATTATACCAGCACTAAGCACAGACCAGATTTTTAAAATGACAAGAGTTTATCATTTGCCCTCTGAACAGTCTCCCACTTCACCCACAAACTATAATCTGCAAAATTCATATTCAAATCGATGTGGCCTGTTGTTATGGCCAAATAACCCACCCCATCACTATTCTCCAAGCCCCCCCAAGTGCTGTCCTAGACTTAAAAAAATACATGGCCACAGGACCCTACCCCAGACTGTTGGTCCAGGCAACTGTGAAAAAAATGGATACAGGCAATTCCTCCTCCAATAAAAGTATGGCACCAATGAATGACCCCCCACCACACTGCATCATTCTGATTTTCATAGTCTGCCTGGTTTAGATCCAGCTTTTGCTTGAGTCACTCATGGTGTGGCCCTTCTTGCTGAACTCTACCTGAGGCACTTTACTGCTGCTATAGTCTCAATCCACTGTGATTGTCCTCTGCTTTCTGATCACCTTCCTTCCAAGACTTTGGCTGCTCAAGTCGTATCAAGTTACAAGCCACAAACATTAACAGAAGGCACCACAAACAAGCAGCATCTATGACTGATGGAATGTTTGGAAACCTTGTGATTACACCTCCCATCTGATGTAGTAAATTGAGTGTAGTGCTTGGCTGGCCTCAGCCAATCAGAATACAGTCATGCTTGCTCAAAACTCATCATGCCCCACCTGTCTACAGTAGTCTAGCACACTCCCCCACCCCAATTTGTCACATCACTATTCCCCCCACATAGCCACTGGACACATTTTACTAAAAGAAGCATGATAAGGAGGACTGTCAAAACTACTGCATCACAATGGGAATTGTGGAAATGGCATTGTGAAACAGGAATACATGCTCAAATTGCTACCCTGGCTGGAAAATGTGTATGCATCAGCATACACTGTGTACAACTGCTGACATCCTTTATTTCTAACTGTAAAAAACAATGCTGAACTAACTAATTGGAGTCGGTATGACAGTTCAGTATGACTTGTACTGTAATTTCACTTCACTGTACAAACAGACCCTCTCCTCCACCCCCTCCACCCAACTATTTGCCCTGCTTTGTCTCAGCATCAGTGGTCATGGTGGGGGTCTCTCTAGATCTGAAGAGTGATTTCCATTTTTAAACAACCTATGGTGGTGGGTGTCAGCTGAGTGGGTGAGGATGGACAGGACCTGGATCAGGAGAATAAGAGCCAGATTGACAGACAAGGAGACTAGGAGTGAGTGCTATGTTACTAGCCACGTGGACCCTTTGTATGACGTGAAGAGCCAGGCCATAACTTCCCCCACCCCATTCAGCAAACTGACAAAACCACATAAGCAACCACAGACAGCCATAATCAGGTAAAGCAATCAACATACAACTGTTTCCAGATGACACAAATGCAGTAGCACTGATGTGCTATGTTTGTGGCTCTGTATCTATAGCCAGATGTGGATAATCTCTTACACTGTGTTGGCACAACTGTGCCTGCAGAAGCACATTCCCCACAGAGGACTGTGCATCTGCAGACAGATGTACTGTTGTAATGTGGGTAGTGTGTATGTGTATCTGCATCCAGAAGGTGGGTGTGTATGTCTTACAATGTGAATCTATACCTGTGGCTGCAGATGCACTGACCCCACATGGGCCTGCACTGCTGCAGAAAGAAGCAATGTTGTAATTTGGGTATCACAGATTTCTATCTGTGGCTGCAGAAGTGTAGACCTCTCAGGGGAAGCAAAAATTAGCAGAAATGCCAGGCCAGGGCTTGAATATGGAAGTGGGATGATTATTAGCTTAAGTTATTTTCAAAATTGTTATGTGTTTGTAAAATGGACCTCGGTTTCCAACAGTAAATTAAAAGTTTCTAATTATGTTAGGAAAAGCTGTTTTAATGGGCCCAGTCACAGACAAATTCGCTACTATTACTGCTTTTATCTTGCTCAGTTCATCCAAATCCTGGTCCAATATTAGGGAATTTTGAAACAAACACTGACCTCACAAGGACCCCTCCCAAAATTCTAATAGGTCATCTAAATATTCAAAGTTTCTTAGCCTAGAAATATCAATTGGATTGTTGGATGGTTGAAAACAGGTTAGATGTGTTGGCCCTTACAGAAACGTGGCTCTTGGAAAAAAATATCAAATGATGAAAGTCATCTGAATGGTTTTTCAACCTTTAGGAAGGACAGAAAGGACAAGATGGGAGGAAGATGCCTATTTTATGCTAAGGATAAAATGTTGGCCTCAGAACTTCAAAGTAATTTAGAGAGTCCTTATTTTGAGTCTATTTCAATTAACATTGTTTTGGTCAGTAACAAACACATACTGGTTAGCAATGTCTATGTCCCCCCAATTAATGTTAAACTTGAAATTTATTCTTTTTTTCTAAATTTGCAGTTACCCACTTCTAGGGAATTGATAGTAATGGAAGATTTTAATTTAAATTGGTCCTCAGTTTAAGCAATGGATATAAGAAATTTAGTTTCTGATTTGGGGTTCGATCAATTAATGAAACCACTCAATTCAATTATAGAACAGGCTATGAATCCATTCTTGACTGGGTGATTTACAAATAATCCATCACATGTCTCTTCAGGTGTTTTGCCAGATTATCTGAGCTACCATTGTGCTGATTTTTGTAGTTGGTCAGCTAAGTCTGGAAAAACAAGGTAATAACCTATCATCAGTTGCAGGACATAGATATGCAGCAGTTTTATAATGAGATTAATAAAATTGACTGGACTTTTTTAAATGAGGTTAGAGATATTGATAAAGCTTATGATACTTTTTATATGCATTTTATTGCTATGTATGATTAACTTTTACCTTTAAAGAAAGTCAGAGTCAGAAATAATGGTTTACAATTGAACTAACTAGATTTATTAGAGATAGGAATACAATGTGGGCTATATTTAGGAAGTCAAAAACTCAGTCACACTTTTAGATATACAAATGTTTATGAAACAAGTATAAGTCAGCCATTTGGGAGGCTAAAGTAGATTTTTTTTAAAGGAAACTTATCTCAGAAAATGATAACTCCCAATTAACATGGACTACTCTAAATTCTCTGTTAGGAAAAATCTAGTAAGTCTGAAAACATTTCTGTTTATTCTGAGGGTCATAATATTAATGACTCTATAAAGGTTGCAAATCTTTTTAACTCCCATTTTTAAATTTGCATAAGTATAGATCAAAGAGAAATGTTTTATCAATATTAAACAATATGACCTATTAAAACTAATGGGACATTAATTATAAATGAGCAGGAGATAACAAACAGCTTAAACAATTATTTTTGTTCAGTATTTAATAAAATGTCTAGTACACATATTAATTATATTCCTGAATCAGACCCTAAACTGATAAAACAAACATATACAATAGCACATCAACATTTTATCAACCTTGCTTACTATAAAAACAAACAGGAATTCCAGCTCTGGATCAGATCACATTCATCCAAGATTTCTGAGTAATATTGCTACAGCTATTTCTAAACCCTTAACTATATTATTTAACGAATCATTATCTGATAAGCTAATACTGTCTGATTGGCACAAAGCTATGGTTATTCCCATATCTAAGAAAGGAAATAGGGCAGAGGTTGGAAATTATCATCCTATAAGCCTGACCTCAGTGGTCTGTAAATTAATGGAGAAAATCATAAAGAAACTCCTTGAAAATGAAATTAAACAACTTGATATTATTGATAAAACGCAACATGAATTTAGAAAAGACTATTCCTGTACCGCCAACCTAATTTCATTTTACAATCATATTAGTAAGGGAATTGACTTGGGGACACCAATGGACGTGATATTATTAGACTACAGCAAGGCTTTTGATCTTGTATCACATCAAAAACTGATTGATAAACTAATTAAATTTGACTTTTCATCATGGCTAATAGAATGAGTTAGAAAATGGTTGGCTAATAGAACACAACAGGTTGAAGTTAATGGTCATGTATCTAATCTTGGAAGGGTGACCAGTGGGGTACCTCAGGGGTTGGTTTTGGGCCCACTTTTATTAAATATTTTCATTTCAGATTTGTCCATAAGTAATAATAATATCTTCTTCAGATTTGCAGATGACACAAAATTGGGTGGCAAAGTGGATAATGAAGAAAATATAAAATCAATCACCAAGGATCTGCTACTGATTGAAAAAAGGGCTAATGAAAACGTCATGTTTTTTAGTGTCGATAAATGCAAGATAATTCATTTTGGTGCAAAAAATCCATGTATAGACTACTATCTTAATAACCAGCAAATTTATAAATCAACTTGTGAAATGGATTTAGGTATTATGATCAATAACAAATTAACATCATCTGACCACTGTGTAAAAATCTGCAAACCGGCAAATGGACTTAAATAGAGTTAGGAGAACATTTGTTTCTAGGAATGAACAATGCCTTATTCCACTCTACATGTGCTATATTCAACTTCAGTTGGACTATGGCACACCCTTTTGGAATCCACACCAAAAGGGTGATATAGCAATGTTAGAAAGGGTTCAGAAAAGGGCAACTAAAATGGTGCCAAAACTGACAAATGCAGATTATGCTAGTAGACTAAATAAAACTGGCCTGTTCCCACTTCATCTAAGAAGATGCAGAGGTGATTTACTCCTCCTGCACAAAATATTGAAAGACAAAGATATGATGAGTAGTTTAGATATAACATTAACTGATAGACGAGTTGTGGGCAGAACTCACAATAAAATCGTAGATGTTAAATGAGCCAATACGTCCAAAAGAGACCATTTCTACAACATTAGAGTGGCCAATTTCTGGAATACCCTCCCTCAAGACTTCATTGATTTGGAAAATCCAAATTACTTTAAACAAAAATTGGATGAATGGCTCAGTCAACTAAGTAACCAGGAATAATTGGCCCACATTGACGGGAGACAATCATGATGGGCCCATGGCCTCCTTTTGTCCTACCAAACCTAAGTAACCTAATTAAGTAAATAGACCCAATAGGAGACTCTGTCAAGGAGTGGGTCAAGTACTGTACTAAATCACTGGATTCTGAAATACCTAAATTTTATTTTCATTTTTTATCCCTACATGAAGTTTATTGGTGCATAACTAAGATGGATCCTAGACTTGTCATCGGCACTGGTAACATTGATTATTGTATCTTAAAAAAAGTTAATTTCATGCTTTCAACTCAGTTAACTAAATTATTTAATTACTATATTGTGTTACCAGGTTTTCCGCTTAAATTGGACATGTGCCATTGTTAGGCCAATTTGTAAATCAGGATGAATGAGTAATATAAATAATTATTGGCCAATCTCACTTTTAGCACCCCTGTCTAAAATATTAGAAAAAAATGTCTCATATCAGATATCAGAACATTTAGATAAGTATGGTCGTTGGTCCCCCTCTCAGCATGGTTTTAAACCCTTATCATAATACAGAGACTGTCTTAGTGAGGTTTGCAAGCCAAACCCACAAAGCCTTCAATGAGGACAAATATGTGGCTTCAGCTTTTGTGGACCTCACAAAGGCATTTGACTTGGTTGTCCATGGGGAGTTACAAAACATTTTCCACAAAGTTAACCTCTCTGATGACGTTACAGTATGGTTTGGTAATTATCTTCAAGACAGAATCCCAAAACAGTGATTAATGATTTTTTTTGTATAGAGTGATCAATAGGATGTGCCACATGGGTTCATTCTTGATCCCCTGTTATTTTCACTATTTGTTAATTCACTAACAGATATTTGTAGTAACACTGAACCGTTATTACTGTATATGCAGATGACACTGTATTATCTTGGCAGGTGATGTCTTATCCACCATTGAAAAAAATCTCCAAATGGATTTTAGTTTGATGTATACATGGTTTGATCGGCGTAAATTAGTATTAAATTCAGTGAAAAAACTCATGGTATTTACAGGTACTTATCCAAGAAAAATATCTGATACTGATTTTCTATTAAATGACAATGATGGTAATCAGATTGAAAAAGTTTCTGAATTTAAATATCTTGGCTTAATTATTGATGCTGATCTATCATTTGAATAGTGTATTGTTAAATTAATAAGTAAACTACACCAGTGACTGGGGATGCTTTATCAGTTGAACAGGTTTCTAACATATGAAACAAGGTTACTTCTAGTACATAGTTTTTTTTTTATTTTCTCTTTTGGACTATGGATCAATAATATATTCTTTCACTATGGAAAGAATGCTTAATAAACTTAAATCATCTTTTCACAGCATTTTATGTTTTGTTACTGGTTTATGAACAATGACACATCATTGCAAGCTTTACAGGACTTTTGGTTGTTTTTCATTTTCTGATATTTTAATTATAGTTTTTGTTGTGTTTGTTTGTTTTTTACATGAGATCCATTTGGAGCTTTTCTGGAATCCATTGTCAACTTCTTTCCTAAACTGAACAGTATTGTTCCCACCTGATCATAATGTATAATGTCATTTATGGTTCCTTTTTTCACACTGCCATGGCACAAAATTTGATACAATTTAATGCAACCCAACTTTATAATGCTCTTCCAATTTCTGCTGTAATTAGCCTAAAGAGCTAGTGTAAACTGTTTGTTTTTGATATCCTGTGGAGTGGAGTAGTTAAATAGTGAGGATGGTGGCGTCTTAATGTGAGCTGTTTGTGATATTTTCATTCTGCTTTAAGTTCAGTGTGCCAGTCTGTGGTAGCTGTTTGGCAAGCTGTGAGAAGACTGGCTGTCGCACTCTGTGGCAATTTCACGGTGAGAGGAATGCTGTCAATCCATAGACTGGTGATATTTAAAGAGGCAGTTCAGTAACTCTGTTTTGTGAGGTAAGTTGCCAGTACTAAATTTATGTTGGTTTGCTCTCATTTTGAGTACATGAATTGTGTTATCTGTGGCAAATGGTGTGTTCGTAACTTTTTTTTTGTTGTTATTCTTTTCACAGGGTTTGCAGTGATAGAGCTAGCCATTGAAGGTTGCCCATGAGTGTCAAAACTTGGCTGGATGGTCACTATTGAGAATCCCTATTTTATGGGTCTGTATTCCATAGCAGTACCTGTCTGTTGTGAGAAGTAGCTGTAGGCTTTGGGCATCTTTTTTGTGTATTGATTTGTTCACAGAAATTGCTTTCGGTAGAAATCCGTGTCCTGAAGGGAGCCACCAGTACTTTGATGCTTGTCAGATGCCACTTTCTATATGCTGGAGCTCATGTGGGTTAAGAAAGTGTGGATGCTTCAATGGGGGCTTGAAACAGTGGGAGAACAGTTGAAATGGCACCCTGAGTCATTCAAATTACAGTGTAATTAAAATAGCACAGTAGTTGGATGTCACCAGTTGTTGAGGATACTAAATTTTGCTCTCCATTAATTACTCATAAATTGAACATCACCAATAGGTGTGAAGTACACATTGTTTGACTGTATAAATGAATGTGTCCTTTCAATAGCGCAGTAGCATCCTCAGAAGGTTTCCTGACGTGTCACTGACATGAAGATGTAGTGGACTTGGACGGCAGCATGCATAGCAGTGGTGGTTTTGTTAGTTGGGGCATTGTAGAAGTGAGCATGCTGCCAGCTCCATACCACCATGATGTACATGCTGGGATGCAGGCCTACAGCTGTCATGCAAGATCACAGTTGTCACACTGCTGCATACAGAGTAATTGTTTTTGTAATCTGACATGAAATCCACAAAGTCAGTTATGTTCCCCTTCCAAAATGAGAGCAGTGACAGCATCTCACAGTGGATTTCTTGCCATGCAGTTTCCTAATAAGGGGAGTCAGTACAATGAAATGGCAGCACGGACAGCAGTAGTAGTGTTTTTGAGTAGCAGTACCGCAGGTGGAAGAGTGCTGCCAGCATCCCAGCATTGCAGCCTCATTGGTAGTACCTGGACATAGTAGCATGCCTGACATGTCCAGCAAGTCAGATTCATGTAAAATTAAAAATAAAAAGGCTCAGTGATGATGTCTTACTGGTGTGTGACTGCATAATGTAATGAAAAGACCTATGCTCCCAAGTACCGTTTCCAGGTAATTGTATACGACTGGCATTTCGAAAGTTATATGATAAAGTAAATGATAAGACAGGCAAAATATTTAAAAAAAAAATACTAATGTAACTGTAAGAGTTTTAATTTTAAAAGTAAACAAAGGGGGGAAGGGGCAAGGGTACTTCAAATCTACAAGGAAGGATGCTCCATAAGGTCCTAAGATGGTATGATTGTGTGATAAAGAAAGGTTTTGAGTGATGAGATTGGTAAAGGAGCCCGGTTGAGTTTTTTTTTGGGGGGGGCGGTGTGGGGTTATTTATGTGTATGATTTTTTTTTTTTTATAACGCAGTGTAGTTTTATTTATTCTGTTGTTTTGGGGTGGTGGAGGAAAGCAAGGAAATAGCAGGCTGTGTTCACTGGGAGATCATGCAGTTTGTTTTGTGTCATATGATGGCTTGGCAGGCAACTGTGATCTGAAAAGTGTCGGTAACTAGTGCATCTTGATTACCTAGCATATCATTAGGGTTTTTCCAGGAATGGTATATTGCACTACTGATTTTACTTTAGACTGTATTTTGCGAAGTACTATGTGATGTGATAACTACCAGGAAGTTTTGAGGGAATGTAAGATTAGTTTGTTTGATCCGCTTGTAAAAGAAGGGTTGGTGTATAAAACATATTTACAGATATTGTTTTCTGTACTTTATATGTAGCCTGCTAAGGGAAATGACTGTGTAGTATACTACTGTCATGTCATCGGAGTAGAGGCAGGATGTGGTAGCAGGGGACAGATATTGTGTTGTGCTCTATGTTAGCATGGAGTCCTGTCATAGTGGAGTGCTGCATGCAGTGGCAGTGGTTTCCAAACAGGCTGTCTACACCTTGAGACATTGGACAATATTGCTCAAGGGCTCTGTGCAGAAGTTGATCAGATGGAAGTAAGCTGGAGTAGTTATTGTTTGAGCAGGATAAGTGTGATGGATTTAGTGTCTTGGAGTCAACTGTGTGTAACACTGTGTGAGTAGTGTGGTATTGCATGGGCAGTACTTGGAGTGGTGTTGTGTAACCACTGTTCAGTGAACATCACATAGGGACTTCTGTGAGAGAGATGCATTCTGCATGACATAAAGAAATGTGCATCATAGTAAGCATACCAGGGTGGCTGCTGAGAAGGGTGAAACATGCGAAATCAGCTGTATTAGAAAAGGGTAGTTGGAGAAGGGTAGGCTTGATGCCTCTTTGTAATTTGATGAAATGTGGGGCTACCAAGGTGGTTAGGCTACACTGATGGTATGGTCACATTGTGATTGCAATCTGACTGTTGGAGCACTAGGGAGGGTGATCGTTGAAGCACATGGGAAAACAAGCAGAGAGAAGGGAGTTATGAGAGTGTCAAGTTAGGTAGGGCAGAGGCTGCATGGGGCCTAAAATGTAAGGAAACAGACATTAAAAAGTGAACTTTACTAGAAATGCAGGCAGTGATCAGCAAGTTAGAAAGGTGTCGCTTGAGAGCACTGTTGCAGTCCCAATTGTAACATAGCTGCTGAATGATGCTTCTGGATCAGTCACAGTATGGTCCATCCAGGGAACTTGTATTGTAGTGTCTTGCAGTAATTCCACCTTGAAGTCACTAATAGGTGTCTTTCACAAGGAGTGAATACCATCATGGTATCTGCATGCACGAGACACCCCCATAGTAGTAAGGTGATGTAAAGTGAGATGTTTGTTGAGTATTCAATGGTCATCTGGATGAATATGCCCTTGTCTGTGGTTACTATGGTACATGCACAAGTGAGTTGGTGTGAAGTGCTTTTGAGACTGACCTATCACAGGTAGCCAGAGTGGGAGTCATTGCCACTTAACCTAAGGATTATTGTCTTGTGCAGTGTGGAACGGTGCAACTCCGTGGCATAGTAACATAGACTTTGATGGCAGATAAGGATCACTTGGGCCACCTAGCCTGCCCTTTTCTGTACTTACTGAATAAGCTGCAGATCTTATTGAAGCAACAGCTTATTTCTTGCTACCCCCTACAAGAATTGTCATATGTGTGTACCATGCATTCTTGAATTCTCCCACAGTTTTACACTGTACAACCTCTTCGGAAAGTCTGTGCTATGCATCCACCACCCTGTCTGTGAAGAAATATTTTCTTGCATTATCCCTGAGCTGCTCCCCACTCTGTCTTCAAAGTGTGCTCCCTGTGATGTGGCATGTATTTTTTCTTTCAAAGAAGCTTCTCTTCTGGAATGTGTTGATTCTCTTGAGGGATGTGACTGTTTATATCATGTCCCTTCCCTTGCTCCTTTCCTCAAGGGTATACATCTGAATCTCTTTTAGTCTCTCACAATGTTGCTCTGGGACATGTTCCCGTGCACTGCATGTCTTGCCCATGAAAACTGTATCCTGCTCCGCAACTCTCCGTAACCCCCAGCCTGCACTATGAGGAGTCAGCACATTTGCTGTTGTCCCTCCTCAACCTTTTCTGTAGGACAGCAGTCTCTGGGATGCTCAAGCCTCCCCCCCAACATTCGACACCCGATGACCCTAGTCCATTTTCAAACGTGGGTCACCAGTGTGGTTTGACGTGTTGTAAGCAGTGCGGTCACCCTCTGCGCCACTATGTCTGTGAGATCAAGTCTGCTTATTCATCAGTTATGCTGTTTCACCATGGTTTTGTAATATATAAAGTTACTTGGAAGCAACTATATATATGATAATATCACCAGCACCTGGCCAGACTTACTGTTCTGTCTTTTTATGTCAAAGTATGGGCAGTGTTTTCCACAGATACAACTGGTGAACGTGCCTAAATGTTATTTTCACCAAGAAAAATCAGGCAGCACAAGTAAAAGAAAATGTGATTAGCCCAAGTTAGAATCTTCCAGCAATTGTGATCTACAACTTTTAGTCACCCTGTGCAGATTGCCTAGTCTGGTTTGACCAGTTCAGACTCCACTTCCTGTGCTCCTGCCTGAATGGCCACTCTTGAGTAACCTGAGCATCCTGTAGCACACAGACAGAGGTTCAAGACAACTTGTCTCCCAGGCAAAAGTGCAAATTCAGAGAGGTGGAGCAGCCAATGGTATGAGATGGAAACATATATTTAGATATATACATATATATATATATAGAGAGAGAGAGAGAGAGAGAGAGAGATCTATATATTTATTATTTATTTTATTTGAGTTTTGGTAACTGGGTAAGTCCACTGAGACAATTACAGTCCCTTTTTCAGGGTCGACCTGGGGTTGAGAATCAACCATGAAGGTATATGTGCAACAAGCAATTCAGTTCTCATGGTACATGGATGGCATTAGGCAGAGTACAGGTCAGGACACAATGTTTGCAAGTACACAAGCAATTGACAACATATTTGACAAGTAGTGCATGAAACTGAATGTCTGATGGGCTACATATAGAGCAGTTATAGTACAATACTTCATAGTAAGCATACTAATAATATACATGGGAGTGGCTAGGACCAGAGACTTCTACACATATTAGTCTCCCATTATGCTAGGTGCAGTAGTAGTGGAGAGGGAGAATAGTAAGACAGGAGGAGGCAGCCATAGGTAAGGTGGGGGAGTTTTCTGGGTAGGCACCCTTCAGTAAAAGCAGGAACAGGTGGCAGAGGAAGACAGAAAGGCAGACAATTGGGACTGAAATTGTGAGATGGAGAAACAGGATAGAATGGAGGGAGGGAGGAAGGGAGTTCCAGTCAGTTAGGGCGGCATAAGAAAAGGAGTGTTTGGGTACAGCAAGATGCATTTTGGGGACAATGAGAAGGGGGAGAGAGGTAGAGTGGAGTGTGCGTGGTGCTGGTTTGAGGCAGATAAAAAATGCATATATATTTAAAAACTGAGCTGTTGTATACATACATAGAGACCTAGCATGTGACAGTAGATAAGGGCCGCTGGGTTCACTCAATCTGCCCATTTTTGTTAGCCTGCATTTTTTCCTGTAGACTGCGATATAAAGTGCACCAACCCCACATTCCTATGATTTCCTTGTGCCTGTCCCACTCATTTTTGAATACCATATATGTTTTTGCCCAAGAAGTACTGTTGGAAGGCTGATCTATGTATTCACCACCATATATCTAAAGAAGTACTTCCTCACATCCATCGTGATTTTACCACTTCCGCATATCATCCCCCTTGGATGCAGAGCACCCTTTTCTCAAATAAATGACCACTTCCACTACTCTATTTACCTCTGTGAGGAATTTAAGCTTCTCCATCATATCACCCCTATCTCCCTCCTCTTTTTCAGCCAAGTACAGTGTTCTGCACTTTTGTGCATTGAAAAGCACTGATCCCTGATGTATAATTGCCAGTCATCCTAATATCATTTGAGTAAACTCAGTTTACCAGTATCCTCGATGTCATATATGCTAACCAATTTCTTACCCAGGAAATACGGAGGCAGGCTGAACCCACTGCTTTGTAAGTTATGATTTGTTAGGAGGGTGGGGCATACACAATGGATGGAGAACTATAAATTGCACTTGTCATGCTGCCAGACTGACAAAAGCGCTTTCTTAGTTTGGGTACAGCAACGTGGCACCCCTGGTGCAAACACTTATCTGGTGACAAGCAATTCTTATCGGATAACTACAAGTAAAAAATTGTATTGGTTAGTAATAGCTGAAATTAGTTATAGACATGTGGCCCATCCCAGAGCATGCTAACAAATCAATATTAATTATTGATGGGGCAGTTGCATGTCCATCCCACCCTCTTTGGCATTGCGTGACTACACAGTGCCACTCTGTCTTCCTACAGTGCAAATGGTACATTTCTCCTGTCCACAGCATGTATGTTCAACTAGATATGATCACATGTTTTTTAGACAAATGTAGTTTAACAGTCCAAAAAAAATGTCTACTACTGTAGTGTTGTATCAGCTATGCATAATGTTTTGCTTTATTACTCTTACAATGACAATCACAGGAAAGCAGTGTATTTTCATTTGTTACAACAACTGCAACTGTACAAAATTCTTTCCAAATGCTAGCATTGCAGTGTTTGAAACACAGTTTCCCAGTACAGACAGATTAATAAAGAATCTGGTGGTTGGAATAGTTCTGTATTGAAGTCCTGTGTGTAACCAGTTTGATCAGGTGTGCAGAAGTATTGTAAATAAGGAAGTTAAACTCAACACGTATGCAAAAAAAAAAAAGGAAAGTAATGAAATTAAACAGGCCCCATGGAGTGCCATAGATAACTTCTTTTCTCCCTGTACATGTATGGAGTCAGTAATATGTTAATGATCTTCAACACGTCATATGCAACAAGTCTGCCATGACAGCAAACAGCGGTCACTGTTGGTAATAATATCCAAACAATGTTTTCCTGTGCAGTTGTAGGCCGATGTTCATGTCAAGGTTTGAATAGTAGAAACCAGTTATTTTCAATAGTACATTCTGATGCAGACCCGTTATTGGAAATGAAGCAGTCTAGACCGTGTCCTAGTGTTATTTGTGAATTGTGCTCCAGTTCAAAAATGAACAGTGAGAAAGTTAGGGAATAACTTTTATGCTGTTTATATGTGTTCATGGTATGATTATAGTATCCCAGTAATGTTCAATGGTGAAGTCTTTAACTGTCCTTTGTTATTTTGTTTCAGGATCATGGATGCAGTCCACATGCAGAACAGTTCCAGTGATGAGAGTGAATTGTCTGGGGAAAGTGACACATCACTGTCAGATGTTATGGACCACAGCAATGAGCAGTTCAACGCAGCCTCTGGCAGCATAGGAATTTCACCATATATGTTTGAGCCATCCAGGTCAGATTCAGAAGAGGAGCAGGAACCTGTGCAGCAAGAGAATGGAGAATGGCAGCTGAGAACTGTGAATGTTAGTTGGTATGAATATGTTGCTGTTTTATTATGAATACAAATACTAATAATGGTGAACCAAATTATATAGAGGATAATGCCTGATGTACAGGTGATAACCATGGTGTAACCACCTCGAGTGGTTGCTAGGGCATCAGTAAACCTCGAGAGCACAGCTCGAGAGGTTTACCATTGCCCTAGCAACCACAAGAGGTGATTACATCAGTGTTATCACTCCATACATCAGTAATTATCATTTATAGTGTATGTGACTCGACATGAGAAGTTACCCTCTAACACAAGTAATTTAGCCTTAACACTATGGCCACATGATTGTGTATCTAAACAATTTATTAGGATACATGGACTGATGAACAGTGGGTTGAAATAGCACCAAAGTTAAAATATCTATCAGACATAGTGATCACTAGACACAGTAACAGTTAACTGTGACAATTGGAATGTAATCTGAATACTGTAGTGAGACTAACACTCACATTCTGGGCGTGTAGAATACTAAATTACACTGGCATTCCATTTTGTAAACCCACTGCTGTGACATAGATGAGAGAGGTTTATAAGGTTCTGACTTCACAACAGTGGGATTACAAGTTTGTAAACAGTTTAGTTTCAATGGGTAATAAGTGCTACCCATACATTATAATCTGGATTATGGTACTGATCAAATGACGTAATAGCAGAATGTCATGTTATTATGCTCCAATAAGCCATAGTACATAGATACATAGATACATAGACAGTGTCGGCAGATAAGGGCCTATGGCCCACCCAGTCTGCCCATTTGAGCTTGTAAATTCAGTTTGTTTTCCTAGAAGTCGGTTGCCCCTTACCCCTGACCTCTAGAATTCCTTTATGTCTATCCCATGCATTCTTAAATCCCGTGATTGTTTCAGCCCCACCACTTCCACTGGCAGGGTGTTCCACTTGTCCACCACCCGTTCTGTGAAGAATTCTTTCTCATGTTTCCTCTGAATCGTCCTCCCTCCAACTTCATCCCATGCCTCTAGTCCTGGAACATCTTTTTCGCTTAAAATAGTGTTTTCCTGCACCCTGTTCCTCCCTGTAAGATACTTGAATGTCTCTATCATATCCCTCTCCCTCCTCTCCTCCAGGGAGTACATGTTCAGTTCCTTCAACCTGTCTTCATGGGACTTGTGATGCAATCCATGCACCATCTTTGTTGCCCTCCTCTGAACCTTCTCTACCCTGTCTATGTCCTTACGTAGGTATGGTCTCCAGAACTGTACACTCTACTCCAGGTGGGGCCTCACTAGTGTCTTGTATAGCAGAATTATGACCTCCCTTTTCCTGCTGGTCATGCCCCTGCCTATACATCCCAGCATCCTATTTGCTTTACCTGCTGCCTTGTCACACTGTTTCTACCTTGAGGTCATCAGAGATGACAACCCCAAGATCCTTTCCTGCTTGGTGCATGCTATATCCTCACCTCCCAACTGATATATTGTGCCAGGGTTTTGTGCCCCATATGCATTATCTTGCACTTCTTTGCATTGAATTTCAACTGCCAAACCCTTGACCATTCTTCAAGTTTCTGGGTCGCTTCTCATTCTGTCTACACCCTCTGGTGTGTCTACTCTGTTACAGAGCTTTGTGTCATCAGCGAACAGTGAAATTCTGCCTTCTAGATCCTGCATAATGTCACTGATGAAAATGTTGAATAGGACCGGTCCCAGCACTGATCCTGCTGGTACCCACTGGTCACTCTTCCCTCTGTGGGTGACAGCCATTACCACCACCCTCTTTGTCCTGCCACCCAGCCAGTTACCTACCCACCACACTACTGTCCTGCCCACACCCATATTCCCCAGTTTGTGTAATAGTCTTCTATGTGGCACAGTGTCAAAGGCCTTGCTGAAGTCCAGATAGGCCATGTCCACTGCCCTCCCCTGATTCACCTCCCTAGTCACCCAGTCAAAAAATTCAACGAGGTTGGTCTGACATGACCTCCCCCTGGTGAAACCATGCTGCCTTGGGTCCTGTAGTCCATTGACAACCAGATGTTCCACCAATCTCTCCTTCAGTAGTGCTTCCATGATCTTCCCCACTACCGAGGTGAGGCTGACTGGTCTGTAATTCCCTGCTTCCTCTTTGTTCCCACTTTTGTATAAAGGGACTACATCTGCTGTCCTCCAGTCTTTGGGTACCTCCTCTGTTTCCAGTGATCGGCTAAACAGGATAGCCAGAGGTTCAGCCACCACCTCTCTTAGTTCTTTAAGGACCCTGGGGTGCACCCCATCTGGCCCCATTGCTTTATCAACTCTTATTACTTCCAGTTCCTTCAGGACCCTTTCTCGCGTAAAGGGACTTGTGTCCATTTCTGCACCATTCTCACCCCTTGTACTCCCTTCAGACCCATTACCCTCCTCTTCCTCAGTAAAGACTGAGCAGAAATACCTGTTCAATATGTCAGCTTTACTGTTGTCATCCTCCACGTGGCTCCCATCCTCCCCTTCAGTCTCACTATCCCTCCCTTTGTCTTTCTTTTTCACTTATGTACCTGTAAAGGTTTGTCCCATCTACCCACTGATTTTGCAATGTGTTCTTCTGTCTGAGCTTTGGCTTCCTTACTAACCTCCCTGTCTCCTTTGCTTCTCCTGGTACTTCTCCCTATCCCCTTCTGCCTGTGTCTTTTGTATTGCCTGAATGCAATCTTTTTGGCTTTCACTTTCTTTGCTACCTCTTTGGAAAACCATAATGGTCTCCTCTTCCTTTTCCTCTTGCTAACCTGCTTAATGCATAATTCTGTTGTTCTTGTAATCCCATTTTAAATACTGCCACTGTTCCTCAACCCCTGATTCCTGTCCATTCCCCTTAATGCCTCTTTCAAGTATCTCCTATTTTCCCAAAGTCTGCCCCCCTAAAATCCAGGATACGTGTTTTTGTGTGGTTTGGTTCTGCTCTTTCTGTGATTTCAAACCACAATGACTGGTGGTCACTGTTACCCAGGTGCTTCCCCACTGTTACCCCCAGCACACTGTCTCTGTTTGTGAGCACAAGGTCCAGTATTGCCTTCTGCCGAGTTGGTTCCATGACCAGTTGCTTGAGGAAGGCACCCTGAAGGGAGTCCAGGATAAATCTGCTCCTAGTTGATGCTGCTGCTGGGATGCTCCAGTCCACGTCTGGAATATTGAAGTCTCCAACCAGTACTACCTCACCCTTGTCTGCCATCCTTTGGATGGCTAGCATCAGCTCCCTATCTGTTTCTTCCTCCTGGGCTGGTGGTCTATAGACCACACCTGTGCAGATGGCTGTCCCATTTTCCTTTCCAGCTTAACCACAGTATCTCTCCCCATTTTGTTCCTCCAGGATCTCTGTGGCCCTTATGTCATTTTCATATACAGTGCCACTCCTCCTCCCTTCCGCCTGCTCTGTCTCTTCTGAATATGTTGTAGCCAGGTATGGCCATCTCCCAGTCATGGTTATCATTACACCAGGTTTCAGTGATGGCCACAATGTTCAAGGTCTGACTGTACCATGACAGCCTCAGATCTTCCATCTTGTTGCTAAGGCTCCTGGCATTTGCACATGGCTTTCCATGATTTGACCTCCCTAGACTGCTTCACTGTTCTACTCCAGCCCCTTCCTTAGTTGTCATTTATCCCTGGTTCTCCTTGCTGTCTGCCTTCTGCTGAATTTTGCCCCTTTTCTGCTTATCCACCTCCTGGGCAATAATCACCATCTTTTGCACACTGCTTTGCAGAGATAGCCACTCTTCTGGTTCACTGGTTCCACTGCTAGCTGTGGGGAGTGAGCAAGTAGGTACCCTCCTTGCTGGCCTGCCACCCCCCTTTGCTAGTTTAAATGCTTGTCAATGTAGCATTTAAATGTATCATTGAGTGCTTGGATTCCCCTCCAGGATGGATGCAGGCCGTCAGGCTTGAACAAACCTCCATCCCTCCAGGTGGGTCTCCAGTCACCAATGAATCCAAACCCTTCCTCACAGCACCAGTTCTTCAACCATGAGTTCAAGTTCCTGGTGCATGCACTCCTATGCTCTCCCTTGCCTCTCACAGGTAGTACTTCTGAGAAAGTGACAGAAGTAGCTACTTGCTTGAGACCCTTCCCCAGTTTCTTAAACTCTTCCTGAACTTCCTTTGGCTCCGCATTTGCCAGGTCATTAGTACCTAGGTGGATAATGACATCCAGCTCACCCTCCCGAAATCTGGTCATTACAGCATTCCAAAGTACTTTCAATGTCTCCTGATGCCTGTAGTATGACTGAATGTCATCGGTGGTTGTAAACAATAATGACGAATTCATTCGAAAAACATCAGTGCTGAGTGTAAAAAAACACACCTGGTTTAGTGCCTTACTTTACTTTTCTGAGGTTTTTGAGAGAGAAAAAAAATAAAAACAGTCATACAGACAGCATAGTGAGTCGCACAGTGGTTTCTACACAAACGTTACTGAGTGTTACCATAGCATCACTCACTAACTTTTGTGTTGATTCTGCACAAGGCGGCCAGTCACTTGCTCTGCTGTCTCTACACGCGTTGGCATTTTCTCTCTCAAACACTTAGAAATGTGAAGTACGGTACTAAACATGAAATTATTTTTATAGTCAGCATATGTGTTTTTATATAGAATCTGCATATGTGTTCATAACCTCATACCCAGATCAGTCATGCTACATGCAGTAAGGGGAACAGTACAGCCAGGAAAACCTACAAATCCAAGCACCAGCTATCAGAAAAAAATCAGAAAAGGAAATTGTGTATGTAAGGTATTTGTTTTAGCACACTCTCAGTGTGTGATGACCACATAAATCTCTTGAGCTTTGTTTTTCTGGTTTATAAGTCATCACACATCTTAGGTGTGCAAAACAAAACTGTAATACACACTTGTCCAATCCATTATTCTCTGTATATCAACTTTCTGGACCTTGTCTTTCTGTATCATATTCTCCCTGTCTCTTCTCTCCTGCACTTCTAAAGCGAGCCCCACTTGACATTCTCACAAGGCACTACTGGATTTTGTGTTTGCATCTGCAGTCTTGTGTCAGTTCTCCAGAAGCACATAGTCATGTCTGCCCATGAAGTACTCCTGCTGTGCTCTGGTACACGTATGTAAAAGAGCTCACTGTACATGAAGCATATTTAAGGTGAGGGGTATGCAGTGCAGTGTGTACCTCCTTGCAGGGTCTTTCTTGCATTATGGCTAGGTACTGGTAATAAGTGGTGTGCATTGTGTGAGAAAAATATTAATATTAATCACATTTTGTATGTACATGTTGCAGGTGTATGTGCCATCAATGTGTGTCCACGACTACTGAGACAGAGAGTAAATGGTATGCAGAGATCATGGTTGTGCAACCCATGGCTAAGTGACACCAGGTGCACCTGTATTACACAACATCCTGGATTTTTATCCAATTTGTTTGGACATTTGGAGTTTGCAATTAGCCTGGAGTGATCTGCGACGACAGTATGCCAATCCCTATGAGGGTCCTATTCATAAAAAATATAAACATGTGGCGTATTGATGCTTTGTTAGATGGAGCTGGGGTACACTAGGGAGATACATAAGGGTACCCATACCATCATGTGTTGCTCATGTGGTACGTGAAGCTTTCCCACCTTCTGCTAATTATGGTGAATTTGTTGGGTTCCGATATCCAGCTTTACATTAGTAGTAAAAGAATAAAATGCTGGTGATGACAGCACTCTAATATAATGAATGTGTGAGACACTGCTTAACATGGTTAAGGAGTATCTCTTCTATTGTTGTTTGTTCGCTGTTTATGCTGCCTTATGTTATGATGGCCTTTCACAGTAGTTTTGAAACTGAAGAGTTACATTCTGTTATGGAATAACATTTCTGAGTTCCTGAATGATCTGCCTGTGCAAGACTCCCTTTCCTTGAAGTTGTTTTCTTACTAATGTAACTTACTTGGCCAATATATCTACTCCTCTGTGTATCATGTACATTTTTCCTGTACTGCTTCCTGCTTGCTAGGACGATCATAGGATGAACACAGTGGAGAAGGAATATGTTCCTCAGTTGTCTTCTTTTGTTTCACCACATTTGCCAACTCCATGTACAGGTTCTTCACATATTCTGCATTTGACATAGGAAAATTGCATGTAACTATGCAGACTTTATGGGCACGATGTCATGGTTTGGGGTACACATTTATTAACATCTGACCATCAGTGGGCCCACTCCCGACCCCATCAGTTTCCTCCAGAACATCACACAACCCGGGGGGACTATATATTACACCTAGGTTGCCCTTATCTCCTGCAGGGGTTTGTAAGGTGTCTCATAAGGCCTCCACATGTCCCTCTGTGTGTTCTACACTACAAATTTATATTCCCTCTCTAATGTATGTAGCCACTTCTCATCCTCTGCCCTCCTTTCCATCTTTTTGTCCTGCGACACATTTGATGTGAAACAACTGAATTTGTACCTTCAGCACAGTACTCAAAATGACCTTGGTATGACAATGTTGTGACTAGGGCTGTGAAGCCACATCATAGGGCAATGGTATGTCCTGCACAGAGAAATGACATATATAAAAAACATAATGAAACTCATGTGTCCATTGCATTTGCACGTGGGAGTATGGAAGTGCTATGGATGAGATATATGTTGGTTCTTACCATAGCTGCATTCCCTGTTGACTTTTCTAACCATGTGGCTTCCATGTTTAAATTTGGGAAACACAATGTTATAGGCCTTTTCCCCTTTTTGTTTTCTGTACTGCTCCCTTGCAGCATTTTCATTATAATGGAGAACAGCAAGCAGAAGTCTGAAATACGAATTGCCATAAGGGTGATTTATCAGGACAGCTTCCTGATACGCAAGTACCTAATTACAGTTTCTTACACACACCAGGGATTAGACTATTAATCATCTAGTATTAGTGTACTCTGGCACAAGACACTCCCGAGTGTCATATAAGACGTAGGGTGTGATTACCTTACTATTCAGCTAAGTACTAGGAGTTCCATATTGCTATTAAAAAAAAGTATTGCAAGAGAAAAGTGGCAAAATCATACACAAAGTGCTTTCCTAAGTGACAGGGAAAGTACCACGGAAATAGTTGTACCACCAACAGTTAAAGAATATGACTTCAATGTCAGACTGTATCATTCCAGTCAATAACACAACTTTACTTACAATCATATCTGTGTATGTTACTACCATTTGTTGTAAAATTCATAATGGTAATGAAAGGTTTGAATGAGAAATACCTGCTTTTCATCCCCAAATTAGAGAAGTGATACAATTTAGGAGCAAAGTAATTAACAACAGAATGGAAAGCCTCCACAGATGAGGTTTGGCCATACGGAGAAAGTTTTCTGATATCTCTCAGTAGTCCTTTTCTCAATAGGGTATCATTCAGTTTGTTGGCCACCTTAGATCCTTTGGAAAACAACAGTATCATACAACACAGTTATTGCTAGCCAGGTGACAAATTATCAGTCAACTTAACAGTGATTGGTGGTGATGTGACGACCAGTACATAATACTCAGGGGTGGTCTTACAGTAATTTGCATTACCAAAACCTCAAAGTCCACAACTACAGCATTAATGGAGATTGCTACATTATGGACTGTTGAAGTAAGCAATAAGACATGGATGGGTGATGGTAGTACTGAGATACCTACACACCCAGAAGCGTAGTTTGACACGATACCGCAGGTCGAGTGTCTTCAGCCTCTGGGTGTGTGGACATCTCAATACTACCAACTCCCAACCATGTCGTATTGCTTATATGAACTGGGCCCAAGGGAAGCTTTGAAAAAAAGAATATTCTAAAAGTTTTTAACGTCACAAAAAAATACAGTAAAATGTTGCTAAATAATGTACAATAGTCCTTCCACAGATGTTTTTCACCCGTCAGCCATCTGTCTGTCTTCACACTCCGTGCATAGTCATCAAAGAAACACCAGCAATGGAAACTCTGAATAGTACTTGATTTTTTTTCATTTGTGAATGTGTGTAAGGGGGTTCATGAGTATAAATAACATAAAATTATTTACTTTCTTTATTTAATTTATGGACTTTTATGTTTAGGGCCTAGTTAAGGTTTTTTATATGTGAGTAAAGGCTGCAGCCATGTCTGTGTTTGCAACTAGGAAACAGGTGGCTTATGAATTCTGTGAGTTGCCCTGGTTGGCAGGGACTTCTTTTAGCAAGTGCTGTTACTCTCTTACTGCAATGGCTAGAACCAAGTCTCAGCCAATCAGGACACAGGGATATCTTTACCCATTTTATATAAAATGTATACAGGTTGATAGGGAGTGCAGTTCTCCTTTTGCATTGTTTCACATGCTCATTTACAGTTGCAAAATGTCTGAAGTGTTCTACTACAGTGATCAAGCAATGCATGTGAGGCACCAATTGGAGAACTATAAATAAGCATGCTGATCAATACATGCAATGTGTTATGCATTGACCTGCTTGGACACCTCACAGAAAGGAGTTTCAAGCTATGGAATGTGTGTTGCATTTAATTCAGAAGTTATGTTTGTAAATGCAGCTCTCTATGACTTAGTGAATGACATTATTGTACTGTCAATCATATGTACACACCAGGTTTTATCCACTTGCGCTTTGCGGCAGCACCCTTCAGTGGGCCATGCTCACATTTACTGAAGGGTTCCCCATGGTCAGTGTGCACATTTCTGACATGGTTTAGAATGCTACTCCACTTTGCTTCTGCCATGTCCCCATTGCTGCCTGAAGATTTTGCCAGCCAATAGATATGGTTATTAATAGACTGCTTCCACCTCCCCAGTATAGCACAGTCTTTATATGTTGGCAACTTCTCAATTGATTTAGTGACACCTAAGACAAGGATAGGAAAACATTGCTATTTGTGCCATGCAGCATGTTTATATGGCATGTTACACACTGTGTTCTATGAAGAATGTTGTATATTCAAAGCAACAAGCATTGCCTTTTGCTACATGTCACATGTCAAAGAAATGTCAGAAAGAATGGGTCCAGTTGTCTTTCAGGTACTTCTCCACTTGCCTATGATGGTCACTAATCAATGCCTCTATTGGACCTCACTGACTGACTTGTGACAGGCATTTCTTCAGTCCTTCGAGTTCCATGTAATAACTTCCTCCTGTCTCATTACTCTGTTAACATCATCAAGGGTGGTTAGTGTGTACACTACACTGATCAAGTAACATTGATATACATAAACATTTTACAATCAGTATGTGAATATAGATATACATCTTTGTATGAATGTCCTAAATACATCCTGAGGGCATTAGAAATGCAGGGTAGTTGTGGAGAGGTCGAATGACTCCGGGTCTCGTTGGAGGTGGGGAAGGGAGAGGTGGTGCATATGGGGATGGTTTACAGGCCACCTGTACAGCAGTGGATCGAAGCATGGCTGATGAGTTTATGAGAATTGCGGCACTTTGGGGCGGGGGGGAATGGTGCTGATGGGGGATATGACCTTACAGGACGTAAACTGGGACAACCTTTCATGATGCACACTTCAGTAAAATGGGGGAAGTAGTGGGCAGGACTTTGGAATGTGTGGAGGACTTGACAGAGGTGGAGTTAATGTGGGGAAGGGTATAAGAAGATGTGTAACATACAGTTAGACTATATGACATGGTACACTACACTTTTCACTAACCTGAAGGAGTTCAACATGAATGATTTTAGTACTATGAACATCCATCATGGTATAACTTCCATATTTGGCACTGAAGCACGGACTGTCGCACCTTGCATCCCCTGCTAATAACAAAGGCTGCTCGCGCTGTGACATTTCCATTCTGAGTAAACCTTGCTTATGTTGCCAGGCATTCATTATTGTGGTATGCAGGTATTTCTGTTGGTGTTTAAAATATGAAGACCTGCTAATGGTAGCTATATTGCAAAATTTCATTACTTTGAGAACGTTGGATGGCACATCTCCAGCAAATAAAATTGCAGCCGACAGACAGAGATTAAAGTTGGGAATTCCAGCTGACATGTTCTGTCCTGTCCATTTGTAAACTTTCCTATGATACAAAAGTAGGAGATGTCAGACTAGATTGTATGCATACACCTGAAGATCATAACTATTTAGACAACATTACCACCAGTACACATAGGCACAATTTTATGCAGCAGTTATTATAAAACAATAACACATATTTCTCCTTGTTCTTGCACATCTCTTTATCTGACAGATGCTACCGTCTAGGACTTTGTAGATTCCCTTGAGGTACTTGAAAGTTTCTATCATGTCCTCCCTCTTCCTCCTTTCCTCAAGGGTATACATATTAAGCTCATTGAGTCTCTCCACATAGGGCTTCTGTTGCAGACCCTGAACCATGTTTCTTGCCCTCCTGTGGACTACTTCCATCCTGTCTATGTCCTTGTGGAGATGGGGTCTCCATAACTGGATGCAGTACTCCAGATGGGGTCTCACCAACTGCCTGTACAGAGGGATAACAACTTCCTGTTTTCTGCTGGTGATGCCTCTCCCTATACATCCCAGTATCCTTCAGCCCTCCCTACTGTCTTCTCACATTGCTTGCTAGCCTTAATGTCATCTGATATGATTCACCCCAGGTCCCTTTCACTTTCTGTTGTTGTTATGATTCCTGGCAAACTTTTCCACATCTGAGACAAACATGGTAAAAACAAATTCATACGATGACTACACTTTCTATATACAAGCTGTTACAGTACCTGCAGGTTGCACACGTCTGTCTCACAATGACCATGGTGCCAAACAATTTGACAACCTCAGCAACTGTATGAGGCATGAAGCAGTAGATACAGAATGTGAACAGCTGCAGTAGGCATGACTGTGCAACAATGTAGTATTTCTCCCATCCATTCCTTTCCTGTGAAGCACTGGTTCCACTGGGAAAAAAAAGGTGTGCTTTGAGCATTAGTAAGTAACAGTTAGACAGCCTAAGGCACACCTACATTCTTAATAATGCCCACCCATGGTATGCATATGGGGCACAAAAACCCTGGCAAAATATATCAGTTAGGGGGTGAGGATATAGCATGCACCAAGCAGGAAAGGGATCTTGGGGTTGTCATCTCTGATGACCTCAAGGTAGGGAAACAGTGTGACAAGGCATCAGGTAAAGCAAATAGGATGCTGGGATGTATAGGCAGGGGCATCACCAGCAGGAAAAGGGAGGTCATAATTCCGCTATACAAGACACTAGTGAGGCCCCACCTGGAGTACAGTGTACAATTCTGGAGACCATACCTACGTAAGGACATAGACAGGGTAGAGAAGGTTCAGAGGAGGGCAACAAAGATGGTGCATGGGTTGCATCACAAGTCCTATGAAGACAGGTTGAAGGAACTGAATATGTACCCCCTGGAGGAGAGGAGGAGAGAGGGATATGATAGAGACATACAAGTATCTTACAGGGAGGAACAGGGTGCAGGAAAACACTATTTTTAAGCGAAAAAGATGTTTCAGGACTAGAGGCATGGGATGAAGTTGGAGGGAGGGCGATTCAGAGGAAACATGAGAAAGAATTTCTTCACAGAGCGGGTGGTGGACAAGTGGAACACCCTGCCAGAGGAAGTGGTGGGGCTGAAACAATCACGGGATTTAAGAATGCATGGGATAGACATAAAGGAATTCTAGAGGTCAGGGGTAAGGGAAATAGACTTCTAGGAAAACAAACTGAACTTACAAGCTCAAATGGGCAGACTAGGTGGGCCATAGGCCCTTATCTGCCGACACTGTCTATGTATCTATGTATCTATGTATCTATGTATCTATGAGTATAGCTGACTGTAAAAAAAAATCATTGACAAATGTACAAGCAATACTGCCCTCCAGGGTGAATGGAATTGTGCTATAGCCGTCAGCACAGGGGCGTAATGAGGCCCAACACCACATCCCATGGAAAGGTTGGGCATAGCCCATACTGGCCACCATGGATGGTAATATTGCATTTAGAAAATTGGTAGACTGTCAGTTTTATATACTGAAAAAAAACCCACCAAAGTTATAACAAACATTACAGTGGTAATCTTGGTAATAGAAGATCTGTACTGCCATACCTGCCAGTAGAGGGCACTGCAGTGCATTATCAGTTGCTTTCCATCTAATTTTAGATCTCATGCACTGCTATGTGTTTAATAAGTAAGCAATAAGGCATGGCTGGGTGTTGGTAGTACTGAGAAAGCCACACACCCAGAGTCGTAGATAGGCATGAGTCCACCCGTTGAGTGCCTTCAGCCTCTGGGTGTGTGGGTATCTCAGTACTACCAACGCCCAACCATGTCTTATTGTGTATATAAAATGAGCCCAAGGGTAACTTTGAAAAAAAGACTATTCAAAAAGTTTTCAAACTTACAAAACAATACACTAAAGTGTTGGTACATAATGTAAAATAGTCTTTCTACAGATGTTTTTCACCTGTCAGTCATCTGTCTTTCTTCACACTCAGTACATTGTGTGATTGTTTACCATAGAACAAAAGAATTCAAAGCTCTGCAGTATTCCAGCAGTAGAATGTCCCCCCACCACACACACAGAATGGTAACATGGAATACATGAATTCAACATTCTTGAGAACTCAACTGGCATACAAACCGTTGTATAGAAGGGCAATATAAGTAGAAACATAAATTAAACAATACAATATCTGAATTACATCAGTAATGTGAGACCAGGCTGGGCAACAGCATTCTCATGATGGGGTTGGTTGGCCTGGTACTTTTACTATCCGTGCATCTGTTGTCTGATATATGACCAGCTAGAGAGGACCCTCAGCTAACCAGATGCCTGGAATACTTTTACCCTTTTCCAAAAAGACATTAACACTTTTCACACATACTGTACAACATCCAAATTTTCATTGCCTGTGCTTCCCTTCCTCACTACATGCTACCATCCAAAAGCAGCGGCACATAGTCCACAAACTCGTAAGATGTCAATCCAGTTTTTAAAGTGAGACACAAGACAAATGTTTCCTATGCTTCTATTGCTAAACTGCAGGAATGTCCCAAAACAGGTGCAGCACAGCTGCTCTATACATGACAGACCAAGGTAGCCTGTGACATGACCTCAGCCCAAAATCCTACACTGTACAACAGGCAACTGTTGCACAACTGTAGTTTACAAGGCACAGTAACATACTTCAAAAGTTTGTAAATTTACCTACAGTGTGATTCAACATCTGGATCACAATCATGTTGGTAGTCCACATCTTTTGGATCATCCATGAACTCCAAATTGTCGGATGAGTCACCAAAATCATCACTGATAGCTTGATCATAATGCTTAGGTAGCATACAGGGTCTCACATGCGTTCCCATGGAATGTGTCCGTACAGACATCTGAACACCTGATTAGGACATAAAATATGGTATAAACATGAAACTGCAAATTACTTAAAACATGCTACAGTCTTCTTGCAAGTGCCTTCCTCTGCATGAACAGCACATGTAGAAACCCATGTTCATTTGAAGATTTAACAACAGATAGTGCATGTGTTGCACCATGCAGGCAGAATGCAAGTTTTCCCTGGGGCATGGGAAAGGAAGGCAAGGGGGGCAGGTTGGAGGGTGGTCCTGATAAACATCACCAGCATGAGTAATAAAACTCTGGAACAGCAGGAACTAAAGACAAAGGAGGGGTGAATGGGATGGCTGTAACAAAGACATGAAACACATCCAGACAGGACTGGAGACCAAACATCCTTGGCTACACCAATTGCAGAAGGGATGTGGGAATGGTACGGGAGAGGGCATAGCTTTCACCATCGTGAATCGATTACGGATACGCAAGGTGTGGGGTGCAGACAACCAGATAGTGGCTAATCACTTCACCCTCCAGTCTTCCGGTGACAAAGCGGGATAGACGTGATGCAGAGTTTACAGGATCACATACACCTTCATAAGCATGGCTTTATTAATGGCAGATTATGCCAGACAACTGCAGTGCACTTCTATGAAGGGGTGACAATGGTGCTGGATGACAACAGGACAGTATATGTCCTCTTTGTGGACTTCAGCAGGACTTTAGACTACATGCCACACCATCAGCTACTAGTGAACCTGGAGTCTATGGGAGTAGCGGGGGAAGGATTACCAGTGTCAGTGGCTCAGTAGGTAGCACACTCGCCTCTGAGGCCAGGAGATCAAGGGCTTTGGGTTCAGTTCCCACATGTGGCACATGGGTCAATATCCCAGTACTGACACTGTGATGCAGCATGTGAGGGGTGCTGCACTTCTGATGTGCCGTCTTTCGGATGAGACGTTAAACCGAGATCCCATCTGCCTGGATTACTGGTAGTTCAGATGGATGTTAAAGATCCCATGGCACTTATCGAAAAGAGTAGGGGAATTTCACTGGTGTCCTGGTCAAATTTCCCTCATTCACTAGAAAATACCACCAACAGCTTAATCTGATTCAAGGTCAGTTGGCATTCATCTGTACCCCCTCCCCCGGGTCATGGCTGAAAATAGGCAGGATTTGCCTAGTGCACTTACCCAGTCAACAAAAACTAAATGAATAAAACAAAATAAATAAAGGATAGACAGGTGCATAAGAAACTGGCGGTTGGCATAGCTACAGACAGTTATGGTCTACTACTACTGTACAGGACTTCAAGAAAAGCTTATATAGGTGCAGGGGGACGGTACATCCAAGAGGCCAACTGTCAAATAGGAGTCCATATTGGGAGGGCTGGCTGGCTAATATCAGTGCCCTACATAGACACTGGCCAACTTACAGACTCGATAGCCCATAGGGACTGTTCTCCTAGTTTTACAGTATGTTAGTATGTTACTATATCTCCCCTGTCCCTTCTATCTTCCAAAGAGCACATGTTCCTCAGTAATACCATGATGCAACCCAACCCCCCATGATTAATCCTCCTGTGTCACAGGTACTGCACTTATCCCCCTCCCAAATGGTACCTGTTCCTTGATTATTTTTTCAACTCAGTAATACATTACTACATCCAGCTCTGTTACACGTTAAACACCACCTAAAAAGTATCCAACCAAGTTTTCTTCCAAACATTTAAATCAGGCAACAAATATAACACCACCCATTAATACCTAGGCAAGGTCACTGGTAAGTTCAGTCATATGTAATAACTAACCTTTACATGACACATGGCAAGATGTTTGGGTAACCTTGCTGGACCGTTTCGATACAGGACTTTGGGCAACATAAGTGTGATCATGTGTCACATCCATCACTGCAGAACCCTTATCACCACTATTAGAAACAGTGTAGTTTACAAGAAGGTCATGTACATTTTCATTGCTACTCAGATAACATGGAATGTCCATGTCATCTGTTTGCAGCTCAGCTTCCATGTACTGAGCAACGCACATTACATCTTCACTGGAATCTCTGTGCACCACTTTGGCATCTTCAATCACATGTTCAGCATGGACAGCATTTTCAAATTCTGACTTGTCTTCAGTGCATTCACTACTAACTTCCACAAGACAACACTGATTAGTACCAGTAGAGGTTATCTATGTGCAAAACAATAAAAAAAAACTGTCAATACATGTGTGATACACTCCTTATATCACACATCAAATACAATTGGTAAAGTAACCCCCCCCCCAACAGCAGTAGTATCGTATGCCCACTACACCCAACAGGAGATTGTAGCCCCCACTTCACATGAGCAGATTGAGCCCCTCACCACATCCCAGCAACAGCAGATTCCTCCTGTGGCCCCACCCCAGACAGCAGCAGCAGCAGGTACCCCAAATCCCATCCCCCTCCACTGAAGCATGCACCCCTGCCTAACCCAAGCAGGACTATGATGTACCCGCTGAACCTTGGACATCATCTCTGGCCCCCACCACACAGAAAGTGTAATCAGTTGTGTGATTTTTTTAGCAAGAGCACAAATGATAATTATGTTGTTCCCTGCAACCTGTGCGGCAAATCAGTCATAAAGGCCAAACCACACCACCACTACCACCCAATCCACAATGTGCTCTAGTACTGCTACAGTTTTACACAGCCTCTTGCTGCACTGCTGTGCAGAGTAGGCATGAAAAGACGAGAACTATAGATATCAATGTAGAGTGAAACAGAGATTTGCCACAGTCTAACATGGCCCATAATTCTAAACTGTTTCTCAAACAATGCTGCAGTACAAAAAAATACATTAATCATATCTCGACCTTGATGTCTTAGGGTGCCCCCCCCCCCCAGAAATTAAATAGCCATTTAGGGCCTGCTTGTCCAACATTTATTCCAGAAACTCACTGCTGCCTCTGCCAGATGAGGAATACAATCCCATAAATGTTTTAAAACAAATTGCACTGTAGATTTATACACAAATAAGGCGTCACACATGCAGTTAAATGGCTCACCCCCACCATGAGGACCCAAAATTAGCTGTTTCCTGCACCGTTTACATGCTTTTTGGACCTAGATCTGACACTGCTAGTTCCAAAATTGGCACAGAGATCCTGAAATGCTTCCACTTAAATTTAACAATATATTGAGACACAAATGAGATGTCAGACATGTGGTTACATTGCTCACACCAACCATTTGTTCTGCTTCATTTAAATGCTGTTCGCATCTAGCTGTACTACTGCCGGTTCCAGTCATGTCCCAGATGTCCAGAAATATTTCCCCCATATCCATGGTCTCACCCTGGACAAGGCCCCTGGCCCAGATGGGTTCTCCCCAAATTTCTACAAAACCTTCGGTAGTGCACTCGCCCCTGTTTTGTTAAATCTATTCAATTATATCCTCACTTCTGGGCCCTTAGATCCCTCACTTCTGGAAGCAGTTATAATCCATATACCTAAGCCTAATAAATCAACTCTAGATCCCGCCAACTACAGACCAATTTCGTTACTTAACTATGACATTAAAATCCTGACCAAAATTTTGTCTTCTCGAATCAAACAAGTTTGGCAAACACTCCTAAGCACAGAACAGGTAGGCTTTGTCCAGGGGAGATCGGCATCTGACCAGATAAGAACTCTCTCGCACATTTTTTTGGCCCAAAACTCTCAATTCCCCATGGCCCTAGCAGCCTTAGATGCCGAAAAGGCTTTTGATCGAGTGAGCTGGGAATTTTTATGGGCCACTTTGAATAAGATGGGTTTTCCAATACAATTTATTCAGTGGATCAAAGCGATCTATAATTCTCCCTCTGCAAGAGTGTATTGCAATGGGGTGTTCTCTTCCAGATTCTCTTTATACTCTGGTACCCGTCAGGGATGCCCTCTCTCACCATATTTATTTAATCTCTATCTGGAACCTTTGCTAGCCCATATCAGATCCTCACCTGCCATTACTGGTTGTCTTGTTGGCCAACAAATACTTACTATGTTGGTATTTGCTGATGATATTTTGTTACACCTATCGGATCCAATCTGTTCTATCCAGGAAGCTCTGAATATTATCAATCAATTCGGGGAAGTCTCCAACTACAAGTTGAATTTGACTAAATCTGAAATATTTCCGCTGAACTCCTTCTTATTTCATGTGGATGTTGCCCATTTTGGGATGAAGTGGTCACCCGACTACCTTAAATACCTGGGTATTTACCTAGCCCGCGATACTAACATAGTTAGGAAACTCAACCTTGATGACTTGTTAGACAGGATCCAAGGCGACCTCGCAAGATGGTCCAACCTTCCCTTGTCTTTAGGTAGTAGAATAAGTATAATCAAGATGAATATACTTCCACGTATATTCTACCCCCTAAGTCTGCTTAATATTGGCTACCTAAGACTTTTTTCTGGAAAATACACACCTCAGTCACCAAGTTTATCTGGAAAGATAAACAACCAAGGAGAGCTTTCTTCAAGCTATGTTTACCCAAGGCCAACGGTGGTCTTCGCTTGCCCAATTTTGAATTTTATTATTGGGCCAGCCACCTGTCAAAAATGGGCAAATGGCTCTCCCCTTCTCCAAACACTTACCGGCCTTTCTGGTTGCAGCTTGAGGTTAATTTGCTGAAATCCCATAATATAGATCCTCACTCTGCATTTTTCTGTAAACTCTCATCTCTTCCCACCCCATTAGGCGAGTCCGTAATTGGGATCTCAATTAAGGTTTTCAACCAGTATTGCACCTCGGTTAGAATACAAAATACCAAAGACCCCGTCCAACCGCTAGTTCTTAACCCCAATGTTAAGCTAGGTTCACACTGGCTGCTCCCCTTCTGGCTACTGCAAATTCGAGATTGTGTAGTGGATGACCTCTTCCTTCAGGACTCTATCGGCTCCTCTCGAGATCTGATGGCCAAGTTTAACATTACCTCTCAAGCCATATTTAAAGTATTCCAGCTGAGGCATCTCATAGCTAGCGTTTTTGGTCCGATGAAAAGGACGTCTAGTATATATCCTCTTTTAGATTTGCTTAAGTCCCGAGTCAATGAGCCCCACTCCGTTGCTAAACTCTACTCACACCTACTTCTCAGCAAAGCTCCGGACACTTTACCTGGTTCTAAGGTGTGGGACACGCTACTTGGTGGTGCCCCCCATTCTTGGGCTCAGGTTTGGGCAGATTTACACCGTTTTCTATCTCTAGATAGGAATAAACTTACACAGTTTTATATAGTCAACAACATGTACTATACCCCAGTAAATTTAGTCAAGTTCTGTAAAATTAGCTCCCCTAAATGTATCAGCTGTGGTACTGGCCGGGGGAATATCCTACATATTTTTTGGGCCTGTGACAAAGTAGCTCCTTTGTGGCAACACATCCGAGACAACTTAAGTCCACTTTTAGGTCTACAGGACCTATTTACGCCTGAAATTTGTGTCTTAGGCATCTACTCCTCTATTAAGGCTAATGAAAGGAAATATCACATGGCCCTTATTTCGATGGCTGTTAAAAGGCTAGTCCTTCGTCACTGGGTTGACCAATCTGATATTACCTATCAGGAATGGGTGGCAGAAATGTCACTTAGTTTTAAAATTGAAAAATTGATTGCCAGTACCAGACATGACTTGCCTGCCTTTCATAAAAAATGGGGTAAACTCTATGCCCTGTATCTTCATTAAGACCCCACATAGGGTCTTCATTTCCCCTCTCCCTTTTCTTTTCTTCTTCGGGTGTCATGACCTCAATCTGCGACTCATCTTGGACGCTTCTCTCTTCTCCTCCCTCTCCTCTTTGTCTCCTATGCTTTCTTTTCCTTTTCTTTTCTTCCTTTTAGTGGCAGCATCCTCCGGGGGGAAGGGGGATGGTATGGGGGGGAGGTGGGGGTAGTTTGTGCTTGTTCCTTCATGTTTTACCTTGTTTTTCATCATGTTGTACTTTGTTATGTTTGACAAAATGAATAAAATTTAAATTTCAAAAAAAAAAAGAAATATTTCCCCCAGAAAACATTATCAGTGCATTGACACAGAAATCAGGTGTCAGACATGCAGTTACATGTCTCACCCCCACCATGATGACCCAAATGTGATGTTCTCAGCACCATTTAAAAACTTTTATGGGCTAAGGGTGGTGATGCCATTCCCAATCATTGCCCATAGGAACAGAAATGTTTCCAAAACAATTGCACAGCATACATAAATAGGAACAGTTGTACCCATGTTATGATATTCTCTCAGACATCACAGTTATCAATGTCACCATAACCATGGGGAATGATACAAGTAAGGCAAGTAACAGTACAGTTACCTCTCCACTTTCCATTTTCATAGACAAACACCTTCTCTTCTCTGGAGGCTCATCACCTGGGTCAGAAAGACATGGCACAGCTCCCTTCTTTAACCATCTCCTATAAAAGATATCACATAGCAACACATCAGAATTAGCATATGAAACATGTACTAACTTAGTATGTCAATGAGATCAACATTAGACATATGATCATCTGTAATAATCCTCACAAAACACCGCATCATAGAGGATTGTGTATGAGCAGTCATTCACAAGTATATTCTTGTATCGAGAGGTTTCCTTGCTAATGGATGACCTCAAGAGGGCAGCTCGAGAGGTGCTCTGTTACCAAGGGAACCTCAAAATACAATAATATCCTTGTGTGAGTATGACTGCTCACACACAATCTGTTATACTGTATGGGCAGTCACGGCAAAAAGCATCACCCAAAACTAGTTAGTGAAGACACTGGACATTAAAAATTTAAACTGTTATTTCTGCAAGTTCAAGTTAACAAAAAAAACAACTTCCAACTTAACTGGATAGGAGACAGCAACTATGTGGCAGCACTTCAACTTGTTCTGCTGTAGTAAAGTCATCAGTACTGCAGCAGAACAACATAATGATGTCCCTAGTGCAGCAGATCAAGCTTATTGCAGCCATGGAATTCCATGCTTAACAACATTCCACCATACACTATACATGTATATTTTCCACGTACATCAAGCACTCCGTGTTCATCTTATTATCGAACATGTGAAAACAATGGCAAGCAATTGCATGACCTGTCACAAAATTAATGCATTCTGCACCAGCTGCAGTCAGCAGACAGCCTTCCCCGAAGCCATGATATACACTGCATCACAGTATTACTAACTAGCCTCCGGTAGGGAACTTTGTCAAATACCTTCCCACAGTTCAGGTAGCACACATCCACTGCCACACATTGAATGTCTACCAAACTTACCTCATCAAAAATTTCAATCACGTTCATCTGTTATGACCGACCTTGCATGAAGCCATTCTACCACATGTCATGCCGCACCCATGCTTCACATGCATAACCACCCTTTTATTCAACTTGCTCTCCATCACTTTGCCCACTATCTGATCTGAGCCTCATCGGCCGATTCTTGCCCACCTCCTCCCTACTACCAATTTTTTTAAGCGACATCACATCCATCTTCTACTCCTCCAATACCACCACACACCCTCCCCATACTCACTGACATGTTAAATAACCTCACCAGTGGTTCCTCCAGTAGCCCATCCACTCCCTAAGCACCCAACTCTGTAGGCCATCTAGGCCCATGGCCTTGTTCACATTCACTTTACCTACTTCCTCTCTTACCTCTTCCACACTGACACAAATAGGAACCACTCATCCACTCACCTTTCCCTTCTCACTCAACTGTGGACTCCTACCTTCCCCCTAGTTGACACAAAGTGAGCTGAAATATCCATTCAGCATTTCATTTTCTTCACATACCCCTTCTACATTCAACCCCCTCCTCGTAATCCTTCCTATCCCATCTTACCATCCTCCTTTCTCCTATCTACATCTGTGTGAATGTGACATTCTCATTTTCTTACTTTGCATTACTAAACTGCTTTTTTATTAACCAAGATAAAGAATCTTCATTATAAATAACCACTCCAGACACATTACAGAAGACACAGACATAGCATCTAGATGCGCACATGCATAGTACACCTACAAAAATGCAAGGACACAGGTCTACTGCTTTTATAGTCCACACCACATGTAACAACTGTGTACATAACTCATTTTGAACATCAGCTGTGCTCAGAAAACACTGCTGATATCAGTTCATTTAATATCTTACTTAGTGATACTGATGATATCTGGCCATAACATTACTTTCCTGGAGACACCACCATCTGCAAGTACATGATGACTTCAGAAGGTACAAGTTATATGAAACAGCAAAATGAGCATATATAAATATGGTCTGATGAGTGACAAGTAATGTCCCATTCCAACCATATCACAGTGAAGCCATACAGGACACAACCCAGATAGATACTGTTAACAGGGCAAATGCTGGAAGGTACATGGCACATGATGACGCCTTTACTCATTCAAACCAACACACGGTGACAGTGTCATGCATAATGAAGCCATCATGGCATTGCTCAACAACACATATAAAGACAACCCTCGTCAACTTTATAAGAACTTCAAAACAGCCCCAGGGTCACTGAGATACTGCTGCAAGATCATTTATTGTTTTCCATGCACCATTCTGGCATACATAAATGACCAGTACAAAAGTACAACTTTTAACCAATAAAGAAGCATCGAGTAAGGGAAACCGGTTTGGCATAACAACTTATAACAAAAAATACATTCCATACAGCAACAGTGTCTGCCTATCCATACTCAATGACTGATGCAGTCCCCTTCCCCCTTGCAACTACTTCTCACCACCCTAACAGCAGCACTGTTGCTAGATTTGAACACTATCACCGGAGCTCAGGAGCGGTCATACATTGAGACAACTTCATTGACACACTCCCCAATGGCCACAAAACACAATTTTGCAAGTCAACATACATCTCTAACTCCACTACAAAAATCACTGCTTAGCTACTGATATACTACAAATAAAGAATCACATCTGTCCAAGTCCAATCCAGCACCCCACCCCCCTAAAACACACACCCCATGCAGAATGTCTTCAGCAGTGAAACAATAATACTGCCTACAGCATGCTTTGAGCACCAGTCATAACACTATGGCATTCCGCACTTACTGCCACATAAACTACCAAGCACTTGAGGACATGTGAAACTACATATCACACTACAATAATTTAGAAATGCAGACAACACTATGAACACCCTTTATAGGAGGCTCCCAGATCACAAACTACTCTCTAGGAAGAACAACTCACAAATGTCACTTTTACTACATTTTTTTTTATTTACACTCCACAACGATGAGGACAGTAGGGAGCCAAAGGCTAACACTCATGAGACCCATTTGCACATACAGACTCCCCTACACACCACACACAATTATTGGCTGCGAAACACTTTTCAATGCAGAACACACATAACACTTCAGTACCCTACCAAAGATCTATATAAGCATTACTGTCTCATGATCATTTGCAAGTGAAAAAACAGAAAACAAGACCAAAAATAAAAAAAAAAATGTGCAATATGAACAAATGCTATACAAACTCTGACCATGTGACCCTCTTGCAACATGACAGCTTCATAAATTATGTTTGCTGCCCCAAACTCTACTAATCTCCATGCTGTGTACGGTGGACCCACGTTTGCACCTCCCTAGTTTCACACACTTCACACCTTATCACTTAACCCCAACTCACCCGGTACTGCCTTTAAAACCAAAGGCTATTTTCAGACTGGACACTTCCTCAAAAGCATTGCAGTCAAAATGTGCACTGCATATTATAGAGTGCCTTGATCATGTAAAATTAGAATGGGTCATGTTCACAAAAGATATCCACATGAGCTTCAGCTTCTCGTCAGTCAGGAAAAAATGCAGGGGCACATTATTTGATGCAGTACTACTGCAGCTGTGCTCTACACATTGCCTGGGCATTTTTAATACCCAGTATTTCTGAGGCGCACGTATTCCTCGCAGTGACAGTCGCTATCATAAATAATTAAAAACACCGGAAAAAAAACTCCACAAAACCAGGACACTACCGGCAGAGGAGACAATACATATATAACTGCTCAAACTAAAACAAAAAATCCCGAAATTATATCCTCACACACAGCACCGCACACACTGAGGGGAAAGCGCAACAGCCGAGAATTCAAACTCCATGCTGAAGGACTGAATAGGGGAATGTAAACAGTTAACAGCAAGTGGCGGACATTCACAGCTGACTCAATTATGAGTGACTGACATGGATCCTCACACCACGTCACTCGCGATGTATCGGGCTATATCTGGTGGCACATTTTGAACTACTATACCAAAACCATTACGTTTTTGTTTTTATTGAGGTTGACTGGGCTAGTACCACTCCAAGAATATGCTCCAGCATCCAGCAGATGCTTCATCTAGAGGGCCACACATTCAGTTGACACAGTTAACCTTTCCATTTTTCCTCACTCCGGTCTCATACTGACACTGGAATAGTTGTGAAAGGAAGAGGAACTCTTACTGGGATTTCAGATCTGATTGGTGACTTAATCCACATTCACTGGATTTGTAACGGACTTTCTTTTGGGTCACAATCATGATGAACTTTGATGAACTAGACCAATTGACTGACTATAGGTCATTAGTAACCAAGACTTGGGCAACATCACACCATGATTGGGACCTTGTGATCCCTGGATATAAACTATACAGGAGGGACAGGGTAGTAGGGAAGGGGGAGGGGTGGGAGTTTATATCAGGGACAGAATAACATGCACAAGGGAGGAGGCAGAGGAAGGCATTATGGGTTCAGCTGAGGTCCAATAGAGGGAGAAAGGGGAGGTTGGGGGTGGTTTAAAGACCACCAAGTCAGGATGAGGAGAGGGACAGGGAACTGAACTCACAAATATTGGAAGCTGTAGGGAAAGGAGAGATGGTAATTGTAGGGAATTCAACCTGCCCAAGGTGGACTGGAGCATACAATCTACAACATGTGCTAGGAGTCAGGTGATCCTGGAAGGACTGCAGAGTGTGTTCATGACTCAGGGCATCACAGAACCAACAAGAGCTGAGGCAATTCTTGATCTGGTGCTCACAAATGGGAAGCATGTACAGGAAATAATGGTCATGCAGCCACTGGGTGGAAGTGACCATTGCACAGTGTGGTTCCAGTTGTATATGGGCAGGGAAAGCATCTTGACTAAGACCAACATCTTGGATTTCAGGAGGGAGGACTTCAGGAAAATGGGTGAAGTGCTAAGGAGCCATCTGGTGGGCAACATAGCAGATATGGGGATGGACCAAAGGTGGTCCATCATTAAGGAAGTAATACAGGCTGCCACAGATTAGTGTGTTAAGCTCAGAGGGAAGAACACAAGGGCCAAAGCACCCAGCTGGTTCAGTTCTGGGATTGCCCAGGCAGTAAGGGAAGAGAGGTTGGCCTATAGAAAATTCAGGAAGACCAATAGAGAGGTGGAAAGGGAAAATTACTTAAGGTTGGCTAGTGAGTTAAGTAAGGAAGTCCAGAGAGCAAAGGCACAAGAGGGGCTGCAGATAGCTGAAGGAATTAAGAAGGAGGAGAAGGCTTTCTTTTGATATATAAGTGAGAAAAGAGACAAAAAGGAAGGGATTGTTAGGCTTAAGAAAGGGGTGGAGTGGGTGGAGGATAATGGGGGAAAAGCAGAGACACTAAATGAGTACCTCTGTTTTGTCTTCACCAGGGAGAAGGACAGACCAGTGCCTTCAGGAGGGAAAAGAGGAGCAGGGGGGAGGCGAACACAGATGTAGTGATAGAGGAGGATAAAGTGAGGGAGGGGCTTCTGGAATTGAAGGTGGATCAATCACCAGGGCCAGACATTGTACATCCAAGAGTACTAAAGGAACTGGCTGAGGAGCTGGCAGGGCCACTGGCAGACCTATTTTATAGTTCACTACAATCAGGAGTGGTACCGCAGGGCTAGAGAACAGCACATGTAGTGCCTCTCCACAAAAGCGGTCCCAAGCATGACCCAGGGAATTACAGACCAGACAGTTTGATCTCCATTGTGGGCAAGCTCATGGAGACCATACTAAAGGAAAGGTTGGTGGAACATCTAGATGAGCATGGTCTTCAGGATGTGAGGCAGCATGGGTTCATGAGGGGGGAGATCATGTCAAATAAATCTGATTGACTTCTTTGACTGTGTCACTAAGACAGTAGACAGGGGCCAAGTGGTAGACAATCTCTATCTTGATTTCAGCAAGTCCTTTGACTCTGTGCCCCACAAAATGTTGATCAGGAAGTTGGTGGATCTCAGGGTTGGGGAAAAGATGGCCAGATGGGTGGAAAACTGGCTGAGGGACAGAACCCAGGGGGTGGTTGTGCAGGGAGAGTTATCTAGCACTACAGAGGTAACCATTGGGGTCCCGCAGGGCTCGGTGCTGGGGCCAGTGTTGTTCAATGTCTTCATCAATGCCATTGAAGATGGCATTAAGGGCAAAATGTTCTTATTCACAGATGACACCAAGCTCTGTGGAAGAGTGGAAACAGCTGAAGGGATACAGGATCTACAGAAAGATCTGGAAAAGCTGAGGAAGTGGTCCAGGATCTTGCAGCTTGGCTTCAATGCCAAGAAATGCCAAGTTATGCATATTGGAGCCAAGAATCCCAGGACAGAGTATTACCTGGGTGGAGTCTGAGTATCTGCATCAGAGGAGAAGGACCTGGGAGTGATGATCACTAGTGACCTGAAGCATTCCATGCAGTGCAAGAAAACAGCAGCAAAGGCAAACAAGATGCTGGGATGCATATCTAGGAGAATCAGTAGTAGGAGAGAGGAGGTTATACTACCTTTGTACAGGTCACTGCTAAGGCCACATCTAGAGTATGGAGTTCAGTACTGGTGCCCACACCTCAAAAAAGACATTAACCTACTGGAGAAGATCCAGAGGAGGGCTAGCAGGTCAGCAGGGTAAGGCATATGAGGAGAGATTGAGGGTACTGAACATGTACTCCCTGGAAGACAGGAGAGAGACAGGGACATGATTGGGACCTCCAAGTAGTTGAAAGGAATAAGGTTGATAAGGAGAGTGTCTTTAAGCTGAGTGGTGACCATAACATGAGGGGGCACAGTCTTAAGCTGGAGGGTGGGAGGTTTAGGAGGGAGGTCAGGAGCACTTCTTCAGAGAGAAGGTGGTGAACACTTGGAATGCACTGTCAGAAGAGGTCATCTCATTGAAGACAGTGGGCAGCTTTAACCATTGCATTGCCATGGACTGATATGTCAGTCCAAATTTCCTATACGTTCTACTTCTCTTGGCAGCCTAAGGGTTAAGAAAGGATGGGATAGGCAAAGGGGGAAGGTAAGGATCATGGGTAGAGAGGATGGGAGAAGTTTGGAGGGAGGTCATGGACATTAGCTCAAGCATTGGACCCTGAAATATGAGCAGACTTGATAGACCAAATGGCCTTCTTCTGCTAGCTTCTTCATATGTTTGTATTACCATTATCTATTACTGATAATGAAGAACAAAGGATTCTTCAAAACTTTAAGACCAGTAGGGTTTTTGTTGGTTGTACCCCTGTTAGATTTGTAACTAACCAATTCAAATATTTAAAGCAAAAGCGAGTCAAGTTAGAATGGCATTCCCTTACTATGTCCCAGTATATTAAACAAAAAAGGATACCAAGGGGCCTCAGGATTTTTGTAGAGGCTAAAATGGCATATACAGATATGAAATTAGAAACTAAATGGGTTGGGGTGTGCAATCATTGTTCTAGAGACTTTACACTTTTGATAATTGATTCAATCACAAGGGAACTCACAAAAGTAGAAGCTGATTTGAAACAGCATGAAACAGAAATTAAGAATAAATGTAGCATTATGGAACTTAAGAATTATTTAGACAAAGTGAATGCCCACATCACAGAATTTGAGGAAGAAGTAAGAGTCACTAAATTAAAAAGGTTTAAACATCATCTAAATGATTATAAAGAGAATAAAGTCTATATTTACAATAAAAAAAAACATTGGTTTTGACACAAACTATAAATATAACCTGGACTCTGAATCATCTGCACCCACCTGAGGCAGTGATTCAGAAAGTCACAGACCTGTCCAAAGGGGGAGAGATGGTAATTTTTTTGGGAGAGGAGGTTTCAGGGGAGGAGATTAACATGTTGTAGAGGCAAATGGGGTTACCAATACACATGACAGGACATGGAAGGGGAAGGGAAAAAAGAAGACCCAGGTCAAGGACCCTCAGATGTATACAAAACAGAAAGAAATATAGGTGCAGGTGACAGAAGGAAAGAAAAGGCAGACAACAGATGGCAAAAAATATTACAAGAGGAGAAAGCAACCAGGTTACAGGTCCAGAAACAGAATTCATTTATAATATTTCTAAATGGATTTTGACCCCTATTGAGAAAGAAGTCCTTTGTAAAGGTTTTACGTTTTGTTCTCATAGCCTCATAAATGAATTCTAACTGAAGCTAGACCTAAATAGATTCTATCGTAAAATAAGGCTAAAACAATTTTTTGGTACACAACCAGACAATATAGAGAGAAATTTAGAAGAACGAGAGAAAAAAAATCATATTGAGCCAGAGACTACACCTTAAATCTGCATGTATGCCACCTGGCATACCTCATGTGATAGAAACATATATCTCATTAGTTAATAGAGATATGGAAGCACTTTTACATAGAGAAAAGGAAGTAGATAGAAGAATTAGGTTTAATCTTAATGCTACACAATATGGCGCTCTCAGAAACCTAGAAAATGACCCTGATATCATCATTAAGGTGCAGACAAGGGTGGAGCGGTGGATATCATAGACAACACCCAGTACAGGAATATGTGTGATATTCTTTTAAGAGACAGTGACAACTAATTAAAATTAGATCATGATCTGACTACTGAGGTTAAGGACCTCATTAAGAGCCTATTGAACAGAGCAGAGGAGGAAGGACACATTACTGAGTGGGAAAGAAAAGCACTATATAGGGCTTCCCTCTTGATACCCCTGTTCTACACACTCCCTAAGATTCATAAAAATTTGAGACCCCCCCCCGGAAGCCCAATTATTTTGGGAATCAACTTTGCATTAGAACCGCTTTCTAGTTATATGGATTATTATATACTTCCAATAGTGGAAACTACGAAGACATATATCAAAGTCTCCACTGACATTATTCAATTAATTGAAACAGAGCATGATTCTGATTTGGACATAGAGAGATGTATCTGTATATTACTCATGTGTAATTTAAAGGACTTATATACATCTATCCCCCATAGAGGAGGGTGTGAGGTGTTACAACAGGTGTTGGAACAGCACAGGACTGAATCCATACCTCCAATGCACTTCTTCTAAAAATGGCAGAGATTGTTTTAATGCAATTGTTTTTTTTTTTAATTCGAGAAGCAGTTCTGTCTCCAGATTAAGGGAACAGTGATGGGCTTAAGTATGGTCCCATTGTATGCAAACCTGTATATGCATGATTTTGAGACAAAATATATATTTCATCCAGACAACTAATTCATGCTCCATATACGTCAATGGAAACGCTTTATAGATGATGTCATTGTTATTTGGACTGGTAGTTTAGAACAACTTGAGGCTTTCAACACCTATTTGAACTCTTGGACTGATCATCTGATATTTGTTATAAAGCATAGTAAGCAGGAAATTCCCTATTTGGATTTATTTATTTATAAGGAGAACAACAAATTACACACAAAGTTATACCAAAAACCTACAGATAAGAACTCCATTTTAAGAGCAAACAGCTTCCACCCATGTAGACTAGTAGAATCCATCCCCTATGGACAGTTGATCAGTGCCAAGAGTAACTGCACTAATGTGGAGGACTTTGAACAGGCCTCCATAGAGATGATTAATAGGTTTGAACAGAGGGGTTACAGGGAGTATACCCTTACACAGGCAAGTACCAGGGTCAATGGTAAAGAATGAACTACACTCTTTAATTCAGAGGGTGCAACTGAAGTGGATGTCACAAAAAGATGGTGCTGCTTAAAACAAGATACAATGATGTATTTTTTTCTATTAAAGAAATAGTTTGTAAACATTGGGTTGTACATAAATCAACAGAAGCAGTAACCAAGATATTTGAGGAGACACCTATGGTAGTTGCCAAGAAAAATAAATAATTGGGGTATAGGTTGGTATGTACAGATCATAAAATACCAGTTAACCATCCACATTTTCTGTCAAGCTTAGATATACGAGAAAACTACCAATGTGGTCACTGAGTGCATGGTAACAATACATACAGGGTAAAACAGATAGGGAACATATCACATGATAACGATAAAGTGATCAATCAGTTCATTAACTGTCAGTCCACAGATATAATTTACATGTTGAAATGTCTGTGCAACAATGTACTGTATCTATAGGTAAAACAGAGACAATGCTGAACACAAGAGTGGGAGAACATAAATCAGACATTAGAACAGCAGATAAAACTTCTTCTGTGGCAAGATGCTTTGTGGACAAAGGTCACCAGCTTCCATATTTGCATTTTTTTTGGGTAGAGAAAGTAGATCTGAACCCTTATGTTGGGGATTACAGAACACAGCTTCTCTTAAGAGAAGCCTACTACATTGATAGATTTAATGCCACCAACCCCAGATACAGCTTAAATGACTCCATAGATTGGCAACCAATCCTGTAAAAAACAGACACCCTCTCATAATGGCGCTCACTGTTAATTGGTTTCATGATTTCCTTATTCAACTTGTTTACATATAAGATGAGGAATCATTTTGAAGCTTTTTACAAGGCTTCAAAACAACATAATTTAAGAGTGAAATTGTGAGTTTTTGTAGAAATAGTATACCTACAAGCTATGTAATGGACTAACATTGGAAGAGATTTTACACACACACACACACACACACACACACTACCTGATTGGGCCTCCATATACTCCCACTTTCATTAATTCTGTTACTTAAGTTGATTAAGTTTTGTAATAATATCTGCTTACATTTATCCCTATGTCCTGTGGTGTGAGTTAAGGCCACTTTATTCAGATAAGATTGAACACAGTGGGCCAGATATTCAAAAGGGTTGCTCCATGCTCCACAGGGTTGCGCATGCTCAAGTCCTACATTGCGCCATTCTGCGATATTCAGCAGGAGGCAGTTGCGCCACTGAAAACAGGCTGAGCAACAGCGCAATGCAAATGAATGCATGCTCAACAGGAGGGGGAGGAACCATGCATAAACTGCACAGCCCGATATTCAGCCAGGCTGTGCAGAGTTGTGCAGGCACAACCCCAACCTGAGCCTGCAGGACCTTGAGCAAAAAAGGCTTAAGTAGAGGCCACCACAGGTGAGTTTCTGTATTGCAGGGCGCAGCACGCCACCTGTGGCTGGCCTAACTCAGTCCCTGTGCCCCCCTCCAGCCCGATCGCGGGCATAGTGTACTCCCCACCAGGCCGATCGCGGGCATCAATGTGGCTCCCCCTCCGTTCACATCCCTGGTGGTCAGTGGACGAAATGCCCTATCGCGGGCAGTAAGTAAAGTGACCCCCCAACATCTCCTTGGTGGTCAGTGGACCCGTATGCCCGATTAGTGGGCAGAATGTAAAAATGACACCCCTCCCCCACCCAAACATCTCCTGGTGGCTAGTGTCCCCCACCCACCACCCACAGAAGCCCCACCACCCCGCTCCCCTGGCGGCGGGCAGCAGCATCCACCACGCCTGCCTCCCCGCCCGCCCGCCGACTGACTGCCCAGTAGGGCTACACACCCATTGGTGCAGAGCAAGAACCAATGGGCGTGCAGCCATACCGTCATGACAGTCAGATTTGTGAATGAATCATTCACAAATCCGGACTATCATGTCTGACTATGCTTCACCCGTGGTTCTTGCTCTGCGCAATAGGCGTGCAACCTACCCGGCAATCGATCGATGGTAGCGCGAGGCGGCAAGCCGAGTGAGATGCTACCCGCCATCAGCTGCCGAGAAGGCGGAGGTGGTGAGCAGCGATGGTGGAGTGGTGGTTGCCCGCAGGGGCATGTTTGGGCAGAAGGTGTGTCATTACATTCTGCCCACGATCGGGCATTATGGTCCACTGGACCACCAGGGAGATGTTGGAGGGGTTCTTTTACATTCTGCCCACGATCGGGCACTAGGAACATATTGGGGGGTTCTTATTACATTCTGCCCACGATCGGGCATAGGGAGATGTTTGGGTGGGGGTTCTTTTATTCTGCCCCGATCGGGCATTATGGTCCACTGGACCACCAGGGAGATGTCGGGAGGAGGTGGGGAGCCACATTGCTGCCAGCGATGGGGCTGCAGGATGCATCGGTCCCCGACGGCTGCTGCCTGGCAGGGTGGCCAGGCACAAGTCCTTGGGGATCGGCACCACATGTTAATGGCATGCAAATGGGGCCATAATCAGATGCAAATGGCCCCCCCTGCTCCTTGCATGAATTATGGTCCCATTTGCATGTCACCTTTTGAATATCGTGATTTTGCACATGGCGCAATGGTACTTGGCCACCGCAAGTTGAATGCTCCACTCTGACAATTTGCAGTGGTGCAAGTTTCACTGCACCATGCACAGTGGCTATGGCTGGGGGGTGATATTCAAAGGAGTTGCTCAATAGCGCAACTCCTTTGAATATCGCCTGGGCCACACCCCTGCGGAACTATTTTGCGTGGCGCAAGGGCTTGCGCCTCAGAATGGCGCAGTTTGAATATCCAGCCCAGTGTGTCTACCATTTGAGTTCAAGTTGATGTTAGTATCATTTTAAAAGTTCTAGGACTTTGGGCTTGATTACATTTACAACCCAAAGTTCAATATGTAAATTCACTATAGAAAGAATATAAGTGGAGTACTTCTGGTTTCATTAATTTACAACCCAAAGTACACATGTGAAAAAGTAACACAAAGTTCACAGCATCCTGTGTTAAATAAGAATATCACAAACATAGCTGGAGTTACTTTTTACAAGTGGAAATTTGGGAAGTTATATGTTTACTAAGTAGAAAAGGTTCCCTTAACTACGTTTATTAACAATTGATACACAGAGACACCTATCAATTTTGTTGATAGTTGCTAGGTGCCTCTTCTTGCGGGTCAGGCACACAGGGCTCATGAATCGGTCAGGTAGTACAGACTCATTGCCATGCACCTGATTCTCCATGTGCAAAGCAGTATAAATAAACTGCGTACAGTAGGATGCTGGCCGCACCTCCATTTAGAAAGAGAAAGAGAGGGAGAGTAGAGATCACAGCAGCACCCCTCTACATTCAGTGAGTAAAAACCTTGCATATTTAAAATTTTTGAAGAGAATAGTAGGTTACTTGTGCTATTCTTTCTTCTATGCCCTGGATTCTGAAAGGACTAAATGTATATTCATTGTTGTTACAGATATATATGAAGCAAAAGTTTGTTGCAAGGTACGTATTTTTAACATATATTTTCGTGGTTAAACATACAGAAACCATTAACTAGAAAGGTCTAACAACGTTACATTTTTGTGTTTAATATGCTGCCTATGAAACAGTGGAATCTGGTTGCAATTTTGGCTAATAGTAAATGTTTGGATGTAAAAGAAAGGATGAACTACTACAGATTTCTTTGTCAGTGTGCAGCAATGAAATAGGCTGACAGTAAATGTCTGTATGTATAAGAACGTATGGACTACTACAGGTTTCTCTGTCAGTATGCAGCAGTGAAATAGGAAATATGTGTAAGAGGCATTCGAGTCAAATGGGAAGGCTTTTTCTTGACAAAGTCTATTGTATGTGAATATTCTTTTTGTAGTTTTTAGAAATGCCATAAGAATTATGACAGTACTTATAAAATGATGATGAGCACTAACCCACAGTCCTTAGGTATGCATTGATTATACAGAATTCATTAATATTCATGGAATGCTTTATCTGAAAGAGCATAGATATGGGAGAACCAATACCAGTGAAACTATTATGTTTTTCTTACATCTTTTAGATGGAACAGTAAACAGATGCTGAAAATTTACCTGGTGAGGCATTTGGATATAATTGAGTATAACACTCTAATGTGAAAAATTATATTTAACTTATGTAGCACATTTATTTTATTTTATTTCACTTTAGAATGAGCATTAGTGTTTCTTCACTGATGAAGGATATGTGTGTCCGAAACGTTTGATTTCTTTAGGACACTATGATCTCTTGCACAATATGAAATATAAAGAATAAATCATTTTTACTTTCATATACATTTTAGTGAGTGGGCTCCATTTTTACCAGTCTGTTACTTTGGAGATCCTAAAGTCACATTTCTCTATGTTTGTGGCATTAAGTTGAACACTAACTGATGCATATGTCTGTCTAAATTCGGGCTCAACCCCCATTTCGATCTACTGGACTGTGAGTGTGGTGTTCAGAGGGACGATCGGCAGCACTGCCAACCCATTTCTTTCCAGAGGCCTCCAAGACTGGCTGCAGGCCATTTTTCCATTGCAGCAAACAGCTACTGATAACAGTGAGTACTAACAGAAATAATTGCTCAAACTAAGTGATTTTGCCAAAAGCCAGCTGAATCTGTGTGTAACAGTGCAATCGCTTTGCAAACAAGGACTGTGTTAAGTTTTACCAACAAAAGCAAGCATTCTAAGCCATCGACTGTGAGCATAGTTATAGGTTCAGCGTCAGTATAAGTTTCAAAGCCACGAGAGAGACTATGAGTTGTATCAGATATGCAGCAAGAGTTACAGGCAATCCTGTGCTATGAAACACTGAGGCTTTAGGGGACTGTAAGCTAGAGCAATGTCTTCAGCAAGTGAAAAGTCCATGGTAAATCATATAAATGTGCTAGGAAAAAGAACAGTGCAAGTTTGTGCAGTTTGATCAAAGTTATTATTAGAGTGTGTAAATCAGATGTGCAGTGGCTTGACCCAATTTCAGAATGTTGATACATAGGAGTGCTGCCGCCGCCATTACAGGGTGGGGTAGTAATGTAAACACAGCAGCAGAGGAGCCATTTTGAAAGAGACAGAAAGTTTTCAGTGAAATGGGACTTGAAATAACAGTGAGCGTTTGTTTTTTTTTTCTCTGCAGTCATGGCTTCAGGACCAGCCCGCTACCCAGATCATGCCCGGGATGTGATAGCAGTAGAAGTTAACAAGTCAAGGGGCATTGAGAGATGTTACTATGGAGGATGACTGCCTCCTCATGTGGCGATTTCTGGATATCCAGTGCAAGTATGTTTGATGTGCTTAAATGCTGGAAGGGACGTCTTCATGGTACCTCACTGTTCTGGATGCTTGGAGAAATATAGTTTATTTAAAGTGCCCAAGATTCGTTAGGCTCCCACATGGACAAAAGTTCAAGAATCTGCAGTTGGCAGCACACAGCACCAGATGGAGCCTGTTGGAGAAGGCTCCTCAGGGGAGTGTGGCACAAAGCTAGAGGTGCAGATTTACAGACAGAACAATGTGCTGATGTTTTGGATTCTGAGTCACAGAGAGACATCTCAGGAAGAGCATCAGTAGATCCATGGAGAGCGGGGCCTAGCCCAAGTCTCATAGGTGAAGACAAGATGAGGGTGACCTTCGAATGGGAGGTTTCAACCTACACACCCAGTGAAGTGTGGATAGTCTCTGAAGTGAGGACAACTGCTCACTCCTGGGCACAGATTCTCAGTGAGGAAGAAGAAGAGGAGGAACCTACGTGGCCTTGTGAAAAAGGAACTAGTACACAGTCTCAAGCTCTTGCCTCAGAGGAATGCATGGAAAAGAGTGGTGATGCCACTGCCCTGGCTGTGCAAGAAGAAGCCAGGGATCCATTTTTTGTGTCTTTGACAATGCGTAGCTGGCAGAACCAGGACTGGCCACCCCCAAGCCAGGCCAGAGGTCTCAGGTTGACCAAAGCTAGTAAAGAGGAAAGACTGGTTCATAGGAAGGCAAATGAAATCTATGGGATGTCCTTTCCTACCTTTCCTCGAAGAGTCTGGGAGGAGATTGAACAAAACAGGAAGTCCTGGATTTGGGCAGAAGCAATGAAATGTGTGCATCCTGGTGCAAACAAGCATGTCAAGTACAGAATGCTTCACAACAAATACAGCCAGTGGAAAAGAGGCAGGACACTGTTAATGGACACTGATCGAATTGTGGATGGAGAGGGATGAAAGCCTTTCACAGTGTGGTGCGGGTGCTGCCCAGGTGGGGTAATAATTCAAGTACCTGACCCGTTGTGCTATTGGCCACAATGCAAAGACCTTTCTGTGAATGTGCCCATGCCTACCAAATGGAAAGCAGAGCAGTGGTAGCCAGTGCTGCCACTCCAGCCATTGCAGTACCTGTGTTGTTCCACCAGTATGGACGTCCAGGACTCAGGTGCCCCACATTCATCAGTTCTACAGTGTACTGGTTTCCCAGAATCCATCAACTGGCCCACCAGATGGCTTCAGATCCAGAGATGACACCAGCCCAGCTGTATTCCTGAATCATCGCCTGGTAATCAGATGACTTCAGACCAGCTGTTTTTCTTTTTGTTCCTGCTCCAAGGTTCCATCTAAAGAGATAACATCAACCCAGCAGTTTCCAGATGTGCCCTCCTGTTGTTCCCAGAAGATGTCCGCCCAGCAGTGTCAGAAGAATGCTGCCAGGGATAGTCTTCGGCTGAGGACCAGGTTTGGTGCCATTTTCATTCTGCAAGGGACTGGTAAGTCCAGACTTTTCTATTCTTATGACATTGCAGTACACACCCTACACTAGCAGACTCCAGATGTTTGAACTGTCCTCAAAGACTCTCCCCTTTGGGACTTTGACCTGCTAGAACTGTGCTTCACCGGGCTCCGGCCCAGGAGAGATTCTTTAATGGACTTGCCTTCGGGCACTGTGGTCACTAGATGGGACTTTTAGGGCACTCCATCCCCCAAATATTGTGTATTGTAAATAATGTCATTGTTTTTCTACTGTTTTCTAATGTCTATACTGTGTTTTTTTACTTTTCTAAAAAAACAACTTTTTGGGATTCTCCAGTGTTTTGATGGTAGGGGTTTAGCTAGACTGTGTATGCAGATTAGGAGTGTGTGTTGTCTTTCTTTTTCTTGCAGGTGTTCCTGAAGAAGATAGAAGAGAAGACAAGAAGAGGAGGAGGAACTCAGCGGAGTCCCTCACTAGTACTTTAGAGTGTAGTGTTTAAAGTACTGTTGTTGTTGTTGTTACTGTGTGTAACCTTTTTTCCTTCCACAGGTATGGTTGTGGGAGAGTGTGGGAGTAATGCATAGTGTATGGTATTACCTCCTGGTGTATGGTTGCATGGCATCCAGGATCAGGGAGGTCCCCTGTTTGTTTTGTTTTGGGAAATTTGAGTTAGAGGCAGACAGGTGTTCCCTAGAGGGCTGGGGGGGGATAGACAGGCTGTGGTCCTGAACGGCTGTAGGGGCTGCAGTGCTGATCTATTAAGGCTATGCTCTGGACAATTCTACCAGAGCCACTAGGTGCCCATAGTTAGTGGGTAGAGTAGAGGCTGATATGTCAGCCAAAGGCCTCTAGACCCTTAGTGTTGCCTGCCTGTGCTAGCACATGGTAGGGAAGAAGGTGACGCCACCTCTCCGTAGTCAACACATGGGGTGAGATGGCCTAAACCAGGTGATTAATGACTGTGGACAGTCATTTTCCTGGCCCAGGGTGAGTGTAACCCCCCTGTTACCCCTGGTTACTAGAATCCCAATAAGACCTGGTGGTAGGCAGGGAAGGCAGCTTGTGAAACTCCAGTTAAATGGATTTCACACTGTCTCACTCTGTTCTCAGTCTCAGCTGAGACTGAGGGATGACATCATTTTAGAACTGTCACAGCTGCATAAGCCACAGTGGAATTTTGCAGTTGGAGGTTAGAGTAGAACGTTGGGGAATTTGAAGGCAGTCTGTGTGCAGTCTCAGAGAGAGAGAGAGAGAGACTGTAGTGCAGCAGAGTGTGTGCAGGCTCTCTGAGCTTTAAGTTCTGTTTCAGAGCTACTTTTGTTTAAGGTGTGTGTTTCCACCTGAAGAGGAACACAGGAACTGGTAATTGAAGTGGTGGAGACCACTCTCAATGGTTCTGAGCCCCATCCCTGAGGGGTTGGGGGGAAGGTATCTGCCTGTTTTCCAGGGTCAACCCCCCTGGGTCCGGCTAAAGGAAAGAAGCTGCCTGTCTGAGTTGTGCTGAGGCACCAGAAGCTCTGTGAGAGATTCCTTGTGGAGGAAATGCCTGTGGGGCACCTGCAACCAAAGAGTGAGTTTGCACTGAAAAAGGACAAAGTGTTGTTACCTGAAACAGAAGGAAACTAAAGGGACTGTTACTGTGGGGCCAGGAAAAGACAGCCAAGTACAGTTGGAAAATGTGGGGATTGGACTGCTTAACTCAGTGGGGGGTCTAGAGTAATGGACAAATCCACTTATAAGTATGTTCAAGGCCAGCACAAATGGGAAGCAAGACAAGTACAGTAGATTGAATGTGAAATACATTTAGCAAGAATCTATACCTCAAAGTGTTACAAGATGAGGTGTTTACAGTCCAGAGAAATGGCTGAGTATGAATTGTGGGAGAAAGAGGTGGGAGACCCCCCATCAGTAGTAACCAAATTCACCTATACAGATTTGCTGTGAGACACCTTTTGCTTTCCCTCAGGTACTTGGCCAGTGCCTGAGGAAAGTACCCAGACATGGGATTAAAGAGGAGGTTCCCTGATGGAGCTGAGGTGCTCTTAGGTGGTTTAGGGAGCCACCACAAAATGTTTCCATGAAGTATGGAAGGTGTTCAAGTGGCTGGAAAGGGAGCCGAGCCAGGGAAAACCCAGAGCAGTGTACAAGTTCGGGCTGTGTAACCCAAAGCAGCGTAAAAGTCCAGGCTGTGTGCCCAGTGTGTGGTAGAGCCTGAGGGCTAAAGTGATGAGGATGTGTTCTGGTCTCTTTTAATCTGCATTACCAGGAGTGTAGTCCCATGGGGGTCCATCTATGCTTTGTTTATTCTGTTTGGATGTGAATAAAAGCCACACTTCAGAATCCCACTGCTGGTATTGGACAGTACAGTTATTGCTTCCTGTGTTTGGAGTTACTTGGGTGCCCCTGTGCAGAGTAGCCAAACCTAGCCTTTGTGCCGAGTGACCTATTCCTCCCTGAACCCAGCCCACCTGGTAGAGCTGTCAGATACAAACGGCATACCAGGTAGGGGTTACATTTATAAAACAGGCTTGGGTTAAATTTGATCATGCTAACACTACCATTTCACTGGCTACCATAAAGATAATAGTGCTATCTTACAAGATGATATGTCACAACAGAATTCAAACCAATCAGAGTGCAAGTTTAACAACAGAAACATAGAAACATAGAATTTGTCGGCAGATAAGGACCACTTGGCCCATCCAGTCTGCCTAATTATTCCTACCTACTGTGTCAACTGCAGACTCTAATTGGTCTGTGGCTTACCTTCCCTTCTATATTGTTAGGGTTCCTTTATGTCTACCCCATGCATTTTTGAATTCCCCTACTCTTTTTGACCTCACCACCTTCTTGGGGAGGCTGTTCCATGGGTCTACCACCCTTTCCATGGGTATACCACTGTACTTTCTGACATTACCCTTGAGTCTACCACCCCTACAGTTTCATATTATGACCCATTGTCCTTGTACCTCTTTTCTTCTGAAATATGCTACCTACTTGAACCTTATTTTTACACCTGAGGTATTTGAAAGTCTCTATCATATCCCCCTCTCTCTTTTCACTTCCAACAAATACATATTGAGGTCTTTGAGTCTCTCCTCATATGTCTTCTGGTGCAATCCTTGCACCATTGTAGTTGCTCTTCTTTGAACTGCCTCCACTCAGTCTATGCTCTTCTGGAGATATGACCTCCAGAACTGGACCCAGTATTCTAGATGAGGCCTTACCAATGAACTGCACAGTGGCATCACCATCTCTTTTCTCCTGCTAGTGATTCCTTTCCCTATGAACCCCAGGATTACACTGGCGCTTTGTACAGCTTTTTCTCATTGTCTGGTCACTTTTAGATCATCAGAAATTACCATCCCTTGGTCCCCTTCCTGTTAAGTGACCATGAGGACCTCCACCCCATCAAGTACTCTTCCCCTGTGTTTCTGCACCCCAAATGCATGATTTTGCATTTTTTTGCATTGCAACCCAACTGCCACACTTTTGACCATTTCTCTAGCTCGCTTAGGTCCCTTCTCATTTTCTCCACTCCCCCTGGGATGTCAACCCTATTGCAGATCTTATTGTCATCTGCTAAGAGGCATGCCTTCCCCTCCAGCCCTTCTGCAATGTATCTTATGAAGACATTGAAGAGAACTGGCCCTAGCACCAATACCTGAGGTACTCCACTGGTCACCCCATCTCCTCAGATAGAGTTCCATTCACCACCACCCTCTGTGTCCTGCCAATCAGCCAACTTCTGACCCATTTCCTTACACTGGGACCCACTCCCAGGCTGTTCAACTTGTTTATTAGCCTCCTATGTGTGTGGTGTCAAAGGCTTTGCTGAAATCCAGGTTGGCCATATCCACCATCCCTCCCTGATCTAGTTCCCTGGTCACCCAATCAAAGAAATCAATTAGATTTGTTTGATAAGGTCTTCCTGCTGAAAACCCATGCTGTCTCAGATATTGTGCTCTACTATCTTCAAGATATATCACAATCCTTTCTTTTAGCAATTATTCCATCACTTTCCCCACTACTGAGGTCTGACTTACTGGCTGGTAATTGACAACCACCTCCCTGCTCCCACTCTTATGTAGAGGGACTACATTTGCCCTCCTCCAGTCCTCTGGAACCTTCCCAGTTTCCAATGATTTATTAAAGAGGACTGCCAACTCCCTTCTAAGTTCTTTTAGTGTTCTGGGATGTATCCCATCTGGCCCAATTGCCTTGTCTACCCTCAGCTTTCCTAACTCCCTTAAGACTCTCTCCTTCATAAAATAATTAGTGTCTACCTCCCCTCACTTATTGCTAATTTCTCTTAACTGTGGTTCCTCCCCTTCCTCTTCCTTCATAAATACTAAACAAAAATATTTGTTCAGGATTTCTGCTTTTTCTCGGTCCCCCCTCTGCACAACACCCTCCTTCCCTCTTTAGTCCTGCAATCCCTCCTCTGGACTTTTTTCTTTCACTGAAATATGTAGAAAAGGTCTTGCTCCCCTTCTATAGTGCCTGGGTGATTCTTTCCTCTGTTTGTGCCTTTGGACTCCTGACTGCTCTTCCTGCTTCCCTCTGCTTTTCCAGATATCACCTCCTGCCTTCCTCTCCCTGTGTATCCTTGGATCTCCTGTATGTATCCCTCTTCTCTCTTATCATTCCAGCCACTTCCCTAGAGAACCATAGTGTTTTTTCTTCCTCTTTGATTTTTGTACTTGCCTTATACAAAGGTTTGTTGCTTCTGCTATGGACCCTTTCAGATATGCCAACTGTTCTTCTAAACCTCCTCTTCTTTCCTCCCTGTCATGGCTGTCCTGAGACATTCCCTTAACTTTACAAAGTTGGCCTTTCTGAAGTATAGGACACTTGATTTGGTGTGTGGCTTGCCTCCTCCACCGTCTTCACATTGGATCACACTGTACAGTGATTACTGGACCCCTGGTGACTACCCGCCTCTACATCTGTAACTCTAGCCCTGTTGGTGAACACCATGTCCATTATCACTCCCTCATATGTGACCTATACCACTAACTGTCTGAGGCATGCCCCCTGCAGGGCATCTAGGATGTTCTGACTTCTTGCTTTGGCTGCAGCATGGATACTCCAATTGACATCCAGCAAACTGAAATCACCTACCATCCATACTTCCCCCTTAACCATCACTTTGTGGATAGCCTCCACCAGTACTCTGTCCAACTCTTCACCTTGTGCTGGAGCTCTGTAGATCACACCTGCATGGGTGGCAGTGCCATTTCCCATCTCCAGGGTGACCCACAATGCATGTGCCTCTGACCCCAACATTTCCTGAATTCAGTAGCTTTAATTTCCTCCATAATGTAGATAGCTACCCCTCCTACCTTTTTTCCCAATCCTATTTTTCTGCAAAAAGACTGGACCCTGAAACAGCCATTTCCCAGTTATGGTTCCCTGTGAACCATGTCTCTGTAATAGCAATGATGTCCAGGTCTGCCTCGGTCATTAAGGCTATTAAATCTTGGATTTTTTCCCCAGGCTGTGGGCATTCAAGTACATGGCTTTCTGCTACCACCTTTCTTTCCATTTCCCCTCTTAACCCTATGCCCTTCCTCTTTATCCCTCCTGACTATGCCCCCAGCAGTCATGTTTACCCTCTCTACCTCTGATTGCTGGTCAATCATTGTCTGGCTTCCTCCTCTTCCCTCGTTAGTGTTCTTTTTATTTCCTGTTTCCATCTCCTATTTGTGGGGGAGTGATGGCTAAGCTCCTATCTTTTAATGTGTCATAAATAACTTCCTTTGCCCCCAACTCTCCTGTCCCTAGTTTAAACATTCAATGCTGACATCTAACTTTTTCCCTAGTACTCTAATTCCTTCCTTGGTCAAGTGTAGTACATCATATTTGAAGAACTTCCTCTCCCAGACATCTCCCCAAGCTCCTATGAAGTGATGCCCTTTTCCTTGACAGCAGCTTAGTCTTCAGCCTCTTAGTCTTTGCCTCTAATCCTTTCTGTGCTTCCACCTTTGCACCATGCTGGAATGACCCTGGAGAATGCGGTTCCACTTATGCAGGGTTCTGGCGGCAGTGTGCTCGGTCATGAGGGTGCCATGTCCTGATGTCGCCATCCACACTTTTTGCGGGAGGCTGCACCCCCATGCCCCCCTTTCTAAATAATCTAACTCTAGGGGGGAAGACCTCAGTGTAGGGGTGGCAAAATCCACAATGTGGCACCATAATGATGGGCACACTACTGCCGGCACACATATGGCCGAAGGGGGAGAATGACAGGATGGTCAAGTAACTGGCCAGTTGTTCACCTAGTTATGTTTGGCTTTCTCTATCAAATGATTTTCCAGATCGTTCATCCCAAGGTGTACCATGATATGAAGGTCATCCCTATCTCCCTTCATCATCCTTCCAATATGATCAGCATCACGACTTGCGGAGGCACCCAGGAGGCATTTGACTATCACCTCTGTTCGATCGTAGTCACTCAGTTGGGGGCCCACTCCCCTTACTATGGAGTCTCCTATAATAAGTACTTTCTTCTTCTTTATCTTGTTACACTTTATTTTGCTGCCTGCGTTTTCCCTTTTTATTTGTTGCCTTGGACCCTTGACTGGTTTGCATTCCTCGTCCATGTGGCTGTAGTTCTTTTCTTCCATCAGTGGTGAAAAATGGTTTGCAGTTTGGATGGCATGTATAGATTTTGACTGGTTTGCTCTGCCTACTCAAGTTCCCCCTCTACTCACCACCTTCCAGCTTGCTGGACTGGATTGCCTCTGTGGTAGTGGACTTTTTGTGGAGATCTGGGGTTGTGGGAGCTGAAGGTGGAAATTCCAATTCCTGTTACAATGCTTCACTCAGTTGCACCCTCAGTTTGTTTAGAGTCCTACATATGGGACACTGTCCAACTCTCCATAGAAGTCCTCTGGGGAAGAGTGCCCCACACACCCAGGGTGACTGCTAATATCTGTGAATGCAGGAACAGGTGTGAGGCATGTGCCTTGAGGTTGTGAACCCTAATGTTTACCCCATCCTCTTATTCTGTACCCATCTTAGCTTACTTACTTACTATTGGAAATGGGGTAAGCATTAGTGTTTGCAACCTCAAGGCACACCCTCACACCTGTTTTTGCATGCAGGGTGGGGGTGGGATATTAGGGTTGGAAACCAAGGGTGGGGGTGGGTTCTTAGGGTTGGGAACCCTAAAATGTAATTTCCCTACTTTTCATGCTGGAACTCTAATGGTCCACTAACAAAGTGTTTTGAAGAGAATATATAACATAGAGATATATATTATATGTGGATTTGCACTGCAGTGCAGGTTGTGACTGAGCATAGTACTATGTGGGTAAGCATTGTGTTTCGCATTGTGTTTCAACTCTGTAATCAAGAAGCATGCCTGTGTCTTTGATTAAAACAATTGTATACAGCCCTGCTAGGCACCACTGAGTAACATTGGTTCTTCGATTAAAATTGGGTGCAGGTAGTCTCAGTTACCTGTTTACTTTCTGTTCAGAAACTTCCTGTTTTAAAACTCTTGTCAGAAAAATAGTAAATCCCGACTGTTTGTACAATAGCCACTATCTGTATTATAAAAAGATCTGTTTGCTGCTAAAATTACAGTAGATGCTATAGAATATTGCCCTAGGAGTTCAGACATGCAAACATTGTATCCTTTTTGGAAAAAAAGGAAGTGAACTTAATAGTTTGACTGAAAACTACTACCTGTTAAGAGAACTTACAGTATGGAGTACCACCCTCTAATAATGTATATTACGCAATAACCCTGTTGCAATGAAGGCTAATCAACTACAATACTTGCTCTTCAGAGAAGCCAGGAGCATGCTTGCAGGGGCCTCAAGTGTTACCATGGTGATTGCTCCTTCCTCATTTGTTTTATATGGTAAAAGCTGTTTTAACAAATCCCTTTGGAAGCAGGTTTTAGGAGCTAGCAAATGGCAGTGAGGTCTTCACGGAGTCTTAAAGCTAACATTCCTCAGGAAACTCCTTTTGCCAGTCATAAATAGTGTATGTGGTTAGCAAGCATACATACACTTATACAGATCACATTAGGAAAGAACTGTCAGCTTCTCAGGAATCAGGATGAAGCCATTTCAGTACATTTATTGACAATCACCTCATTTTATCATTCTGTTCACAAGCACACTGACAATGTTGTTATCCTTTTTATGGTTTTTTTAATATTTATTTTACTGTGGCATACTGCTGAACAGCATTGCATTTCATTCCAATATTGTTCAATTTTCACAACAAAAGGAATTACAAGAAAAAAAAATCAGAACTATAGTTCACATGCCATGCTTGTTCTTATTAAGTAATTGCATCATTCAATTTGCACATATACTGTATTGGTTTGTTCCCAAATGTTGTGCAATTTTTAGCTAACAAATGCAGCAATTATATTGTCCCTGAAAACCATTGTCAACTGTTCTATGAGACATTCACTTTGAAATGCTGTGTCTTCCATTTTGAAAATGTTGATTAGATATTGTAGCTTGTTATACATCACTATAGTTTTCATTAATAGAAACTATAAAAGGGAAACTGACAGCTGTAAGAAAATGTAAAAATTAAAACTAGAACTTATTGGTTGAATACACATTTTTCTCTTCATTACAAATGTATCAGGGCTTCCATGTCAATATCACTCAAACGAAACAGATTTCCATGATTTTTACCAGCTAAAATCAGGAAGACTTAGACAGGATCCTCATGTACTGTATGTGCCGGAGTATAGGACAGTAGTCATGCAGTAATGGATAGAAAACTGGTCATCAACCTAAAAAAACCAACAAATTAATGCTCTTTGTCAACCACAAAAGCAAACATAAAGACTACCCCCTATAGATCTCCTCCAGCTCTCTCCATCCCCTAGAACAAGTATCCTCCTGTAAATACCTGGGCATCCACTTTGACTCTGCCCTCACATTCCACCACCATATCAGTACCCGCACAATGGCCATCAATTCACGAATTGGTCTCCTCTATCAGCACAAGGACTGCTTTCTGCCTGGAGCGCTCAGATTAGCCATACCCTAATTGATCCACTCTTTAGTTGACTACGGCCTGCTCATCTATTGCGCAGCTGACAATACTGCCCTCAGCAAAATAAAATTGTCCTTAAGCAAGGCCTGTAGGGTCTTGACCGGCGCTGAACACTGCACCCGTTCCTGTGCACTTTACTCCCTGTCAAATGTGTTTAATTTTGAAGACAGGCTCAAATACCAGTCCTGCCTCATGGCCAAAAAATATTCCTTGGTCTCACCCTCCTGGTCTCACCTCCACTCTTCTCTCAGCCGTTCCCTCAGTCAATACCCTCAGTGCCTCCAAATCCTCTGTCGTAGTCCCTAAGATCAGAACCTCCCTAGCCCAAAGGACATTGAGCTACAGGTGCCCAACCTGGTTCAACTCTCTACCCACTTCAGTAACTTGTCTGCACAAGCTAGGACTATTTAAAGAGGCCCTCAGCAATCATATACTCTGTACTCGCTCTTGCATGTGTACATCCTGGTGAACCCAAGTCCACTGGGCCCCTCCTCTGTCATGACTCTGAGTCTATGACAATGGCTTCCTAGCCAGCGTAATCAGCCTTCAGTCTCAAAGTTGGTCAACTGGTAAGTTTGATAAGTGTCCTTAGCTACCTTGATGTATAGACCTGTAACCCCACCTGTATACAATTTGTAACAGTTCTTAAAATCCTGCTGCGTTCCTACTATATTTTTATTTATTTTTTTTATTTTTATTTAAACAGCAGTTTGGAAAACCTTTGAGCCATAGGCTCATTTACAAAGGTACCTTGTGACAGTAAGACAAACCAAAATACACAGTATAGCAGTACAACACATAAGTATAACAGTAAATTAAGACATAGATACAAACAAGCTGGTACAGGTAGGATGGATGCAAACAATACCAGAGTTATGTCATTCTTAGCAGCTTAGTAATAAGCTTTGTCATAAGTATTGAGTATCGGCTTTGACTAGCGGCAGTTACAGCATCGGGTGTTAATAAGGTGGTTATGTTAGGAAGTTTTGAAGCACGATATAGTTGGAGCTTCGGAGATGGAGGGGGGCAGTGTGTTGAACCAGGAGGGGGCCCTAAAGTGAAGGCTCTTTGGCCGTGAAAGGTCCAAGCTCTAGGGATAACAAGAGAGGTTTTCCCAGAGGTCCGAGTATGAACTAGTGGGAGAAGCGGGCGATGGTGGTGGTCAATCCTGGTGGGAAAAGCCCAAGGAGGGTCTTTTTGTAAGGGTACAGGTAAGATATTTGAGGCGCTCGTCGAGATCAAGTACCAGCGCTTTAGCATACAGTAGACAGGTGTGTGTCATCCTAGGTGCTCCAGTAATTAACCTGCAGGCCTTATTCAGAGTAGTGAGAATTTTATGGAGTGCGGTCTGATCAGCAGCATCATACACCAGCAGTCCATAGTCCACTAGGGACAGGATAGAGGAGGTGACTGCGAGTCGAAGAGCCTCCGGGGGGAGGCAGTGTTTATACTGATGTAAGATGCCCAATCGGATATTAGTGGCAGTGGCTAGGGCAGCGATGTGTCCATGGAAGGAGAGGGAGGGGTCAAAATGGATCCCTAGGTATTTATAGAAGCAAACTTGTTCGAGTGGGAATGAGGACCCAGAGTGAATGAAGAGTTTGAAGTTGCAGGACTTGTTTTGGGGATGAGTGAAGAACATGGTTTTGGTTTTTTTAAGTTTTATCACCAATCTCTGTTCCTTGAACCAGCCCTCGGCTTCAGTGAAGGACTTCTGCAGCGAGTCCTGGAGGGCAGTAGGGTTACGATTTGAGGCAAAGATGACTGCATCATCAGTGTACAATAGAATGTTCCCCGAGCAAGAGCGTGGAAGGGTGTTAAGGTAAAGGGAGAATAGTAAGGGGCCCAGAATGGAGCCCTGGGAAACCCCAGAAAAGATGGGACAGATGTCTGAGTAGGTCCCATTAATTTTACACGCTTGGTGGTCAGACAGATAACTGGTGCACCAGGAGATAGGTCCAGCAGCAAAACCAGAGAGACTAAGGCATCAAGAAGGAGGGGTGGGAGACAGTGTGAAAGCTTTCGAGAGGTCAATGAAGACAGCACCAGCCAGAGACCAGTGTCTAAGGAGGAGTGGAGAAAGTTGGAGAACTCTGGAGGCTGTGTTGGTACTGTGGCCTGCTCAGAAGCCATGCTGCTCAGGACAAAGGACATTGTAGGTGGAGAGGTAGTCAGAGATTTGAGAGGCCACCACTTTTCCAAGGCCTTGGAGAGAGGAGAGAATGGAGATTGGTCGATAGTTTCCAGCCACAGTCCTATCACCACCTTTAAAGATGGGGTGACAGTGGTGACTTTCCAGGCAGTTGGAACCTTCCCCAGGCAAAGAGAGTGGTTGATGAGGCATGTGATCAGGAGTAAGGACTGTCTAAGACCAGCCGTAGGATACACGGATCAGGTGTCACTGCCTGTACTATTACTCTTGAGGGCAGTGACAAGGTGCGCCTAAGTTCTTGGGCAGAAACAGCGGAGGAGAAAATAAGGCGAGAAAGATTTACGGCAGGTGCTGGGGAGGAGGTCCAGAAAATTTGTAGGGAGGATAGGGCTAAGGTCAGTGAATGAGGTGTTGAGGTGGTTGGCTATGAGGGCTGGGTCTGAGGAGATCACACCATTAATGTTGATCTGGGTGGGTGGAGGGAGTGTGCACTCCCATTTAACTGTTTAATGTTATCCCAGAAGGTTCTGGGATTCCCCCATGAGGCAGTGAGTGAGGACCGATAGTGCTCAGACTTGGCCTATCTGATGGCCCGAGTGCACTTGTTTTGGGCGGCAGCATATAACCGCCTGTCATTGGGCCGGCCAGTCTCAATGGCACGGTGCCATAGGTTGTCCCTATGTTTGAACTGGTGGATCAAAGCTGGGGTAGCCCAGGGGGCATTCTTCCTTTTAGAACGGCGGGTCAACACTGGGGCAAAGATATCACAGGCATTATTAAAGTTTGGGTAAAGAAGGAGAGAGCTGTGTCGATGTCAGGAGTTGCCTGTATAGGAGACCAGTCAATTTGGGACAGAAGTTCCTTAAGTTTTATCAGTCCACCAGGTATTAGACACCGCCGGCATGTGGACTGTTCTATGGGTTTGGGGACTGAGGTTGACCAGTGGAATAGAATGGGGGAGTGATCACTGAGAGAGTCTGGGAGGACTTGTACATTGGGGATCTGATTAGAGGCGGGTTGGTGAGTACCACATCAAGCAGAGGTACTGGAGCCTCTCTTGGGGTTAGTCCTGGTAGGGTGGGTAACTAGTTGTGTTGGAGTCTATTGCAGAAAAGGAGTCTTGGGTAGAGGAGGAGGAGGGGCTGAGCCAATTGACATTTAAGTCACCCACCAGAATTTGATCAGCGGAAGGAGGTAGAGAGGTAGGTATTCTGTAAGAGGAGGCAATGGCCTGCGTTTGGTCCCTGAGAGCACGTATGCAGTAGTCAGATAAAGGGGTCCCTTTAAAGGGTCAGGGGTTAGTTTCAGCGTGAGCGCCTGGGCCCTGGAGTCAAGGATGGGAGTGGGCAGGGCTAGTACGGGGAGAGATTCCTTGACATAAATAGCGCAGCCGCCGCCCCATCTCCCAACACGGTCGGACCGGAAAAGGGTGAAACCAGGAAGGGAGACTAGGGAGTCAGGGGAGGATTTTGACAGCCAAGTCTCAACCAGGATGATGACATCAGGGTTAATTGATGCGACCAGGCATTGTAGTGAGTCAAACTTTTTTAGGAGGCTACAGATATTCATGGAGACCATGCATAGGCCTGTGGTGCGAGTTGGGGAGCTCCTGGGAACCGGCCAGGGTTTGGATGAATGTTCCCTGACTGGAGTAGTAGCATGACTAACACCCTGGCTGGGAGATGGTGAGAGGTTTTCCTCGATTGACATGGGGGCGGGAGGCTAAGGGAGCAGGGGTGGGCAGGGAGGTACAGGAGGGAAAGCAAGAATAAGACACCCAGGATGTGCCTGAGGTGAAGAGAAAGCTAGGGGAGGGCAGGGGATGGGGACACACAGAGGTCCCAAGGGGCAGGAGAAGAGGTTCAGGAGCAAGGAGGGAGGGGTGCCAGGGCACAGTGTGGACTAGCAGATGGGTAAGTGGGTAAGTGCACTGCTAGTGGGGATAGGCACAGGCAGAGCGTGAGGCAGAGCCAATACATTGTGGTGACAAGATCCCAGGAAGTAGTGCTGTACAGGTAGGAGTAGGAAGTAGTGAGGGCATAGGTCCCTCTGGTGGCCAACAGGTATAACCTGCAAATGGGAAAGTGGGAGATAGGTTCTGGGCAACAGGACGTGATATCACTGGATGTGATGTCACGGGGTGGATCCTTAAATTGACAGCCGCCCCTGGGTGGGAGGGTGGTTGGGGCGGGCGGAACAGACGGCGCAAAGCGCCATCAGGCTAGCACCCCTCTGCAGGCATCCAGACGAAGAGAAGAGGCTCTCTTTACCTCGAAAGTTATCAGGCTGGAGATTTGGCTTCCTCAGCTACTCAGGTGAGCTGCTTGTTGCTTCAGTTGTTTGATTGTCCCGAGTGCCTAGCTTGGGGGGGGGGGCTGCCTATGTTGTGGAGAAAACAAAGCCTTTCATTACTATGCAGAGGGAGAATATGTTGTGACTTACACAAAGGAGCTCCACTCTAAGCAAACAGGGCTATTCCAAAATGAGGTCACACTAGGACCCAGCTAACCTAATGCCTATTTGTACCCTGTACCCCTGTATTGTTTATGTCTATAAGGAATGCTCATATGTAATTGACTGTACTTCTCTGTAACTCTGATGTGGAGCTTTTAGAAACAAGTCCCTGACACAAAGGGTTGTAATTCTGATGACTACAATAAATAAATAAATAAATAGTAAGATCTGTCAATAGATAAACTGAACATTTAGCGATTTTATTCTGATGATTATTGAGAAAATGAAACTGTGTCATAAAAATCAGAGGAGATCAGTCAAATGGTCCATCTTGTAAATGAGCTATGCTCAATGATGTTTGCCTGATTAAATAAAGATTTTGATTGATTGATTGATTGAAATGGGCAAAATCAGGGAGAATCCCTGAAAATATGGAGATATGGAAATTATGAATTTACAGTATCGGTTGCATTACACTGTAAGACTTCAATATGAGACTTCTACTAGAAAACATATGCAATTGATGGTGTTTACCATCGCAAGAGAGCTTTAATCTTTCTAGATCATGTGCTCCACTCAGCAATACAGCCATCTGAATGTATATTGTTAATACAGCAGGCATGTTGTAAAAACTGGAGGGGACTGACTGAGTCTGGAAATGTGGGCACCTGTCCCCCAAATTACTGATCAGACAACAAGCAGAGAAGTCCAACCCTTACCCAAGGTGCCTTTTGGGATGAAGGGAAGCTAGACAAGGAAGGGGGGATGAACTGGGTGCCAGCATGTCTCAGTTGGTAGCACAGCTACCACTGAGCCAAAAGATTGTGGGTTTTAGTCATATTAGGTATGGGTTAACACCACAAATGCTGGCACCTGAATGCAGTACAATGGGGATGCTGTGCTTTCAGAATGTGCCATCCTTCAGATGAGACGTTAAACCAAGGTCCTGTCTGCCTTTTCTGGTGTTTTTTCAGGTGGTCATTAAAGATTCCATGACACTCCTCAAACATAGAAATATAGAAGATGATGGCAGATGATGGCCACTTGGCTCATCCAGTCTGTCCTTTTTGGTTGCATTGCTTACACTGTAGACCCTTCTATGGCACTTTTTCTGCCACCCATTTACCTAGCCCTTATGATACTCTTGTGCTTATCCCAGGCTTTTTTGAAGCCCACTGCTGTTTTTGACCCCACAACCTCTGCTTGAAGACAATTCCAGGCTTACACCACCCTTTCTGTAAAGAAGTATTTCCTCACATCTCTCCTAAACCTACCCTCATCCAGTTTCATATTGTGGCCTTCTGTTCTGTAGCATCATTTCCTCTGAAAAATACCTCCTACTTGTACCTTATTCATCCCTGCGAGGTATTTAAATGTCTTAATCATATCCCCCTTCTCTTCCCTCTCCTCCAGGGCATACATGTTTAATTTCTTTAGCCTCTCCTCATAGGACATTTGATTCAGACAATGTACCATCTTGGTAGCCCTCCTTTGGATGGCCTCCATCCTGTCTATGTCCTTCCTGAGATGTGGCCTCCAAAACTGGACACAGTACTCCAGGTGTGGTCTTATTAAAGACCAATATAGTGGCAACACCACTTCCATCTTCTTGCTAGTAATACCTTTACCTATACATCTCAGCATCCCATTAGCTGTTTCAGTTGCTTTGTGGAATGGTCTGGCCACCTTCAAGTCATCTGATATGATTACTCCAGGTCTCTTTCCTGCTTGCTCACTGCTAGTATCTCTCTCATCCATTTTGTACTGCAACCCCAGGTTTCTGTGACCCCAAGGCATTATTTTGCACTTTTTGCATTAAATCTTAGCTGCCAAACATTTGACCACTCCTCCAGTTGTTTTTTTCCATCCTTTGAACTCCCTGCAGAGTGTCGACCCTGTTGCAGATCTTGGTGTCATCTGCAAAGAGGCAAACCTTCACTTCTATTTCCTCTGCTATGTCAGTAATGAAGACATTAAAGAGGACTGGTCCCAATACTGACCCCTGTGGTACCCAACTGGTCACTCTCTCCTTCTCAGAGTGAACTCCATTTACCACCACACTCTGCCTTAGATCCCCTGACCAGTTTCTTACTCAGGTTACCAACTTATTGCCCACTCCCATGCTACCCAACTTGTTTACCAGCCTCCTATGTGGAATGGTGTCAAAGCCTTGCTGAAGTCCAAGTAGGCCATGTCCACTGTCCCCTTCCAATCTAACACTCTGGTTACCCAGTTGAAAAAATCTATCAGATTTGTCTGGCATGACCTCCTCTCCATAAAGCCATGTTGCCTTGGGTTCTGCAGTCCATTGGATTACATGTGATCTACAATTCTTTCCTTTAATGGTGTTTCCATCAATTTTCCTACTACAAATGTCAGCCTGACATGCCTATAATTTCCTGTCCCATCCTTGCTAACACTTTTGTGAAGTGGGACTACATCCACCCTTCTCCACCCTCCAGGACCATGCCAGTCTCCAGTGAACTGTTAAACAAGTCTGTAAGGAGTGCAGCTAGCACCTCCCTGAGTTCCTTTAACACTCTTGGATGCACCCTGTCTGGTCCATGGCTTTGTCTACCCTCTGATTAGTGAGTGCTTTCCTGATTCTCTCTTCAGAAAAGGGACTGGTGTCCATTTCCCTCTCCCCAAATCTCTTGGTGCTTATTTGATGTCCCTCTTCTTCCCCCTCAGGTGTAAATACTCAACAGAAATATTTGTTTAAGATGTTTGCCTTATGCTGGCACAGAGGGTTGAGGCACTGGACACCACACCTCGAACCATGCCAGTGACCCAGGTTCGGGAATGGACTCAGGTCATCGGAGGCTGGCTGGGGAAGGAGAGGATAGAGCATCTGGAGGAATGCTCTCCTCTCCTCTCCTGGGGTTGGTTGGGTGGGCAGCTCTACTCTTGTAGTAGCCCCCAGTGGAGACCAGGGGCACTACTATGCAGCGGCGCAGGAGGGACAACCAAAGAAAAGCGGAAAACAACTTTGGTGGCAGCTGGATGATGGCTTCCACATTCTCCACACACCCATAACCTCCAGGAGCCTGCCCCACCACAGCAGCACCCCTGAGTCAAGTAAAGATAATAGAGTGCTGGGGTTCCCCCTTACCCAGTGCCTTCCCCCTCGGAGAAGGGGGACTCACCCAGAGATGGGATACTGTGGGACGTCTCAGAGGGTTGGCTACGATGTGTGGTGGGTTGGCAGGGCTCAGGAAGAGGATGGCTGGGAGAGTGGAGAAGGCTTGGAGGGCCTGAAGGAGAGGAAGACACTCGATCATTGTAGGAGGAAGTAAAAAGAGCACACAAAAAAAAGATGCTTGCCTTTTCTTGATCCTCCTCAGTATAGCCCCCTGTCTCCTTTATTGACAGTGCAATCCCTCCCTTGGTATTCCTTTTCTCACTGATATACTTGAAAAAGGTGGGGAGGACATGGTGACAAGAAAAAATAGAAAACTGGGGACAAAAATATATATATCCGGGAATAGTTTTCTTTTTTTCTCTCTCTGTTTTTACCTTTTCCTTATTTTTTTTTCTCTCTCTGTTTTTACCTTTTCCTTATTTTTTTTTTTGCATCTGTTTGCACTGTCTCTTTCTCCTTTATTTGCCCCTATATCCTCTCATAATTTCTCTTTAAAGTATCTATAAGGACTACCTAAGATTAAAAATGTATTACTGGAACATGGGTAAGATGTGAGAGATGATGACACAAGTCATCTCTGTGAATTGGGAATGTGAAACCTTGTCAAGATTTCACACAGGGATTTGGGGACACGTGGGTTGTGAAGGGGATTATATCACTTATAACATTTAAAGTTGTTGATTTAAGGTGTGCTACCTGGAATGTGAAAGGACTTATAAATAGAATTAAAGTAAACAAAGTAATAAAACACATGGGAAAAAGTTAACAGCTTAATGTCACAAGAAACCCATTTCACAAAACAAGAATTTTAATGATTTCAGAACAGATGGCGACCAGGGATATATTTGTCATATCAATATACCACCAGAGGAGTTGCAATCTTTTTTAAGAGAAACAAATTAAATCCAAAAGTTAAATGAACAACTATAGACTCAGAGGGGAGATACATAATAGCAGAGTTACAGATTCAAGGTCAGAATTATAAAGTTTCAACTATATATGGACCAAATGAAAACAATCTTCAGTTTATTTTACACAGAATATTTTTTTACAGTTAAAATCACATCAAACTCCCTATTTGACTGGTGGAGCCTTATGGCACTCAGAGTGATAGCATTATAGTGCCTGGAAATCAGAGCACCCAATGCCAGATTCACCACCCCCTCCTCAAGGTCCACCCCCCAGAGTTAGAATCCTGGTGTAAGGGGTGTGTGTGGGCACATCCCCCACAAGGGGGAGTGTGGGATATGCACCCTCTGCAAAAAAAGTGATTTGCAACACTGCCAATTGGCACCCTAATTGCCCAGTGACAGAATGCAGGTGCATTCTGAGGATGGAACTGGATTATAATATAGCACTTACCAAGAAACATAGGTTAATGAGTTATGATAATTTTAATGAATTTAAAATGTTAAACCAGATTTAAAACTAATAGATCCCTGGTGAGAGACCTTCGCAGGGGAATGTAAATGTTCATATTTCTCAGCAACTCATCAATCATACACATGCATTGATTTCTTTCTGGTTTCTGAAACTCTTTTCTATCAGCTCAAAGAAGTTATATACCGAGGAGTAATCATATCAGATCTTTCCCCATGTAATATGCACCTTACTGGAAATCAAGAACTGGAGATGAAGTTAAAATGTCATTTGGATCCTTTAATACTAAATGACACAGCTATTTGTACACAACTGAAAGCAGAAATAGCTTTTTTTTCAACAAAATGATTACACTACTGCCACTCCATTGGTAGAGTAGGATGTATTCAAAGCATGGCTAAGGGGATGGATACAATCAAAAAACAAATATAGAAACCAATATAGGCAGAAAAAAAACTGAATTGAAAGGGATATTCAATTTTTAGAGCAAGTTCATAGTACTACTCTGGATTCAGAAGTCCATAAAAATTGATTAAAAAAATAGAATATAATGTAATAGCAACAGAAATAGCAGAATATCAAATACTCCTAGCACAATCCAAATACTATGTCATGTCTGACAAACCACCAAAAGTGCTTGCCTGGCAATGAAAAAAGGAACAAGAAAATAACACAATAAATAAAATAAATGATGACCAAGAATGTATCAAAAATAATCCCAATGAGATTAATCAACAATTTTCCAGTTATTACCAAGATTTGTATAGACCACAACTTCAACCAAATTCATCCAGACCTAAATCATTTTGGAAAAATATTCATTTCCCAAAAGTTTTAGAAACTTTATTTGATATGCTAGGCAGCCCTTTTCCGATACAAAAAATAGAAAACATAATTCAGACAATACCAAGTGGTAAAGCACCTGGACCAGATGCAATAACCACAGAAACATATAAAACTTTAAAAACCATACTCGCACCCAGAATCAAAAAGTTATTTAATTCTTGTAGCATGATACAAGATATTCCACACTCATTCTAGGAAGCCATAATCCACTTATTTTACAAAAAAATGCAAAGACACAACAGAACACTTATTATATAGACCAATATCACTATTTAATGTTGACTACAAAATGTTTTGAAAATTATTAGCTTTAAGACTAGCCATCATTACATCAGAGGATCAAAATGGTTTTATAAAAGGAAGATGCATATCAGAAAATATAAGAAGAACCATAGTTATCATAACAAATAATAAGAATCAAGATGCCATCCTATTAGCCATACATGCAGAAAAAGCATTAAACAGGGTCAAATGGCAATAGCTAAATCAAATATTATAAAATAAATTGGCTGCAAAACACAATTTTTTTATTGAATAAGACAGATCCATACTAACCCGATAGTAACAATAAAAAAAAAAAAAATTTATCCAAAAAAATAGTACTATCCAGAGAAACAAGACAAGTCTGCCGAATATCACCCCTTATTTTTCCATTAGCATTTGAACTCCTGGCCATAGCTGTCAGACAAAATACTAATATTATTGGGATTAAAATTAATAAAGTTTTTCACAAAATTAGTTTATATGCAGATGATGCATTACTTGATTTTACTGAACCAACTAAATCAATAAAGGAATTCATCAGCATCTCAGAAAAATTCAGTAGGGCCTCTGGATATAAAATAAACTGGAACAAGACAGTGACGCTACAACTTGATGAAACCCAGATTCTACATATACCCATAAACTGTTCATGTAAGATTAAAAAATATATATATTTATCGATAAACACATCAAATAAAGTTTAACAACTCTTTCAATAAAATTAGCCACTCTTATTAAATTATATACAAATTGATCATAAAAAATAATTATCTTACCATTAACATAAATTGATGGAATAAATATTGTTAAAATGAAAATACTCCCAAAACTAATCTATTTCAATCTCTACCAATCCCAATACCTGCAGAATGTTTTAATAAACTCAAACATGTTGCACACAATTTTATACAGAATAATAAAAAACACCACATTGGTTATGATAAACTCATGTTACCCAAACCTAAAGGTGGTCAAGCTTTACCCGATTATCAACTATACTACCTAGCAAATCAAATATGCTCAGGATGGACCTGGACATATGAATCTAACTCTGCACCGATATCTTTAAATATGGAACAGGATTTACACCCATATCCAAACTTAAATAGTTATTATTCTCTGGTTATTATCAAAAACATATGATAAAAAACTTTATAACTCAGACTACCATCAATAGCTGGAATAAAGCTCATAATATAATAAAATACAATATACCTATTAATGCATACTCACCTATATGTAATAATTATTTTCTTACCCTCAACTATAGACAATGCATTCAAATTATGGCAAAATAATGGCCGTTACGAAATTAGTCAACTCTTTGAAAAAAAATCTTTAAAACTTTTAAATAACTTAAGATTCAATTTAACATACCACAGACACATTTGTTTCACTATTTACTATTTACAAATCAGAAATGTTTTAACTAAAATGTATGGAACACTAATATTCTCACAGTGCTCCACAACTTTACAAATAATTTTGGATAAGAAAGAAAACACAAAAATCATTTCAGCATGATATCAGTGTCTAATTAATGAAACAGATCAAGAGTTAATAAATTTAAAAAATAATAGTCACAAGAATTAGGAATTCAACTTACTGATGAAACCTGGCAAGGCATATTAAACATTCCCATTACAGAAGTCAAAACCACAAAATTACAACAAATACAATAAATACATTTTACAGAATGTATTATACACCAACCAGATTGCATAATATAAATGACAACATAACACCATGCTGTCCAAGATGCACACATACATTAGGAACACTAATACATATGGGCCCAGATATTCAAACTGCGCCCAAAATGTGCGCAACAGCAGGAGCAAGCACAAGTCAATTGCGCATATGTGCAACAGACGCGATATTCAAACATGGAGCAAAACAAATTGCGCAAGCAGCCAATGTCTGAATATCGCACAAACTGCGCCATAGTGCAACCAGGAAGGGGAAGCTGAGCAGAAAGGTTGTGCCATAGCGCAACAAGGCCAGCCCAGCTGAGCAGTCCAGAGGTGCCATAGTGCAAGTAGAGCCCCCCACCCCCAGCAGAGCAATGGAACTGCACAACCAGGGAGGCAGGCTGGAGCCCACCGCCAGCCATGCCACACATGGGCACAGGAACACACTGCAGAACCAACAAGACACCTGCACACCCCAAGCACAGCATCACTGGGGGTGGGACGGATGATCTACTGGCCCATGGGGACAAGCCAACAAAGCACAGCAGGGCCATGACGCCCCAGCACAACCACTGGCAGGCTGAGACTGCCACACACAGGGGGTTGACAACCACAGTGCACATCAGCCCCCCCGTATGCACAGCACACCCTGCACCGTGACCCCAATACACCACCCATGTGCAGTGACTGACACTGCAGGAAACACCATGCATCCCCCCCGGCACATGTCAACCTCGTGTAGCAGAGAACCATACAAGCCAGACTCACCCTGTGCACCCAGCAGTGGGTGGCAGCAGATGGCAAGACCAACAGAAAGTCACTGCCACACTGGAGACACCTCCCCATGCACACACACACACACACACACACACACAAATACCCAGGACCATACCACCCCAGATGGCATGCACAACACTGCAACTGAGCAACCATAGCCAGCTGCAAATCAGAGACCAACACAGTATTCATATCAAAATATATATATATTAGAAAAATGTAAAGTACAAAATGAACAACAACAAAACTATTTACAGGAGGGGTAGGGTACAAGGTAGGGGTGGGCAAGGGGTAGGGATAAACAACTTGGAGAGGGAAGGTAGGGTGGGAGGGATGGGTGAAGTGGGAAGGGGAAGCCAGCCTAAGGCCTAGCAGGCTGGTCCTCCGCTGCCTGGTGCTGTCTTGCTTAGCTGTGTCTCCTCCATAGCCCATGGCGCTGTATATCCTGGAGGATGTTCTGGTTTTCCAGGGACACCCGGGTCAGCTGTTGCAGTGCCCGCTCAATTCTGTGGAGCACAATGAGGCCTAGGAAAAGGGAACACAGTCAATGGCTGTGACTGACCACAACCCTGAACACCACCCAACCTGCAAGCCATATAGCCCAATGTCCCGCACCTGTGATGGTATGCACCCACCCACAGTGACCATGCACATGACAAGCCCAACCAGGCAGCACCAGCTATGTGCACCACTGCACACACACACTGCCCATGTCCATCACAGCACAAACAAGGCTGTCAAGTGACGTGGCAATGCGGTGCGATGCCAGTTCCACAGCCATGTGCCCAGTGCATGCATGGACCACCAGTGATGCACACACAGACATGCAGTGACACTGGACAGTGATGAATGTCGCCTGTGTCATGCATGGTTGTGTTGTGCATGGCTGGTGGTCATGCCCACCCCTCCAGCATGCAATAGCATCCATGATGTAATGATACTCACACTCCGTAAGCAGCTGTGGCTGCTGCTGCTGCTGCTGCTGCTGTGGTCCACCCCTCGCAGCACCACCGACTGCCACCGGGGCACTGCCACGGACCTCCTCATCCCGCGCCTGCATCCTCTCTGCCCGGCCTGTGGGAGACAAATGTTGAGAAAAACATCAGTGTGACTCCAGCAGACTGCCCCCTGCCCCAGTGAGAGTGCCTGCCCACACAGCCAGACCCATGCATCTCACACCTGCACACACTGACACAGCCAACCATGTCAGAGCCATCACCCATGCACAGCCACCAAACACACTCACATCCCTAGAGAATACAGGTGCATAGATGGTACACCCACCTGGCCTAGGCACAACGCCCCTCCTGACACGTGACCGTAGCCTGTCATGCAACTCGGCTCCCTCCTGCGGAGGTCCACTGTACCTGTGCTGACACTGCTCAGCAGACCAGGCGCTGCCCTGTGACCCCCAGCAGGTCATTGGCCACTTGCAGCCAGACCTAGGTTCGAGCCATGGTGAGGGGCTCCTCCCCATACATTGCCCCATAGTGGGGCTATACCAGGGCCACCAGGTTGGCCACCTCCACAGGGCTCCATTGGAGTGCCCTCCTGCGTGCCATTGTTCTAACTTTACAGCAGGAAATATGGCGCCCCGCAGTGCGGCAACCCCATGTGGAAATGTTGCGCAATATACCACCATAGGTTCCAATCGCGCTGTTCGTACAGCGCCGTCGGTTCACATAACGCTGTCACCAGACAGCGCAATAGGGCCGTACACATGGCAGCCGAACAGTGCCAGGAGCAAAGGTCGGACACCAGGTCAGGGGTCTATGACGCAAGGCCATGCACAGCGCCATCTGACATCTACGTATCCTGCACGACCGACCACCTGCGTGCCAGTGCCACAGTGGACCATTGTGTAGTAGTGCCACAGCGCCATATAGTGCCCAGTGCTGTAGCACCACTGGCACAATGGCGGCCATGGCCTGAATTGCCGATCGCGCACAGCATGTCATCAGCGTGGCAGACGCCTCCTTAAGCTACCTGGGCATGCGCAATGCAGTGTACCGCACAGTCACAGATCTGCGCTATTGGCTCAGCCGGCTCAACTGTATTGTGAAAAGCGCAATGGCGCGATATTCAGCTGACACATGCAAATCATCCGATCAGCCATTCAAAGGTGCAGTGGAGCAATTTACATCTCATTACAGTTGCTCCATTCCTAATTTGCATGCATTGTGCTATAAATGTGTGACATTCGGCTGCGCTGGCCAGATTCGGTTACTGCAGGTGAGAGGTGGGTTGCATGCTGTGGGATGTTCTGGACAATAGGCATGGGATAGCGCTCTAGACTGCACAGTGACAGGTGTCCACTTCCACCCATACAGATCGCCATGACCTAGCTGAGCCAAGGTGAGGGTGAGGATGGTGGGCGAAGGAGGAGGAGGCCCAACTTCACCTCGGCAGAGACTGAGGCCCTCTTCCAGGCCTACCTGGAGGAGGAGTCACTACTGAGTGGATGGCGGGGCACCCCTCAGGCCCGTGTGGCTGCATGGGAGGGGGTAGCCCGGGCAGTGAACCTGCACGAAGCCACCAGCGCTCCATGCAGGAATGCAAAAAGAAGATTGGGACAGACAGCAGGAGGGTGAAGGAGAAGGTGGCAGCCCTCAGGGTGGCACGTGCTGGCACTGGCGGGGGCCAGCCAGTGGTGGTGGAGCTGACCCCGGCTGAGGACCTACTGGCAGTGCTATTGAGGGCGTACCAGGAGGTGGATTTCAGACAGGTGGAAGCCCATCACTGCACGGTATGACATGGTGGTGGTGTTTGGGGGGGAAGGTTGTTCACATGCACTCACATGTCCTCTCTTTCTGTTACAGATCCTGTTAGTCTTCAGGGGATGGTGGTGGTGGGTCCAGGCAGTGAGGATGACCTGCTGGACATGGAGGAGGGTCCATCCACCTCTGTCACCAGCCAGCATGCACTGCACCAGCATGCATGCTGGGCTGCCAACTCTGGTGTCGGTGAGTCAGGTGTGGGGGTGCACAGCCTGTGTCTCAGCAGTCTGGCATGCAAGCATGCCAGCACGCTGTGACTGTGGCTGTAACGTACCTACCATTGATGATACAAGGACTGCAATGGGCAGTGACATGTGTGTGTCCCATGACGGACACACAGCAGGCTACATGCCCCTGGGCCTTGCTGGTTCAATTGTGTGCCAGCATGTCGGCACAGTCCCAGGCTGTGCCTGTCAGCACCGGTGGAGCAGCACCGGTGGCTGTGCAGGTGTCTGGCACTGTTGCGGCCACAGCAGTGGAACGAGTGGTCCCTGGGGCACAGCGGTTGGAGGGGCAGCAGCAGCACTCACCCACCAGGTCTGGGGGTACAGTGTCCAGCAGTGGCACATGCCCGCCACCCTTTGATATGCCCATTCCTGGTCCTGGTGAACAGCGCCCACCCTCAAGGGGTGTTGTGCATCAGGACCTTCCACACCCTGGGGGACAGGATGCCGTTGTGGCAGAGTACCCATTGGACGAGCACACCTGCCTGCTGCGGGAATCAGTAGAGCAGCAAAGGCGGGTTGCAACATCTGTGGAGGTACTGTGTGCGGCTGTGGAGCGGCACAGCAGGGAGTGTGCTCTGGACCGTGCAGAGATGGTCCATATGCAGATGGATGTGACCGCCGCCATTGACAGGCAGACCCAGGCATTGGTCGTTGTCGTGGCTGCATTGGGCACACACGCAGGTGCTCCTGTACCGCGCACCCCACACAGTACGCTCTCCACTCCCCGTTCCCGGTGTCGTGTGACACCAGGCCTGTCGATGCCGGGTTCTGCTGTGGGCATCCCAAGCACCCCTGGTGCAGGTATGTTTGGCATCCTACAGACCCCACTGCGGACAAGGTCGCGATCACGCAGTGGGACCCCGGTGGTCCATCGGTGCCACCCCATGTGGCCCCTGCTCAGCCTGCCAGTGCTGTTGGGTCACAGCAGGGCCACCCACGCATCCACGGTGGCCGTGTAATGGTGCAACATGACTGACCTGTCTCCCAGTGAGGGCCCTGTCTGCTGCTGCCCTGTGTGCACTGTGCGTCATGGTGGGCAGTGCACTGGTGGGTGCCCAGCCCATCACGCTGACATACGGACCACCTGCACACCATCCCGACTGCTGTCCACAGGTGCATGTGCATGATGATGCCTGCATTGTACTGTACACCGAGGTGCAAGGGTGCCCAGCATCTGACACACATGCTTGGACAGTACAGGTGGTGGGTGTGGTCTGTGGATCTGTGTGTTTGCCATGTCTGTTCCTGCTCTGCTGTGCACCTGCCCATGTACGCTTTGTGCCTGGTGTGTTTGTGTGTGTGTGTGTGTGTGTGTGTGTGTCCATATGACTGTTCGCCCCTCCCTGATTTTGTGTTTGTGTACCTGGTCCCTTCCACCCCCCCTTGCTGTCATGCACCCCTGGTGTGTTACTCTGTGTGCCTGTGGGTTGCACCAGGACAGTGTTGTTTGCACATGGCCCCTTGACTTACCTGTGTTGTGCATAATGCTCCTCCGTGATGGTGTCCCGGTGCAGCTGGGCCTGCTGGATCAGTCGGGGGTCCCGCTGTCCAAGGGGGGGCTGCTCATCACCATCAACACCGGTGCCACTGGCATCCCCATCACTGTCCCCCTCTTCAACCTGTACGGCTATCCCACAGTCATTGGCCATGTTGTGCAGGATGCAACAGGCCAGGAATATCCCACAAGCCTTTGAGGGGCTGTACTGTAGGGCACCACCGGAGGTGTCTAGGCATCGGAAGCGTGCCTTGAGCATCCCAAACACCCGCTCAATGATGTTGCATGTGGCGGCATGTGCCTCATTATAGTGTTGCTGCGATGGGGTCATGGGGCGTTGGTACGGTGTGAGCAGCCAGGGACGGAGTGGGTATCTGCTGTCACCTGTGTGGAGATAGTGCAGATCAGTCTCATGTTCAGGTCCATATTGCCCACATCCCTGTGTGCCACTACCATGGCACCTGTGGCATTCCCACCCTTGCCCCGAGTTTGCATTTCCTACATGCGTACTCACCCACTAGATGGCCTGTGGGGATGTCCCCACTCTAGAATCGATGGCACAGTGCGGACTGATGCCATATAAAGGCATCATGTGCTCCACCAGGGTGTGTGGCACAGACATTGATTATACGCCCAGTGGCATCACACACCACCTGGCAGTTGACACTGGGAAGCCCTTTCTATTCCTGTATGCGGCCCATTGGGGTCAAATTAGTGTCTTGAATGGCCACATGGGTGCAGTCTATGGCCCCTAGCATGCCCAGGCATATGTGCTACCCTGTGGAACGCCTGCATGTTTGCTCTGCGCTCTGCCTTGGTGCTGGGAAAATGGATGTGCTCAGCAGCATGTAGCAGCAGTGCGCTGAGGAATTGGATGAGGATGCATGACGTGGCCGACTGTGTGATGCCTGTGGTGTCCCCTGTTGGCCTCTGGAAGGTGCCCGTGGTAAGCAGGCACATGCAGGCTGTCACCTTGGTCTCCACTGACAGAGCATGACTCCATTGTGAGGGTGCCTGCATCACATCACTGCACAGCTCACAGAGCCGCCTCAGTATTGCCCTGTTCTGGTGGTACCGGCCCACGATCTCTACATCTGTGTACAACTCAAAGCTGATGCAGGCACGGTACTGCCTGTTGGGGGTGTACCACCGACGGGCCCATCCACAGCCACGTACCCCTGCACCTTGCATTCTCACCCCTCATTACAGCTTCCATGTGGAAGCTGCCTATCCATCTCCCTGGCTTTTTGCCCCCGGCTGATATTTGCTTTGTTACCCGCTGTCCTGACTGCTACTTCCACTGCGGGCACCCCCCACTGGCCTCTTCAGCCTATGGCCCACACTGCTTCCCTTGCCTGCCTGGCCTGTCACTGTCTGTCTTTCTCTCTCTCTCTTCCCCCTGGCATCCCTGTGGCGTTCTTGCACCTCTTCCTTGAGCCTTTTTATTTTGGCTCATTTCCGCTGGGGCGCAACTTCCGGCTAGTCCGCTGTTGCGCATTGCGCAAGTCTTTGGATATCGCATTGCGCTCTTTATGCATGGATCCACCCCCTTCGGTTGCACATGCCGTCATTTGCATTGCGCTGTTGCTCAGCATGTTTTCAGTGGCGCAACTGCCTCCTGCTGAATATCGCAGAATGGCGCACTTTTGGAATTGCGCAGGTGCAACCCTATTGCGCATGGCGCAACCCTTTTGAATATCCCACCCATGATATATAGCTGCCCTTTTTAAACAAATTTCTGGTAACAAAGTATTCAAAATATATCAAATGCATGCAAACTCCCATAAACTTTTCACCAATACTAACATTATTAACAATTCCTGAAGCATGGCAGTCATTCAATCTAAATCAAAGAATTTATATTACAATGCATGGCACACTAAATGTATGGAACAGTAATATTCCCACATGCTCCCCAACTTTACAAATAATTTTTGATAAGAAAGAAAACACAAAAATCATTTTGTCAAAATATCAGTGTCTAATTAATGAAACAGGTCAAGAGTTAATAAATAAAAAAAATAGTCACAAGAATTAGAAATTCAACTTACTGATGATACCTGGCAACAAATATTAAACATTCCCATTATAGAAGTCAAAACCACAAAATTACAACAAATACAATACAATACATTTTACAGAATATATTATACACCAATCAGATTGCATAATATAAATAACAATATAACACCATTTTGTCCAAGATGCACACATACATTAGGAACACTAATACACATGATACATAGCTGCCCTTTTCAACAAATTTCTGATAAAAAAAGTATTCAGAATATATCAAATGCACTGCAAACTCCCACAAACTTTTCACCAATACTAACATTATTAACAATTCCTGAAGGATGGAAGTTATTCAATCTAAATCAAATAATTTATATTATAACAGCTATAATAGTGGCAAAGAAGTGTATATTAGTAAAGTGGAAAGAAACAGTTCCTCTGGTATATGAAACCTTGCTAAATGTTTTGAAGGATATTATAAAATTGCAGAGAGTATATTGTTTAAGAAATGGTAAAAAAGATGTACAGTATTTGATGGAATTTGAGCCCCATTCCAGATGGTATTAGCCCATATGTGAAATAATGCCTTTAATAATATATTCCAGGAGCTTACCAGGTACAGAGGTCAAGCTTTGGAAAAATATAGGTAGATACAGTCTATCAGTGTTACTTTATCATATGCTAGTGAAATTATATTGGACCCAGTACGAAGCCCTGTGGCACACCGCTTGTCACATTATCAATAGTTGAGTAGTACCCATTTATAATGGGGCTTGCCACTAAAAGGCAAGCCAGGTTGTCTGATGACCCCTGCCAGGAAGGAGCACAAGAAGAGGGGGGATGAAAGAGCAGGTAGAGTGGGTGGGACTAATGACATTGCCAAGCAGATAGATGGGGTAATATGACAAGGGATGCCAGAGCCCCAGGGATTGGCTGGGGGGGGTGGAGCCCCAAGGGGTCCTGACCAGGGGTCCTGCAGGGGTACATCAGGCCAGGGCTCAAGCAGCATGATCTCTTTTACTGGGATTTTTTTCAGACTGAGAACTCAGCACATTGCTGGCAAGCAGAAGGTAAGGCACATGAGGCTTCTTAGCCTTATTAGGCCATGTGGTTCATTGTGACTAGCAGTGTGGTTTGTTTGGCTTATATCATGGTGTTTGTTTGTTTGTTTTTTTAAAAGAAGAAAGAGAAGGAAAGAAAGAAAGGAAGTTGGCTCTCATTGCTGTGCACTGTGAATACTCAATCATAGGAAATGTAGTTTGTGAATGCAGAGCTTGGTGGGGCTTTTTGTGCTTATCTCTCCTAGCATTTAGTGAGGAGAATAGACGGGGCAGGAACACGTTTTCCTTGTTGCTGTGCACTGTAAATAATACAGTTATGCTTAGGAAAGGTAGTATGTGCCTGTAGAGCCCAGTGGGATTTTTGTGCTTGCACTCCTGGCATTTATATGGAGGAGCAGAGGAGGGGCAGGTTCAGTTTCTTCCCTGAAATGTGCTTTGGGACTGAAATGGAGGGTTTTGAATGTTGCTCAGGGTGTTTGTACCCTGGAGCCAGTGTGTGCAATGCAATGGAGTGGGTGGCTGGCCCACCATTTAGTTCAGATGGGGCTGAATGGTCAAGGGGGCAGAGCACATGATGCAGCGTAGAGCTAGGGGCCTCCTCTGTTCAGTTTGTCCAGTTTGTATAGGCCAGAAAGTGTGGGCTGCAAGCAGGTCACAGGGGAGAGGGAAAATTGCTTAGTGGTCATTTTCCGTGCTTAATAGCAGAGACACATGGGGATTCGTGGTTACTTCACCTCAAACAGTAAAAAAAAAAGGAATAAAGAGGACAGGAATTTTTAGGGCTATAGACCAGAAGAGCTGGGCAGCATGCAGGCTGCTGGCTGAGGCACGGTCATCCATAGGGCTGGCTGAGAGCCAGGGGGTCTGTTGGTAAGGACAGTGAGCCGTGGGGGATTTGTTGGTTTAGGTGAGCAAAATTGGACCCGGCAAAAAGAACGGAAGACATGCTGGCTTGGGGTGTGCATTGGTGGCATTTGGGATTTGGTTCTTTAAAAAAAAAAAACAAAGGAGTATGGTGTCTTGAGTCAGGGTCAGAGTGGCATGAATGTGGAGCAGCTGGGCCTCTGGGCCATGTGGTCTAGAGCAACATACGTGGCATGCTGGCTCCCTGCGAGCAAGGGGATACAGTTGGAAGGCTGCTGCTGGGATGATACAGCTGCACTGTGTACCTTGGGGCCTGGAGCTAGCATTTGTGGTCGCCAGCTTTGGTGGAGTCAGGAATCTGGCCAGCGGGCATTGTTTTGCAGTGAATTCAGGGTTGCAGGCAGAGAACCATGTGGTGGGGGGAGGCCCCCCATGTCTGGCTTGTGACTACCTTGTGCTTACTGCCATGCAGTCTGGTGCAGGTCAGATGGTGACGTGCTGTCGTGCGTAGTGCTGCAGGTACATTGGGGACATGGGATGGTATATATTTTACGTCACAAGGGGGTTTTGTGCACACAAAAAAATAAAAAATTCAAGAACAATGGATGGAAGTATGCTTAAAAGGAAGGATGCTCCTGATCCATGGCTGGGTCTTCACCGGATAAGGTCAGGATGGGTGCCAAAAAATGCTGATGGTGCTACATTGCTGGTTGGGGCTCAGGCATTCATGCCATGGGGGAAAGGGGCAGAGGTGGGGCAAGGCCTGCCATGTGGGTTGTGCATGCTGACCTATGAGAATGGACCAGTGGGCCAGGGGCAGGGCCGTTGAGATGGGGGCAACAAATTGTACACTGGTGTATGAGGCTATGGGAGCACATTTTATTAGAAATGGTGGGGGCAGGCATGTCAAAAAAAAAAGAAGAATCAGTGCTTTGCCAGGAAGACTGGCATCTCTAGCTATCGCAGGGGACATGGTTGGGGGGGAGCTTGGTTGTTGGCGGTGAGGCCGGAGACTTGGTGAGGGACCTCATGAGGGCCTAGCGTTAGTCCAAGACTGACCCACACATGGGATGGTGTGGTGCATAGAGGATACTGACTAGGCCAGGGTCGGTGGGTCACTGAGGGTGGAAAGGGAGACTGATGTGGTCAGGGGCACAGGACCACAAGCAGGAAAGGAGGATGGAGAGAAAAGGGGAAGTACTTCCCGCTATCTGAGGGGTTGGGATGGTGGCTCAGGACACATGGTCATAGACTTGCTTATCATGGGGAGGCACATCTTCTCTGCTATAGAGTACCTGCTGGGGGAGTGAGGTGGATACAGTAGTTTGGTGGTAAAAGACACTGAGCTACCCACTAGGAGACTTGGAGACAAGCTCAAGGCCTGGGTTTGAATCCCATCAACCCCCAGACATGGATAGTGTGTCCTGAGCAAGTCATTTAAATAGGGGAGGGCTCAAGGTCAGAATGCAAGGGCCTGCAAATTAGCTGTGACCTTTTCAAGTGGGATCATGAGGCCGTTGGGCCATGGGGGCCCACGAATGGAGAGGAAGACATGGAGGTCAGAGTATAAAGGTCCCTGCAACCTCAGGTATGGGTGGGTGTACACAGTTTCTGAGCATTTGTTTCTCTCCCATCTTCCCTCAGTGATGAATAGCAACAATGGCACCCAAGCAAACCCCGATGTCCAGCAAAAGGATGATACAGGAGGTGGCAAAATTGATGGGGCAGATGTCAGAGCTGGTGGCAGTGGTGAAACAGAGAGAGAGATGGAGGAGGAGGTGCAGAAGAAGTGTAAGGAGCAAGAAGAATGCCTGGGGAGGGGAAGAGGGGGTAAGAGACCCAGACAGGAAGTGCCACACCATGCTCCCATCCCTGCACCATTGCCCGCATCAGAACTGAAAGGGAAGAGTCCAGATGGGTGTAAGAAAGATGTGGATATCATTGATGAGAATAGATTGAGGGAGTACTTGGAGTGGCTGTTGAGTGGCATGGGGGATGCAGGGATTGAAAGGATGAAGAGGGCCATGCAGGCCTTAAAAGGTAAAGGGGCTAGGGCAGAAACAGGGGTGGGCAAGCTGACAGGCAAGAAACTATATGTAGGCCCTCAAGGGCTGCTACGTCCTGGCCTCAATCAAAGACAAAATTTGGAAAGGGGAGTATGTCGATATCTTTGTACTAGTGGATGAGGATGTGGGCAAAAAATAAGAACAGAAGGTGTTGGTGTGGAGGTCAGAGGTGGCAGTGGCTTTGGTGGTGGTAGGGCTCAAGGCCGAGGAGGCAAAATACAAGGGGAAGACCATCAAGAATTGGCTAGCGGGTTTCATCATTTACATCGTGTTGGTCCTGGAGAAATAGCCAGAGCTAGCCTTTCCCTTACTGATGTACATGTCCATCATCAGGGATGCGTACAAAGTGAAGGTGGGGTACAGGTGGTTCAAATATGATGAGGCTTTTCGGAAAAGAATGTTGCAAAAGGTGATCTGAGATGGGATTGCACCCACTCAGAGCTCTGGGTGCAAGCCCTCTCGGGGAAGGGAGCAGGAATGGGGGTGAGCACACAAGGAAGAACCCTCTGGCCCAAGGGCCCAAGACCTGCTGGGGTTTTAACAAGGCAACCTGCACCTGGAACGGATGTCAGTTCAGGCATGTCTGCTCAAAATGTGGAGAATCGCACCTGGACTCCAACTGCCGACAGGGTGGTGAAAGAAGGGAAGGGAACAGGGGCAGTTCTATGAGCAGTCCTTCTGGGGGGCTTGGGGGGCAAGGCAGGGGGCACGGGGCAGCCACAGGGGGCAGCCATATGCCTCCAAAGGCTGACATCAGTAAGGAGCCAAGGGGAGGCTGTTGGGGGTATGCATTGGCATGGGCACCCATTTCCCTATCAGTGGTAGAGCAGTGGACCGTGGAATACCTGAACAAGGGAGCTGCGAAACTGCTCAGGGAAGGTTTCAGGGCAAGTTTCCCACTAGGTTTTTAGGGGTGACGGAAAGAGATGTGGGCAAAGAATCTGGGGTCAGTGAAGGGGAAAGAGGGGATAGTGGGGGCTAAGATTGACAAGGAGATCAAGGCAGGCCGGGTAGAGGCCACTTTGGGCCCCCGTGTTACCTGATTTTGAGTGTCCCCGCACGGCATAGTACCCAAGAAGGTGGAAGGGGAATTCCACCTGATACACCACTGATCCTACCCAGAGGGTTTGTCAGTGAGTGAGGCCATACTAGACCACCCTAGGGTGGTGTCGTATGCCTCGCTGGAGCAGGCCATAACACTCCTCGGGGCAATAGAGAGGGTGTGGTTGGTGAAGACGGACATCGAGTCAGCATTTTGACTCTTGCCCATCACGCCGGAGGATTGGGACCTGTTGGGTTTCCAATTCCAAGTGGGCATATATTTCGACAAAGCCATGCCCATGGGGTGCTCGGTGGCTTATTCCACCTTTGAGACATTCAGCACCTGGGTGCAGTGGGTATTCGGGGCCAGGTATGGGCACAGGAGGGTGGTACATTACCTGGATGATTTCCTCCTCATCAGGGAATCGAGAACGGAGGCACAGGGAATGTCGCAGGATTTTAAGACAATGTGCCGGTGGATTGGGATACCACTGACACAGGGCAAGATGGAGGGCACAGAGGTAGACACACAGGAGGGCTATTTCTGGCTTCCTGGGAGCAAAGTGGTGTGCCTTAAGGGCCTGCTGGCCCAGGTTAGGGAGAAAGAGGAGGGTGCCACTGGTACAAATGCAACAACTGCTGGGGCACCTTAATTTTACCTGCAAGGTCATCAGCCCAGGCAGAGCATTTACAAGGTGGCTAGGTAGGGCCATGGGGAAGGCGAACTGCCACACCACTGCGTGGACATTTCTAAAGGGGTACGGGAGACTTCCAGGTATGGGAGGAGTTTCTCGATACCTATATTGGGGTGACCTTCTGTCAAGATGAGTGGGAGTGGAACACGGACTTGGAGTTGTTCACGGATGCTTTGGGCACCATGAGGATGGGAGCATACTTTCAGGGAAAACGGATGTCAGGACCTTGGCTGGCATGATGGGCGGAAGAGGGATTATTGAAGGGACATCACATTCTTGTAGATCTTGCCGATATGGGTGGCCTTGGAAGTGTGGGGGCATAGGATGAATGGGAAGCGCATATTGTTTTGGTGCGATAACAAAGGGGTTGTGGAGGTTATTAATAGGCAAGGGGAGAGGATGGAGTTGGTGGGCAGGATGCTCAGGTGCATGGTATTGTTGGGGCTGCAACTGAACCTATCTTTCAAAGTGCAGCATATCGAAGGGTTGAGGAACAAAGTGGCTGATGGTCTTTCCTGTTTACAGATTGAAAGGTTTCAGGAGCTGAGGCCTCAGGCAGCACTGCACAGAACCAGGATCCCTGACCGGTTATGGGAGGCTGGGGGGACACAGCCAGGGTGCTGTACCAGGGTTCCTAGTCAGGAAATATATTGAGGGCCTATGAAGCAGGGTGGGTGAACTTCCAGGAGTTCTGACAGAAGCACGGGTGGGACAAGGATGAACCAGTCTGGGAGGAGCAGGTAAGGAGGTTTGTAGTGAAGAAGTGGGAAGACGGACTAGCCCACACCACAGTGGTGGTCCAACTGGTCAGCATCATCTGGGTATGTCAGGAGAGGGGCTGGCCCAATGTAGTGGCCAGCTGGACAATAAAGAGAATAGTTTCAGGCTGGCAGAGGGGTCAAGTGGCCAGGAAGGATGGGAGGCACCCCATAAGGGGGCAACTGCTAGAGAATGTGTTAAGGGCAACTCAGAAGGTATGCACCTCTGCCCAGGAGGTGGCCCTAGTTTGGGCTGAGTTTGTAGTCATGGCAGCAGGGGCGTTCTGGGTGGGAGAAGTGGTGGCCCCACAGAAAACAGTTGCCAGACATGCCCTGCACATGAGGATGTCTGGTGGGGACCTAATGGAGTGGTCATTAACCTGGCCAGGTCTAAGACAGACCAAAAGGGGAAGGGAACTAAAATGTCATTGGTCCAGCAGCCACACTCCACCAACTGTGCAGTGAGTGCATTGGAGACATATGGGAGGGCTCAAGGGAAGGCCTTGGGGGGGTCTTGTTCTGGCACAGGGACGGGTCCCCAGTCACCGGTTTTCAAGTGGGGGCAGTATTCAGGAGGGCACTGGCTTTCATTGGGGAAGATCCTGGTGAATTTGAACTAAATTCCTTTTGGATCGGGGCAGCCACAGATGCAACATAAAAAGGGGCTGCAGTGGAAGAAGAAAAGAAAGTGAGCACTGGAAGTCCATCTGCTATAGGAGATATGTCAGGTACTGCTAACAATGACTGACACTGTTTATCTTGTTTCCATGGCAGGTTCCAAGAGGAGAATCTGGATAGTGGGGCATTCCTTCATTTATTGGGCTGAAAGGTTTGTGGTCACCACTTCCAGAGGAGCAGAACTACGATATAATACCGAGCACACCAGGGTGCTGTGGAAAGGCATTATGGGTATGAGGTGGGTGCAGCTCCTGCCACTAATGGAGGAGTTAAGACTGCAATAGGGCATGCCAGATTTCATTATACACCTGTGGGCAATGATTTTGGGGGCCTGCCATGGGGGGAATTGGGGCAGAACATTCTGGGGGATTTGGAAAAGATAAAAGGGTGGTGGCCCAGGGTGACAATCGGCTGGTCCGACATCACCTCCAGGCAGGTTTGGAGGGGTGTCAAAGACATCCAGCTGATTGAAAAGGTCAGGAAGCATCTGAATAGAAGGGTAGCAAGGGCAGTAATTGAAATGTGGGGAGTGCACCTGCAGCACAAGGACATTTCCTTCAGCCAGGCTGCGGGGTACAGGTTGAACGGGGTGCACTTGTTGGAATTTGACATGTGTTTATTTCTGAGGCCAATAGGGGAGCTGGTGGACAAGATAGCCAAGAAAGGTTTGAGATACTAGCCCACAAGGGGGAGCCCCTCCGTCCATCGCAAGCTGGAGGAGGGGCAGTGGAAGAAAGTAAAGGGGGAGTGGGGGGAGGGAAGTGGGGAGGGGGCAGGATACACAGGCTGGGGACAAGGAACCCAGACATGGTGTTAAGGTGGGAAGGGGGATAGGTCCAGGCACAGGACTCAGAAGTGTCCGGGCCTGGAGGGTGAAAGCGTGGGTAGGTGGAACAGGCTTGATTCTAGTGTGAAGGAGGGGGCCAGATTCACAGTGTCTGGGCCCTGAAAAATCAAGATGGAGGAACAGCCAGAAGAAGGAAGAGGCCGGAACCAAGAAAGTTCTAAAATAAATTATTATGTGTGGAATTTGAAGTAATAACATGGTGGATGTAAATATTTTTTGTGCCATAAAATAAATATAGTCAATGAGCAACCAAAAAGGAAATATGTGTAGCGTTCATTATTTTTGGTGGGGTTATTTATTTATTTATTTAAGCGTTTCACCAGGAAGGCATGTTGAGCAGTCTACTGCTTGATTCCAGATGCATTCTGGGGAAGGGGGAACATAGACAGCAGTTTAAGCCAGCATAATACAAGTGAGATACATAGTGTGGAATCACTAACAATTGATCCTGTTGGCTAGACAAATAGTGGGACGAGAAATGAGAAGATAGACACAGTTAGGACAGCATGATACAAATAATTACATAGTGTAGGACACTAACAATTGGTCCTGGTGAGAGACAAGGCAGAGCGAGAGAGCACTAGTTACAGGCACTGTATTAACAAGTTTAAATAGGTAAGAGCGAGGGAGGGGCCACTATCTTTCAACACACCACTGTATAATAAAAGGCTAACAGTTTGTTCCAGCACTGTTAATTTGAATTGTGGGCACTACAGAATTCATATGAGCAACTAAATAGGTAAAGCACCTTACAGAAGCTGGTTAATCTGCCTACCATTAAGGTTAAACTGCATACAATTGCAAGAATATGTTAACAGTTCATTTTACTCCCAGTAATATTAAATTTGAATTGAAGCGCTACTGAATTCAAACAAGCAGCTAAATAAATAAAGTACCCTGCAGAAGCTGGTAAATTAAGATTAACTATATTAGTTAAAGGCAAACAGCACATGAATTAAAGCTCCCTGCTGTAGGAGAAAAATACACAGTCCATTGGACTAGGAGCAGGGAACAAAAAACTATCTCCATTCATCTGCAGACTGGAATTCATATTTGGCCCTCTTTTCACTTTGTTGTGCTGAGTTGCTGAGGAGCGGGACAAAGGAGCCGTACTTGCATGTTACGTGTGTCTGAGGTTGGGAGGGCACACTCCAGTTTGGGGGAAGGCTTCCAGACTGCCCTCATGACCTCCACAGTCCAAAGAAGCTACTTGCTGCGTGTGTTGGTGGTTGGGGGGCCGCACTCCAGTTCAGGGGAGGGCTTCCAGACTGCCCTCACAACCTCCACAGTCCAAAGAAGCTGCTTACTGCATGTGTCGGTGGTTAGGGGACCGCACTCCAGTTCGAGGGTGGGCTTCCAGACTGCCCTCAGGGACAATGGGGCTTGCCACTAAAAGGCAAGCCAAGTGGTCTGATGACCCCTGCCAAGAAGGAGCACAAGGGGGGGAGGGGGAGGGAAAAGCAGGTAGAGGGGGTGGGACTAATGACATCACCAAGCAGATAGATGGGTTAATATGACAAGGCAATGACAGAGCCCCAGGGATTGGCTGGGATGGAGCCCCAAGGGGTCCTGAGTAGGGGTCCTGCAGGGGTATATCAGGCCAGGGCTCAGGCAGGATGACATATTTTGCTGGGATTTTTTCCCACCCACCTACCCTAATAAGGAAGGGCTTGGGGAGCATAGTCAGCACAAAGATAGGTGGCGGGCAGATTGAGTTCCCTGGGGGCCCTGGAATGGAGGCCAGTAGGTTGCTGTGGAGAGGCAGCTGCAGGCCCAGGGCCTGGGTCATAGTCCCCTGTGGGGGGGCTGAGTGGCCCCAAAAAATGGCTAGTGGGAGGGAACTTGGAAGAAAGTAAAGGGGGAGCAGGGAGGAAGGGAAGGGGAAGGGGAGGATAAATGGGCTGAGGACAAGGAACCCAGACATGGTGTTAAGGTGGGGAGGGGGATAGGTCCAGGTGCTGGATTCAGAAGTGTCCGGGCCTGGAGGGTGAAAGCCCAGGTAGTTGGAACTGGCCTGGTTCTAGTGTGGAGGAGGGTGCCGGATTCACAGTGTCCGGGTCCTAAAAAATCAAGATGGAGGAACAGCCAGAAGAAGGAAGAGGCCAGAACCAAGAAAGTTTTAGAACAAATTATTATGTGTGGAATTTGAAATAATAACATGGTGGATGTAAATATTCTTTGTGCCATAAAATAAATATTGCCAATGAGCAACCAAAAAGGAAATATGTGTAGCGTCCATTATTCCTGGTGGGGGTTCAGGGGACAAATACTCTTTGAGTTCTATTACTGAGCCATTTATGTGTCCATCTTATAATACTACAGTTGATATTTAAATTGGCCATCTTCTGAATAATTACCTAGTGTGGAACCGAGTTAAAGGTTTTGGAAAAATCTAGGGAAATACAGTCTATTGGTGTTCCTTTATCCTATGCTAGTGAAATGTTCTCATAAAAGCAGAGCAAGTTAGTGATACATGATCTCCCAGTGGTAAAACCATGTTGTTCATTATCTACCTGATTTTCTGTGTGTAAATAGTCAATTAAATTATCTTTAATGATATATTCCAGGAACTTGCCAGGTACTGGGGTCAAGCTTTATTGGCCTATAGATTTTATAACTGCTTTTATTCCCCTTCTTATATATGGGTACTACAATGGCTGAATGCAGTCTTTTGGGACTTCACTATAAGCTAAGGATGCCAAGAAAAGCATTTCAATGGTTTTGCTATTTTCAGTAATAGTATCTTTAGCCTCCTGGAGAAAATTTGATCTGGGCCTGCAAAATTATGTTTTGTTTTTTTTTTTAATTCTGAATTCTCTTGATTATAATTATGTCTTCCTCATATAACTAAACAGGTATAGAACCACAGCCAGGATGTTTTCAATGTATGGAGCAGATTTAGAGAAAACTAAACTGAAGAATTTGTTAAATACTTCTGCCACCTAATCTGGATCATCAATTACAGAATGATTTTCTAAAACAAAACCAAGTTTGGTATTAAAATTTGTTAAGGGATTTATATAGCTGTAGAAATCCTTCATATGTGTTGCTTTGTTAATTGCCACTCTTAATTCAAAAGTCCTTTTAGATTACTTGATTTTATTTTGGCATAGTTTCAATATAGTTTTGTAATCATTCCAGGTTTTTTTTGGATCTGTCTTGGTATAACTTTTATAGAGTTTAGATTTTCTCCTTTTTAATTTTTTATTTCCTTAGTGAGCCATTTTGGTTTTACGCCTAGTTTATTGTTCTTTGTTACTTTCTTAATATGTGTGTTGCATGCAGAAATGATTATATCTTTAATTGTTGACCACATTTCCTCAACATAATTATTTCTTAATAAGTACTCCAAGTTAATTGTGTTTAGGTTATTATGAATGGGCTGAACATTGACAGTTTGATAAAGACAGATTTCCCCACACCCTTTTGTTTTAATATACATATTTTTAATGAAGAATGTGACACTATTGTGATCACTTGTACCTAGCGGACTTACAACCGCACAATTAGAAATAGTTACGTTTTGAGTGCACAGCAATATATCTAATAGATTCTCTTCTCTAGTAGGGTTTTTTATATGCTGAGTTAAATTGAGTTGGTCTACTAGCCTGAGAAATTCTTTACTATGATGGTTTATTGCTTGTTTAGCTTCCCAGCTAATATCTCCATAGTTAAGATCTTCCAAAAATATTACATCACCTAGATCACAGGAATGTTTGATTTCCTGGTTGATGGCATCTTTGACAGACCTATTGATGTTAGAGGGCCTGTAACACAAACCTATTATTTTACATTTGCAAGCATTGTATGTTACTTTAACCCATATAGTTTCAGTTACACCCTCTATCCTTTTAACTTTCTCATAGATATCAGATACCCGTATTTTATCAGAAACATAGATAGCGACACCCCAGTTTTCTTTTCCACTCGGTCAAATCTGTATAAAACTCATATCCTGTTATCCCTTTGCCCCCAGTATCCTACTTGGACCACTAGGTTTTGGTTATGAATGCTATATCTCTATTTCCTTGCACGCTAAGTACTGTCTCTAGATCTTCCTTTTTGTTATTGAGACTTCTAGCTTTACACAAGTAGCATGTGATGCTGTGTGTCATGAATTTATTTCTTGTATGTTGCTGTCACTGGATCCCTTTTATAATATTTTCCAGACTGATCCCTCCCTCCTTCTTTATCAGCTAAAATTTGTTTTCAGTAAGATTTATTTAATTAATTTTCCAAACACTTTAGTCCCTGCTTGGCTTAGATGAAGCCTATCTTTAGCATACATTTGGCACTTTCCATAGAAGGTATCCCATTTGTTTAGGATTTATATACCAGTTTTGTTGTCTTATGTGCATGTGCTATGTAGTTCTGTTTTGTTTAGAATGCCCCTTTAAGATAGATAGAATAATGGAAATAACTGCTGTCCCTCCCTCCTTTTAATAATTTAACTTATCTCCATGACTTCTTCACAAATATCTTTCCTGTGGTCTCTGCCAATGTTATTAACACCTATGTGAACTGGTATGATAGGATTGTAACCATAGTTAGAAAGTAATTTAGGGAGTCATGTTACAATATCCCCTGTCTTTGCAGCAGGAAGGCAAGCAATAGTCCTATTTTCCTTATCCTTGCCACATATTAATGTATCACATCTTCTTAATATAGAATCTCCAATCACAAGAACTTTACATTAGACTTTTGAAGGTGATTTTCATGACCAGAATGATCAAATATTTACTGCAGAAGCCAAGAGTTCAGTTTCATTGGCAAGTGGTGAATACATGTTGGATAGAGAAACTGCATCCCAACCTAATGCCTTTTTGTCCTTCTTGTGTGGATATTTAGTTACAATACACCAATTATCTGAATCTCCAGATGATAAGTTTTTTGTTTCTTAATCAAGGGAAGGTTCATTGTGATATGAATCCCCACTGTTCTCCCTTGTCCTTTTCTTACTTTCCCTGTTCATTATGAGATTAGACTGTGTGTCAAGTCTATTAAGACTAAAGTCTTGCCTGTCTATAAAGTCACGTAGCTTCTCTTTCATGAATTGTATTTCAAGTAGCAATTGAGCCTTTTCTGTACATTTTGGGCAAATATATTTCTCCTAGTATGAATCAGCTAATGTCAGGGTATACATGAGGCAGGTACAAGCACTTTAATACAGAGCCCTCATTACAAATCAGCTCCAAGAATTCTTCAGAGGGGTTTACAAATTCCATAGTAATTTATAGTAATACACCAGTTAAACTACCCCTAGAAACTGGGTAACTTATGACAATTTAAGTGAAAAGGGGTGGCATGCTTCTCTCTACTCCCTCGACACAGGCAGGTAGATGATTTTGCCTCTGCTCTTGCATCACTTCTCCATGCACTTTGGCTCCACTCATTAGGATCCAAGCTTAAGGGCAAACCCAGAAGCAAGGCACTTATGAGACATAGTATATCACATTGAGTGATGGTCTGAGTTAGAAGGCAGGGGAAACTGGTTGCTGTACAGGGGAGTGCCTGTCAGAGACACAGCAAGGCATACCTGTGTACTTGGATAAATCTGAGAAATGAGAATTAAAACCATTAGTAATGGTAGCCACATTATTGCAATTCGTACCATCCAATTTCATATCTGATATAGTGGGGCTAGCACTCTTCCCCATAAAACCCTTAATAGGACTCCAAAACCTGCGGGAGTTACCTACAGAGGACTGGAGAAGCTGTTTACAGTAATTCCTTTTAGTAACTCATATTGCTTTTTTACATTAATTTCTCTTCTTTCTAAAGTCCAACCAATCTGAGACTAAATTTGAAACTTTAAATTGAGCCCATTTATCCCTAGATTTAAGAGATGCAAGCAGTTCATTACGCAACCATCTATTGGCTGCTCCTCTAACCCTGCACATTGTTATGGGAATATGCTTGTCCTGTAAGGCCAGAAGTGTAGAAACAAAGCATGTCAGGGCTTTGTCTACATTGGGTGTTTGCTATAAGGGAAACCAATCTATCAGATGTAAGTATGCCATAAGGGAACCCTGCTTTAGTTTAAAAATATCCCTAAACACTATCTCGTTGGAAGGCAATGCCTGAGCTCGGGCTTTCCAAATGCAAAAGACTAGTGAATGATCACTAATGGAGTTGGGCAGTATGCCAGAAGAAATGATCCTGCACTTTCTATTGGTAAGGATCCAGTCAATAAGAGACTGGTGATTATTCCCCACTGACAACCTAGTAGGACAAGTGATCAGCTGAGGCAGATGGAGCTTCCCAAGCAGAGATCAAGTGAGATAGTTTTGTTGCCAAGCTGATCCAGATTTAAATCACCCAAAAGGAGAATTTCATTACTTCCAGTGCTAGAGGCCAGGTGGTGTATAGTATCAGTTAACCCAGTCAGCCCATGTTTGGGGAGATCATAGGCACATAGAATATGTCATTTCTTTGTTTTCAAAAGGAGTAGTAGCAAATTCAAGACTTCACAGGGGCTTTGGGTGTTTAAAGTTTGTGCAAAGAGATGCAATTGTTCTTTAAAGTAAATTGTAACTCCACCTCCCTTCTTTGAGGTTAGACAGTCAAGTCTAAGAAGTTTGCAGCCAGACTAAGATCACACTGAATCAAGTATAGTAGGACTTAACCAGATCTCAGTTAAATCAAGTATATCAAGGGTATAGTGAGTGACCCAGGTCTCAAGATCAGCAAAACTGGCCATGAGGGTATGGACATTCAGGTGAGCCACTTTAAGACCCTTAGAATCAAGTCACTGGAGGGAGCTAACAGGATTAGCAATGGTGAGGGGCCCTGGGTTAGATTCAATATCACCATATAAGGTAATGCATATTGTAGAAGCTGATGTCACATGCTAGTAAGATTAATTATCGGAAAAAGTCCCATAGGCCAGCCAAAGGAATATTTGGACAAATGGCATAGAATAAAAAGTTTTGATTGGGACCAAGACACGATGTCCAGTTCAGAGGCTTATATTCAACTAACATACATGCGAACATATGAAGAAGCTAGCAGAAGAAGGCCATTTGGTCTATCAAGTCTGCTCGTATTGCAGGATTCATAGCTTTAGCTACCGTAAGGTTTGAGAAATAGAATGTAGTAACATTATTTGTGATATGTTGAGACAGGTGGCCAGGGACATGGGTTTGCTTCATTTTTTTGAGCAGAGGTTTGTTACCTTCACTATTCCTTCCCTTAGCTTAGTCCACTATCACTGCGCCCCACCCAGGTCATCCTCCCAGCATGGTCATCTCCGACAAGGGTGGCCAGAGATAAGGGTTTACTCACTTCCTTTGAGCAGAGGTTTGTTACCTTCACTATGACTTCCCTTAGCCCCTTAGCTTATCCCACTGTTACTCCACCCCACCTAGGTCATGCCCTCCAGTAAGGTCATCCCTGAGGCATTCCTCCCTTTTACAGAAATCTGCCCTCCTGAAGTCCAGGACCCTCGTCCTTGAGTAGTTCACTTCCACTGACATCACTATGCTGAACCACACTCTACTGTGATCACTGGCACCCAGGGGACCTCCCACCATGAAGTCTGCAATACTGTCTCTTTTAGTGAGCACCAGGTACAGTATTGCCCCATCACAAATGAGCTCCCTGACTAGTTGAGAGAGACACTGCCCTGCATGGAGTCCCGGAAGTCCCTGCTTCCAGCTGAAGCTGCAGCTGGGAGGCTTCAGTCTATGTCTGATAGATTGAAGTCCCCCACCAGCAGCACCTCTTTTTCTACCATTGTGCCAATGGCTTCCACCGATGCCGTATATAATTCTCCCCATGTTAGAGAACTGTAGATCATGCAAGTGTAAAAGTGGCTCTTTCCCAACTCCATGGTGACCTGCAGTACCTCCAGCTCCCCATACTCCCCTGGATTCTCTGTGTGTCTTTCACTTTGATACCTTCCCTTACATACAGCATCACCAACTGGCACAACATGTGGAGCTCATCCTTGATGGAATCAAAAATTAAATAAGTCTAGGCACACAAGGGCATTGTTTGCTGTTCAGCTCCTGTGTTTATTTCTACATTCCAAAAGACAGATTCTTTTCAGGTTTCATATGGCTGAGACAGCAGTAACAGCAGTTTCAGTTCTTTAAACAGCCATGTAACACAGCCACAGTTCAACACAGTTTTAAGCTTACAGCCAGGACCGATTATAAAGTGCAAATTACAAGTGTAATAAATTGTGCTCAAGGCCTCTCACCAGTTGCCGTGGTGCTTCGACTCTTTTGAAATTTCATCAAGGGGTGGGCTCATTTTTTTCTCTCTCTGTCTATCCCAGGCCTGCCATTTTTCTTGTTTGCCCTCCCAGCCCTATCTCCCCGGCTTCTGCCAGGGCTTTCCTCTCCCATAGTCCCCCATAACTTGCCCTTCATGGCAGGGTGGTGGGGAGTCCCTCAACCTGCTGGAACTGGATCCAAATTCTGGGAGGCACCTGAGTTGCCAGATGCGGGGCCTGCGGAGGCTGGCGGTCATCCTGCATGACCAGTAGTTTTCCTTTTTCCTCTCCTTGGAGACCGGATGTGCAGTGATGTCAAGACATGCAATGATATCTGACACATCTCCTCCACCTCTGTATCTCATGCTGCATATCCCCTGGCTTTTGCCAGGGGCCAGTCAAGCTCTGAGCTCCCCCCACCCAGAGGAGGAGAGCGGTCCTGTGGATGCTCAATCCTCCTCCCCCCCATCCAGCCCTCTGACACATCAGGCTTACTTCAAAACCAGAGTTGTTGGCATTGCAAGCATTAGTGCTACCACTGCGATGGTGGGCCAGCTCAAAAAAGCAGGTTTTAAAGGCACAGTGCTTATTTAGCTTGTTTTACTCCTACTATGATTTAAAGGTGTTTGCTAGTAATTATGCCTACCAACTCAGCACAGATATTAAAATGCATAAAAAAGTGCTTAATTAAATAATATTTGATCTCACATAAGACTTAAGCCACTTATAGATCATTTTACATTGCACATGATTCTTTTTGAAAGACTGAAGCATAGAAACATAAGAGGGATATGTGGAGGGGGATTTGGGCAGGAAATACTCTACTACTTAAATGTATATATCTTTGTCTCTTTTTTCCCCTAGGTATTTCCAAGAATGTACTACTATGTTCCCTCTCTATGCCCTAGAAGGAGAGTGAATAAGTTCTTGAAAATCCTCCTGGAAATTAGGAGTAATGTTAAGAGATATTGGGTGATTGCAGAAGTAGTGGACCCTGGAGTGGTATCTCTCCTTTGTCCTCCCCACCTATCCTACTACTGTCCCCTTCCCTTTCTCTCTCCTCACCTTAATACCCGCATTATTTGACTTGGTGTCATATCGAAGGTTGCTGAAGGAGACGGGGTATTTGGGAACAGATAAGGAAATAGCAAGGGGGGTATGGAGTTAGTTGGAGGGGAGGTAGCAGAGAGTTGTGGTGGATGGGATTAGATCAGAGTTAAGAGGGGTCACTAGTATTACACCATAGGGATCTGTTCTGGACCCAGTCCTCTTCAGTATATTTATTAGTGACATGGGAGAGGGAATCCAGAACAGGTTGTGTTTATTTGCAGATGGCACTAAACTCTGTAGTAGGGTTGAAATGTGGAGGGGATAAGATAGTTGCAGAGAGACCTGAGGCTGGAAAATTGTTTCAAAGTCTGGCAACTGAAACTCAATGCCAAAAAGAGCAAAGTTATGCACTTAGGGAACAAGAATCCCAGAATAGAGTATTGGATGGTGGGTTATACGGGACACACCATCAGAGAAAAGGAACCAAGGAGTCATCACTAGCTGCTCCTTTAAACAAACCAGCCAATGTGTCAAGGTCTTCAACAAGGCTAACAGGATGCTGGGGTGCATTAGGCGAGGGTATGACAGTAGAAGGCAACAGGAACTGTTACCACTGTATATTGTAGGTCACTAACAAGGCCACACCTAGAGTACTGTGCCCAGTTCTGGAGTCCCCAGCTATGAAAGTAAAGGGTAAGGTTAGAGAAGATACAACATAGGATATCCAAGATGATTTGGGGCCAGGAGCAGATCCTATGAGGATCGGCTAAATGCACTGAACATGTATTCACTCAAAACCAGAGAAGAAAGGGGAGATATGATAGAGACATCCAAGTTCCTGAAAACAAGTCACAAGGTGGACTATGAGGAGCTATTTACCAGGAACAGAGATAGGACAAGGGGTCACAAGTGGAGTGTTTTTTTTCCAGTTAATTATTCTTATTGAAGTCAAAAGAAACATCACAAACACAATTCATTTCTCTAGGGCATACACATGGGCAATAGCGCATGGAACATGACAATTCTTAACATCTTTAAAACATATACAAATAAACTGTAGTATAATCAAATAGTGAATATGGGTTTACAAAAGGATGCGAGTAAGTATTATTGTACACAGTAAGTGTCTGTTCCACTGAATGGTCTACTGCCAGAGGTGGTGGGTGGCCAAACCTTAAATGACTTCAAACATGTCAGGGAGAGAGTCAAGGGGATTTTATCTAGTCAGCAGGAAGTGGGGGGGGGCAGAAACACAGAAAACAAAAGTACAAATAGTGTAAGCGAAGACCTGACAGAGATGGTATGTCCTGAGGTGTTATAGGGTAATATGGGCAGACTGGATGGATCATTTGTCTTTCTACCCTCATCATCTATGTTTCTATGTTGAATTGAAAGTCTCCATTATTCAGATATGATAAGAAAATGTGATTTGTGATGAACATCAGCTACTGTGGTTGTCGCTTTAATGTTGTTTCAATTGTCATTTATTTTATTATCATGATTTGTGATGGGAGTGTTGTTTATTCATATACTGCATGAAAACAAAGCATAATTCATGATGGGACTTTACTTCTGTGATGGTTACTTTATGTCATAAATTTTACACATGATGAGAAAGCATTATTTTTGATGCAGTAGATATGTTGTCTTTTGAAGCCTGAGGTGAGTGGCATAGATAGGAGGAAATGAGCAGGAACACCACCACCAATCCGTGCCCCCACAGCCCTTGACACACATTATTTCTTATCATAATTCCAGTGAGAGGTACTAAAAGACCTCCCATTATAGCTTCAACTCCTCATTATTACAGCCATCATCATCAGTGTAACTCCATGACATTTTCAAGCTCCTATTGTTCTTCCATGAGCCTCTTTTGCATCTGCTTTTAATGCTCCTTCTTCTCCTCCTCTTTTGCATCTGGTTTCTCATGTGCCCCTTGTTTTGGTATCCTGTGAATACAGTGATTGAATCTGGGCAAGTCAATTTCAGTGAAGCCAAAATTGTGACTGTGAAATGGGCAATGTGCTCTTTTTAGCACATTGCAATATCAGCAATTTTGTTTGATTTAGGGAGTGGTTATTTTGCAGGGTATGAAGTCTTTTTCATCAGGCCAGTTTTTGGCTGGCCATCTGGTCAAGTGGATGCAGTCATTGCCTCTGTGGCTGGAGGACCTGGGTTGGGGACTGGGTGCAGGGCAGACTTTTGTTTCTCTCTGTTTTGTTGGTTCTGTAGTGTTGTTGTTTTTTTCTGTAGGTTGTAGCACTCCTGTTCCCCTGCACTCACGACTTTGCCTCCCCATCTGCATGTTGCCCCCCCCACATTCTCCCCTGCCGACTTGTGCCTCCCCCAAGTAGCCCCCCCATCCTGAGTTTTCCCTTGTCCTCATTGCACCCCCCAGAGGTGATTTTACTTATTATAGAGGGTGCGGGGGGCACGGGGGTGTAGCCTCATGCATAAAAAGTAAGTAGCTTTTGCCCCCCAGAGACAAACTAAGAAGCCTTTGCTGTTTGTGATTTTCACTATAGTGCACATTGATGATTTTGTTTTTGGTGATGTGAACTCGCTGTTATTGTCCTCGTTGTTTTACAGTCACTCAAATCACATAGAACCCTCCTCTCCTGTGTCTTTCCCTGCTCCTCCTTTTGTAATTGTTATTCCCTTTCCTTCTCCTCCTACTCTCATGTTCTTTCTTCCCCCCGCCCATCCTTCTTCTCACTTGAATCATGTAATTATCCTGCTTTTTTGCCTCCATCTTTTGTGATTCCTCCTCCTCTACTACCTCATCCTAATGCCCCTGCTCTGCTAGGTACACCTCGTTATCTTCTTCAATGGCACTCTCCAACACAACTTGTTTCAGTTGTGGTGAAACTTGCTTGCTTTTGTAGAATTACAGGATTGCTATACCTTTCACTTCACCCTACCCCTACTCTCATGAACACCTGTACAGTTTCCATCAGTGACACAATAAGAGTTGTATCCATGCCAGACCCAGACTCATCATTACCTTCCTCACGAGATGACTGAGCAGCATCACTGGGCTGGGTCCTGCTGCTGCTAATGATTGATATGGGAGCTGGAGGCATCGTTTAGTGCCTCTAGCTGGACTGGCAATTTTTCATGCACACTTACAGGTAGCAGCAGCGGAATATGTTATTGTTTTGTTCATATGAGATGAACAGGAGGAGGGCTTGCCTTTACAAATCTGGATAGATATCTTCCATCATTATTATGAAGACTAGAAGCACTTGAAGGAGGAAAGGAAGAAACTGGTGTACTTCTCATTACTTGTAATATCATGCACCCTGCCCAAGTATTACTTTCAGCCCAAACAATATGACTCCCTGTCCCTGTCCCACCATCACCATCCCTGAGTCCTTCCCCAGCACCAACACTTTTAAAATTAATACATGGTGGAAAGGCATGGTGAAATATTTCCCTTTTCCTTTCCTCCTTCCTGTATCCCTTTCTCCTATAGTTCTTTTTCTCAAGCATCAATGATGCATGCATAACACATTATGATGACAGTCATGATGCAATCACCCTGAAGTGAACTATGATGACTCAGAAGGGGTAGACATCAATCGGTTTTGATGCCCAAGTGATGTGCACCCTGACATGCCCACACATCATGGTAACACTTGATGAGGACAGAAAATGAGTGGAACTGACACCACATAGTCACCCATGTGCCCACACACACTTACTGACACACCCTTCTCACTCAGACTGATAGATCTTACTGCAGCAGCCCACATCATTAAGCTGTTACTCAGTCACAGCTCACAGGCAAACAAATTAAGATGGATTTCTGTGCTCTGCAATACCAGCAGTCAGCAAAAAGAATAATTTGTTAAATAAATCCTTCAAAGATCCCCTCTGCACTATTCCCAATCTGTTAAATTCACTTTGCCATGCTTGGCTGGTGCATCCTCACACTTTACCCTCATTTCCTCTGCAGCAGACAATTTCACTGACCTGCTTGCTGAAACAACATTTAAATGTTGTGCCAGTGTTGGAAAAGTAAAAATTCACAGAGGAAACACAATGCCTTTCATATAGGATTATACATACTTAACAGGGGTGTGGGGACACATTTCCTCATTGTATGTTTAATTTTTACTTATTAGGTAATCAGGTTCATACCATTAGCAACAGTCTTTCTCCACATTACTCCTGGAACTGAGTCAGGCTTTTAATTTTACTCCAGGCATTGAGATCCACTGGATTCCCCCCAGTTTACATCACTGGTTGTACATTAGATAACTAAAAAGATAATGCACAGTATTCTAACTGTCTGATGCAAACTCATGCTTTTTAACACAAAACAATTTCCTTTCAGCAACGAGGTCCTTCCTCTTTATGAGAGAGAGAGATGGATTTGCACAGAATGAGGAGTTCTTGATCTCCTTCATTGGCTATTGGTCGCTGCAGGTCATGTATACAGAAACATAGAAGGTAACAGCAAAAGAAGGACAATTGGTCTGTCTAATCTGCCCATATCTCTACCTAATCATGATGTCCAACCACCCCCTAGTAGTCACTCATCCCCTCTCTTATCTTTTGTCACCTACTACATTACCCCCCCACTAAACCCATGTCTCCATCTCACCTATGCCTGCATCCTACCACTAATATTGCACAGACTACCTTGTTATATAATCTGTTGTACCGATTTACTAACCTCTTTATACAAAAGTACCTCTTGATGACCTCTGTAACCTTCCATTACCAGCTTCTTTGAGTTACCTCTAGTTTTTGTGTTAACTCTGAAGCAGAACAGGGCACTGCTGTCCACTTTGTACTGGAACAAGTACTCCAAGTGTGGTCTCAACAAGGATCTATTCTGTACTTGGGGAGTATCCCCTACTGGTGCCTACTGTTGATACCCCTGCCTATTATGTAGTCACGTAGCTTGCCAACAACTTGTACACGTTCAGTGTGAGCTCCATGCAGAAAATGGTGTTATGATAATGAAGGGCAGAAGTGCCAAAAGGGAAACCAGGTTAATGTGGCATGTAATGTACAGAATGTTTGCTATCTACAGTACTAATTTAACATACTAGGGTGCCCAGTTATTATTCAAAACCTGTTTGTATCCCACACAGTATAGTAAACATAACACTTGAAAATTGAGCTATATTTTGTCTCAGTCAGAAAAGATATCCAAATAAGCAAACATACAGAATCCACATAAAGTAGTTTTCTATCATTTGGCAAATATTGTGGTATAGATTCATGAGAAGTTCTGGTCCATGGGAAAATGGAATTATTGCAGATGCCTACCCCTTGGGCATCAAGAACCAGTTTTTTCTCAGTCTGTGTCAATAGCCAAAATATTGTGTGAACTGGAGATTCTTAAGCATTGTTTGTTTACTTGCCTTACTTGTGTTCTACAATTTTACTGTAGAAAATGGGGAGACTACAATGCAAATTCTGATTGGCTGACAGCACCAACCAGCTGGTCTGGTATGAGAAACATAGAAACATAGCATTTTTTTGGCAGAAAAGGACCTTCTGGCCCACGTAGTCTGTCCTGAATTATCTACCTACTGTGCCACCATATACCCTAAGTGATCTATGTCCCTACCTCCTCCCCCATCCCTGTTACTAAGGTCCCCCTGTGCCTGTCCCATGCATGCTCGAAACCTGCCACTGTTTCGGTACCCACAACCTCTGCTGGGAGTCTGTTCCACCACCCTTTCTGTAAAGTAGTATTTCCTTACATCCTCTTTAAGTCATCCCCTTCCACCTTCATATCATGCCCCCTTGTTCTTGAACATCTCTTCCTGTGCAATATGCCACCCCTGTACCTTGTTGATACCTTTGAAGTATTTGAATGTTTCAATCCTATTTCTCCTTTCTTTCTTCTCCTCCAGTGAGTATATATTGAATTCCCTAAGTCTTTCCTCATATGGCTTCCGATGCAGTCCATGCACCATCTTGGTTGCTCTTCTCTGCACTGCCTCCACCCGCTTTATGTCCTTCATGAAATGGGGCCTCCAGAACTGGATACAATACTCCAGATGGGGTCTCACTATAGATCTATATAGGAGTAAAACTACCTCCCTTTTAATGCTGGTAATACCCCTTCCCATGCAACCCAGCATCGTACTCTCCTTGCCCACTGCCTTATCACACTACTTTGCAACCCTCAGGTCATCAGATATCCCTTTCCTGACTTGTGGTAGTTAACCCGCCCACACACACAATTACTACAATGACCTTGAGTTTCTATGCCTGCTGTGCATAATTTTACACTTTTCTGTGTTGAATCCCAGTTGCCAAACCCTTGACCAGTCTTCAAGCTTTTTTAAATCTTCCTTCATTCTTTCCACCCCCACAGGAGTGCCCACTCTGTTGCAGATCTTTGTGTCATCTGTGAACAGACATACCTTACCTTTCAGCCCCTCTGCGATGTCACTAATAAAGACATTGAAGAAGACCAGTGCCAATACTGACCCCTGTGGCACCCTGCTGGTTATTTTACCTTCTTCTGAGTGAATACCATTTACTACCATCCTCTGAGTTCTGTTACTGAGCCAACTTCATACCCATTTGACCATCTTTGGACCCACTCCCAGGCTGCACAACTTGCTTACCAGCCTTCTTTGTGGAACAGTGTCAAATGTCTTACTGAAATCCAGGTAGGCTATATCCACTGCTCCACCCTGATTTACTCCTTTGTGACCCAGTCAGAAAACCCTATCAAGTTTGTTTTGCAAGATCTTCCCCCCATGAAGCCATGGTGTTCGGATCCTGCAATCCATCGGTATTGAGGTACTCCTTGATTCTTTCCTTAAGTAGTGTATCCATAACCTTGCCCACCACTGAGGTCAGGCTGACTGGTTGGTAATTACCTGCCTCCTCTCTGTTCCCACTTTTGTGTAGTGGGACCACATCCACCTTCCTCCAATCCCCTGGAACTTCCCCTGTATCCAGTGATATATTAAATAGGGTCATCAGGGTGCAGCCAATTCCTCCCTTAGCTCTTTTAGCATCCTGGGGTGGACCCCTTCCATGCCCATTGACTTGTTCACGTTTATCTTTTCAAGTTCCCTTAGAACTCTCTCCTTCATGAAGGAGCTAGAGTCCACCACCCTTCCCTTAATGCCCTTTCTCCACTTTCTGTGGCCCATCACCCACCCTTTCCTTTGTAAATACAGAACAAAAGTGCTTGTTCAATATGTCTGATTTCTTATGGTCCTCTTACACACTCCCCACTTCCCCTTTTAGTCTCACTGTCCTGGCCTTGTTTTTCTTCCTTTTGCTTATGTAGCGAAATAATGTTTTATCCCCAATTTTTGCTGACTGAGCAATGTTTTCCTCAGTTTGTACTATTGCCATCCTGACTGCCTTCCCTGCCTCCCATAGTTTTTCTTGACAACTCTCCCAATCTTCCTCCTTTTCTGTCAACTTTTACCTTTTGAATGCCTGCTTCTTTTTCTTTACTTTTTCTGCTACTTCCTTGGAGAATCATAAAGGTTTCCTTCTCTTGCACTTTTTTACCCGTGTGACACAGAGGTTTGTTGCCTTCTCAATGGCCTTCCTTGCTTTTGCCCATTCTTCCTCCACCCTACCCATTATCCCTATAGCTGCCAGGGCATCCCTGAGGCACTCTCGCATTTTCTTGAAATCAGCCCTTCTGAAGTCCAGGACCCTCATTTTAGTGTGGTTTGTTTCTGGCTTGGTCCTTATGTTGAACCACACCATAGGATGATTGTTGACCCCCAGGTGGCTTCCCACTGTGATGTCAGCAATACTGTCCCTGTTTGACTGTACCAGGTCCAGTATCATCACCTCCCAAGTGGGTTATCTAACTAGTTGCCTGAGGAATGCCCCTGCAGAGAGTCTAGGATTTCCCTACTTCTAACTGATGCTGCAGTAGGGAGGCTCCAATACAAATATCACAGATTGAAGTCCCCCAGTAGTAGTACCTCACCCTTGTTGGCCATTCCTTAGATTTCTTCAAAAATATCCTTGTCCTCCTCCTCCCCTACTCTGGAGAGCTGTAGATTACCCTACCTGAACAGCTGTCCCCCTTCCTGTCTCCAGGGTGACCCACAGTACCTCTACATTACTCTGCCACCCCTGTATTTCTGTGGCCTTAATGCCCTCCCTCACGTACAGAGCCACCACTTCTCCTTTTTTTCCCCACCCTGTCTTTTCCTAATAATGCACATCCTGATATGGCTACCTCCCAGTTCTTGTTTTCATTGCACCAGTTTTCCAGGCAATAGAGACCAGGAAATAATTAGTCAACTTCTCTGTTTGCCTCATTTCATTCCAATTTCAAGTATTTCCAATACCTGAGCCTGTCTAAAGCTCCCCTGAACTGAATAACTACTTGCACTTTAAAGCGAGTACTTGCACTATTAAGGAATGTAAATAATGTTTTTGTCTACTGCTGATCTTGCTGTTGTACTACAGTAACTAATGACTTGTCCCGCATGGTATATGGTGGTCTGCAGTGTCTCCATAAGTAAATGTGCATAAGTATAGACCCAAATGTTGTTTCTTTTTTTGCAATTGTTGATTTGATTTCTGGATTCTGTATGACCAATGTATTGTGCTTTCTTTTATGTAACAAATCCCAGGTCGCCCTGAAAAAGAGACCATTGGTCTCAGTGGGTCTACCTGGTCACCAAAATTCAATAAATAAATAAAATAAATAAATGAATACTATTTCTGTGCCCATAGAATTTTTAAAATACAAATTCTACCATGTTTTTCTACTCACTTACCAAGGGAGAGCTCCCTCCTCCCCAAGTGTCTCTGGGTACAATGAAACACATTTATAAAATGCTAAATTATTGGTATTACCACAAAATGAGTTTTATGCTGTTTTTTTTTTGTCACGTACTCAACAAATGTAAAGGAACACCTGTAGCAAGCTGCTCGCATAACCTGTCAACACCTGTAGACAATGGTCACGATGTATTTAAAACCACAAACGTTCCCTATGAAAAACTTTTTTGTTCTTTCTGGTTTCTTTTTCCTCTTAGAACAGTGGCTACTACCAGCCCTACTCTGGCAAGATACAGTGCTCACCTTCGAATGACAGAGCCAGTGCCAGTCCTGCTAAATTCCTAATGGTGCTCCCCTGGGTGCTCCATGTTGAGACACGCAGTACACACCAAATCAGTGATGAACCTCACTCCCGAAATCAGTCAGGACTGTGACCATACTGTCACCTGATCACAGCCATGTACTGTTACACCATGCAAAACAAAATGAATAAATAAAAGAAAATGCTAAATAAAATGCAGGTTGGGTGAAGAGGTTTAGCTGAACACTGATTGTCTGTCTCAGTAAAGGGGTGCCAACTGGAGATGTAACAGCAAACCTCAAGAAAAAGAAGCATTTATGACAACTGGCAAGTATGCCAACTTTACTAGTAGAGGAACTACTTTACAACAAAACTGACATTTCAGTGTTTTTTTTTTTGTTTTTATTTTTTAAATATTAGATACAACTTTTACCTATAGGCCATTTTTCAAAGTACAATAATACCCTCCAGGATGGGTAGTATGGGCTATAGTGGACCTTCCAGGGGCTATAAGGCCCTCTGCCTGCAGTGTCAGGCCTCATTATGCCCTTAGGGGTCCTGTATAGCCTAATACTGCTGCAGTCCACCCTGTTGGGTATTACTGCTTACTTCTGATTAGGCTAAGTATGAAGGAACTGGATTAAGACATACAGTACTGTAGTTAAAACAGAAGTTGTTGAACATTCTATTCTTGCAGAGGCATCTGTCTGTTCAGGAGTAGACTTAGGAAGAACATGATGCAAAAAGAGAAAAGTTTTTCATCCATGTTTCCATTTAGATTTAATTTCAAATTGAAACTGAGATTCCAGACTATTTTTTATTAGAACACAGATTTGTGCTTCAAAAATGTTTTGTGAATGCTGCAAATAGATGATTCTGGATCAAGTACAAGTTTCTTTAACTATGAGTGTCATATATTGATGTAACTTGGTGTACATCTTTATTATAGCTCTTCATTGTCAGCCTGGCACCAGCTTTGTGCTATTTGACTTTAGGTCACAGAAGTGACTATTATCTGCCTGGGGAAGGGGCTGCATTAAATAAATCTGATTTGACTCTGTAGAAGAGTTCATGGGGGCCATACTGTCCCAAGGGCTAGAGACAAATATCAATAATAATCCACAAGACAGAAAGCAGTGTACCCAATTTTGACAGTTTGGCATATCCTTATCAGAACTCATCAGCTGGTTTTGTAGAGGGCTGTTGGACAAATCTGTCAGTGTCTTACTGAGTGACTGCAATATTGATTTAGTCATTTTTATAAATTATCCTCACAACCAGCTATATACATACACATACAGAATGTCAAATGTTCATAGCCTGAAAAAGAAGGGCAACCAGTTCTCAGCTGGAAAACCAATTAAATCCAGTATAGGTAGAATTGGCCCCCTCTTAACAGCCCACTGTAGTTCTGTTTGCAAGAAAAAAAATAAGAGACTCACTTGCTGTTGAAGGCTGTAAAGGGTCATTTATACCATTGGCTCCTGATCTCTAAACCCACTTTATATAAACACCATTATTACAGCAGTTTCAGATTAACAGATCAGAAAGATGTATAGGGCCTTTAGAAAAGAGGGGTTTGTTCATACTTTCCCATTGCTTTTTCTTATCTCAGTTGCAAATATGACAACCCAGTGAACTACATGTAAGAGGTTTAGTAGTAGTTGTAGTATTAGTAAACTTCTATTTCTATACAGGTGAAGACAATAGCCTGTTTATGTAGTTGACCTGTTAGCACAGGCATAGTACACGAATAATATGTGTTTGAGTTTGCTTGAGAAACTCTTGATTATTTTTTGAAAAGCAATAGATCCAGTATTTACTTGTGAGAATAAACTGCATGGTCATATATTTTAATGTGGTCAAGTTGCATAATTTTGCAATTAATGAAACAGTTTAATTTTTTATTTATTTATTTAGTTTTTGTTTACAGGGTAGGTGCACTAGCCATAGCAATGACTATTTTCAGGCAAGACCTGGGAAGGTACAGAGCAACAACAGGAAACAAATTACAGTGCATACAGATTACAGTACATAGTAGACAATAGCATATCATATGAACAGTGTCATCAGGCATAAACAACAAAGCAGGGTAAAATACATAACAGTGTGAAGGTACCGCAAAAATACTAGTAGCTATACATTAAATCATGACTATTGCAGAAAATAGGGGAGGAAAATACAATGATGGCTATAATCAATAAAATAGTCAATACCAGATAGGTGTAGTAGAGAAAATATAAGGCATGGAGGGTAGAGGGTGGGATAGGGTAGAGCTTTGGACAAGATAAGAGGGAGAATTAATTGGTGTAAAGGCAGTAAGAGCAGGTAGGAGCAAGTGCAGAGCGTTAAGTGGAGCTAACAGAAATGGCCTGGGTAGTGAAGGTTAGGAAGAGTTACATAAGCTAAGACAGTTTGAAACAGGAGCACATGCTGGAAGTGATGAGATGATTACATAGTTCCTTCTTGAACGTGGCATGTGAAGAGGCGTGGTGTAAATTTAGAGAGAATGAGTTCTGGTACTTAGGGGTGTGACAGGCAAATGCACTCGCACCTTTGGAGGTGCTGTATCTGGGGATATGGACAAGGGCATTTTCCATCAATCGTAAGCCATAGCAGGAAGCGTGATTTCAGAAGAGAGTTGCCAGGGGTTTAGGTATCTGTGATCTGATCATGTTGTCAATGATGGAGACATATGCATAGTACCATGATGCTTGCAGTTGGAGCCACCCCAGATCAGAGTAAAGGAGACAGTGATGTTTCAGCCGGTGAGAGGAGGACACATAACGACAGACATTGTTGTAGGTAACATCCCATTTCTTAAGGTTTGATTTACCCGCAGAGGCATATGTTGCAACAGCATAAGTGAGGGTTGGTAGGAGTATGCCTCGTGCTATGGCAAGCCTTGCTGAGGGGATACGGACATAGCTGGTTTGGTAAGCAATACCGAGTTTCATGTTGACCAGCTTGCAGGTCCGTTGTATATGGAGATTGAAGTTAAGTAACGGGTCAAGTGTTGTACCCAGTAATTACCTTCTGTTTTCTTCTTCCCAAGGAACTCAATAATTCAATTAAAATGAACTGTTTAGTACCATTAACACAATAAGTCTTTCTACTTTTGCAAATGTTTGTACCTGGTACCTTCAGATATTCAGATTTATTACATTATACATGTCATTATTTGCTACTGAAAATTCTTTCATGTTTCCAAATGTAGTACCTTGTACCAAATGATTTTCCGTATTGTGCATTGCACTCATCACTTTATCTGGCATTGTACCTTGTGTTTGCCCCCATTTGCTTACTGAACTTCTTACCACATTGTAATTTCCCATTCCTAGGGTTGCATCTGGAAATGAGCTTTGGACCCATGTGCCTCAATGGTTAGCTACTTTTAACTAAATACAAAAAAATCCGTTTCAGCATAAAATTTAACAAGTGATAAGAAAGATAAAAGATTATTAAAAAAAATCATATTTCTATGCTGGGTCTGTGGTGCCTAGCAGTTTGGGACCCCTTTGGTATGATATTAACTCAGATTCCCATCCCAAGCCCAGGATTTCAGAAGCGGATGCCAACTGAGAGGGCAATAACGAAAATGTGTACAAACAACTTAAACTGGGGCATAATATCTGCTGCTCAGTATCTGCATCACCCAGCTTATTGTCTGTCACAAATTCCCTTGCCATCACCATCTTCACCACCTCAAGCATTTATGTTCCTAGACATGGTCAGGCAGTGCCACAAAATCAAAAGGGGTTTGCCACATGCACTGAAAATTTGACCTAATTTTTAAGAACCTACCCTTCTCCCTTACTAGCATGGGCATGGGCATGTGATCATCCAGGTGGGGGGGTATATCCTGCTGAATTTTAACACATTAACTCCAATAGCTCGGTACAGTCTGAACATTCCATTGCTTAACCTGATACAACATGGTCACCCAGATGAATATGAGTTAACAAAGCTGACATATTATCAAATATCCCATATTTCAAAGATTGGCCCATGGCACTGAGTAGTGGGGACATCTCTGGCATGTTGATAACTTTGGTTTAGGTCAGACCTGTGACAGTAGAAGAAGGGTATAGAAGAGAAGATGACAGATGCTCTCTTCCCTCTGTGAACTTGAACTTCACCATATACTGGTCACTGGTGACTGCATGATTCTGGTGCATTTGACAGTATGGAGGATTTCATGCCCTGATGTCCCCCAGGACACTGCAGCATGGAAATGCTAATAAAGTAAGATGGTGTTGTATGACACAAAAGGACATCCACATATTCTGTGAGAAAAGTCACTCTCAGGCTGGGGCCTGACCTTGTTGGGGCAGGAATGCAAATGCTGAATGGGTTGACAATAAAAGGGAAGTTGGGGTGGAGAGTGGGCATGGTAATCGGAGCATTGAGCTATGGATATCCAAAACTGGGGTAGATCATTTATCCCAATATTTGTAGCCTGTTTTTCTCCCTTACTTGCTCCATATCAGAAGAAGGTTAAAGAATATCATCAACCTGCTAGGGACAATCCAGAGGATGGTGACAAAAATGATTAAAGTCAGCAGGGCAGGACATACAAAGAGAAGCTGGATACTCTAAACATGTAATCCCTAGAGGAAAAGAGAGAGGGGGACATGATTAAGACTTTTAAGTATTTGAGAGGCTTAAACAGGGTGGACAGGGAGTGCCTCTTCAAGCTCAGTGGAAACAAAGAGATGAGGTGGCATTGTCTTAAGTTTGGAGGGGGTGGGCAGTTCAAGTGAGTGACCATAAGACATTTCTTCATGGAGAGAGTGGTGATGAGGTGGAATGGACTCCCTTAGGAAGTAGTATCACTTGAAACAGTGGATGTATTCAAAAGGGGATGGGACAAAGTAAAAAAGGAAAGTCAGGGCCAAAAAGGGAATAACCAGAAATGAGGGGTTACCAATAGGGGAGGCAGGGCAAAGTCCTTAGCTGCCACCTGGGTCCCTGAAATATGAGCAGACTCGACAGACCCCAAAGCTATATTCTGTTGGCACATTTGTATGTTTGCATGTTCTTCATCCTCCCTAACAGACTCTGATTTTACTTCCCTGGCCTCAGGGTCTAAAACTGCATCAACAGTATGCCACAGCAGTCTTCTACTGCTCAAAGTCAAGGAGTCAGCCTTGAAATATATGTTTTTTTTTATCTGTAAGCCTTTGTTATTATTAAATAGGTGATGTTTTTTGACCTACATGGATGTAACTTGGGGAAAAATAGAAACTAAATACTTTTTCAATAATTGCATATTTGCGCAGGTGGATAGCAACATTGCAATTATATATTAAAGGTGCAATTTGTCATTGTGGGGAATGTCTAATTCTCAGGAACACTTGGGCAGACTAGATTGACCTTGGTTTCCTTCTGCCATCATTTTTTCTATGTTTCTATTCTTTTAGAAACTGCAGAAAACCTACAATTTCTCATTAAGAGCATGTGCCTAGCAATTATGTGTATATGCATTCTTTGCAAGAAAACTGCATTAGTGTACCAGTTAGGGTTCAACTTACCATAACAAATGTAGGGTAACGTGGCATTAGATTTTCTAACCCTAACTCCTCAACTCCCCAAGCAGCAAAAGGACAAGCCCATACAAGCAACCATGGACAGCCATCATCTGTTAAGACAAACATACAACTGTTTCCAGGTGACACAAATCCAGTAGCACTAATGTGCCAAAAGTATAAGAAGAAAGTTCCTTCAATGATCATTAATGATGAAATGTCTACTTGTCCTATGGTATGTTTGTTTTGACAGCTATCCCATCAAAAGTGTGACTGAGATTGAACGACTCAGATATGAGCAACTCACTCTCAGCGACTGTGTTGTGGGCTACCCTGAAATGGTAGCGATGGCTAAAAGGAAGCCAACGAAGGCAACTGGAACCACACCATGCAGGACAGAAGAGGAGGCAGTGTAGTGGAAGACTGATGAGCTGGCCATGTGTTGTGGTGGTGGTGGAGGCTGGCTACAGTTGGGAGGTTGCAGGGTTCAGGTCTGAGAAGGCGCAAGAATTTTTGAGGTTGCAGAGGTTTTTATAAGTCCTCCCCCCAACATGCACCCCTCTGTAGTTGAAAATATTTAGTTAGGGGGATGTGTGGGGTGAAGCCCTCTGCATATATATATAGTACATCGCCATTTTTACGTTCGCTTGCGCGCATGCACAAGGAATGTTTTGGGAGAGTAGCACACTTTGAAGGTGTGCCTCTCCCATCCAATGCACTGCTCCCTTGAGCAGGCGTGGCGGTCCTGCACCAATGGGTGCAGGAGCTCTGTATGACAGCGGTGTTCCTCTGCTTCAAGGAAAGCACTGCTGCCATACTGGCACCGCATCATGCCGTCCCCTCGCGTCGCACTCCCCCGTCGCGGCGTCCGCGCCCCAAAGCTTTGGTGCCCGCGCTGGGAGCCCACCAGCGTGGCAAATGTTGTTGCTGATGGGGTGCCCAATCCCCCGTCGGCTCCACGTCCCCAAGCCATCCTGCTGCCATGCTGGAGCCCATCCCAGCATGGCAAATGTCAAATCATCGTTTTTGTTTTAAAACCTGTAAAATAAAATGGTCCCACCGGCGTCTCCCAGCCCCCACAACCCGCACCCACCCACTGTGCACCCAGCCTCCCACCCCCTCACCCCATACTTACCTCCAGACTCCAGCGATGATCTTCTGTGGACCGGGAACCGTCTGCACTCTTCAAAGGTGACCGCAAACTGAGGAATGCGGTAAGCTGTATAATGGGCTAGATAGGGGTTCAACTTTATTGCATATCTCAGTCATTTTTTTGAATTTTTGCACCAAATTTTCAACATGGGGTTTTTGGGGCCCCTTCTCATGAATGATGTCACTGTCATGGTGTTATTCAGGCCCAAAGGGTGATTTCTCAGGCACTGCGCAGTCACTGCATGAAATCACCCTTAGGGCTCAAATAACACCATGACAGTGACATCATTCATGAGAAAGGGTCCAAACCCCATATTTGAAAATTTGGTGCAAAAATTCCAAAAAATGACTGTTTTATGAGCGTGCATTGCGCAGTTTCTATGCAGGCTCGTAAGTTCGCGAATTTTCAATATTTTCACTCCAGATTTTCAACATTGCCATTTTATCACATCTTCTTATGAGTTGTATAGCTGTCATTTTTCACATCTCACCCAAAATGTGTTTCTGCCCATGTAGCGCAGAATGGCGCAGTCGGTGTGCGAAATCAATGTATGGGACACATTAAGAAAATCACAGTGACAGTCATCATGAGCAGAGGTCTTAAAATGGCTGTGCTGAAAATTTGGTGAAATAATTCTTAAAAATGACTGTTTTACGAGTGTGCATTGCACAGTTCCTACGCACTCTTGTAAGTTTACGAATTTTCAATATTTTCACTCCAGATTTTCAACATTGTCATTTTACCACACCTCCTTATGAGCACTGCAGCTGTCATTTTTCACATCTTGCCCAAAACGTGTTTCCACCCATGTAGCACACAATGGCACAGTCGGTGTGCGAACTCAGTGTATGGGACACATTAAGAAAATCACAGTGTCACTGTTCATGAGCAGAGATCTTAAAATGGCTATGTTTGAAAAATTTAGCCAAAAATTCCTACAAATAACTGTTTCTGACGTCGTTTTGCAGTTCCTTGCGCTGTTAAGTTTACGCGCATTTCAATATTTTCACTCCAGAGTTTCAACATTGCCATTTTACCACACCTCCTTATGAGCAATGCAGCTGTCATTTTTCACATCCTGCCCAAAACATCTTTCCGCCCATGTAGTGCACAATGGTGCAGTCGGTGTGCAAAATGAATGTATGGGACACAGTACGAAAATCACAGTGACACTGTTCATTAGCAGAGGTTTTAAAATGGCAATGTTGAAAATTTGGTGAAAAAATTCCTAAAAATGACTATTTTATGAGCGTGCGTTGCATAGTTCCCATGCACGCTCATAGGTTTGCGAATTTTCAATATTTCCACTCCAGATTTTCAACATTGGCATTTTACCACACCTCCTCATGAGCAGTACAGCTGTCATTTTTCACATCCTGCTCAAAACGTGTTTCCACCCATGTAGCGCACAATGGCGCAGTTGGTGTACGAAATCAATGTACGGGACACATTAAGAAAATCACAGTGACACTGATCTTGAGCAGAGGTCTTAAAATGGCTGTGTTGAAAATTTGGTGAAAAAATTCCTAAAAATGACTGTTTTACGAGTGTACGTTGCGCAGTTCCTATGCACGCTCATAAGTTTGTGAATTTTCAATATTTTCACTCCACATTTTCACCATTGCTATTTACAACACCTCCTCATGAGCAGTACAGCTGTCATTTTTCACATCCTGCCCAAAATGTGTTTCCGCCCATGTAGCGCACAATGGCGCAGTCCATGTGCGAACTTAATGTATGGGACACATTAAGAAAATCATAGTGACACTGATCATAAGCAGAGGTCTTAAAATGGCTGTGTTGAAAATTTGGTGACAAAATTCCTAGAAATGACTGTTTTACAAGTGTTCATTCTGCAGTTCCTATGCACGCTCATAAGTTTGTGAATTTTCAATATTTTCACTCCACATTTTCAACATTGCCATTTTACCAAACCTCCTTATGAGCACTGCAGCTGTCATTTTTCACATCTTGCCCAAAACATGTTTCCGCCCATGTAGCGCACAATGGCACAGTCATTGTGTGAACTCAGTGTATGGGACACATTAAGAAAATCACAGTGTCACTGTTCATGAGCAGAGATCTTAAAATGGCTATGTTGAAAATTTGGTGAACAAATTCCTAAAAATAACTGTTTTACAAGCGTGCATTGTGCAGTTCCTCACTCATCAGTAAGTTTTCGAGATTTTCAATATTTTCACTCCAGATTTTCAACATTGCCATTTTACCACACCTCCTTATGAGCAGTACAGCTGTCATTTCACATCCTGCACAAAGCGTGTTTCCGCCCATGTAATTACTAATGGTGCAGTCGGTGTGCAAAATCAATGTATGGCACACAGTTAGACAATCACAGTGACACTGTTCATTAGCAGAGGTTTTAAAATGCCAATGTTGACAATTTGGTGAAAAAATTCCTAACAATGACTGTTTTACGAGCGTGCATTACACACTTCCCACGCACGCTCCTAGGTTTGCGAATTTTCAATATTTCCACTCCAGATTTTCAACACTGCCATTTTGCCACACTTTCTTATGAGCAGTACAGCTGTCATTTTTCACATCCTGCCCAAAACGTGTTTCCGCCTATGTAGCGCACAATGGGGGTAACAAAAAGGTCATGCTGACAATTTATTGCACAAATACCAGCAATCACACAGGGCATTAGGGTAAAGCACCATACATGCCAAACACCACTGCAAATACCTGCAAGCGAACGTTCGGCATTGACAAATGCTTGTTATTTTTGGCGATGTACTCTCACCCTAATGGTGATCATCGTTTGGCGATTGCTATTATTACATAGAACTGTTTTGACATAGTCAATGTTTCTGCCTTTTCTTCACTTGAAGGTGAATTATGCCCTAAATGGGATTTCATTCTTGTATTACATTCTCCTAACAACAGAATTTCAGAAGAGGGATATCTCTGATAAATTATACAACATTTGGAAGATTTGTGCTCATATGCTTCTCTAACAATATTTTGATGTATCTGGGGACATAAAAATTCAAGATTATAATATTTCCAATTTCTAATTTTATAATAATACCAAATATATCTGGAGAAATTAAATATAATTGATTAATAGAAATAGCTTAATTTATTCTAATTGCTGTAAGGAGACATTCAGCTGGTCTCCCAATGTTAAAGTGTTTATCACTGGGAGTAAGAAATGCTGAATAACCATGAAAATGTAATTGACTCTCAGACCATCAAATTTCCTGAAGGGTATTACATCAAGGCCCCCTAGGGAAATCCAGAAATGGAGAGTCCCCCATTTTATATGATACACCCAAAATATTCAGATATAAGGAATAACGTATGGGTGCCCACAGACAATGAGCCTTTGTTTCCATCGAGGGGTTGAGATACCAGCATATGGACCTCGAGAGGTCCCTACTGGTATCTCAAACCCAGGATGGAAACACAAGAAGAGTTGTGTACAGGCACCCATATTCTATTTCTTATAGTGTAAGGTTTTAGTGTTTCTGAAAGTCTGGATGGGGGGAGAGAGAGAGAGAGAGAGAGAGAAAGAGAGACAGAGAGAGACACAAATGAAGCTGTTACAAGTAGGAGCACTGTATGCTGTCATGGTTACAGTACAAAAGGGTACACGTTACATTGTGTGGGACTGGACAGAGGCAGTGTTACAAAGTATTCAAATAACTCTTACTTTTCTTTTTTAGCTAATTAGATTTGTGGTGCAAGGGTACTGGAGAGCAAATGTTCAGGAAAGCAGACAGACAGGATATTGTGAGCGCCAAAAAGAAAATGAAAGCAGGTGGGCAGATGGCAACCAGAATGCATGACTCACAGTTTCAATGTGTACCATTTCATTTCAAACTTATAATAATTTAAATGTGTTTTAGCCAGTCCACTTCTTTTATTGCTGACAGTTCATTGACTGACCCATGCTTCACTGAGCCATGCCTGACATTTTTTTTCTCAGAATCATCGTTCCGACTTTTCTGCATTAGTCTTGAAGTGCCACAAAAGAAAACAGCAAGAGAAGCCAGCATCAGTCGACGCAAGCTAAGGAGGAGTTATTTGCATACGAAACAGGCACAGTAAGGGGGTGATTTGAATATGAATGTGCAAAATAAGGGATTAGGATGGAGCACAATAGACTTATTGACTTGTACACATTCAGTGCACAATAAGCCCACACCATACACTGTATAAAATGTTATCATAAACATCCATATTAGTTGAATCATCCCTATAGGGAAATTGAGTATCTGGAGATTCAGATGGAGAAATTCTCAGTCAATCCACGTTCACATTTTGTAAAGATTCAATCCTATTTGTAGTAGGTATATTGACTCTGGGAGATACAGAAGTATTGTAGATATGGGGTCATTTTGTTGTTGAACAGGCTTATTAATCTGAGGACTCGTAGAAAGGGAAACTGCTTTGGGATCTGCAGGTTCAACCATGCTTACCAATAAAAGACCCAAAGTGTCCCATTTGGTATTATGAACATAAGAAGAATGTCAGCAGATACAGACCTGATGGTCTAGCTAGTCTGCTCGAGTGTGCAGCTAGTAGTCTGTTACACTGCTGCTGCTGCTGCTGCTTCCCCATCTCCAACCTGCATATCCAATTTCATGCCCAAACTAACTGTTACCCCTCCACCCAGTGTCTCACTGGTGACCTTCCCTGTCTTTGTCCCATCCCCTCTTAAAACTGCCCTCTGTCTTCAAGGATACCACTTCCTCAGGCAATATATTCCACCCTGTCACCAATCTCTCTGTGAAATAGTGTCTTCTCATTTCCCTTCTGAATCTACCACCCTCCAACTTTAGATTGTGCCCCATAGTATCCCTCCATATCCTTAATCTTAAAATTCCCTCTGTACCATCTAGCCACATCATCCTGTAGCTCCTGCAACCCCTCTGTGTCATCCAACACTGCACCTATCTTTGTGTTATTTCCTAAAAGGCTGATATTGTTCTTAATCCCATGCAAGATGTCACCAATGAAAATGCCAAACAACACTGAACCCAATACCAAGCCCAATGGTACCTCACTGGTTATGGCTTTTGGAGTTGAGAGTTTCCCCCTTATGACTACCCTCTGCTTCCTGTTATTCAGCCAGTTCCTGATCTTCTACACAATTTTCTCCCCTGCTCCCTGGTTTCTGAACTTCCTAATCAGACTCCCATGTGGCACTGAATCAAAGGCCTTGCTGAAGTCTAGATATGAGACATCCACCATTTGGCCCCTGATGAGTGCAGTACTCATCCAGTCATAAAAGTCCACCCGGTTGGTCTGACAAGATCTTCCAAAACAAATGCATGCTGTCAGTTGTCCTGGAGACCATTCACATCCAGAAATGTTACTAGCCTTTCCTTCAGGATAGATTGGGGGTCAGTGCTGGTATTTGGATCTAAGTTTTTGTTTTTCTTGTTGGAGAAGGGATCGAGGAGCAACACAATCGCATGGCCAGGGTTTCCAGGTGTCCCAACCTCAAGAGGTGTGCTGAGGCTGAAGAGGGACTGGAGTGCACAACTAAGAAGGAATGGAACAAAGTGGACTACACAGAGGAAAGTATGACAAATTTCTTAATTTCAGGAGCTCTGTAGTGAAAACTGTAGTTGTAATATTGTATTCAGCAGGATTCTGAAATTTAAATTGCTGAGTTTAGTAGACATTTGTGTAGGTGGACATTACTCTACAGTCTAAACAGTCACCTGGATTACTCTTGTCTGGGTGGGAAATCACCTGTGTAATTTCAGTTAAAGTTAACTGGCAGCAATAGTTACCTGGATTGTATCTAAGGGGACAGTCTCTGTAGTTCCAATCACTTCATTTTTATCTCTTTCTAAGGGGGACTGTTCTGGATTGTGGGATGCAGCTGGTTAAAGGAGCAGTGTAAAGAGTTGTGGCTTTAAAGGGACTGCAGTGAAAATCAGGGTAAATGCCATTTTATGAGTCCTCAGTGGGGGGCTTGATTGGAGGGAAGGGGCTAAGGTGCACTATTGTGTGAGTGGTTGATTGACTCTAACAAGAGTCGGGGAGGGCCCAACCCACCCTCCCCAAATCCCTCCCACCCTGGGCTCTTCCACATTTATTGGGGAGGTGCTGCATTGGGATTGGTAGATAGCATAGCTAGGCACATCTGCTAATGTGTCCTGATCATCCTTGTAATTCAGAGGTGGAAAAAGTAAGTAAAGCAAGAAAAAAAAAACATAAAAGAAAACATATATATTTTTTTACATTGCATACAGAGGGTGGGTTGCAAACTAGCATGGATATACCTAGTAGGTGGGAAGGGACTAGGGGAGGGAGCAAGCAACACCCAGATGTGGGAGCAGGGGTGAGCTGTATGGTCAGTAGAGATATGGGAAGGGTGGTAGGCTGCAACAGCTGTGAGGCAGCTATCTTTTTAGGGGTGGCATGGAGAGCCAGGGGGTACTAGGTGTGCAGGCAGTTTGAGCAGCTTAGGGATGAGATTAGCTGGTTAAGGACAGAGCTAAGGAAAAGGCTGGGGGCAGTGTGGGGGAATCATCCAGGACCTGGGGCACATCAGAGTGTCCCAGAGGCTGAGAGGCATCCCAGACCAAGGGGAAGGAAGGGTTGGGATAAATAGACCAGTATTGCAACCAACTCAGGAATCTAGGGGTACAGAATCAGGGACTGGAACATGGTCAAATGGAAGTCTCATAACAGTTTGACAGGAGTAGCTCAGGGCAGAGTACTGGTGTCAAACAATAGGTTTTCAGTAGGGCTGTCCATGGTCCGAATAGTATTTCCCAAATACCACGAATAGTAGGCTTGCCAAATATTCGGATGGACATTCTGAATAGTTCACTATTCGGCTACTATTCGGGACGTACTATTCGGAGGGTGAGATTTCAAAATCTCACAGAACTTCGCTGGCCAATCAGAGGCTGTTTTTGGAGCTCAGAGCCAGGAACATCATGTGATCTCCTCACTCTGAATGTGTAGATGAGAGGAGACAGTTGTTTCTCAGAGAGCTAGCTCTGTTTAGTTTACCACTTGTAACTTTTATAACTGTTTAAAAAATGTTTTGTGTGTGATCCAGTTTTTACATCTGATCACCTTGTGACTGCATCTGACTGCAGTTTTGTTTTTCATCCTTGAAACTGGGCTTAGCTTCAAGGAAAAGGATAGTCTGTGTGTGAGTGAATCTGTGTGTGTGCTGCTGCATGCTGACTTCCCTCCCCCACTGCTTACAGTTTCACAGCTCAGCTGAAGCAGTGTGGTTTGATTTTTTGCTTAAAAACCAATTAGTTCTTATCAGGATATTTTTTTTTGTCAAAAAAGTCCAGTTTGGCTTTTGCATGTAATGGGTAACTGTTACTGTGCTCAGTAACAGTGAGTGGCTCAAGCTTTTGCTGACTGCCCCATCCTCACTGCTGTGCTTGCTTAGCTTTTTGTTCCAAATTGACACACAGCCCCTGTGGTATTTTCTATTTCTTTTGTGAAGCAAATTGGTATTTTGCTGTAATCAGATTCTGGGCTCGGTTCCCTGCATAAGTGAGGTGTGATTGTCAACTGACTCCCTCTTATCTGCGTTGCAGCTTACCGTGGGTGCATACATCATCCGTGTGTGCATTGTATTGTTGTTCCTGTAATCTGTGTCCTGCAAGTGCATGCACAGTTGTCTGCATGCATTTTTTTTGTGATATATAAAGCAGCCTATTTTTTTCTCACTGGGTCAGACCTGGCCCATTGAATTGTTGCTGACTGTAGTCTGGTTCTTGGCTCAGTTCCCTGCACAGCTGAGTAAGGAGAGTGTCACAGGTGACTCCTCCCTCCACGGCTCACTGAAACTGAGTGGCCTCCTGTACTTTTGAGTTTTTTCTTTTGTGTGTGTCTGAGCCCCCTGTGCATGCACTACTGTGAGTGTGTACACATAAATTTTCTGTGAACTGCTTTAGTATTTCTGTGTGTGTCAGGCATGACTCACTGGGTTCTGTGTGTTGTAAGTTGTTTGGTGCACCTTCAAAGCTTGAATTGCTGTACTGTATGACTGCACAACTGACACCGTGCAAGTAAGAAGTTGTCTGCTGACTCCATCTCTTTCTGGTATCAGCTTGACTTTATTAGTTGCTACATATGCGGTGTTGCTATTGTTGTTTTCTGCAAGAAGCACCAACATAAACAAAGACACTAATCACAAATAATATACACAGTAAGTTACGGACCATGTCTCATCAATCCTGTAAACGTGCATGGTCCAGCCCAAGCAAGTCTTCTTCACCACCAGTCCTAAGTGGTGAGGAACAGGGTGAGAGAAGGTCTGTTCATATTTGCTGCTCCAAAATAGTTTTCTCTCCTGATAAGTCTTCAGGTTCTGGTGTCAGTAAGAATTGGGGGTAGTACTAGTACTACTATAACTTCAACTGCTGCCACTACTGTTACTAGTACTGCATTTGCAGGACCATCATTTTATAAAAGCAGAAGGACTTTACAGCTGACATCTCCAGTTATACAAGAACCCACCCTCACTACCAGTGGTAGTACTATTCACACAACTGCCCCCATACAGGCAACATCGCCTATCAATGTGCTCTTCCCCACCACCACCAGTGCCGTGATTTCAGCAACCAGAGCAAAACCTTTTTGTACTGTTGACACCACCACTGCCATAACAGTGTGCACTGTTAATTGTGCTCCTTGCACAGCCACTGTCACCACAACCTTTGCTTCCATTAGTAGTCCTGAGTGTTCTGCTGTCACCATAACTACTGCTGTCAGTATTACAACTAGCTATAATATGATGTCAATTTCTTCGACTGTAACTTCTGATTGTAATTCTGGCACCAGGACTACTGTTGACAGTGCTACTACCTTGCCAACTGTGCCCATGACCATAGGTACTGTGACAAGTACTGACCATGAGACTGTTACGACTGCACCAATTGTGTTGCCAAAATGTACTGTTGCTCAGACTTGCAAGTTTCTTCTCACCATATTTCCTTTTGCTGATGTTGAGGATTCCGAAGAAGAGCATTCATCTAGTTCTGAATATTTACCAGAGCCTCAAGACTTGCTAAGTACATCATCTGACAGTGATACCCACCTAAGCGAATCTAGTGATGAGGCCGAATATGTGGCATATCTGTGTGAGAAGCGTGAATGTGCAGCTGCCAAAAAATGCTGTACTTCTTGTCGTGGCAAGCAGGCCGGTCAGGGTCACCCTCCTTCTCCTCCTAAAAAAAACAAACATTTCACCCTGTCCTTTCAAAGAGTTGTGTCAGGTTCAACTCCATCTGATGCACAGAATAGTTTTACAACTACATCTGTTGTGGAGAAAGAAAGGGGTAAAACAACTGCATCCACTGCACCCAGGTCTGATAAGGGTAAAGGGGCAAAACATGCCCATGGTCGCCCTATTGGGGCCTGTACTTCCACTGTCAGTGCAAGGAAAAGTGTGGTGTGGCTGTACTTTAGTGTTATAAAAGATGATCCAGCAAAGGCAGTATGCTGTGTGTGTGACTGTACTATGAGTCATGGTAAAAACCTTTCAAATCTCACAACAACATCAATGATGAACCATCTCCAAATGAAACATCCCAGTGCGCTTCAATGATCCACAGCTGTTCCTACCCCTCCACATGTGCCTGTCAGCCCCTCTTCTGGTACTGGTCCAGTAGATGCACAAGGTATTGTTAGTGATTCCATTACTGAGACAGACAGTGTGCCCTCAACTCCTCCTACACCACTTATAGTGCATCCCCGTACAAGAGCATCACCCATTCTGCCTTCTTCTGCTCAGTCATCTATTATTGTAACACCCTCCACCATGGGTTCAAAGTCAAAATCAATGCGATGTGGTACTGCTTTGACTACACCCATCATGCAAGTCTTCCATGCCCGCACCAAATACTAGGCGTCACACCCAACAGCACAGCAGATCACCAATTTAATTGGTGAGATGATGGCCTTGGATTTGCAGCCATTTTCCATTGTGGAAAACACAGGTTTCCATAGGCTGCTACAGCATTTGCACCCTAGGTATAATATACCATCACGGACCATATTTTCACGTACTGTAGTACCCAACATTTACCATGATTTGAGAAAAGAAGTTGCAAGACTACTAGCACAGGCTGTTGGTGGAGTTTTCCACTGCACAACTGACATATGGACCAGCATGAATTCCAATCATTCATATATGTCACTGACAGCACACTGGTGTGTTGCAGATGTGGTATTCACTGGTGGTGATGGTGGTACTGGTGCTGATTCTGTCTCTTCCCCCTCTCCCTGCAGGTCTGCTTTGCTAAATGTCAGTGTTATGGCAAAGGATCACCAGGCTATAAACATACTGTCATTCCTGCAAGAGATGTTGAGCCCATGGATTGATGGCAACAATTTGCAGGTAGAGTTTGTGGTAACAGACAATGCCACAAATATGATAAAAACACTTAGAGATGGCAATTTTGATGGGAAATGCTGCTTTGCTCATACACTAAATTTGGTGGTGACAAAGGCTTTGGCAAACACAGCAGAGGCAGATCACACAGTCAAAGTAGCCAGAAGCATATGCAGCCACTTCCATCACTCTGTGAAAGCCACAAACCATCTGCATCAGCTACAAGAGCATCTTCAAATGCCTCAGCATCATCTCATCCAGGATGTATAGACCTGGTGGAATTCCACCTACTACATTCTGCAAAGGCTTCTGGAGCAAAAGCGGGCCCTTCATGATATGAGCATGGAAACTGATATAGGGTGAGTCCTGGGACATCAGGACTGGGCTGTGATTGAGGGCTTGGTAAAGGTTTTAGCCCCATTTGAAAGGAGCACTCATGACCTTAGCTCTGATTCTGCACTGCTAAGTCAGATAATTCCTGCTGTACAGTTCCTGAAAAAAGCCATGAGAAGATTCAGTGAAAATGCTGAGAAAGATCCAAACCAGACACCAGGAACAGTGATATCCCTTGTGGAAAACCTCACCACAGAACTAGAAGTTAGATTTTCTGATCTCTGTTCCAATAAAAAGCACATATTTGCCACTATGTTTGATCCACACTTCAAGTGTGAGGTACTACACCTGATAATGCCCACTCATAGGGTTACAGACATTCAGAAGCAGATGTGCTCAGAACATAGTTTCTGCATCCTTGGGTCAATGAAATCAGCAGGTAACCCTATTGATTAGCTAGTCTCAGAATCACAAACTGAAAGCAGTATGAAAAACCTTGAGAAGGAAGGTGACTGTTGGGCTGAACTCAGGTCATCACTATAGGCTGAGCAGCAGAAGAGAACAGAACAGCAGCCACAGTTTTTCTGTTGATCAGTTATTTCAATGAGCCTCTGGAGTCATTCGCCATAAATCCAGTGGAGTGCTGGATCAAAAGGATGAAAGCATCTCTGCACTTGACGCAGTTTGCACTTCAATATATCTGTTGCCCCCCTACCAGCGCACCATCTGAACGAATGTTCAGCACTGATGGGGATGTGGTGGAACCTCACTGATCCTCACTTGACCCAGCACATGTGGAACAATTTGTGTTTATAAAAATAAATCTACCTCACCTTGGGTACACATATGGCCACTAACAATTGCATTAATTAATTGTCTTGTACTGGATACAATATTTGTGTGTTGTAGCACTGACCAATACACAAGCCATTCTGTGTTAACCATCATTGTTCTGTTAGCAAATAAGCACATGTTAACATTCATATTCAAAGTCATACCAACACAAATCTGTGACTAGCACCCTTTTCCTTTCCTACTTCCATTGTCATGGTGTATTCTTTTGAACGAGCATGCCCTGCAGTTCCCAGTACCTAAAACTGCCACCCACCTATTGATTGCTGTTCCCAATACAAAATCCTCAACTGGTGTTGCTACATCTCTCATCCCCTGTGTTGCTCGTGCCCATATTCCATCGATCCCTTTAACACCTTTCCCGGTGCCAGTAACTAGTGTGGCATCACCAGTCTCAAGTATTTCACGTGCATAAAATATGGCAGCTAATAGTGTGTCATCTCCAGTCTTAGTATTTCCCATGCCTGAAATATGGCAGTGATAAGTGTGGCATCACCAGTCTCAGTGCTTCCCATGCCTGAAATATGGCAGTTACAAGTGTGGCATCACCACTCTCAAGTATTTCGAGTGCATAAAATATGGCAGTTAGTGTGGCATCTCCAGTCTCAGTATTTCCCATGCCTGAAATATGGCAGATAACAGTGTGGCATCTCCAGTCTTAAGTATTTCACATAACTAAAATATTACGGTTACGAGTATGGTATCACTTGTCTCAAGTATTTCACATAACTGAAATATTCCAGTTACCAGTATGGCATCTCCAGTCTCCAGTATTTCACATGACTAAAATATTCTGGTTACCAATACAGCATCACCCATCTCAAGTATTTCCCATGCCCGAAATATTCTGGTTACCAGTGTGGCATCACCAGTCCCAAGTATTTCACATGCCTGCAATATTCCGGTTACCAGTGTGGCATCACCAGTCTCAATTATTTTCCATGCTTGCAAAATTATTGCAAAGTGCTGCAGTATGCTGCAAGGAGCAGTGTAATTCAATGGCAGTTAATCTCTAGTCATCCAATATTTTGTGACAGCATTTACTGCAAGGTATGAATTGCATCTTGTCTTGCTTCACTGTATACTATTGATACATAATACAATTCCAGAGAAGGTGGTGAGATAGACTACATGGACGATGACAGACAGGTGTCTCTTTATTAGATGGTCTCAAATATTTTTCTCCCCAAGCAAGCCTTTTAGTTCTTGCAGCATTGGGAATAGTACTAATACTACTAATACCACCGGCAGAACTATTACTACTACTGGTGTCACCACCTGTTCCATTTATACATTCACTGTCACATCCTTTTATGCAGTAGTAGGAGGGCATTAGTGCATACATGCTTTGTGCAGGAAGCAGCAGACACCACCACCAGTGTTCCCACTGCTATCACTATGGCTGCTACATCTACAGTCAGTGTGCTTCCCACCACCACTAGTGCCATTCATGCAGCAGCCACCCTTTCAGCTGTCACCACTATGGCAGCCATTGTTACCACTATTCTTATGCCCATGGCCAAAGCACCTTCTACCCTGTGTCTGTGGATTTATGTGATAACCACAAAAGCGCAATCGTGATTGGTGGCAGGGCAGGTATATATCACTGAAAATTTATTTCAGTGATGTACACCACCAATGCACAGGAAAACAGTGCCAGGGACTTAAATTTTGATTGTTCATGCAGTGTGCTGTACCCCTTGCATTGCCCCACACTCCCCTACTAAAGAATTCTTAACTCCAGGGTGGTGCATGTTGGGGGGTGCAAAATCTAGAGAAAAAAAATTGGGGACCGGGCACACAAAAATAAAGGCGTGCCCGGATCTGAACCTGGAACCCTTGCACCTTTAGGCTGACAACCACCAACCACGCTATGGGGCCAGCTTGGCAGCCCCACACCAACCACACCAGGCCAACCCTCCCTCCCTTCTGTCACGGTGGACCCCGCCCCTCTGCACATGTACACATATAGTGATGTTCTGTCACTATATGCACCCATCTTCCCCATCCGGTCACCCTTCCTCAGGAGTAGCCCCTTTGACATGCACCAGGATTGAGTTGCCATTATTTCAAGTACTCAATCGCCGATGTCCATGTCATGGGCTACCGTGTCTGTGACCATGAACACCCTCCAGTGCTGACCCAATGCAATGCTTGATATTGTTTTTGGAGTGCTATATGTGTGGTGTGGTGGATCAATTGTGCCACATGTAGCTTCTGTTGCATTAATGAGAGCTCTGCATTGGTGGTTGAAGTCTTTGAGGTGTATATGCTACACCAGGTTTAATGGGTGATTAATGGTGTTGTTAAAGTGCTTTTTTAAAGTTTCCTTAAAAAACACCTTTTCTGGCCAAATACCGAATGACGAATACCGAATACCTGGGACCCGAATACTAAATATTCGGCCGAATATTCGAGAAAAGGTATTTGCACAGCCCTAGTTTTCAGTGCTGGCTACAATCGAGGATAAGGAGGGGGAGGAACTCAGGATGGGGCAGGAAGAAAGGGGGTGCAATAACAACCAGAGGGCAGCAGTATGGCAGATTTAGGAGACAGGAATATGACGGGTAATAGGAAGAGGGAAATGGCTAGGAGGGTGAACAGGGGGACTAACACTGAGGAGAGGGAAGGGAAGCAAGGATTAAGGAGGGATGGGAATGTTAGTGTTGAAGCATGGGGTGCATTGGGGGAGTGGATGTCAGGTAAAATAAGGGACACAGTTGGGGGGAGACAAGGTGAGGGTAGTGACAGCAGAGGAGGCAGGGGCAACAGTGATATGCAAGCTTGGGCAATGATTCAGAACTGAGGCCAGGAAAATAGAAAGAGGCTGGGGCTAAAGCATGAGAAAGGGGGTTGGGTCTTAGTTCGATTCCATGTGATAACGGTTAATAATAAACAGCGAACATCAAAAGGGATAATCCGAAAAGGCAAATGAGTTAACTGCACCCTAAAATTATGGCAACCGTCCTATATAGCGAATTTGCAACTGATATCCAGTTAGCTGTTATCACATGGAGCTACAAATATTATTGAAAGAAAGATGTAACAAGTGGCTATTCTGACTGCTCGGTTCATTGTTGTGAGGACACAATTTCAGGCACATGAGATGTATATCCATTATTCATTATCCATGGTATGTGGCAGACATCTTTAGTGAACTACACACCTGCACACCTGTCAGGCTTTCATCTATGTGGGGGGCTCTGCCCCCCACATCACTCATGGGGCGCAGTGCCCCCCATACCCCCTATTTCTAATTATCCTACTTCAAGGTGCTTTTTGACACTGGGCTAGATTATGGCAGCATAGTCACCATTTCCTACCTGTCACCATTTATTAGTAGTCACCCATTAGTGTTTTCACTATTTTGCTGTGCCGTTATTGAGTCACTTTTTTGCTTTCGCCTTATTCACATGATACCCTTAGTTCTAGGAGACTCAATACTAAAAGGGGTGAGATGGGGAAGTAAAGGGGAATTGCATAGTCACATATGGGTGGAGTGCATGCCAGGTATGACAGCAGGTAGCATGGGACAGTTTATTCTTAAGTATGCAAAGAAGAGAAGGGAAAGACCTCATATCGTAGTGCACTTGGGCACAAATGATTTGGAGGGGAACATCATTGAGGAGGTGAAAGAGAGGTTCTTGGAGCTGGGGAAGTTGTGTGAGGAAGCAGGTAGCTCGGTTGCTTTCTCAGAAGTGCTTCCAGTACCCAGGGCAAATGCTGCGAGAAAACTGAGAATAGAGGAGTTTAATACACTTGGCTGGGTGCCTGGTGTTATACAAAAGGGTACAGGCTGGTGGGGGGATGGGGTAGAACTGGGGATAGCAGAACCCTATGCCAAGGACAGGTTGCACTTGAGCAAGGAGGGCTCAGGAGTGCTAAAAGTGGTACTGGGGAATACATAGCAACCTGGGTGGATTTAAACTAAGTGTGGGGGAGGCAAGTTGATGGAAATCAAACAAGGTCTCCAGATCGGGGTGCCAAACAGGATTACCCCCCCATACCAGTAGGGATTAAACAAGGGAGTGTTCTGACAGTGTTGATAATAACAGTGGGTACAGGGGAAAGGATGGGAAGGGTACATATTGGAGAGAGATCTCCTTGAATGCAAGGAGCCTGGAGAACAAAATGGCAGAGTTGCAAGCTCTCATGACAGAGGGGGAGGAGGTGGACATAGCTGCCATCACCGAAACATGGGCCACCCAATACCAGGACTGTGCTGAGGGGATCCTGGGATACAGGATATATTGCAGGGATAGGGAAAAAGGGAAAGGGGATGGGGTGGTGATTTATGTGAGGAAGGGGATAAGGTATTCCAGGGAAGAGGGTGAGGAGGGTAGAATGGAGACACTGTGGATGCAATTCCAGGATTTGAGAAACATGGCACTTAGGAAAGAGGTGATGTATAGGCCATCATCTCAAGCATAGGACTTGGACAGAGACCTGGCAGATCAGATAAGGAGGTCAGCAGGAAGGGTAACATGGTGATTGTGGGGGGGACTTCAATCTGCCAGGGGTGGATAGGAGCACCCCAGCCACCTCGAGTACAAGGGAGCAGATCCTCCTGGAGGCTTTCCAGGATAGCTTCTTAGTACAGATGGTAAATGAACCAAACAGGTTAGGCAATACTCTGGATCTTGTGCTGTCTAATGGAGAGTTTGTCAGGGAACTGGGGTGGAGGATCCGTCGGCAGTGAGTGACCACCACACAGTGTGGTTCTCGCTTATCATGGGCAAGGAGGCTATGGGAACAGGGACCAGTGTGTTGGATTTCAGGACACCTGACTTTGGGAGGATGGGGGAAATAGTGGTGGGGCACATAGCCAGAATCCAACCACACATGGATGCTAACCAGAAATGGGAAGTTGTCAAGTTAGGGCTCGAGGAGGCCACTAGATCCTGCACCAAGAGACAAAGTAAGAGGGCTAGGACCAAGAAACAGAGTTGGATAAGTGGAAGGTGTTGGAAAAGATGAGGGAAAAAAGGGCAGCCATCAGGAGATTCAAGAGGTCCAGGTGGGGGGAGGATATAGATGTACACCCAAAGAAATCAAGGGAGGTGACCAGAGCAGTAAGGGCAGCCAAGGCTTCCAAAGAGCTGAGGCTGGCACAGGACATCAAGGATGGTGAAAAAGACTTCTTTAGGTACATAAGGGAGAGGAGGATCTGCAAGGATCAAATAATAAGGATCAGGAAGGATGGTGGATGGGCAGAGAAAGGGGCAGAGCAGGCAGAAGTGCTAAATGACTACTTCTGTCCTGTATTTACTAAGGAGATGGATGGGTCACAGCCTCAGGGTTAGGGAGGGTAGGCACAGTGGGGAAGGGGGTGATGGATGGGGAAATCACAGCAGGTAGGGTACTAAAAGGGTATCTATTTAAGGGGCTGAAACTCAGATTCCCATAACTGATGGGACTGAGTTCAGTCTCCTGATATATTTAGATACCCAACAGGAGGAAGCCAATTCTGACAGGGGTACAGTAACGAATGTGAAAAACCGCTACCCTGTCCCTAGCCAGGCATAACAAGGAATTGAAAAATGCAGATGCTGGCCAAGCTGCTCCAATGGTGTGGAGGTGTAATGCAGTAGCAGCTTGGACAGCATGATCTGGTGGACCTGGATTCTGTTCTCAATCACCACTAATTTTGTCGCACACTACTCCACCCCATGTAACTATTGTTTTACTCCAAGGTCCGCTTCCCCTTGAAGCTGGTTATTAATGTTATGAGGGGTGCATGGGGCACAGCCCCCCATGTGGGGGTGTGTGGGGGAAAGGGCTCCCACATTACATGTCAGTGCCTTATGGTCTTACAGAATACAGTATCCTGAACTTGGTGTTGTAGCGTTCAGGATTCTGAATTTCTAGATTTCAAAATATATCTCTAGAAGGTTAAAAGGCACTGATGGTGGATAAGGTGCCAGGACCAGATAACATATACCCCCGGGTTCTGAAGGAATTGGCAGAGGTCCTGGCAGAGCCATTGGCAGACTTGCTCAGCACCTCTCTGGAAACAGGGTGCATACCCCATGACTGGAGGATGGCTCACATGGTACCCCTCCACAAAAGCAGACCCAAGGATAAACTGGGCAACTATAAATCAGTAAGCCTCACATCCATTGTGGGAAAATTAATGGAGACAATCCTTAAAGAGAGGTTGGTAACCTTCCTGGAAGGTAATGGACTCCAGGACAGAAAACAACATGGGTTTGTCTTGGGCAGATCCTGCCAGACCAACCTAGTTGACTATTATGATTGAGTTAATAGGGAACATGACAAGGGCCATGTGGTGGATGTCCTGTGTCTGGACTTCAGCAAGGCATTTGATTCAGTGCCACATGGGAGGCTGACTAGCAAGTTGGGATACCAGGTAACATGGGCAAAGATATTAAACTGGATCAAGAACTGACTGCAAGGGAGACAAGAGATGGTAGTGATGGGAGAGGAACTCCCAGCTCCAATGGCTGTAACTAGCTGGGTACTACAGGGATCAGTACTGGGCCTGGTGCTGTTTGGAATTTTCATTGCCAACATCTCACATGGCATTAAGAACAAGATATGTCTCTTTGTGGATGACACCAAGATTGGTGCAGTGGTGGATGACATAGCAGGGAGGCAGGGGTTGCAGGATAACCTGACTAAACTTGAGTACTGGTCAGACACATAGCTGGTGTTCAAAGCCAAGAAGTGCAAAGTCATGCACTTGGGAGTAAGGAACCCAAGGATGTGTTATCAATTGGGAGTGTTGCAGATAGTTAGTACAGAAGAGGAACAGCATCTTGGGGTGGTTATATCAGGGCAAATGAACCACTCATCACAGTGAAGGAAAGCAGCAGCTAAAGCCACCAAGATTCTGGGGTGTATCGCTAGAGGAATCACCTTAAAGAGGGGGGAGGTGATCCTGCCTCTGTACGAGTCACCGGTGAGGCCGCACCTGGAGTACTGCACACAGTATTGGTGCCCATACTTAAAGAAAGATGCTAGACTACTGGATGGGGTCCAGCGCAAAGCAACAAGGATGATCCAGGGATTGGAAGACAAGCCCTAAGAGGTAAGACTGAGGGAGCTTAACATGTACTCCCAGGAGGACAGGAGGGACTGGGGAGAGATGACTGAGACCTTTAAATACATGAAGGGTAAATACAGGACTGGTACTGAGGGGATTTTTAAGTTGAGGGGAGGGAGGGACATAAAGTGGCATAGTCTGAGGTTGGAGGGAGGAAAATTCAAGAGAGAAATGAGGAGGCACTTTTCATGGAAAGGGGGGTGTCTATGTGGAACATGCTGCTTGAAGAGATGGTGACCTGCAAGTCGGTGGGCAGTTTTAGAAAGGGATGGGACAAAGCGAGGGGAGGGTCACCATGAGGGGAGGGGAGGAAGAAGCAGCTGCAGAATAAGGGACTGCTAGCTGCACACTCGAGCAGACTTGATAGACCATATGACCTGTATCTGCTGGCAGTTTCATATGTCTGTATGTCTCCATTAGCTTCCCCACAATGGATGTAAGACAGACTGGTCTGTAGTTGCCTGGTTCATCCTTGGGACCACTCTTGTGGAGGGGCACCACATGTGCCATCTTCCAATCCTGGGGAATGCACTCATTTCCCAGTGAGGTATTGAATAAGTCTGCTAGTGGCTCTGCCAGGACCTGTGCTAACTCCTTCAGAACCCTGGGGTGTATGCTGTCTGGGCCAGGCACCTAATCTACCTGCAGGGCTTTTAGGCCTTCCATTACCCTGTTAGCTGGGATTTCTCCGTCTGTTAACCCCGCTCCCCTGTGCCCACCCCCATCCTCTGAGGCATTGTTCAAAGCTTCTCCCTGGTAAACACAGAACAGAAGTAGTCACTGAACGCTTCTGCCTGATCTTCCTCCTTTTCCACTCATCCATCATCTTTCTTGAGTCTAACAATTTGATCTTTGCAGCTCCTCCTCTCCTTAAGGTACTTGAAAGCCTTTTCTCCTTCCCAGATACCTTGTGCCAGCACAGGTGAGTAGAGACGCACAGAGGGATGGGTGATCTACTTGGTATTACTTATTACTTGGTATTACTTGGTATGAAAGAACAGAAGAAGACCAGAGCCCATCAAGACTGTTCCCCACACTATGTGGGACATTATTTATCTATTATCCCTCAGCCAAACATCTAATTTGTTTTTAAAGACAGTGGCACTAGTTGCCTCTACCAATTCTTGTGGCAAAGTGTTCTATACAATGGATGCTCTTATTGGAAAAAAGTTTCCCCTTTTGTTGGTTTTGTAAATTTTTACTTCAAGCTGTTTATTATGCATTCTTGGAACATGTCTCCTTTTGGGGAGTGTTAGGCCACATTTTTCCATTAGATCTGGTGAATTTATTAAATTAAAAACCGTAAGCATATCACCTCTTAATCTTCTAGTTTGAAGAGAGAGAAGAGACCAGTAGCTTTTAATCTGTTCTGATAATCCAAGTTTGTTAATCTTGGAATCATTCTAGTTACTCTCTTTTGAACGTGTTCAAGAATTGCTATGTCTTTTTTTTGGTTTGGATTCCAGAAAGGGGAGCCATAGTCTAGATATGGTCTAATGTATGCCCTATACAATGGAATAAGGCATTGTTCAGTGTGATTAACAAAAGTGCGTTTTATTTGCCTCAAAAGTCTGTTGGTAGTGCAAGCAGTTCTAACACAGTGATCATTTGATGTAAGTTTATTATTAACATATATCCCTAAATCTTTTTCAGAATTTGATGAGTGAAGTGGTAGTCCGTTTATATGATATATCGTTTTTGGATTATTTACACTGAAATGCACTGCTAAACATTTGTCTTGATTAAACTGCATATGATTTTCATTTGCCCAAAGTATTAATTTTTCCAAATCCTTCTTTAATGCAGAAATATTTTCTTGATTATTAACCTTGCCCCCCAATTTAGTATCATCTGCAAATTTAACTATGAAGTTATTTGGCCCTGTTTGTAAATCACTGATGAAGAGGTTAAACAATGTTGGTCCATAGACCGACCCCTGTGGTACACCACTTGTCATACTACCCGAATCAGACAAAATATCATTAATTCTGACTCTCTGAGAAGGATCTGTCAACCAGTTTAAAGCCCAGTTGACAATATCAGGTGACAAACCTAGATTGTGCATTTCAGTAATGAGTTTTTCATGTGAGACTTTATCGAAAGCTCTAATAAAGTCCAAAAGAATTACATCAGTAGGGATACCCACATCTAGTAGAGTGCTTTTATTATTGTAAAAAGATATCAGATTGGTGGTGCAGGAATACTTGGGAGTAAACCCATGCTGATTTAAATCATAAATTCCAAATTTTTTACAATCTTGATCTATTAGAGACTTCATTACTCGTTCCATTAATTTACCAGCCACTGAGTTCAGGCTAATTGGATGATAATTTTGCACAGAACCTCTGTTGCCTTTTTTAAATATGGGAGTAACTATTGCTGAACACCAATCATTTGGTACAATGCTTTCTTGTAAGGATTTATTGAAAATAATTGACAAAGGTATAGAAATATTTATAGAGGTTTCAATCAGAAACCATGGATGAATACCGTCTGGGCCTGGACTAGTATTTTTTTTAGTTTTTTGATAGCCTGCATGATGTCAGTTGGATAGAACCTATGATAATCTATGTGGTGAACTTTAAATGTACTAATAGGTGATTTTTGAGAGAAGACAGAACAAAAGTACTTATTAAAGAGATTCGATGTTTCTATATCAGATAGAGAAGAGCCATTGATTATAATGGGACCAATGGTCCTTGATGCACCTTTTTTACTATTTATATAGGAGAAAAGAGATTTGTGACAGTCTTTTGTGTGAGTTAGTTTAAATTCTAGCTTATTTTTTCCCCAATTTAATAGAATTTTTTAAGTTTTTAGCAGATAGTCTGTATTTATGTAATAGAGTAGTTTTAAATGGAACAGAACTACTCTTAAGTTTCCTAAAAAGTTTAATTTTTATTTTAATCTGATTTTTAATTGTCTTGTTGAACCAAGAGGGAATTTTTCCTTTATTATTAAATTTCCTCTTAGATGGAATACAGGTATTTTCCAAATAATGTACAATGTTTTTAAAAAAGTCCCAAGCTTGTTGTGTTGTACAATTAAGAAGATTAGATTCCCAGTTTATGTTTTGTAAGTATTCATTGATTTTAGAAAAATTTGCTTTGTTATAATTTTAATTTTTTGTATAGTATAACTTCCTTTGTGTAGTTTTAAACTATTGAATTTCAAAAAGAATAGATGAATGATCACTGGTCCCAAGTGGATCCCAAATTTCTAAATTGCTAATTTGTTGCTCTATGTTAGTAAATAATAGATCCAAAATATTAGGACCTCGAGTGGGTTCAGTAACAATTTGTTGTAATCCAGTACTAACTATCACATCTATTAGTCCTTTCTCGGCATATACCTGTCCTGAGAATGAATCCTAGTTAATTTGAGAGAGGTTAAAGTCACCAAATATTACAGTATCTTCCTCTAAGACAAAACAATATCAAAGCAGGACAGTCTTGGCACACCATAGGAGGAAGCAACAAGACATCTCATTGGCAAGAATGCTGACCTCCCCTACAGAGACGGCACAATACCGATGCAGGTACTGTGCCATCTCTTCCTTCACTGTTTTCTGTGGGGAGCTGTGCCCCCCACACCCACATACAGGGGGCTCTTCCCCCAGCACCCCACAGACTATAGGATTCCCACTCCAGGTGGGAGTTGGTCCAGGAAGGGGGCGGAACACTGGGGGAAGGCGAAACACAGAAAAAGGACCATTACCATGAATGTCGCCATAATGGTCTTTTTCTGTGTTTCGACATCGAGGTGTCTACCACAAGGGGTGATACGACCACAGGGACACAAGAAACTCTCCATATGGGGGAAATAATAGTAATACTTATCTTCACTTGTGTATTTCAAAAAAAAACAGTGGCAACAGACAAGTACAGAATACAAAGACGCAAAGTGCAAGTGTCTGCACTTGCACTTTCGTCTTTGTATTCTGTATTCATCTATTGCTGCTGTTTTAAATACAAGGAAAGATAAGTATTACTAATATTCCTTAATGTAGAGAGTTTTTGTGTCCTGTGGTGTGCCAAGACTGTCCTGCTTTTTTACCTTGTGCCAGCCTCAGCTCTATTGATGCTTTGGCTGTCCTGACCACTCTGCTCACTTCCCTTGATTTCTTTGTGCATTCCTCCCTGTCCTCCCTTCATTTGGATTTCATAAGTCTTCTGAAGGCTGCTTTCTCATCACTCATCTTTTCTAACACTTCCCTGCTTAACCAGCTTGGCTTCCTGAACCTGGCCTTTTTAATTTGTAGATTTATACATAAGCTATTGACCAATAACATTTCCCTCAAAAATTTTCTAGTTTTACCACTATATTAATTTGAGGAAAACTGTTTCAAGAATCAGTCTGTTCTACTCATCTGATTTCATTCCTCCCTGTTTCTACTTCCAGGCCATTTGTACTCAATGAGCAAATGATTTGCATAAGACTGACATTTGTTTGCCACTCAGAAGATTGCTTAGCATTAATGGAAAGAACTACCTCTTCATTTTACCAGTGATCCCTTTTACTAGCTTTCAAAAGGTTCAATGTAAAAACAGTGTGAAAAAAACAATGCATACAAAAACTACGACTCAAAAATAGTATGTGCACAGTGAATGTACATAACAGCAACCTCTATAAACTGCCAAAACAAGGCCAAATGTGCAGGGGCTTTGCTCCAACACCCCCTTAAAATATAAAAACATCATATGGGGTGCAACTCCAGAAGGGGGAGAAGCTTTGGAGGGGGGATATTCTCTGGGGGGACTCAACTCGAAGAAGGGGAGTAAGTCAGGGGCAGATAAACTGTTCCCATGGCAGGAGGGATGCAACTTGAAGAGTGGGACATAGTTGGGAGGGCAAAAGCCAGCATAACATTAACAAAAAAAAAACAGGCATCATGAGATTCTAATCCAGGTCTGCTGACCTTAGCAAGGAAGTCCCAAGGTGGTGACTCTAACCTCTAGGCTACACTGCCAACATGGATCCCACCATGCCAATTACTGTCTATATCATTCAACAACTCCCTGCCTACAGTGCTGAAACAACCACACACTGTTAAAATCATGTTGCTAAAATGACATTCACTATTATTCACTCATTATCTTGCACTAGCTGTTTTACACTCGCTCATTTGCCGATATACCCTTTCAAAACATAATACTCTGTTACTTTTACTAATAAGCCTGTTTCTTCCAAATCCAATAACCTATTATCATTAAACACTTTTTTTTTCATTTCAAAATCCTCTGATCAAGCTTGGAGTTTCAAGGGAAGTGACCACAACCTTAAAATAAGTTCTAAACTCTCAGAGGGATCAATATAACTCCAGATATCAGAATACAAGGAAGCTGAGGTAAATTTTTTCAACAGAATTTTAACTGGATGAATCAATAAGTATCTTTTTTTCATTTTTCTTAGATTTAATTGAATTTAGTTTGCTGTCTTTTATTTTTTAATTTTTTTAGAATCAGTAACCTCAGAGAGGGAAAGATTCAGTTCAATGCCTTTATCATTACTGCTTCTAGTAATTGCAATTTCCTGGGATGTATGCAAATTGTGTGCTATTGATTACCACAGGTACTGTAGTTCTAAATTAACCAAAAATAAAATGTAAAAATAAAACTATAAATCATATAACAAAAGATAATAGGAAAATGCAACTAAAATGAAACTTTGTTTATGATATTAAGTTATTTTGTTCATTATAAAATCAGATAATGAACAGAAGTACAATGTGTTCCAGAGTTGATTTTTTTTTTTTATGGTAGAAAATTATTTAATTTTTTTTTAAAAAGTCTTCCAATACCAATATAGGGAATTTAAATATCTTTACAACTAAAATTAGATTTTCAGGTACTTTTCAGATATTTCAGTTCTTCTTGTTTGTAACCACTACCATAGGTAATAAGTTCAGTAAAGTTTTTGTAATTTTTGCTACAAGAGTCAAAGGTGATCACAGTATCTGTATGAAAAGGTAGAATACTCACTCAGGGATCCTTGCTTTTAAGCATTTAAGATGGCAGGAATAATGTGTATAAACTCTGATACATCATGGCTCTGTAAGCAGAGCAATGTATGTAGTTTCAGGCTCTACTGATAATGCTGCAAAATACAAGATAGCAAAAAGACTTTCATGTCTTTTTAAGTGGACAAATGAAAACCCATATAGAACATTTTTTAAATAAGTTGAATAAAGCAAGAATGATTTACAAAGGAATTCATTATCAGGAAAATAAAAAAAAACAATAAAGATTACTTTGGTTCAGAAATGTTAACTGTAAGGCAATAAATCAGAATGACAAGAAAATTGTTCAGGCCGTAGTTGCCAGAGGAACAAGTGCTTATCAAAATTACCTATTAATTTATATCTCAGAAGAACTGAGGCAACTCGTCAAGTCAGTCAAGTTTACTATTTATCAAAAAATGTATAAAATTCAATGAATTATCACATTTAAAATTTAGTAATATAAATCCATGATGCAATATCTCAGAAGCTGACTCTAAGTCTTACAATATTAAAAAAATTGTGCAACAGTATGAAGTGCAGGTTTCCATTTCGTGTCAGTACATACATTTCTCCTGCTGTGTTAGCCCTAATTTGAAGGATAATAATGGAGTTATCCACTTTAACATCTCCTTTTGAAGCTTAGAACATTCCAGTAAAAAATGAGGAATGGTCGAAACTCCAGACTCCATGTTACAACCACAAAAATAAATATAATTGTTACTGACCATGGACTCATTATAACCTGTAAGCAAATTTAATCTTGCTCTGCAAAGTGCATTTCTACGTGTTCTTTTCTCACAGAACAGTAAATAATGTTCTGTTTCAGATAATACCTTTATTTGTGAATAAATACCTTCCTTATCTATATCATGAATTGACTCAAAATAGTTTGCTCATACACATAACAGATTCTTTGAAGGCGTTCATTGCAATAGTCATTGATTTGTGTCTTGGCCTTAGGTGACCACATATCTGAAATTCCAATCTTTGTCACCATACTGTTCAAGCTGTTAAACCATGACCTAACTTTTTTATTATTCTGAACATCCTTCAATGTCTCCAACCATGCCATTTTAGGCAGATGTTCGTCTGACATCTTTGCAATTCTTTTTCAAAACTTTACCAGTCTAATTATGATTCTGGCTTCTATGGGAAGTATCCCACATTTTTTGTCTTAATAAGACAGATGGACACTCTTTTGGTAGGTTTTTGTTTCAGCATGGCTCAATTGGTAGCACATCCACATCTGGACCAGAATGTCAAGGGTTCTCATCCCACACCGGAATTGGACTTGCAACTAAGATGCTGGCATCTGAGTGCAGTATTAGGGGGGGTGTTGTACTACTGAGTGTGCCTTTCTTCAGTTGAGATATTAAACCGAGGTCCCTTCCACCCATCCTAGTGTTGTCCTGGTGGGTGTTCAGATGGAAGTAAAAGAACCCAGGGCACTGTGTGGGTGATGATGTGTGATATGGCTGCCACTACACATTCAGTCACTTCACTATCAGTCTAGCATTTCTTGTAAAGTGCTTTGGGATACATTGTGTATAAAAAGCACTATGTAAATGCTGATTCTTCTTCTTCTTTATACATACTTAAAGAGAAAGTTTTGCAAAACATCTATATGAAGGCTCCTCATAGTTTAATATCAATGCCCCAAACATCGCTGCAGTAATGGCTCTGGCTTATAGTCTTAGCACCATATGCTAATTTAAAATTAAATAAATGAATGATTTAAGTGCTTTAAAAGAATCATTTGCATATTTATATCCACATGCAATGATTGTTCCTGTTTTGTATTCATTACTCTTGCTTGCTTATATCATAGAATGTCTGTGGTATTCAAAACAGACTTAAAGCCAGAAAAATTTTCAATCATATTGACAGAATGGGTGCAAACTGCATTTTTTTCAGGAATCTTACTTGGACCACAAGGAATTTATGTTCCATGCTAAAAGGTATGGAACAGGGATTAATGCCCCATATACAAATGTATCACGTAGGGTGGCCATCCTTTTAAAAAAAATCCTTAGATGTTAAACTTCTCAAACATATTGCAGACCTGAATGGATGCTACATTATTGCATAAATTATGCTGACAGGGAATATATATGCAATCAGCAATACATACAGACTTAACGCAAATTCCCCCCAGTTTTACTATCATTTATTTCTAGAATTAGCCAATTTCCCAGTCCCGTATATCATAGGTTGGAACTTTAATGTGGTTCTGAAACCAGCACTTGATAAATCAGGGGTTAATCAGGATAATAAAACCTCAGCTGCCTCTAAAATAATTACATTTCTGGGGGATTATAATCTTGTCGAACCATGGTGTATCAAAAATCTGGTTCACGTCAATATTCCTTTTTCTCAGTTCCCCACCAATTCTACTCCAGAATTTTTTTTTGTTGTTTTTTTTTTTGACATCACAATCTATCAGGTATCAAACACAAACTATTAAATACTATAATATATTGATATTGGACCGGTGTTAATCGACCTTCAAGTTCCAAATTATAATAGGAATCCCTCTTTTAGGATGGATCCAATACTGTTAAAAGAGCCACATTTCATTGATCATATTAAAAAAAGGAAATTGACTTGTTCTTTTCTGTAAATAAAACTAATGTTACTAATATGTCCATTATTTGGGAATTATTTAAAGCATATATCTGTGGTTCCATCACCAGCATTCAAATTACACGAAACAAAAAAAATAAGAAAGCAAAATTAAGGGAATTGGAAAATAATATAGCAACTCTGGAACCTGCATATATGTCCACTAATGATGATCAGATGTATCAATAACTAATATCCCTTAAAGAAGAATTTAACAGTTTAGCCACTGAAATAGTGGAAAAACAGGTTCTATGTACAAAAAGCTTCTATTATTCAAACGAGTAACGCATACAAAAAATAATGGCTTGGCAACTTGAAATCAGCTCAAGAGAAAAATATTATTACCCAGATTAATGATACACAAGACCAAACTCATATAGTCCCCAAGGACATTAATAAGGTGTTTCATAAATTTTATCAAGATTTATACACCTCAGATAATTCTAGTCTCTTTAATACACAATCTGATTTTCTATCTAAAATAGAGTTTCCTATGGTCCCTTCTGAATTAATGGACAATCTAGAATGTGATATTTCTGTGGAGGAGATAATATTTGCAATTCGGAATCTCTCCTCTGAGAAGGCCTCCCATCTGGAAGGACTCCTTATAGAGTTCTATAAGACCTTGTGGCAGTTGTTGGTTCCACATCTTAAAAATATATTTGATTACATTTATAATTCTCAGCTATTGGTCCACTCATTTAAAGAAACAACTATTTCATTATCTCTTAAAAAAGAAAAAGACCCTAAGAACCCAGACTCATATCATACGATTTCATTAATAAATTCAGACGCCAGAATATTAGCAAAAACCCTGGACACCAGACTCGAGAAGGTTTAACCTACAATGATCCATCCAAACCAAACTGTCTTTATCAAAGCAGGTCACTTAGATTTAACATTCACTGCACTATCAATATCATGGATTATTGTCAAAACTCCAATTTATCAATGGTATTGATTGATGTAGAGAAAGCCTTTGATCGTGTTGAGTGGCCATATATCAAATATATTATGAACAAGCACAGTTTTGGCCCTTGGCTCTGTAACTGGGTAAATATTCTTTACTCAGGTCTGGTAGCCAGGGTTAGAATGAACAGTGATATATCTCCTATTAGTAACTTGCAGAATGGCACCTGGCAGGGCTGCCCACTATCGCCATTAACATTTGCTGTAGCTATTGAGCCTATGGCTATCATGCTTAGAACATCTCCTAGTATACAAGGCCCTATAATCAAGGGACTGGAACAATCCGTTAACCATTATGTGGATGACACCATGATATTTGTGTGAAAATCTTAATAAATCTTTACCTTTTATTCTGGAGCTATTATCACAATTTGGAACATTCTTGGGCTATAAGGTTAATTGGTCTAAGACTGAGGTCTCGCAGTCTCTGTCGCACACAAGTCCTTTTTCCCTTCCTCCTAAATGTAATATCAAAAAAGTTTCTCAACTAACCTATTTACGTGTAAAATTGGATGATAAACGTAAAGACCTTTGGGAATTTAATTTTCATCCTTTAATAGAAGAAGTTAAAGTACATCTATCACACTGGGAAACTCTTCCTTGTACATTGATGGGCAGAACTAACGTAATCAAAATGGCTATTCTACCTAAGTTTATGTTTCTTTTCCAAACTGTACAGGTAATTCTACTTGAACACTTCTTTAAATGACTCGATAGTCTAATCAAAAAATTATTCTGGAAAGGGAAGAGTCCAAGACTAAAAATAGATAAATTAATACAATCCAGTTCTGAAGCTGGATTGGCACGCCCTCATTTCAAATTTTATTGTTTTGCAGATAACCTTGTTATCATCTCGACCTGGCTTAAAGAGAACAGGCAAGATCCATCATTTTGCATTGAAACATCATGAACCCCTTTCCATAGTATTAAATATACTCTGTATAGAGCTCCTAGTAAAGCTAGGGTAAACTTAGTATTTATTACTAAGACCACATTATATATTTAGAATAAAATCTTCTGTGTCAAATGCCATAGAAGTTTATTCTCCAAGAATGCTCCTATTTATTTTAATACCTATTCTTAGACTTCAATGCTTAACTCCTTTTTTTTAAATTTGGTACAATAAATAAAGGGTTAAGAGAGATTGGGCAGTGTTTGGAGGATGAATCCTTAAAGGATTTTGAAGCTATTGGAAGAAAATATAGCATACCTAATTCTCAATTATTTTGCTATCTACTGCTCTGGGACTTTATTAATAAAAATATAAATAAAATAGATGGTGGTAGTTCAAGTTCAAGTTTATTGCAGGAAAATACTGCATTGATCAAGCTCATTCACAAAGAGGTCCTGGTATTCATTCATAGGCATACGTACAATACATCCAGGTATCATTTCAATAAGAATATAAGTCAAGTACTTACAGAATGCAGTGAAAGTCACAAAGGAACCATTTAAGACAGAAGACCATAAGATGGTAAGTTAGAGGAGCTGGAGGATCTGTTTCAACAACCCTCTAAGCTGAAATTGATTTCCTAAATTTATAAAATAATTTTACCATCTTCATCTCAGATAGTTATTCAGTTGAATACTAAGTGGGAAGAAAAACATAATGCCTCTGTCCCTTTACATGTTTGGAAAAGATCTATAAATATTAAACATTGGGGCCTCAAGTCCATTAGGATGCAACAAATTATTTTTAACGTTTTACATTGTGTGTATCATACACCGGTTTTCCTACACAAGATAAACTCGGATATTTCTTTTGCCTGCCCTAGATGCCAACATGGCAAGGTAACATTAGAACATATGCTTATTGATTGCCCAAAGCCGGATCAGTGGTGGGACCTGCTCTGGACCTTCATCTCTGAGGCCATTTAAACTCCCTTAATCAGAAAGCCTATGTTGGTGTTGATAAGCATTGGCTCACCATATTGTAATTGTCCCCAAGTAAACAAAGTCTAATTAATATCTGCTTAGCCTAAGCCTATAAACAGATCATTCTAAAATGGAAGGACCTGGATCCTCCTCAGTTCAATGCCTGGCTAAAAGCTATTATTGGGATTCACACCCTGGAATGGATATATTATGTCACCACTAAACAAATGAGGAAGGTATGAAGCTCTTTGGCTAGCCTTTAAAGTTAAATTTGAAGCAATGAATATTCCCTGTGGATTCCTCATGTTTAATAATGTCTTTTCTGAGCTATGAAGTTGCCTTATTGCTGCAACTTTGCCCATGATAAGTATATCTTTATACCTTTTTATCTATGGACTGTGTCACATTGATGTTTTATGAAAAAGTAAAATAATAAAAAAAAAATTGCATATTTAAATCCAAATGCATTTATTGCTCCTGATGTTTTGTATGCACTGACCTTGCTTGCCTGGATATGGTTCCTCTAGCTGAGCTGCCCACAGAAAATTATACATAGAAATTTATATTCAGTAACTTCTTCAAATTCAAGGCCACACACTGACCACTTATGTGGCATTTTTATCTTTTTTGCCCAAATGTCATTGTTTTGGTCTTTTCTACATTTAAGTCAAGTTTTAGTTTTTTTAATTTCTTTATAATTGTATAAAGACCCCATTTCAGCCCCAATTGTGTTTGGGATATTATAACCACATCATCCACATACAACATAATTCTAATTTTCTCATTATTTATACTATGTGGAAATGTATCTACTATATTTATACTTTTTACCAGTGTCTCCACATACAAGTTGAACAACTGCAGGGCCAACAAAAAGCTGTGCTTTCCCCCATTGTTGACTCCAAATTATTACTCTGTCAGGTCACTGTCTTGAGTATATTTTACACACACCCTTGTATGAAAATTTAACATTTTTAAAACATGCAAAAGTCTTTTTCAATATTCATGTCCTCAAGCATATCCCATAAAATCTCTTTATCAGCGTAGTCAAATGCTGACTTTATATCTATAAAACATGCATAAATCTTTTGTCTCTTATTGTATACACATGCCTCCACCAAAAAATTAAAAGTGAATGCCAAATCCAGTGTACAGCACTATGACAACTTTTAAATCTGCTTTGGAATCTAGAGATCAATGAGTTGTCTTCTATCCAATGTGTTAACTTATCTAAGATCATTCTTATATAAAGTTTTGTACTATAGGCAGAAGACTTACTGGCAATCTGTAACATTTCAGGTCACTTTGTTGTCCCTTTTTAAATAATGGTGCAATAACCCCATAATTCCAATTATAAGGCATAGTTAACTCATTACTTATTTTTGTAAACCTTGGTGCCAATATCACAGCTGAGAAATTTATATTATATAGAAATATTTTTGCTGGTACTACATCTACAGTATACCTGGGGCCTTATTATTTTGGGAGGCTAATATAACTACCGTTACATCTTTTTGTCCTACTAGGGGCCACTCTACTATGTTTTTGTCTATACTTGCATTGGTATTTCCATTACTGAAATCATTAACTTCAGTTATTTTATATATGCCTTTATAGTGTTTTAGCCATTCTGCAGCAGGGATATTAGCCCATATGCTGAATTTTCTATTACCTTCTGTACACCTGTATGACACCAGGGACCAAAAAGTTTTCATGTATTTTATCCATAGTGCATCTTGTATAATCTCCCATAATTGCTTTTTATTTTCCATTTTTCTCCTGACCAAAAGTCTCTTATATTATACTTTTAAATACTGCAGGGTGACTCTTCTGGTTATGTCTAAATGCTTTGATATATATATATATATATATATATATATATATATATATATATTCATGAAAAAATCCATTTAATGCATCAGTTAGGGTGTTCCACAGTGACAAAGTGAGGGGACTCAGTGTTAGGTTGAAAGCCCCCGCCTCTCAGCCTGCCCCCCTGACCGGTATCGGGGTGTGTGTTGTCGTCAGCCCTAACTCTCACCCCATCACATGTGTAAACAAGCTGAGGCATAGTAGAATGGGGTGAGAGTTAGGAATGACAACCCCAAGGCACACCGCAGTGCTGGTTGGGGGGCAGGCTGGGGGGTGCAAGGGGGGCTGTCAACCCTAACACCAAATTTCCTAACTTTTGTCACTGTGGAACAACCCTAACTGATGCACTAAATTGATTTTTTGCCATGAATTTCCCTTCTTTATGAGAATGAGACTATAAATAGTGAATGGAATGTGGTGGTGGGAGTGCGGGAACTTTGAACCCTGCGCTCCCACCACGTGATGTCTTGTGACATAGCAACGGTAACTGCAACACAAACACAAGCGCTAATGGTTACACTCATGGTGAAGCAAACGTAAATGGCAAAGCAAACATTAATAGAAACACAAGCGCAAAGTGATGTCAAAGCGAACAGTGACTCAAAGGGAGATGCAAGCGTGTACGGAAACTCAACTGGTAATGTGCATGGTCATGGTACTGCTATTGTAAATGCAAATGTTAACTGTTACAGCAACAATAACACCAAAGGGAACAGAAACGGAAACACAAACACAAGCACGTATGGAAACGCAAAGTGTAATGCGCACAGTCATGTTGCTGCAATTGGAAATGCAAATTGTAACGCTAACAGCTAAAATAATGCCAAAGGAAACAGAAACAGAACTGCGAATGCAAGCATGTACAGAAACGCAAACTGTTACATGCACAGTCATGGTACTACAATTGCATATGCAAATGGTAATGGTAACAGCAACAATAACACCAAAGGAAACATAAACGCAAACGCAAGCGCGTACAGAAATGCAAACCGTAATGTGCGTGGTCATGGTACCGCAATTGTAAACATAAATGGTAACAGTAACAGCAAGAACAATGCCAAAAGAAACAGAAACACAAATGTAAATGCAAGTGCATATGGAAATGCATACCATAACGCGCACAAGCATGGGAACGCAATTGGAAACACAAATGGTAACAACAACGATGACACAAAACAAAAGACAGACACAAATGGAAGGACATCCGCAAACACAAATGGTAAAGCACACAGTGACACAAAGTGAAATGCAAACAGAAACAGTACTGTAGACACAAATGGTAAGAGTAACGCAAATGAAAGCACAAACAAAAACGCAAAGGATTACGCACATGGTGGCGTACATGGGAACGCTAACGCAAATGTGTATGGAAATGCAAGTGGGAAACACTATGTGTAATAGTAGCTGGAGCGCACACCCTGGTTTTCCCCAACAGCTGCATAGAGAATCACAGTGACTACAAAGAATGTATGTATAATAGGCCTGGGACCAGAAAATGAGCTCTTGGAATACTAAATTGCTTATATCTCAGGAACCGAACGAAGTAGAGAAAAAATTTAAATTTCCTATGAGTCATGACTTTACTGGCTAGGTTTGCACTGCATGCTTCTCAGCATTTTTCTGATGAAAAGTCCATATCTCGCACTGTATCCGAGACACGAGCCTCAAAAGGCACGGCGAATGCCGCAATGTTAGTCTATAGGAAAAAGTGTAAACTTCAGAGTACAGTAACGTTGCATCCCTGCAATATTTTTTCACCAAACCACCAAAAGGCACATCTGTGAGATGTTGGCTTTCTACCCTGCAAATTTCAGCCCAAAAGACCAAATCGTTATTTTGTAGCAGGGTGGCAAACAATTCCTGTTATTTTGGCCATAGTGTTGTAAAGTAGTGTCGTGATTTGTGACACTTTCACAAAAAAAATCACAAAAGTGTTGCAGGTGCGACACTACTTTCTGACACTGCTTTTCCCAAAAATTTCAAAAACATATTTCTGGGGTGTTTAAACCCAAAATAAACACATGCCTAGCATCCTCATGGCTCGACTAGGTAAACACAAAAAGAAGTGTGTCCCTAGATGGTCCCAATTTTAAATGCCAAACATTTCTGTGATCAGTAACTGAAATAAAAATGGCTCACTCACGACATTACAGGGGTAATTTGCAACACTAAAAACTGTATTTGCGACACTGTTAAACTTTTTGTTAACTTTTTCCATTGACTATAACGGTACACTTGTTTTTTGAATAACTTTTGAACCGTTCAATATATTTTCACAAAATCTTCTAAAGGCACATTGGGGATGCCAGACACACGCTCCCTGAAGTTTTTGGACCAGTCGCATAAACCGTGCAACCTGTAGGTGTGAGCAAAGAATGTGCAAAAAAGCATAAATGCGCTCTGGAATGTCGCTTAATAACTCTGCAGCTGTATATTTGACCAGTACAAAAGTTGGCAGATCCTAAGATCTATGATTATTCCCCATGCCTGCCAAATTTCAGGCAAATCCATTGAATGGTGGAAAAAGTATTAAGGTGCAAAATTTCACCATTTAACCTTAAATGGGGTACTCAACCCTAACTATGGTAGCACTACCGTGTTACCATTATATATATTTATATATATTATGGTAGCACGGTAGTGCTACCATAGTTAGGGGTTGAGGAGCCATTTCTATGTTAAACCCCAAAATTTTGCACCTTAATAACTTTGCAACTGTTTGATGGATTTGCCTGAAATTTGGAATACATGATCAAGAACCGTAGGCCTTGGCATCTGCCAAGTTTTGTACCAGTTGGATACATGGCTGTGGAGTTATTAAGCATGATTTGCACAGCATTTACACTTTTTCTGGAATTCTACGGTCGCGTGTACAGGTCTCACAGTTTGCGCGACCGGCCCAAAATCTTCAGGAAACATGCAGCCAGGGTCTCTGATGTGTCTTCCGAAGATTTGGTGAAAAAATATTAAACGGTTCAAAAGTTATTCAAAAAACAATTTCCCATTATAAGTCAATGGGAAAAGTTAAAAAGTTCAACACTTTCGCCAAATGCATTTTTACTTTAAGTAAATGGACATATTACTTTCAGAATCGGCCATTTTGTTTCAGTTAGTGATCAGAAAAATGTTTGGCATTTAAATCTGGGACCTTCTAGCAACCTAATTCTTTTGTATTCACCTAGTCGGACCCTGAGGATGCTAGCCATGTCTTTATTTTGGGTAAAACACCCCAGAATATGTTTTCAAATTTCTGGAAAAAGTACTTTCACAAAGTAATTTCGTGCTCAAGAAAGTGTTGCAAATTTTGTGGCTTTTACTCAAATGCGACAGTAGTTTTCTAGTCTGTGGAAAATGACAGCAATTCTTTGGCAACTGCACTGCAAAAAGAACGGTTAGAGTTTTGCGCTGAAATTTGAGGGAACGCAGCCCACATCTCACAGATATGCCTTTCAGTGTTGTATTGAAAAAGTATTATAAGGCAGCAAAGTTACGGCACTCCAAAGTTGACAGTTTTCCCCATAGGATAACATTATGGCGTCCGACGCATTACAGGAATCCTTTGGCACCCTGCTGCAAAATAACGGTTTGGTCTTTTTTCCTGAAATTTTGAGGGAAGACAGCCAATAGCCAACAGATGTGTCTTTCAGTGGTTTGGTGAAAAAATATTACAGGGAGGCAAAGTTATGGTGCTCCGAACTTTTCTTTTTTTCCCATAGGATAACATTACGGCGTTCGCCACGCCTTTCAGGCCCGTATCTCGGAAACGGTACAAGATACGGACTTTTCGTAGGCAAAATGCTTAGCCCCCTAATAAAGTGACCATACAAGCTCAAATTAGTAGACTGGGTGGACTAAGTACAAAACTAGCCAGGACAGTCATAAATCATATGACTTTTAAATTTTTTTTCTAGGTCGTACGGTTCCTGAGATATAACCTATTAAGTATTCCAAGTCCTCATTTTTTGCTCCGATACCCATTATTATACATACATTCTTTGTACTCACTGTCTTTCTCTATTCAGCTTTTGGGGAAAACCAGCCTGTACGCTTACATTACTGTTACCGTTGCCCTTTCTGCTTACGGTTCATGCCATTCACTTACTTACCATTGACATCTTGCCACCATGTGCGTTATGCTTTGCATTTTCATTTGCGCTTGTGTTTCTGTTATTTTTTGCCATTTGTGTCTACAGTACTGTTTCTCTTTCTGTTTCACTTTGCGTCACCATGCCCATTGATATTTCCGTTACTATGTGACAACACATCACGTGGTAGACCGTTCCCGTCTTCGCCGTGTGCGTTACCCTTACTGTTCTCATTAGCACTTGCGTTACCTATGCGCCACTATTGGCCTTCTGTTTGCGTTGCTGTTCCTGTTACTATGCCACAAGACTTATCATGTAGGCGGGATAGTGAGCCCAAAGGCCTCGCCGTTGCATTCCATTCACTATTTCGTTATCATTCTCAAAAGAAGGGAAATTAGAGGCAAAAACTCCATTCAATGCATTAGTTAGGCTGTTCCACAGCAACAAAGTGAGGAAATTGGCTGTTAGCTTGAAAACCCCAACCCACCACCCCCCCAGCACCACACACACACAGCACACACACACACACATATGCAAGTATGGGGAGGACCAAGTCAACACAACCAATGACAGACATCCAGCAGCAGGTGACAGAAATAACAAACAATTGTCTAAATGTACTATGAGACATCCCCACCCACCTGACCAGGTACTGCATGCTCAGTGGAGATCAACAGCAAAACTGAGGCCATGTACACCAAATGTGCACATCCCTGATTACAGCTGCACACAGCGTACCACACTTAGTAGTTGCATGGCCTTACCTACGATGCCCCACACCGACCACACCACATGTGGTGGGCCACCTGAGCAATAGAGTTGAGCAAAACCAAGGAGTTGTACAGGTATAATATCTCTGATTATAACAAGGGTTTGAGAAATGCAGCTTTCTAATTGACTGTAAACATTGTAACAGCCTTATGTTTAGTTTTTATTAAGATACGTGTAGACCCCAACCATATGATGAACATGGTTTAATGTTGTTCAAAAAAACAGTTTTATTATGATAGCAATAAGCCACTCCCAGGTATTACGTTAATGGTTAGTTTATCACTGTCTAGCGACATGTGGCACTCGGCTATGCCTCATTCAACATTAAACCCCTACAGGGTGATTAACAGACCATTTAACGTAACTGTTGGTCATGCCTTATTGCTTAATTGTCTTTATGAGTAGATACTCTCCCTCTGCTAGGCACTGCAGCAGCTTTGCAACACAGTGTCCCACCCAGTTACACCATACACTGTCTAGTTACTGGAGAATGGCTGAATATGAACTCATGAAGATGAACAGTGTAACCAATCATTACAGTCATTGAAACCTTAGTGTGATTATAACTGACAGAGTCAGTGATGAGAATAACCCCTACTGTCCTAGTACACTTACCCTATTGTGAGTTAAATCAATACTAAAAGACATTCTGTTTATATCCACACTATACCTACTTGATTCCTGTTGTACCACAATTAACATAGTTATCACTTTGATAGCATCAGTGACAGAAGTGTGGCAAACCCAAACACTAGGCATACAGCCTGAGTGTGAAACAACTGTTAAAAAAATTACACTGTGTCCATAAGTGGCATAGATCACTCATTGCAACAATAGTAAATGTATCACTATTTGAATAAGTTAGTAATCACAGATGTAATGTGATTGTCTTTCTCAGGTACGACATACTCAGTAAGTGCCTACAGGAAAATCTATCCTATAGACATCTCCGATACAGGTATGTCATTGTTGGCACAGTAGTGCTATGATATTTAGAAGTTGCTTGGCCTGATGCTTGCAATTACACTGTTTCTTACAAAGAATACTTACTGCATCTTTAGTATTGAAACACACTGAAGGTCTATGTATGTACATCAGCAGTACACCTTCATCAGTAAGAATGCATCTGATACTGGCAGTACGAATTTCACAGCGTTGAACAGGCAATGCTTTTCCATACGTTTACATCAGCCTCTCTATCTTGAGTAAACAGTTGCAGTAAATGTACTACTATGTAAATCACATACTAAATGTAACACTACTTTTATCTTGAGACATGCTAGTGTCTTGTAGTTAATTTACGTACTTCTCTTAATTAATGTATACTCACTAGTGTTAAAACCTTTCTACAACTGTCATCATGCACCTTCAGCATTTATATTGACTAACGGCACAGTACCAGTTGTGGTGTGGTGTGGTGTGGGGCATCGGCAGGTAAGGCCATGCAACTACTAAGTGTGGTACGTTGTGTGCAGCTGCAATCAGGGATGTGTACATTTGGTGTACATGGCCTCAGTTTTGCTGTTGATCTCCACTGAGCATGCAGTACCTGGTCAGGTGGGTGGGGATGTCTCATAGTACATTTAGACAATTGTTTGTTATTTCTGTCACCTACTGCTGGATGTCTGTCATTGGTTGTGTTGACTTGGTCCTCCCCCATACTTGCATATGTGTGTGTGTGTGTCTGTGTGTGTGTGGTGCTGGGGGAGGTGAATTCGGAGTTAGGGTTTTCAACCCTAACAGCGAATTTCCTCACTTTGTCGCTGTGGAACAACCCTAACTAATGCATTAAATGGAGTTTTTGCCTCTAATATATATATATATAGATACAATATATATATATATATATATACATATATAGACAGTGTCAGCAGATAAGGCCTACAGTCCACCCAGTCTACTCATTTGAGCTTGTATGTTCACTTTATGTTTTCCTAGAAGTCTGTTGCCCCTTAACCCTGACCTCCAGAATTCCTTTATGTCTATCCCATGCATTCTTAAATCCCATGATTGTTTCAGCCCCCACCACTTCCTCTGACAGGGTGTTCCACTTGTCCACCACCCATTCTGTGAAGAAATTCTTCCTCATGTTTCCTCTGAATCATCCTCCCTCTATCTTCATCCCATGCCTTCTAGTCCTGGAACATCTTTTTCGCCTACAAATAGCGTATTCCTGCACCCTGTTCCTCCCTGTAAGATACTTGTATGTCTCTATCATATCTCCTCTCTCCCTTTCTCTCCTCCTTGGAGCATATATTCAATTCCTTCAACCTGTCCTCATAGGACTTGTGATGCAATCCATGTACCATCTTTGTTGCCCTCCTCTGAACCTTCTTTACCCTGTCTATGTCCTTAAGTAAGTAAGGTCTCCAGAACTGTACACTGTACTCCAGGTGGGGCCTCGCTAGTGTCCTTTATAGTGGAAATATGACCTCCCTTTTCCTGCTGATGATGCTCCTGCCTATGCATCCCAGCATCCTATTTGTTTTACCTGCTGCCTTGTCACACTATTTCACTACCTTGAGGTCATCTGAGATGATAACCCCAAGATCTCTTTCCTGCTTTGTGCATGCTATATCCTCAACCCACAAATGATATATTGTGCCAGGATTTTTGTGCCTATATGCATTATCTTGCAAATCTTTGCATTGAATTTCAACTGCCAAACCCTGACCATTCTTCAAGTTTCTGCAGGTCCCTTCTCATTCTATCTACACCCTCTGGTGTGTCTACTCTGGTACAGAGCTTTGTGTCATCAGTGAACAGGGAAATTCTGCCTTCTAGGTCCTGCTCAATGTCACTGATGAAGATGTTGAATAGGACTGGTCCCAGCACTGATCCCTGTGGTACCCCACTGGTCACTCTTCCCTCTGTGGAGTGACAGCCATTTACCACCACCCTCTGTGTCCTGCCACCCAGCCAGTTACCTATCCACCACACTACTGTCCTGCCCACACCCATATTCCCCAGTCAGTGTAATAGTCTTCTATGTGGCACAATGTCAAAGGCATTGCTGAAGTCCAGTTAGGCCATGTCCACTGCCCTCCCTTGATCCACCTCCCTAGTCACCCAGTTGAAAAATTCAACAAGGTTGGTCTGACATGACCTCTCCCTGGTGAAACCATGCTTTCTTGGATCCTGTAGTCCATTGACAACCAGATGTTCCACCAATCTCTCCTTCAGTAGTACTTCCATGATCTTCCCCACTACCGAGGTGAGGCTGACTGATCTGTAGTTCCCCGCTTCCTCTTTGTTCCCACTTTTGTATAAGGGGACTACATCTGCTGTCCTCCAGTCTTTGGGTACCTCCCCTGTTTCCAGTGATCAACTAAACAGGATTGCCAGAGTTTCAGCTACCACCTCGCTTAGTTCTTTAAGAACCCTGAGGTGCACTCCATCTAGCCCCATTGCTTTATCAACTCATTACTTCCACTTCCTTCAGGACCTTTTCTCGTGTAAAGGGACTTGTGTCCATTTCTGCATCATTCCCACCCCTTGTACTCCCTTCAGACCCATAACCCTCCTCTTCCTCAGTAAAGACTGAGCAGAAATACCTGTTCAATATGTCAGCTTTACTATTGTTATCCTCCACACGGCCCCAATCCTCCCCCTTCAGTCTCACTATCCCTCCCTTTGCCTTTCTTTTTTCACTTATATACCTGTAAAAGGTTTTGTCCCCTCTACCAACTGATTTTGCAATGTGTTTTCTGTCTGAGCTTTGGCTTCCCTTACTGACCTCCCTACCTCCCTTTGCTTCTTCTGGTACTTCTCCCTATCCCCTTCTGCCTGTGTCTTTTTGTATTGCCTGAATGCAATCTTTTTGGCTTTCACTTTCTCCGCTACCTCCTTGGAAAACTATAACTGCATCCTCTTCCTTTTCCTCTTGCTAACCTGCTTAATACATAATTCAGCTGCTCTTGTAATCCTGCTTTGTAGAGATATCCACTCCTCCGGTTCACTGGTTCCACTGCTAGCTGTGGGGGGTGGGCAATTAGGTACCCTCCTTGCGGGGCTGTCACCCCCCTTGGCAAGTTTAAATGCTTGTCAATGTAGCATTTAAACTTATCATTGTGTGCTTGGATTCCCCTCCAGGATGGGTGGATGCAGGCCATCAGGTTTGAACAAGCCTCCATCCCTCCAGGTGGGTCCCCAGTCACCAATGAATCCAAACCCTTCCTCACAGCACCAGTTCTTCAACCATGAGTTAAAGTTCCTGCTGCATGCACCCTTATGCTCTCCGATGCCGCTTGCAGGTAGTACTTCTGAGAAGGTGACAAAAGTAGCTACTTGCTTGACACCCCTCCCCAATTTCCTAAACTCTTTCTGAACTTCCTTTAGCTCCCCATTTGTCAGTTCATTAGTACCTAGGTGGCTAATGGCTTCAAGCTCACCCTCCCGTCTTGCCTTCCCAGTGATCCCCAGGATCTTCCTTCCATCCCTCCATGCCATGGCACCTGGTAGGCACCTCACCTCCCTGTCCTCCCCCTCCTGTGTTCCTAGCTGGATCGCTCTTATGGTGGAGTCCCCCACCATGATTTGCTTCCTCCTCCTCTAGGGTCCACTGCTCTCCCCACTGAGGTTACCTCCTTGGTTAACCTCCGCATCCTTTCCTTCCATTTCTCTGGGTACCTCTATTTGGTTGTCCCCATTTGCCAGTGTGGCAAATGAATTCTTGAGTGGAATAAGATCTGGGATGTGCCTCTGTTGACCACCCTAACCCCCCCTGAGCCCACTGTCATCCAAGTGCTCCTTGTTCTCGCAATCCTTTGAGACAGCGGCGTTGGACTGGGTGGTCTCCAGAGAGGGGTGATGGTACTCCTGACCCAGTTTACTTCCGCTCTGAGTCTGGCTACCTCATTCTGCAGCCCAGGAGATATATATATATATATATATATATATATATATATACTACCATTTTTCTGCATTCTATGTTGAACCAGGCTCTAGAGTCACCAGTTCTGAGTGTTCTTACTTCCTTATGTGTGAACTGCAAATAGTTTGCTGCAAAGTTCATATAATTAGTGAAATTAGACATTAGATCCATTTTTCCATCTCCATTTTTTTTATTCATAAGTTCTATTGATTCTAGTCATTCTAGTTTTACTTATAGTAAAGGTACCAGGCACTACCCCCCCCCCCATTTTGCTGCATCAATGCCTTCACTTTTTTCAAATTAACTCCAATGTTCTTACTTTTCATACTTTTTGGAGGGGCTCTTAGTTCGCATCATACAGCTGAATCATAATTAAGCCTAACCACTTCAGCAGAGTGACCACCTCCATCGGTCAGGTAACAAGCATCACATTTTAACTTGCCTTAACAGAGCTGAGGTCTCCTTGCTTCCTCTATATTTTCGAAGAGACTACTCTCCTGGCTTCATTACTTATAGTGTGCTTTGGCCAATGAAAGGTTCACAAAACAAGCATCACATTTTAACTTGGCTTAACAGAGCTGAGGTCTCCTGGCTTCATTACTTATAGTGTGCTTTGGCCAATGAAAGGCAAGTTAAAATGTGATTCTTGTTACCAGACCGATGGAGGTGGTCACTTTGCCAAAGTGGTTAGGCTTAATTATGATTCAACTTGATGATGAGAACCAAGAGCCCCTCCAAAAAGTATGAAGAGTAAGAACATTGAGTTAATTGGAAAAAAGTGCAGGCTTTGATGCAGCAAAATGGGGGGGAGGGGGGTAGTGCCCTGGTACCTTTACTATATGCTTCTGTTTGGTCACACAGCAGGAGCCACCCCACTAATTTTACTAAATTGTATTGTAAATACAGGGGTTGAGCTTGCAAACCTTTTGTACTGATTTGAATGCAGGAAAATTGTGGCCTTCTTCTAATTGCTAAGCTCCCTATTAAACACCTGTGAGCCTTTCATTGGCCAGAGCACACTATAAGTAATGAAGCCAGGAGCGTGGTCTATTCAAAAATATATAGGAAGCAAGGAGACCTCAGCTCTGTTAAGGCAAGTTAAAATGTGATGCTTATTACCTGACCGATGGAGGAGGTCACTTTGCCAAAGTGGTCAGGCTTAATTATGATTCAACTGGATGATGAGAACCAAGAGCCCCTCCAAAAAAGTATGAAAAGTAAGAACATTGGAGTTAATTTGAAAAAAGTGCAGGCTTTGATGCAGCAAAATGGGGGGGGGGGTAAGTTCCCTGATACCTTTACTATATGTTTCTGTTTGGTCACACACCAGGAGCCACCCCACTAATTTTACCAAATTGTATTGTAAATACAGGGGTTGAGCTTGCAAACCTTTTGTGCATTTTAGTTCTACTGCCTTTTTTGTATAAGGATTCCATTTTATTTTCCTGCTGTATAAAATGTACATGTTCTCATTTGCTTCTTTCTCTAAGAGACATTTCTGGAGATCTGATTGACAGCCTGATTGGTGTCTGTGTAAATACAGCAGGCAATAGGAAAATGGTCACTGTCCTAAATTTTTAGAACTTTTAATGACTTGATCCTTTTACACATATATGCCTCAGTTATACATAAATCAAGAAGTCTCCCTTCATTAGCCATTGGAGTCCCATATCCTGTGCCATTTAAGATTCTTAAGTCATATTTGGCCAAGAAATGTAATAAATATTTTCCTTTTTTATTTATAAATTTATCAGTTGAGCATCTATTTGGTGTTTCTAACATGTCATCAAGATCCCAATCATTCGATCTTACCTTTATTTCTTGGCCCACTCTGGCATTATGGGAAAATGTTTTCAACAGAGATGTGCTGGTGCATCTCAAAAATTGCACTGCAGAGTGATAGTCAAAGAGCAGGGATGCAACATGCAGGTCTGGATGCACCACAAGGCAACTATAATACATGTGTGGCACATCTGGAGGGGGAATTCCCATGAATGTGCCTTGTATTTCTATATTCAGCCCAGATGGGTGGTGCATGTGTAGTGCATCTCCAAAGATGTGGCCACCAAAGTTAGGCATAAAAGGAGGTGGTCTATGTGCAAGCTACCCACAGGAAGCCAGCAGAACAGCAGTAGGCAAAGCAATGATGGGGCAGCATTCCTCATAGTAGAGGTAATGATGGGTGTGAGAGGAGGGGGCAGAACAGCAATGTGGCTGTGGAAGAGCCCTAAGGCAGTATGCCCAACAAAGATGATACCATGCCTGTGTCATATTTGAACAACTGACTGAGACAGAGATTGTGGGCCAGTACAGACTCAACAGGGCAATTCTGAGACAGCTCTGTGAGCTGTGCATTGATGAACTGCACGCATCCACCACAAGGAGTCATGCCATGTCAGTGGAAACCAAGGTGACAGCAGCAGTGTGCTTGCTCACCACAGGCACCTTCCACACACAAGTGGGTGACACCACTGGGATCACACAGTCTGCCATGTCCTGTCTCCTCACACAGTTCCTCACTGCTCTGCTGCCACACACTATGGAGTTCACAACATTCCCTAGCACATATGCAGAGCAGACAGAAACCATGCAGCAATTCCACAGGGTGGCACGCATGCCAGGCATCCTAGGGGCCATTGACTGCACCCATGTGGCTATCAGGGCACCATCTGGCCCAGATGGCATAGCATACATAAACTGGAAGGGCTACCATTCCATCAACTGTCAGGTGGTGTGCAGTGCCACAGGGTGCATCACTAATGTCTGCGCCATGCACCCTGGGAGTGCACATGATGCCTACAACTGGCACTGGTTATCCTTGTGCCACTGGTTTGAGAGTGGGGACATCCCCATTGGTCACCCAGTGGGTGAGCTGGGCAGGACACAATGCCCACTCAATGCACTCCATGGCACAAAACACAGTTGGTGGAAGTGCAGGGGGTTGTGGGGAAGAGTGACAGGGAAAGTGCAATGGGCAATGGCCATGTTGAACTGTGGAATCTGGTGGCCTGCCAGATGGGGACCCCCAGATGCTGAGACTGTGGCGTGTACGGCCACAGGGTGAGTAGGACAGGGGTGCTGCACAGTGGGCACATGTGGCATTGTGAGAAGCAACAGATTCCCCACGTCACCAACATTGAGTGGGACATGAACAAGCACAATGGCCAGACATGACAGTGGCACAGTACCTACACAAGCAGGGATGGGGGTCACAGGACTGGGGAGAGATTGGCCCGGCCATGCCTGTCCAGTCCACAAGCAGGGCACAAGTGTGGGGGCCTGCAATGGTGGGAAAGTGGTGCACAGGTGGAGAGGTGGAATGGCACCCAGGTGGACAGGCACTGGCAGCATAGACAGGCAAAGAGGAGGAGATGTGCTAGGCCATGCGCACACCAAAGTGAAACTAACACATGTCTTTGTCCCCCTAGGTGGCAGTTCGTACCTCCTCTGGCCATGGCTGCTCAGCCCCATACGATGGTCCAGTAGTGAGGCTGAGGAATGCTACAATGAGGCACACACTGCAACATGCAGCATCATCAAGCATGTGTTTGGCATGCTGAAAACATGGTTCAGATACCCGGACAGGTCCGGTGGTGCCCTACAATACCACCCAGAAAAGGCCTGTGGCATATTCATGGCCTGTTGCATGCTACACAACATGGCCATGGACCATGAAATAGTTGTTCAGGCACTGGAGGGTGACAGAACAGAGGAGGATGAACCCCAGGGTGGAGGTGGGCAGCCAACCCTGAAGAGGAGGGTCCACAACTGGCTGCAAGGGCACAGTTGCATAGCGACACCTTTGTGGAGGAGCACATTGGCAACTGGAGGTGAGCAACACAGGAGGCACAAACTGGGCAGCCAGTCTGACACACACACATACACACACACTGACACAGGGCGGGGGGTAGGACACACACACACACACACACACACACACACACACACACGTAGGCAGACACTGCACAGCAGCTGCAGAGTGCATACAATCATGCAAAGGCAGCCTCTGCAGTGCCACCAAGGACAGGGGGGACACAGTGTCAATGAGGGGACTGGCATGGATCAGAGGGAATCTGCTGTCACACATACATGGCAGGCACAGTGTTGCACTCATCATGCCCATGCCACTCAGCACAACACCACTGCCCCCACACATGCCTGGTACAACACACAGACAGCACTGGCAAGCATGACACCCAGGTGCACATGTGCCACAGCACTCAGCCCTAGCCACTGCCGGCCTGGTGTATGGGATGCAATGGGGGCAGGGTATGGGTACCATGTTAACCACACCCAGCAGGCCTCACCACAAGCCAGTACTGCCACTGCGTCCATATGGGCTGCACACCTTGGCTGGGAGGATGCCTCAGGTGCATCACCAGCCACAAAGGATGAAGCCTCCACCATGGGAGGGGATGACCCATGTGACAGTGACCGGGTGCTCAAGGGTGTTTCAGTCCTGAAGTCCAGATGGGATCCAGGGGAGTTGGAATGTAGTTGGCTGGGGATGGTGTCAGCAGCAATGGGGTCACCTGACACCATGCCCTGGGAGTGTCACTGGTACTGCATGGGGTGCAGCGGGAACTCCTACAACCATAACGAACCAGGGCAGCAAAGCCCACAACAATGGCCTCTGCTATCCTGTCAAGCGAAAAGTGGTCATGGCCACTCACAGATAGTGAAACTAGCCAAGCGGCTGCATGTGCCTCATGGCTGCATGTTCATCCATGTGTCCCACCTGAGCCCACAGTCCATGGATCTCCCACCTGAGAGCCACCTGGCTCTCCACAGTTGCCTGCAGCAGCTGGGTGTACTCATCTTGCCTGTCAGCAGGTGATGTGTTGGGGGCAGTGGGCTGATGGTCAGAGGGTCCCATCCTGCTGTGCCACATCCCATGTCCATGAATGCAGCAATCCCTGAGGCAGGCTGGTCATGGGTCCTTGCCAGCCATTGCAGCACTGCAGCACCCTGCTGGTCAATGATGGCAGTCCCAGGCCCCACATCAGTACCCCACTTCATCCACCCCCAGCCGCTGCAGCAGCTTGTGGAGGGGGTGCACAGTGGGCAGGCACGTGCGTGGGTGGAGGAACACCTGCGCTGCCTGTTGCTGCCCGTGTATGTACTGGGAGAGTGATAGGGTGGGTGCAACCTGTGTGTTCCCCCTTCTGGGTGGCATCATTAGCATTATCCTCCTCCTCTGTGGCCGATGCAAGCATGCTGAAGTCCTACTGGATCAAAAGACCGGACAAGGTGTCATTGCCAGCCAGCCCCAGGAGACTCAACAGCATGCGTTTTGTCCCACGATCTTCAACAATGGCCATGGCTCCATAGGATGTAATAGGCCTGGCCTTGACCACCACTGGTGCCACTGGATGGGCCCCAGATGGTGAAGCACCCCTGAGGTGTGACAGAGCTGAAAGGCAGAATGGATAGCATGGTGAGTGACACATAGCCATATCCAAGGTTGACAGAATGACGTGGGGAGGTGTGCATGTGTGACACAGGGGTTCCCATGCCACCACACAGGCCACGGACCACCATTGTGGCCTGTGCAGCACAAATGCAATGGCATTGTGAGCCCTGCATGTGTGCTGGGGCATGCACTCATAGCAGCATGTGGCACAGGAACACAATGGCCTGACTGTGGCCTGGCCAATGCCCCCCCCAACCCTGCCATAGAAACGCACTGTAGACGGATGGTACAGGGGCCCACTGTGGATTGCTAGGTGGCACCACACATGACACGGAGGCCCCTGTGGGAATGCATAGCCACCTTTGGCCTCTGTTGTTGTCCGTCCCATGCTGGGACGTGTGGCATGCCACCTGCCATGCACAACGGCACACAGGACAGCATGTGGGCCCATGATATGGCTGTGCACTGCAAGCATCCCTGCATGGTGCCCTATGGACATGGTGCTGGTCCCTGTGTGGCATACCAGGCACACCTTTGGCTGGCACACGATGCCCCCCACATGGTGTGACACATGCATACTGACTGTACTGATACGGGATGCCCCCAGTCTGGAACCCACCCGCAGTGACACCCTCCACAGATGGCTGGCTGATGCTTGCCACTAGCATCTCCTCACTAGGTGTGAGGGTTGGTGCAGTGGAGGGGGCACCCACCAGTCTGCAGCAGAGAGGCCTGTATGGTGGCCAGTTTCTCCTTGGCCATTCTTTTGTCACTGGACATCCTCCTTATGAACTCCTGGGGAGTGCAGTTGTACCTCCCGTGGGCATTTACATGTACAGCCAACTCATTCTAGCCCTTTGTCCTCTCCTGCCAGGTGCCTATCTTGTCCATAAGCAGTGCACCCCTAAGGAATTAGGCCTCCACTAGGGCACGCTGCTCATCCTTGGTGAAGTTTGGCCTCCGCCTCTTCTGTGTTCCCTCCACCTCATCAGACATCCTGTTGCCTGTGGACAGGGAATGGGGCATGCATGAGCAAATATCCAGCATATATGGATGTCAGCCAAGTGCCACTGAATGCAGAGCAAAAGAGGCTGTAGCATGGGGAATGTAAACAAACCTACCTTTAAGGTTGCAGTTTCTGTTGGTCGCCTGTGGTGTGGGGTGGAGCTTTTATGGCTCATCTCATGCAAATGAGGTGTGGAGCAGCCTGTAATGAGATGCTAATCAGGTGACTTGGGCATGGATTGAATAATGAGATCATTTGCATAACCTGACTGAATATTGCAGATTTGCCCCAAGTTCTGAATTGCGCCGAGCATCTCCACATGGCACATTTACTGTGCATGCACGATTCGGCGTATCGTACTTGACATGCATGGCAGATCATGTCCGACGGTAGTAGCCACGTATCGCGCATCTCCCAGTACTGTGCTGTGATGTGCCATTGCCCCTGTATGGCGCATGTCAGTGGATGTGTGCCATGTGGTTGGCTGCAAGTGTAGCATTGTCTGCTCTCAACAAGATGGTGCTTGCATATGGATGTATGTGCATGTGTCAGTGGACCATGACTGCATTCTCCCACCCTGCCTTTTGCAACTGCACATGTCCAGTGTTGCGCTATAGGTGTCTATGTCACATCTCTATGGTGCATGTGAGAGTCACATGGCAAGCCTTTCGTGCAACAGGCACAGCCCAGCCACACATTGTTCAGACTGCCACAGTGAACAGTAACACATTCTACTGGCCTGTGCACAGTAAAGATGGCACACGTGCTAAAGAGGGGAGGTCCAGGGCACTGAACTGGTCTGAGGTGGAGGTGGCCAACCTGGTGGCACTTGTTACCTCCGGAGGGGCAATTGTTTGGTGAGGAGGAGCTGCAGGAGGCACAGACCAAGGCGTGGACCCAGGTAGCAACCCAGCTCGAGCACCGGACTGGCATCTCCAGAACTGGGGTGCAGTGTCACCACAGATATGGGGACATATTGTGATGGGATCCTGACAGGCTCTGGAGGCTATGAGGCCATGCCCACATGGGAGCGGTGCTACACCCAGGTACATATGTGCTTTGTGCATACTTTCTTTGCCTGCTCTTGGAGGTATGTTGGTGTGCAGCAGGTGCGTGCGTTCCTGACCACATGTTCGCCATGGCCCTGGTTGTAGAGCTGTGTTAATGCTGCCATGCATGCCATGGGCTGCCCTGTGTGAACTGGTAGTCCACTGGGCTGTTGCCATGACACTGTGACTCCACATTGTCTGTTGCCCCTCAGCAGGGCACACATCATGCTGCGCCATGCTGCATCATGTCACTGTTCGTGGGGGTATATGTTCCAGCATGCTGCTCGGTGCAGTTCCATTGTGTTTCTCTTGCAGATCAGGAGGAGTGGCAGCCAGCCAGAGAGGAAGTTGAACAGTGTACCAGAGCCACTGGAGGAAGTTCACCAGCATGTAGCCCACACCGTATGGCAGGTAAGTGCACTGCATGTGCTGCCTCTCTGTTTTCATGTGGTATGGGGAGTGTATTGCCCACAGTAGGCCATTGCCTGCTTCTTCTACATGTCCATGTGGTGATAGTCATGCACACATGGATCATTGTCTTGGCAGCATGTGGTAGTCTCCCTGTGCCCATGGCACCTGTGTGTTTGTCCCCAGTTGCCATGTCTGGTCCTGGCTGTGGGCACCCATTGGTGCTTGCATGGGGTTGCCACAGGGCCTGACTGATTAGTGCACACAAGTGATAAGTTCCCATGTTGTGGGAGACATGGCCACATGTCCCTTGGTGACATCTGCTGCCTGTTCACTGTGCCACTTTCCATTCACTCTGTGGCTCTGTTGCCCAGCATGTTGTCAGTGTGTGCTATGCATGGAGGGTTGATGGCCCTCTGCATGGGGCCGGCCAGCATCAGGCATGTATGTCCAGCCCATTGCTGGAGCGGGGGCTGTGCATGTGTGGGCTGTGGCACTGAGTATGTGTTCTCTGTTTTCCCACCATAGGTCGTCCAGCTGCTGTTGTGCCACAGAGGAGGAGGAGGGCCAGGATGATGATGGGTGGACAGATTGTCTCCACCCAGGAGATTCTACTGGTAATGTATCAAGGCAAGCAACCATGTTGGGTGTGGCCAGGGAGATCCTGGCAGAATTGCAGATGCTCCACCAGCAGGAACAGGCCCAGGTGGCACATTGCCAGAGATGCTAGGCCTCTGGCCATTTGGACTTTTTTTTTGTAAATAGCTCCATTTGAGCCATGCCCATACCCCGCATTCCTCTATGTACATAGTTCCACCCCTGCATTCCCTGTTCCCCCTTCCACCCTGCTCCACACCCCTTTCACTGTATATAGGTTTGTCATGCCTGATGTTTTTATTGTTCTGATTTTGTTGTTGTTATTTTTTTTTGTTATTAAATATTTTTGCATCTAACAGCCTGTGTCTGTGGTCCTCACTTAACTGTTATTACATTTACCTGTTGTGGTGCATTGTTGGCCCAATGCCCCTTGCTTACCACTGCCCATGTGTGTCTGTGCCATGGCACAACCATACACCCTGTCCACCTTGTTTTACCCTAACAGTATTTGTCATGCTGTCCCCTGAGCCACCTCAGGGGTGTCCATCAGCGCTGCACACATTGTCACTTGCACATAGCCCCTGTTCTGGAGCTGTGCATGCCTCTGCTGTTTTCCTGGTCCCCCTGCTGCTTCCTGGGTACCTGTGGGCATGTTACACCAGTGCAACCTATAGCCACCAGCCTGTGTGCCATTCTGCCTGTGAACCACTGTGATGTGACTGCCATGACTGCCCTGCTTGGATCCTCTGCACTGCTATCACGGTGCATGGCTGGACCATGCTGTCCATTGGGCTTCTGATGCTGGGATGCTCTGTCCCTACCCTCCTATGTGCCATGACCATTGTGCCTCTTTGTCCCCTGGGTAAATGGTGTGTGTGTTGTGACTCGTACTGTGCCCATGGGGGCTGGGGCTGTGTCTGTGTCCATTGTGTAGTTTGGCAGTGCCTTTCTCCACCCCTTTTTGCCTTTTTATTTACCTATTTATTGAAATCTTGGAAGACACTATTGAGCTAAAAACTCATAGGGTTCATGGTATGTAAGTTATGGAAAAGGGAGAGATTATGCTGCCAGCTGACAGCATGCAATATTTACAATGAATTAAAGTGACAAGCCAATACAGTCAAATAATGGCATCAGCAAATTATCACAATACAGAGAACAACCAATTGCAGAGAACAAGGGTACACAGGAGAGAGATACAGAATGCACTTAGAGACAAGATGACATATGGAGGGGAGGATCTGCCCAAGGGGCCTAGTTGAGCTTTGGAATGCTTACCTCCCTGTTTCCCTGTTGATCCACTGTCCCAGGCCATTTTGCTACTTTTGCAATATTCAGTCCTGCCTAGATGCTCTGGTGCATTTCCAGATCTGCCAGAGCATTTCAGCCTGTGCTATGGCACATCTTTGGTATATTCAGCCTGGGATGCACTGACGCATCTCGTCACGCATCTTCTGACTATTGCAGTATTTTGGGATGTGCATCTCAGTTGCATGGATTAAGCACTTGTGCCCTTTCCAGGCACACTTTTGAAAATGGAGGCCAAAATATCCTGCCATAAATATAAATGAATTAGAGTATTTACTTTTTAAATCTATTACTTAATTTCAACGCTATCCACTATTTTTTTTAAATCATGTAGAGAAAGTGCTGGTGGGACATAAATATTGAAAAATATAAACACTACTTGTCCAATGGTCAAAGTAACATATAAACACTATTAAAGCAGCAGTGCAACGAAAAAGGGTTAAAACTTGACCCCACCTTTTTTTCTTCCTAATTGATGCCAGATGTCTTCCAGTTTAATTTGGTGGTGAAATTTTCAGTTTTCATTATCATTTAAGAATTTTATGAAAGTGTTAAATTAATTATTTCTCAAGAAAAAAAGATGGCTGCTTCATTTTTGCATAGAAATAATACTGAGGACTCGAGGAAGATAAGAGTCCAGACAAAATGCAAATGTACAGTTCACAGCATAGGAAGCATCCAGAAAACCCAAATCAACAGTTCTGCCAATATTTTTTATAACCATAGCAGAAAATTAGCTTTCTGGAATAACTTTTTTCGTTGCACTGCTGCTTTAAATAATCTTAACATTAAGACAATTTGAAGTGTAGCTAGTATTTATAAAGATTGACAGTCCCCCCCCGCCCCTTACATCATTCAAACTTTGAGTTTCTGGTTGCTAGAGCATTCCATGTGCAAAAACCATTCAAGGATATTGAGGCATTTCTTCTTACCCAAGTTTCTTGAAAGAGTGAAATATTATATTGTTTTCTTTCCTCTATGCATTTTTTATCTTTTAATTTTGCCATCAGTCCCATATTCCAACTCAATAAGGACATACTCATCTTATTGTTTTTCTTCGACCACTTGGATGTATCTGTAATTTCAATTGCACTACATGTGCTGGATTGCTCTGTAGCCACAGAAACTTCACCACAACTGCAAATCTCTAACACAGAGGGCCCGATTCTCAAAAATGCCCTTAGAGCAGCGTAAGGTGCATCAGACGCAGCATGTGCCAAAGCCCCCTGTCCCATCAGCAATGCACCCCATTCTGTAAGGAATGCACCATGCGTCAGACGCAGTGCACATGGTGTATGAACGCATGGTGCATCAGATAACTAGCGTATGCAACACACAAGGTGCAGGTAGTGCCTAAACGCAAGGGGCGGAGGAATAGTCGAACCACAAGGACGCAGCAAGGAGAGAGGGGTCAGCCAACCCCAGAGACATGGAGGAAGAAGACTGGCACTCCAGGAAAAAGAATTTCACAAACCAGGAGGCAGACATCATCCTGGATGCAATAGAGGCCCAGGTAGATGTGATGTGTGACAGGAGGACATGAGCATGGGGGGCAATGGTGCAAGGCCCTGACCAGTGTGTGACACCCAAAAAGTGGACTTGCTACTATCCCGGGAAGGGGACCAGAAGCTACAGGCAAAGCGGCAGGAGGCATGGGTCGAGGTAGCCAGACTAGTGGATGCAGTGGCACCCAGCAAGTGCAGTGTGAGGGAGCTGCAGAAGCGGCACTGTGACATCAGGCACCATGCCAAGGAGAAGGCAACCCACAACAGGTGCTGCACAATGGCAACAGGAGGAGGACCCACACAAACATGGCCCCTCAGCAGACATGAGGAACGTGTACTGGCACACATCAGCACACGCAGCATACAGGGCGACACAGAGCTAGACCTGTATTGGCAACAACATACACAAGGTAAGCACCGGGCATGAATGGGGCGGGTGGCACCACTATGCAGACAGCCAATGTGGCAGCACCAGTGGAGGCTGATGCACCACAGGGGCACCAGGGACCCACACTGGACAGGGATCTGGGGCAGGGAAGAGGGACACAGAGCAACCTGGGCCCCCATGCAGATGCAGGAGATGCAGGGGGTGACCCCTCCACTGGTTGCCACAGGATGGACATGCACCATGGCACTGGACACATACCGGCATGTGGGCAACCAATATAATGCACTGTGCACATCTGTCTGTATACCCAGCAGGTGCCAGGACCACATAGTAACCAGAAAACAGGCCACTGCCAGCCAGTCAGCACCACCACAATGCCATGCCATGAACTACAGTGACAGTGAGGCATCAGAGCACAGCAGACACAGCAGTGGTGAGGAGGAACAGCAGCAGGCAACCACCGGTGACAGCACAGTGAGCCAGGCCCACAGGAGGATGACAGATAGTGAGTCAGAGGCTCAACAGGGAAGTGACACCGACGGCAATGCCACTCCATCCAGCAGCAGCAGCAGCACCTCTGGGCGGAGCACTCCCTCGTCCACTACATCAGACCAGCACCACACCACAGTGGACACACAGCAGCAGGGGGACAGAGGGGATTGCCCTGTGGTGGGACATGTGGGCAATGCACCCACCACTATAGGCCGCGGTGGCCATGCACACTGCAGTGCCACACCAGACCATGGAGGTGCAGGTGGGACAGGTGAACATGGTGCAACCCCACTGCCACTGGATGATGACCTGGAGATGACCTGTCATGTTACTGCCAGGATGTCCTGCTCACTCAGGAGGCAGCACAGTGGGAGCTGGCAGGGATACAAGACAGCATCTGGGAACACATCACTGCCACAGGAGCATGGGACAGCTGCAGCTGACAGTGGCAAATATCCACATAGCCATCATATATGGGATCCAGGAAGGGGCATGCCAAACAACAAAGACAACACGGCTACTCCAGGATATACGGTTGTGTCACACACCAAACGGATGCCACAGAATGGCAGACCATGCCCATGGAATGCAGCATGGAGCAGCATATTGCCCAGACAAGCAACAACAGCAATGGCAACTGCACTGCAGGAGATTGCAAGATGCATGCAGCAGCAGGCAGCTGATGAGGCACTGGTCCCACAGGTATGCCCGGATTGCAATGTGTGGCAGCACAACAGAGGGGCAGTAGATGACCACCATGGCATGGGGAACACAGCCAGCAGATAGGATGTGGGACAGGGCCATGTGGGTGCACAGGGCATAGGGCAGCCAGGGATGCCCACAGGACAACAGCCAGACACAGTGCCAACACAGCATGTGTCAAGCAGCCGTGCCCGAGGAAAGGGCTGTGGTTTACACAGCAGGTACACACACAGCCACAGGGGAACAACAACCAGAGGTAGATGCCTCTGATGAAAGACACACGGGTCAAACAGACAGCAGGGTTGGGCTGGAGTCACACAGTGATGTTGGTGTGGATGATGGCCATGGCACAGTGGGGCACACACAGCAGTGGGACACAGCCACACAGGGCACAGATGTCAACTGCAGCGAAACACCCAGTAACACGGCAGAGGGTGTGCGCCCACACACGGGGTACTAGACCATGATGGGCACAGGGGGATGGACACCCACCCATGTGTCAGTGATGTGGAGCAGCCTGGACAGACACAGAACAGTACAGTGAATGCCAACAGCATGGCCATGCTGCCACCCAGCGCAGCACAGAAGCTAAGACAACACATCCCAGCCCTTTCTCGAGGCCGCAAGAGGGCCCACTATGAGGCAGGTGGTATGGCCTGTGAAGGGCAGATGGCCAGGCAAGGCACACCAGCAGTGACACCTGTAGCACAGATGGCAGCTGCTGGCAGCAGGACTGGAGGTATGGGGGATGACATCAGCAGGCTATCAGAAACCACCGCAATGCAACAGAGACACCCAGTTACAAGGCACCAGTCACAGAGGCACAGGGTGAACACAGTGCCACCAGTGGCGGGGGTGCAGCCAGGGCATTCCCACAGCTGGAAGCTACACAGAGTGGCAACGTGGTGGTACAGCCACCATGCACTGCACAGAGTGAGCCACTGAACACTGTAGGCCAGAGGGGGAAGCCAGCACATACCCACCAGTAGGGTGCACAAAGCACGCCAGACATGTGCATCGGAAGAGGGGATCACTGCATGGTGCCACCCACCATAATGCAATGTTCCAGTGTGCCCACCCGACCATGGCCAGGAACCACAGCACAACACACACCACACATGGATGTCCAGTTGTCTGTGCCATGCATACCCGTGCTGCATGCACCTGTAACCCATGTCCCCTGTACAGTGCCCATGGCCTTGGTGCACCCCGCATGGCACTGCAGCATGAGACCTGCACATAAGCCCTCATCCCCTGACAGTGGCACACCCTCCCACACCCTAGCATGCAGCACACTGCCACCCCTGCAGGCACATACTTGACACCTGCATGGCCCCCAATGCCAGCCCTGGAACCTATTGCATGCACCCGGGTGCATACACCATGGCATGCCACAGCCTATTCACACGGCACTCACACACCCATGCACTGCATGCCACCACCAACCAGACATTCCCACCCATGTGGCCGGTGTGAGCAGTGGGTGCACACACCATGGCATGGAGCACCAGCACAGGCGTGGCCCCTGGCATACACAGTGCCATACCTGACCATGTTGCCATGCGTGCCCCTGCACCCAGGTGCATGGCTGCTGCAGGGCTGTCTCCTCCCCACCACACAGGGGCACCACAGTCCACGCATCACCATCCCGCACACACAGTACTCACCATGGGGCATTCCACTATGGCAGCCATACAACACTGTGTACAGCAGTCCACTGGGTGAGCCCTATGGTATGCCACAAACCATGCCACACCACCCGGCCCCACACGGCTGGTACCGATACATGCACAACACATGCAGGCCCAAACTGCAGGGTCCCACCTTGTCGACTGGTGGTTTGGCTTACCCACCATGGCATGCCACTGTGGAACTAAGAGGACCCCTACACTGGCTGGCAGAGGGCCACAAGGGTACAGTGTCTCAACACCATGCCCTGCATGTAGCAGCAACACACCCTGTGGCACACTGCAGTGCTGTCGACATGTTGCTGGATGGCGGTCCCTGTCACCACTAGGTGCCCTGCAGAGGCCCTGTGGGCTGCTACCCACACAATAGCTGTCCCCAACTGGTGTACAGCAAAGACAGGTATATAGCAGGTACAATACAGAGGGACACACAGACAAAGCTTGCACATTGAACAACATTGTATTGGGGACACATAAACATCACAAAACAGCAACAGTCAAGATGAACCCAGAGGTAGACAGTGCAAATGGCACTGCCCCACAATCAGCAATAGGCATACAATACCAATTATTTTCACCAGGTGAGACACACTAAGCTGAAAGCTTGTTTGCAGGTGCAACCTGGGAGCACAAGGAAGTTAAGTGACTTGCTCAGGGTCACACAGTATGCACCTAGGGGGCTGTGGGATTCAAACCCAGGTCTCCAGATTTGCAGCTCAGAGCCTTAACCCTACTGCCTCCTGCACTTAACTGCAGTGCGTGCACGGCTCCATTATCCCTGATGTCCTAGTGTCCTGTTTCCATACTACCCAGTGTGCCACATCCTGGACATGTCCACTATAGCACAGGTGGGGCCAGGACCTTGATGTATGCACATGTCCACCACTCATTGTCCACCAATATGGTCTAGGTAGTCCAGCAGGTCCTGCACTGCAACCTGTAGGTCATTCAGCAGCCCTGCCATGGGCCTGATGCACAGGCCGAGTCCCTGGGCAATGTCACGGAGGTTGTGCTGCTGGGGCTGCATGTCACCTGGCACCCCTCGCGTCCCTGTCTGGCAACATGTCACTGTCACTCCTGGGCTACTCTGAACCTTTGTTGGGGGTTGCATCACCACCGCCATGCATAGAGGTGGCCTTATCCCTGGTAAGTTCAGTGGCCTCCCGGCCAGCTGTGCCACATGCGTCCATGCCTGTCACCGTGATGATCGTGTCCCCTGCCACACACTGTCCCACAGCACTGTTGCATAGCCCTGCACTCCGACAATGCCCCCTGTTGGGCATCTAGGATACCCTCCTCCACCTCCTCCACATCTTCCTCCACTGTTGCCTCTTCCGCACCCAGCTGCAGTGCCACCTGTTGCCAGTCCTGGGCCATCATCTGGGTCCTGGCTGTGTACGCCCGTGCATCGCTGCTCTTCAGGTGTTGCATCACCCGCTCCAGGGAATGCCGCCATGCATCCCAGCCCTGCTGCTCACTTCTCAAACCTCCATGGGCATCTGGAACACAAAGTGACAGCCAGTGAGTATGCCACAGGCCCATGCGCTACCTCCATGCATGTTGCCCACACCACTGATGCAGGCCACCACCATGCCATGGCATGTGTTGCATGGGCTGTGACATGCACCGACTATGTGTGTGGCACACATCCACACATGTGTTCATGGTGCCTGTGCCCCACCAGCAATCGCCAACCATGGCAACCTGTGCCAGCCCACTGGTGTGTGTGTGTTCCCCCCTGCCTGCAGGTCCCCACACAGTTACCTGCACAGCTGCATTCATGACATGACCCCTGCACACCTATCCTGCCAATGCTGCTTTCTGTGTGGTCCTCTGCCATGTCCATCCAGTCCGGCATCCCTGGGCCTGCCCTGGCCTTTGGCATCACTGCCCTCACCTGCGGGAACATAATGGTGTGTGACATCAGTACCCCTCTGTGCAGTCGAGGTCCCTGTTGTGTGCTGTGCGTTGGACATGTTATTGGTGCCACATACCTGGCTGGTGTGGGTGTCCACCACACATCTGGACATCAGCCTCTCATTGCATCCTACTCAGGTGTCCAAGGAGCTGCCCCTCCCTCCAGGCTAGGTCATTCCAACGGTGCCTGGCCTGCTGCATGCTCCTCCTTATTCCAGACACTGCTTGGAGCCTGCTGCCTATGGTGGACCACACCCTCTCCCTGTCTGCTGGGCTGGACTGCTTTGACCCCTGTGGGAACAGCATTCTACTCCACTGTTCAGCCAGGCTGATGAGACACACAGTCTCACCGTCTGTGAAGTTCGATGCCCTGCTCCAGCGTACCATGGCAACTGGGACTGCCACCTGCAGCTTGCCCGTGTGACTGCTGATTTCCCTTGCCTCCCTAACATGTGCTACTGAGGCCCTACATGTGCTGATGGCTCAGTTCCATGTGTCCCCCACTTTCCCCCATGAGTCACACACTGTGTCGCACACGCTATGAAGCTTGCATCGGCATACAGCATGCAATGCACTGTGCATTGCATATGGGATAACTCAGCATGCAGGTATGGTAGCGTAGCTGTGGCTGATGTACAGTGCGACTTGCGGCTACCCACTGCTGCTGCACAGTGCACCCTGCGGAGCTGTGTCTGCATCCCCCCTGTCACCACACACTATGCTTCTGCAGGGTACCTCAGCTGTGTGGGGGGGGCATGCCTCCAGTGGCACTGTGCCAGTCCACATGACATGTCCTATGGGTGTGCCATGATACACCCATGTCCTGTGGCCTGTGGTGCACTGCACCCACCCTTGTGCATCCTCTGTGTCACTGCTTCATGGTGTGTGAAGCCTCCCACCCACACAGTCCCCCATGTCCCCATTCCACCTACCTCTGGTGCTCACTGTGCACTACCATTACATGTAGGCACCAGCAATGGTGTGCTGCATGCCACTTGTATGTGGCTCCAGCTCCAGCATGTGCAGTCCCACTGCCTAGCGCTGTGGCCACTGTGTACTGCCCCACACAGTCCCCCATCCCGACATCACGCTGCTCGTGCACATGTCGCCCCTGATAGCATTGGACACCCAGACACCCTTGCCGCTGTCCATGTCACTGTGTTCTGTGCTGTCTGGGATGGCACACAGGCAATGGGCACATCTGTGTCACCTGTGCTGCCACTGCCTGTGTGGTGGCCCAGGCAGTGACACCTCCATCTCACCACAGCTGTTCCGGTCCACCTGCTGTGTGTGCTGCCCGTGGTGGACCCTGGGTTCCTGGCACTGCATTGTCATTCCCTGCATTGGCATGGCACTGCTGCACAGTGTGCCTGATGTGTGTGCCACTGCTGCATGCATGTGGTCTTCCCATGGTCCCGGGGCTGTGGTTCAGGCCCTGCATGCAGCATGGTGGTGTTGACGTACCTGTAGCCGTGCACACTGTTCATACTATTATGTGCTCATCCGAAGTGTGCCACAATTAGCTGCGCTCACATCCGTTGTCCTGTTATTGTGTGTTGTGCCAGGCCTTGCTGTCACCAGTCATGGGCTGGCCCCAAAGCCTCCTCCTCCTCCTCCTCTCCTGCAGTGTCACCATTCTCGCTGGGTGCGTCCCTCATCCTCTGCCAGTGGTGTGCCATGTTCCAATGTTATGTTGTGCAGCACACAGCATGCTATGAACAGTTTGCATGCCATGGACGGTGTATACTGCAGAGCACCCCTGATATGTCAAGGCACAGGAACCTTATCTTGAGGATGCCAAATGTGCACTCTGTCGCACTGCGTGTTGCTGTGTGGGCATCGTTGTACCGTTGCTCTGCCGCACTCTGTGGATGCCTCAGCAGTGTCATCAGCCAGGGCTGTTGTGGGTATTCTCTGTCACCTGTGGGGAGGGAGGTGTTGGTTAGTATTGTGCCCACATTCATCCCATGTCCACCCATTCTGCATGTGTCCATGTGTGCCTTACCAATCAGCCAGCCATCCGTGAGTGTCCCACTCTGGAAGGCCTCACACACTCCACAGTTCCTGTTGATGTGCGCATCATGTGTGGACCCTGGATACTGTGCCGCAATGTCGAGGATCCTGCACCTGCTGTCACAGATGACCTGTACATTCATGGAATGGTAGCCCTTCCGGTTGACATAGGTCTTTGGTTTGTCCAGTGGTGCGCTTATAGCAATGTGTGTGTAGTCTACTGCACCAAGCACAGGTGGGAATCCTGCCATACTATAGAATCCCTGCTTGATTGCCAGTTGCTCCTGGGCATCTGTGGGTAGGTGGATGTATTGGTATGACCTGTGTACGAGGGCATCCATGACTGCCCTGAGGCACCGTGATATGGAGGGCTGTGAGATGCCCATAGTGTCACCACTAGGTATCTGAATCTGCCAGTGGCTAGTACCCATAGGGCTGCACATACCCTCACCTCTATTGGTATGGCATGGCCTCTCAGGTCCTGCTTCTGAGGTTGGCATCAAGTTCCTGGCATAGCTCTGCTATGGCTGCCTTGCAAAGTCGATATAATGCGATGCACTGCTCCTCGCTAAGGTCCGTGTGGGCGATGTGTGGCCAGTACACATGCCTGACATGTCCTGGTGTCTGAGTTGCTGCTGTCTGTGTACCTGCTGTGCAGCACCACCCTGTTGTGCAGCCTGGTGGGCACGTCGCCAATGGCACTGCCTGGCCAGCTGTATGCACAGTAGGGCCTGTGGTGCTAACATCCTCCTGGCAGTCATTTGTCTCTGTCCTGCTGCAATCCTGTGTCTCAGTCCTGTATCACTGCCCTGCTCCTTTTCTTCCTTTTTCTAAGTCCCCTTGGATCAGCTCTGTGTGGCATAGCAGGTGTTTGATATCTGTTATTAGGTGCTCCTTTGTGAACTACACTCCTGCATCCTACATGTCTTACCCTTGTAGCAACGCATCATGCGTCATGGCACTTGCTGCCTTCTGGCGCTGTGCTGGTGCATGGGATATTTGACGCAGTGGGTTTTTGTCTTGATGCATGGTCGTTTGTGAATCCCATCTTGCTTGTGTCTTGGCATAGCTTGCTGCTTGCATCTTGCTGTTTGGCGCACGCACCTTGAGTCTTGGTGCAGCGTTTGAAAATCAGGCCCAGAATCTTCTTCATTCAGAAGTATGCTGCTATTTACTTATGGACTCTTTATCCTTCTTCCCATAATATACTGGTTTGGAATTTCATCATCTTTTAATTTGTATTCAGTTACAACCAGTTTCATATATTGTTATTCTTCGCTGGCATGATTCAGAAGGACATCCTGTTTCTGAGCCTCTACTGGAGTATTTCTCTTTTTCCCTTATGTCTTCCTTATTTAGACTTATTCTTGTTGTTGTATCTGAAGTAATTCCTACAGTATGTCTTTAAAATCCTGTACATTATCTAAAATCAGTTTCCTTTTCTCTATGTTTTTTAAGAGATACACACCTAAAACTTTCTAGGGTTGTGATCTGTATCTGTAAACAGTAACTATATTCATCCAACCAAACTCATTCCTCAGTATACCCTTCAGTAAGTTATAAACAGCTAATTTTAAGACATAGTGATTTTCATTTTTAGGTACTGGTAAGTCACTTATAAAAATTGTGGGTAGAATCCTACCCTGTTGTATCAGTCTCACTTTGTAACCGTCTGTTTCTTTACATTTACTGGATTCCCCCCTTCATTTATGCTACTTTGTATGAAAACAACCTTTTTCAGGTATTTTTTTTCCTTTCCCTTGGTATATTCCTATCAAGTTTTTCCTTATCTCTCTGTCTTTTTTCTCACATGTCATTTTATGTGTGTTCTCTAGAGTATTCTTTTTCTGCCTTAGATCTGTTATTTGGCAATCTACTATTTGTTTTTCCATTTATTTTTTTGTTACTTTTTTTCTTAGTTTTTCTTTTTGTTTACTCTTGAGATTCAGGTTACCCATCAAATCCTGTATTTTCTTTGATTCCCTGTGAAATATTTATTTTGTTATGTTAGATATATTTTTATGTTTTCCCGTTTGTTTCTAACTTGCTTTTTTAAAACTTCCTTCAATGATTTTGGCACTTTCTTGCCATACTTGCTGTGTTAATTACTATTATGCCCTCTGCTTTTATGCCTTTTATCTTATTCCCTTTAAACCTTTTAGTGAACAATCTTACTAGATTTGCCAGTTCTAACAGATGGGGATTTCCATTTGGTATTTCTTTCTTAACCTTGTTAAGTACATTTTCTGTTGTTTTATCTCATTTCTAAGTTCCTCATTGAATCCTGCATTTTCACTTAATTTACTCTCCTCTCTATTTGACCATAATTGAAGAACGCCTGGGGGTTTCTTGATAGGGGGATCCAATTTTAGTTCATTAACACATGGAGTCAGGAAGCTATCAAATTCTTGTAAAAATGACTTTTCATATTCTTTCCTCACTCTTTTTCCACCATATTCTCCACTCTTTGAGTGAAATGGGCAGACTCGATGGGCCAAGAAGGTCCTCCTCTGCCAACACATATCTATGAATCTATGAATCTTTTACCTTCATTAGTAACTTTTGGCAGACTGGTGTCTGATTTATGTTTGTTTGAATAGTCTGCTGGCACTGCAATCTTTGACAAACACAGAGCTTGACTAGTTACAGTACATCAGAGAGATCAATTAGTGGCCCATCCTCTCCAGTCTGTGAATATCTGCCAAAACTGGATGTAATGAGACTGGACAGGATGTAAGATTTGGCATAAGTGTGTCATCGTTTACTTTTTTTTTTATCCCCACATAAAACCAAAAGTTATTTTTACTTGCAGAGAAAAAGTCTATTATTTTTGATGTACCTTCATTTTTTTGTAGTTAACTTCTTAGTGTTTCTGGTCATTTGCTTTTTTTTCTGGGCTGTTTACCCATTATGGTTTAGCTTATTTACTTAAGGAATGGGGTGAGCGTGAGGGCTGATGACCCCAAGGAACACCTCCAATGCCTGATGGTGTGTGCAAAGTGGGGTGTTAGTTTTGGAAACCCTAATGCCACATATCCTTACTTTTGTGGCTGCAACCCTAACTAGAACATTAACACAGTTTTTTTGCAATTCATTTTCTTACTTTTTGAGATGGTATAATCAGATCATTATTTGCCTGTGGGAGCTCCCTCTGGGCTCTCGCTCCCATCTCTCCATAGGCATACATATATATATATATATATATATATATATATATATATATATATATATATATATATATATTATTTTATTTTTATTTTATATTTATTTAAAATTTGATGACCGGATAGGCACAATGAGCCGAAGTTCATTTACAGGTGCGACCTGGGTACAGAATGTACCTTGGAATAAAATGAGTAACGAATGGTGAAAAGTACAAATGGTAATGTACAGACATTTTCACAAAAAAGTATGATACATTGTTTAAACTAAACAAATACTTAGTGGGCAGGGTAAATGAACAGGAAGGGCTAGTTGTCAGTCGGCAGGCTAGGTCAAGTGAGTAGAAACTGTTAGGGGCCTCTGTTGTGAGTTGGGATCATTTGTACATTTAGGGCAGTGGGGGGTGGGTAGGAGCCTGAGAAGATGTGAAAAGGTGGAACAAGAGGGGGAGAGGCAGAGGTTGGAGGGAAGGTTTTTCCAGAGAAGGGGGAGATGGTATGAAAAGGCAGCTGGGCCAATGAGAGTATGAGGGCAGGGCAGGTGGAAAATGTGTCTGTCTCTGTGGTGAAGAGGGTAGTTTAGGAAGGTGGCTGGCATGAGGTGGGAAGTGAGATGGGGGAAGGGAACTGAACCAGTGTTTTGCTAAGAAGGAGGTGCTGTGAATGATTCTCCTGTGGGAGAGCTGAGCAAGGGAGAGAGAGCGGTGTAGAGTAGGCAGTGGTGAGTGAGTAAGTGGGAGGCTGTGGTGAAATGGCAGAAAGAGTTGAGAAAGATGTCTAGTCTGGCGAGAGATGAGGCAAGGGCTGTTCCGTAGACTATGTCTGCATATTCTATTATGGGCAAGATAGTTTTGCGTATGAGCTCACCATGGGTGGGGATAGGCAGGCTGGCTTTATGGTGATAGAGGATGGCGAGTTTGGGCTGGAGTTTGGGGCAGATGGCCTCAATGTGAGTGGAGAAGTTGAGGTGGCTATCCAGCCAAACACCCAGGTACTTGAAGGTGGGGACTAGCTCCAGAGGAGAGCCATCCAGTGTGTTGATTGCATGGGGGAGCTGGGAGGGTAGCAAGCTTTTGCCTAGAACCAAAGACCACGGTGACAGTTTTTTTTTGCATTGAGTGTAATCAGGTTCTCAAGAAACCAAGATTGGATTCTGTGGAAGTCAGTTTGGAGGTTGGGGAGGACACAGTCATAGGAGATGCCTGAGCCAAAGATGATAGTGTCATATATATATATATATATAGCTGTAGAAGCTCAGGGCTCTCCTGGCCCTGTACTTCCATTTATAGGGAAATAGTGACCAAATTGTCAACATAGCCATCTTACTACCCAACCTTATGTACCCAATGCAGTAAATGTTCAAATCCCCACCAAATGTAATTCTTCGCAACTGCAACGTCCTTCTGCTCTACAGGTGTGAAAGTACATTTTGTACAGGATTTGAAAAATTATAACTGTCACATACATGAGATGGGGTAATAAGAAGTCTATGCTGAAAATCTGGGGTCAAAATATTTAACATTTCCAAAGGTATGAGTGTGTGTAGTGAAATTGCAATGAATGATCATAGCTTCGCCATTTTTCATAATTTTGACCTCAAATTTTCAATGTAGCCTTCTCATGACCCCACTTCATGAACAAGGGCAGAGAACATTTTCAAATCCCACCTGAAAAATGACTTTGCCAAGCAACTGCAAAATCACCTTTCTAGCGGGAATTGAGTAATGACAGTCTAATTGTTCATGAGGTGGGGTCCCCAAAATGCCATATTGAAAATTTGGAGTCATAGTGTTGGAAAATGGCAAAGTTGTGCACCAAAGTTGAAACCTCCATTGAAATAAATTGAACCGCATTTATCTTAGTTTCTCATATTGCAGCTGTCGGTTCCATCAGCAAAACATGTCTTCGATCTGAGAGTGGATCTTGAGCCTGGGACCTGTTCAGGTGAGTGTTTGTGGGAGTGTACGGGGGGTGGGGTTGTGGTTGCTGAGTGTGAGGTGGGGTGGGGGCTGATTGGTGAGGGACCTATCTTTTTATTTTACAGGTTTGAAACAAAAAAGCAAAAAGACATTGAGGGACCATTTTCATTATTTCAGATTGCAGTGGAAAGGTGGCTGGTGCAACCAGGCACCTGGAAAAGCTGGAATGGTGATCGGTGTGTGGTGGGTGCCACTAGACACCAGGGAAAGACAGAATGGTGATTGGCAGGTGGGGGGTGCTACGTGACACCAGGAAATATATATATACATATTTATTTATTGGGAGTTGGGGAAAGCAATCGGCCATTGGCAGTGCCACTAGACACCAGGGCATGTTTAGGTATGGGGAGTGTGGGACAGTGATTAGCAGGTGGGGAGGTGCCACTAGATACCAGGGAATACATATATATATGTATGGGGAGTCAGGGACAGCAAGCGGTAGGTGGGGATTTCCACTAGACACCAGGGAATATTTATACAACAATAGAGAACACTAAAGTGAAACATAATTACTGTAAATCTAAATGTTTAAGCTGTTTATTTTAGCTTAGAGTCACTCTTTAAGCTTCTTTTTCCCCAGTGTAAAGTAAATCTATACTGCCAGTGACTTCCTTGTATTTGTAGACATTTCACCATTGTGTTTCTTGATAAAATTACTATAATTTTTTATCGAACTCTGTAGATGTTTAGAATTGCTTTGATAAAAGCACACTTTTTTCCAAATGGCCATAGCCACATGCTTTTACATTTCAACTTTAGTTCAGTTTTGACAACTTTTAATGAGAACCCTTACTAAAGAAGTTCCTATGTTATTGAAATTAATATGCTAACTAATATTGTAGTGTGTTTGTCAATTCTGGGAAAAAAATAGCACATATACAAGATGCTTAGTTTGTAGTTTCCATTACAATCAAGAGTGAGATAAGCTGGTTATAGTGTTCCTGGAAAGAAACCTCCAACAATAACATTAAAAATATTGCTTCAGTTTTCAAGCATTTCGTGGAAATCGAGCTCAGTTCTATAAGGAGGTGGAGTACTGACAGAAGTGGTGGGCAATTAATAATTCATATAATTGAGATCTCCTTAGGGTCTAGCAGTATTTTATAGTATTTGCAGTAATCATTCAACTACAAGAGAGAAGAGGAAAGAGGTGTACAATGCTATTAATGTCTGTAAAGCTAGTTGGTGGTCCATAGTATCATAGCACTGCTCAAGAGACGTGTATTCTGCAATGAGGATTAAGGAAGACGCCTGAGAGTAAACCTCAGCTAACATGGAGTAAAGATGATCTGCTTGCTGTCTTGTTATGTATTTTCTGTAGATCAGAATAATGTACCAACTATTCTACTTATGTAGCACATCTTGCTTGGCAGTTTGATAAAAGTACAAGATTCAAGCAACTCATTGCATTTAACTTAGTTGCAACTTCCTCACAACTAATACTTCCACCCAAGTTGGTAACAATGAATCCAATCTTGAGAAACACATTAAAGGTTTTAGTTGATTCTATATAATACAAGTTAAAATTAAGACATTTAAGTAATTTTCATTGAGACTACTCAAGAGTATAAATGTCATCTCTGCATTTTTAACTTTCTTTTCAAAAATAATCTAAGAGAAAAACTTCCACCACAGTTTTCTCACAGAAACACCTAGTCATGGATTTGCCTTTAAAAATAATGATTGCACTCTTATTTAGGCACCTATTAAGCTTTGGGAGCTTTTAACTACTTTTTATTGTGTTTAATCCTTTTTCTCCAAATTAACTAACTTGTATTGTATTAGACATAAAAAAGTCTCAAAGCGCACCTACTGAAAAATAGCCTGTGCATGTGTCCATGGCAATAGTCAAAAGACGCTAAGCTGTTTTTCAGCTGCCTGGGCTAAAATGCCTCTGCCTGAATGAATCACCTTGTATGATGAACAATGCCAAAATGTTCCATTGAGGCCAATTGCTTGTTTCCTCATATCATAGTTGTTAGTGGTAACAATCTGTCATTGTATGTAATCATCTCCTGTCTAGTGTAATGTGTTAATAATATGTTTCATTAATGACATGTACCTCTGAAATGTAAAGCACTTTGAAAAAGCATTGTTTGTTCCTGTAATAGCCTCGTTTCTTTATGAATTGCCAAATATCCAATAAAACTGTATGTAACTAATTCCAGGTCACCCCTGAAAAAAGGTCCTTTTGGACCCAGTGGGCTTATCTGGTCAATACAACTGAAATAAATAAATAAATAAACTTGATGGTCTGCACACAGAGCACTGTTCCCATGATCTTACCTTGCTATGCTGTTGATTGGAGTTTCAATTTCCAATCAGTTTCAGACAGTAGCAGATCCTGTCTTAAGCCAATTCATCTCATTCCCAAATAAACCCACTCTTCAATAAGTTATTTACAAACACAGTGTTTTATTTAAACAGGATTTCAAGTCTGAGCTCAAATGTTTTGTGATATGCATGGCCCCCATAGTCTTAAATCCAGTGTGAAAATCATGAGATAATGTTTCTAGAAAGTTTGCAGTACAGGCACAGAGTGCGAAGTGTGGTTAACTTTCAGTACCTTGGCAGAAAGACAGTTGTCGCTCCATCTCAATCTCCCCCCCCCCACCATCCTCTTTGAACAAATGTCATGTCATGCACTTCTGCCCTTCAAAGTGCAGCAGCACAAACAAAACACTTCCAGCATTCTCTCACAGGTCAGTACTAGATTCCAGCGAGGATTTTTTCTTTGTGTGTGGTAAAAGCACCTTCAGGAGAGAAAGGTTATTAAGTTAAATATAAATATATTTGAACCTTATACACATGGGCCGAGACCCCTATTAATAGCCATAAGTTTGAATGACATAAGTTGTTTAGACCCAGACTTAGTGAGTGGGTGGTTGGTGAACTCTGCATTAGGTAGTGGGCAGGAGGGCATCCAGCATGCCCCATCTAGTTCTGTACAGATCTGGTCTATTCCTTAGTGACCACACCATTTTCTCCATTCTGAGAGCCTCAAGGGTTGCACTGTGCCATTCCTGAAATGAGGGTAGTGTCTCATCCATCCAGTGTTTTAATATGAGTTTTTTAATCATGGCTGCAATTAGAGTGATATGAGATTTCCTCTGGCCAAAAACTGTATCAAGGTGTAACCCGATCAAATAAATTTATGGTGTAAAGGCTTGTTCAAGGACTAGCATAGGGTGGAGCCTGTTTTTAATTTCCATCCACGGGGGCTCTGCCTTTGAGCAACCCCATAAAATGTGTATGAGGGTACCTCTGTGGATTTTACATCTGGAGCATGTATCTGAGTTTAGTTTCCCCATCTTGTGTAATCTCACTGGGGTATAATATAAATTATAGTTAATTTTGTGTTGCATCAGTTTGAGGTCCTTGAATATAAGAAATCTGTGATTACTCAACCCCCATGCAGCCATGATCTCAGATTCTGTCAGGTCAGGAAATTCTGCAGCCCAATAAGCAACTGAGGTACTGGCCTTTGGGGTGGTCAATGACAGCAGGCTCCTATACAATATAGAGGATTGTCTATGGGGAGGCATTCACAACAAGGATATTCTCGATCGAGAGGTATCCTTGGCAATGTTCGACCTCGAGAGCAAAGCTCGAGAGGCTGTCCATTGCTAAGGATACCTCGAGATCCGAGAAGATCCTTGTTTGTGAATGCCTCCCCATGGACAATCTTTTATAGTGTATGGGGAGTCTATTCATTTCAAAACAGCGAATGGAAGCAGCATTTTTTACAATAATGCCTTACTTGACTTCCGTGTTGAGACTCGCTCCAGCGCTACTAGCTCCCTCGCCGATGCGGCTTTTAAATCACGTATGCTCGAATGCGTTCCATCTTGTTGTGCTGCACCGGTGATGTACCCAGTGCAGCACAAAAAGATCAAGACACACTGAGGCGAGCACAACAACACTATTAGGAGCATGGATTTCCATGCTCAACAACGTTCCACCATACACTATAAAGACATAGTATGGCGTTGGGTGGCTGACTCTGCTAACTTGTCCCATCTGGTGAATTGTTCAGTCCTACATGGTTTGGGGCCTAATGTGCCTGTCAGCATGTGCTGCAGTTGGAGAAATGAGAAGATCGGGACAGCAAATGGGGTTACTACCTGTTTCATCCTAGTATTAGTAATGAGGGTGTCCACCTCCAGGTAGTTTCCCAGGGTGCCCAGTTGCATTTGACCCAGGAAGTTAGCTGGGATCACTTTCAGTTGTATCATGAAATTGGGATTCCCTGCCAGTGGCTGGGTTGGGTCAGGTATGGGCCTTGTACCTAGCAGTTTGTGCAATTGCTTGCTAACCTGTACTGAGGATCCCACAGGAGTGGGTTTTAATGCAGGTGGTATTTTAGCATAAGGGATACAGAGCAGTACCTGGAGCCTTATTTTATGCTGGGCAGTGAGAGCCATCTCCATAGTTTTCCACTGTGGGAGGTATGTGCTCTGGACTTGTAAGTCTGAGTGATTTCTCCATCACAGGAATTGGGTGGAATGGACTGCAAGGTAATAGAGCCAGACTTCTGGCAATTTCAGCCTTCCCTGGTCCCTGGAGCATGTAAGCTTGTGATAGGACCAGCGGGGTGATTTGCCATTCCATAAAAAGGAAGAAAGGATAGCCCTGAGTTGTCTAAACCAGGTCTGGGGTAGTATACATGACAGCATTGACAAGGGATATAATAATCTGGGGAGAATGTTCATTTTAAGTATGTTAACTCTCACCCACAGGGTCAGGGGGTGGGCCTGCCATCTTAATAGGGCTTGTTTGATTTTGGTTACCAGGGTATTTACATTTTGCTGGTGCATCCAACTGGAGCTATGTGTTATTGAGATCCCTAGGTGTTTAGTTGAAGTGGGACACCAAGAGCCTCCCCACTGAAGAACCTGCTCTTTTAGAGTGTGGCAATTGAGGAGCATAATACAGGTTTTGGAAAGGCTGAGCGTATAGCCCGTTAGGTTTGAAAAATGCTGTATCAGGTGGAATGCAGTCTGCACAGATAGGGCAGGGCTTGCCAAGAGAAGAAGGACATCGTCTACATACTGTATGTAGAAAGCGTGTACTGTAGCTTTCCCTGCCACTGCAACACCTGTAATGTTGTCTGAAAGAATCCTTCTGGTCAGGGGTTCCAGATAAAGGTTGAATAGCAAGGGTGAGAATGGGCACCACTGCCTGGTGCCTGTTTCTAGGGTAAAAGGGGTGCAAAAGGTTCCATTGCACCATACCTTGGCTGAGGAGTGAGAATATAGCAGTCTGACCCAGTTTACAAATGAGGGGAGAACCCAAAACTATCCAATGTTTCAAATAGAAAGGCCCAAGAAACTCAGTCGAATGCCTTCTCCACATACATGGAAAGCAGTACAACTGGTTCTTGTGAATTCCTGAAGGCGGAGATGATGTGCATTAGCTTCCTTGTGTGATCTGTCACCAATCTACCATACATAAAGCCCAGCGGTTGGTGGGCTATGAGGGTCTGCCAAACCCTGTTCACCTTGTTGGCCAATATTTTGGCCAGTAATTTAATATCTGCATTTAGTAAGGATATTGGTCTATAGCTTCCCAAATTAGTAGGGTCCTTCTCTGGTTTGGGTATCAGAATAATCAGTGCCTCCTGCATGTAGGTGTGTAAGGCATTAGTTTGCTTTGTTTCCAGGAACAAATCAGTGAGTGGTTTAGAAAGTTGGGAGTTGAAGGTTCTATAAAAGTTGGGAGAGAAGCCATCCAGTCCCGGGGCCTTGTCTAAGGTCAGAAATGCTACAGCCTGTTGAACCTCTAAAACTGAAATGTCTGCATCCAGTAGTTCCACCTGTTCCTCAGTGATTTGAGGCAGATTCACCTTTCATAGAAATTATTGGATGTCAGACTGCTGTGCAGGGGTCCCTGCTGTGTACAGTTCAGAGAGAAAGTCTTGGAATGCATTTGAGATCTCTCTTTGGTTGGAGAGTATGTTCCCGTTTTGTCTCTGACTGCTTTTATCTGTGTTTTAGTTTCCTGTTGTTTCATTCTGAGAACCAGCCATCTCACGGCCCTCTCCCACTGGTCAACATATTGTTTCTTGGATTTAAAAATAGCATACTCTGCTTTCTCCCTAAGTAGGTCATTGTATTTAGCCCTTACAGTGTTAAGCTGAATGTTTAGGTTACTAGTTTGGTTCCCTGAAACCTTCTTTTCTAGTTCTTAAATAGTTTGAAGTAGGTTTTGGCCCTCACTGTCTCTTTCTTTTCCTGGTGGATGCCAATCTAATTAATTTTCCTTTCACTATGTACTTAAAGGCACCCCAAAGGGAGTAGTTACTAGAAGCTGAAAGAGCATTAAGTTCAAAACACTGTTACACAGTCTTCTAACTTTTTCTTGCATGTGGCGACCTTGAGGAAGCAAGTGTTGATCCGCCATAGCCTGTCCCTTTCCATTATCTGAATGTGGAAAAATGAGATGGTTACTGAAGCATGGTCTGAGACCACTCTAACCTCTATTTCACAATGAAAGGTGGTATTAAGTATATCTAGGATGGTTAGAAAAACCTCTGTCTTTGAGGAAGAGCCATGAGCCCCAGACCAGAACATAAAGTCCTTGACCATGGGATGCAGTACTCTCCAGATGTTGACTAGGCAAAGGGAGTCCTGCATTTCTCTTAGAGTCCTCTGGGTTGGGGAAAGGCCTGTGTTTCTGATTCTAGATCTATCCAATGTGTTATCTAAGACCTGGTTCCAGTCCCATCCCAAAAGTTTTGGATGGCCTTGTACCCCTGAATGGCGGGATAGCAGGTTCATGTAGAAGTGGAGGTCCTCCCTATTTGGGCCGTAAATTCATGGTATGACTATGGAAGTAGTTCCCAAGCATCACTTGATAATGATATATCTTCCTTAAGGGTCCAGGATTTGTTCTATTACCTGGAAGGGGATACTTATATGCATTAAGATAGCTATAGCTACCCCAGCTCATTTATTGCTAACCCTTGCAGCAAAAACCTGGCCTACCCATTCCCTTCTCCAAAGCATGGCATTTTGAGCAGATGTGTGGGTATCCTGCAGGAGTGCTATCTGGCCACCAATTGATTTATTATGTTTTATAATCTGCTATCTTATTTCTTTTGTCTGGGTACCTTTTATATTCCAAGTAACACAATTATACTGAACCTTAGGCAATTATCACAGTGCTTCTCTTCTATATTTAATAAGGTACAGCTTGTACCTGAAACCAGAGAAAATTTGGGGGCCCAGTGACATTGTCTGACAGACAGGGACTCATGCAAGCTCCATATGGCTGGTACCAGCTTCATGTCATTCTTTAGTGAAACTTGTGTCAGGTTCTCTTTCTCCACTTGGCTGAATGCTGCCTGCTAATTTGTGACTGTGTGACATATAACCACAATACACAGTAAACAACAATACAGAAAGTTAAAATATTCATTATTGCACTGTGTGATCACAACAGGCATCACTAGTACAAAAAGTTAACAAGAATAAATTCTTAACAGTATAGTTCGGTATGATAGGGTATCCCCATCAACCCCCTCCTCCGAGGTATACAGTTGGCAGAGAGAGAGCCTACCAGTTGGTACGTCTGAAGTGGACCTGAGCAACAGGACATCTCTGCTCCATGACCGCCTTCATAAGCTTAAATTGAGAACCGGAGCCGACAAATGTTAGTGCCTTTCCATATCCCACCTGTGGCTTCTGCCTTGCCGTTAAATGTTATGTGCACCAGGGCCTTCTTATTCGCTCAACTACCCCCCCACAACTGGCTCTTGCTGCATTCTTCTAGAAAAGTAAAATCATTGAAAATGAGGTATTTGACTTCCTGCCTGGCAAATTAGAGAGTAGGAAACAAATATTCACAATTGGTCATTGGTTTAAGGTATGGGAGACACCATGTAAGGCTTTTGACTGTAGTCAAGAAAAGAGTGCTTCCCTCCCTCACCAATCACAGGTGCTGACCCAATAATAGAAATCAGGGTCAAACATTTCGGTCATGGACTTGATAGGTAATCCGTCCTGACATTGTGGTGTGATTCTACTCACTGTGGGTGAGCTATTGTCCCAGGACCAAATCGATTGTCACATCTGTGGGAGGTGAGGAGGTCAATTATCAAATGCTTCTGCTCGCCGATGAAATGGTGGGTAGTGTCCAACCTCGCTGATGATTGAAAAAATATTCCATGGTCTGTAAAAGTTCTTCCTGTCCTGGGGACATTGATTCTGGAAAATGAAGTTGTCCTAAGGTGTCTTCTAGTGACCAATGTCCTGGTAAGAGAAGAACAGCCCATGCAATTAAAAGGAAGGCATTGGGTAGTCACACCACCGAGCAGTCGGCTCGCAACAGTCACATGGGGAGGTTGTAGAAGATAATTGACTGTGGGAGCTCCATTTGTATACCAATTGTGGGTGTGACACTTTTTACATTGACATGTCCCATTTGACAGGGGCTGTCAATCTGATTTTACTGCAGCTGCGCTCTTTGCTGTTTCCAAAGCAACGGCGGGAAAATATTGGGGAAGAAGCTGAGCACTAAAACTTTTCAAGGTGGCATTCAAGCAGAAGTGCCGTCATCATTTTTAGTCACCTTGTTGTGCAGCATCCCAATCATTTAGTGGGCAACCTGACAGACAAAAATGTAACTTTAGGGACTAGGGTGATCCTGCAACGTTCTATTTAGTGCCCAATCAACAATTAATCTAGGTGGGTGGTGGAAAAAGGGAATATAAAGCAGTTATCATAGTAATAAAATCACTTACGTTTGGCAGAAGGAGCTCAGCATATCGGGGGAATCAGGTCACTTTTTCAGCTGTCAGCAATAGGTGATTTTATACTGGAGATTTATAACTCACTTGGTTTTCTTATGGAACAGTTGAGGCAAGATCTTAGGTAGCTGGTATCCAGTGATATAGGTGACTGCAAATAAGTAACTACAATAATAGTGACTCATTTGCAGTGCCTCACATTTGGGCTACCCTGTAGGGTAGCGAGGGATGGTATAGAAAGGGTAGAGATGAACGAGGGAGGATTGCCGCACAGTAGCACGGTGACCAGAAGGGGAGGGATAGGGAAGTGGGTTTGTTTGGGATAGTACAGGGTGCCATTGCTGAGCTAGCTGTGTGGTGTGGTGGTGAAGGTGGCTAGCTCGGGAGCAGCAGGTACAGGGTTCGGGGCTGGGGGTGGTATCTTTTACCGCTAGTGCTGGACTTCACTTTTTTTTTTACTTTCTCCCCCTCCCGACATGCACCCCCCTGGAGTTGGTTATCTAAAGTCAGGGGGTACAGGGGACAAAGACCCCATGAAGAGGGGTGTGGGGGGGGTGCAACCCCCCACATCAATGTTTGTTTTAATTGTTTTGCACTTTGTCGCCGGTAAGTGTATATCGCCGATCTGCTTTTCAGTGATGTGCACTCGCTATAACAGCGATCACTATTCTGCAATCACCGTTATGACATAAAACCTAGGTAGCGCCATCTTGGCACTCTCAGTGCTTGGAAACTCATATTGGCACCTGTTGGTGGTGAGGATCAGCCTCACTGGAAATAACATATGGAACTTTATTTTAGCTGAGTGCAGTGTTGCCTTGATTTCTTTATAGGCCATTTGTTTTTCGTGGACCATGGTGGTCACATCACTGAAGATAAAGAACCAGGAGCCATTCCATATCAAGGTGCCTTTCTTTCATGCCTGCTATTAAATATATATTTTATCTTGGAAATTAAGACACCTCAGGATGATTGCTCATGCTCCCCCCCCGGGGGTGGCAGATGCTTCAATGATCAGTGAGCTCTTTCAATGGGATATACAGTTCCTGATTGGGGGGGGCAGCCACCTCCTGCAACAGTTTCTGCATGATGGAGAGCATATTCCCCATTTCTTCTTTCTCCGGAATGCCCATCAGCACTAGATTATTTCCCCAGCTTCTACCCTCCTAGTCCTCAATTCTATTTTCCAGTTGAACCAGCTTTTTCTAGAGGGACTGGATTTCTTCAGTGTCTTTAATGTGTTGGTCTTCCAGAGAACTTATCCTGGCCTCTGCATCCCTGACCCTCATCATCAGTGTTTCAATAACTGGCTTCAGGGTCCGGAGATCAGTAGCCATTTCCAGCATGGTAATTTTAATGGCTGCCAGTTTACCAAAGAATCAAGCCATCTTCTCTGACAATCCTTCTCTGTCCTCGGCATCTGGGGACGAGTCGGACGTCGACTCTGGTTTCTGCCATTTGATGGGCATGGAGCGCAGTGGCACTGGTGGGGTGGCAGTAATCTCCATCTGTTGTTGCACCGGAGTGGTCATGGAGGCTGAGTTTGATATCTTTATCTTCCTCAGAAGTTCCTCTTTGTAATAGGCACAAGTAAGTCATTTGAAGAAAAGTTTTGTTCTGGTTCTGCCACGTTTCAAGTAGCTGCATGTACGGAGCATTGACGAGAGCTGCCAGCTACTCAGTGCACATCATGTGACTCCAGAATACAATTTCAAAGAGGCTGCAAATCATGCTTATATAAATTAAGATGAGAAATTATATTAAATTAGAGTTGCTGCATAACCAATCAAAGACCAGTATTATGGTGCCGAGCTGAAAATCTTTGTGTGAATGTTTACAAAATTTCTCTTTGGTAAAGGTCCTGCGAGCCTGTCACGGTTAATGTAGGTACTACACAATATACAGTATGCTAAATAATGGTCCTAGGACTCCTTCAGCCCACTGAATACCCCTCGTTCTCATTCCCAACCACAGAACACTGTATAAATTATTCACTCACAATAATGTGTAATATTGCTTTTACATACAGTCTTTAAGTCGATCTTGGCACTTTAGTTCTCTGAATGCATAAAATAACAAGCCACTCTTTGTAGATCTGGTACAGTGTTTCTGCATTCCCATGACTGTGAGTTGCAAACAGGGCACTGCTGTTTGTGGAAGTCCTTGTAGAAAGTCCAGGATACTGCTGGACCTTAATAACCTCAAATGACAGGGTCGGAGGTATTTTACTCCGTATCATTTATTTAGGCACAACTGATTTGTGTAAGACTTTTATTCATTCATTTTCATAGCAGGAAGCTATGTAACCTACATTCAGTATTATCTTCTTATACCAACACTCTACACCAAGAGACTGTGCAGTTACATCCATATAGTGATACAAATTACAAAGCAGGACAGTGATCAGTGGGTGGGGGGGGTGCCACTAGACACCAGGGAATATATATTGATCGGCCTGTGTGTGTGTGGGTGGGTGGAGGGGCACTAGACACCAGGAATACAGTTATTTTTTTATTTTTATGGACAGTGATTGGCAGGTGTGGGGTTCCATTAGACACCAGGGAAAAGGATGGTTCATAACTAACACTGCGGCTGCAGAAGTCAAGAAATGCCTGCTGTTCTCATACAGAGAACATGGGCGAAGTACTCATCTGGCTAAGCTGGGCACCCAGAAAACATATATGTGGGCACAATATTAAAAAAAACATTTGAATCTAGCTAAGTGTGTCCCATTTAGCGGTGTTCTTATGTTTGTTTTTAAAAATCTCACCACTTTTATCATAGCAAATGCATTCAATGCTCACTTCTCGGACCTGTCTACGTTCACCTCACTATTTTCCTCCACTGGTCATGATAGTCCTATCCAAGTCCCTCTGCCTCAAATGGCACCTTCCCCCCATCCTCAATTCAATCTCAAGGCTGTGACGGTAAAAGAAATGCAGAGATTGCTAACTGGTCTCTCACCCTTTTCTAGTGCTGGCCTTGATGGCATGGAACCAAAGCTTCTCTGCCTTGTCGCTGCCTACATTGCCTCCCCTGTGGCCCATATCGTCAACCTATCCTTAGCCTCTGGGGTTATCCCAGACCTGTGGAAGGTGGCATGAGTTGTCCCTGTGCTCAAACAGGGCAACCCCAGGATCCTTGACAACTATCGTCAGATTGCCATTCTGCCTGCCATCAGCAAGATCCTTGAGAAAGTTGTGTCGGGACAACTCTTGGATTATATCCAGGATCATGAGCTTCTGTCTCCCTTGCAGCATAGCTTTCGAAAAGGGCACAGCACCACCTCTGCGCTGGTCTCTGTCACTTCTGGGATAAGGGCTGCTATGGACCAGGGCAGACTCTCTAGGGCCATCTTTATTGACCTCTCTAAAGCCTTTGACCTTGTTGACCATGCCTCGCTATGCTCTCAACTTGGGTCTTTGGGCTTATCCTCCAGCCCTGAGTTGGTTCTCCAACTACCTTCATGGAAGGCAGCAACTGATCAAATATAGTAAGGTGCTCTCTGATGCCACCCCCGTGTCCTCAGGGGTCCCCAAGGGGTCAGTCCTTGGGCCCCTGCTTTTTTCCATCTTCATCAACGACCTTCCCTCCTCGGCAGCCTCCTGCAGGGCTGTCCTGTATGCTGATGACCTTGTTATCCTCACTCATTCAAAGAATATTGGGATCATTAACCACCAACTGAGTGAGGGTTTCAGGAGTGTCCATTCCTAGATATCATCCCATAAGTTAGTCCTAAATCTTAAAAAGACCCAGGCCATGCTGTTCAGTTCGCTGACCAAGTTAAAGGCCTCCTCTGTTCCTATGTGCATCTCAGGTATTGATGGCACTCCTGTTCTCACCACCGATTCTGTCAAATACCTTGGGATGACACTTGACCCACAGCTCGATGCTGGTCAGCATATCCAAAATGTATGTAGAGCTGTTAACTGGAAATTGGGTCTGGCTTACAGGGCAAAGAATAACCTTACTCCGGCTGCTTGCCTAGCACTGTCTAGAGGGGGTGTTTCTACCATCCCTCTGTTATGGGCTCCTTTTGTTTGCCAATACCTCCAAGATCCACCTCTCTAGATGGACCGTTGCCTATAACATCTGCCATTTTGCTCTTGGAGTCCCTCGTCTCACTCACCACTGTGATCTGTACAGTAAGCTCAACTGGCTCTCCCTGCCCAATTATTTGAATTTTGTTGTGGGCAGTTTCACGGGCAAGGTACTGGGTACTGGCACCCTGGACTGGCAGAGCTCTTTGTGCCAGCAGCCCCCACTACCTACCCCCTAAGGTCACTGGGCCTGCTATCCTTAAGGTCCCTCCTACTCATACCAAAATGGGGGACAGGGATTTTGCATCATGTGCCCCTAGACTGTGGAATTCCTTTCCTGTCCAGGTCCGGACCTCCCCCCAGTCGGGCCACAACTCCCTGTGGAACCACTTGAAGCTCTCATCAGTATGTGACTGTCTTAACCTTCCCTGCTTAGCCTGGTCCTCTGCACAGTATACTTGAGTGTATTCATTCCATGTATCTTGCAAATATGTAAATTTTGTATATATCTGTATATATATATTACTGGTGACGTTGTGTCAGTGACACTGTACCTTAGCTTATTGACTATGATTACTGTCGTGGCCTGCGACATCTTATTATGTATGTTATGCTTCTCCTGACATCAGTGTATCTGCCCTACTTGCTTCAAATTGTACTCTGTGTTCTTTGATTTCCTGTACTCTGCCGGGACATACCCGAAAATAGGCATCTGTTTGTCTAGCGTACTTACCTGGTTAACAAAAGCTAAATAAATAAATAAATGTATTTTCCACATTTATCAGTTCAAGGGAAAAATGAACAAGATGGTGGTTGGCATGGCACCAAAACTGTTTGGTCCCTTGCCAATTCAGTGGTGTAAAACCAAAAACTAGCATTTGTGATATCAAATTTTTACTTTTGCCGCAGAACATTATCTGAGAACACCTACTGAACATGCGTAGGTTGGAAAACACTAAATGTAAAAGCCTTATAACTTGGGAACCCTTTATTTATTTATTTATTTAAAAGTTTTACCAGGAGGGCACTCTGAGCAGAGTACTGCTCGATTCCTGGTGCGTCCTGACAGAGGGGTAACATAGCGGCAGACGAATACATACATAAAGTACAAATATTGCAACACAATATATGGAGGAATGTACAAAGCATAGTTAAACTCAAATGCATTACATAGTTAAATACATTAATTAAATCATAGTAGCACTTGAGTAAGATAGTTACTGAAGACAATCCAGGGACAGGATCTTTAATATTATTTCATCAGACCTGCCAAAGGCATTACCTTGGGACATGACACATGTCCCCTGCAAGTTTTGGGAAAACAATCTATACCATGTAGGCTGTAGGAGAGAGCAAAAAACATGTTAAGTATAGGAAAAAAGTTATACATTTACAAAAGAATGGCAAATGCAGATCTCAGTAACTGCACAAGCTGCCATCACAAAAATGTTCACAGATCAAGACCTTGCCTCCTAGATAACATAAAATTTCAGCTCATTTTGTCAAACAGAGCTAAATATATTAATGTGCAAAGTTATTGGTTTAACGTTGAACAGGCTACTCAACCCTATTAGGGGTGCTACCATGCCCCTATAATTACCGCCTCTCGAATTTCGGCTAAATTCACTAATGTTAGGCAAAATGCACCAGCTCCTTTTGTGCTCCTGCAACTGCTCTGCTCTTGTGCTTGCTGTTGCGGTTGCAGATATAATTGAGATTTCAGTTTGATGCCTTCTAAAGAAAAAAAGCTCCCTGTGGCAAAAACTAGTCCAGCTTCTGCTTAAACACTTTTTTGAGCACTTTTAAGCACTTTTCTAATGCAGGACTGGTAGATTTAAACATTTATCAAGCTCTCAAAACCATTAAAGCACTAAGGTTTATTGGTAAGGCTGCTTTATAAAAGAAAGGAAAAACTGAAGCAGCATGCTCCTGTGGCTTGTGTAGCTCACCTGGAGCCACCTGCAGAAACTGAGCAAAAGATGCCGGTGCCCTTACCTTTGAAACTATTGCAACCATGTGACCCAACAGCACCAGATTTAAAACAAAATAAAATCTTAAAACGTATAGAATCTGAATAGATCTAAGTGAAGAAATATTTGCCTTGTATGTTAGTGTGTATTATTTTTATTCTCTTTCTTAATCAGTAAAACACCTTGCAATAACAAAAACAAAGTTTTTTGCCCTTATTTCATCTGCTGCTGCACAGATCAGTATAACTCCCTTTAACCCTCTTTTTTTGGAAAACATTTTCCAAAAAGAATCAGACAGTGCAGATGAATTAAATAATTTATTAAATTAATTATTTGCCTATAACCTCAGACCCAAGTATTACTTACACACTGCTGCATTCATGATTTACGGTTTGCAGTTCACTGACAAATCTCAAGCCACTGGTAACCCATTATAAACACATAAAATACAGAACAATGCAGTACAATTCTAAAAACTTCCCCTGGTTAATCAGACTCAGCCAGGGTTTTTTTTAATTTTATTTTCATTTTTGTAGTCTGGTCCCCTCCCAGAGGGAGCTCAGCCACACCTGCACCGCCCCCCATGCTCTGTGCTTACCCTCCATGCACGCCAAGTGTCTCTCCCCATGGTCTGTCAAGCTACCTTTGCTTACCTCCCAGGGTGGGGGCCATGGGAATGGGACACCCCCGGCAGACACTGTTGACAGTGGGGGTGGCGGCAGAACAGGGCATCATGCGGGGGAGGGCATAATTTTTGTGATTGAGGTGGCAGTACTTAGGGGGATGTGCAATGATGACCCATGTCCGCCCTGTCCCCCTCAGGTGACAGTGATAGCACAAATGGATCCCCCAGCCCTGCCAGAAATCCATGGTGTGCCAGACATGCTACCCTTCCCCCTCAGAGAAGGAGAGCAGTCTCTTGGATGCTCAATCCTTCTCCCCAGTTGGCCCTCTGACTTCCCTAGTCCATTTCCAAACCAGGATCGTCAGCATTATAAATGAATGCCCTGCCTCTGAGCTGGCCAGCCAGCATAGAACTCATAGAAACATAGAAACATAGAAGCTGATGGCAGATAATGACAGCAAGGCCCATCCAGTCTACCCATTTCTTCATCTACCTTATGAATGTGCCATCTGCCTTTGCTCTGTCAATGGCCTATCTACTCATACTCAGCTGTATTGCTCCCTTATGCCTATCCCATGCTGTTTGAAGCCCTGCACTGTATTCATAGCCACCACTTCCTGAGGTAGGCCATTCCATGCATTCACCACCCTTTCTATGAAAAAGAACTTCCTCACATTACCTCTTAATCGGTCTCCCTCTAATCTCATGCTGTGTCCTCTTGTCCTGCTATCTTTCTTATATTGAAACATGTTAGACTCTTTCACCTTGTTAATGTCCTTAAGGTGTTTGAATGTTTCGATCATATCACCTCTCTCCCTCCTTTGCTCTATGGTATACATATTGAGCTCTGTTAATCTGTCCTCATATATTTCACGATGAAGTCCCTGCACCATTTTGGTTGCCCCTTCTCTGGACTGCCTCAATTTGGTTAATGTCCTTGTGAAGGTGTGGCCTCCAGTACTGCATGCAGTACTCCAGATGGGGCCTAACCAGCGTCTTGTAAAGAGGGATTATTAACTCCCTCTTCCAACTTGTGATACCGCTACTAATACACCCCAACATCCCCCTAACCTTACCTACTACTTTAGTGGTCTGCTTGGATAAGTTCAGGTCATCGGTGATGATGATGCCCAAGTCTCTTTCTTCCCTTGTGACTGCCAGCAACTCCCCTTCCAGCCTATAAGTGGCTTCAGGGTTTCTCTTCTCTATGTGCATGATCTTGCACTTCTTTGTGTTAAACCCTAGTTGCTACTCTTCTGACCATTTTACTAGTTTATCCAGAGCTCTTCTCACTCTGCCCACCCCTTCTGGATTATCTACTCTGTTGCAGATCTTGGTGTCATCTGCAGACAGACAAACCTTACCCTCCAGTCCATCTGCAATGTCACTAATAAAGATATTGAAGAGGATTGTCCCCAGGACTGATCCCTGAGGTACCCACTTGTGACTTGCATCTCTTCTGACTGTATACCGTTTAGCACCACTCTCTGTTTTCTGCACGTCCACTAGTTTGCTCCCAGCTGACCAACTTCTGATCCACCCCGAGCCTATCCAGCTTATTAATCAATCTTCTATGTGGAACAGTATCGAAAGATTTGCTGAAGTCAAGGTAGGCGACTTCAACTGCTACCTCTTGGTCCACCACTCTGGTTACCCAGTCAAAGATATCTATGTGATTAGTTTAACAGGACCTTCCTTTTGTAAACCCATGCTGTCTTGGATCCTGTGCTCCTATGGATTCCAGGTGTTGCATTATCCTTTCCTTAAGGAGTGCCTCCATAATCTTGCACACTACTGAGGTAAGACTGTCTGGTCTGTAGTTCTCTGCCTCCTCCTTGCTACCACTGTTGTGGAGCAGGATCACATGTGCCCTTCTCCAGTCTTCTGGGACCTCTCCTGTGCTCAGAGACTTACTAAATAGTTCTGATAATGGCTCTGCTAGTTCCACCCTTAGCTCCTTTACTACCCTGGGATGTATGCCATCAGGTCTCATTGCATTGTCCACCCTGAGCTTATTAAGCTCTTGTAGGACCCTTTCTTTTGTGAAGGGACTAGTGCACACCTCCTTCCCCCCTGTGTCAATGGTGCTGAGCTGTGGGCCCTGCCCTACCTTCTCTTCAGTAAACACTGAGCAGAAGTATTTAATTAGGATAGATGCTTTTACATGGTCTTCCTCCTCACATGCCCTCTTATCCCCTTTGATCTTAGCAATACCACCCTCTGGACTGTCTCCTTTCACTGATGTATCTATAGAAAGTCTTGTCACCTTCTTTTACTGTTTGTGCTAGTGTTTCCTCAGTTTGGGCCTTTGCCTGCCTTACTGCCTTCCCTGCTTCCCTTAGGGAAGTTTGGTATGCCTCCTTATCTTCATCCTGCTGCGTTCCTTTATATTTCCTGATTGCCAACCTTTTGGCTCTGACCTTTTCTGCTACTGTTTTTGAAAATCAAAGTGGTTTCCTTCTTTTGCACTTCCTTTTCTCCCCAACTCAATGGGATATTGCTTCAAGTATGCATCCTTAATGCTTGCCCACTTTGCCTGTACCCTCTCACCTGTATTTATTTTTGCCACGGCTAGCATAATTCTGTTGGCCATCTTATCAAAGTCAGCTCCTCTGAAGTCCCATATTTTTGCCTTGGAATGGGATGATTTAGTTCTAGTGGCCAAATTGAACCATACCATGTGATGGTCACTGGCCCCCAGGTGACCTTCTACCTGGAGATCTGAGATCCTTTTCCTGTTAGTCAGTACTAGCTCTAGGATAGCCCTGTCTCTTGTGTGTTGTTGTATCAGTTGTTTAAGGCCCTCCCCTGCAAGGAATCCACCATGTGTCTAGTTCTGGCAGATGTTCCTACTGGTATTGATCAATCTGTATCTGGCATGTTGAAGTCTCCCATTATCAAAACCTCCCCTTTAGCTTTCATGTTTTGTATATCTTCTAACAGTAATGTGTCTATGTCCTCCCCCTGGCCTGGAGGCCTGTACACAGCCCCAGTTCATATGGCTGCCCCATTTCCTGTTTCCAGGGTGACCCACAGTTCTTCTGGCTCCTTATGTGTATTCTGAATTTCTGTAGCTTTGATATTTTCATTGACATAAAGGGCCACTCCACCCCCCCCCCTTTCGCACCTTGGTCTCTTCTGAATAGTACATAGCCAGGTACTGAAGTCTCCCAAATGTGGTTACTGGTAAACCATGTCTTGCTAGTGGCTACTATGTCCAGTTTAGCCTCTGTTATCATTGCCTGCTGGTCTGGGAGCTTGTTTCCCAGACTGTGAGCATTTATGTACATGATTTTCCATTGGCTAGATTTTGGTGTGTTAGTTGTTGGGCGAGGTCTGGCATTTCCCCAGTGCATCGTATGTGGATCCAGACCTTTTTCCTTACCTGGTGATGCAAATGAACTACAAACATGCTGAACTCCTGTTTGACCACTAGCTGAGGGGGAGGGGTGTTTTTCCCATTCGACATATGGGGTGCTGCACCCCTCTCCCCATTTGCTAGCTTAAATATTCTGCAAAGACATCAAACTTCTGCCCCAATGCACTGACTCCCTCCTTAGTCAGATGCAGTCCATCAAATTTAAAGAAGTTTCGCTCCCAAAACTGTTGCCAGTTCCCTACAAATTTGTGTCCTTTTACCTGGCACCAGCCCTTGAGCCACATATTTAGCTCCCGTAACTCCCCTTGTCTGACCTACCGTCTGTCTTCTCCCCTTTCCCAGACTGGCAGGACCTCAGAGAAGGAGATGCCAGATGAAATGGATGATAGTTTGTCACCCAGCCTGGTCAGGTATTCCTCAGTCTCCACAACTGACCAGCTGGTGAGATCATTAGTCCCTATGTGTACCAGGACGTCAATGTTTTCTCCTGCTTCCTGAACAATTTTAGCAATGCGGTCAGTGTCTCTCCACACTGATGCATCTGGAAGACATCTGACCATTATCCCTGGCTGGAGATAGGTATCAGCTCCCTGAATCTTGGAGTCTACTATGATCAGAAGTTTTTTTGATTTCCTTTTTTGTTTTGGTTCCTGTTTTGGGTGAGTTTTGTTGTGCTAGCTCCTGTGCTGCAGTGTCCTGCTCTGCAGTGTCCTCTGCCCCTTTGCTTGATTTCAGAAAAAGAGGCAGATACCAGGTTTTGTACACAGAGGGACTTCAGAAAGGAAGAAGGAAAAGTGGAGTGAATTGTTCTCCTGTCTTTTGTGTGCCCCGTTTTCTGCTCCTGCACAACCAATGGGACTGTCAGCCTCTCTTGCGGGTGATCAACTCCTCATGGTGTTCACTGCCATTTCTGCACTGGTGTGGCCTCCCACCACTGGTCTCCAGGCAACTTGGAAATATCAAAGCAGATCCAGCAAGGGAGGCCAAATATCTGCAGCACCAGTTGATCTGGGAAGTTATCTGGATTTGCTATATTTTGTGTAATGTTTATTTTATTTATTTATTTTATTCAAACATTTGGTAACCTGGAAAGGCATGCTGAGCCGAGACTCAGTTCCAGATGCAACCCAGGGGGGAAGGAGCAGTGGAAATACAGACAATAAATGCAAAGAATTAGACAACAGAACAATAATAGCTAATTATAATCAATATAATGCAGCAGTGAGAGCAAAAACATGATGTGATGACTCTCTAGAGGTGAACTATACAATAGTAAGTGTGCTATATAATGAATCTTTAATAAGTGCAGGTGAGGAACTGTAGGAAGGTAAAGTCAATAGAAGTTGTGGGTTTAGCTCAGTTGTGGCAGTGACATAAAGGTGGAGGAAAGAAATGTAGCTGTTGCTTGCAGCTAGAGTGAGAGAGTGAATTTCTGATAGCAGGGGTAAGTTTGTTCCACAAGTAATGAAGCCAGTAGGAGAAAGCAGCTTTGCCCACTGCAGAAGAGGGTCAGGGCAGAGTGAAGGACCTTTCATTTCTGTGCGTGAGTTCATATGGTGATAGGGAGTCTGAGGATAGACAGTCCTCAAGATAGGAGGGGAGCAAGCTAAACCAGTACTTAGATATAAGGTTGAGGGTGTGTTTATAGCGCCTGTGAGATAAGGTGCTTAGTCCGAGGAGGGAGTAAAGATTGCAGTGGTGGGTGCATAGGGGGGAGTTTTTAGTGAAGAGACAAAATGAATCTAGAAGGGTATCCAGCTTGGCAAGGGTGGTTACAGTGGCAGAGCTGTAAATCACATCGGCATAATCTAGTATGAGGAGGATCATTTTAGAGACAATTTCACATCTGGCAGGTAATGGGAGAAAGTCCCTGTTCCAGTATAGTATGCCGAGTTTGGGGCACAGCTTGGAGGTGATAGATTCAATATGAGCTGAAAAAAGCAGGTGAGGGTCCAGCCAAACACCCAGGTACTTGTATCTTGTGACTTGGTCATGTGGGGAACCATTGAGAGAGGTGATGGTGGGTGATAAGTAGTACGGCTAAGTTTCTGGGTAGAGCCGAAAACCATGGAAACAGTTTTTGTGGTGTTTAATTTCAGTTGGTTTTGACTGAACCAGCACTGAATGTTGTTGAAGTCACTTTATAGGGTAGCTTGGACTTGAAGCAGGTTGGGACCAGAGGTAAAGAGGATGGTGTCATCTGCAGACATGTGAATTAATGAACTGGTGCAGGAGGAGGGATGGTTATTAATGAAGAGGGAGAAGAGTATGGGACAGAGAACCGAGCCTTGAAGGACACCCAACAGGATAGGGAGAGGGGGGGATGTGGTTTCAGCGATTCTAACAGATTGAAATCTGGTGGCTAGATAAGACTTGAAATCACCTTACAGTGATGGGAGAAAGTCCAGCTGCCTCAAGCTTCTGCAGGAGAAGAGGGTGGGATACAGAGTCAAGTGCCTTTGCTAAATTGACAAATACAGCTGCTGTAAGGAAGTTTTGGTCAGAGGTAGTTTGGATATGGTTGGTGACATGCAGAAGGGAGGAGACTGTGGAATGGTCTTTCTGAAGCCAGACTGATGGGGTGAGAAGATGTTGTTTGTTACAAGGTAGTCAGCTGGTTGAGTGTGGGCCAAGGATTCTTGTAGTTTGGCTAGGGCTGGGAGAAGCAAGATGGGTCTATAATTGCCTGGCAAGGAGGAGTCACCATGTTTGTGAAGGGGAATTACGCAGGCCAATTTCCAGGATTGTGGAACTGTTCCTGTGGAAAATGAGAGGTTAAGGACATGTGTAAGGGGCTTGGTGATTGCAGGAGCTGAGATCTGCAGGAGCTTGGAGTGAATCCCATCCAGACTGGTCTTTGCAGGGTTAAGCAAGCATAGGGCTTTCCATACCTCGCACATGATGGGGGGTGAACTTGAAGTATTTGCTAAGGGGAGGTTGTGGTGGGTCTGGGGAAAGAGGGAGGCCCAGTGGTACAGCACAGGAAGTGAAAAACTGGTTCAGAATTTCAGAGGTTTGGATCAGGTCAGTGACTGGTTGGCCGTGAAGTTTGAAGGCGGGGGTGCAGGGCTGGGCTGGTGGGTCAAGGAGTGTGTGCACAACTTTCCAGAATTGAGGGGGCTTAGCATGCGAGAGTTACAACCTAAAGTAGTTTGCCTTTGCTTTTCTTTTGGTCTTGGTGCAGTTGTTACATAGGGTGTTAAAAACTTGCCTGCTCTGAGGGTTGGGCTGGATTTAAAGTATGACCAAGCCTTGTCCCTTTTTTTGCATTTAGTGATGATGGGTGCGGTGATCCAGTGGTGGTGCCACTTCTTGACCCTGGACTTTTTCAGAGTGGCATGGATGTCCCAGATGTTTGTAAAGGTGTGTAGAAATTTAGAGACGGCCATGTCAACATCAGGGACTGAGTAGACAGTTTGCCAGTAGGCTTCATATAGACTGGTAAGGAGGGTGTCAGTGTACAATTTGTTTAGAGAGCGAGTGCTGATGTACTTGGGGGAAGATTTGAGCAGTTGAGTTTTCCTGACACAGTAAGTAATACAGTGGTCACTTAGTGCACTGGAGGAGGTTATTCTGTGAGAGTGGGAGGTAAGGATCCAGTCTAATAAAGAGTGGTTTGGGGAGCGGGGGTTGTAGTGGGTGGGTTCATTGATCAATTGGGTGAGATTAAGGGACTCAATTTTAGAGGTGTGAGCTTTTGAGGAGGGGGCTAGAAAGTCCAAGTTGAAATCCCCTATAAGGACCAGTTCCCCTCTGGATGCTAGGTTGGGCAGAGTGATAAGGGTGGTGATGGGGACTCATGGAATAGGCGGGGAGAGGTGTAGAGCACACCTAGGAAGAGTGGGAGTGAGGCCGAAGGGAGAGTTGAACCATAAGGAGTTCGTGGGAGCCTAGGCAAGCTTCTTTGCGAGTTACTGAGCTCACAAGCAGCTGTTTTGTGTAGATAACTACATCACCGGCTCTTTTACCATGGTCCTGCCTGTGTAGAGTGTAGTTTGGGAGAGTGAGGGAGGAGTCAGGGGTTTTAGCAAAGAACCAGGTTTCTGTTAGGCAGAGTATATCCGATGCTTGCTCGGCTATCCTGCAAGTTAGTAGGTCAAGCTTGGGCAGGAGACTTCTGATGCTGATATGGGCTATTGATAGGCCTTTGTGTGAGCCGAGAGGAGTGGGTAGAGCTATGGGGCCAGGGTTGCATTCGACATCCCCTGAGAGGAAGAGAGGGGTGATTAGATGGAATGAATAGGTTGCAGGGAGCCTATATCTCTGACTGTGAAACTCGATGTTGGGAGTAGGTCTGGCAGCCCTGATTAGGGAATCAAAGGTTAACAACTGTGGTGGTAAGATGCTGGGAGAGATGTGGGGGGAGGGGAGAGGGGGACAGGCAGGCATATGATGAGGATAGAGGGAGGAGGAGGTAGCAAGTCTAGCAGGGAAGGTGCAGGGGATTACAAGGTAGACAGTTGTAGAGACTGTGGGGCTAGGTTGAGTGCAAGAAGGGAAGGAGAGAGTGGGGAAGAAAATGAAGAGAAGAAGAGGGGAGAGGGTATGGATGTACATAATCAGGTCTGGGAAGTGAGGTTATGGGTTAGCAGAAACAGGTTACTGGGGCTTTAGACCAGAGATTTCAAGTGGGCTTGCAGAGAATTGGGGTAGGGAGATGAAGATTACTTTTGTAACTGCCTTTGCTAGTTTTTCTTGTTTAAAAAAAAAAACAGTAGAGCTCGGGAGAGGGGGAGAGAGCTGTGGACAAATTCTCAAGTTTAGGGTTGGGGAGGCCAGCATCAGTCTCCATGCTTCTGTCCTGCAACAGGGCAAAAGGTAAAATAGATGCAGAAGTATAAGGGATAGTAGAGCTGCAGAAATAGCGCAGCCGTAGGGCAGCTGCCTTTAGTGTAGAAAGTTGGGGGTTGAAAGCTGCCTTGAGTCAGGTGGAAAACAAGTAAAGGAAAAAGGAGGATAACACTAGGGGGCAGAGGAGCAAAGTGGAGTAGTTGGAGAGATACAACAGCTGAGGAATTAGGAAGCAATTAGTACTCACTAGTGACTCCTAGTGGCCAAAGAGTATAACTTGCTAAGGGGACTATGGCCACATGACCACAAGCCCCAATAAATGTAGGGATGTCCGTGCATGGCTGGGTGGGTGCGAAAGGCAGTTGATGTTCAGTGCCGATGGGCAAACACAGTTCACACTACAAGCTCCCCCAAAAAGGAGTGTGCTCCTAAGGCAAATACCTTCTGCTCAGTGCTCTGCTGTGCTGCTGTTTCCTGCTCTAGTGAGGGGCCAGGGGAAAAGGACTGTGCTTGCAGAGCCTGGGGAGAAATACAAAAGGGAGTGAATCAGAAGGTCTTCACAAAGGAGTCAGGTTGAACTAGATTCAGTGTTATCAATCAAGGTACCCAGAGACAGAACAAAGAACATGCTTGAAATGGGGCTCCACATAGGATTATAATCGAATTAAATAACAAGTAGACTGCTTCACCAAACATAGTAAACAGTCTTAAAGTGCTTACATAGAAACATAGAAACATGGACTTTGAAGGTAGATAAGGACCGCTTTGCCCACCTAGTTTGCCGATTTCCCTACCTCGAGAATAGGCTGCAGATCCTATTTAACCAACAGCCTATTTCTTCCTACCCCCCACAAAAAGTGTCTTATGTCTGTCTCATGCATTCTTGAATTCTCCAACAGTTTTAGACCCCACAACTTCCTCAGAAAGGCTGTTCCATGCGTCCACCACCCTCTCTGTGAAAAAAATACTTCCTCACATTGTCCCTGAGCCGTCCCCCCTCTATCTTCAAATTGTGTCCCCTTGTCCTTGCACATCTCTTTTCTGAAAGATGCTATCCTCTTGGACTTTGTTGATTCCACTGAGGTACTTAAACGTTTCTATCATGTCCCCCTTCTCCCTCCTTTCTTCAAGGGTATGCATATTAAGCTCCTTTAGTCTCTCCTTGTATGGCTTCTCTTGCAGACCCTGCACCATTTTAGTTGCCCTCCTCTGAACTGCCTCCATCCTGTCTATGTCCTAATGGAGATGGGGTCTCCAGAACTGGATGCAGTACTCCAGATGGGGTCTCACCAACTGTCTGTACAGGGGGATAACAACTTCCTGTTTTAAGCTGGTGATGCCTCTCCCTATACATCCCAGCATCCCCCCAGTCCTCCCTACCGCCTTCTCACATTGCTTGCCAACCTTAAGGTCATCTGATATGATTACCCCCAGGTCCCTTTCCATTTTTGTTGTTGCTACTACCTCCCTCCATTGTGTAATTTTCCCCTGGGGTTTTGTTTCCCAGGTGCATTACTTTGCACTTCTTTGCATTGAATCCAAGCTGCCATACTTCTGACCATTCCTCCAACCTTGCCAAGTCCCTTCTCATCCTTTCCATGCCTCCTTGTGTATCAACCTTATTGCAGATCTTTGTGTCATACATTAAAAAGGACTGGACCCAGTACTGAACCCTGCGGTACCCCACTAGTAACCCCTCTTTCTTCAGAGCAGACTCCATTTACAATTAACTTCTGTGTCCTGTTGTTCAGCCAATGTTTTACTCAGGCTACCACCCTGGGACCCACTCCCAGGCTGGTTAATTTGACTACTAATCTTTCATGTGGGACTGTGTCAAATGCCTTGCTAAAGTCTAGGTAGGCCATGTCCACAGCCCCTCCCTGGTCTCCTACTTTGGTCACCCAGTCAAAGAAATCAATTAGATTCATCTGACATGACCTTCTGCCAGAACCCATGCTGCCTTGGATCCTGTGCTCCACTGGCCTCTAGGTACTCAACAATTCTTTTCCTTCAGAAGTGATTCCATCACTTTCTCTACCACAGAGTCAAACTGACAGGTCTGTAGTTTCTTGCCTCTGTCTTGGTCCCACTTTTGTGAAGGGGAATCACATCAGCCTTCTTCCAGTCCTCAGGTACCGCATCATCCTCCCATGATTTGTTAAAAAGGTAGTCCACTAGTTCTCTGCTTAATTCTTTTAGAATTCTGGGGTGAATTCCATCTGGCCCCATTGCTTTGTCCACCTTCAGTTTTAAGAGTTCTTTCAGAACCCTTTCTTCTGTGAAAGGACTGGGATCAACCCTCCCCCCACCCGAGTGCTTCTGTTAATTAGATTAGGCACCTTCCCCACTTCCTTTTTTGTGAATAATGAACAAAAGTACTCATTCAGTATCCTTGCTTTTTCACTGTCACTCTCTGTCCACCCACCATCCATTCTATTCAGCCTCACTATCCCTCCCTTTGTCTTTCTACGCTTCCTGATATACCTATAAAAGGTTTTATCCCCCCTTCTTAACCGAGTTGGCTATCTTTTCCTTAGTTTGTGCCTTTGCTATTCTGACTACCATCCCTGCTTCCTTCTGCCTTAACTGGTACAGTTCTCTGTCCTGATCCTTCTCTGTTTTCTTATACTTCCTAAATGCTATCTTTTTCTCCCTAACCTTCACCGCCACCTCTTTTGAGAACCATAGTGCCTTTTTCTTTCATTTTGATTTGTTTATTTGCTTCACACAAAGGCCTGTTGTCTCTGTGATGGCAGTTTTATATTTCCCCATTGTTGCTCCGCCCCTCCTTCTAGCCTGTTTGCTAGTGTTTTTCTAAGGCACACTCCCATCTTGCCAAAGTCAGCTCTCCTGAAGTCCAGAACCCTCACTTGTGTATGGCTTGACACTGTAGCTGAGTTTATCATGAACCACACTGTTTGGTGGTCACTTGTTCCCAAATGGCTACCCACTTCTAGATCTGAGATCCTCTCACTGTCCCCATTTGAGAGTATGAGGTCTAAGATTGCTCCCTCATGAGTAGGTTCCAAAACTAGTTGTCTGAGGCATGCCACCTGAAGGGCATCAAGAATGGCCCTGCTTTTTGGATGTGGCTGCAGCAAAGGTGCTCCAGTTAATATCAGGCATGTGAAGGTCCCCATCAACAGTATCTCCCCTTTCTGCCATCCTAAGTATGCTTTCTATCATATTCTTGTCCATTCCTCCCTGACATGGGGGTCTGTATACAACCCTGTGCAGATTGTGATGCCATTTCCAGTCTCTAAGGTGACCCACAGTGCCTCCTCTCCTCCCTCCTGTTTACTCTTTTGTTTAGTTGCTTTTATCCCTTCCCTTACATAGAGAGCTACTCCCCCTTCTGCCCTCCCTGTCTCTCCTGAGGTTGAGTACCTGGTATGTTAACATCCCAGTCATGGTTCTCTGTGTACCATGTTTCTGTGACTGCTACGATATCCAGGCATCCCTCTTCCATCAAGGCCACCAGTTCAGGGAGCTTGTTGCCAGACTATGGCCGTTGGTACTCATTACCCTCCATTTCTTGATGGCCTCACCCCTTTTTGCCCCATCCCTGTCCTTATTGCATTTGTCACTTTCTCCATTTACCCCTGTACTTCTCCCTATCGACATCTCTATGTTGGTGTCTACCTCACTTAGTACCCTAATTTTCGGGGGGGCTAGGATATCCCTGCTCCTTTCCAGTGCCTCCCACCTTGGCTAGTTTAAATGCTTACCAATGAAGTATTTAAACCTATCACCTAGGATCCTGGTTCCCCTCCTGGACAGAAGCAGACCATCACGCCAGTATAGGTCTGCATCCCTCCAGGTGGACCCCCAGTCCCCAATGAAGCCAAATCTCTGAACTCTATGCCAGTTTTTCAACCTCTGATTGAACCCCATGGTGTGGAGCACCCTAGCCTCTCCCATGCCATAGAGAGGCAGCACCTCCGAGAAGGTTACTGTGTGTGCTATTTGTCTAAGGCCCCTCCCCATCTCCACAAATGCTTCTTGCACTGCTCTGATCCCTTTCTTAGCCAGGTCATTTGTCCCTAGGTGGACAATGACATCCAGCTCCCTCCCCTGTGCAGCTGCTCCTGCGATCCTGAGGATTCGCTCCCTGTCCCCTCCAAGCCATAGCATGAGGCCAGGCAGACACTTTACCTCCCTCCCCTTCCTTCCCCAGTTCTACCTTCCGAACAATGGAGTCCCCACCAGGAGTTGTTTCCTTCCCCTGTGGGGTCCCATGCCACCCTCTTTTGGGTCTCCTTTGTGGAGGTTCCCAGCATCCTGCTTGGTCTCCACTGTGGGTGCCTCCATAGAGGAACCACACTTTTCCAGAATGGCATAGAAATTATGGAGAGGTACAACTGGAGGGATTCACCTCTGTTCCACCACCCTCACCCTTTCTGAGCCCACTGTGGTCCAACTGCTCCTCTTTCTTGGAAATCTCTGAGGCAATGGCAGTGACCCTGGTGGTCCCTTGGTGGGAGAGGAGGTCCCACAAATCCTGGCCAACTCAGCCTGGAGATGAGCAACCTCCTCCCTCAGCCCAGAGAGGTGCCAGCAGATGGGACAACACTGCATCCTCCAGAACATCTCCCGGAAGACTGCTGCTCCAAAGCCACTGCACTGCACCACTCCCATCATGTCTTTTTTCTGGCCCCCTAACTGTTGTTTGGAATACTTACTCTTTTCTCTGTTTGTTTATTTCTTTTTTTTTCTCTCCCTACTTACTTTCTGCCTCTGTGCCCTTTTAGCTCCTGATCTTCCTGTTCTGAGATAAGAAGTTCCTATATTTCTCAGTGGTCTCCTTACTTGCTCAGAGTCAGATCTCCAACAGCTGGGGGGGACGGAGAGCTACTCTTGCCCTTCTAGGATGGTGAGTCTTTGGTGGCTCTGTGATCACTCACTTCCTGCTCCCAAACAGGAAGTTCATGTTGTCAGTTAAATCCTGTGCCTATAAAAGTAGAACTGGTTTAGGGTGGGGGGGAAGGAGGGCAATATAGGCCCAGTAGGGAAGTTTTAGTTATACCAGTAGCTCCTTCCTCCTGGTGTTCTGTCTGTTCTCTGGTAGAAGCTATCTAGGACAGTGTTTACATCTGGTTTTAACCTGGCTCCTTCTAGCTAAGCCACTTCCCCTACTTTGCAAATCTTTCTACACTTAGTTAATTTCACAGATAACAATTCCCTTCTGACACCTGTGACAAGCATCTAGATAAGTACACAGATAACACAGATAACAGATAACAATTTACTTCAACTACCTCTGACAAACACACTCTTTTTTTTTCACCCTAAATTAAAGGTCCCAGTACAAGAGCTCTAGTTCTTAGTCCCAGTAGAGAAGTTATAGTTATACCAGTAGCTCCTTCCTCTTGGTGTTCTGTCTGTTCTCTGGTATTTGCTTTGTAAAATCTAATAAATTACACAGGTTTAATAAAAACTACAGCTTTACAGATAACAGTGTCATACTTGTTTTTATAGCAACTGATCTTTTTCAGAAAACCTACTGTGGTAGCTTCTCCTCAGATGCCTAGTGCCTACTGCCACACCCTCACCCTCACCCTCTCCAGCAAAAGAAGTTGAGTGGATAAAATAAAGCCCATCTAGAGAATCCGTCACAAAAGAAGTGGGGCAACTCACTTTAATAATATTTTCCAGAGTGAAGAGAGTGTAGGGAAATGATTGCCCATAAAATATTGAACTGGCTCTTTTGTCCCTCATTTATCTTTTCTTTTGAAGAAATGGAAGATACAATCTGCTCCTTTGCCTCTTATAAGGCCCAGGGGCCAGAAGCATCCCTCTTGAGGTGTATAAAAAAAGTGAATATTTGGATACTGGTCCTTGTTAATATCTTTGTTAATAAAATGTTCAAAGTACAGATTCATTCCAGCCAAACAAAACTGTGGTCTCAGTTCATAAACAAAGTGCTGTCTATAATCTAAAAAAGTTCAGATTAGCAAGTTGTACTTGATTTGATTTCTCAAGTGTTTTCAAACATTTCACTACACAGTTATAAATATGGCTTGATGATAATATTATTTCACCATTTGAAGCAGGCTCCTGCTCTAGGGTCTCAACCATTGATCACATTTTTGTCATGTATCATTTGTCAAGATACATAAATGAAAGTGATAGACTCTTTTTATAGATTTCACTGCACCCCCACATTTCGCTCTCTGAAAAGGGACGTTTTTTTGACATGTGATGTACAATTTAAGAATTGGTGCAGCACTTGTAATACCAATAATTCAATTATGTTCAAACAACCATACCTTTATACTCCATGATGACATTTTCAATGTATCCACCCAATTTCCTGGTAATAAAGGAGTAAAACAGGGGTACCTCCTGCCCCCTGTCTGTTCAATATCTGTGAGAATTGTTTAATAGAGGGTACTTCTGATCTAAATTTGCACTCCTCAAAACATAAATATAAAAAAAAAAACAAGGAGTGCAGCTGGCCTGGTGGCGCTCAGGGTTGAGGTGCTGAATGTCACACCTCGCTGTACATTGGCGACCCAAGTTTGAGAGCAAGTGCAGGTCACCATGGGTCAGCTGGAGGAGAGGTATGGAGAGGATTAAGCATCTGAGGGACTGCTCTCCTCTCCCAGGTGGGTGGGTTGCTGCTCCCAGCTGAACAGCTGCCCCCAGGTGGAGGTCTGAGGGGTAATGCAGGATAGGGGAGCGACATGAAGGGGGGCAGTGTGGGGAGCAGCATTCACGCACCTCCACGCATGCATGTGTGTGTGTGCCTGCAGCAGAGATGTGCAAAATTACAAAATTTCGCTCTGCAAAATATTTCATGAAATTCGTGCATTTTGTGAAATATTTCACAAATGTTAAATGCTTAATTTCACTCCGTGGAATGCAAAATTTTTCCTGCAAAATGCAAAATTATGCCACATAACAGCAAACTTTCATCTGCAAGCGGTGAAATTTTGCCATTTCAGGCAAGATAGTGCATTTCACAGTTAAATTCTGCTCTCTGCAGGTGAAATTTCAAAACTTCGCACCTGGAGAAACATTTTGCTGAACGATGTAATTTATCAAAATGTTTCACACGGTGAAATTGACAATTTTGCAGCAATTTAGTGCTAGGATGGCTTTGTGGTCTAAGGCATGTGGCTTAAGAGTAGCATTTAACAGCCTGGATAGCTCAGTTGGTAAGGCATGAGACTGAGAGTCTCAGGGTCATGGGTTCAAGCCCAACATTGCGATCACCTGTTTTGAAGCAGTATAGCGTAGCGGTTAAAGGCTCTGAGCTGCAAACCTGGAGACCTTGGTTTGAATCCCACAGTTCCCACATGCATACTGTGTGACCCCAAGCAAGAGACTTAACTTCCTTGTGCTCCCAGGTTGCACCTGTAAACAAGCTTCAGCTTAGTGTGTCTCTCTTGGTAAAAAAATATAAAAATTTGCCAGCAAAATTTAATTTCACAGCATCTCTAGCCTGCGATGAGGGGAGTGGAGAAAATTTGAAAACAGAGCTGGCAGGCTCCATGATGGCACAGGCATGCCTCCGATACCTGCTTCCTCGGCTTCTGGATTGTGATCCGGGGGAGGGAAGATGGCACTCCTCCTTCCTACCTCACCACAAGAGGGGGGATCCATGGGGGAACTACCTGGGCAGAGCTGAACTGGAGGTGGCCGGGGTCAGAAGATGAGCACTCTAAGAGAGGGGCAGAGCTGCCTGCCAGCCCTGCAGGGAAGATAAACAGAATAATGAAATAAAACAAGAATTTGTCAATGCTGAATGTTGTCGTGCTGGCATTGGCAGTGGCAGAGCTAGAGACGCATAAGAGGAATGGCAGTGAAGTATTGAAGTGACGTCAACCCCACCCCCACCATGTAGAGAGCAACAGGCATTGGGGTGTGCCTTTGGGTCATCAGTTATAATGTTCATGCCATTGTACTGCACCCTACCCTGTAGACACTGATAAGTGTCACGGTGTGCTTTGGGGTCTTTGGGCATTATACTTACCCCATTCCATAAGGAAATACACTGACGTGGGTGCAGTATAGGAGTGTGGGGTGAAGTTTGTGGCCTAACAGTGCAAGACACACCACGATGCCTGTCAGTGGCTGCAGGGTGGGCATGGGGGGTGGAATGGCATGAGCATTACATCCGATGATCCCAAGTCACAGCCCTGACGCCTGTCAGACTGTACCGGGTGGGGTGCTACAATTGGAAACCCTAACACCGTAGGCGTGTAGTGGTAGTTTCAATCCACATTTTCAACATGGGCTGCTTGTCAGACCACCTCATGAAAAGTGGCACAACCACTTTGTTAGCTGAAACGTGGTTTTGCCCAGCAGCTATGCCATTTAATGACAGAGAGACGAAAACACAGTTTTGGGCAGGATATATAGAATGACAACTGTATTGTTCATAAGGAGGCATAAAAAATGGCAACGTTGAAAATCTGGAGTGGCAATATGAAATATTGGTGAAGCAATGAACATGCATACAAACTGTGCAACAGACATCAGCAACCCAATTATTAGTGGGAGTTTTTTAGGCACATTTTCAACATAGGTATTTTGGGGCCTCCCCTTATGAACAGTGGTGCTGTGATTTTGTTAATGTGTCCCAAAAGGTGACTTCCCACAGCGAGCATGCCATTGCGCACCACAGTTGCAGAAATGCATTTTTGGCAGGCTGTGAAAAATGGCAGCTGTACTGTTGATAGGAAGGTGTGCACAAATGCCAGTGGTGAAAATCTGGCACGAAAATATTGCAAATTTACAAAGTTACAAGGCTGCATGGAAACTGTGCAACGCATGCTTACAGCGCAGTCATTTTATGGACTTTCAGCACCAAATTTTCAACATAGGCGTTTTAGGACCTCTGCTCATGAACAGCGTCATCGTCATTTCCTCAAACTGTCCCAAAAACTGATTTCACACAGCGACCGTGCAATTCTGCGCCAGACATGCGAAAACACATTTCAGCCAGGATATGTAAAATGACAGCTGTACTGTTCATAAGGAGGTGTGAAAAAATGCCAATTTTGAACATCTGGAGTGAAAATATTACAAATGCACAAAGTTCCGAGCGTGCGTGCAAACTGTGCAACGTATGCTCGTAAAACACTCACTTTATGGATTTTCAGACCCAAATTTTCAACATAGGCATTTTAGGACCTCTGCTAATGAACAGTGTCACTGTCATTTTCATAATGTGTCTCAAACCTGGACTTTCCACAGTGACCACGCTATTCTGCGCTGGAACTGCGAAAGCACATTTTGGTCAGGATGTGGAAAATGACAGCTGTACTGTTCATAAGGAGGTGCAGAACGATGGCAATGTTGAAAATCTGGAGTGAAAAAATTATAAATTCTCGAGCTTACAACCATGTGTGCAAACTGCGCAATGCACGCTTGTAACACAGTCATGTTATGGAGTATTGTCACCAAATTTTCAGCATAGGCATTTTAGGACTTCTGCTCATGAACAGTGTAACTGTCATTTTCATAACTTGTCCTGAACACTGATTTCCCACATCGACCGCGCTATTCTGTGCCTGAAGTGCAAAAACAGATTTCGGGCAAGATGTGAAAAATGACAGCTATATGGTTCACAAGAAGGTGTGGAATAATGCCAATGCTGAACATGTGGTGTGAAAATATTGCAAATTTGATAAGTTACGAGTGTGCGTAGCAACTGCGAAATACATGCTCATAAAACAGTCATATTTTGAATTTTTCCCACCAAATTTGCAACATAGGTTTTTTGAGAGCCCTCCCTCATAAACACTGGCACTGTTGTTTCATTTCTCCCTCCCGAAAGGTGATTCCGTGCAGTAAATGCTAAATCACCTTTCAGGAGGAAATAACGCCATGACAGTGCAAGAATTCGTGAGGAGGGGTCCCAAAAACCCCATGTTGAAAATTTGGTGCCAAAATTCCAAAACATGCCTGAGATATGCATCAAAGGTGAAAACCCCTATTTATTCCATTATACAGCTTACCGGCATTTCCTCAGTTTACGGTTGGCTTTGAAGAGTGCAGACGTGTTCCCGGTCCACTGAAGATCATCGTGCCAGACTCTGCAGGTAAGTATGGGGTGAGGTGGTATGTTGGGAACAGGGGTGTGCAGGGGGTGGGTGCGGATTGTGGGAGGGAGACTATGAAGGACCATTTTTGTGTTACAGGGTTAAAAAAACAAAACATCATGGGACAGTTTTTTTTTCTCAGGGGATTTGGCACACTGGGGTGGGCTCCCAGCATGCCACCTAACTGTTTCAGGGGTGCTGCAACCGACAGGAGATTGGGCACCCTCGTCGGCACACCACAAAAGGGGGGGTTAATTTATGCCGATGGGGATTGGGCACCACCATTGGCACACAAGGAAAGCGGGGGGCAAGAGCCGAGGGGGATTGGGCACCCCCCCTCAGCATATAACAAATGGGGGGGAGTGCTTTATGCTGATGGGGAGTGGGATCTCCCATCAGCACATACACTGGGGCCACGGTAAGCCAGCAGGGGGATTGGGCACCCCCGAAGTCGGCAGTTGGGCGACCGCCATGCTTACAATGTGGCCAAGCACGTCAGGAGGTCCACTGCATCTGATGAGCTTTTCTTGGATTGCAGCAGACCTTTTCTTAGATGTGCTCGCCACATTATGTATGTATGGTGTGGCACCAGCATGCAGGCTGATTGGGGAATGAGGGACGCACCTACTGATGCGTGCCCCGGCATTCGCCCAACAGTGACCGCGCCTCCAAAGCTGCACTACCACAAGATGTTGGCTGTGCAAGCACACCAACATAAAAAGGAGCAGCTGACGATGCAGTATAGTGCTATGGTTTAGGGCTTTGAGATGAAAACCTGGAGGACTGGGTTTAAATTCCACAGCACCCACATGCATACTGTCTGACCCTAAGGAAGTCACTGAACTTCCTTGTGTCCCCAGGTTGCATCTGGAAACAAGCTTCAGCTTAGTGTACCTTTCCAGGTTAAACATTTCCCCCTTTCCTTTCCGTATTCTTGTGTACACCAATGATCAGGTGATGTTTTCTTTGTCAGTAGTGGGGTTACACTGCATAATAAATACGCTTAGGCATTTCTGTAATAACTTACATCTTAAAATCATCTTGGATAAAACAAAAGGTTTGGTCTTTGGAGCTAAAAGAAATCTAAGCAATTCTTCTTAAATAAGGATAAGATAGGCATAATGAATGAGCACCCTTACCTTGGAGTACCTATTACAAATAACTACAAAAGGGAAAACATATTACATCCCAGAAAAATAAGGCAATACAATTGACTAAAGCTTTACTGAAGTTTAATCATAAATATGGGGGCAAATCACTAAATGCAGCACTTACTACTGGAGAAATGAAAATTATTCCAATACTTGCCCACGTTTTAGATGTCTGGGGAATTACTGAATTTTAAAGATTTGGAAACATTGTTTTTTGATATCTTATTGAGCTCTCCTTACATGCCTTTAAGTAACTGCCACCCCTTTAAAAGGAGCAGGACTGGGAAGGTACAACTGGAGGGATGCACCTCTGTTCCACCTCTGATTAATGTAACTTAGAGTAATATCCTTATGGCTAAAATTAATTAATAATGATACACCCACCTGCTCTATTCTCTTTAAAAAAAAAATGTTTGGGGAAAAATGTTAAAGGCCATCAAGACGGCTGTGAGCCCAGAAGGAGTACCAAAATACGTGGGATTATGAAACTTAAAAACACATTATATATAGAATAAAGTATGGGTCGGAGTGTGTAACGAGATTTTACACACACCCGAGTTGTGGGATGCTACCCAAGGGGTTTGTGAAAAGCATCCCACAACGAGGGTATGTATAAAATCAAGTTTGATACCCCGACCCAATTTTTATTTTATATAATTTCTGGGTTTGCCTTTTTTGCCTCAGCAATTATATAAAATAAAGAGCTCTGTATCCTGCCAGTGTATGCCAAGGTCGGTCCTTTTACTCCGGTGCGAGATTTTTGTATTTTAAATTGTTTTTTTTTCCATTTCTTCAGGTCTTTCTGTGCAGGGTATGGGGAGAAAGAAGAGGTTTTACCGCCGAGTTGTTCTGGCGGTTCTGTTTTGGTAACACAGAAGCGATGAGTGCTCTTGGCTGGTTGCGCTGCTGCGTGAGCATGCGCAGAGGAAGGGAAATTGTGCGTGTGTTTGCCATTATAAACGCTCCTTTATAACTGCAAATTATGCCACGGTTTCCCTGTGGGAAAAAGGCAGAGCCAGTAATTATTATTTAATATACTCTAGGCAATAAAAGGGCTATAAATGATAGCAAGTGAAACAAGTGGCAGCCAGGCCACAGTGGTTTGCAACTGGAACGATACAACATGGTTGTGCACCTTATATATTGGTGTGTGGTGGAACATGTTGAGGCATATGGCTTCAGTACTCAAAGCTTATGAATGTTTGTGGAATATTTGTTTTTCCTTCTTTCCTGATTTGCAGCAGAAGCATTTAAAGGTACAGACACAATTCCCAGGTTCTGGGAACTTAAGAATTTACATTAGCATGTCCACTTACAGTATTGTATTCAATCACTAAGAAATGCTATAAAATTTGACATGACATTTATATGGTTATAATTATTTATTTTTTAAATATATTTATAGAATCCCCCAGAACAAACCATTAAGGTAATGATGAAATGTAGGGGTTTGAGGATAAATAAAGATTGAATAAAGCATACGGCATACCAGAAAAATAAAGCAATAGAGTTGATTAATGCTGTCCTGAAGTCTAATCACAAGTATAGGTGCAGATCACTAAATGCAGCACTTATTACCAAAGAAATGAAAATTAATCCAGTGCTTACCACAGCTCAGAAGTCTGGGGAATTATTGAATTTCATTATTTGAAAACACCATTTTTAATATTTTATTGAGCTCTTCTTGAACTACCTTAATTGACTCCAGCCCCTCTGGTAAGAGCAGAACTGAGAAGAATTCATATTATCACAATTGTCAAACTTAGGGCCAGTTATTCAAAGCTTTGTGCCTGGCGCAAATCCATTGATCTGGAATAGTGCCGAATTTGTGCCTGGCCACAATATTCAAAAGCCCAGTTGGTACCAGTGCTGTGTGATAGCACCGATGCTAACAGTTAATGTATGCAGGGGAGGGAGTGAAGGGAGGGGCCATGAATGCTGGTGCATTGGCATATTCAAAAGAATAGTGCCTCACTATAGGTTGTTGTGCTACCTGTAGTGCGGTGCTGAATACCACCAGCAAAAAGCATGTGGTAATGCGGCAGCACACTGTTGCCTCCCCATCCCGATCCCTGACTCTGTAGTCATGAAATCCACCTATTTCCCTGGTAGTCTAGTGCCCCCCCACCCCATCATGATCCCCGACTCCCATATTCATAATATCAAACCGTTTCCCTGGTAGTCTAGTGGCTCCCCATCCACCCCATCATGATCCCAGACTCCTGTATTAACACAATCAATCCATTTCCCTGGTAGTCAAGTTGTCCCCTCCATCCCCATCATGTTCCCTGACTCCTGTATTAAAAAAACTAATTTCCCTGTTAGTCCAGTGGCCCTCAACCCCCCCACCAGGCTGTGCCGACCCCCAGCTCCCCCAACACAACCATCCTGAAGTAGAGCTGGTGACTGGTTCAACCAACCGCTTACTTCTGTGGCCAGCCACCCCTGACTGATGTATGAGTGGGGCACCTTTTCGATGAGGGATACAGCAATTTCGAAGCATAACATGAGGGCTGTCCCTCATAATGAGGGACACTCATGCAGTATGCCAGGGATTGGGATGGGGTTCTCATTACTGGTTATGGGGGTCATGTGGGGGGAGTACCACATAACCAGGGCAACTGTGGACCTCCCAAACAGTGCTGTGTATATATCTATTTCTATCAATATATCTGTATAATATATATATATATCAGTATATATATATATATATATATATATATATATATATATATATATATATATATATACACACACATATACACACAGTGGTGTTCCCCAGGATGAAACCCACTTTTAAAACACTCTGCAGTAAGCTGCAGCTCACCTACTGAATGAAGCAATGCAATTTCAATGGCAATTAGTCCATTTTGTCACGCAGGAAACTGTGGCATACACTTCATCCTGCCAGTGTTACATTTTCCTGAATGTCAAAAGGGATTAATTGCCATTGAAATTACATTACATTATTCAATAGGTCTGTTGCATCATTCTGCAGAGTGCTGCAAAATGGTGCAGAATTGGGTTTCATCCTGGGGATGACACTGTATGTAGATAGATAGATAGATAGATAGATATTAATTGCAAAATTCTTGTTTAATGCATCATTTAGGGTTGAAGTGACAAAACTAGGGAAATGAGATGTTAAGGCTGAGCCCTTAACCTCCATCCTACCACCCAACCCCCGATCCTCCACACACCAAGAGGCATCGGGGTGTGCCATGGGGTCATTAGGCCCAACTCTCACCCCATTCCATGTGTAAACAGGATAACATGGTACAGCATAGGTGAATGGGGTGAGAGTTAGGCCTAACAACCCCATGGCATACCTGGATACCTGTTGGTGTGTGGAGGATGGGGGGGTGGGGTGATAGGGTGGGGGGGTTAAAGGCTCAACCCTAACATCTCATTTCCCTACTTTTCTCACTTCAACTCTAACTGATGCATTAACAAAGTGTTTTGCAATAAATGTCCTTACTTTTTGAGAATGTGTAATGTAATTGGTAAGTGGCATGTATTGGTGGGAGTGCGGGCCCTTCAAGCTGCCAATTTTTGCATAACAATATGCATCTGTGGGAGTGCGGGCCCTCTGGTCCCTGCGCTCCTGCTTACACATAACAACAGAGTCATAGAGTAGCCCTATAGGCCTGAAAAGGAACGCTTATAACACTAATTTACCAATATCTCAGTAACCATAGCAGCTATGAAAAAAAATTCACTGTAGTTGTAATCATGACTTCGAAACCTCCACGCATGCTTTGCTGCTCAGAGCAAAAAATATGTATCTCGCATCATTTCCAAGATACGGGAACAAAAAGGCACTGTGGGCACCGCAATGTTATCCTATGGGAAAAATCTCAACTTTGTTATGGCATATCTATGGAATTGATTACATTTTCTGCACATAAATAGCATAATTCGCATCTCTGGGACACCCCCTTTATACCCTGCAAATTTCAAGCCAAAACACCAAACCATTTATTATAGTGCACTGGGAAAGTTCTTAAATTCCTAGTTCATGAGTAGTGGTGGGTGAAGTTTCTGCTTGATGCTGCTGTTTTCACCTCCTGCCATTCTGCACGGTGGTGTAGGGCTAGGTGTGTCCACTGCTCCCCATTGCCAATACACCTGCCACTCCACCCCCTACGGACCACCTGGTGGCATATGGTGCACTTAGCCACACTTCGATCATTGGGATCACACTGAAAATATGCCCACAAAGGGGAGGTCTTCTTCCCATGGCCCCAAGGCTGGTGTTTATTTCACACAACTGATGTCTCTGTATCTTGTTTTGGTGAAGCAGATGGATCATGCTCTGGGCCTGGAACCACCCGGGGGGGCTCCTGCGTGCTGCTGCTCCTGCTGTTGCTGCTCCACTGGCTGCAGCTGCTCCTGTTCATGTTCCTGCTCCACCTCCCCCTCCATCTTTGGTTGTTGGTGGACCTGCATTCCAAAAACTGCCCTATTTAGGATTATCACATGTGAACCACCACGTGTCCTTGTGCTATGATGTCCATTCAAATGATCCATAACAGACAGAGAAGAGAGGATCTGACTAACAAAGAAAAAAATAACAGAAAGAGAGAGAGAGAGAGAGCGAGAGAGAGAGTAAAGTACACACGTTTAAAAAAACAGGTAGTTCAGTTAGCAAAATGCAGTAAGGGAAAAGTAAACAGTAGATTGGTACTACTTTACTTAAAGAAAAAAGCATGACACTATGAGAACTATTCAATGAATGAATTGATTTTATCTATATAAGTAGCTGCCTGCAGTCCTCCACACACACACACCACAGCCTGACTCAGACTGACACAACAAGTGGAAACAATCATTTCCTGTAGAGGAAAGTGGTCATGTGACCTGCAGAGAGGCACACATGTAACCAAACTGCTTGTTTCCTGGCAACTTCGCCTGTACACCAAAGTAAGGTGAAGTGAGAATTCAAAGTCAATGCAAAGTCGGGTCACCAGAGGGAAAATTAAGAGAAGTGTAGACAAATGTGAAGTGGACGACTTTGCTTTCACTTTGCATTCAAATTGAAACTTTGCTGCATCTCTTTTTGTGAGGTGATAAAATCCCCATTCACAAGGTCAGTCCCCGATCACAAGTTATCAAAATTGCCATTTGCGAGAAATCCTTGACCGTCAGATTTTGGTCATCTGGTCTGGAAGTAGTGATCAATGATTTTGTCAACTCGCAAAAGGGGGTTGACCTGAGAAAGGGGATTTTGACAGCTCTCGAACAAGGATTTTGACACTTCACGAAAGAGGATTTAAAAAATCCTTTCCGAGCTGTCAAAATCCCTTTATGATCAATCCTGTCGTGAGGTGTAAATCCTCTTCACAAGCCAGTCCTTGCTTGTGAGAAGGGATATCTGGTCTGGAAATGATGATCACGGATTTTGTCACCTTGTGAGAGGGGATCGGCTCATGAAAGGGGATTCTGACACCTTGCGAATGGGAATTTTGTCACCTCATGAAAGGGGATTGAGAAAACCAATCCCTATGTTCGGTGTGGGAGGCACATGTGTGAACAGTCCGTAATGGTGTCTGTGTGAGGATCAGTGAAGTTCTTGCTCCTCGCTCTAAATTCCCTGGCGATTATGGATGTTATATCTTGTTGGGTCCTGCTGGTTTAAAAGAATAAGTGCTGGTTTGTGGTAAACTTTTCTTTTACGGTTGGCTTCTATGGTGGAACTAACATGGCAGAATTTGTGAAATCGATATGTAAAGCATGTCTGGATGTGCGAAATGTAAATAAAAGACACAGAAGTTAAGTAACGTCTCCAGAAATGCACCACCACAAAAAACGACGAGACAAAGTAGAGTTAGATCAAGAAATGACTGCTACGGGTTTTAAAAATAACTCTAAAATAAAAGAAGACATAAACAGCAGGACAAGATTGCAGGAGCAGAAAGCTAATACTTTTTTTCCCCCAAACAACATTTTCTCGGGTAAATCCCTTTCCCCTCTACCGCACTCACCATGAGCATTTATGATGGATACTAACATCATACCTGAAACTGAGGAGCCTGGTTATATTACAGCAGATGAAACTGACAAAGCAGATTCTTTGGAACCTCTGTGGAACAAGTCGGTATATATAATGGGGCTGAATTTGGTGAAAGGACTGACTACCTGTACATCAAACACAACAAGCTATGATGCCTCTTGATTTGGGGACAGGGATCATTGTAGATAAAGCTGCAAATCTTCAGTCAGAATCAGTCAGATGCAATAATATGGGAGGTGAGGTGAGTGGTTTACAGGCCTCCAGCATGAATATGGTAACTGAAGAAAATTTGCACCAGTTTCAAACAGAAATAAAGAATGAAATAAAAATAGGCTTTGCAACGCTGACCTCAGCCATCTCTGATTTATCAGGGATTTTCTCAATGATACAAACACAACTGGGTTCATTGACTATAAGAACAAATGAAGCTGAGAGTAGTATCAACACTTTAGAAGATAAAATTAATCTGTTCTCCATTAAGCAGCAGGAGGCAGAAAAAGAGCTGAAAGAATTATGGAATAAAATCTCAGACTTAGAAGATAGATAACGTCGACCAATTATTAAGTTGATTGGGATCCCAGAAGGGAAGGAAGGCCCAGGAGACCCGCTCCCTTTTTTTGAAAAATTAGTGACAGAGGCAGTGGGCAGAAAATATCCTGAAGAACGCATTATATTAGACAGAGCTCACCGCAGTCCCAGCTCAGCAGCTTCCTCTTCCACTACTTAGCCCGTTGGACCTGTCTTTATTAAGCCTCATTATTTTCAGGACAGAGAACCAATATTGAAGCATGAAAGCATAAATAAAGATTTAAAGGCAGAACAAACTCGCTTCTCAGTGTACCCGGACAGTTCACAAGCCACAAAGCAGGCAAGAAGATTGAAAAAAAAAAAACAAATTTATTTTGAATGAACATGGGTGCCAATTTAATTTTCTGTATCCTGCATGGATTCATTTCTATCTGCATGGCAAAATATAGATATTTTCTAATTTGAAGGATGCAGAACTTTTTTGAATACACAGACTTGGGGGACTGGTTGAATGTGTTAAGTTTGTATATAATATAAATTGGTGACAGTGTGTGTGCTGGAGTGAGGGGGATAGAAGGGAGGGAGGAGAAAGAAAATAGGAAGAAAAAGGGCTTTCTTTATCTTTTTTTCTATTCTCTTGGTTTATGAAGGCAGCTAATTGCTGTCAGGGGGCTATGAGTGGGGGATGAGCCCCACTAGGGCTCACCTTCCATTAATGGAACATAGAATCAAATTGGGGAAGGGGGAGAGGGATTGATTAAAATTTGTGCATGGAATAAGATACATAGATACATAGACAGTGTCGGCAGATAAGAGCCTATGGCCCACTTAGTCTGCCCATTTGAGCTTGTAAGTTCAGTTTGTTTTCCTAGAAGTCTGTTTCCCCTTACCCTGCCCTCTAGAATTCCTTTATGTCTATCCCATGCATTCTTAAATCCAGTGATTGTTTCAGCCCCCACCACTTCCTCTGGCAGGGTGTTCCACTTGTCCACCACCGTTCTGTGAAGAAATTCTTTCTCATGTTTCCTCTGAATCGTCCTCCTCCAACTTCATCCCATGCCCTCTAGTCCTGAAACATCTTTTCGCTTAAAATAGTGTTTTCCTGCACCCTGTTCCTCCCTGTAAGATACTTGTATGTCTCTATCATATCCCCTCTCCCTCCTCTCCTCCAGGAGTACATGTTCAGTTCCTTCAACCTGTCTTCATAGGACTTGTGATGCAACCCATGCACCATCTTTGTTGCCCTCCTCTGAACCTTCTCTACCCTGTCTATGTCCTTACTTAGGTATGGTCTCCAGAACTGTACACTGTACTCCAGGTGGGGCCTCACTAGTGTCTTGTATAGCGGAATTATGACCTCCCTTTTCCTGCTGGTGATGCCCTGCCTATACATCCCAGCATCCTATTTGCTTTACCTGATGCCTTGTCACACTGTTTCCCTACCTTGAGGGTCATCAGAGATGACAACCCCAAGATCCTTTCCTGCTTGGTGCATGCTATATCCTCACCCCCAACTGATATATTGTGCCAGGGTTTTGTGCCCCATATGCATTATCTTGCACTTCTTTGCATTGAATTTCAACTGCCAAACCCTTGACCATTCTTCAAGTTTCTGCAGGTCCCTTCTCATTCTGTCTACACCCTCTGGTGTGTCTACTCTCTTACAGAGCTTTGTGTCATCAGCGAACAGTGAAATTCTGCCTTCTAGATCCTGTGCAATGTCACTGATGAAGATGTTGAATAGGACCGGTCCCAGCACTGATCCTGTGGTACCCCACTGGTTACTCTTCCCTCTGTGGAGTGACAGCCATTTACCACCACCCTCTGTGTCCTGCCACCCAGCCAGTTACCTACCCACCACACTACTGTCCTGCCCACCCATATTCCCCAGTTTGTGTAATAGTCTTCTATGTGGCACAGTGTCAAAGGCCTTGCTGAAGTCCAGATAGGCCATGTCCACTGCCCTCCCTGATCCACCTCCATAGTCACCCAGTCAAAATTCAATGAGTTTGGTCTGACATGACCTCCCCTGGTGAAACCATGCTGCCTTGGGTCCTGCAGTCCATTGACAACCAGATGTTCCACCAATCTCCTCCTTCAGTAGTGCTTCCATGATCTTTCCCACTACTGAGGTGAGGCTGACTGGTCTGTAGTTCCCTGCTTCCTCTTTGTTCCCACTTTTGTATAAGGGACTACATCTGCTGTCCTCCAGTCTTTGGGTACCTCCCTGTTTCCAGTGATTGGCTGAACAGGATAGCCAGAGTTCAGAGCCACCACCTCTCTTAGTTCTTTAAGGACCCTGGGGTGCACCCATCTGGCCCCATTGCTTTATCAGCTCTTATTACTTCCAGTTCCTTGGGACCCTTTCTCGTGTAAAGGGACTTGTGTCCATTTCTGCACCATTCTCACCCTTGTACTCCTTCAGACCCATTCCCCCTCTTCCTTAGTAAAGACTGAGCAGAAATACCTGTTCAATATGTCAGCTTTATTGTTGTCATCCTCACAGGCTCCCATCCTCCCCTTCAGTCTCACTATCCCTCCCTTTGTCTTTCTTTTTCACTTATGTACCTGTAAAGGTTTTGTCCCTTTACCCACTGATTTTGCAATGTGTTCTTCTGTCTGAGCTTTGGCTTCCCTTACTGACTTCCCTGCCTCCCTTTGTTTCTCCTGGTACTTCTCCCTATCCCCTTCTGCCTGTGTCTTTTGTATTGCCTGAATGCAATCTTTTTGGCTTTCACTTTCTTTGCTACCTCTTTGGAAAACCATAATGGTCTCCTCTTCCTTTTCCTCTTGCTAACCTGCTTAATGCATAATTCTGTTGTTCTTATAATCCCCATTTTAAATACTGCCCTGTTCCTCAACCCCTGATTCCTGTCCCATTCCTTAATGCCTCTTTCAAGTATCTCCCCATTTTCCCAAAGTCTGCCCCCTAAAATCCAGGATACGTGTTTTGTGTGGTTTGGTTCTGCTCTTTCTGTGATATCAAACCACAATGACTGGTAGTCACTGTTACCCAGGTGCTCCCCCACTGTTACCCCCATCACACTGTCCCTGTTTGTGAACACAAGGTCCAGTATTGCCTTCTGCCGAGTTGGTTCCATGACCAGTTGCTTGAGGAAGGCACCCTGAAGGGAGTCCAGGATAACTCTGCTCCTAGTTGATGCTGCTGCTGGGATGCTCCAGTCCACGTCTGGTATATTGAAGTCTCCAACCAGTACTACTTTTCTTTTGGGTGGAGCTATGAATATTTCTATGCAAAAACATGTATTTGGGACATTAGTGGTCAAGGGAAAACAAGAGAATCCACTCAGTTATTGCTTGGGTGGGGGGAAGAGGGGGCTAGCTTTAATGATTCAATTCAATGTGCTGAATTATGCATCAGATGGGATACATGATCTTAGAATACTCTGCCTTTTGATAGAGCACATATAATGTACCTGTTTGGGCTAGGCCTGATTAAAAAGGGCAAAAGGGGTTATATTTTTAGCATTTAATATGGCACACACACACTCAAGATATTATCTTGGAATGTTTGGGGCATTAGTAATAGGATTAAAACAAGAAATGTTTTCAATTATATTGATAGAACTGAAGCTAACTGTATTTTTCTGCAGGAATCACGTCTGGGCCAAAGAGAATTTGCATATCGCTCTAAGAGGTGGGGAATAGGTATTAATGCTCCATTTACTAATTGTTCTCATGGTGTGACTATATTCTTTAAAAAGTCCTTAGATTTAAAGATTCTTAAGCACATAATAAATCCAAATGGATCCTTTATTATAGCCCAAGTTCTGATTGTTGGGAATATATATACCCTTATTAATATATATCAATCAATCAATCAAAATCTTTATTTATTCAGGCGAGCATCATTGAGCATAGCTCATTTATAAGATGGACCTGATTGGTCATAACAATATAAAGGTACAATTTTTTACACAAATACAAGATATAGATTGAGTACAAAAACAAGGACATTATAAATGAACAAAAAGCAAGAACACTCACATATATACAAGGCAATGAGCCAAAGAAACTGGGTTATAATAAAAAGGAGCAAAATAAGACAGTAATGAAAGATTAATGAAAGATTAAGTGAGGGAGGTGGGATTCTGGGAATAAGGTCAGGTATGAGTTAAGTGGGTGAAGGCTACAAAAACAAATTAAGGGTGGAAGTGTGAGAAAAAATGGGGTGTGGGAGAAAAAAAGTGGGTTGTGGTAGGACTAGGCCTTGTGAAAACAGTTGCATGGCTCTGGAAAGAGACTAGTGTATAGCTTTTTGAAGGATGTTAATGGAATGAGTGTATTCAACTTCAGGATCTTTTGAAGAGAGTTCCAAATAAGTGCTAGAGAGTAGCTGATTGCTGCCCTCCCATGCCGGGTACAGGTAATAGGTATCTTCAGCATGATGAGTTTGTTGTTCCTTAGGTCATATGGTCTGGATATGACCTTGGTAAAACAATCTGAAATGTAGGATGGTAATTTGTTTGTTAGAGCTTTGTAGATCCATAGAGCAGCATTTTTGTTTCTTCTATGATGAAGGGATGTCCAGCCGACTGCAGTATAGAGAGAGCAATGGTGGGTGCTGAAAGGAAGGTCTGTAATGAATCTAAGAGCTCTATGATACAAGGTATCCAGCTTGTTTAAGTGGGAAAGGGAGCAGTGACTATACAGGAAATCAGCATAATCAATGAGGGATAGGAATGATGCCAGGATTAATCTTTGTTTAGAATCTCTGGTTAGCTAATGTTTTATTCTGTAGAATAGGCCAAGTCTCTGCCTGAGCTTCTTCAGGAGTTCTTCAATGTGGCTAGTGTAGTCAAGTTTATTGTCAATCCAAACCCCAAGATATTTAAATTTATCCACATAGTCCAGACTTTCACCAAGGATGGTAGATAATTGGGGAAGGGTGTTTGGTGTGAGAGTGGAGGAGAAGCTCTTGGAGGAGATATATAGACCTAACAAAAATTCCCCACAATTTTATAACCACACATTCCTAGAAATGGCAAATGTTTTCGATCCTTACATTATTGGAGGGGACTTTAATGTTGTTATAAATCTTACTTTGGATAAGTTTGGGGTATTCTCAGACGATCCTTCATCAGCTGCAAAAAAAATTTAACATTTTATGAAGGATTATGGATTAATTGATCAATGGCGGCAGAAAAACAGGCTGACAAGCCTTTATTCCTTCTTTTCAGCCACCCATCAATCTTATTCATGCATTGCTTATTTTCTTACTTCTCAGAGCATAGAATATCAGACCCAAGAGTTCAAATATTATAATATTTTAATTTCAGATCTTGCCCCAATTTCATTTGTTTTACAACTTACAAACAATATTAAGACTCCCTTTTTTAGGTTAGACCCTATCCTATTAAAGGATAAGCAAGTCATTGAATTTATGAAAAAAGAAATTGAAATATGTTTCTCTTTAAATACTATAGTAGATATCAATATGATAAGTATATGGGAAGCTTTCAAGGCATCTATACGTAGGTCGATTATCTCATTTCAAATAACACATAAAAAGAAGAGGAGGGCCAAACTTAGAGAACTGGGAAAAAATATTATGGATTTGGAGCACGATCACATGACTCATAATAATGAGCAACTTTTTCAGCAATTAACCTCTTTTAAAGAGGAATATAACAGCCTGGTAGCAGAAATAACTGAAAAACAAGTGTTAGGTACTAGAAGTCATTATTACTCAACTGGGGAGCGAATTCAAAAAATAATGGCATGGCAACTAAAAACTGAAAGTCAGAAGAACATGATTACACAGATCTATGACCCACTTGGGCAAACTTATGTTGATCCTAAGGAAATTAACAGAATTTTTTATGAGTTTTACCAGAACTCATGTTCTGCAAGTAATCTAAGTTCAATAGATATGGAAATAGATTTCTTATCTAAAAATATAATATCAACAGTACCTCCCCCAACAGATGGAAGGATTGGACCAAGATATAATGTAGGAAGAGATCACTTATGCAATTATAAAACTGCCAGTAAGAAAAACATCTGGACCGGATGGGATACCCACTGACTTCTATAAATGTTTCTCTCAACAGCTGGTCCCACACATTAAAAACCTTTTTGACTATATGTTGATCTTTAATTCTTTGGCCTCCTCCTTCAAAGAGGCTACAATTTCATTATTTTTGAAAAAAGATAAAGATCTGAAAAACCCAGCTTCATATAGACCTATATCTTTGCTCAATTCAAATGCAAAGATTTTGACTAAAGCCCTGTTTACCAGACTCGAGAAAATATTGCCTAGACTGATTCATCCAGACCAGAATGGCTTTATAAATGGCAGAACTATAAGATCTAACATACATCGGACCATCAATATAATGGATTATTGTTGGAATTCAGATCTATGAATGGTATTAATTGATGCAAAAAAAATCTTTGCTAGAGTAGAATGGCAATATACAAATTCCATTATTAAAAAGTATGAGTTTGGACCTAGGTTATGTAGCTGGATCAGTCTCTTATACTCCAGTCTGGTAGCCAGGGTTAAAACCAATAAGGATCTCTCATCTAATATTTGTTTACAGCATGGCACTCATCAAGGATGCCCGCTGTCTCCTTTAATATTTGCACTGGCTATTGAGCCAATGGCAAATACACTTAGACTATCCCCTGACATTCAAGGCCCAATGATAAAAGGTCAGGAACAATGTATAACTTTACATGTGGATGATATGTTTATTTTCCAAAAAATCTAAATAAAACATTACCATACATTCTTGAATTAACAACCCAGTTTGGCAACATTTCTGGATATAAAGTTAATTGGCTAAAGATGGAAATTTTAGAGTCTCCTTGTCACACCAATCCATTTTCCCACCTCCAAAATTGAATTTAAAAAAAATTTCACAAATCACATATCTAGGAGTTAAACTAGATAATAGGCTTCAGTATCTTCATGAATTAAACTTTGATCCTTTAATGGAGGAGGTTAAGGGTCAATTGAAACATTGGGAAACCCTTCCACATACATTGATGGGCAGAGTTAATGTAATCAAAATGTCCACCCTTCCAAAATGTATGTTTATATATTAGGTATTGCCTATAATTATTCCAGAAAGTTTTTAAGGGGTTGGAGGTTTTGAACAAAACATTTTTTGTGGAAAGGGAAGAGGCTAAAATTAAAAATCAAAAAAATTAATATATCCTATTACCAAAAGGGGACTAGCATATCCACAGTTTAGATTGCATTATTTTGCAGCTAACTTGGCCATTTTGTCTACCTGGTTAAAAGAACACCAAAAAGATAATTCTTTTATTATTGCATCAGCTCAGACCCCCTAGTATAACATTAAACATGCTTTATATACTACTCCTAGGAAGGCTGGGTTAAAACTGGAATTTACCACTTTATATGTTTGGAATAAAGTACTTGAGCACAAGTGGTATTTAAATACTTTCTCAAAACATGCACCCATTTTTCTTAATACCAGTTTTGTACCATCATTAAACAACCATATATTTAGATTGTGGTATAATAAAGGGTTTAGGGAAATTGGACACTGTATAGAAAATAATGAGGTGATGGAATTCGATACCTTAAGTAAAACATTTGGTATACCCAACCCTCAATTTTACTGCTACTTGCAGTTGTGTAGCTTTATTAATAAAAATGTGAGCAAACAAAATGGCAGGTTAAAGGAATTAGAACATTTATTTAGTCGATCATTCCATTAGAAATTGATTTCTAAAATGTATGAAAACCTTCTTCCCTCTTTTACTGGAAACACCTATGAGTACACATTAAAAGCTAAATGGGAGGAAAAACTTAATGAAGTTATCCCATTGCAGGACTGCAAAAAAGCAATGAGTATAAAAATTGGGGTTAAAAACCTATTAGAGTGCAGCAGATATTATTTAATATCTTACACCAAACCTATTATATCCCTTATTTTTTAAATAAGACTAATTCTAGTATTTCTTCATCGTGTCCCAAATGTCAGACTGATAATGCAACATTGGAGCATATGTTCATCCAATGTTCTAAGTTAGACAAATGATGGGAAACAATTTTGACGTTTATTTCACAAGCTATTCATGTATCACTGGTTAAAAACCCTATGTGGATGTTATTGAGAACTGGGTATCCATATGGCATAGAAAGGGGAGATACTGTTGATGGGGTACCTTAATATGCCAGATGTTAACTGGAGCTACCTTTGCTGCAGCCACATCCAAAAGCAGGGCCATTCTCGATGCCCTTCAGGTGGCATGCCTCAGACAGCTAGTTTTGGAACCTACTCATGAGGGAGCAATCTTAGACCTTGTACTCTCAAATGGGGACAGTGAGAGGATATCAGATCTAGAAGTGGGTAGCCATTTGGGAACAAGTGACCACCAAACAGTGTGGTTCACGATAAACTCAGCTACAGAGTCAAGCCATACAAAAGTGAGGGTTCTGGACTTCAGGAGGGCTGACTTTGGCAAGATGGAGAGTGCTTTAGAAAAGCACTAGCAATTAGGCTAGAAGGAGGGGTGAAGCAACAATGGGGAAATATCAAAACTGCCATCACAAAGGCAACAAGCCTTTGTGTGAAGTAAATAAACAAATCAAAATGAAAGAAAAAGCCACTATGGTTCTCAAAAGAGGTGGCGGTGAAGTTTAGGAAGAAAAATATAGGATATAGGAAGTATAAGGAAACATAGAAGGAGCAGGACAGACAACTGTACCAGTTAAGGCAGAAGGAAGCAGGGAGGGTAATCAGAATAGCAAAGGCCCAAACTGGAAAACAGGAAGTTGTTATCCCCCCTATACAGACAGTTGATGAGACCCCATCTGGAGTACTGCGTCCAGTTCTGGAGACCCCATCTCTGCAAGGATATAGACAGGATGGTGGCAGTTCAGAGGAGGGCAACTAAAACGGTGCAGTGTCTGCAAGAGAAGCCATATGAGGAGAGGCTAAAGGAGCTTAATATGTATACCCTTGAGGAAAGGAGGGAGAGGGGGGACATGATAGAAATGTTTAAGTACCTCAGTGGAATCAACAGAGTCTAAGAGGGTAGCATCTTTCAGAAAAACAGATGTGCAAGAACAAGGGGACACAATTTGAAGATAGAGGGGGGACGGCTCAGGGACAATGTGAGGAAGTATTTTTTCACAGAGAGGGTGGTGGACACATGGAACAGCCTTCCTGAGGAGGTTGTGGGGTCTAAAACTGTGGAAGAATTCAAGAATGCATGGGACAGACATAAGACAATTTTTGTGGGGGGTAGGACAAAATAGGCTGTTGGTTAAATAGGATCTGCAGCTTATCCTCTGGGTAGGGAAATGGGCAGACTAGGTGGGCCAAGCAATCCTTATCTGCCGTCAAAGTCTATGTTTCTATGTAACTGAGGAAAAGATAGCCAACTCGGTTAAGAAGGGGGATAAAACGTTTTATAGGTTTATCAGGGAGCGTAGAAAGACAAAGGGAGGGATAGTGAGGCTTCTGAATAGAATGGATGGTGGGTGGGCAGAGATGGACAGTGAAAAAGCAGGGATACTGAATGAATGCTTCTGTTCAGTATTCACAAAAGAGGAGGTGGGGGAGGTGCCTAATCCAATTAACAGATGCACTCTGGAGAGGGGGGTCAATCCCAGTTCATTCACAGAAGAAAGGGTTCTGAAAGAACTCCTAAAACTGAAGGTGGACAAAGCAAAGGGGCCAGATGGAATTCACCCCAGAATTCTAAAAGAAAGAAGCAGAAAGCTAGTGACACCACTGACTACCCTTTTTTTTACAAATCATGGGAGGATGGTGTGGTACCTGAGGACTGGAGGAAGGCAGATGTGATTCCCCTTCACAAAAGTAGGACCAAGACAGAGGCAGGAAACTACAAACCTGTCAGTTTGACCTTTGTGGTAGGGAAAGTGATGGAACCACTTCTGAAGGAAAGAATTATTGAGTACCTAGAGGCCAGTGGGGCACAGGACCCAAGGCAGCATGGGTTCACAGCGGGAAGGTCATGTCAGACAAATCTAATTGATTTGACTGGGTGACCAAAGTAGTAGACCAGGGAGGGGCCATAGACATGGCCTACGTAGACTTTAGCAAGGCATTTGACACAGTCCCACACAAAAGATTAATAGTCAAATTAACCAGCCTGGGAGTGGGTTCCAGGGTGGTAGCCTGGGTAAAACATTGGCTGGACAACAGGACACAGAAACTAATTGTAAATGGAGTCTACTCTGAAGAAAGAGGGGTTACTAGTGGGGTACCGCAGGGTTCAGTACTGGGTCCAGTCCTTTTTAATGTCTTTATCAGTGACATTGCAGAGGGACTGGAAGGAAAAGTATGCCTCTTTGCAGATGACACAAAGATCTGCAACAGGGTTGATACACGAGGAAGCGTGGAAAGGATGAGAAGGGACTTGGTAAAGTTGGAGGCATGGTCAGAAGTATGGAAGCTTGTATTAAATGCAAAGAAGTGCAAAATAATGCACCTGGGAAACAAAAACCCAGGGGAAGATTACACAATGGGGGGGAGGTAGTAACAACAACAAACATGGAAAGGGACCTGGGGGTAATCATATCAGATGACCTTGAGGTTGGGAAGCAATGTGAGAAGGCAATATGGAAGGCTGGGGGGATACTGGGATGTATAGGGAGAGGCATCACCAGCAGAAAACAGGAAATTGTTATGCCCCTGTACAGTTGGTGAGATCCCATCTGGAGTACTGCGTCTAGTTCTGGAGACCCCATCTCCACAAGGATATAGACAGAATGGAGCCAGTTCAGAGGAGGGCAACTAAAATGGTGCAGGGTCTGCAAGAGAAGCCATACAAGAAGAGACTAAAGGAGCTTAATATGTATACCCTCGAGGAAAGGAGGGAGAGGGGGAACATGATAGAAATGTTTAAGTACCTCAATGGAATCAACAAAGTCCAAGAGGGTAGCATCTTTCAGAAGAAGGGATGTGCAAGAACAAGGGGACACAATTTAAAGATAGAGGGGGGATGGCTCAGGGGCAATGTGAGGAAGTATTTTTTCACAGAGAGGGTGGTGGACGCATGGAACAGCCTTCATGAAGAGGTTGTGGGGTCTAAAACTGTGGGAGAATTCAAGAATGCATGGGACAAACATAAAGCAATTTTTGTGGGGAGTAGGAAGAAATAGGCTGTTCGTTAAATAGGATCTGCAGCTTATCCTCTAGGTAGGGAAATGGGCAGACTAGGTGGGCCAAGCGGTCCTTATCTGCCGTCAAAGTCTATGTTTCTATGTTTCATATAATACTCTATCTTTTCACAAACAAATTTTGGTAAATGTTAGTTTGACACAAGCTTTCAAACAGATACTTTTAAGATGGAAGGATCCAGATCCACCTCATTTCAGGAACTGGTTAAATGCTATTACCAATATCCATGCAGTTTAACTGATATATAATATATCACTTAAATGTAGAGATATGAGCAAATATGGCAACCATTTACGATTAAGTTCAAGGCCATGGTTACTCTGGGGAGTAACTGAAAGGGAGGCAACTGTTATTGCTGCAATAGGTGAACAAGGGTCTTTAAAAGTAGTGGATGAGGCCTTGGTTAAATTATATTAAGCAGGCACAATTAGATATGGGAAATATTAAAAGATGATGACACAAAAGCTGTTTCATTGGATCGGTAAAAGGAAAACAATAATTTTGCACAATCTGTTATAGTAGGATGTTTTAAGTATTTATCTGTATCATGAAATTCATATAGTTTCAAAACAAAAAGAATATGGCACAATGTTTTATAATGAAATGTAATATATGAAGGAACCAGAAATAAAAATAAAAACAATCCCATTTTGCAAGCTGTCAAAATCCCCTTTCACGAGCTGATCCCCTTTCACGAGCTGACAAAATCCTCATTTGTGAGCCCATCCTTGTTCATGAGATAGGGCGTTCTGGTCCCTAAGTCACAATCAAGGATTGTGTTACCTCATAAAAGGGGATCAGCTTGCAAAAGGAGATTTTGTCACCTCACGAATGAGGATCGGAAGCGAGTTATGAACGAAGAATTTTTAAATTTAAAGGAGCCATTTTTTGACCAAAACAAAGGAAACCAAAGGCATGGGTTTGTAGAGGACACCACCCCGAACAAAACACATGCTTAATTTACAAGAGAAGACATTTGTGGGGCAAGCTACAACATTTTGTTTGTGGGGAAAAATGAAAACAAGATGGCGGCTCATGAAAGGGGAATTTTTCCTCATGAACTTGGATTTTATAAATCCCTGTTCATGAGGTGACATAATCCTTGATCAAGAGCCCAATCCCCTGTCGCAAAACATACATATAAATCTGAGTGAACTGAGCATACTCAGAACCCGAAAATTCAAATTTAAATAATTTTAGAATGGATTAATATTTTTTTCACCAACCCAACACTCGATTGTACTTTGATCAAACCTGTTTCAACCTTGACAATTTCAGGCCAAAATACCAAACAGCCTAGCCACAGCGTGATGGGCACAAATCAGTAAAACATTGCAAATAAAAAGCAAAAAACTTGGTTTTTGATGCTTAGCTGCACAAACCAAAACTCAACTTGGCAGATCAAGAGATCTACCATACAAGACCACACATTCTGAATGTCACAGCCAAAGACATGGCCAGATATTTCCAGAAATTTCTGTGATATTTCTAGAGAAATCTCCTGCTTTCTCCATTTGCACAGTAGGGGCAGTAGAGATAAACTCTTTACAAATTTTGTGAAATATCTGGAAATATCTGGCCATGTCTGTTGCTACTACTGTACATCCAGGCTTTCCAGCAGGGAGTTATATTATTCTATGGTGTTACATAACTCTTACCCTGTGTACATACAAAGATAATGGTTTCTATTGTCCTGGATTTGTGTCTCCATGTTTGCGGATGTGCCTCTCATTATGGGGATCAGTGTCCCTCTTTGTTCCACATTCAGAGTGTCTGTGACCCTCATTGCAGTGCTGACTGGGTGGGAAGTATGCACTGCATATGCCTGCTGACACCCATGTCCTGAAGCTAACAAACTGTTTCTCAAGTCTGTCATGCAGGTGGAGCTGTGTGCACACCCCGGCCTGTGTCTTTTAGCCTGTACATCCAGTTTGACCTACAGGTGGAGCTGTGGGTACCATCCAGCCTGTGGTTTTTGACCTGTAGTGCCAGTCTGACCTACAAGTGGAGCTGTGTGCACCATGGAATAGCACCAGGCAATCTTCATGCTAATATATGCTAAGCAGGCCTTAATGATAGGCTAATGTGGTTGTTTGCATACAGATTGCCTAAGTAGGTTCATTTACATAGAATCATAGAATCGTGCCAGCAGAAAAGGACCATTCGGCCCATCAAGTCTGCCCAAAATATCCAACCCCCCACTGCCCATTTACCTTCCACCTCATGCCCTCTCTCACCTCCCCTTCCTAGTCCCATATAGTTATCCCATGTTCTTTTGAATTTCTCTACTGTATCACCTCCACCACCTATTCCAGCAATCTGTTCCATGGTTGTGCAACCTTCTCTGATAAGTAACTCCCACTCACGTCCCCCTTATATCTGCTCCCCTCCAGCTGAAATGCATGACCTCTGGTGGTTTTGTTTTCACTCAGTTTGAAGATGCTATATCCCTTAACCTTATGTATTCCCTTCATGTGTTTGAAGGTTTCCACCATGTCCCCTCTATCTCATCTCCTCTCCAGCGTATAAAGATCAAGCTCCTCCAGCCTCTCCCCATATGGTCTCCCCTGCATCCCGTGGATAATCTTGGTCACCCTTCTCTGTCCCCTTTCCAGCCTATCCTTGTCACCCAGTTGCCTTGCAAATGGGGCCTCCAAAACTGAACTTCATACTCTAGCTGTGGTCTGACCAATGTTTTGCATAGTGGCACGCTCACCTCCCTTTTCCTACTAGTGAAACCCCTCCCAATGCATGCCAACACTCTTGTTGCTTTCCCAGCTGCTCAGTCAGACTGACTCCTAATTTTTAATGTGTCCATGATCCATATCCCCAGGTCCTTTTCTTGTTCGGTTACCTGCAGTGCCCCCCCCCCCCCCGAGGCAGTAAGTGGCCCTTGGGTTATTCCATCCTATATACATTACTTTGTACTTTTTTGCATTGAACTGCAATTGCTACTTTTCTGCCCACTACTCCAGCCTGGCTAGATCCTGCATAGGATTTGCCTAGGCATTTTGAATATAGCAAACGTTTGCCCCAGGCTAACATGTTTGCACAGGGCTAATATGTTAGCACTGTGCAATTGGGTTAACCCTTGGCAAACCTCTCAAAAGCATAGTGAAGTTCTGCAGTGTGTTGCCTGCATTGTTGAATGCAGTTGTTCTGCAACACTTCATTGCTATCACACACATTGTCCACTAACTTCAACTCTGCCTTGCTCCACCTCTGTGTCCACTGAGCTGCTGTTGCATTTTGCACTTCCCTGTTGCTATATTCAGATCTGTCTTATTTCCCAGGCTATTTTAGCACTGCACTTCCAGCCTTGTTTGCACTGCTTACTTTGCATTGCTATATTCAGCAGGTTTAGCCCCAGGGCTATCCCTTTGAATATAGCTTGCTACTGGTTCAGGGCTAATTTAACACACCATGTAGTGCTAATTTAGCCCCCGGGCTATGTTTTAATTATCTGGCTCTTAGAGTAATATTCTACTGCCTAAAATTGATTAATAATGATATAGGCCATCACAATGGCTGTGAGCCTTGGAGGAGTACCAAAAGGAGGTTGAGTTATATAATCTCTAGTCTGATTATAGCAGACAAATATTACTATATCATGTACTTTTAGAAATCAGATGAAAATGATGAGTCACGTGATGCAGGCTGCCTGAAAGGACGCTCTCTCCAGTGCTCCGACCCGTCCAGTGTAAAATCATAGTTTAATCTCCCTTTTCATCAGCAATTTAGTGCGTTTTTATTTTCTAATATAGGTCTGTCGACAAGACCGTGGGTAGGAGAGCAAAATTTGAATCATGGAGGTGGAAATGAGGAAAACGGGTCCCCGACATACGCCACCTATAACACTGGAGAAAGCCCAGAAGAAGCAGAGGGCCCTCGTAACATCATCCTTGTCCCCGTCAACCTCTGCTAAAGCAGAGCAAGAACCACTTACCCTGGCAGACTTTCTGGCTGAATTTCATCAGTTCCAAGATGAACTGTTGAACATGGCTGCAGAAATAAAGCCATTATCAGTAGCCATGGAGGAGACAGGGAGGAAGGTTTAAGATAACGAGGCCAGGGTGGTCTCTTTAAAGTGGCAAGCTGAAAAAAGGGATTCCGAGGTTGTCGGGCTGTGCCAAAAGCTCACCAAGATGGAGCTGAAGATGGAAGATTTAGAGGGGCAAAGATGACTAAATAATATCATGATCATAGGGCTCCCGGAACAAGAAGAGGGCCCTGATACAGTTCTGTTTGCCCAGAAGTTGGTGTGCAAGGTGGCATGCCCTTCTCCCTATGGCTCTAATTATATTATCGAGAGGGCGCATAGAGCCCTGCGTCCCATGACCCGACCGGGATCTCCCCCCTGACCATTGATAATGGGGTTTCTAAATTACCTTGAAAGGCAGCATTTTCTGGCCAAGGTTCGAGAGATACAAGATCTCCAGTGGGAGGGAAAAAGATTTCAGGTGACTCAGGATTTGCCCCTAACCATCCGGCAGTGTAGGCAAGCTTTCCATCCTCTTGTCTCCAAGATCATCGCTGCGGGTATTCGTTTTCACATGATTTACTCCACGAAGTTACAAGTTATGGTCACGGGATCCTGGGTATCTTTTGAAGATGCTGAAGTGCCCAAAGAAGAGCTTAAAACGGCCCTCCCAGACCTGTTTCAAGGCACTTGATGGGGTGTACTTTGGAGCTGAATTCCTGAGGGAAAAAGGGTAACCTGATGGTTCAAGTATTAAAAGAATTGTTGGGGCTACATTTCTAATATGCTGAGGGAACTCATTTTTACTCTTTATTGAAGGAGGCTATGTTATGGAGCTGATTTCTGTTGGATTTCCAGCTTCAGCTGAGAAGGACCAGTATTTTGGTTTAGAGCCCCATCTGGTTGATGGCTCCCTCCTATCTGCTGATATTTTATTTTGACTTTCGGTCTTTTTGTATTTAGAGGGACGAAATCGTTACTGTAGCTAAGGTGGCACTGTGGTTCTCAAGCAAGTGTGCTGTTTATGCTTGGACTCATACAGCTGGACATTGAAGGAGGAGTTATTTTGTCTGTCTGCTTACTTTGTGTTTAACATTAAGTTAATTCCTCAGTTTGTCCACTAGAGGGGGAAGATTGTTTTCCTTTTTTTTTACTGTTTATCAATCTCCTGTACCTTGAGTTATTTTGTGGGACAAGGAATAGTTCCTAGCTAGGTCTGGATGGGGGGGTCTTCCCCCTCTTTTTCCTTACTCTGTGCCATAAGTTAGGCTCTCCCCATAAATGAACATATGGTAACCTGATTACAGAGGGAGTTTTGTTATTTTATAGGGGTTGGAGGGGAGATGAGGGATTAAAGGTAGCAGCAGAATGTTTTGCTGGGCAGGAAAGGGGGGAGGATGGGGATTAAAGGGGGTAGAGTGAAGTTTAGGGGAGTTAGGTGTTTTTCATGGGTTAAGAGGGATTGGGGCTGGGAGGGTGGTACAGCAGTTTTCAGGGAGTCATGGATCTTTGATACCCGTTGTAGCAATTTCTGGTTATTACATATGTGCTGTCTTATTAATAGACTAGATGGTTAGCAATATTAATTTTGCAACTTGGAATGTGAAAGGGATAAGGAAAAAACCTAAACAATATCAGGTTTTGAAGCATCTGAACCTGTTGCGATCCCCGGTCACGTTTTTACAAGAATCCCACCTATTAGACTCTGAGGCTTTGCAATTTAGGAGGCAACAGGTGGGGCAAATTTTAGCTGCCCAGGGATCCACTAACAGCTGAGGGGTTATGCTAGTTGTCAACAGAAGTATCCCCTTTTTCTCCACGCAGGTTTTCAGGGATCCAGGTGGTAGATACGTTATGGTCCAAGGCACTCTTTGTTCCATGCCACTTTTACTTTGTTGTATTTATGGGCCCAATACAGACAACCCTAGCTTCTTTATGAAGCGTATTACCCTTATACTTCCCTTGCCTCCTATAGCCACAGTAATGGGAGGGGATTTCAATTTAGTATCGGATCCTACTATGGATAGGTCAGGCTCGGCATTGAGGGGACTTTCCCCTGGGCAGAGAGCATTTAGGGATTTACTAGATCAGTGTGGGCTATGTGATGTATGGCGAGTGTTACACTCCAGTAGTAAGGAGTACACTTTTGTTTCACCAGTGCATAAGTCACATTCCCACATTGATTACTTATTAATATCCCAATCTCTCTTGCCGGGGGTCACGTCTGCTTCAATTCAACCAGGCCCTATATCCGATCACTCTCTTGTGACATGTTGCTTGGCTTTTCTTAATATCCCTAAAAAAGAGACTCGGTGGAAATTAAATGAGCAATTATTGAAGGATGCTCAATTTTCCAACCGAGTGAAAGAGCAGATAGAGTTGTTCTTTTCAACTAACTCAACAGAAGGCATGGCGCCGGATATTATATGGGGCGCTTTCAAGGCCTACATGAGGGGGGATTCTGATCAGCTTAGCAACAGAGCAGAAAAGAGCCCGGGAGGCCGAACTGTTATCATTATTGTCTCAGATTCGGTCCCTAGAGGCTAACCTATCTCCTAGTACTCTGGAAGAAAACAGGCAGAAACTTCTTGTAGCTAAAGATAGGTACTTGGACTTTCTAAGGGAAAAGGCTGAGGTGGCCATCATCCGCACCAAAGCTAGTTACATCGATCAGGTAGAAAAAGTGGGACGCTTGTTAGATTTAAGGATAAAACAGCAGGAATCAGCAAGATTTATCCCACCCGTGAGGGCTCTAACCAATGGATCCCTGAGGTCATCCCCGTCAGAGATTGTGCATGAGTTTGCACAGTACTATGACCAATTATACTGGGACATGGACAGTCCCCCCCCCCAGTTGGAGGCATTGGAAGCCTACCTCCGGGACTCTCATCTCCTTTCTCTGTCTGATTCGCAGAGGATATTTCTGTCCTCCCCTATATCCTTGGAGGAAATAACTGAGGTAATTAAGGCCTTGCCTTCGGACAGGGTCCCGGGGCAGAATGGTTTTTCCTCTTTATTTTAAAAACATTTTCTGGAACAGTTAGTGCCGGTACTTCATCGGCTGTTCCTCCATATTCTTTCTGGGGTAGCTGTTGATCCCCACCTGTTTGAAGCCTTGATCGTTCTCCTCCCTAAATCTGAAAAAGACCCTGAGCTGGTACAGAGTTATAGGCCCATATCCCTTTTGAACCAGGATATCAAAATCCTGTCGAAGATACTGGCCAAAAGGATTACCCTGGTTCTTCCGGATTTGATTGGCATGTCACAGGTTGGATTTATGAGGGGGCGCTCATCATCAGACCACCTATGCACCCTTTCGCATGTCTTCTCGGAGTCCAGGGATGCTACCTTTCCAGCAGTGCTGGTATCCCTGGATGCCGAGAAGGCATTTGATCGTGTGAACTGGAATTTTCTATTTCAGGCTCTCAAGGCATTTGCTTTTCCCTCCACATTCATAGATTGGATTTGTGCCCTATATCAGGTTCCCTCTGCTAGGATTTCAGGTAATGGGGCATTTTCAAAACCCTTCCTTTTACACTCGGGAACAAGGCAGGGTTGTCCCCTTTCCCCTCTGTTATTCAATATATACTTAGGACCACTCATTCGAAACATTTTAGATAATCCAGAAATACAAGGCATGCCGATTCGTAATAAGGTAGTAAAGATTACGGCATATGCTGATGATCTTCTTCATCTGTCCCATCCTGTTACATCTATCCCTGCCATGCTAACTGTGATAGCGAAGTTTAGTTCCTTTTCGAATTACAAATTAAATTCCAATAAATCTTCTATTTTCCCCTTCAATCATAAAGATTTTAAACATGATATTACCCCCTTTGGGTTGTCCTGGTCACCTGGTTTTCTCAAATATTTGGGTATTAGACTTACACGTAATCCTTCCTTGTGGTTTAAATAAAACCTGGAACCCCTTTCCCAGGTGATTATCCAGGATTTTGATAGATGGTCGAAGCTCCCTATTTCATTATGGGGCCGTATCAGTATAATTAAAATGAACGTATTTCCCCACCTCTTTTACCTTTAATTGCACCTTAATTCCTTTATCCCACTATCCTGGTTTCAGAAAATGCATAGGCTTTTTACCAATTTCATCTGGTCCAACAAGCACCCCCGATTAGCATACCACAAACTGGCGGCTCAAAAATTTGTCGGAGGGTTATGTATTCCTCACCTGGCAATTCACTACTGGGCTAGCCATCTATCAAAATACCTAAAGTGGGCATACCCTGGGCCCTATAGTTTGAGGCCAGTTTGGCTTAACATTGAATTAGACTTTATTCAAGTTATGAATATGGATCCCCTAACCCTGTTCTATGTCAAGTCTTCCTCTCTACAAGAAATCCGTAACGTCCAACCCTTATGACTTCTTTAAAAGTACATGCTCAGCTTTGCTCCTTTCTGCGTTACAAACCGCATCTGGACTTGTCTCAATCCATATGGAATTCTCCATCCTTTACTATAAATAAACAGAGGGTCCCCCCCATGTGGTTGCCCCAATTGGGGGAAGGGATGGTATCTACTTTCCTTGATGGAGAGGGAGCATGACTCTCTGTAACTAGTATTATCCAGAAGTTTAACATCCCAGCAGCCTGTTACTTCAAGGTCCTTCAATTAAGGCACCTCCTCACTACCTCATTGGGTAATACTCCTCCCCATCCTTCAACATTTTCCTTAATATCCGAGTTCTCCTCCTTGCTAGGCCCCTCCAAGGTAATCTCTAAGGTGTATCAAGCCCTTTTTCATTGGTGGTATGGTGGTTCCTATGGTCCTACCAATTATTGGGCCTCTCTCTTCCCCCAGCATACCTTCAATTGACCTGTATTATGGCGGTATTGTCACAAGTATGTGTTGCAAGACAGACTACGTCTTATGCAATACCACATTTTACATAACCTGTACTATACTCCAGTAAAACTGGCAAAATGGGGTCTTCTCAAATCAGGACTGTGTACCAGATGTTCCCAAGAAGAAGGGACAATTCTCCATATATTTTGGCTATGTTCCAAGATAATTCTATTATGGGACTCAATTAAAGCCAAACTGGATTGGTATGGATAAGTGAGATGCTGGTAATTACTTGTCTTAGTTCAATCATGGCTCATTGTAATATGATATTATATTATATTATGCTATTGTACTGCTGTACCAGGGGGAGGGGGGAGAGAGCAGAATACACTCTGTACTGTTATCATGCTCTGAATGTGTCACTAATTCTGTCCCCTGTACAGTGGAAAACTTGTTAATAAAGTTTGAATTGAAAAAAAAAGAAATCAGTTGAAAATTACATTGATTAAAAAGAGAATAATGGATATGTATCTGTGCATTACCGGTGAGTAATACCATCGAGAGGTTCTGGACACGGAGGAACCTCGACAGCGAAGCTCGAGAGGTTTCCGTGTCCAGAACCTCGAGATGGTATCACTCGCCGGTAATGCACCGGTACATACACATTATATTTTGTAATATATGGTTGCAGTTTGCAATGTTTTTAGTATGACTATGAGAGCACAGTAAAGGTTACAACACTGAACACGATGTTTGCGAGGTGGTTTCAGCTGATGGTCCTGGGCAATGAGTTAAGAGAAGGCGGTTGCTGCCTGGAGTTCCCAAGAGTCATATTAATGGGTTGGATACTACTCCATGGTGAAAATGAGACTGCACTAGGCAGTAAAGAGACAAGAAAAACGCTGCAAGGAGCACCGAGAATTTGTCTCGCTTAGCAAGCGAGAGAGTGGCCATGTTTTTTGTTTTGCTGTGCCTGTCCATACAAGGAAAGTGGCCAATTGGACAGCACGCTGTCAAGATGTCGAAAGGGAAACTAGCACTTGCGCTATTCTGTTTTGCTGGTAATACTATCTTTCAGGTCCCGCATGATAGTATTACCAGACCTGAATGATAGTATTGTCACTCTCGAAGTGTGGTATTATGACTTTGGGAGTGATAGTATTACGGAAAAAAATGGTATGCTTTACTACACTATTAAATTGATGATCCATATATTAATAAAGCACAATGTACAAATATACTGCTGCTTAGGTAATCTATAAGTGCACCCTGACTAGCCATGAATAAAGTATTACATTTCTTGGCAGATTATTTAACGGACTCTTTATTTCCAAATAACAGAAGAGTTCTTACATTGGCCAGATGTGATCTTCATCACATGAAATAACTTGCAGTTCAATATAACAATACATAAATTAGAAAACAATGACAAATGGTGGCCTTGACAGAGGAGTTTTGAAGAAACTTTACTTCATATAATAATACGTCAGTTATATCAGACATGGATAGAATTATACTTGGATAACAAATTGGTGATGTATGCATCACATTTGTACAAACCAGTATTCATTTTGCTTTATCCTATGCACATAGAAGATACCAATGCACTTGCAAATTTCATGAATGCCTTTATAAGACAACATAAGAACTCTGTGGCAGAAAACATTTCTTGTGCAAGGTAAAGGATATTACATGTTCGACTCTCCAAAGCTACTGTTTATATAGTTATTATAGATTCAAATAATAGAAAAAAAAAACTTACTTGAGTAGGGCCCAGATACTGAGATGGCATAATCAATGTGCATGTCTAGTAAATATTGAATATTAGCTAATGTCTAGTAAATCATGGCTGTTGTATACAAAACAATCTATTGCAAACTATCAGTTATTAATTTATTGTAAGAAAATCTGAAAGTGGAATTAATGCACTTTTGAGTTCTGTATTTTAATTTCTTCTATTTTTTATCAGAAAATTGTAATGATTGTTTTTAAACTGTCGAGCAATAAATTACTCCTACTACTACATAGTACTTAAAGTGTACTTAAAATGAAATAGAATAAAAGGAGTAACATAATACAACTAATAAAATACTCTAAATACCCTGTAAGAAATATAATCACCCATCCATATTACCCACTGTATTCAATTGTGCTAAAATAAACCCAATAAACATTAAAATAATATATGCCATAATAAACAAGAAATTATTAAAATAATAAGTTAATTTGGTTTAATCAAATGTAGATATGTTGTTCACTGTTTGTTGACTCCTCAGTTTTAATCCTTACGTCTGAAATATTACTCCAGTGATTAATCAAACCATGACATTGGAAAAAAAAATAGTTTGAAGGTACTTAGGATTCCATGTTGAAAGTCTGAATTTTCAAAAGCTTCACATGTAGTTAGTTGTAGATTACTTCAAGAAAAAAAAACGTTGTCTTCTGAAGCAGGGATTAACTGAGGTCCATGATTCATTGAAGGCAATAACGTACTCAGTTTAGATCTTTAGAGATGTGTTGCAGACATACACTCAGGTCATCCCTTCCTCGATACAAATGAACTAACCTGATACATTTTAAATGATTTTTTTTATTTTTCTTAGGTTAATACATTTAACATGTACTGTAATATTTAAAGCCAAATTTGGTTTTAACCCAACATTAAATCAAGTTTGTTGCTACTGACTGGCAGTTCTAACTTCATAACCAAAAAGTCAGTGAGATTAACACTGTGAAATTGAACATTGGGTCAAAGATCTGTTTGCATGCCATGAACAGGAGATGAATGAAGTGAACCAGAGAGATAATTAGGGATTTCATATCCCTGGATGTGAATGCCTAAAAGGTGGTGTCAGTATTCCTTAGCTGGAGAACACCACAAATGAGGTATAAACAGCCATGCACCAGAAATATCACTGTGGGAAAAAAAATCTCAGACAGTAAAAAAGAAAGAAAAAAATGTAAATACCTTTCTAAAATTCTCTATTTAAAATATCACTATTCAATCTAAAAAAACCTATTAAAACATTAGATGATGTCTCAAACTAAAAAAATCACCTTACGATTTAGCAGAGTAAGGTACTGGGTTACTCAATCTCAGGAACTAAACATTAAATATGAAACATCAGATATCATATATAAATAAAGAATAAAAAGCATTGTAACATGACATAACTGCTTAAAACCAATCCAGTAAGCCATGGCTTCAAACCATACAGGAGAGGAAAACATAACTTCATCAAAGTCAGCAAATGATCTTAAGTATCTAAAGTAATAAAACTAAAATAAAATAAACAGGACAAAGACAAACTGACCAGTAGTAATAAACAAATGTGCAAGAATTTGCAATGAATGTGTAATATGTAATGTCAATGTTGACATTTTAAAAATATAAAATACAAAGAAAGAAAAAAGTTAATTAAGACAAAATAAATCATAATACTCAGCCTTCATACCACAAGTGGGGTTCGGGGGTGTTAAAGCACAGACTGAGGGAATTTATCACCACAAAGTATAATTTAAACTTGCTGTGGAGGGGCTGGGGAGGTGGAGTGAATCAGGGACCTCCTCCCATTGCAGTGATGGGGCCTACTTTGTCTAGGACAGGGGGGAGGGGATAGTAAGGGGGCAGCTGGGAGAAAGTCAGGGTGGAGGGTGGTATCACTAAATGCTAGGAGCCTGGGGAACAAGATGGCAGAGCTGCAGGCATCACTGGCAGAAGGAAAGGTGGACATAGCAGCCCTCACTGAGATGTGGGCAACCCAAAACCATGACTGGAACTTGGCCATCCCAGGATTTAAATTATTCAGGAGGGACAGAGAAAAATGTAAGGAGGGGTTAGTCATTTACATAAGGGAAGGGACTGGATGCATCAGGGAGGAGGGGAAGAAGGTGGATCAGAAGCCATTTGGATGCAACTCTATGCCCCAAAGGGGGCTAGGGTCTAATTGGGGGTTGTTTATAGGTCCCAACCCAGAAAGAGGATGTGGACAGGGAGCTAGGGAGCAGATAAGGAGACTCTGTGGCAAAGGGAGCACTGTGGTGGTGGAAGACTTAAATTTACCAGGGGTAGATTGGAGCATCCCAGCCACTACATGTGCCAGGGAACAGATCCTCCTGGAAGCAATCCAGGATGGCTTCCTGACCCAAAGGGTAACAGTGCCAACAGGGGAAGAAAATATTCTAGACCTGGTGCTGGAGGATGAAGAACTGGTCAGAAATGTGATGGTGGAGGAACCACTGGCTGGTAGCGATCACCACACAGTGTGGTTCTCTATCAGTTTGGGTAGAGAGACCCACAATACAAAAACAAAGGTCCTGGACTTCAGAAAGGTAGACTCTGTCAAGATGGGGCAATTAATGAGAACACACATAGCTGGCATCCACCCTGACATGGACGCAGAGCAGAAATGGGTGATAATGTAACTAGGGCTGATTGAATCCACTAAAGCTTGTGTCAGGAGCCAGTAAAAGAAATCAAGGACCAAGCATCCAAGCTGGATGATCAGAGGAGTAACGGAGAAGGTGAGGGGTAAGAGAAGGGCCTTCTGAACCTACAAGAGAACCAACAGGCACAGGATAGGGAAAACTATGTGAAGAAATCCAGGGAAGTGAGCAGAGAGGTCAGGACTGCAAAGGCAGCCAGGGAAAGAAAATTAGCAGAGGGAATTAAGGAAGGAGAAAAGGATTTCTTCAGGTATATCAGGGAAAAGAGGAAGTGCAAGGGTCAAATAGTTAGGATCAGGAAAGGAAGTGGGTGGGTAGACAAGGGGGCTGAGAAGGCAGTACTTAATGAGTACTTCTGTTCAGTGTTCACAAGGGAGAGGGATGGGCCCATTCCTGCAGGGAAAGAGGGCACAGACATGGGGGATGAGATGACCACAGATGGGCTCATCATGGTGGAAAGGGTGCTGGAGGGCCTTACGTCCCTGAGGGTAGACAAGGCACCTGGGCCAGATGGGGTACATTCCAGGGTGCTGAAGGAGTTGGCAGAGGTCCTGGCACAGCCACTGGTGGATCTGTTCAACACCTCACTAAATATGGAATGTGTGCCCAGAGACTAGAAGGAGGCACATGTGGTAACTCTCCACAAAAGTGGGCCCAAGGATGATCCAGGGAACTACAGACCAGTAAGCCTCATCATAATTGTGGGGAAACTGATGGACTCTATCCTCAAAAAATGGCTGGTGCAGTTTCTTGTGGATAATGATCTGCAAGATGACAGACAGCATGGGTTCATCACTGGCAGATCCTGTCAGACAAACTTGGTTGATTTTTTTGACTGGGTCACAAGGGCGCTGGACGAGGGCCATGTGTTAGATATAGTCTACCAGGATCTCAGCAAGATCTTCGATTCAGTGCCACATGGAAGGTTGTCCTGCAAGTTGAGGAGTCTTGGTATAGGGTGGAAGCTAGGACGATGGGTAGAAAACTGCTGAGGGACAGGCAGCAGAGGGTAGTTGTGGGGAGAGAAGTATCGGAGCACAGGGCAGTGACAAGTGGTGTCCCACAGGGATCAGTACTGGGATCAGTCCTGTTTAACATTTTCATCACAGACATAGAGGTTGGGATAAAGAATAAGATCAGCCTCTTTGCTGATGACAGCAAGATCTGTGCTGAGATGGATGGGGAGGAGGGTGGCAAATTACTGCAGGAGGACTTGGCAAGACAAGTAGTAGTCGCACACCTGGCAGCTTGGGTTCAATGCCAAGAAGTGCAAGGTGATGCATTTCGGAGCCAAATCCCAGGATACAACTACTGGATGGATGGTATCAAACTGTCCATATCCAATGAGAAGAAGGATCTGGGGGTGCTGGTGACTGGGGAATAAAACCACTCGGCCCAGTGTAGGAAGGCAGTGGCTAAGGCTAACAAGATGCTAGGGTGCATAGCAAGGGGGATTAAATCCGGATGTATTGAAGTCATATTGCCCCTGTACAGGTCCCTGGTGAGGCTGCACTTGGAATACTGTGTGCAGTTCTGGCACCCGTACTTGAAAATGGATTTAAAACTACTGGAGGCAGTGCAGCGAAGAGCAATAAAGATGATACAGGGTTTGGGTGATAGAACTTATGAGGAAAGACTAAAAGAGTTCAACATGTATACCCTGGAGGATAGAAGATAGAGAGGGGACATGATCGAGTCCTTCAAGTACCTGAAGGGGATGAACAAAGTAGGCTTCCAAGGTGGGTTCACTCTCCAGAATGGAAGAGATACCAGAGGGCACTCCCTGAAGTTAAAGGGGGACAGATTCAGGAGAGAAAGGAAGAGGCACTACTTCAATGAAAGAGTGGTAACAGCGTGGAATGCACTGCCTGAGAAACTTGTATCAGTGAAGACTGTGGGGTGCTTCAAGAGGGGGTGGGGCAAGTTCAAGGGAAAGTATATACGGGGGGCAGTTGGGGAGGGAAGTTAATGGGAGGGGGCAGCTGCAGTCTAATGGACTGAAGTGCTACACAATCAAGCAGATTAGATAGACCATATAGCCTGTATCTGCTGGCAATTTCTTATATTCATATGTTCATAAGTGAAATCTTCAACAGGTTCCCCGTATGTGTCAGAATACCACCATTTTCATTTCAGTCATGTTTTATTCTGGAAGGCATGTGAGCAAGACTGCCCATGTTGGCAAATGTTCAGTTACAAAATATTTTACAACAAAGCACAGTCATGGAAAATCACATAGAAGTAAATAGCATATGATCAAGTGCATTTACAAACATTTGCATAAATATATTTCAAACAGGTAGCCCTTTAGATTGTTTTAAACAGGGTCAGAGTTGGACATTGAACAAGAGATGGGGGCAGGTTATTGAAGAGTTTGACACCCCTGAAAGCGAGGGTATGCTGTCTTTGAGAAGTGTGACAGAAGGGAATAGCAAAGAGTGAGCTGAGGAAAGTCTGGTAGTTCTAGAGCAAACAGACCTTGGAAAAATGGAGGCAGTATTATTAGGTTGATAATCCCAGAAGATTTTGTAGAAGAAAGTCAGGATTTTGCTGTCACATCTGTCATCTAGCAAAAACAAGTTAGCTGCCTTGCAGAGGTCACAGTGGTGGGTTGAACTGGGAAGACTTGTGACAAAACAAATGTTGCTGTGATATGTGGCCCTTAACCTACCAAGATTTTTCTGAGTTGCGGAGGAGGAGTACATCAGAGAGCCATGATCAATTATGGGAATGAGAAGGCTGTTGGCTAGCAGGGCCCTGGTTTCAGGTATTAGAAATTGTTTTAACTGATATAACATACAAAGCCTTGGGTGATTTTTTTTAATAAGATGACTGATGTATTCATAGGATAAGTGACAGTCTAGGAAAATGCTTAGGTATTTAAACTCAGTGACTCTCTCGATAAAGTTACCATCGCTATTTCATAGGGAGACATCAAAGTCTGTGACTTTCCTGATACCTGAAAAAACTATTGACTTGTTTTATTTGTAATTAAGGACTAATCCCCAGGGGTTGATTTATTTGTAATTAAGGACTAATCCCCAGGGGTTGTTTTATTTGTAATTAAGGACTAATCCCCATGGGCAGAACCATGTGTGGAACTCATTGAAGTCATGTTGAAGTTTTCCCAGGAGGACGCAGTGACTCCTATCTTTGTAGAAGACAGCTGCATCATCAGCATAGAGAATAAGCTCAGTGTACCTATAAACCTGAGGGAGAGGGATAGTCCTAAGACGGAACACTGCAGTACCTCATACCTAATTGGGCTAACATCAGAGAATAGTCCTCCGATCACTGTTTTATGCGACCTATCACATAAGTAGTTCCAGAACCAGTTGACCACTTCACCTGAGAAATTTAAAATTGTTGCCCTGAATTCAATCAAACTGTATTGTGGCCTTTGGGAATGAAACTGCATTTTAAGTTCAGAGGTTACTTCATTCTTCTCCAAATTAAATCTTTGAAGATGGTTAAGTGAAGATGTATTGATAGTGTGGCATGCCACAGTGGAGACATAATTGAGTCTGTTAATTATCTGGAATGCACAAATTTAAATCTGAAGTTGGCAGTATCAGCAAACAAAACAGACATTTATTTTTGGATCTACAAATATCTACAGGTATGAATGTTCATCTCATTACTGATCTGCATCATAAAAATACTCTTGCAAGCCAATATCTGATACCCACTAAACACAATCCACAATATCCTTCAAAGTCAATATGTGACCTTGTGGAGAAACTGCCACCTAGAATGAAGCCATAGATTAAGGGCAAATGCGTTTCATGAATGCTGCAAAAATACTGTAGGGGCTACAGTGTCAGTGTTTCTCACAAGGGAAGCAAATAAGGCAGAAGGATTTGGTTAGGGACAACCCATTACAGATGTCCTACAGAAAAAAAAAAAATTAAAATTAAAATGAATACAAATTGGTTGATTTTTTTACTAAATATATTTGGTACATCATATTTTAAGGAACAAAGTAACCCATCTTACAAATTGACAATGTGATATAGTTCAAAATCACACATGCCCCCACAATGCAAAGCATCATGGACTAATGTGATATAGTGTTACACTGCACAACCACCAACTATGATTTTTTTAAAGGGGCATACTCTTAAATATGAGTTAGCATGTAGTTATCTTGAACCTGAAATGAACAAAACCTTCCCCCCATGGTTGAACTAAATAAGGCAGAGGTAAACAGTGTGAATTCATAGTTACCACTAAAGATTGTACTAGCCCAAAAAAATGATACAATTTACTAGATCAGGAATCTGCTTACCGGTGAGGCTGGGACACCAATGGGGCTGTGCATTTATTCTCCCATAACTCTGGTTGTTTTTATGTAGGCAAAACAAAAATAAAGTTTTGCCTAAGGATTGGAGTTTGGGAACATGTTAGAGTCATCAAAAATAGAAAGCTGATAATTGCTTATGCAACACACATCTCCAAACACAAAATTAGATCAAATCATAACTGTAAGATTATTGGTCTAGAAAGAGTTAAATGTTGCCCTAGAGGTACAGATTTTGATAAATTATCCAAGATTGAAAACATTGGGATTTTTCACAATGGTGGCTTTATTGTGGCTAGACCTCAATAACAGACTGGAACTTGTTCTATTTTTACTGTGCTAATCATATGCTCTCTTTTATGTTTATTTCCAGGTAGAAATATTTTGGACAGCATCAATCAATCAATCAATCAATCAATAAATCTTTATTTTACCAGGTGAAGCTCCATTGAGCGAGCTCATTTGCAAGGTGGACCTGGACAAATGCACATAAAAGTAAACAATATACAAAGGAAAAAGATGGGTGTACAATCAAGGAATACAATGTCGAAGAGGACATAAAACATAGTACAGTATTAGGCAAGGTCTCTACAGGCAAATATGCAAGAGGCTAAGAAAAAAATATTGTCAATATACATTATTATACTGTATGTACATGAACAGTTCAGGAAAAGGGGTAGAAGGGGTAATAGGGAGAAGAAGGGAGAAGGATTGATAAACAGGGAATCACAAGGCCTGGGGACGGATGTCCGACACTTATTTCACTGGCCTCTTGGGGGGGGGATCAGTTACAGGATTCTATAAAGGAATGAGAGAATAGCTTTTTGAAGGAGGAGAAGGTTGTTGGGGCAGCCAGCTTCAGATATTTTTGTAATTTGTTTCATAGGTGAGGGAGTACATAGCTTATAGATGCTTTACCAAAATGTGAATTAACTTCAGGAATGTATAAGGAGATAAATGAGAGGCTGCGCAATGTGCAATTGCCTACGGCGCATAGGTGCAAGCAGTCAGAGATATACTGGGGAAGCTTATATGTGATAGCTCTAAAAGTCTAAAAGGCGACATTTCTTTGCCTTCTGAACTTGCGTGATGTCCAGCCTACTGCAGGATACAGAGAACAGTGATGGGTGAAGTATGGTAGACCAGAGATAAATCTCAAAGCTCTATGATAGAGTGAGTCAAGTTTAGAGAGTGCAGAGGCAGAGCCTTGGCCATAGAGGAAGTCGGTATAGTCCAATAAGGATAGAAAGGTGGTTTGGACAAGTCTTTTTTTGGCATCGTGGGATAGGAGATGCTTGATCTGGAAGAACAGTCCCAGTCCCTGCCCTAGCTTCTTAAATAGTTCCTCAATATGGTGAGAGAATGTAAGCTTGTGGTCTATCCAAAGCCCCAGATATTTAAATTTTGTCACATATTCAATAGGTTCTCCCAGAAGCAATAGAATCTGCAGAGTTAAGCTATGTATGGAAGGTTTTTGACCTGGCGCTCACTCTCTGGTCCCCAACTCTGCCACTATATAATTTCTCTCTGTGTTAGGAACTCCAACAGTGATATGGTTTAGTTAATTATTATGATACAACACTGGTCCCTTAGGACAATGTTATGTTTTGCAGATGAGAATATTGGGCCTATGAACAAAAAATATGGATTGCCTATATGTCACGTATTTAAATGGTGCAGAGTGGAGGGCCAGTGGCATTCACTATTGGTGCACCAGCCAGGTGCACACTGGATCCCCCAGCCAACCATGCTGCTCCACACCAAGGGAGGGCCTGGGATGTGTTAGGGGCATGCCCACAATCTGTGCCATTCACAAAGATGTGTAGTGCAGCACACTGGGGTGTGGGAGTTATGACAGGGGGATGCGATAATAAAAGGAAGCCAGCTGTCTATCAAAATCAAAGAACACAAATAGGCACATAATAGTTTTCTTCCTACCTGTTAAAAGGGATTCAAAGTCAATTGTAAAACTGTGCAACTGATCATAGTATGTAGCGTGTCCTTTTGTCCCTCATTTAATGATTTTCCCTCCCCAATCACATCTATTGATCTTGATAGGCAACGGGCTTCCTTCTACAGTATTATGAAATTTTGCCCTTGGGACTTTCATATTTTTAGCCTGATTTTCCACTAGTTTAGAGCGTTGATCTTGTGATACCATCCCCAGTCACCTCCCTCTAACATAGAAACATAGAATTTGATGGCAGATAAGGAATGCCTGGCCCACCCAGTCTGCCCATTTCCCTACCTATTGTATAAGCTGCAGATCCTAGTTAACCAGCAGCCTACTTCTTTCTACCCCAACCCCCTAGAATTGCCTTATGACTGTCCCATGCATGCTTGAATTCAACCACTGTTTTTGACCCAACAACCTCCTCCGGAATGCCGTTCCATGCATCCACAACCCTCTCTGTGAAAAAATACTTCCTTAGATTACCTCTGAGCCGCCGCCCCCATCTTCAAATTGTGCCCCCTTGTTCTCGCACACCTCTTTTTGAAAGATGCTACCCTCTTGGACTTTACTGATTCCCTTGAGGTACTTGAAAGTTTTATCATGTCCCCCCTCTCCCTCCTTTCCTCGAGGCTATACATATTAAGTTCCTTTAGTCTCTCTTCATATGTCTTCCAGTGCAGACCCTGCACCATTTTAGTTGCCCTCCTCTGGACAGCTTCCATCCTGTCTATGTCCTTGTGGAGATTGGGTATACAGAACACACACAGTACTCCAGCTGGGGTCTCATCAGCTGTCTGTACAGAGGGATAACAACTTCATGTTTTCTACTGGTGATGCCTCTCCCTATGCATCCCAGTATCCCCCCAGGCCCTCCTTACTGCCCTCTCACATTGCTCGCCCACCTTTAAGTCATCTGATATGACTACCCCCAGGTCCCTTTCCATTTTTGTTGTTGTTAGTATCTCACCCCCCATTGTGTACTCTTCCCCTGGGCTTTTGTTTCCTAGGTGCATTACCTTGCACTTCTTAGCATTGAATCTAAGCTGCCATACATTTGACCATCCTCTAACCTTGCCAAGTCCCTTCTCATCCTTTCCACCCCACCTTGTGCATCAACTCTGTTGCAGATCTTTGTGTCATCTGCAAAGAGACATACTTTTCCTTCCAGTCCCTCTGCAATGTTGTTTATAAAGACATTGAAGAGGACCGGTCCTAATACTGAACCCTGCAGTACCCCACACTAGTAATCCCACTTTCTTCAAAGTGGACTCCATTTACTATTACCCTCTGTGTCCTATTCTCCAACCAATTCTTTACCCAGGCTATCATCTTGGGACCCACTCCCAGGCTGGCTAACTTGTATATTAATCTTTTGTGTGGGACTGTGTCAAATGCCTTGCTAAAGTCTAGGTAGGCCATGTCCACAGCCCCTCCCTGATCTACTACTTTGGTCACCCAGTCAAAGAAATCTATTAGATTCGTCTGGCATGACCTTCCTGCTGTGAATCCATGCTGCCTTGGGTCCTGTGCCCCTCTGGCCTCTAGCTACTCGACAATTCTTTCCTTCAGAAGTGATTCCGTCATTTTCACTATCACTGAGGTTAAACTAACAGGTCTGTTGTTTCCTGCTTCTGCCCTGCTCCCACTTTTGTGAAGGGAATCACATCTGCCCTCCTCCAGTCCTCGGGTATCGCCCCATCCTCTCATGATTTGTTAAAGAGGGTAGTCAGTGGTGTCACTAGTTCTACCCTTAGTTCTTTTAGAATTCTGGGATGAATCCCATCAGGCCCCATTGCTTTGTCCACCTTCAGTTTTAAGAGTTCTTTCAGAACATCTGGCTCTTCCCTGTCCCTCCAGCTTTTTACATTATCAGGCCCACAGAAGTATGCCTAAGGAAATGGACAGTAACAAACACTGCATCAGTAGCACAGTGAGGCTAGGGCAGATTATGTCCAGCTCAGGGTTTGTCGGTGCAGCTAACAATGACTTCAGGGTATGTGACAAAGAACCAAGAGTTGGGAGTTGGTGCTATGGATGATATGTCCCCCAGCCATCCCCAGTGGTTCCAGATAAATAAGCTAAGACTTAAAAATATTAAACAGTATACCCCTATGCACCCAGCCTGCAATGGAAAAGTAAGGTTCAAGAGGGAAAGCAAAGCAGTGAATAAAGTCTCTGCTGAAACATGTGAAGTAGGCCCTTTATAGAGTTCACGGAAAGTCTGGACTACTTGGTGAAGTTGGCAAGATGGTGTTACTGAGTCTAATCTTCTGAGTGGTGCTAGAGTACTGATCTGGTGGTGTCTATCTGGAAGCCCTCTAACTAGAATTCTGGGTGCCACATGGAAGTTGAGGCATTTTCACACCACAAAGCTTCAGGTCCACAACAGCCTCAGCTGCTGTGTGATACAGCACCTCATCACCCTTGAATTGTACGTGGAGGTGGGCAGGGTATGGGGTTTGGAATTTAATGGCCACTGTTCTGGGAGCTTGGAGATATGGTCTACATGCATGTGTCTTGGCCTGCAGAGATGGAGCATAATAGTGATCGAAATAAATTCTGGTTTAACTCCAAGGCAGTTTTCCAGTTCCACACCATAGCTAACATACTAACATACTAAATTGCCAACAGAATAGGCCTAACATTCTTTCATGTCTGCTTGTTTCGTCAGCTCCCACCCTGGGAGCTGACCTTGCTGCCCCCCTCGCCCTCTCTGGCTTCTTCCTTTCCATTCCTGGATATTCTCACTGTGCTGGATTTTGCTTTCAGAACCCTTCCCCTGTACCTGTCCAACCCCCTCTTGAACCCCTCCACCTTCTCTGCCTCCACCAGCCCCCTGGGCAGTGCATTCCATGGCTCCACCACCCTCTCAGTGAAGTAGTACCTCCTCCTTTCTCCCCTGAATCTCCCCCCCTCCAGCTTCCACCCATGCCCTCTAGTTGCCCTCCTCCTTCCTTCGAAGCACCCTAACTGCTCCTCCCCTATTTACCCCCTTCATGTACCTGAAGACCGCTATCATGTCCCGCCAGTCCCTTCTCTCTTCCAATGTGTACATATTTAGCTCTTTGAGCCTCTCCCCTTAGGTCCTGTTCCCCAAGCCCCAAATCATTTTCATTGCCCTCCTCTAGACCCTCTCCAGGAGTTCAATGTCCCTCTTTAAGTGTGGCCTCCAAAACTGCACACAATACTCAAGGTGAGGCCTCACCAAGCAGTTATACAGAGGGAGTATCACTTCCCTACTTCTGGAGGTGATCCCCCTAGCGATGCATCCCAGCATCCTGTTGGCCTTGGCCGCTGCCTCCTACAAGTCTCCAAGTTGTTCATCTTGACATCCACCACCACCCCCAGGTCCCTCTCAGCCATCGAGACTTATAGCATCTCCTCCCCCAGGGTGAACACTTGACCCTGGTTTCTGGCTCCCAGGTGCAGTACCTTGCATTTCCCTGCATTGAACCTCAGCTTCCACTTTCTAGACCACCTTTCCAGAGCCTCCAGGTCCCCCTGTAAAGCCACCCTCCCCATCCACCACCGCCCCCAGTTTTGAGTCATCCGTAAAGATACTCATCTCACTCCTGATACCCATCCTTATGTCAGAGACGTAGGTATTGAACAGGAGGGGCCCAAGGACCGATCCTGGCAGGATCCCACTAATGACCCTCCTTGGGGATGAGACTATCCCACCAACCATGACCCTCTGGGTCCAGTCCTGGAGCCAATTGCCTATCCATCTGATCATCTGGTTCCCCACCCCCATTTCTCCCAGCTTATCCAACAGGACCCCATGAGGAACAGAGTCAAATGCCTTGCTGAAGTCAAGAATGAGGACGTCCACCGGTCTACCCAGGTTCAAGGCACTCGTTACCCAGTCATAGAACTCCACAAGGTTTGTCTGACACAATTTCCCCAGAATGAATGCATGCTGTCTATCGTCCAGGTACCCCAACTTTTCCAGGTCCCCCCCTAGCCTCTCCTTGCCATTGCCCTCAATCACCTTGCCCACCACCGATGTCAGGCTGACGGACCTGTAGTTCCCTGCCACCTCCCTTGATCCCCCCCCCCGTGGATAGGCACTATATGTGCCACCTTCCAGTCCTGGGGCACGCACCCTGTCCTCAAAGAGATGCTGAAAAGCTCCACCAGGGGTTTCACCAGGACATCTGCCAGTTCCTTCAGCACTCTGGGATGTAATTTATCCGGCCCCGGTGCTTTCTCTATCTTAAGGGACCTGAGGGCTTCCTTCACTCTCTCTGCCATGATTTCCACCTCCGCTACCTCGTCCCCCTGCTTAGCCTTCCCCCTCCTGCCAGTGATGCCCCCCTCCCCAGACTTGTCGATCGATAAGGGTCCCCCCCTCCTCAGTTTCACCGTCTCCTCCCATGTATGATGCAGCCTCCCCATTTTCCTTGGTGAAAACTGAGGTGAAATACTCATTTAGTACCTCAGCCTGCTCCCCCGAGTCTTCTGCCCATCCCTCCCCTGTTTTAATCTTGTTTACCTGCCCCTTCACCCTTTGTTTTTCCCCAATGTATCTAAAGAACCCCTTGTTCCCTCTCCTAATTTCCCTGGCCAGGTTCTGCTCCTTCCTTGCCTTAGCCGCCCTCACCACCCTAGTGCCCCTTCTGTCCATCAACTAGTACTCCCCTCAATCCCTTTCACTCCCTGAGCACTTGAATTGCCTATAGGCTGCCTTCTTTCCCCTCACCACCTCCTGAACCTCCCTGGTCCACCACCAGGGTTTTTGGGACCTACCACATTTTCGTCTTACTCTTGCACAGGTGCTGGTAGCCTCCTGCACCCCACTCCTGATGATTTCCCACCTATTGTCAGCATCCATGTCTAGCCCAATCCCATCCAAATGCTCCTTGAGGATCCTTCCCATTTTCTTGAAATCTGCCCCCCTGAAGTCAGTTACCTCCGTCTTTGTACAGCCTTCCACCCCTCCTAGGTCCAGGCAGAACCAGACCATGGCATGGTCGCTCCCGCCAATGAGTCTCTTACCTCCAGGCCCCAATCTGGTCACTGTCTGCCAGGACCACATCCAGTACCCGCGCCTCCTTGGTCAGTTCCCCTACCTGCTGAGTTAGAAACACATCCTGAAAGACATCCAACAACCTCTATTCCCTGGACTCCGAGGATGTCATAGTCTCCCAGTCTGTTCTTGGCATGTTTAAGTCCCCCAACACCACCACCCTTCCCCTGCCCAATCTGCAGTGTCTCCCAACATCTGCCACCAGACTTTCCTCCAGCTCCTCCTCCAGTGCAGGGGGTCTATACACCACTCCTATTTTTACTCTCTTGCCCCCCCTTGTTATCAGGGTGACCCAAATTGCCTCCACAGTTCACTCCGCCTCCTCTACTCCTACTATGCTAATGCAGTTTTTGACTATTATTGCTACCCCTCCTCCCATTCCTTCCCCCTGTCCTTCCTGAACATGGTGTAACTCTCCAGGTTCAGGTCCCAGTCATGCCCTGCGGTGGCCCAAGTCTCAGTGACCATTGCCACATCCACCTCTCCCTCAGTTAGCATCACCTGGAACTCAGGCATTTTATTGTCCAAGCTCCTGGCGTTTAGCAGGACTACCTTCCACCCTTTTCCTATGCTTCCATTTCCCCTGCTCGAGTTAGAAACATAGAAACATAGACTTTGACAGCAGATAAGGACCACTTGGCCCACCCAGTCTGCCCATTTCCCTACCTATTGGATAAGCTGCAGATTCTAGTTAACCAACAGCCTACTTCCTGCAACCCCCCACTATAATTGCCTTATGTCTGTCCCATGCATGTTTGAATTCCCCCACTGTTTTAGACCCCACAACCTCTCCAGGAAGGCAGTTCCATGTGTCCACCACTCTCTCTGTGAAAAATAATTTCCTTACATTACCCCTGAGCCATCTCCCCTCTAACTTTAAATTGTGCCCCCTTGTTCTTACACATCTCTTTTTCTGAAAGATGCTACCCTCCTGGACTTTGTTGATTCCCTTGAGGTACTTAAAAGTTTCTATCATGTCCCCCCTGTCCCTCCTTTCATCAAGGATATACATATTAAGCTCTCTCAGTCTCTCTTCATATGGTTTCTGATGTAGACCCTACACCATTTTAGTTGCCCTCCTCTAGACTGCTTCCATTCTGTCTATGTCCTTGCGTAGATGAGGTCTCCCAAAACTGCATGAGTACTCAGATGGGGTCTCACAAACTGTCTGTACAGAGGATAACCACTTCCTTTTTCTACTGTGATGCCTCCTAAGCATCCCAGTATCCCCTGGCTCTCCTTACTGACTTCTCACATTGCTTACCCACCTTTAGGTCATCTGATATGACTACACAGATCCCTTTCCATTATTGTTGTTGTTAGTACCTCCCTGCTATTGTGTACTCTTCTCCTGGATTTTTATTTCCCAGGTGCATTACTTTGCCTTCTTTGCACTGAATCTAAGTTGCCATATGTCTGACCATTCCTCCAACCTTGCCAAGTCCCTTCTCATCCTTTCTACCCCCCGTGTATCAACTCTGTTACAGATCTTTGTGTCATCTGCATAGAGGCATATCTTTCCTTCCAGACCCTCTGCAATGTCACCTATAAAGACTTTAAAGAGGACTGGACCCAGTACTGAGCCCTGAGGTACTCTACTAGTAACCCCCCCTTTCTTCAGAATGTGTTCCATTCACTATTATCTTCTGTGTCCTGTTGTGCAGCCAGTTTGCAACCCAGGCTACCACCCTGGGACCCACTCCCAGGCTGGCTAACTTGATTATTAATCTTTTGTGCAGGACTGTGTCAAATGCATTGCCAAAGTCTAGGTAGGCCATATCCACAGCACCTCCCTGGTCTATTACTTTGGTCACCCAGTCAAAGAAATCGATTAGATTCGTCTGACATGACCTTCCTGCTGTGAATCCATGCTGCTTTGGGTCCTGTGCCCCGCTGGCCTCTAGGTACTGAACAATTCTTTCTTTCAGAAGTGATTCCATCATTTTCCCTACCACTGAGGTCAAACTAACAGGTCTGTAGTTTCCTGCTTCTGCCTTGTTCCCACTTTTATGAAGGGGAATCACATCTGCCCTCCTCCAGTCCTCAGGTACCACCCCATCTTCCCATGATTTGTTAAAAAGTGTGGTTAGTGGTGTCACTAGGTCCTCTCTTAGCTCTTTTAGGATTCTAGGGTGAATCCCGACAGGCCCCATTGCTTTGCCCACCTTGAGTTTTAGGAGTTCTTTCAGGACTCTTTCTTCTGTAGATGGACTGGCATCAGCCCCACTACCCAGAGTGCTTCTATTGTTTGGTTTAGGTAACTCCTCCTCTTCTTCTTTTGTGAATACTGAGAAAATGTATTCATTCAGTGTCTCTGCCTTTTCCCTGTCTCCCTCCTTACCTCCCTCTCCTTTATTAATCTTCACTATCCTCCCTAACCTTTCTATGCTCCCTAATGTACCTATAAAGGTTTTATCCCCTTCTTAACTGAGTTGGCTATTTTTCCTCGTTTGGGCCTTTGCTTTTCTGACTGCCTTCCCACTTCTTTCTGCTTTAATTGATACAGTTCCCTGTCATGCTCCTTCTGTGATTCCTTATACTTTTTGAATGCAGCCTTTTTCTCCTTAACCCTCCCTGACACCTCTTTTGAGAACCATAGTGGTTTTTTATTCTGCTTTGTTTTCTTTATTTGTTTCACACAAAGGCTTGTTGCCTCCATGATGGCAGTTTTGATTTTTCTCCATTGCTCTTCCACCCCTCCCTTCTGGCCATTTGCTAATGCATTCCTCAGGTATTCACCCATTATGCCAAAGTCAGCCCTTCTAAAGTCCAGTATCCTTGTCTTTGTATGGCTTGTCTCCATGGTTGTGTTTATTGTAAAACACACTGTTCAGTAGTCAACTTGTTCCCAGATGTCTACTGACTTCTAAATTTGTGATCCTCTCTCCATTTGAGTACCAGGTCTAATATTGCTCCTCAGAGTGGGTTCCACCACTAGCTGTCTAAGGCATGCCCCTGTAGTGCATTGAGAATGACCCTGCTCTTGGATGTGGCTGCAGTCCATGTCATCCAGTTAACATCTGGCATATTCAGGTCCCCCATCAACAGTATCTCCCCTTTTTCAACCATTTTGAGAATGCCCTCTATCATTTTCTTGTCCATTTCCTCCCCCTTGAGACGGGGGTCTGTACACAACCCCTGTGTGGATTGTGATGCCATTCCCTGTCTCCAAGGTGACCCAGAGTGCCTCTTGTCCTCGCCCTTTACTTTTTAGTTCTGTAGCTTTGATTCCTTCCCTTATGTAAAGAGCTACTCCACCTCCTCTTTTACCCTCCCTGTCCCTTCTGTAGATTGTGTACCCTGGTATGTTGACATCCCAGTCATGGTTCTCCGTGTACCATGTTTCTGTGACTGCCACAATATCCAAGTGTTCCTCTTCCATCAGGGCTACTAGTTCTGGAAGCTTGTTTCCAAGACTACAGGCATTGGAACTCATTGCCCTCCATTTAATGTTGGCTTTATCCTTTTTTACCCCATCCCTGCTCTTATTGCCCTTGTCTATTTTTCCCATGGGGATTCTGTCTTCCCCTGATCTGCACCTTACCAGTCAGCCTAGTACCAATTCTTTGATCCAGAGCTATATAAATGTCATAATGATGGACCTAGGACAGTCAGTTGAGGCCCTAATTCTCTGTGGAAACTCTTAAGCATAAGTTTAGATCATCTGGCAAAGAGAGGGTTTTGGAATTAACGTTGTAACAAAGTCAGTGATATTACAGCCTTCTTCCCCTAAGGCACACTGAAAATTCTAAGGTTCTTTCTGCTGCACTAACCTGCTAGATCCTAACTCTGCTTCAGTTTGGACTTGTCAATCGTGCATATGCAGTACAAGGTTAGCCATTTGGTTTGCTTGAGTGTTTATGGAAGAGACGGCCATCTGAGGCTCCTGTTGTTCCCACTTGAGCTGATCAATGTCCATTTTCATGGTGGTAAGGAAACCTATTATTCCACATTTCAGTTTCTGAAATTCTGCCAAGATGTGCATGTGCTCATTGTAACTCCCTTATCCTGGTTGGCATGTGAGGTAGTTGAGCCTGAGGAGAAGGCCATATCTCCCATTGAAGTTGGTTGTCTGCTTCAGTCAGACTGACGCAGTTTGTGCAGCATTTGTTGCGTTCTTTTTTTTTTTTCTTTGCCTCCCATAAATAAGGAGCACCCCCAGGTAAATTTGAAAACTGAGTCAGATTCCAAATGTTAAGTGTAATTTGATGGCAGTTGGTGAGGTCAGGTGAGCAAAGTTTTGTTTCACTGTTGCATTCTCAGCCACAACATCACTCAAACCTCTTCCAGTCTTTTTTATAGCAGCTACGTACTGCTTGTCATCCTTCAGTCACTTGTTTATTTTGTCCCCTAATCTCTTTTCATCCTATACAGCAGCAAGATGAGGCCCACGCAGTGTGTAAGACCTACCTCTTTTTGTCCACCCCTAGTGTTGCAGGCTGCATTTGGCTATACTGAATTGAAGACTCCAGGAATCTAATAAATCAACCAGCTTGTTTGGGTCCTCCTGAATTTATCTCCAATTTTTAAGCCTACCCACCATCCTAGCCAGCTTAGTGTCTTCAATAAATTAAGCCTGTTTCATGTTCAAGCTTTCAGATTGTTGATGAACACTTGGAAAGCAGCGGCCCCAAAGAGACACTGATGAGTACCCCTCTCCACTCTGAGTAATGCCTGTTAGCCCCAACCCTCTGATTCCTGTTTCCAAGTCAGATTATCCACCTTAAGTGTATCTCCTCTCTGCCTGTGTACATGTGAACTGCTCCTTGAATGTACTCTGAAAAGAAATTGTAAATAATATCTCAAAAATGCAATGAAATGAGGCTGACTAACTGCCATTATTATGCAAAAAGAAGCCAAATGTGGCAACCAAAGTAGATTTGGAGTGGCTAGTGATAAGATTATAATCTCAGTGCTGTCCAACTACCCTGGATGTGCCAGCCAGCAAGTGCTGAAGTGTGTCATCTTTTTCTTGATGCAGACATTATGGCAGGATGTGAACAAAGGCATTGGGCTATCACCCCACCATATTCTTGCAATCTTCTATTACATTCTTCATTTGTGTTTTCTTACTTTTGCAATTGTAGGTGCTAGGCAACCTCATTTTCATTAATTTATCTATTCTAATAATATAACATTTTTCAAAAACTGTACAAGACAGATAAATTGGATTTTTTTGTAGATGAAGGCTCTTAAAATGAATTATGCAATTTAATTTGCGCATGAATTTCATCAGGGTTTCTTTTTTGTAAGTAATTACAGTTCACTTCATTACAAGAAGTTAAATCAATTATTTGGATTAAAGGCACATGCAGGGAAAAGTCTTTTTTGCATTTAATTAATAATAAATTCTCCTATTAAAATGATATTAGTTTTAGTTTTCAATTATTAAGCATGATGTTACCCATAATTACTGACTGTAGTAATCTGGGAATCCCAATTGTGCATCGGTCCCTTAAAAAGCATTTGGTGCATACTAAGTGGGTAAATTGAGCAGACTAGGTGGGCCAAGCTGTCTTTTTCTTTCAACATATGTTTCTATAGTTCAGTGTTTTTCTTAAAATTACCTTTCAAGGGTCTAGTGGTCACACAACTGATGTTCTGAAATAATCAAAGTCCACCAGATCCTGAAGTCCAGTGTGAAATTATTTTATATGTTGCCACGGTAATTAGTCATTATTAAAAACTGCAGCCTAAGTGTTTTAATATGATATATGTTAATGACATCTGATGAATAGATTCATTATTATCTATGTAACCATTCAGTACTGCTGACAGTCATAATTAAAGTAAAAATAAATTTCTTTCTGTGGGATAGGACTTTATTATTTTGTCTTCACTGGTGATGCCGCATGCATAATTTTTGAAAGTTAGCTTTTATCATACTGTATCAGGATAAATATTCTGTTCAAAAAGTTAACCATGGTACCAATATTGTATATAGGAATATCCCTATGTTGCATTCTATTATGACTCCTTTATTTTCATTTTAAAATAGACATGGATATAATTTGGTTTTATAGAACTAGAATACATTACATGATTCTGTTAACAATGTTAATGTTCTAATAATGCCACAAAAATCCTCAAATGGAAGCATAACCTTGTAACTCCTTAGCTTCCTATCTATTATTTTTTTGTTATATACTTTATATGGACCCTAAGAAGTGCTTCCGTTTAGCCCCCCCCCCCACACACACAGAAATGTGCACACATTTTTATATGCACCTTCAGATAGGTATTATTAGATTGCTTATTTGTTTATGTGTTTTATTAAGTTGTTTAGAATATATAGCCAGAAAAGTCACACCGAACAAAGCTCAGTTCCAAGTTTGATCTAGAGACAGTAAGGCGCAGGGCCAGCTAAGTGACTTGTTCAGGGTCACACAGTATGAAAGTGGCTGTCGTGCAATTCAGACTCTGGTCTGCTGGGTCTCCCTGTTCATAGTTCTCTGCTCTGACCAATTGGCTTTACTGCCTTCCCCAGTAAAGTAATTATCAATCCCCAACCTGGCTACCCAGCATAGTAAAAGCCCACTATCCTTGTATGTTTACCTACGTATAAAAAAAAAAAACACCTCAACCTCATGCCTACACGTTCCTTAGGGACCAACAATTTTTCTTTTAAATAACTCCTAATGCATTAGTGATTGACACACTGGCACTTGTAATTCAACAGTTATGAAGAAAATATGTTGTTATGTGTCATTTAGGAGGACCCTGTCACAGAAGCCAAGAACTGGAGTTTTTTTACTCAAAGATTGATAAGTGAGGAAGCTAGCAATTTTCTTGATTGAATGTTGGGTTATGGGGCTTTAACATCAGTAAACCAAACAACCCACAAAACAATTTTAAGGGGGGAGAGAGGTGGCTCTGTCTTGAATGACAGACAATTTGTCTGTGATATTGCCACACAAGGGCAGTGAGACTTTGATCTTCTGATACCTTTGATGTGGCATTAGAACTGTTGTACTGTGTAATCACTTTCTGACTTGAAATCAGTAACATTACAAACTCTGTATAGCATAACTTCCCTGTGGGGAAAGGAGCCATCCATGTACTGGAGAACGTTTCCTGCATACTGCATCTCAAAGTGCTTCACATGCCACTGTAACAGGGTTTCACCTGGCAATGGACTATTAGCCAGCCCATGATACTATCTTAGTGCCCTTGAGGGATGCATCCCTTTTTGCTAATAGGGCGGTCCTTTTTTTGGCTCATGGAGAACAGGGAAAACAAAATAATAATAGCATGGTGCCTCTACCAGGTGAATGAGAGAGTGCCCCAGGACACTGTACCATTCAGGGACAACTAAGCTGGGTGATGGCATATTAGCAATGTTGGTGTTATGGGATCCTGGAGGATGGGGCTGTGAAGGAGGAATGGCACTGGTGCCTTTAGGAGTTCTGTCTGGGCACATTTTAGTAACCAGGGTGGCTGGCCTCATTCTTTATGTAAATAATGTTTTCTCATTATTCTACCACTGTAGAATCACCTATTTTGAACATTGCTGTCCCCTAACATTTTGCTGGCAAAGCAGAACAATCAGATATGAGTTACATGAATAAAGCCCAAACTGTAGTGAGTGCTTGAAGTTAAAAGCAGTTCACACGCATGGGTCCATGATCACTTGGAATCAGGCACTTGAAGGCAGCATCATCATAATGTGTAGTACAGGTTATATTCAGGCAGTTAGAAAACAATCCACCTGCAGCTGGAGAATGGCAAACAGGCACCCAGAAGATATCAGTATCCAGACCCCAATAGGGTGCCTGCAAATCTATTTACAAACATTTCCTCATATCCTCGAAAAGTTAACATTAATAGACATATTGGGCCATAAGTGGCTTGGAGACGTTTTCAGGTAAATCTGTTTACAGTACTATACTGGAATGCAGAATGTAAATAATAAATGTGCCCTGGACAAGATGCTCTTGAGCAAAATACCTTACAATCTAAATTACATTATATATTTACCTACTGGAATATGTTAAATGAGGTAGATAGCTGTTGGATGTCTTACTCAATCCTGGACTTTAGGGGTACTATGACATCAGAATACTGCTGCAGTTATGAAGAGTGCAAACTGCTCCACTGTCTCCACTTTTAGCTGGTGAGCCACTCCTGTTGTTCATATGGGATCTATGGGTTGATATCAGACCAGTTCTCATGAGAGAAAATACCAAGAGGTCCTCACCATTCCAGTAGAGTCACCATTCTAGATCAGGACCCAGGAGTCTTTGTTAAGAAAGACAAAGGCACAATGTCCAGGTACATACCGCACTAATGAAATAAAGGTGAATGTTTTCCTGGAGTTCAAATGTGAAAGTTTTTTTTTAAAGTGCAGGTACATAGACTCACAGAGTAGAAGGCAGACCAACATTTCACACAGTGCCTCTGTGCTTTATCAAGTTTATAACATCAATAGGGTCTCTATATCCCAGTAAAGTCACCATTCTGGATAAGGAATCAGGAGACTTGGTCCAGAGAGGACAAGTGCCATGCCAGCCCAAATCCATGACCCAATTGCCACCCCCTGAGTCTGGCTTTTCTGCTCCAGCCAGTCATAGCCAGTGCTGCAAACAGGCAAACCCAGTTTCTTCAATGTGGATCCCTCTGGAGGTGACCCCCTTTGAATAGAATCTCCATCTGCAAGGGGAGTAGTTCCATATTAATGCCCTTAGTGCAGGGCAACCCAGACAAGATGGAGCCACCTGTTTGCAAATGCATAACCACAGGATGTACTTGAAACTTACAAAGTTTCCTGATTAAGCTCTCATAGAACAGTGAACAATTCAATTGCACTTGCACAGAGCTGTACAGTGTAAACATTTACTGTTGGAAATAACAAGTTGGCACTGTTCTGAAAACAACAGTAAACCCCAGAACTGCTTGTCGGGGGAGGGAGAGCTACATCACTGAATGAAATATTTCTAATGCATTGACTATACATAGAAGAAGCTCTTCAGTGCCTACAGTATATTGGTGTCAGCCAGAATAATGCCATAATGCAACAAAGTGTCACAGTTTCCTGCATGAAAACTGCCATGCACTATAACTTGTAGAATTCTACAATATTCTGCAGGATCTGATGGCTGACACAGGTGTGCACCAGTGTATTCTTCAGCCTATGGGATGCCATTCTACATGATGCTTGCAAATGTAGAATGGAAGCTATAGTTTCATGCACAAAATAGTCAAATGGCACTTTTTTTTACTGGTAACATGTTACTGGCCCTCAGATCTGAGTGAGTTTGATTTCGTAGAAAGATGATAATGATGTCAGTTGCCAATGCAATATCATGTCATGTGACTTCTGTCAACATACAGTTGAAATTTTCAAAAACGTGGATTTTCATGAGAGAAATAAACCCAACTGAGATTTGTCCAGAGAAAATATCTTAATTGAATGGTATCAAGGTAAATTTGTGTGAAAATTGAACATATGCTTTTAATTAAGTGATTGATAACTGGAAGTAATGTTTATGTTATTTGTTTGCTGTTTCATAATATATTCAGATGGGGAGCAGGGAACAGTGCTACAACTCAAAGCTTTTTTCTCCTGAATAAAAATAATTATTTTAAGTGGGAAATGACTTCACTTTAACCATACATTAGATACGTAAAAAGAATCAGACAAAGTTGATGCGAATAACACTCATAAACCATTCCAATATCTTGTAGGCCACAATCAGCATCATGACCAATATAGAAGTCTACACTTCCCCAGCAGCATGCCTCCGCCTGGGGATGCAGAACAAACAAATATTCCCCTACTATCTATTACAATTGCACTGGCATGGCTTTGTAATAGTTACACTTCTAGTTGATGATATTCTAATTATTTTGATGCTCTGGTGCACAGAGGAAGGAGGAAAGACCCTGTAATCCTTCCCAGGGGATGCTGTTTAAGTTTATGAGAAGTACATCATCAGTAACATGGAAGAAACAGCTCCATTTTACTGGCTGTAATTCTACATAAACCTGTGTGCGAAACTAAATGAGAAGATTTGTTCTAAAGTGTGAGGTAGAAGATGGATTTGATACATTTTGAAGTTTTTCACCATTTATCTCCTTGTCCATGGACACCCGGGAGCACTAGAATGGGTATTAAGGTTTCAGCTATGTTGCACCTGAATATGCCTCACCCTCTGCATGGTCTGTGATAAGGAAGGATGTGTGATTTTAATAATATGGATAGTTCTTTTCAAAAACCTGAGATCGATACTGCTTGTAAGTGCTGGGTGACAAGTGTAACAGGGAACATGAACAATGCATAAAAGGATGTTAAACAGATCTTGGTGTAGGTAGGGCCCCAGTGGTATTGAAGAGCTCATTTTCATGATTTGGGATTGTTTGCAGAAGTATGATAGAGACATGATGTGAGAGAACTGAGTGCCCATGTGAGTGGGATTTTGTAAGAGACAATTTGGACATATTCCACTTCTATCACCATATCAGTGGATACCATGGACCTTGTGAATTTTAATCAGCTGCATTGCACTTGATTTTACCTCATTCTCCCATCCCAGCTGCTGCAGCAGCTGTCTCAGCAAGCTATACTGCCTCATTCCCATCAACTTCAGGTACAAATTCAAGCAGTACTCTGTACAGTCAGGGCCTGTGGAATGGAATGATGCATGATTTTAATTCCTCAGAGGTTTTGATGGGGACACATACAAACTGTTCTGACATGGCTAGCAAAAGCTCTCATGCTGGATTTTGAGGGAGCCTCAATGCACATTGACAGTTTCATTCATTTTTTCATTTTATTTGTTTTACCAGGAAAAGCTCCATTGAGCAAAGTTCATTTGCAAGGAGGTCCTGGTTAGGACAGTACAGTACAGAGACATACACAGGGTTTATGAGTGTACAGATTGAGGAATAATGTAAATTACAATAGTATATAGTCTGCTATGTCATAGCAAAAATTATCGGTACAGAATAGAGGCAAAAATATATACTCTCAGGCATAATGTAAACAATAAAGCAATACACCATAAGTAAATATATAGGAACAGCGACATACCAGTAGCAGATACAATTATCAGAGCAGAAGGGATCAATCAGCAATTTGAATGTTCTTAAACTAACAGTTGAGTTCAATTTGAGGCAGGCCTGAAGTTCATTCCGGTAATCCAGTAAGGAAAGGGAGAGGGCTGGACTGATTGTTTTTATTTTTCTTCTCTGTGCAAGGGAAACACCAGAGGAGACCGAGGGCTTGTGTTTGTATTTAAAGTTCTTCTTTTTATTTCCCTTCTTTTAACAAGGGTTGGAATTACTTGATGCAAGGACTGACGGAGTACATCTCATGGGGATAGCTACTCTTCTCTCCCCCTCTCAGCTATAGGGGACTGCTGTTATTTGTGCAATTTCATTATGTTCTCTGCTGGAGTGACTGATTGTTTCTGGGATAACCCAATCTAAAATGAGGGGTGGTTGGATGAAGGTGGGCTCTGGGAGGGTGAGGGAGATGGGGAAGAGGGGTATTCAACCTGAGGTTCCACTCCACAGCTCCTGTGCCATTCTGGCAGGGTGGGATGGTCTCATGAAGACACCCACAGAGGTGGACAAGGTGGATGCGGGGATCCTCCTCAGTGGGGACCCATAGGGGGTGGCATGGACCTCATAGGAGAAGGAAGCAACTCCTAGTGGGGGACTCTGTTATTAGGGGGATGGACCTGGGGGTGGGAAACATAGAGGTCAGGTGTATACCCAGCACCATGGCTTGGAGGGATGGGAAACAAATCCAAAGGATTGCTGGGGCAGCAAGATGGGTGGGCGAGCTAGATGTCATTGTCCACCTGGGGATAAATGACCTGGCTGGGGAAGAGATGAGGGCAGTGCAGAGGGAGTTCATGGAGTTGGGGAGAGGTCTTAGACAGGTGGCATGCATGGTAACTTTTGGGGACGTGTTACCTGTCTACGACATGGGATATGCCAGGACACTCCGCTCAAAGAGATTCAATGAATGGCTGACAAACTGGTGCAGAGTTGAGGGGTTTGGCTTCCTTGGGGACTTCAGGACCACCTGGAGGGATGTGGGCTTGTACAGGGGGAATGGCCTGCATCCATCTTGGGGGGGAACCAGGATCCTTACTTAGAGGTTTAGATGTTTCATTGGCAAACATTTTAATTAGCCAAGGGGGGAGAGGAAGTAAGCAGGGAAAAACTAACTGCCCCCCCCAACAGGTTAAGGTAGACAAACAAAAGGATACTAGGGCCAAGGAATCAACAAAAGGAACCACACATGGGGGTAACGTCAGGGGAGGCATAGAAGGAAGACATTGGGATAAGGAGCAAACTGGTACGGGTGAAGGTATCAAAACCTGGAAAACAATGCCTACAAATGCCTGTAGCCTGGGTAACAAGATCCTGAACCTAGTAGCGTTGATGGTGGAGGGAGACCTGGACATGTTGCAGTCACTGAAACATGGGACACGGGTAACCATGACTGGGATATTACCATATCAGGGTACACAATCTTCCGGATAGACAGGGAGGGCAAAACAGGGTGGTGGGGTGGATATCTACATCAGGGAGGAGATCAAAGCAACTGAATTAAGGGGATGACAGAAAGGGGAGGAGGCATTATGGGTCACCTTATTGACAGGAAATGGCACCACCATATGCACTGGGGTTGTCTTCAGACCTCCAGCACTGGTGGAGGAAATAGAAAGTATATTAGCGGAAACCATCCACAAAAATGTTGAGAAAAGGGAAGTATTGCAGGTGGGGGACCTAAACATGCCAGATGTCAACTGGAACACCTATGGTGCAGTCACTACCAGGAGCAGAGACATTCTGAATCCCCTGCAGGTGGCATTCCTCAGACAGCTAGTGGAGGAGCCCACATGAGGTGGAGCAATATTAGACCAGGTTCTCATCAATGGTGACAGAATAACCAATCTATTAGTGGGCAGCCATCTTGGGTCCAGCAATCACCTTACAGCGTGGTTTAAGGTGAAGAGAGTAGTAGACTCAAGCCACACAAAAGTAAGGGTAATGGATTTCAAGAGGGCCAACTTCACAAAATTGGGGGAACACCTCAAGAAAATCCTGGCAAAGGTGGAGGGGGTTAGAGGAACAGTGGGAGAAACTTAAAGGAGCCATAACATAGGCAATGAGCATCTGTGTAAAATTAGTAGACAAAGCAAAAAAAAAAAAAAACACTACAGTACGGTTTTCAAAAGAAGTGGCAAAGAAGGTCAGAGAAAAAAACAGGCATTCAGAATGTACAAGGAAACGCAGAAGGTGGGAGACAGGGAACTGTGTCAGGCAAAACAGAAAGAGGTGGGCAAAGCAGTCAAGAGTGCAAAGGTGCAAACTGATGAAAAAATAGCCCATTCAGTAAAAGAAGGTGACAAAACCATATTCAAGTATATTAGGGAAAGGAAAAAGACCACAGGAGGGATTGTGAGGATAAATAAAGGGGGTGGAGGGGGACCTAGGAAAAGTAGAAGTTCTAAACAAATGTTTCTGCTCAGTATTTACATAAGAAGGAGAAGGGAGGGACCACAGTTAGGTAGTAGAAACACACATGGAGGAGAGGTGGACACCAGTTCATTCATGAAGGAGAGAGTCCTCCCCTGTTAGGCTCAAGAAGGAAGGATGACAAAGGGCGGAGGAAGACCTAGAAAAGGCTAAGATACTGAACAAGTACTTTTGCTCAGTATTCACCAGGGAAGGAGAGGGTGAGGGATTGAGACTCATTAAGAGGGGTATTTGAGGGAGGGAGGTAGACACCAGCCCATTCATGGTGGAAAGAGTCCTAGTAGAACTTGGGAAAATAAAAGCAGATAAGGCAATGGGGCTAGATTGGATCCATCCCAGAGTACTAAAGAGACTCAGGGAAGTGCTGGTGGAACCACTGGTTGCCCTTTTTCATGCATCACTAGAGACAGGGGAGGTACCTGAGGACTGGAGGAGGGTAGATGTGGTCCCTCCCCAAAAGATTGGAAGCAGAGAGGAGGCAGACAATTATAGACCTGTAAGCCTGACCTCAGTAGTGGGGAAACTAATGAAGTCCTTACTTAAGAAGAAGATTGTGAAGTTTCTGGAGGATAGTAGGGCACAGGATCCAATGCAGCATGGATTCTCAGCAGGAAGGTCCTGTCAGACGAATCTTTCTTTGACTGACTAACCAGGGTGCTAGATCAGGGAGGGGCAGTGGATGTGGCCTATCTGGATTTTAGTAAGGCCTTCAACACCGTCCTGCACAGGAGATTGCTAAATAAATTGGGGAGCCTGGGAGTGGGTCCCATGGTGGTAACGTGAACTGGGAACTGTCTAATTGACATGACTCAGAGGGTGGTGGTAAATGGCATAAAATCTGAGGAGAGGGAGGTGACCAGTGGGATACCTCAGGGGTCAGAGCTGGGGCCAGTCCTATTCAATATCTTCATTAGATACATTGCAGAGCATCTGGAGGGAAAGGTGTGCCTCTTTGCAGATGACACCAAGATCTGCAACAAAGTGGACATACCAGAGGGAGTGAAAAAAATGAGAAAGGACTTAAACCTATTAGAGGAGTGGTCAGGTATCTGGCAGTTGAGTTTCAATGCTAAAAAGTACAAGATGATGCACCTGAGTCACAGGAACTCAAGGGAGGAGTACAGGATGGGTGGGGAAATTCTGGCCACCACAAGTCAAGACAGAGGCCTGAGGGTTATCATATCTGTAGACCTGAAGGTGAATAAACAGTGTGAAAAGGTGGTGAGGACAGCTAACAGAATGTTGGGATGCATAGGGAGGGGTGTAACAAGCAGTAGGAAAGAGGTGGTGATGCCACTGTACAGATCACTGTTTAGGCCTCTGTGATGGTGTTTTTCTTTCCCCCCTCAAAAAAAACTGTTTTTGCAGAGCTAAGACCTGAAGTTTCTTTTTCTCCTATTATATATATATATATATATATTTCTTTTTTAGTCTGTTGCGCAACAGCATATTTATTTTGTTTAAATTCTCCCCCTTCCTTCTCTCTTATTTCTATGTCTGTACTTCTGTACTTATTTCCTAATTAAATAGCGTGTTGGCCACTCGCTATCAAATCTATTCCTTTCAATTCCTCTTCAGGTTCTTAAGTAATGTAAAACAGCTAATTCTAAAGCCTAGTGCATTCCATGATTATGGACACAGAAAACTGGATAAATCTATTTAGTAAAACCCTTGCCATACCCGTGTGGGAAGCTAAAAGAAATATTATGAATGTATGGCGTTTTTTCAGTGCATTCTGAAAAGTCTAGGGAAACAGGTGACACAGAGCAAGATAACAAGCTCATAATCCCATACTAATATTTTATCTTGTGTCTATCCTGCATCCCTATGGTAAAAGTATGAGCACCCTTAAGATTGTATAGTCTGGGAAAGGAAAGAAAAGAAAGGTTAACTTCCTAGTGAGCAGTATTTATACATCTCCAAACAGCACAGTAGTATTTCTGTGTACATTTGTACATTCGTGTTGTGAGTACATGAATTAAGGAAGTTGAAATACATTACTGTTCTTGTGAGCCAAGTCCTGTTAGCAAGCTAGGTAACCCTGTGTCTGCATGAAGAAACCTTCTGACTCTCCAGGTGTGTCCTATAGGGAGGAGTGAGCGGCACATCTTGGTCATTGTTATACAAGAGCCAAACCCTCCTTCTATTTAAGTGGGGTACCTTGCTTAATACAGCTCATATTCCCATAATTAAGAATAATCACTCAAGATCCAATGTTTAAAATAAACATAATGGTTTATATTGATTATTCATACAGGAGAATCAATTGTATGTAAAAGGAATTAATACTTGGAATTATATGTATAAATTCAGTATTTGTATTAATTGATAGGTGGAGTTTCAATTTGTGGGTGGGATCACAGTCCTATATCAAGGCAGAATTGATGTTGTAATTCAGATAGTCGTTGGGAGAGGACCTGTTTGGTTCTCCCAGAGAGATCTCTGAGAGGTCAGGCACAGATTGATGTTGGTAGAATAGCTCTAATTGTTCATGCCAAACCTGTGCTTTTTGTATTTGTTTTCTTTACTTTGAACAAAGTGAGTCTCTAACTTTTATTATTTCAAATTTATTTTTTTTGAATAAAAATCATACCTATTCAAGGTATGTTGTACCACTTATGCTGTCTCTTGTAAAAGTCTTTTCTTACACCCCACGACAAATTGGTACCAGAAGTGGGGTACTCTGGTGATTCACACTAAAAGATCCCAGAAATAGATACTGGTTTTTAGTAACTCTGACTTAAATTTGAGACAGCAGGTACATGGCCCATAAAATGGAGGAGCCATCTGGAGCTGTAACAAGAAGCCAGACACGCTTAACTGGGGAACCACTGTTGTCAGGACTTCCTCCTGTTGTTAGACCGAAGACTAAAATGGGTATGGTCCCTGATGACATTGAGGAACTTACCGTTCGTATGCAGGCCGTAAATATGGAGGAGCCAGGGGAACGACCTGATAGTGTACCCCCAGATGATTTACGGGAGCTGTTACGCTGGTTGGCACTAAGGCAAGTGGAGCAGGACAGACAAAGAGATCGGGAGTACCAGGAACGAGAGCAGGAACGCAGAAGACAGGACCAGAGGTGGGCAGACACCATTCAATTATTACAGACCTTAGGGGCAGGACAGGGGGCTCAAACCACTCCAAAAGACATAAAACTAACTAAAATGACACTATCAGATGATATTGAGTCCTATCTAACAACATTTGAACGGGTAGCACAAGCATGTAATTGGCCTCCAACACAATGGGTGGTTCATCTTGCCCCTTATTTAACAGGAAAAGCACAATTAGCCTATACCAACATGGACAGTGCTTCTGTTAATGACTATACAGCAGTTAAACAGGAGATTCTGAAACGTTTCGATATCAATTCAGAAACCTATAGGCAAAGATTCGATCCTTAAAACATGTGTCTCATATTCCACCTAGAAACATACACCAGACTCCAAGACCTCTGTGGCAAGTGGATCCAACCAGAGGGGAAGACAGTGAAGGCCGTCATGGATATGTTTATCTTGGAACAATTCATACAGATTATGCCCGCCGATGTACAGCTATGGATCAGGGAACATAATCCAGATAATGCAGATCTTGCCATCACGCTGGCTGAGGATTTTCTTGCCGCCAGACAGCCCCTGCGGAAAGGATTCCAAAGGACAGACAGTAACCCTGTTACTAGACCTACTACTACAACAACACCGGTAAGACCTTTCTTTCCAACTAATCATAACATCGGGGGGTGTTAAAAGAGAAAATATGACTGTTCCTGTTAAACAAAAAGAAACTACAATAGAATGTCATTATTGTCATGGCTTGGGACATATTGCCCGGTTCTGTCCTAAAAAAAAAGAAAGGACCCGGCCTATTTTGCTTCTATAGACTTGGGTAACTGTTATTCCTGTACAGGTTAATGGACAAACTGTTGATGGACTTGTAGACTCTGGCAGCAAACAAAGCCTCATTCGAGCAGATTTGGTTCATTTGACAAATCCTGTTTCCACAACAGGTATAATTTGTATTCATGGAGACATTCATCAATATCCAACAACTGCAGTACCAATTGTTATAAATGGACTTATGGACACTGTTACTGTGGGGTAGTTCCCACTTTACCTGTTCCTTTTATTTTAGGTCAAGATTATGACAGATTTTCACAAATAGTATCTTCCTGTCAGAATGTAAATGTTGATAATTTAGTCGCAGTTGCTACTAGATCTCAGATTGCTACTAATCCTGAACAGAATGATTTACCTTTTTCCTTCCAGGATGAAATCTTTGGGAAGTTAGGGAAAAATAGGAGGTCAGGCACAGTTTGATGTTGGTAGAATAGCTCTAATTGTTCATGCCAAACTTGTGCTTTTTGTATTTGTTTTCTTTACTTTGAACAAAGTGAGTCTCTAACTTTTATTATTTCAAATTTATTTTTTTTTGAATAAAAATCATACCTATTCAAGGTATGTTGTACCACTTATGCTGTCTCTTGTAAAAGTCTTTTCTTACACCCCACGACAGCCTCATCTGGAGTACTGTGTCCAGTTCTGGAGACCACATCTACAGAAGGACATTGACAAAATAGAGGCAGTCCAGCGAAAACAATGAAGATGGTAAATGTACTGCACCAGAAGCCTTACGAGGAAAGACATAAGGACCTTAATATCTATTCACTGGAGGAAAGAAGGGAGAAGAGAGATATGATAGAGACTTTCAAGTACCTTAGGGGAATAAACAGAGTACAGGTGGAAAGCATATTTTAGAGAAAACTCTGCACAAGAACAAGGAGGCATGATATAGGGCGGAAGGGTGGAAGGCTCCGGGCTAATGTTAGGAAGTACTTTTTCACTGAAAGGGTGGTGGAACCAAGGAACAGCCTTCTAGCAGAAGTGGCGGTGGTGAAAATAATACTGGGGTTCAAGACTGCATGGGATAGACATAAGGTACCCTGGAGATGTGCAGAACAGGAGAGTAACAGATCAAATAGGATCTGGAGCTGCAGCTGTGAGTAGGGAAATGGGCAGACTAGGTGGGCCATATGGTCCTTCTCTACCAACAGATTCTATGTTTCTATTTTAGTCCTAAAGGAACTCTCAAAACTAAAAGTGAACAAGGCAATGGAGCCAGATGGGATGCATCCTTGAATACAGAAAGAAGAGTGAGAGAGATAGGTACTAGGGGTACCACTGACAGCCCTATTCAACAAATCACTGGAGGAGGGAGTGGTACCAAAGGACTAGAGGAGGGTGAATTTGATACCCCTACACATAAGTGGGAGCAAGGTGGAGGCTGGGAATTATAGGCCGGTCAGTTTGACCTCAGTGGTGGGGAAAATAATGGAATTAATTAAAAGGAAAGGATTGTGGTATATCTTGAGGCCAGTGGGGCACAAGACCCAAGGCAACATGGATTCACAGCAGGTAGATCTTGTCAAACAAGTCTGATAGATTTCTTTGACTGGGTAACCAGTGTGGTTGATCATGGAGGGGAGGTAGACATGGCCTACCTTGATTTTAGCAAGGCACTTGATACCATCCCTCACAGGAGGCTAGTAAACAAGTTGGGCAGTCTGGGAGTGGGTCTCAAGGTGGAAAATTGGGCCAGAAACTGGCTGAGCAACAGGACACAGAAGGTGGTGGTTAACAGAGTTCAATCCCGGGAGAGGGGGGTGACTAGCAGGGTCCCACAAGACTCAGTGCTGGGGGCTGTCCTCTTCCATGTCTTCATTAGAAACATTGTGGAGGGGCTGGAAGGGACGGTAAGCCTCTTTGCAGGTAACTCCAAGATCTGCAATAGGGTGGACACTCCAGATGGGGCTAAAAGAATGAGAAGAAACCTAGGCAAGTTAGAGGAGTGGTCAAGAGTGTGGCAGCTTAAATTCAATACAAAGAAGTGTAAAGTCATGCACTCAGGGCACAAGAATCCTGGAGAGGTATACATGATGGGTGGGGAGATACTAACAACAACAAAACTGGAAGGGGACCTGGGAGTAATCATAATGGATGACCTGAAAGTAGCCAAGCAATGTGAGAAGCAGTGGGAAGGGCCAGAGGGATGCTGGAGTGCATAGGGAGAGGTATCATCAGTAGAAAACAGGAGGTGGTGATGCCACTGTACAGACATTTGGTGAGGCTGCATCTGGAATACTGTGTTCAGTTCTGGAGACTACATTTCCAGATGGACATAGACAGAATGGAGGCGGTCCAGAGAAGGGCAATGGAAATGGTGAAAGGAATGCACCAGAAACTTTATGAGGAAAGACTGAAAGACCTCAGTAAGTATACCCTAGAGGAAAGAAGGGAGAAGGGGGGATATGATAGATACATTCAAGTATCACAAGGGGATCAACAAGGTTCAGGAAGGTTGCATCTTTCATAAAAAAGAGATGTGCAAGAACAAGGGGTCACAGTATGAGGATGGGGGAACTCGGGGGTAAGGGGTGGAAGTACTTTTTCACAGAAAAGGTGGTGGATGCATGGAACAGCCACCCTGCAGAGATAGTAGGGGCAAAACAATAGGTTAATTCAAAAATGCATGGAAATAGACAGAAGGCAACCCTAGTGGTAGGAAAGAGAAGGTAAGCTGCAAATCATTTAGGATCTGGAGTTCTTGTAGGTTGGGAAATGGGCAGACTTGGAGAGCCAGACAATCCTTATCTGCCATCAAATGATATGTTCCTATGTTTCTATTAAGTTGGGGCAATCCACCTGAAGGCCATTTCCTCTTATTTAGAAGCAATTATTGGTGTTTGTAGTGGAATATAGCTGCATGCCTTCAGGTTGTAAATGTTAGAGCCTTTACAGAGCATGTCGAAGATATATAGGGGAAAATCTTGCCTAAGGGATTTGTAGATACATAGGCAAAGATTTTTGAGGCACCTGGTGGAGAGGGATGGCCAGCCAGCAGATGCAGAGAGGATGTAGTGATGGGTTCTTGCAGGCAGTCCTGTAATGAATCTAAGTGCCTTATGAAACAGGACATCCAATTTGCTGAGTTGAGCAGCAACAGCATTCATGAATATAAAATCATCATAGTCAAGCAGGGGTAAGAACCTAGCACTGACTAGGGTCCTGCAATCATCTGTGGATATACTGAATTTGTTTCTGTAGTAAAAACCCAGCCTAGGCCTAAGTTTCTTACATAAATTATCTATGTGGCTGCCGAATGAAAGTTTGTTATCTAGCCATATCTTAGGTATTTAAAATCTTTGCCAGTTCCAGCCTATCACCTAGTAGGGTATGAATTCTAGGGGTGGTGGGATCAGATGACCACTTTGTTATTGGAGCAGGCACCGTGTATTTGTTTTTTGCAGCATTATAGCTTGGATGCACACAGTTTTAGCTGGAGAATGTTGAAGGCAGATTGTAGGCAACATAAAGCTTCTAACAAGCTGGGTTTGGTTGCATATAGCACTGTATCATCTGCATAACAGTGCAATTTCATATCTCCTACATCAACTCCCAAGTCAATAGTATATATAATGAAGAAGAGAGGCCCAAGGACAGATCCTTGTGGTACACCTTTAAAGATATGTGAACCGGAGGACATCAGGCCCTCAGACTTTGTTGTTGTTTACCCATTGGGTAGTTTTTGAACTAAGGCAGGGCATACTGACCAATACCAATATCTGATAGCTTGTGAAACAATATTTGCTGTCCCACTGTATCAAAGGCCTTGCTGAGGTCTAGAAAAATGGCAGCTGTTACATGTTTTTGATTTAAGGATGTGAGCCGATCATCTGTTACTCTGATGAGTGCAGTAGCTGTGCTGTGCAGTGGCCCAAAACCAGATTTGGAAGGTGTGAAAAAAGTATGTTTGGTTAGATATTCCTGAACTTGTTCATGAATTTATCCTTGACCTAAGCTAGGACAGGCAAGATTGATATAGGCCAATAGTTACTAGCTTTGGACTTATCTCCAGCTTTGAATAGTGGGCTGTTTTCCAGATTGTGGAGGTTTCATGGCTGGTGCGAGATAGATTGAACATGTGTGGTGTAGGTGCAGTTAGCACTGGGGCCACTGCTCTAAGAAAGACCGGCACCAATTTGTCTTCCCAAGGGCCCTTTTTTGTGTCAAGGGTACATAGGATGTCCTCCACCCATTTGTAAGTGATGTTCTGAAAACTAAAAGGTGGATTAGTGCTACAGTTAGGAGGGGGTTGCTTAAGATTTGTTAGTTGGATCACAGCAGCAGGTGACTGGTCAAAAGTCATTCCAGCAGACATGAAATGTGAATTACTATAAGTTCTTCCAGGATGAGTTGCCTGTCAGAAATAATGTTACTGTTTGCCTTCATTTTACATGGTAGGGCAGAGGGAGCTGCTCCAACTTCAAGGCAATTTTTTGTCTGTCAAAACTTAGAAGGGTTATTTTTGTTAACTTCAAGAAGGCTTAAGTAGTAGTTTGATTTAGCAGTGTGGATTAGTTTGGTGCAATAGTTTTTTTTTGTCTAAACACCGTCCAATCATGGGGCAATTTAATTTTCCTAGTTATAGCTCAATGTTTATCTCTAGCTCCCAACACATGTTTAATTTCTTTTGTAAACCAGGGGCATATCTTTTTCTTAACTCTCTACTTAATTAGTCAGAGTATCAGGTGAGAGAGGAGAGGATTTCTTGATTTAGTACACCTACTGTTGTACGCACAGAAGGGGCCAGGTAAATTTGCTGGGAGTTCATGTTTGTCAGATCCTGAAGGTAGCTAGCCACATAGAAATGAAATAATTTTCTTTTATAGTGGAAGGAAGTTACTCTGGGTGATTTCCATGTGCCTCTGATACAGGCTACTGCATTGTGGTCACTAAAATCATTATCAAATCTAGCTTTGGCTGTAATCTTTTGTCATCTATTCGTGAGCATTAGGTCCAGTAGTGAGAAATGTGAAGGTTTTCAATGATTGGGTCTCATAGGTTCAGTCACCACCTGTATTAGACCAAAATCATTACACAGCCACTTAAGGTCAGTGGATTTCGTTGAGAGCCAGTTTAGATTAAAACCTCCAAGAATTATGGTCTCATAACTGTAAGAACATAAGACATTTTTCAGGTGACTAATTAACTTTAGGCCACCAGAGTGGGACTTGTAGCAGCCAAAAATATTGATGGTCTCATTTTGGGATATTTCTAACATGATCTCCAGGCATTCAAATTCCTGGAATAATGACATGGGGCAGGATTTTCAAAACCTGGTGCAGAGCTTGTATCCAGCCCTGTGCCACAATACTTTGGTTCTGATGGTGGTCGAAACCCGTCACCACAACTGCACCCAATTTTACAATATCAGGTGCAGTTGCAACAATTGTCATGAATTATGGCAGTTCACACCAAATATTTGGCACAAGCTCCATGAAACAGGCCCCTAGGACCGCCACAAACTAGACCAGAAAAAGTTGGGTCTAACTTGCAGCAATTGCCACACAGGATAGAAAATTCCATTAGATCACTGCAAGCCCCATACACCGTATGGTCAGTGCACCAGGGCTTGCGGCAATCTAGGCCATTTGAAAATCCATCCCATGGAGTTGATAATAGTTGAGAAGAATTTATATTTTACATAGAGGATTATGCCTCCAACGTGGGTGGATCTAAGCTAGCGATATTGGATGTAACGAGTGGGCATCATGATGCTGTGGTCCACTTAGCTATTAAGCCAGGTGTTAGTGAGTAAATGGGTGTCAGGGTTGATGATACATACCCATACTTTCATACTGTCAGTCTTGTTGATTAGGCTACAGATGTTGATCCTAACAATTGTTAATCCCGGTATATTATCAAATTAAGGGGGAGTTAGGCAAGGATCTGAGGTCCCCTGGTTGTGTTCAACATTATCAGGGCAGATTACGAGCAGAATAAAGGTGCATTTAATGAGTTTAACATTTCTTAGAAGCTTTGTGTTACCCTTTGGCCGGTGCATTTGGGTGGTTGATGAAAAGGCTTCAGTTCTATGGATGGAATAGCTGTATGGTTTCATGAGTATTATAAGTGGGGTACAGAACAAAGGAGAGGGGGTCACCAAATGTTCTGCCAGTGTGGAACAGTTGAGGAACCAGGGGCAGCCACTGTCAGTCAAAAATAGCTGTATCCCTGTGGACTGCAAATGTATGGTGATATAAGGCATGACAGCATACTTCTGAGGAGGGGGTCCACTCTGGAAAGCAGCAGCAATAAGGTTACCACCCACATTTTGTAGGTTAGATGAGATTATAGAGGGAAAAATGTGTTTCTCTGATTAAAACCATTTGGCAATGAGACAATGTGCTTTAGGTAATTACAATAGTATACTAATTCAAACTGACAGAGCAGATAAATGTTGGAGTATAACTAAGCTGGTTTTGTTGGCATAGCCAGATAAGCACACATGTTATTGCCTCCTAGACAGAATTATTAGACACAAACTACTACCTAGAACTGCAATATAAATAAGCTGGTTTTGTTGGAATAGCCAAATATGCATACAGGTTCTTGCCTCCTAGAGAGAATCATTAAAACCAACTTATACCTATAACAGCAGTGTGTTGGGTATATAGAGTAAGGAACAGATAGCACCATGACACTTAACATAAGATACCATCAGCTATGTTAGAGTGTTGATTGTTCTGCCTGTAGGAACAGTGCACATTTGTTAATGTTCAACTTGACTTTAGCACCGAATGACCATCTAGCATCTTGAGTACAGCAGTTCAACTGAGCATGAGGATAGGGTCTGTGTGCTTTAATGTGTGACTGGCTGACATTCAGCTCCCACAGCTGACACCCACAATGTGACATTCTTTGCACTGCTGTCCTTAGCTTTCCACACTGCAAGCATGGAGGACAAGAAGGGTAGAGTGCTTTATAGGGATCAGGTGGTCCTGATGATGGCTCCGGATTGGCAATGCAACTTGCAGAGAGGCAGACTGAAGGGCCACTCAGTGCTGCAGCTCTTCCACAGCTTGCTTGGTGATTGGTAGTGGGGAAGTGGGTAGAGATGCAGTGCACACCCTCATAACCCACTTGCAGCTCTTTGGTGTGGCTCTGAAATGGAATGGTGGACTGATGGTAGGAGATGGGGTTTTAGCAGTGTTGGAGACAAAGGCAGTAGTTCAAAGTATTGTTTTGAAAACCCACATCCAGTCCAATGGTGGCTCTGGATTGGCAGTGTGGCTTGCAGGGAAGCAGACGGAAGGTGTCCTTAGTGCTGCCACTTCCACTGCTTGGTCACAATTGGTGGGGGAGGGTGGGGAGAGTTGCCATGTGCACCCTCACGACTTACTTGCAGCTCTCTGGTGCAGCTCTGCAATGCAATGGTGGACCAAAGGCAGGAGCTGGGTTTTTAGCAGTTTGTGTTGGATTGTGCCATGTCTAATGTTCCCGATACTATACTTTCATATTTGACACCATTTATGATAGCAGGATTGTATTCTGAAAGCTGTCAGTAGGGACCAGAATGCTTAAGTGATGGGGACTGTATGTACTTTTTCACTGGCTCATGTTTTATGATGTGACATCAGAAGAGCTTTGACAGTCAAAAAGAAGCTTTGAGGATGCAATGCTACCTTCTTCTCAAATCAGATTTCAGCAATATTGCACTTGACTATACCTCATCCCTCCCATCCTGGCTGCTGCAGGCCAGCAGTCTCTACAAGTTCTGCCACCTCATCCCAATCATAATCAGGGATGAAGTGAGGCAGCTCTTGGTTTAATCAGGGTCCATGGTAAGGAAAGACACCAATTTTCTTAAAACATATTCCATTCAATGGTTTTTACGTTCCTTTGAGAAGGGACTGCCCCTCATCTCTAGGTTTGTAATCTCTTCTCCTCCCCTTTTGTAACCCATAACCCATTTATTACTATCTCTCTCCTCATTTTATTATCCTGTTCTTGTCCTCTTCTTTCCTCAGTTTAATTATCCCACCCTTTCCTTAATTAGACCATTTATTTCTAACATGGCTCAACAGAGGCAGTCCTTCTCCATCCATGCTGTTCAGCTTCATTTGACAATAGCCCCAAACACAGAGAAGTTCACAAATGTACTGACAAAATGTGTTTTTGTGCATGTAGAACAGGACCTGCAAATCACATGAACTCTTGTTTCCCTTAAAGTTGGATGAGAGGTACTGCTGTGTCATCACATGGTTACCAAAAACTATATGAGGGTTTCACCTGACCTCATTAGTCATGCCAGCACCTTGATGAACTGTGAGATGAGCGTTCCCCTTTCTAAATAGGTATGCGTTAATTACTGACCTTATTATATTTTGATTTATTAGTTCGTTACATACTGTTTCAAATAATGTCATTTGTAATTTGCATTTTCTTCTTAGTATGAGTCAACAGCTTGTGTGTGGGGGGGGATACAATAATTTGATTATTGTAATCTTTTTTTCTGTAGACTTCATTAATTTTAATATTTTTTATTGGATAGTAATTTAATGCTTGTGCACCAGCTTGTAATTTTATAGGAAAATGGCACACTTCAGGCATTTAAAAACTACACACACCACTCAGAATAAGTGATGTCCTAGTTTTCAACAGGAATATCAATAGTCTTTTAATGTATCATAACCTTATGATGTCTAGAAAAATGTCATTTCAGCAGCTATCAGGCATCACGCCTCAGACAGTCAACGAGAATATTTACATGGTGTACTGGGTGAAAGGATAAGAATTTTAAGATTGTATTCCTTTGTTTTTGTTATAATCTTGTCTTCCTTTTATATTAATTTGGTAGTAAAAGGCTGTCCGAAGTCTAGACTGAGAGAGTTCTCCATTTTATTAATCCCAAATAAAATTTTCACTGTAGATGTTTGATTTTAATGCTATTATAATTTCTCACCTTGTAATAACAGTGTTTAATCATACACTTTGACTCAAAAAGTGCTTTCAAGGAAAAGGGGTTGCATAGTATTACTGTGTGATTGCTGGGGGTGAAAAGATTTATTTATATCGGCAACAGCTGGTGAGGTGAGAAGATCTGTAGTACCTTGTTGTAATTAGCTGTAGCTGGAATAAGCTAGTAAAGCATCACTGGGGGGAGGGGGGTAGAAATGGTGCTGTTATGTTCCAAACAAAACTGTCTGTCTATCTGTTTCATAAAGCTATTTGATTTGTACTTGGTGTCTGACAGTGGGCTGTGTGATTTCTTGTCAGATTCTTTGTTTTTTGCAGCTAAACTTTTTATTCAAGAAAAACTTTTTAACAATACGACAGAAGTAAAACAGCACAGCATCAGAGTCATCTAGGTTGTAAATATCTGTTCCAGCAGTACAACTTTTGAATGGTGTAACCCTTAAGTATATCAGAGATCTCTGTGGGTCGTGATGGATAATAGATGAGGTTGCCTCTGGATATGACAAGGGAGATCTATGTAGGCAGCATATCGAAATATTCAGGTTTATACAAATCTTTATAATGAGTTAGAAGATGCTAGTCCAGGATAGTACCATATAAGGATCGTAATAACAAATATTCAGTAATTTGCTACTGGGAGACCTACTCTATGGAGTGAAACTCCATGTATACCAATCAAAAGGGAAGAATTAAATGTGAAGCAGCACCAAGTGTGTTTCTGCAAAAATATCTTTATACTAACAAAATTGAAAAATACAAGCAGAAAATGAACACACAGCAGTAATATGCCCCTAATGAAGACTTGTTGAGAGACGAAGTGCTGGGTGTCTAGTTGCTGTTTGTATTACTGCTGTGTGTTCATTTTCTGCTTGTATTTTTCAATTTTGTTAGTAAAAAGATATTTTTACAGAAACACACTTGGTGCTGCTTTGTTTTTGTGCCATGGTATTTTGTTTGGCTGGTTGTCTTTTTGTAGCTTAGCACCAGACCTGGTCGAGCAGTGTCGCTTAAATCTGTTTTTGAAATAGGAATTAAATGTGGATGGAGCAAGAAGGAAGAGGAAAATGAAAGAAAAGGGAAGAAAAGAAAAGAAAACAAAGGGAAAGAAAACTAAGGAAGGAAAGATTTAAAAAGTGTGCCTAGAATGTTAGGACATGCTAAAGTGAATATCTGTGTCACATACATCAAAAAGGTTATGAGGTGGACATGTGGTGGTTAGTAGGGTGTACCACCCTGAAGTGCCAGTTTAAAGGTGGATATCCTGAAAGGGGAGTTACCAAATTCCTTGATGTTATAGTGGATGCCAAGAAAGGGTTCCCCCATGTACTCCTGGGAGGAAGGACTGCAGGTATGAGTAACATGGTGTCCAGGTAGAGGAATGTATATGTAGGGATTGGTTAGCAATGTGGGACATACAGTCATATGTGATGATCTGACAGAGTTCAGACAAGAATTCACCCAGAGAGGGTACCTTCATGGATCACCACTCTCATAGTAGGACATGTTTAGCTACAATGCTAGCATATATCACCAGGGCTCTTTGGTTACTGGAGGGATAAAAGGTTCCTGCAGTATGTCCGATTAGAAAGAGGGCCAGGGAAAGTGCTATTCTGGTGTGGAGAATCTGTGCTAGGTATGTCTGGATGTTGTTCTGGTAATTAGTTAGTGCTGGGCAGCTCCAGGGAATGTGGAATGCGGATCTAGCCATGTGGCGATAGCCTTGGCATAGACAGTAATATATACCTTTATCAGAGATATTGGGTTATAGCTAGCCTGCAATGAGGGGTCTTTCCCCTTCTTGGGGAGTACCATGTCTGTGTTTATGGAGGGTGGAAAGCCCTCATTTGTGCCAAATTGGCATACATGCACTTGAGGATCAGAGAGATTACTGGAGATACCACTTGCAGGAACTCTACAGATAGTCCATCCCCACCAGCACTTTATGGGGCTTCAGTGATTTAATGGCCTCTTCTATTTCTGTCTCCATAAGAGGATCTTCTAGGGTGACTACCTGTTCTGTGGATATGGTGGGGTGGTGGAGAAGTTGCACAAAGGCTTTGATTGCAGGGATGATAGGAGAAGAAGGTGAGCTGTACAACTGTTGGTAGCATTGGCTCATGTCAGCACTGATATGGTCAGGCAAGAAGCCAAACTGGCCTTGAGTATTTATAAGTCCAGCAATCTGTCAGTCATACTGTTGCTTTCTGAGTCTGTATGCTAAAACCCTGCTGCACCTTTCCTCTCCTCCCAATATTTATATTTAACTGAAAAAAGAGAGATAGTTCAGATTTTGTGGCTAGCAATGTCCTGATGTCAAAGTGGATTTCATCGATGGTTGGTGGAGGGCTGAGGTGGTGTTGAGTTTAGGTTGAGCCTTATGCTCAGCCTTTTTAGATGCCAGCAATTTTTTCAAGTTCTGAAATCTTCTTTTCCCTCCCAAATTTTGTGTGTGGCATAGCTGATTATCTGGCAACTGGCCACAAATTATAGCCTTGATTCCCTCCCACATTGTAGCCAATCTCATTTATCCATTATCATTTATAAGAAAAAAAAGCTTTGGTTTTGGTTTTAGGCCAGGTCCTGCAGCAGGAGATGATCCATATGCCAGGAGAAGGGGTGTTGCATGACTGGGCCCCATAGCAGATCCACTTGAACTGGGGCACAGTCAGATGACACCAACGGGTTGATTGTCACAGTGATCATTTATTGATTTAGTTTTTATTATCCAGTAGGATGCACTAAACAAACACTTGCCCATTTTCAGGCATGGCTTGAGAGAGTACAACAAATCAGCAATACAGGGTATGACAGTGATGACCTTAGAATAATGTTACAACAGGCAATAACAATGATATAAGCAGGTGTACAAATTAACACAGAATGTTTACAATTGAGAAGTGCACTACCAATAGCATTACAACACATGCTGTTGGCAACATGTTTGTCAGGATTCAAGGCTAGACACAGGTATAAACAGCCATTTGTAGGAGTGGAAGCAATACAGATTTCTGAAGGTGCTGGTAGGAGAACTGTGCCTGATATCAGCAGGTATAGAGTTCCAAAGATTGGGGACAGAGACTGAAAGAGCTATCTCTCCTAATTTGGTCTTGGTCCTAGGTATGACCAGGGCTTATGGTCAAAGGAATGGAGTGGATACGCATTTATGTTAAGCACTAAGACAGAAGATAGCAATAGAGGAACCTGATTTTTAAAGACACTGAGTGGGACATTTTCAAAGGAACTGCGCTGGCACATCTCAAAAAATGTGTCATAGCACAAAATTCAAAGAGCATGCAATGTGCAAGTCCAGATGTGTTGCAAGGCAACTGTAATGTATGCAGCACATCTGGAGTGGGCATTCCCATGAATGTGCCACGCATCTTTCTGTTCAGCCAAAATGGACGGTGCATGGGTGGCACATCTCCAAAGATGTACCCCCCCCTCCAAAGTTAGGCATAAAAGGAAGTGGCCTAAGTGTAAGCCACCTACACGCAGCTAGCAGAACAGCAGTAAGCAAAGCAATGGATGGGGCAGCATTTCTCATGGTGGAGGTAATGAGGGGTGTACGGAGATGGGCAGAACAACAACATGGCCGTGGAAGGGCCCGTAGGCAGTATGCCCAACAGAGATGGTACCATGCCCGTGTCACATTTGAACAAGTGATTGACACAGAGTTTGTAGGCTGATACAGAACAGAGCAGTTGTGAGACTACTCTGTGAGCTGTGCCATGATGAACTGTAGGCACCCACCACAAGGAGTCATGCCATGTCAGTGGAAACAAAGGTGACAGCAACAATGTGCTTGCTCACCATGGGCACCTTCCAGATACCAGTGGATGACTCCACTGGGACTACACAGTCCTCCACATTCCATCTCATCATACAGTTCCTCACCACTCTGCTGCCACACACTACAGAGTTCATAACATTCCCTAGCACACATGCAGAGTGGACAAAAACCATGCAGCAATTCTACAGGGTGGCATGCATGTCATGCATGCTGTGAGCCATTGACTGCACCCATGTGGCTATCAGGGCACCACTTGGCCCAAACAGCATAGCATACATAAACCAGAAGGGCTACCATTCCATCAACTGCCAGGTGGTGTTCAATGCCACAGGGCACATCACCAATGTCTGCAACACGCACCCTGGGAGTACACATGATGCCTACATCTGGCACCGGTCATCCTTGTGCCACCAGTGTGTGAGTGGGGACATCAACAGTGGCCACCAAGTGGTGAGTAGGGCAGGACACTATGCCTACCTAACGCACTCCATGGCACAACAAACAGCTGGTGGTAGTGCGGGAGTTGGGGGGAAAGAGTGTCAGGGAAAGTGCAATGTTGAACTGTGGAAACTGGAGGCCTGCCAGCCTGGGACCCATAGATATAGAGACAGTGGTGTGTAAGGCCACAGGGTGAGAAGGGCAGGGGTGCTGCAAGCAGGCACATGTGGCAGTGTGAGAAACAACAGATGCCCCTAGCCACTAAAATTGTCCAGGACATTGATGAGCACAATGCCCACACAAGCAGGTATGGGGGTTGCAGGACTGGGGAGAGGTTAGCCCTGCCATGCCTGTCCAGGCAGCAAGCAGGACACAAGTGTGGGGGCCCACAATGGCAGGAAAGGGGGTGCCAGGTGGGGGAGGAGGAATGGCATACAGGTGGACAGGCAGTGGCAGTGGTAGCATAGACAGGCAAGAGAAGGTGGATGTGCCAGGCCATGCGCAGACATGAGTGAAACTAACACTTGTCTCTATCCCCCCAGTTGACAGTACGTACCCCCTGGCCATGGGTGCTCACCCCCATACAATGGCCCAGTAGCAAGGCTGAGAAATACTACAATGAGGCACACACCAAAACATGCAACATCATCAAGCATGTGTTTGGCATGCTGAAAATGTGGTTCAGATGCCTGGACAGGTCCAGTGGTGCCCTACAATACTGCCCAGAAAAGGCCTGTTGCATATTCCTGGCCTGTTGCAGTCTACACAACATGGCCATGGACTGTGGAATATTGTCCTGGCACAGGAGGAAGATAGTACAGAGGAGGATGAACCCTAGGGCAGGGGTGGGCAACCAACCCTGGAGAGGAGGGACTCACAACTGGTTGCAAGCGCACGATGGCATAGGGACACCATTGTGGAGGATCAGTTTGGCAACTGGAGGTGAGCAATACAGGAGACACAAACTGGGCAGCCAGTCACACACACATACACTGACACAGGGTGGGGGGTAGGACACACACGCAGGCAGGCAGACACTGCACATCAGCTGCAGAGTGCACTGCAGCGTGCACACAACCATGCACAGGCAACCACTGCAGTGCCACCAGGGACAGGGTGACTCAGTGTCAGTGTGGGGACTGACATGGATTAGAGGGAATCTGCTGGCACACATGCATGGCCGACACAGTAATGCACTCATCACACCCATGCCACACAGCATAACACCACTTCATCCACACACACCCAGTACAAAACACAGACAACAAGGGCAGGTGTGACACCTGGACACAAATGTGCCACAGCACGTGGACCTGGCCACTGCTGGCCTGGTGCGTGGGCTGCAATGGTGGCAGGATATTGGTACCATGTTATCTGCACCCAGCAGGCCTCACCGTGAGTAAGTACAACCACCGCAGCCATGTGGGTGGCCACACTTTGGCTGGGAGGATGCCTCAGGTGCATCACCAGCCACAAAGTGTGAAGCTTCCACCCTGGCAGGGGCTGGCCCACGTGACAGTGACATGGTGCTCATGGGTGTTGCAGTTCCAAAGTCCAGATGGGATCTGGGAGTGTTGGAGATGTAGTTGGCCAGGGACGGCATCAGCAGCAATGGGGTCACCTGACGCCATGCCTTGGGAGAGCCACAGGTACTGCGCAGGGTGCAGCAGGAACTTCTGAGACCACGATGAAGCAGGGCAGCAAAGCCCACCGCAATGGCCCCTGCTGTTCTCTCAAGAGAAGTGGTCATGGTCACCCGGTCTTGGCCTAACTCGCCAAGCAGCTGCATCTTCATCATAGCTGCATGTTCATCCATGTGCCCCACCTGCACCTGCAGTCAACAGATCTCCTCCCTGAGTACCATCTGGCCTTCCATGGTTGCCCGCAGGAACCAGGTGTACATGTTCAGCCTGTCATCAGGTGACACATCAGGGGAGAGGGGCTGACGGGCAGAGGGGGTCTCAGCTAGCTATGCAACATCCCTTGTCCATGAATGCAGCACAGTGGGCCACTGTTGGGGTGGGGACGGTGCACGGGCATGCACGGTGGGCCCTGGTGCAGGATGGACATGTGCCCCTGCCAGATGTTGCAGTACCACAGCATCCTGCTAGTCAGTAATGGCAGTCCCAGGCCCCACAGCAGTGCCCTGTCCCTGGCCACCGCCAGGCGCTGCAGCAGCTGGCGGTTGGGGTGCACACTAGGGAGGCACGTGTGTGGGCCAAGGACCACCCACACTGCCTGTTGCTGCCCATGTGGGTACCAGGACAGTGGTAGGGTGGGTGCCACCTGTGTGTCTTTCCAGCTGGGTGGCATCATCATCATCATCCTCCTCCATAGCCGATAGAAACATAGACTTTGACGGCAGATAAGGACCACTTGGCCCACCCAGTCTGCCCATTTCCCTACCTAATGGACAAGCTGCAGATTCTAGTTAACCAACAGCCTACTTCCTGCAACCCCCCACTATAATTGCCTTATATCTGTCCCATGCATGTTTGAATTCCCCCACTGTTTTAGACCCAACGACCTCCCCAGGAAGGCGGTTCCATGTATCCACCACTCTCTCTGTGAAAAAATATTTCCTCACATTACCCCTGAGCAGTCTCCCCTCTATCTTTAAATTGTTCCCCCTTGTTCTTACACATCTCTTTTTCTGAAAGATGCTACCCTCCTGGACTTTGTTGATTCCCTTGAAGTACTTGAAAGTTTATATCATGTCCCTCAGTCCCTCCTTTCATCAAGGGTATACATATTAAGCTCTCTCAGTCTCTCTTCATATGATTTCTGATGCAGACCCTGCACCATTTTAGTTGCCCTCCTCTAGACTGCTTCCATCCTGTCTATGTCCTTGCGTAGATGAGGTCTCCAATACTGTACACAGAACTCCAGATGGGGTCTCACCAACTGTCTGTATAGAGGGATAACCACTCCCCTTTTCCTACTTGTGATGCCCCTTCCTATGCATCCCAGTATCCCCTTGGCTCTCCTTACCGACTTCTCACATTGTTTACCCACCTTTAGGTCATGTGATATGACTACCCCCAGGTCCCTTTCCATTTTTGTTGTTGTTAGTACCTCCCCTGCAATTGTGTACGCTTCTTCTGGGTTTTTGTTTCCCAGGTGCATTACTTTGCACTTCTTTGCATAGAATAAAAGTTGCCATATGTCTGACTATTCCTCCGACCTTGACAAGTACCTTCTCATCTTTTCTACCCCCTCTTGTGTATCAACTCTGTTATAGATCTTTGTGTCATCTGCAAAGAAGCATACCTTTCCCTCAAGACTCTCTGCAATGTCACCTATAAAGATGTTAAAGAGGACTGGACCCAGTACTGAGCCCTGAGGTACTCCACTAGTAACCCCCTTTCTTTGGAATGTGTTCCATTCACTATTACCTTCTGTGTCCTGTTGTGCAGCCAGTTTGCTACGCAGGCTACCACCCTGGGACCCACTCCCAGGCTGGCTAGCTTGATTATTAATCTTTTGTGCGGGACTGTGTCAAATGCCTTGCTAAAGTCTAGGTAGGCCATATCCGCAGCCCCTCCCTGGTCTATTACTTTGGTCACCCAGTCAAAGAAATCAATTAGATTTGTCTGACATGACCTTCCTGCTGTAAATCCATGCTGCTTTGGGTCCTGTGCCCCGCTGGCCTCTAGGTACTCAACAATTATTTCTTTCAAAAGTGATTCCATCATTTTCCCTACCACTGAGGTCAAACTTACAGGTCTGTAGTTTCCTGCTTCTGCCTTGCTCCCACTTTTGTGAAGGGGAATCACATCTGCCCTCCTCCAGTCCTCAGGTACCACCCCATCCTGCCATGATTTGTTAAAAAGCATCATCAGTGGTGTCACTAGGTCCTCCCTTAGTTCTTTTAGGATTCTGGGGTGAATCCCATCAGGCCCCATTGCTTTGTCCACCTTGAGTTTTAGGAGTTGCTTCAGGACTCTTTCTTCTGTGTATGGACTGGTTTCAACCCACCTACCCAGAGTGCTTCTATTGTCTGGTTTAGGTAATGCCTCCTCATCTTCTTTTGTGAATACTGAGCAAAAGTATTCATTCAGTATCTCTGCCTTTTCACTGTCTCCCTCTGCCCACCTCCCCTCTCCTTTATTAATCTTCACTATCCCTCCCTTTACCTTTCTATGTTCTCTAATGGACCTATAAAAGGTTTTATCCCCCTTCTTAACTGAGTTGGCTATTTTTTCCTCGGTTTGGGCCTTTGCTATTCTGAATGCCTTCCTCACTTCTTTCTGCTTTAATTGATACAGTCCCCTGTCATGCTCCTTCTGTGATTCCTTATACTTTTTGAATGCAACCTTTTTCTCCTTAACCTTCCCTGCCACCTCTTTTGAGAACCATAGTGTTTTTTTACTCCGCTTTGTTTTCTTTATTTGTTTCACACAAAGGCTTGTTGCCTCTATGATGGCAGTTTTGATTTTTCTCCATTGTTCTTCCACCCCTCCTTTTTGACCATTTGATAGTGCATTCTTCCGGTATTCACCCATTTTGCCAAAGTCAGCCCTTCTGAAGTCCAGTATCCTTGTTTTTGTATGGCTTATCTCCATGGTTGTGCTCATTGTGAAGCACACTGTGCAGTGGTCGCTTGTTCCCAGATGTCTACTGACTTCTAAATTTGTGATCCTCTCTCCATTTGAGAGTACCAGGTCTAGTATTGCTCCCTCCCGAGTGGGTTCCAAAACAAGCTGTCTAAGGTCTTCCCCCTGCGGGGCATAGAGAATGACTCTGCTCTTGGATGTGGCTGCAGTGCATGTCATCCAGTTAACATCTGGCATATTCTGGTCCCCCACCAATAGTATCTCCCCTTTTTCAGCCATTCTGAGAATGTCCTCTATCATTTTCTTGTCCATTTCCTTCCCTTGAGACGGGGGTCTGTATACAACCCCTGTGCGGATTGCCTTATGTCTGTCCCATGCATGTTTGAATTCCCCCACTGTTTTACACCCAATGACCTCCCCAGGAAGGCGGTTCCATGCAAGCATGCTGAGGTTGTCCTGGTTCAAAAGACCACACAAGATGTCATCGTCAGTCAACCCCAGTAGGTTCAACAGCATGTGTGTTGTCCCATGATCTTCAGCAATGGCCATGGCTCCAGAGGATGTAGAAGGCCCAGCCTTAACCTCCACTGGTGCCACTGGATGGGCACCAGATGGTGAAGCACCCCGAGGTGTGACAGAGCTGAAAGGCAGAATGGATAGCATGGTGAGTGACACATGGCCATATCCAAGGTTGACAGAATGATGTGGGGAAGTGTGCATGTGTGCCACAGGTGTGCGACACAGGTCTGGGACCACCATTTGGCCTGTGCAGTGCAAACACTCTGGTGTTGTGAGTCCTGCATGTGTGCTGGGGTGCACACTTGTGGCACAGGATCACAATGACCCTACTGCAGCCTGGTCAATGCCCCCCCCGCCCTGCCACAGACACCGCTGCCCCACTGTGGACCTCCTGCCCACTGTAGCCAGATGGTACAGGGGCCCACTGTGGACTGCTAGGTGGTATCACACATGACATGGAGGCCCCTGTGGGCATGCATAGCCACCTGTGGCCTGTGCTGTTGGCCACCCCCCTCTGGAACCTGTGGCATGCCACCTGCCATGCACAATGGCACACATGGCAGCATGTGGGCCCACAATATGGCTGTGCACTGCCAACAGCCCTGCACGGCACCCTCTGGACATGGTGCTGGTCCCTGTGTGGCATACCAGGCACATCTGTGGCTTGCACTCCCACCCTCCAGAGGGGGTGACAAATGCATACTCACTGTGCTGCGATGGTCTGCCCCCAGTCTGGAACCCACCCCCAGGGTCACCCTCCACAGATGCCCAGCTGATGCTGGCCACTAGCATCTCCTCACTAGGTGTGAGGGTTGGTGCAGTGGAGGGATCCCCACAAGTCTGCCACAGGAAGGCCTGTATGGTGACCAGTTTCTCCTTGGCCCTTGTTTAGTTGCTGGCCATCCTCTTCATGCACTCCTAGGGAGTGTGGTTGTACCACCCGTGGGCATTTACATGGACAGCCACCTTATCCCAGCCTTTTGTCCTCTCCTGCTGGGTGCCTATCTTGCCTGTGAGCAGCACCTCCCTAAGGAAGTATGTCTCCACCATGGCTCATCCTTGGTGAAGTTTGGCCTCCGCCTCTTCTGTGGTTCCTCCTCCTCATTAGACATCCTGTTGCCTGTGGACAGGAATGGGGCATGCATGAACAAATATCCAGCATATCTGGAGGTGAGCCAAGTCCCACTGAATGCAGAGCAAAAGAGACTGTAGCATGGGGAATGTAAATAAACCTACTTTCAAGGATGCAGTTCCTTTCAGTCACCTGTGTTGTCGGGTGGTGCTTTAATGGCTTATCTCATGCAAATGAGGTGTGCAGCAGCCTGTAATGAGATGCTAATCAGTTGAATTGGCCTGGATTGGATAATGAAATCATTGGCATAACCTGGCTGAATATTGCAGATTTGATCCAGGCTCATCTCATTTTGCTTGGTGCATCCGAGTTGCACTGAGCATCCCTGTATGGTGCATTTTCCGTGCATGTGCGATATGGTGTAATATACTTGGACATGCGTGGCAGTGCATGTCCGACTGTAGTGGCCATGTATCATGCATCTCCCAGTAATGTGCTGTGATGCACCATTGCCCCCATATGGCTCATGTCAGCAAACATGCACCATATGGTTGGCTGCAAGAGTGGCATTGTCCGCCCTCAACAAGATGGCACTTGCACATGGATGCACGTGCATGTGTCAGTTGGCCGTGACCCCATTCTCCCACCCAGCCTTTCGCTACTGTGCATGTGTGGTGTTGCACTCTAGGTGTCAATGGTGCATCCCTATGGCACATGTGTGAGTCTCACGGTGGACTGCATGGAGGGCCTATCTCGCAACAGGCACTGGCAAACAAGACTGCCTCAGTGTACTGTAACACATACTGCTGGCCTGTCTAAATTGAGGATGGCATGTGCGACTGAGGGGGGCCCAGGGCCCTAAACTGGTCTGAGGCGGAGGTGGCCAATCTGGTGGCACTGGTTGCCCCCCTGGAGGGGCAATTGTTTGATGCGGAGGAGATCCAAGAGGCATGGGCCTAGGTGTGGGCCTGCATTCCAGCTATGCTTGTCTGCCAGATTGGCATCCCCCGAACTGGGGTACAGTGTTGGCACAGATTCTGGGACCTATGGCTACGTGACCCTGAATGGCTCCTGAGGCTCCGTGACCAGGCCCACATGGAAGCAGTGCCACACTTAGGTACGTATATATTGTGTGCATGCTTTCTTCACTTTTTCTTGTGGGTATGTGTATGTGCTGCAGATGCGTGTGTCCCTGCCCATATTGTTGCCATGGCCCTGGTTGTAGGGTCGTGTTATTGCTGCCATGCATGCCATGTGTTGCCCTTTGTGGACTGGTGGTCCACAATGCTGTTGTCGTGGCACTGTGACTCCACATTGTGTGTTGCCCCTCAGCAAGGCACACGTCATGCTGTGCCACGCAGTGTCGTGTCACTGTTGGGGGTGGGGTGGGGGTATGTGTCCCAGCATGCTGCTCATGGTGCTGTTCCATTCTGTTTCCATTGCACATCGGGTGGAGCGCAGCTGGCCAGGCAGCACACGTCCAACCAGGACACTGAACGGCATACAGCAGGCTCTGGAGGGGGCACACCAACATGTGGGACATGCCATATGGCAAGTAAGTGCGCTGCATGTTCAGCCCTGTCTGTTCTTGGGGTATGGGGTGTTGCATTGCCCACAGTGGGCCATTGCCTGCTTCTTCTGCATGTCCATGTGGTGGCAGTCATGCACACTTGGATCGTTGTGTTGGCAGTATGTGGTAGTCCCGCTGTGCCCATGGCACCTGTGTGTTTGTCCCCATTTGCCTTGCCTGGTCCGGGTTGTGGGCACCCATCAGTGCTCATATGGGGTTGCCACAGGGTCTGCCTGATTGGTGCACACAGGTTGCGGGTTCCCACACTGTCTGGGTCATGGCCACATGTCCCTTGGTGATGTCCTGTGCCTGCTCCCTCTGCCACTTCCCATGTACTGTGTGGTTCTGTTGCCTGGCATGTTGTCGATGTGTGCTGTGCATGGTGGGTTGCTGGCCCTCTGCATGGGGCCAGCCAACATCAGGCATGCACACCCAACCCATTGGGGGGGGGGCTGTGCCTGTGTGGGCTGTGGCACTGAGTATGTGTTCTCTGTTTCCCCACCACAGGTCATCAAGCTGACGTTGTTGCCCAAAGGAGGAGGAGGAGGGGAAGGATGATGGTGGGTGTCAGGCTCATCTCCACCCAGGATATTCTGTTGGCCATCTACAGGAGACAAGATCCTTGCTGAGTGTGGCCAGGGTGATCCTGGCCGAATTCCAGAGGGACGGCCAGCAAAGATGGGGCCAGGTGGCTCATCACCAGGAGCACTAGGCCTGTGGGCCTTTTGACAGTTTTCTGTGTAAATAGCCCCATATGAACCATCCCCATACCCACATTCCTCACTGTAAATAGTTCAATGCCGGCATCCCCTGTTCCCCATTCCACCTTGCTCCACACCCTTTTCTACTGAACATAGTTTTTTATCGCATATTGTTGTTCTTATTCAGGTTTGCTTGTTTGTATGGTTTACTGTTATTAAATATTACTGCATCTGATAGCCAGTGTCTGTGGTCCTCAATTGCCTGTTGTTACATTCACCTGTTGTGTTGTATGGTTGGCCCAATGCCCCTTGCTCACCACTGCCCATTGTCTGTGCCATTGCACAACCATGCACCCTGTCCACCTTGTTTTACCTCCACAGTGTTTGTCATGCTGTCCCCTGGGCCACCTTTGGGATGTCCATCAGTGCTGCTCACATTGTCACTTACACATAGCCCCTGCTCTGGAGTTGCTCATGCCTCTGCTGTTGTTCTGGTCCCCCTTCTGATGTGCTGCACTGTTTGCAGTCCTATGTACTTCTGGGCATGTGCCATCAGTGTGGCTTACAGCCACCAGCCCGTGTGACATTGTGCATGTGGACCACTGTGCCTGTGATGTAGCTTCCATGTTCACCCTGCTTGGTTCCTCTGCACAGTTGTCATAGTGCATGGCTGGACCATGCTGTCCATTGGGCCTCTGGTGCTGGGGAGCTCTGTCACTACTCTCCTATGTGCCATTCCCTTTGTGCCTCTTTGTCCCCTGGGTTAGCGGTGTATGTGTGGTGATTTGTACTGTGCCCATGGGGCTTGTGTCTGTGTCCCTTTTGCACTTTGGCAGTGCCTTTTCCCATCCCTTTTGCCTTGGGATGCTTCCCTCCCTGTTTCAGCTGTTCTACGTTGCCCATTTCCCATTTACCGTCCTTCCTTGTTGCTCCACTGTTCCAGGCCGGGTTGCTCCTTTTGCAATATTCAGCCCTGTCCAGATGCTCCAACATATTTCCAGAAGCGCTGGAGCATTTCAGGCTGTGTTATGGCTCATTTTTGGTATATTCAGACTGATCAAGGCTACTGTAAGTACTGTGTTCTAAGGGGACCATGCTTTTATGTTCATGGCCCCTTCCCTCTAGAATTCTCTACCCTGTCGGATTAGGGAGTGCACGACCATGGGGAGTTTTAAACAGGCCCTAAAAGCATTCCTTTGGACAAAAGCATATGCTAGCGATGACTGTTGATTTGTACTGAATATTTTAATTTGATGATGATCTTTTGTAACTGTGTTAATTGTTTTAACTGTACTGCACCTTGGTTTTTGAAAGGTGCATTATAAATAAAGGATTAATATTATTATTATTATTATTAATACTGCTGAGTGACAGGTATAGTTCTTTTCCCTGGAGTGAAACAGGTGCCACACATTGGTGCTTGTGCAACCTTGGGATGAGATTTTGATACACCTTGGTGCCTGTCCACTGCAGGATCCAAAGTCAGGTTGAAGTCTCCTCCTACCGATATAAGGGCATTATTTACATTAAAATGCATAAGCTATTTGGCAAATTCATGAAAAAAGGAGGGACCATCTGTAATGGAGATATACAAGTTTCCTATCAGTAGTGGTCCTATTTGGGTGTCAAAAGTGCAAGAACCCATCTGCCATCTGGACCTGTGGCTGTTTTTTGCAGTCCAATGCACATTTTTTTGTCGATAAGGATTGGGACACCTTGTTTCTTTTTTAACTGAGGCTGCACTATGGACCTCAGTACCGACCCATTCTCACTTGAGTTTCTCTGCATCTTGGGAAAGTATCTTGGTTTCCTGAAGTAATGTCACTTGGGATCACAGGCACTTGAGGTGTACTTGTATTTTCTTGCATTTCTCTGAAGAGTTTAGTCCTCTTATGTTCTACATATGACATCTTAAGTCAGACATATAGAGTTCGTCTGAGGAGTAGGCCTGAGGGATAAAACTGTCTCCAGAATTTGCAAGCAAGCATCAGTTATAAGGAAACATGGGGCATGCATGTGGGGACTGACTATATGGGCAAATGTCCAAGCATTGAATCATAGAATCATAGAAGCTTGACAGCAGAAAAAGACCACACCAGCCTATCTAGTCTGCCCTATTTTTCCCCTACACTACCCCCTCCCTGCCAGCCCCAACCCACCCCCGTTACGCAGCCCCATATGGGTGTCCCAAGCCCTCTTGAATGATTCCATCAATTTAGCCCCCACCACTCCATCTGGGAGTCTGTTCCAGGGATCCACTACCCTTTCTGTGAAGAAACACCCTATCACATTGCCCCATATCTGTTTCCTTGCAGTCTGAGGCTGTGACCTCTAGTTCTGACTCCCTCCTTTCTCTTAAGTAAACCCTTTTCTCCCACTTTGTTGAGCCCTATTACGTACTTAAAAGTTTCATTCATGTCTCCCCTTTCCCTCCTTGACTCCAGCATGTACAGATCCAGCTCCTTACACCTCCGCTTGTATGTCTTTCCCTGCATACCCGGCTCCATCTTGGTTGCCCTTCTCTGAACCCTCTCCAGTGCATCTAATATCCTTTGTGGAGATGTGGCCTCCAGAACTGAACCCCATACTCCAGGTGCAGCCTCACCATGGCTTTGTAAAGGGGCATTATTACCTCCCTCCTTCTGCTAGTAGTGCCCCTGCCTATGCATGTCAACATTCCATTGGCCTTTCCCACCGCCCTGCTACACTGGATTCCTACCTTAAGGTTTGAGAAGACTATGATCTCCAGATCCGTCTCCTGTTCTGCTACTCTGATTTCCTCCCCACCCAGAGTCTACCTTGCTCTTCTGTTCTTAGTCCCCAAGTGCATCACAGCATACTTCTTAGCATCATATTTCTCTGAAGGAAAAGTTAAAAAACAATTTGTGCATCTCAACAATAGAAATTCTAGTAAACCCAGACAGATGAACTTAATGAACTAGAAATAAAAATTGATAAACAAGCACTTGTCAAGGCCGAATGTTTGCGTGCTGGTATTGGCATTGGTAGTACAGGAGTTAGTGAGATGCATAATAGGAATGGCAGTGAAGTATTGAAGTACCACCAACCCCCATTCCCACCCTGCAGAGACTAATAGGCATTGGGGGGTTCCATGTCATGACAGCAATCGCAATGCAGCAATGCTATCATAGCAAATGTATATCGTCAAAAAGCACTCACCCAAGGTTCCGCTAGCTGGTCAAAAAATGTCTGAGAGATTTTCTGCAAAACCATCAAATAGGAGAGCATTAAAATAGTATCTGAGCATGATAAATGGTAATTTCTTCATTTTACATGTAATAAATAAGGTCAGGTTGTCCTTATGTTAGGGAAAAGGAGTAAAATTTGTAATATGTTTATAACATAGCTGCAGCTGATCTTTAACATTAGTATGCTTGAGTCAGGTCATAGGTTAGTGGAGACCACACAGTAGTGCAGTGAGTGGATCGAAAGCATACAGTTATCAAGAAAGTGCAGGAAGCTGGTCTAAAAACACTCTTTAGTTGCTTTCCCCTCCCTCTACACCCTTCACTTCCCCTCCCCCTACCCAATACCGTTTTATTATACTGGTGTATTTATAACATGTTTCTATGTATAAGACATCACTGCAATATATTAGTATGTAAGTGTGTAGTAGGTGTGTAGTTTTACAATGTTTCTTATCAATGTTTGTATATTATATACTTGAAATGGATGTTAAAATAATTTATGCATCAGGTGACTGCATTTTTTCATGTGACCTCATGTGGGGGCTATTTAATCACAGCATATATTTTTGATTCTCTTCTTGACAAAGAGCCAGAGCAGCTTGAAACATTGAAGGTATTTATTATGTGTGGTATTTATTATGTGTGGGGTGCTTTTTAACTTTTTTTCTGTGTAACTGAAAAACATTGTATCAATTGGAAGAACACTAACTTCTGTTTAAAGTAGTGGAGCAGAGTGTTTTGAGACCAGCTGACTGCACTCTCTTGAGTCAGATCATCATACCTGAACAAGCATTTGTCAGTGCCAAGCATTTGCTGCTGGTATGCTATGCACCACTTTTTTTTTTTTTTTTTTTTTATTGTGACCTCAACTTCTGTAGATACTTGTTTTTGGATTTGTCTTATAGACATGACATGTACCATTGATGGTATATTGATGGATGTGAGTCACCATGATTGGGGAGGATGGCACTTCCCTTCCTGGCTCCACCACACAGAGGACTTCAGGTTTGGTGGTTTCAGGGGAAGCAGGTACCAACAGTGAAGATGAGAGCAGGGCCGAGGCCCCACCTGCGTCAAGTGCTGCAGTATGTGTCACCTTAATAAATACACAGATGCACATGTACACTTACACACACGCACAGTAACAGGCACAGCTGCACCATTACAGTAAACCCAACAAATATAGGTAATACGTAGATGTAGTAGTAGTAGTAAATCATTTTTTATTCATTCAAGAATAAAGGATACGTTCAATTGAACCAAGCTCGTTTTCAATGAAGTTCCATATTACATCAGAGTAAAAAGTTCCACATTGTACAACAATACACCAGAAACACATTATACACCATTAAGGACATGTACAAAGAAGACATAATAATACCAAAAAGTAATAAAATAAAACAATCTTTCACAAACAGTACAGACTCTTAAAGTGCTAACAGTTGTTACAAATTGCAGTATTGTTTGGGCCAGATGTACAGTACACCACTTTATTAATTCTGCTTCACTACGTCTAGATCTATTGCTTCTCAAATCTGGAGGAGATTTATTCCACAAACGTATTCCTCTAACAGGGACTGATGATCTTCCTATATTCAAGTTATATCTAATTAGAGCAAATTGAGTTCCAACAGAGGCCCTCAAGCTTTCTTTTACTTTCCTAACTTCAGAAAGGTCAGTAATATAATTAGGGACCTCTCTGTACCAGACTCTAAACATGAACTGCAACAGATGTAAATGTCTTCTTACCCGGGGGTTTGAGCCAATTTAATTCCCTGAATAGTGTACACCTATGGGTTTTATAGGGAGCATCCAGTACAAAACGGGCCAATCTGCAAAACATCAGATCCACTCTACTTATATACCTTTCAGTGGCCCTTTCATAAAGCAAATCACCATAGTCAATTACTGGAAATAAAAGGGAGTTAACCACACTCATTCGAATCTCTCTAGTCATAAATTTTTTATATATATATAAAACACCTAACTTCCTTTTTGTGTTTTTTATAAGGCAGTCTATATGAGAATCCCAGCCCAAACATGAATCTAACCAAACACCAAGGTACTTATACGAGCCAACCTGCTTGATGGCAATACCATCCATGGTGTTAATTTCCAAATAAAGAGTCTGCTTTTTATTGTTTTTATTTTTAAACAAAAGTGGCTGTGTTTTATTAGCATTTAAAGTAAGATGATGTATCTCTTACCTGTGTACAGGGATCCAGAGATAGGAGCATTGAAGGATGACATCCATCAGACCTGTAAAATAAAATATAAGGAAAGTGGTCTCAAAGAATCTGTAGTTCTTAGGGAGTAAATAGGAAGGATAGGACAGGATAGACGTACAACAATACTTATCTGATAGGGGAGGAGTCAGCATCCTGTCAGACCTGTTAAGGAGAAAAATGGGTTAATATGGAGAAAATACAGCAGTACGAGCAGAGACAGAGAGAGAAAAAGGGGTATAGGGCAGCATAGGAGTTAAAAAAGGGAGCTTTAGATAAAAAGTTACAGTCAGGGTAAAGGAGGAGGATAGAGATATAGATAATGAGATAGAAATATGGAGGAAGAAATAAAATTAATAAACAGGAAAAGAGAAGTGAAAATGTTATCACCCTGCCCCGCCCCCAAGATGTCCTAGTGGCCAGTACCAAACTGTGGTGTGCACCTTGCACCAGCCACCTACATCTCTATTCTTTTATGCTGTGTCACTGTCTCACCCCATCTGAAGTTGTTGCCATGGTGCTTGAAGGTTGGAAGCCACTGCATTTGGATGGCTGAAGCAGTGGACATAACAGGAAAATGAATTTCGATTATCTGATCATGGACATCATCAGATAGGACACAGCAACAGACATTAAAAACTGAAACCAATTGTTCAGTGGAAGTCGCACCCACTTCTGCTGTCTGTTACTGTGTCACACAATTTGGAATCCATTGATACTCTGTCACTGTAGCACACATTTCAGAAGAATGTGCCTTGTGTATCTTAGGACTCCATCCCTCAACACAGATACAGATAACAGAACAACCAGTCTTTACAGCATGATGGTGACCCGATAATAGCACTGCTGTCACTCCTTCACTCTGTGTCTCACTGTCTTTCCATTCTGCACACAGACAGAGATAGAAAAAAAGCAATTGCACAGGGGACACAAGCAGTGTCAGTCAGGAGGGGGTTTTCATACGTCAGGGCCACATTTCCTGTGGCTGACTTGCACCACTCCCTTCTCACTAGCAACTTCATATTTATTCTGGTAACTGGTGGTGAAAGCCAATTTGGTGCTGCTGGCCAGTGAAGCCCTCTCTGACTGGAGTGGCTTCTTTCTTGGAAGTACAGGCCAGCAAGCACTGAGTTGTGTCATGGCCAGTGTGTGGTAATTGGTGTGGACTGTCAAGCCCATTGTAGTTTCAACTTCAATGAGTTTGGCAATGACATACTTCCAAAAATCCCCTTGTACTTGTCCCGAAACGTTTGATGTGCAAGCACAGCAAATATAAAAATAGGGTTTGAGTTCTACAAATGATTGAAACCCTAGAACTTGTTCAAAAATTCTCCACTAAAAGTAAAACCCAGAACTTCAGAGGTTTCTGACAACCCTACTCACCAAGAGGTCAGGAGAGCAGGAATGTAGGCTGCATGCAGTTTGGAGACAAAACAGCTACAAGACAAGGTGTCAGAACCGCATGCAGCTCATCGGCAACCCCAGAGGCAGTATCATTTTAGCATCCAATAGCAGTCATCTTGCTAAATGTCTGAGAAGGGGGCATTGCCATTCTAACTTTTCTTTCTAGTTCTGTTAGTGAAGAACCATTTCTTTAATCATTCTATTAAGAAATGAAAGTAATAAAACTACATGCTCAGTGAAGAAGATGATGCTCAATATGCAGGCTCCTGATATCTGGGAAGATTTAATCTGCCCGATTTGTAAGGACTTATACTGCAGTAAGGGGTAGAGAGAGAAACCTACAGTGTTTGGTACCTGCAAGAGTAATTCAGAGCATCCCTCTGTATCCCAATATTTGATCACCACTGTGGATCGACCAGTTTACCTCAGTAAGGAGCACTCAGAATGTCTGGAAGTGCCTGGTTCCAGGTACAGCAGGATTTGGGAGGTAGTGAGTGATTCAGAGCACTCATCAGTATCCTCAGGTTTGATCACCAGTATGGATGGACAAATTTACCTCAATAAGGAACACAGACAGAAACTAAAGGTGCCTGGTTGTGGGGACAGCAAGATGTGGGAGAAAGAAAGTGATTCAGAAAACTCCCCGGTATCCCTGTGCTCGATCCCCTGTATAAAGCCACCCTTTTACTTCAGTAAGGAATATAGAAAGACACTGAAAGTGCCTGGTACCGGCGATAGCTGCATTTTGGATGTAGATAGTGGATGCTCCTCCATATCCCTGTGTTCAATCTCCAGTAATAAGTCACCACCTAACCTTGGCAATCAGCACAGAAATGGAGCAAGAGTGCCCGGTACTGGCGACAGATGTGCTTCAGGTGCAGATAGTGGAAACTCCTTTATACCCCAATGTTTGTCGGGCAGTAATAGGTCACCCCGTAACCTCAGTGATCGGCACAGAAACAGATCAAGAGTGCTTGGTACTGGCTACAGATGTGCTTCAGTTGAAGATAGTGGATGCTTCTCTATATCCCCATGTTCAATCACCAGTAAAGAAGTCACCCACTTACCTCGACAATCAGCACAGAAACAGACCAAGAGTGCCTGGCACCAGTGACAGATGGGTTTTGAATGCAGATAGTGGACACTCCTCTATATCGCCCTGTTTGATCACCAGTATGAAGTCACCCCTTACTGTGATAGTCAGCACAGAACCAGACTAAGAGTGCCTTGTACCAGTGATAGATGGATTTTATGGGTTTTGGATGAAGATATTGGATGCTCCTCTATATTCTCATGTTCCATCACCAGTATGAAGTCACCCCCTTACCTCCACAATCAGCACAAAAAATGGACCAAGAGTGCCCTCTGAGGCAGATGGTGGATGCTGTTCAGTATCCTGGTGTTGGGGCTCCCAGTAAGGATACTCATTAACCTTTGTAAGGAACACACATGGATTAAATTGTATGAGAGGCCACAGAAAGTCAGTAGCACCACAGAGCTGCTTCTTTAAACTTTCCGAGAGTTCCACTACCAAGAAATGACAGCTCCCCATCCCTGCCACTTGACCAGTTCTCGTGTTCCCCAAGCATCCAAGGTGCACCCCACTGATACAGCCCCCCCCCCATGTCCCCACCTGAACAGCTCACATATAACCAGGGGGGACCACACAAAGAACGGCCCTGCAGTGCCCAATAGTGGTGATGGCTGGAGTGATTCTGAAAGCGACAGCCAAACTAGTGATTCAGAGGGTTTTTCCATGCCATAGTGACATCTCGTATGGAGACATCCCCGACAGCAATAGCTGCAGTGCTGAGTGTCGGCAATGTGGTGTCAGAGATGCCTCCATGTTTCTCTGCCCCTCACACCCCCTGGTCTCTAGGATTCCAACTCTGAGTCAGAGTTGGATGGGGGGGGGGACACACCCTGTGAGGCAGTCTCCTGAACTTGCAGAGACCATCACAGTGACATGTGGATTTTGCCTAAATCCTGTTGCTGTGATGGTCTTCGCAGTTGGGGAGTCACTGCAGCATCGGTATACCAATTCAGGGAATGATGGCTGGGGTGATTACGAGAACTTCTCTGAATCCCCATGTTCAAGCCCAAGTTTTGTGGAGTGACCCATTTACCCCACTAAGGAGAGTGCCTCAGTGCCCGGTATCCACCACGGCTAGGGTGTAGATGGACCCTTCCTGGGGACTGAAGGAAAACAAGCAGTGAAACCAAACTCCTTTGGGGGATTGTGGGAAAACCTGCTGCCTTTGAAAACGAAGAAAGAAATTCTGAGGTTGCACACCAGGTAATGTTACAGTTATTGTCTGGGTATCCAAAATTGTTTAGAGAACATAAGGGAAACTGACTGCTGTCGAAACAGCAGAAAGAAATGGTTAGTACATACCGTACCAGGAAAGCACTGAATTCCTGTGCGCGTGTAGGACAACTGGTTTGAGAAACCCACAGAAAACCTATTGCCTTCAGTGGTGGATCCAGAAATATACAGAAGGGAGGGTGCACTTGCTCTGTAAAACCAAGCCTCTCTAGGGGTCTGGGGGCATGCCCCCCAAGGAATTTTGAAAATGTAATATGTAAAATGATACATTTTGGTGCATTTTAGGCCCAGTTTGAGGGTCAAAACAAAACAAAAAAATACAGTAATAATGCACTGAAACAAACCAAATACCCTTGTAATTTGAAGACAGAGCCAAGTAATTAGAATTTTTTTTTAAACACAATAATCATTGCACACTAAAAGCAAGAGTAACATGGATTTACAACTGCATTTCTTTAACCTGTAGCTATTCCTAGAGACAAGGGGGGAGGGTTCAGGTAATATTATACTCAAAACTGATGGCACTGTTGCTCCCCCTGTTACTAGACATAAACCAAAACATGCAGTGCCACTCCACACAAACAATAGGCATGCCTAGGGAAGTAAGTTTGTCATGGCAGTCATACACATCATGGATTCCATGATGTTTGATCTTAATTTAGGACTTCCATGACTTTCACTAGTGTCATCAGAATGTAGCAATGATGACAGTGCCACAACATTTACTACTGTTTACTAATGATTTCATGAACAAACAATGAGTCATTAAAACCTCATCCATGGCAAACTTACATCCCTAGGCATGCCCCACATTTCAGTCTAATATGCATTAAGCCAATAATCCCAATAGAGTAATATGTTATAGATTTACAACATTGTATCCTAACGCACACATAAATTGGTTGATTTTTAGTTACAGTGTTTAGGAAACATTGTGATAAGCCTCTGTACCTCATCAAGGTAGCTAGCCTAACAGAGGTCCATTCACACCAGCGCTCATGAATGCATACTGAACTGGGTCACTCTGGGACATAGGGTGATTTTAAGCAGGAGGGGAGAAGTGGTTTTGCCACTATTTTGCTCACTAGTGAAACCCCACCTAGAGTACTATGTCCAGTTCATGATGCCACTCCTCTGTAATGGACTATCTGGACTACCCCCCCAAGGCAATACTTTTGCCAATTAGCAGGATTATAGTTAAGCAATCACTTTTACATTTCATTCACACAAATAGCCATGCAGGCTACAGTACTACAAGCCTCATGCAACCAGACAGAAGCAATGAAACAAGCTAAAATATTTTTTAAACAGGTGACATGCTAACTTATTTATTTAGTTAGTTTTTGTTGACCGGGTAAGTGCACTAGACATATTCTGCCTATTTTTAGGCATGACCCGGGGGAAAGGGGATACAGGTGAATGCCAAATGACCTTGAACCAGATTAAGCTGTTGGTGGCATTTTTAGTAAATGAGGGACATTTGGCTAGGGCACCAGGGAAATTTGCCTACTCTGCCTGGAAGGGGGTGTTGTTGGCTATGGCTGATGATCCTGGTCTGGGCCAGTTGGCTGACGAACCTGCAGGTGAGCAGTTCTCCCTGCCTGCAGGTTCTTTGAAGGAGAATGATTCTGTAAGACCTAAGGAAGATATTGATATGGTTGTTGAGCAAGTTCCTGAACACCAGGAGGTGTTCTCTGAAGGTGATTTGGTTGCACAACTTTCAGTGCAACAAAGGTGATGTTTGTTGCATTTACTTACCATTACAGATTCTAGCGATGGACCTGATGACATACAACACAGCTTGCCTGCAAAAGTGGGCTTGGATATCCCCCGTAGCACCCAGACAGAGGCTTTGTGTGTGAGCCAGGAGAGGAATGACACATCTTTGATACTGCCTGACAACCTGCCAAAGCTCACTGCTGGTGCTTCTTGTTCATCCGGAGCTTTACTGGAGCCGGGTGTTATGGTGTGGGATATAAAAGATGGACAGACGCTCCAGAAAAAGGTGCAACCCACCTGGTTAAGTGGGAATTTTATTATAAAACAAAATTAAAAAAAAAACAATATAAATCTCAGTCTTAGCTTTGACACCTTCTTCAGCATTCACTTCAACTTGTACCAGTTTGCAGTACAAAATACAAAAGAAACATAAATGGTATTTCCTCAAACCAGGCGAACCTTCCTCCACCACTGATCAGCAAGCACTGACCTTATCTGAAAAAAAGCAGCCTAATATAGGTCATTTATATCCTCCCCCTGAATCATGTGACTCAGTATCATTATGTAACCAAGCAATGAATTATTTTAAAACGTGTCAACATTTTAAAGTACACATGAAATGCTGTACAGAACTTAGATGAATTTTAGAACTCCTTGCTGTAACCAAATTTTGATATACAAAGACTCAGTGTATTAAATCACTATACATGACTAGGTAACCATATAAAACTAGCCCACTAGGGGCCACCATTCCCCTATTGCTCAATGACAGAATGCCACAGCTAATCCCCAGAGCAGCATAAATTTTTATCTCTCCTGCCAAGCCTAAGGTAAAATTTACCTACTCCTTTATTTTGTTATTTTATATTATTTACACTAATGTGGCATAACTGGAGGGGAACACTTTATTGGTGCAGAGGGTATGAGTAGAAGTCACACAACTGATACAATGCTCCAGGGGAAAGGAAAATAAAAAGAAAACTCTCACAGGGAACTTGGGCTTATACTTATGTTAACAGTGTTTCCTGGGCTTCCTGCAAGGACAACACCTCTATATTAAACCTGCTCACACTCTGCTGCAACCAGGTCCATTTTATTGGGAAGCACAGACTCTTGCAGCATGAAAACGGGAGGAAACCAGGTTTATTTAGACTACACAGCTGGCTTCAGTGCAGACTTGTCAGGCTAAGCCATCGGCAGCGTTTTTCTAAGCCGTTGGCTTAGCGTTTGGCACTGGAGCGAGGAAGCACTTCAGAGAGTCACTGCACTCTCACCAGGACAAGGGGCTTTCTGATTTTGGGAAAAAATACAGCTTTATGCAGTATTTAACAGAATACTGCCGTTTAATTCCAGATTGGAAACGTAAAGTTTCGCTGCACGAAGCAATCGCTGCGCATCACGATCATCATCGCAGCAGTTGGTCAGCATTCGCGAAAGCGAACAAAAAGGGAGAGCTACTAAAGCAGGCTAAATAAGCCCAACAGTTATTATTTCCCATAGGAGGGCATCCTAAGAACCTTGTAAACCTAAAGCTCCCACAGTCTTTTTACAATAAAGCACAGGGGTATCTCTTTCTTTATTTAGGGTAACAAATCACAACAACAATTATTTAAGGGAGCTATACTCCTTTTTCTACCCAGATTAAGGTGGGTTTTTGATGGAAACTTTGTACTAATGTTTCATTGGAAGGAAGAGAATGAAAAGAGGGGAAAAGAATATAGAAGACTTTATGGGGGGGGGATTATTTGATAAGGAGGTGGCCTGCCTCCTTATTAGAAAAAAGAAAGGGATAGCTCTAGAAGACAGGAAGATAGATGGTTGCAACCAAGAAAAGAATGACACATTAGTACATGACAGGTATTAGCCCTGTCACACCGGGTGTATTGGGCCAATGTTGATTGGTGCAGGATGAGGAAACAGTGAGTACTGCGGTTACTATGACTAGTGGGGATTTTGTGACTCAAATGGCACCTTCTAGGCTGGTGCATCTACAGCTCAGTCTCAAATGTCAACTCACTTGATGGGTGTGGGGGTTAGATCTGCTGAGGTGACTGCGAGAAAAGATGATTTAAACCAGCAGGGTGGCTGCATAGATATGGAGGTGGTGACAGAGACTTTGCCTACAAATTTGAAACCACTGCTTACAGAAGGGGTTTTAGGGGCCACAACTGAGGTTTCAGGAGGAGTACTAGATGGTTGCAACACAAATGTGCAGCATTGCAGGTGGGCTGATTGTTTGGAGGACTTAGTGGTACCTGCACCATTACAAGTCTCTCCTGACTATGATAATAACATTCTAGTCATTGGTTTATCAGTGAGTGACTCCCTACAATAAGCGAGTTGGGTTCGTCAATCTAAGGAACAGCCATGGACTATACCCCAACGGTCTATGCTGGACAATATGAAACTCATTAGAGAACTTTTTTTGTCATTACAAAGCTTCAGATTTTCTTCTTACTATAGATCAGTCTCAAGCGTCTGATGCTGTACCACATGATTATTTGTTTGCTGTTCTGAAAAGATATGGCTTACCCAAGGTTTTTATAGAGAGGTTGCAAATTCTATGTAGACATGCATTTCCAAATCCAGTGGTGAATAGTAAAACTGGACAACGTATTAGAATTTTGAGAGGGGTGCGGCAGGGTTGACCGCTCAGACCCCTATTATATGTGTTTGCCATTGACCCCTTGCTCCGAAGGTTGGAACATGTGAATGGCACAATGCACATTTCAGGGCCTAACCAACAGCTGTTTCCTGTGGCAATGGCAATTGCAGATGATGTCTTCATTATGGTGACCAATAGACCTTTGGGAGAGTGGGCACTTGAGGTAGTGGCAGCTTTTTCAAAGGTCTTGGTTTCCCAGATTAATAAGGAGAAGAGTGGTGGTGTGAGGATACATGGGGCAGGAGACTTGGTGGATGATCCCATTGCAGGCATTCAGGTTACTCAGTCTCCCATCAAAATACTGGGTATTTTTTGGGGGGTTGGCGGATTCAGCTTTTTTGAACTGGGATTCCTGTCTTATGCAGGCTGAGGAAAATGTTCACAGATGGAAGGTTTTCCTTATGTCGAAGAAAAAACACATTTTTATGTTTAAAATGTTTATTATTCCTGTCTTTTTAACTGTTAGCAATATTTTCCCATTGCCTGTCAAATTGGAAACGAGACCTCGTAGTATTGCTTTTCAGTTATTGTGGACTTTTTCGGCTGAGTTACAACTCATTTTCAAAAACTTAAAATTATTCAAAATCTTATTATCCTTAGAGATTTGGCTTAAAGTATTCTTCATTTTTACTGGGAGTTAAAACTAAAACTGACTTTTCTACAGTAAGAAATGTAAACAGAAACATTTCCTTTAGGAGCTCCAGCAGAACTCCAACTGCAACCCAGAAGTACTCAGAAATCTAATCAGGGTGTAAAAATCCTGACAGTATTAATATGTAATTATGGTGCTGTCACCTTACTATTAATTTTTAATAAAAAGACCCCAAAGAAATAATTATAGAAATCAATCAAAAGAGATGCTTTTAAATGTATTCATGCTATTACATAAATAAACAAAACCTACACCCTTGATTAAGTAGGTTATTTACCTCCTTTTAACCTGATTTAACCTATGCTGTCTTGTTTACAAGGTGTGTCTTTTCAGGCTACTTCAGTAGCTACTAATGTCAACCTTGTGGGCTACCCATCCTCTTTTAAAAGTGTTTTCACTTTCACTGAAACTACCTGGAGAATGATGCTCTAGTATCACACTGACTTTATTCCGGCAAATTAATTACTGTATGTAAAGTGTTAAAGCAGGAAGACTAAACCCCAATAGAACTGTGGCTGATTGTTTCTTAACCCTTGTAGCCTAACCTGTAAAACTGTATTTTGATCAGAAGCATGTGAATCTACAGACTATATACATATAGCAAGAGAGAAAAAGAAACACAGAGACGTAAGTGCTCATTTGGTCAGTGAAACAGAAACATCATTTTTACAAACTGGAAACCATCTCACAGATTTAAGAGTACAGCCAGACAATCCATCAGTTCAAACTGAAGTGGCAGCTGGAAAATGTGGAACAGCTGGCAGAGGACTGAGATGCTGAGAACTGGAAAATATTTCAATCTCTGGAATGTGTAGTACGGTATGGGCTGCATGCCCATTGGCTCACGCTGTGGACCAATGGGCATACAGCCCTACCGAAGGTGTCAGTCGACAGGCGGCAGGCGGGTGGGTGCTGCCGCCCGCCGGCTGAACGGGGGGAGTGGGGCAGTGAGGCTCAGTGGCCGGGTGGGGAGGGGGGTACCGCTAGACCACCAGGGATATTGGAATTATTTATTTTTTTATACAGATGCTCGCGATCGGGCAGACAGCGGTCCACTGGACCACCAGGGATATTGGACGGCATTCTTTTTGTTTATACAAATGCCCACGATCGGGCAGACAGCGATCCACTGGACCACCAGGGATATTGGATGGCATTGTTTTTATTTATACAAATGCCCACGATCGGGCAGACAGCGATCCACTGGACCACCAGGGATATTGGATGGCATTCTTTTTATTTATACAAATGCCCGCGATTGGGCAGATAGTGGTCCACTGGACCACCAGGGATATTGGACAGAATTCTGCTTTTTCTAACTAATGCCCATGATCGGGCATGGGGGGGGCGCCACCAGGTGCAGCAGGAGTTCAGGTGGCCACCCACAGGTGGCAGCTGCCGTGTTGCACCCTGCAATGTGGCAGCTCACCTGTGGGTGGCCATCCATTGTTCCTTTTTTTTGGATCAACTCTGTGCTGGTGCAGGTAGGGGTTGCGCATGCATGGCTCTGCACATCCCGGGCAGAATATCGAGCTGTGCAGGGTATGCATGGGCACGCCCCCCCACCTATGCCTGCATATATTACTGATGCGCTCCGGCGCATCGGGATTTGTGCCGCTCACTTTTCCCTTTTGAATATCACGACAGGGCGCATCAGTGGGTTGCACATGGCGCAACACTGTTGCATCATGCACAACTCTTTTGAATATCTGGGCCACCGTTTTTTTTTAAATAACTCCTCCTCCTCCTACTGGTGCTGGCAGCCTCTTGTGGATGCATGCAAAAATTCACTCAGAGCTTGGTTTTTAAACCTGAGCTATGTAAGCCCTGATTGGCTGGCTCTTGCTGCCTGGTCCCACCTCCTGACTCAGCCCTCACATAGAGTCATGGGTCAGGAAACATAGGCAGGCCAGGGCAAGTTATAAATTTGCAAGTAGCATTTTATTATTATCAATAACAATACAATAATATCATTTGTACAGGATATCTCTTCATACAGGCAGTTCAAACAAACAAGTCATACATCTGAGACACTCATTACAATCTTCAGCTGTCTATCTCTCCAAGAAACAAGGGGAGAAAGAAAGGATGAATTAAAAAAAAATCAGGTGAAAGAATGGAGATAATGGGGGAAACTATGGGACCATCAGAGCAGCCAACTTCTAGGTCCACAAGAAAATCTGATTGTGCAGTCAGACAGGCAAAAGACATACAAGAGGCAGGAGAGAACAAAATAGATTCCTACTTTTAACTCTCTCTACATAACAAATGGGAACAGGTTTTACCCAACCCTGTTACACTCCCCCCTCTTTAAGAGGGAGCCTGTTTTTGTTTAACTTTATATTTTCAGCTCCCTGTCACCACATCCAGCCCCTCTCTCAGGGCTTCCAATGCACCACACTGTCTAGTGACGAGAGGACTGGGGATCACTCCAATAAGTGCCCCCACTCCATGACATCTAGAGGCCTGGATGACCCCCTGGGTGGGGCAGAGGAGGCTGTCCCCTTGCTCCCTCCAAACTTCAGAGGAGAGTGCACCTGGAGTCCCCCCAGATCCTCTGTGGTCACATTTTTAGTGTGGGAGCCTGTCGCCTGGCCCAGAGGTGGGGTCTTTTCCTTGTTCTGGTCCCTGCCCCCTGTAGATGTCAGCACTCAGAGAGAACCAATGAGTCAGAGATGCACTTCTATTCTGGTCCTCGGCCAATGCCCCCTCTCCCTAATGTTCCACCTCCTCTGCTGCACCAGCACCACCCATGGTCACCCAGGTGGTGGTATTGCAGTGATTAGAGCTGCCCACTCCTCCCAGAGATGGAGAGTGGCCCATTGGGTGCCCAATTCTTCTCCCTTCAGCCGGCCCTCTGACAATCCTGGCTGGCTACTGAATCCAGGTCACCAGTGTCACAAGAGGTAGTGCTACCACTGTGCCAGTGGGCCATGATTTTGGTTTCATTAAAAAAAATTAAAAACAGGTGGCCAAAGCCTTTTTGTTCATTTATTTATTTATTGAATTTTGGTAACCAGGTAGGCCCGCTGAGGCCAATGCTCCCTTTTTCAGGAGTGACATGGATTTAGTTACAGGCAAATTTAACAGTGCACAATGACAGCAAGGTAAATCACATGCAGTTTTACAGAGAATAAATTACAACATTACATAAGCACAAAGGATAAACTCTGTCGTGTAACATTTACAGTTCTTTGCATATGCAGTATTCCTTTTTCATAACACCTTTTTCAGCAAACATTTCAGTTAAGCACATGCATTTTTTCAACCTTCTGAAGTCTCGATTCCTGAACCATATCTTAACAGAAAATCAGCATTGACATTCTCTTTCCAGATTTGTGCATCACTATAAATTTAAATGGCTGAAGTGCCAGGTACAACCTTGTGATTTTGGGATTTTTATCCTTCATTTGATTAAGCCAGCAGAGTTGATTGTGATCTGTTATAAGTAAAAAGTCACCTCCTAGCAAATAAAACTAAAGGGACTCCATTGCAGATTTTGCAGCAAGGCATTCTTTTTCAATAATGGAGTACTTTTTTCCCTCTGTCATGCAGGTTCCTACTGATATACAAAATGGGATATTCTTTCCCATCTAAATTCTGACTCAGAACTGCATGTGGGGCTACCTCTGATGCATCTGTCTGTAACAGAAATTGTTTCTCAAGGTCTGGACTTTTAAAACAAGGGCTGAACATAATGCAGCCTTGATGGCCCAAAAATAAAGATGGGAACAACATAGAAACATAGAATTTGACAGCAGATAAGGACCGCTTGGCCAACCCAGTCTGCCCATTTCTCTACCTACTGGATAAACTGCAGATCCTAGTTAACCAGCAGCCTACTTCTTCCTACCCCAACCCCCTAGAATTGCCTTATAACTGTCCCATGCATGCTTGAATTCCACCACTGTTTTTGACTCCACAACCTCCTCCGGAAGGCCGTTTCATGCATCCACAACCCTCTCTGTGAAAAATACTTCCTTAAATTACCTCTGAGCCACCCTCATCTTCACATTGTGCCCCTTGTTCTTGCACACTCTTTTTTTGAAAGATGCAACCCTCTTGGACTTTGTTGATTCCTTGAGGGTACTTGAAAGTTTCTATCATGTTCCCCCTCCTCCTTTCCTCGAGGCTATACATATTAAGCTCCTTAAGTCACTCTTCATATGTCTTCGGTGCAGACCCTGCACCATTTTGGTGCCCTCCTCTGGACAGCTTCCATCCTATCTATGTCTTTGTGGAGATTGGGTCTTCAGAACTGCATGCAGTACTCCAGATGGGGTCTCACCAGCTGTCTGTAGAGAGGGATAATAACTTCCTGTTTTCTACTGGTGATGCCTCTCCCTATGCATCCCAGCATCCCCCCAGCCCTCCTTGCTGCCCTCTCACATTGCTTGCCCACCTTTAGGTCATCTGATATGACTATCCCCAGGTCTCTTTCCATTTTTGTTGTTGTTAGTATCTCACCCCCATTGTGTACTCTTCCCTGGGTTTTGTTTCCCAGGTGCATTACCTTACACTTCTTAGCATTGAATCTAAGCTGCCATACATTTGACCATTCCTCTAACCTTGCCAAGTCCCTTCTCATCCTTTCCACCCCACCTTGTTCATCAACTCTGTTGCAGATCTTTGTGTCATCTGCAAGAGACATACTTTCCTTCCAGTCCCTCTGCAATGTAACTTGCTCAGACATTGAGAGGACCAGTCTAATACTGAACCTTGAGTGCCCACTAGTAACCCCTTTCTTCAGAGTGGACTCCATTTACTATTACTCTCTGTGTCCTATTCTCCAGCCAATTCTTTACCCAGGCTGTCATCTTGGGACCCACTCCCAGGCTGGCTAATTTATTAATCTTTTGTGTGGGACTGTGTCAAATGCCTTGCTAAAGTCTAGGTAGGCCATGTCCACAGCCGCTCCCTGATCTACTACTTTGGTCACCCAGTCAAAGAAATCTATCAGATTCATCTGGCATGACCTTCCCGCTGTGAATCCATGCTGCCTGGGGTCCTGTGCCCCTCTGACCTCTAGATACTCGACAATTCTTTCCTTCAGAAGTGATTCCATCATTTTCCCTATCACTGAGGTTAAACTAACAGGTCTGTAGTTTCCTGCTTCTACCTTGCTCCCACTTTTGTGAAGGAATCACATCTGCCCTCCTCCAGTCCTCGGGTACCACCCATCCTTCCATGATTTGTTAAAGAGGGTAGTCAGTGGTGTCACTAGTTCTACCCTTAGTTCTTTTAAATTCTGGGATGAATCCCATCAGGCCCCATTGCTTTGTCCACCTTCAGTTTTAAGAGTTCTTTCATAACCCTTTCTTCTGTAAATGGGCTGGTATCAACTTCTGTATCCAGAGTGTTTCCTACTGTTTGTTTTAGGTACCTCCCTCTTCATTTGTAAATACTGGGCAAAATATTTGTTTAGTATCTCTGCCTTTTCACAGTCACCCTCTGCCCACCCTCCCTCCCTTTATTAAGCCTCACTATCCCTCCCTTGGTCTTCCTTCGCTCCCTGATGTACCTATAAAAGGTTTTATCCCCCTTCTTAACTGAGTTGGCTATCTTTTCCTCAGTTTGGGCCTTTGCTGTTCTGACTGCCTTCCCAGCTTCCTTTTGCTTTAACTGATACAGTTCTCTGTCCTGCTCCTTCTGTGATTCCTTGTACTTCCTGAATGCTTTCTTTTTCTCTTGAACCTTCACTGCCACTTCCTTTGAGAACCATAGTGGTTTCTTACATCATTTTGTTTTGTTTATTTGCTTCACACAAAGGCTTGTTACCTCTGTGATGGCAGTTTTTATTATTCCCCATTGTTCTTCCACCCCTCCTTCCTGCCCATTTGCTAGTGCATTCCTTAGGCACTCACCATTTTGGCAAAGTCAGCCCTCCTAAATTCCTGTACTTTTGCCTTTGTATGGCTTGACTCTATTGCCGTGTTTATTGTGAACCATACTGTTCAATGGTCGCTAGTTCCCAGATGGCTACCCACTTCTACATATGTGATCCTCTCTCCATCTCCATTTGAGAGAACCAGATCCAAGATTGCTCCCTCTTGAGTGGTCTCCAATACTAGTTGTCTAAGGCATGCTCCCTATAGGGTGTCTAGAATAACCCCACTCTTCGAGTGATAGTAACCAGCCAGACCTAAAAATGACCTGACATGTTTCTTTTTTTAGGGGCAGGACTGATAGCTGCTGCTTCTGTCTAGGTTTTACTTGTCCAATTCCCAAAATAGAACCCAGATTTCTGGTTTTCTGCATACCTAATATACAATTGGTAGGATTAATAGTCAGAGCTGCATTTTTGATAGATTGTTTAACTGTTCATAGGTGTTCTAGATGGCTTTTCCAAATTGGACTGTATACCACAATATCATTCAGGTAAGTATCACAATAACCAGTGTGAGGGGCTAGAATTACATCTATGTACCACTGAAATGTAGCGGGTGCACCATGTAAACCAAACAGCGTGGTGGTGAACTTATAGAATCCAACAGGAGTGGAAAATGTAGTTTTGTGTCTGGATTCTTTAGCTAGGGGGATTTTCCAGTACACCCTAGTGAGATCTAGGGTGCTAATGTACTTGGCACTTCCTAATTTGTCCACCAAATCATCTAGCCCGGCATAAAATAGCTGTCAAATACAGACGTTTGAATAAGTTTCCTAATATCAAGGCAGATTCTTACACCTTTTTCTTTATAATTTACAATCACCATTGGTAATGACCAAGCACTTCTCAATTCTTCATTGATACCCAATTTTTTCATGTTTTTGTATTTCCTTAACCACATCTACTCCTAACCACTTTGGTAAATAAGCTATATATCTTTTTTTCTGATAAGGCAAGCATTCTCTATCACTATTAGATGCTCAGTCCCTTTTCCCTGGCCTGGCACTGTGGTAAAAGTACTTTGAAATGTCTTTGCCAAGTTATGATTTCTTACGGTTTGTTTTGAGGATAACAAAACATTCACCTTTACAGAGGTGCAAGTGTACACTTTGCAGTGTAGCAAGGTTCTCAGCTTCCATCCCCATCCCATCTTCAACATCAACAGTCATCATCAACAGTCATCATCAACAGTCCTGCCCCTAAAAAAGAAACATGTCAAGGTGGACAAAGCAATGGGGCCTGATGGGATTCACCCAAGAATCCTAAAAGAACTAAGGGAGGACCTAGTGACACCACTGACCACGCTTTTTAACAGCTCATGGCAGGATGGGGCGGTACCTGAGGACTGGAGGAGGGAAGATGTGATTCCCCTTCACAAAAGTGGGAGCAAGGCAGAAGCAGGAAACTACAGACCTGTAAGTTTGACCTCAGTGGTAGGGAAAATGATGGAATCACTTCTGAAAGAAAGAATTGTTGAGTACCTAGAGGCCAGCGGGGCACAGGACACAAAGCAGCATGGATTTACAGCAGGAAGGTCATGTCAGATGAATCTAATTGATTTCTTTGACTGGGTGACCAAAATAATAGACCAGGGAGGGGCTGTGGATATGGCCTACCTAGACTTTAGCAAGGTATTTGACACAGTCCTGCACAAAAGATTAATAATCAAGTTAGCCAGCCTGGGAGTGGGTCCCAGGGTGGTAGCCTGGGTGGCAAACTGGCTGCACAACAGGACACAGAAGGTAAATGTGAATGGAACACATTTCGAAGGAAGGGGCGTTACTAGTGGAGTACCTCAGGGCTCAGTACTGGGTCCAGTCCTCTTTAACATCTTTATAGGTGACATTGCAGAGGGTCTGGAGGGAAAGATATGCCTCTTTGCAGATGACACAAAGATCTGTAACAGAGTTGATACACAAGGGGGGTAGAAAAGATGAGAATGGGCTTGGCAAGGTTGGAGGAATGGTCAGGCATATGGCAACTTAGATTCAATGCAAATAAATGCAAAGTAATGCACCTGGGAAACAAAAACCCAGGAGAAGAGTACACAATAGCAGGGGAGGTACTAACAACAACAAAAATGGAAAGGGATTCCATTAAAAGTGTACTTTTAGAACACTGCAAAGTGTACACTTGTACACTGTGCAGTACCCTAGCCTCACTCCTGCCATGGACTGGTAGCACCTCTGAGAAGGTTACCGTGCTTGCTACCCATCTGAGGCCCCTCCCCAACTCCACAATTTCATTCTGCACTGCACTGATCCCATTGTAGTATACAGTCCAATTTGGAAAAGCCATCTAGAACGCCTATGAACAGTTAAACAATCTAACAAAAATGCAGCTTTGACTATTAATCCTACCAATTGCATATTAGGTATGCAGAAAACCAGAAATCTGGGTTCTATTTTGGGAATTGGACAAGTAAAACCTAGACAGAAGCTGCAGCTAACAGTCCTGCCCCTAAAAAAAGAAACATGTCAAGGTGGACAAAGCAATGGGGCCTGACGGGATTCACCCCAAAATCCTAAAAGAACTAAGGGAGGACCTAGTGACACCACTGACCATGCTTTTTAACAGATCATGGCAGGATGGGGCGGTACCTGAGGACTGGAGGAGGGCAGATGTGATTCCCCTTCACAAAAGTGGAAGCAAGGCAGAAGTAGGAAACTACAGACCTGTAAGTTTGACCTCAGTGGTAGGGAAAATGATGGAATCACTTCTGAAAGAAAGAATTGTAGAGTACCTAGAGGCCAGCGGGCTGGGACCCAAAGCAGCATGGATTTACAGCAGGAAGGTCAGGTCAGATGAATCTAATTGATTTCTTTGACTGGGTGACCAAAGTAATAGACCAGGGAAGGGCTGTGGATATGGCCTACCTAGACTTTAGCAAAGCATTTGACACAGTCCTGCACAAAAGATTAATAATCAAGTTAGCCAGCCTGGGAGTGGGTCCCAGGGTGGTAGCCTGGGTAGCAAACTGGCTGCACAATAGGACACAGAAGGTAATAATGAATGGAACACATTCCGAAGAAAGGGGGGTTACTAATGGAGTACCTCAGGGCTCAGTACTGGGTCCAGCCCTCTTTAACATCTTTATAGGTGACATTGCAGAGGGTCTGGGGGGAAAGGTATGCCTCTTTGCAGATGACACAAAGATCTGTAACAGAGTTGATACACAAGGGGGGGTAGAAAAGATGAGAATGGACTTGGCAGGGGTTGGAGAATGGTCAGACATATGGCAACTTAGATTCAATGCAAAAAGTGCAAAGTAATGCACCTGGGAAACAAAAACCAGGAGAAGAGTACACGATAGCAGGGAGGTACTAACAACAACAAAAATGGAAAGGGGCCTGGGTAGTCATATCAGATGACCTAAAGGTGGGTAAGCAATGTGAAAAGTCGGTAAGGAGAGCCAGGGGGATACTGGGATGCATAAGAAGGGGCATCACAAGTAGAAAAAGGGAAGTGGCTATCCCTCTGTACAGACAGTTGGTGAGACCCCATCTGGAGTACTGTGTGCAGTTTTGGAGACCTCATCTACGCAAGGACATAGACAGGATGGAAGAAGTCTAGAATAGGGCAACTAAAATGGTGCAGGGTCTGCAGCAGAAACCATATGAAGAGAGACTGAGAGAGCTCAATATGTATATTTTTGATGAAAGGAGGGACAGGGGGGACATGATAGAAATGTTCAAGTACCTCAAGGGAATCAACAAAGTCCAGGAGGGTAGCATCTTTCAGAAAAAGAGATGTGTAAGAACAAGGGGGCACAATTTAAAGATAGAGGGGGGACTGCTCAGGGGTAATGTGAGGAATTTTTTTTTCACAGAGAGAGTGGTGGATACATGGAACAGCCTTCCTGAGGAGGTCGTTGGATCTAAAACAGTGGGGGAATTCAAACATGCATGGGACAGACACAAGGCAATTACAGTGGGGGGTTGCAGGAAGTAGGCTGTTGGTTAACTAGAATCTGCAGCTTATCCAGTAGGAAGGGAAATGGACAGAATGGGTGGGCCAAGTGGTCCTTATCTGCCGTCAAAGTCTATGTTTCTATGTTTTTATGTTACAGCATCAGAAGTTACAATGTGTTCCAGTCTGTCATAACCTACAGTATATCAATAACTTATTCAGCAGTTTCCAGTAATACTAACAAAGCAACCTTAAGAGTTTTTTCAACCTATTTCTTCAGGAGGTTAGCATGGTATATATTGGCATGGTTCTTCTACAGTGGGCTCAGTCTCATGTTTAACTGAACCAGCACATCTAATCATTTTATAAGGGTTTTGCTACTTCTTGAACAGTTTTTCTTTATTTTTCTATAATGTGTTTAGCCATTTTCCCCATTTTCACCCACTGGTGGCCAAGAGTGACAGGAATCAGACATTACTGAATGCCTTCCAAGACTATCTACTGGTGCAGCTTGTTAAGGAACCAACCAGGCAGATTACAATTCTTGATGTAGTGCTCACCAGTTCTGAGATGGTGGGTGCTGTAGGAGTAGGGGAGCTGCTAGAGAACACTGAACACAACTTTGCATGGTTTGAACTGGTCCTCAAGGTTGGCAACTCACAATCAGGAACTGAAGTACTTGACTTAAAAATGGTGGACTTTGGTACATTGACGGAATTGGTCAGGGATAAGTTAGTAGGGGTGGATGACATAAGTTTGATAGAGGAGAGATGTGGGGCAATAAAGTGAGCCATCCTTGAGGCATCAAAGACAAGCATAACAACAGTATCTAAAAAAAACAGGTTTAAGAGACCACTATATTTCTCAGCTAGGGTCAGGGAGGTGGTTAGGGTCAAAAAGAAGGATTTCTATAAATACAAGGAAAGGCAGGGAGAGGCAGAAAAGAAGTATTATCTACAGAAAAATAGGGAGGCAAGGGAGGCTGTTAGGGAGGTAAAAGCAGACACAGAGCAGCGTATACTGGAGGGGGTCAAGAACGGAAAAAAATATTTTTTTATATATAACAGTAAAAAAAGGAAAAGGGTGGGCATTGCATGGCTAGTTGAGGGCAGTAGGGTGATACAGAAGGATAAGCAAAAGACAGCAGTCCAGAATGACTACGTTTGCTTAGTATTCACTAAGGAGGACTGTGGGTTCATGCCAGAAAGTGGCATTAAAGTAGCCGCTAATGGAGTCCCGAAAATGTGGCAGCTAATATTTACTAGTGAGAGGATCCTGAAAGGGCTGTTAGCCGTTAAGATTGATAAGGCCCCAGGACCATTTGGGTTGCATCCAAGGATACTTAGGGAATTAACCACAGAACTGGCTAAACCACTGGCTGGGCTGCTCAATAGCTCACTTAGGTCTGGAGAAATTCCAAGGGAGCGGGGAATTGTAGACATACTGCTTCATAAGGGGGTGGGGATAGGGAGAAATTAGGGAATTACAGGCCTGTCAGTCTGACCTCCATCATGGGGAAGCTGATGGAATCACTAATCAAAGAGGACCTCATGGTCTACCTAGAGAGCAATGGGCTCCAGGATAGTAAACAACTCTGTTTCATGGCAGGCAGATCTTGTCAGACTAACCTGATTTTTTTTATCTTTGACTGGGTGACTAAGGAAGACAACAAGTGCCACACTGTAGATCTGCTGTACTTTGACTTTAGTAAGGCTTTTTATTCAGTACCACACAAAATGTTGCTCAAAAAGATGGAAGACCTGGGTGTGGCTAAAACCACTGTGAACTGGGTGGGTAGTTGGCTAGAAGGGAGGCAGCAGAGGGTGGTGGTCAATGGGGTTAAATCAGGGGAAAGTGAGGATACAAATGAGGTTCCACAAGGAACTTTCCTGGGTCTGGTCCTCTTCAACATGTTCATTAGTGACAGAATCCAGGACAGGCTGTGTCTTTTTGCACATGACACAAAACTATGTGAGAGTGTGGATAGTGATGAGGGAATAAGGGATATGCAGAGGAATCTACAAAAACTAGAGGGTTGGTTAAGGTCAGTCAGTTAAAATTCAATGGCAAAAAGTGCAAGGTAATGCACTTAGGGAAAAGGAACCCCAGGATGGAGTCCTGGATGGGTGGGGTGAGACACAGCACTACAGAAGAGGAACAGGATCTAGAAGTTATCATCAGTAACTTCCTTAAACAAATGAGTCAGTGCAACAAGGCCATAGCAAGGCTAACAGGATGCTGAGATGTATTGGGAGGGGTATTGATAGTAGAGGAAAACAGGTAATATTTCTAATGCACATATCCCTAGTGAGGCCTCATCTAGAGTACTGTGTCCAGTTCTGGAGCCCTCACCTCAGAATGGACAAGGATAGGTTGGAAACAGTGAAGTGCACATAATAAAAATGATTCAAGGCCTGCAGGCCAGATCCTATGAGTGCCTCAAGGCACTAAATATGTATTCACTGGAAACTAGAAGGGAGAGGGGAGATATGATATACATCTTCAAGTTTCTTAAAGGAATTAACAGAGTAAACTGTGGGAAACTATGTGCCCTGAATACCACCTCAAAGTCACATCGTCACGAATGGAAGTTAACTGGAGGGAGGCTGAGGAAGGATTTGAATAAGTACTTCTTTTTGGAAAGGGTGCTGGGACTTTGGAACAGTCTGCCCACTGAGATGGTAGGTGCAAACACAGTCAGGGGATTCAAGCAGACGTGGGATAGAATGAAAGGAACAGTGGTCACCTAGGATGACAAGACCAAGGAAGAAAATGAGGCTAGGATAGGGAGGGTTAATAACCTAGAGAAACAATAGGTTCCAGGGAAGGCTCCAGGGATTATAGGGAATATGGGCAGACTGGATGGAAAATGTGCCATTTTCTGCTGTCATGGTCTATATTTCTATGTTTGTATGCTTACCTTCACTTCTCAAACCCTTTTAACAAGTGTTTTAGTGTTTTATTAAAATGCTCAACAAGACTGAGGGTGATAAGAGGATGTTCTCATGGTAGTCATACTTAGTAGTTGGTACAGCTCCTTCAGGAGTGCAGCACCAAAATTATTACCCTGATCAGTAATCATTTCATTAGGTATGCCCACCCTGCTAAAAAAAAATTGGCAAGCTCTGCATGCCTCTTTTGGGGCTGTGACAGTACATATTGGATTTTCTTTGGGTAACGAGTAGCATAGCCACATACTACCAAAATGAATCAATTACCCTTTTTACTTTTGTCTATGGGGTCAACCATAACCATTGCAATTGTTTCTGATGGGTAGGGGTGCCGGGTCATCTTGTCTATATTTAAAATCTCCAGCTCTCTACCTTTCTCTAAACAAAACATTGATCTCGTTTTGTATCAGATACAGTACTTTAGCTTGGCAGTTAAAACTGCACACTGCTCTTGTATGTTTTATCTCCTGTTTAGCACATATAGTCTTTAACAGGTGAAAGAAAAATGAACATTCTGTCTCAAAGCTGGTCTCCTGTGGATGGTTTTGTTTACAAGCTTGTGGAGGTCAAAATATATCTTAAGGTCAACCACCTGTATTACAGAATGTTACCTTTTTAAGAAACCCAAATAGATTTTTGCAATCATTTCAACAATATAATTATATACATTTGCAAACCAATGGATCCCAGTTTCACATAAAGATTCACATGCATGTTTTGAACCACAGAGAAGCAAGGAGAAAAAGAAACAATAGAAACAGCAAGTGAAAGAAGGGAGAAAATAGGGGGAAATTGTCCGACCTTCAGAGTTGCCAGTTCCTAGGTGCCACAAGAAAAGTTGATTGCACAGACAAGCAAGAGATAGACAAGTAACAGAATATGAGAGGACAAAATTGATCCTTGCTTTTAACTCTCTCTGTATAACAAATGGGATGGGGTCTTACCCAACCATGTCGCAAGTGCCATCTCCCAATGCTGCTCTGCAGTTCCTGTTGGTACAACAAACAAATTCTGTTTAAACACACATAATTTTTTTTCAACAAATAGCCCCTTCTGCAGGTGCTGGCAACCTCTTATAGATGTGTGCTGAAATTAACTTGGAGCTCAATTTTTAAACCCAAGCTATGGAAGCTCTGATTGGTTGCTCTTGCTTCCTGGTCCCACCTCCCGACAGCCCTGGCTTCAAATTCTTTTAACAAATAGCCATTCTGTTGGTGCTGGCAGCCTGCTATGGATGCAGCTTTTCAGAAGTCACATTTGGCCTTCCTAATGGCTGACTTTTTTATTTATTTATTTATTTGCTTGCTTGACTTTCAACAGTTCCTTAGTTCTTTGAATTTCACAAGATGCTTGTGGGAGCTGGTGGTTCTATATAGGGTCCACTGTTTATGCCTATCTTTAAAGATGGTAATTAGCTTGGGGTGATTCAGTGGTTAGAGTCTCCTCTGACTCTTTCCTTTTTTAAAGGTACATAGAGGTCACACACCTTCTGAAAAATTTGGGAAAAATAGTCAAAATCAAGATTTTTATCCCAGATTCAGTCAAGGAATTGCCAGTCAGATTAGTTCAGGTATCTTCAAAAGTGATGTTTTTGACCTGTCTTGATAGTTCTGCTATAGACATTTTGGAAGCAGTCTCTTTTTCCTATCAGTCCAGGCACAGCAGATAGGGGAGTGGTCACTGATCAAGTCAGGTGGCACTTCCCCCCACTTTATTCAGTCAGGTGAAAAACCAGTATCCAATCAATTAGGGTCTCAGTAGACTGCTTATAGTTTATCCATGTGGGGGTGCTAATGACCTGACAGATCTATAGGTGAATCAAGCTGCAATTTGTGCACCACCCACCATCAAGAAGACACCAAGAAGGCAAATCTGCTTCAGATATAATGTTTTTTTATTCACATGAGTGAAGAGACCTCTTACCAAAGAAGGGGAAACTGGTGGGACCCGTAGAACTCTGACCAGTTTTGCTCAACGCATCATCATGGATTAACTCACATTACAGAACTCACTCCTTTTAAACCATACACAATTCATTCACACATGCTCAAACATATTAATTACAAGAAGTGACAATTCCAAAATAGTGCAAATGGTACAAACTCAATAGACAGTACTGGGTTTCAAAGACCCCTCATGATCAGTAATGTTAAAATCATGTTGCAGTTGATTATTGGTTCATTCATAAAATAGGACCATAGCCTTAATGCAATTTAATTTTAACTGCAGCAATGATAGTTATACCCAGTATTCAAGGTAGTAATGATGTGGTAGTTCTCAACAGCACAGAACCATATCTGCATCAAGGGTTCAGTAATGTCCTGCTGCACACATTTATTGATTCATACACATAGTAAAAAAAAAAAGAAAACCTTAGCCTGCATCCAGTTTAATTTTAGCAGCAACAACAATACCTGGGAAAGCAGTAATTATAGTTTGTCCACCCACCCACCCAGCACCATTGTCATTATTAAACAGGCTTTCTGGGGACACCTTCTGGGGTCAGCATCTATCAGAGGTGAAAGGGGCAGAGTTCAGCAGGCAGTGGGAGTGGATTGCCCTACTTCTTGACTCTCACTAAAACTTCAAATTGGGACTCCATGTATTAAGGACTGAAATGCAGTATACTGTATAGGGTTGCTTGATAGAGCTACATTAGGAGCATAAGGATTGAGGGGCTACCCCCAGGGATCTATTGCTGTTACCTATTGCTAATTACTGCTTTTTCTAATTTCTGTTTTCTGAGTACCGCATGAGCAAAATGTAAGACTGTAGTAATCTGCAAAACTGATTAGGACTAGGGTGTGCACTCAAGCCAGGGGCTGTGGCATATTGTGAGAAAGTGTGGGAGGGGGTCTGATAGAGAAATCTTAATATGTCATGGAGAAATACTATGGGGTCAGGTAGTAAACAGGGGCCACAAATCACTAGGGCTGGAATCTTTGGTAGGGTGGTGGGATATACAGGGTGTGAGATGGAATGGTTCTGGCCTGGGCCTGGAGGATGGGTGGCTGTAAGGTGTGCTGGCAGTTAGCTCAATTGAGGGAGGACATGAGATGGTTAAAGTGGAGCCTTGGTGTGAGGGGTGGGGAGATTGGAGACTGCCCTGAAAGGAGAGTCAGGGTTGGGGGCTGTGGGGGAAGAGATAGGCCAGGTCTTCTTAGTCCAGCTGCTGCACCGAGGAACGCATGCACAGATGGAACAAATGGTGCAGGGATAGTTACGAAGGAGGGCATAGGTAAGAAAGAGACAGATGCAGAGTAGGTTGGCAGAAGGTGATGGCCAGGGGGCAAAGGGTGGCACAGATGGAAGCAGAGAGGGGGAATAGTACTAAGGGGGAGCAAGATGGCTGACATTGACCTGAGTAACAGATTAGAGCCTCTACTCATGTTAAATGATGGGGAGGATGATATAAATGGAGGAGAGTTGAGAAAGGGAGCAAGGGGAGAAATGGCCAGGAGGGTGCACCAGGGGCATGAGACCCTCCAGGGTGAGACCTTGTATGAAAACTCTTTGCAGGCCAAAGGTGCCTTCAGCCCAGCAGTGACAGAAAGGGGGAGGGTTGGGATGGGCACAGGTAGCAGCCAGTTGGGTAGGAGCAGCAGGGAGGTGTCTCTACATAAGAACACACATGGACCAGGGGGTGTCAGAGGCCTGGTGGATGAGTGGGGTGATGTTATTTTGCAAGGGGACACTGTGGGCACAGGGGACCTGGTGGCAGTGAGAGGAAGTTATCTGTGGCAGACAGTGATGGGGGAACAGATTAGAGGACCTGGGACAAGGTAAAGAGCTGGAGTGAGGGAGGCAGGATCTGAGCGCCGCAGACCTGATGAGGGAGGATGGTCACAGGAAAATAGGTAGGATATTCGGCAGTAAGGAAAAGATGGGCTAAGAAGAGGTGGCAGGGGAAGGTAAAGAGAAAGAGGACAGAGAGCAGTGGAAAGCACCTGCAGGGAGTAGAAGTTTCATGAAAGGACAGGACATGATAGACAAGACACCATCTAGGACAGAAAATGCAGGGACTGTGGTAGTGTATGGAGATTTAATCATAAAGAGGATCCACTGGAAAAGAGGAGAGCAACCGTTAAGGGGAGGTCAGTTTTTTGCGATCCAGGCATGGAGGCTGGGAGGATACTCCCCAGGATGAGGGACTGCATCAGTCTGGTGGTGGGAAAGCTGCACCTAGTTGTGCACCTGAGAACAAATGACTTAGCGTGGGAAGAGGTGGAGGTGGTTCAAAGGAGGTTCAGGGGTCTGGCGGAGGGATGCAGAGGGCTGATCAGTTCCCTGGTCTTCTCAGAGGTCCAGCCAGTGCACTGTGCAAGCACGGCCAGTCAACTCAGAGTGAAAGAATTTAACCTTTGGCTAAGGCAGTGGTTCAGAGAGAAAGGCTTCAAACATCTGGGTGATTGGGGGGATATGTGGGTGGATGAACACCTGTACGCAAGGGACATAGAAACATAGAATTTGATGGCAGATAAGGACCACTTGGCCCACCTAGTCTGCCAATTTCCCTACCTAACGGATAAGCTGCAGATCCTAGTTAACCAACAGCCTACTTCCTCCTACCCCCCCACTAGAATTGCCTTATGTCTGTCCCATGCATTCTTGAATTTCCCCACTGTTTTTGACTCTACGACCTCCTCAGGAAGGCTGTTCCATGTATCCACAAACCTCTCTGTGAAGAAACACTTCCTCACATTACCTCTGAGCCATCCCCCCTCTATCTTCAAATTGTGCCCCCTTGTTTTTGCACATCTCTTTTTCTGAAAGATGTTACCCTCTTGGACTTTGTTGATTCTCTTGAGGCATTTGAAAGTTTCTATCATGTCCCCCCTCTCCCTCCTTTCCTCGAGGCTATACATCTTTAGTTCATTTAGTCTTTCTTCATATGTCTTCTGATGCAGACCCTGCATCATTTTGGTTGCCCTCCTCTGGACAGCCTGCACCCTGCATATGTCTTTGCGGGGATGGGGTCTCCAGAACTGTAGATAGTACTCCAGATGTGGTCTTACCAACTGTCTGTACAAAGGGCCAACAACTTCCTCTTTTCTACTGGTGATGCCTCTCCCTATGCATCCCAGTATCCCTCCAGCCCTCCTTACTGCCTTCTCACATTGCTGGCCCACCTTTAGGTCATCTGATATGACTACCTCCAGGTCCCTTTCCATTTTTATTGTTGTCAGTATCTCACCCCCCATTGTGTACTCTTCCCCTGGGTTTTTGTTTCCCAGGTGCATTACTTTGCACTTCTTTGCATTGAATCTAAGCTGCCATACATTTGACCATTCCTCCAACCTTGCCAAGTCCCTTTTCATCCTTTCCACCCCACCTTTTGTATCAACCCTGTTGCAGATCTTTGTGTCATCTGCAAAGAGACGTACTTTCCCTTCCAGTCCTTCTGCAATGTCACTTATAAAGACATTAAAAAGGACCGGCCCCAGTACTGAACCCTGCAGTACCCCACTAGTAACCCTCCTTTCTTCACTGTGGACTCCATTTACTATTACCCACTGTGTTCTGTTGTCCAACCAGTGTTTTACCCAGGCTACCACCCTAGAACCCACTCCCAGGCTGGTTAATTTATTAATCTTTTGCTCGGGACTGTGTCAAATGCCTTGCTAAAGTCTAGGTAGACCATGTCCACAGCCCCTCCCTGGTCTACTGCTTTGGTCACCCAGTCAAAGAAATCAATTAGATTTGTCTGACATGACCATCCCACTGTGAATCCATGCTGCCTTGGGTCCTGTGCCCGACTGGCCTCTAGGTACTCAACTATTCTTTCCTTCAGAAATGATTCCATCATTTTCTCTACCACTGAGGTCAAACTGATAGGTCTGTAGTTTCCTACCTCTGTCTTGCTCCCACTTTTGTGAAGGGGAATCACATCCACCCTCCTCCAGTCCTCAGGTACCACCCCATCCTCCCATGATTTATTAAAAAGGGTAGTCATTGGTGTTACTAGTTCTTCCCTTAGTTCTTTTAAAATCCTGGGGTGAATCCCATCAGGCCCCATTGCTTTATCCACCTTCAGTTTTAAGAGTTATTTCAGAACTCTTTCTTCTGTGAAAGGACTAATATCAACCCCCCTATATAGAATGTTTCTATTGACTGGATTAGGTATTTCCCCCTGCTTTTCCATTGTGAATACTGAGCAGATGTATTCATTCAGTATCCCTGCTTTTTTACTGTCGCTCTCTGCCCAACCACCTTTCTCTTTGTTCAGCCTCAGTATCCCTGCCTTAGTCTTTCTGTGCTCCCTAATGTACCTATAAAAGGTTTTATCCCTTTCTTAGCCAAGTTGGCTATCTTTTCCTCAGTTTGGGCCTTTGCTATTCTGACTGCCTTACCTGCTTCCTTCTGCTTTAACTGGTACAGTTCTCTGTCCTGCTCCTTCTGTGTTTCCTTATACTTCCTGAATGCTATCTTTTTTCCACTTACCTTCCCCACCACTTCTTTTGAGAACCATAGTGCTTTTTTCTTTCATTTTGATTTGTTTATTTGCTTGTAGGACACAGAGAGTTATAGTAAATGGAGTCCACTCAGAAGAAAGGAGGGTTACTAGTGGGGTACCGCAGGGTTCAGTATTAGGACCGGTCCTCTTCAATGTCTTTATAAGCGACATTGCAGAAGGACTGGAAGGAAAAGTATGTCTCTTTGCAGATGACACTAAGATCTGCAACAGAGTTGATGCACAGGGTGGGGTGGAAAGGATGAGAAGGGATTTGGCAAGGTTAGTGGAATGGTCAAATGTATGGCAGCTTAGATTCAATGCTAAGAAGTGCAAGGTAATGCACCTGGGAAACAAAAACCCAGGGGAAGAGTACACAATTGGGGGTGAGATACTAACAACAACAAGAATGGAAAGGGACCTGGGAGTAGTCATATCAGATGACCTAAAGATGGGCAAGCAATGTGAGAGGGCAGCAAGGAGGGCTGGGGGGATACTGGGATGCATAGGGAGAGGCATCACCAGTAGAAAACAGGAAGTTATTATCCCTCTGTACAGACAGCTGGTGAGACCCCATCTGGAGTACTGTGTGCAGTTCTGAGACCCAATCTCCGCAAAGACATAGACAGGATGGAAGCTGTCAGAGGAGGGCAACTAAAATGGTGCAGGGTCTGCACCGAGAGTCGTATGAAGAGAGACTTAAGGAGCTTAATATGTATAGCCTCGAGGAAAGGAGGAGAGGGACATGATAGAAACTTTCAAGTACCTCAAGGGAATCAACAAAGTCCAAGAGGTAGCATCTTTCAAAAAAAAGGTGTGCAAGAACAAGAGGGCACAATTTGAAGATAGAGGGAGCTCAGAGGTAATTTAAGGAAGTATTTTTTCACAGAGAGGGTTGTGGATGCATGGAACAGCCTTCCAGAGGAGGTTGTGGAGTCAAAATCAGTGGGGAATTCAAGCATGCATGGGATAGTCATAAGGCAATTCTGGGGGTTGGGGGTAGGAAGAAGTAGGCTGCTGGTTAACTAGGATCTGCAGCTTATCCAGTAGGTGGGGAAATGGGCAGACTGGGTGGGCCAAGCAGTCCTTATCTGCCGTCAAATTCTATGTTTCTTCACACAAAGACTTGCTGCCTCTGTGATGGCCGTTTTGATGTTTTCCCATTGTTGCTCCACCCCACCTTCTTGCCTGTTTGCTAGTGCTTTTCTGAGGCACTCTCCCATCCTGACAAAATCAGCCCTCCTGAAGTCCAGTACCTTCACTTTTTTGTGGCTTGACTCTACAGCTAAGTTTATCATGAACCTCACTGTTTGGTGGTCGCTTGCTCCCAAGTGGCTACCCACTTCAAGATCAGAGATCCTCTCTCCATCCCCATTTGAGAGTACCAGGTCTAAGATTGCTCTGTCCCGAGTGGGTTCCAAAACTAGCTGTCTGAGGCATGCCCTCTATAGGGCATCAAGAATGGCCCTACTCTTGGATGTGGCTGCAGCAAAGGTGCTCCAGTCAACATCTGGCATATTCAGGTCCCCAATCAGCAATATCTCCCCTTTCTCTGCCATCCCAAGGATGCCTTCTATCATTTCCTTGTCCATTTATTACCCTGGCTGATCGCTCCACTTGGCCAACATGGGGTTGCTGGAGATTCCAAGAGTGAGTTTAAAATCTTCAGGCAGCAGATCATTTTCTCATGCTGCTCTCACTCTTTGGAATTCTCTACCAGGCCAGTTACGGGAGTGCACCTCCGTTGAGATATTTAAGAAAGAATTAAAAACTTATTTATGGAAAATGGCCTTTTTAGGGAATTAAGTTAGTTGGAATATGACTGTAATTTATTATGTTTTTATGATGTATTTTATGATGTGTTTTTATATGTTTTTATGTTTTGTATGGATAGTTGAATTCATTATATTAATTTGTTCAGTGCTTTGATATTCTGAAAGGTGCTATATAAATAAAATTATTATTATTATTATTATTATTATTATTATTATTATTATTATGATATCCTCCCCCTGAGATGGGGATCTGTATACAACCACTGTGCGGATTGTAGAGCCATTTCCAGTCTCCACGGTGATCCACATTGCTTCCTCTCTTCCCTGTTTACCCTTTAGTTCTGTTGCTTTAATCCCTTCCCTTATGTAGAGAGCTACTGCTCCTCCTCTTCTTCCCTCCCTGTCCTTGCTGTAGATTGTGTACCCTGGTATGTTGACATTCCAGTCATGGTTCTCTGTGTATCATGTTTCTGTGACTGCCACAACATCCAGGCATCCCTCTTCCATCAAGTCCACCATTTCAGGGAGCTTTGTACCTAGACGACGGGCATTGTTACTCATTACCCTCCATTTTTTATGGCTTTATTTCTTTTTGCCCCATCCCTGTCCCTACTGCCTTTGTCTTCTTCTCCATTTACCCCTGCCCTTCTCCCTATCAACTGCTCTATTTTGATGTTTACCTCATTAATTACCCTGATTTTATTTTTGGGGGGGGACAGGTTACACATAAACAATGCAGGGGCAAGTCTATTAAGAACAAAGCTTCAGGGGTGCATCAATGAGAGGCTAGGTATAGACACAAATTTAATCTAGCCAGGGGAGAGTGTGGCACTAGGGGAAAAGGAGTTTCTCAGAACAGCAACGTAAACCCAGCCTACACTGTCACAAGGAGAGAAACAAGGGATGGCAGGAGCAATGGAGACTATGGAGTCGGGGGTGGAAAAGGATACTAGCAAATGCCAGGAGACTAGGAAATAAGATGGCAGACTTATAGGTAGTGGTGGGAGTTGAAGAACTAGACTTAATCACAACAGAAATGTGGTGAACAGAGGACCACAGCTGGGAGGTGGAGCTACCAAGGTACAGTCTTTTTAGGAGAGATAGGAAGGGGAAAAAAGGGAGTGGGGTTGACATATACATGAGAGAGGGGATAGTGGGAGAGAAAGGTACAGAGGAGAGGGGATAGGCTAAGATCCTTTGGATTACCCTGGGCAGAAAGCGGGGGTGGGGCAATAAGGGTAGGGGTGGTCTACAGACCACCTCACCAGAGTGAGAAAGTGGATATGGAGATGGCCAGGGCCAATACAGGAAAAAATCAAAAAGGGGGCGATCCTAGTCATTGGGGATCCAAACCTGCAAGATGTGGATTTGCAAACCATCTTGGCCACAACAGAAAAAAGCAGAGATGTGCTAGAAGCCATGCAGGATGCACTCCTAAATCAGCTGGTCACAGAACCTACCGGGGGGGTAACATTTGACTCTCTATTGACCAATGGGGACAGCGTGTGGGAGGTAGAGGTTGGGGAAAACTTAGGAGACAGTGACCACTGCATGGTCAGGTTTTCCATTGGGGCAGGGCCAAAATTGGGTAGGCCATCCACCAAGGTATTCAACTTCAGGAGGGCAAATTTTGGGAGGATGAGGAACATTTTAAGGAGGGAAATGGAAGAAATCCACCAACTAGAGGAGGTATAACAGCTGTGGGAGGCAATAAAGAGAGGAATTCTGAAAGCCACGGACCAATGCATCTGAAAAATTAACAAATGAAAAAGGGGAAAAAAGCCTCTGTGGTTTACAACAGGAGTTAGGAAGGCAATCGGGGAGGAATAAAAGGTGTTCAAGGCCTACAAAATATCACAAGGAGTGGAGGAAAGGGAGATGTATAAAGGAAAGCTTAAGGAAGCGGGTAAACAAATCAAGAAAGCAAAAGCAAGCACAGAGGAGAAAATAGCTAGAGAAGTAAAAAGGAGAGACAAAAGATTCTTTAGGTATGTTAGCAACAAGAGGAAAAGCAGGCAAGGGATCCCAAGACTTGGAGGGAAGGGGGGTAAAACAGTTGAAGGGGATGAAGAAAAAGCCACCCTGCTCAATGAATACTTTGCATCAGTATTCACAGCAGAAAATGGTAGTGGTGGGCCAGTAGTCAGGAAAAGGGGTAGAAAGGGCAAGGAGGCAGACTTGAGTCTCTTCACTGAGGTGAGGGTGATGCAGGAGCTGAGTATAATAAAAACTGATAAGGCTATGTGGCCAGATCAGGTACATCCAAGAGTCCTCAGAGAGATGAGGGAGGAGCTGGCAGTACCTCTTGCCAAGCTGTTTAATCTATTCCTAGAAACAGGTAGGGTCACTGGGGCCTGGAAGAGGGCAGAGGTGGTGTCGCTTTACAAGGGAGGGGGAAAGATGGCCCTGGAAACTACCACGCAGTCAGCCTCACCTCAGTGGTGGGCAAGCTGATGAAGCCCTCATAAAGGAGAAACTGGTAAAACACCTAGAGGAGGAAGGGCTAAATGATGACAACCAACATGGGTTCACAGGGGGCAGGTCTTGTCAAACCAACCTGGTAAAATTCTTCAAGTGTGTAATGGAGGTGTATGATTAAGGGAGGGTGGTGGATATGGCCTACCTGGATTTCAGGAAGGCGTTCGATTCCATCCCCCACAGAAGGTTGGAAAACAAGTTAGTCAGCTTGGGAGTGGGGGCAAGGTTTACAAGGGGTTGGAGGATTGGCTGGGAGGGAGGACTCAGAGAGTGGTAGTAAATGGAAAGCTCTCCAGGGAACTAGGGGTGAAGAGTGTGGTACCACAGGGATCGGTGCTGGGGCCAGTATTGTTCAACATGTATGTGGAGGATTTGATGGAGGGACTGAATTGAAAAGTGTGCCTGTTCACAGATGATGCAAAAGTCTATAACAGGACCAACCGGGGGGGGGGAATGAGGCAAGACCTTAGCCAGGCTGGAGGAGTCGGTGGAAAAATAGCAATTGGAATTCAATTTGAAAAAGTGCTAATGAATGCATGTAGGGTGAAATAATCCTAGGGCAAATTACTGCCTAGGGGGTGAGCTACTGCAGATCATGGAGCAGAAAAAAGACCTGGGTATCTGGATCACTGACACATTAATGGTCAGAAATCAGTGTGAAAGGGCAGCAGGAAAAACAACAAAAATGTTGGCGTGCATTGGGAGGGGTTTCTCAAGTAGGAGGAGGGAGGTAATCATGCCACTGTATAAGACACTAGTTAGACCACAGCTGGAGTATGGAGTACAATTCTGGAGGCTCCATTTTCAAGGAGACATGGATAGGCTGGAGAGGGTCCAGAGAAGGGTGACTAAAATTATCCAGGGGCTGAGTGACAGACCATATGAGGAGAGGCAGGCACAGCTTGGTCTGTACACACTGGAGACAAGAAGGGATGGGAGACATGGTGGAAACTTTCAAATGCATGAAAGGAATAAACAAAGTCAATGGGACTAGCATCTTCAGACTGAGTGAAAATAAAACCACCAGGGGTCATGCACTCAAGCTGGAGGGGGGCAAATATTGGGGTGATGTCAGGGGGAGTTACTTCTCACAGAGGGTGGTGGGGCCATGGAATAGGTTGCCAACATGGGTAATGGAGATGAATATAGTGGATAAATTCAAAAGAGCAAGGGTTATCTACATGGGGCTAGGCAGTGATAGAGAGAGAGTGAGCGGGGGGAGGGGTTAAAAGGGGGGAGGTGGGGATCATTGTTTTTGGGCAGACTCGATGGGTTGTAAGCTCCTTTTCTGCTGGCAGGTTCTATGATTCTATGAACAATAGTGAGCCCCTCTATGCAAATCACAGTAATGTCATAACTCATTTACAGCAAAGAGAAGCATTTATGCCAGGCATTCAATAGTGAAAAACTTGCAAGAAACTCAATTTAATTTATTTTTAAGAAATGCTGCAATTTCAAAACCATCATTAAAGGGACACTGTCAACCCCCTTAGGCCTCAAAGTGTCCCTAGTTTAAATAAGCTCTGGCAGAGCCACTATGGCTGTAAATGCTTTAACTAGATAAGGGTGTTTCATGGGCTTAAACATAAACGTGAATTGCCTTCACATACACTAACTGAATCAAAATACGGTACATTGAGAAAGGGAAGATATAAAAATAATGCCACCTTCTGTATTACAGTTACCTATATGTTTCACACTTTATTCTATGCAATGTTATAGCAATCAATTCAATTGAACCAGGCCATCATATACATGAAGGTACTGTACCTTAACTCCAAACACTGCTGAGACAACTATATGTTGTGACAAGGTGAAAGATAAACACAATGTTGAGATGTGTGTAAGAAGACATTTGATGTGTTTAATTGATTTTTTTTAGAGATTGCAATACAGTACTGACACACATAATTAGTATAATATAAAAGTGTATATAACCAAATGTCAATGTTAGTCTTGCACACTTCATTACAAGTTGTCCTCTTGAAGGAAGATCTTACAGTACAAGGCCTAAAAATGGGTGTTAGGTAAAAGTAAACTGGGGTAGGTGTGTTATTGAGGGTGTTGCATAGTTTATCTTTTATTGCTGCTCCACCGCAAGCATACACAATACGAAAATAAACAACCCTTTGAAATGAAGCAATAGGAATTAGTTAGTACAAGGACAAAAAAAAGTAGGAGACTGAGTAAGTGGGTAGACAAGCATGAGTACAGTAAGTCAAATAACATTTCAAAAAGTCTCACTTTTATAATTCATTTTTTGCAAATGCATTTGCACAGTTGACAATTTTTGTAAAAAAAAAATAACAATGGGAGTTATTCCACATATGTCCGCAGGTGCCGCGCATGCATGTGGAAGGATATGAGGAATGGATGCACTAGTCTGCCCTGCTCCTGAGTCAGAAGATCATGGCAGACAGGCAGAGGTACTGGGGGTTTCATCGATAGCTGTAGAAGCAGAGGTAACCAAATCTGATGAGGCCAAAGAGGGGCTATTAGAATCATGTGAGCCTCTTCCACCAGTAGCTACAGGTGAACCCTCTGAAGCACTGGGAAGGGAGGAAAGGCATACAAGAACCTCCCTGTCTAGCAAAGAGACGTCACGTCTCACCAGAAAACACCACACCTGTGATTAAGCAATCAAAATTGGTTTTATTTGCTGAAATTGTCATTCTGTTTTATTGTATTTTGATGCTTGGTTTTATGAATTTTTGTACAGCGCCTTGAAAAATTGAAAGGCGCTTAATTAAATAAATTTTATTATTATTATTATTATAAAAATTGGGTAGTTTTGCATTGGATGGGAAGATGCAGAGGTCTACCTCCCAGCCAACCCCACAGGTCAAATAAGCTTTTGACCGCCTCTTGATTTAGCTCCCACTCATGAGCCCTAGCAATGGTGTGGCTGAGACTGTCTGCCAGGATGTTGCTGATGCCTGGCACATGGACAGCAGTCAGGTGGAGGTCATGCTGGACTACCCAGTACCACACTTGCATCACCTCCCTACATAGAGGATATGAGCGAGTGCCTCCCTGTTTGTTCAGGTACCACACCACAAACATTTTGTCGGTCTGAACCAGGAGTCCCAAAGGGACATTCAAAGTGGCTGGCACTGGATCAGGCACAGGAATGTCTGGCACTGGAAGGTTCAGCACCTGGGGGCCTGACGGAAGGCCATCCAGCATATGAGGAATGGCTGGAGTGCCAGACATACCCTGACCCACTGAAGGGTCACTTGGCATCGGGGTGTGAGTAGAACCCAACAGAAGATCTGCCATTGTCTGGGAAGCTGGAGTCCAAGATGGCAGAACTTGGTTGTCCAAGGGGGCTTGGGTTGAGGAGGTCCCAATCAAAGGTCCCAAGAGGGATTAACAATCGGCCCAGTGGGCAAACCGAAAAAAGACTGACCTGGCAAAGGTGGGAGAACCTCCAGATTAGTGCCCACCTCTGTCTCTTGATCTTCAGGCAAGCCCGAAGGGTCTGGTTGGGTCAGTGGGAGCGAGGAACCCTCTAAAGACTCTTGCGTGTCAGGCAGCTGGCTCAACTCAATGTCGGGGGTATCCTGCAACCCCAATGGGACAGCCTCAGCTGTGCAGTCCCCAGAGGAACTGGGGAACAACTTATCAGCTGAGGTCGTGCAGACGTCAGAAGAGCTTACATCGAACCTATCGGTCTGGGCCATGCAGACAACAAGGAAATTGGAGTCCAGCTTACTGGCTGTGACCGTGCACTCCTCATTGTGGCCAGGGAGTGACTTATCAACCTGGCTGCTTTCAATAGACCCTGAAGAAGATATGGGCCTAAGGAGCACAATAGGGGTTCCATCGTCCAAGAAGAGCCCCGACTGCACCATGAGTAAAGCAGGCAGGGAGGCTGTGGTCTGATCCACTGGAGTGGTAGGAGACCTGGCAGTAGGGGTACTTACCAAAGAGGAGGCCCCTTCAGTGTCAGTGGTGCCTGATTGTTGACGTCAAGTGGATGGAGACCTATTCTGGTCTCGGTGCCTCTCCTTGTCTTTTTTCTTCTTTTTGGGTTCTGGCGTTGGAGAAGATTTTTTCTGCAGATTCTGCAGCTCCTTTTCCATTAAAGCTAGGCACTTCTCCAGTAAGTGGGCTTCGAGCTTTTTCTAGTGCCTAATCCGTGTGGCCTGGTTGAAGGTTTGGAAAGGCACACAGTCCTTGACCTGGTGTTTGGGGCCTAGGCAGATAATGCAATGGGAATACTCATCCTCATGCAGGATTTGGGTGCCATAGGACTTGCACTTCTTCTTTTTGATGCATCACCCAACTGTTCATGTTCCTGAATTGTACCTCTACTTATATCCCATGCTGTAAATTTGTCACTGTTATTTATTTGCTTCTCCTTTCTTCAATATATACCTCAAGATCTCTGTATTAGACCTGTTTATGTTAGACCTGTTTATACTGTATTGTACTATGTAATTGTTTAACCTGGTGCTCTATTCTCTTTTTAAGCTTAACTGAACATTTGTGTAAACAGGCATTTTTGCTCTCATACTTTTCAGTATAAAATAAAGATTGATTGATTGATTAAAAACTGGACTGACACGCCTGAACCACAGTAGTTCTGTAAAAATTCAAACTAGCCATACTGGGTGCAATTTGCATAAATACTGCTGGTCTGGTCACTCTAGCTACACTGTTTAGTCCAACTTTTACATATCTGGTCCACTCCTGGCGGGAGTCTGTTTTTTAACCTTTCCTTGGCATGGGTGAAAACGGAACCATCAGGACCAGATCAGATACTTAAAAGCCAGACCAGATCATCTGGAGTGAGTGGATCAGCAATATTTGCACAAGCTGTGCCCAATCCAGATTTTACAGCTCTGGTCCGGGTCTAGTGATCTGTTTTTTATCCATACCCCACTGCATGTGGCTTAGTGGCATACTGTACAGGTGGATGCAGAGTCTAGCCCCTTGAAGGTTGAAGTTTCAGAAAACCATTATTGCTAAAAATGCCAAGACTCACTCAATTCCTGATGATCCCCCACCACAAGTCACACTTAGTCCTCTACCAAAGTCATGCTCAAATATTGGTGCCTCTACATCCACACCATTAAGCTTTTAATGCCATCATGCCTCTTCTGCTACCATGAGCTCCCGATTCATGAAGTCCCATTCTGCTTGTGGCAGTCCCCCTAAACCAAGTAATTTTCCAGGGAGCAGCTCTTTACACCACATCAACTAAATTACTGCTAAACTCCTTATCTGTAAACATTTTGTTGAGAAATGTTTGTTTTAGTATATCCATGATCAAGAAAAATGAATATGTAAAAGAAACCAAAGCCCCTATTTATCAGTTCATTTAATCACAATACAGCATGTTATGAACTGATCAGATTCTATGTGTAATCTAAGTCAAACAAAAATTAGACACACACATGCCTACCTATTTGCAAGTGAAGCAAATGTGGTTACTATCATTCAGTTGTAAACACCTATAGTCACAAATTGCAGGTTAAGAACATTGAGTAGAATATAAAAAATAGCCCAGAGCTGCCTGCCTGAGAAAATGAAGTGGGTGTATTATTTGGAAAAAAGCAACACTGGGACTCTTTGCTATGGAATGTGCTGCAAAATAGGATGGTGGTCAAATGGCTTAATGAGGTGTTCATAGTGGCTGAGGGCATAGCAGAGCTTATTCATTATGCAGAAAGCTCCAGGAAGTATTTAACCCATTCTACTTCCAATAGCTTTCTATGATGTCTGTACTATTCATTGGTAATCTGACACAGAATGACTGACAGAAGATAATGAGTTAACTCTCTGTGGGCTCAATTAACTCCTCAAGCCACAGGAAAAATAATGCTCTACAACTTCCTATACACACACAGGTAGTGTAGTAATGAGGCTTCAGTGGAGGAATCTATTTTTAACACACTATCATGTTGTTTGGTAGCAGAAATTACATCAGCCCCTTTCTGAATGCAAAACATCTGCTGTGCGAAACCCACAGCTGTAAAAAGACATTTCATGATTATTCACTTTCTGTAGAGACTGTTGATTCAGCTGGTTGTTTGATTTAGATCCCTTTTTTCTTTTAAAAAGTAAAAAACGGAATGCCTACCATACTGGTGTTATCACAGGGGTGTAGGTATGGAGTATGCAGGTGGTGCAGCTGCACTGGGCCCATGAACTAGAGGGGCCAGCCCACCTGGCTGCAGAAAAAAATTATTATTTTTTTCTTTTTATTTTAGCTTTTACTGCATGCGTACTTACCAGACTGTCCCGCAGGTGGAACTCGCACTCGCACTCTCGAGTAAGTCACGAGTCGCGACCTCTGTCTCTCACTCTCATCGTGGATTGTGAACTCCTGTCTCCTGCCCTGCAATAATCCCTCTTCCCTTCTGTAGCAGCAGGCTCAGCTGCCAGGCTCATCAGGCTGCTCACTCAGCTGCTCATCTCAGTGCTCTCTTTTCTGTGCCAGGCCAGCTTAAGTTTGACAGCTGAGCGCATGCGCCCCCCTCGGCCAAATTTGGCTGGTAAAATAATAAATAAATGAATCCATCCATATGCAGCCATGGTGCACCATGGTACTGCACTATGTTACACCACATGGGCCCCCTTAGTTGGGAGCGAGCAGGCAATGCTGAGAGGAGCCGGGAGCCAGCAAGCAAGCTGAGGAGGAGGAGTGAGGACACAGACTGCCAGCCAGCACTGCCTATTTGTCAAGAAGACATGATGATTGACAGATTAGACATCGATTTGTTGTACCCTACTACCAATCAGTGTTGGGGGGCTGTTGGCAGGAGGCGGAGAGAGAGAGACCACGTCATCATGTCTTTCGACGACCGAAGCCATAGTCAGAGAAGCACAAGCCACCATTTTCTTGCTATCTCTGATGCAAAACAGATGTGTAGTGTGTCTCTCTTTGCTGGAATTTTTCATTGTTCATCCTCTTAGTCACAGAAAACCCCACTTTTCTTGTGCAGTGCTCTCCCTGACCAGCTTCTCCTGCACTGCAGCCTGTTTCAGCTTGCTCTAGGTGGTAGATAAGACTAAGAGAAAGAAAAGATAAATTATTCATTTTGACTGTGCCAGGCGTGAGGCACCAGTGGTCCGGCATGGCCGCATATTTCCTGTGGGTCTTCTTGAGGTGGCTGGTAAGACTCTTTTTCGGGGCAGATTCAGGAGAAATTAAGAGACAGGAGGAGACTCTCCTTAATTATAGAGTGACTGTGGAGAGATTTAGGGGTAGACTACTGGACTGAGAGGGAGACTCAAGGAAGCCAGGAAGGAACAAGGAAGTTTTGGTTATAAAAAAAATACAGTCAATCTCACAGACACTACAGGCAGGCAGGAACTGTCAGAGCCAGGCCAGCCAGCCCAGAGCAAAGCAGACGAAAGGGACTGAATCTGTGCCAGGGGCTCTGGGGGGATGAGATCATCAGATTATTAAGATTTGGTGGACTCGGGAGGACAGTTGAGGAAGGAACAAGGATGTTTTATTAAAAAAAATAATACTTGTTATAGAGAGATAGTGTCTGTCTGTCTGTCACACAGAGACTGGGTGGGCCAGCCAGCCCAGAGCAGACAGCAGAGCAGTCACAGACTGATGAAGGGGAGCAGCTCAGCTAAGGAAGAGAGATAATAAATAAGACAGGAACAGAAAGAATAAAGATCATAAAAAGATTATTGAAGAAAAAATACTGTGCACAAAAAAAAAGTCATTACATGGTTATTATAGTTCAGAGTCACACAGACTAGACAGAAGCAATAAGTGCTCAGCTGCTGCTGCTGCTAGCTGTTGGCTTTCAGTGGTTTGAGCAACCAAATCAAACGAGCAATAAAACAACAGAACAGAACAGAAGCTAACAGTGGATAGATGTCACTAGTGCTCTTCCTCTTGGAACGCTAAATTAAAGAGACAACTACGGGGCGGAAGGGGACTGCATACTCACATAGGCTAGCTAGACTAACAGAGAATAATTGATGAAAGAGGAGTTCAGCTAAGGAGAGAGTAGAAAGATTGGAGAAAAAGTAGAAGTACAGTACAAGTAAAGTAAAAGGCTGTTCAGACAGACACGCCAGCAGCAGCAAGAAAGTGCTGCAGGCAATTGTCTGCTTAATTGAGCAAATAAGCACAACAGATGCTGGCAGTTGTGGTCCTGTTGATTGAAATAAAACAAAAAAAATTCTTAAATACAGAGACACTGGGACTCGGTGACTGAGGACCCGGCTGTCCGGCTGGGGGAGTTTGATTGAAAGCAATAAGCAAAGCCCTCATCCCAGAAAGGCAAAGCCAAAGGAAAGAAAGAATGACTCTGCCGGTCTGGAATCACAAAACAATAGGCAGTGATTAGTTAGGGAATAACAGAAGCTGCTGCATTATACATTACAGAAAGAGATGAGACTTAGGGGGTTGTCTGGGGAAGTCTGACTGAAACTCTCATTTTCTGAAAGGAGAATGAGGAACTGTTCTAACTAAAAAGGCAAGACAGCAATTCGCAAACGCCATGATTGAAAGCCAAAGCAAAGAAACTTGCTTGCATGCCTGCATATATGCCACTCATAGTAAAAAAATTAATTACTCTACTGGGGTTACAGAAGGTATACTATATACTGAGACAACAGAGGGACTGAGATGGAGAGACAACAGAAGGGACCAAAATGAGGAGAGGAGGAGGAGATTTGATACAAGTAAAGTAGAAAAAGGCCAGACGGCCTAGATTAGTTAGGGAACAGTAGGTGCAGCAGTGCTGCTGCATAAGCAAATAATACACAGAAACTTGTGGTGTGTGGAAGTTAACATAAGAGTTTGATGAGATTATAAAATAAACAAATACAGAGAGAATTTTCAAAGCCTTAAAAAAGAGAAAGCATTTTACCTTTTTAAAGTAGAACATGTACGGTGTGGGGAGGGACAGTTGGGAGTTTGGGAAAGGCGGCAGTGTATGGTAGGTGGCTGAAAGAAAACCGCTTTTTTAAAGCTGCCCCCCCCAAAAAAAATCACAAGTTAAAAAGTTGTTTGAAGAAAAATAAAGTTACACACAAGCATTTACTCCTCAGTCTCTTGCCCCTACCTCTGATCTGACCCATCAGCCACATCAAGAAAACACACAACACTTATTTTTGTAAGTTTTATTAGACATATTGTAACTGAGTGTTCAATATTCTGAAAAACTGAACTTTCACTGTATCATCACTGTAAACCAGTCAGTCTCCTACCCTCATTGTAGTGCACGAGTGAGGCATAAATACGTTTAGCCAGCCAGTGCCAGGCAGTTGTTCATAAGGTTTTAAGTATAAAAATGTTGAGTGTTCCATCTAAGCATCTTAGTGGTGCAGCAAAGAGAAAGCTGAGCAAAGAGAGGGATGAGAAATTAAAGAATTTACCCAAAATGTCCACATTTGTTAAGATAGACAGTGCAGACACATCCAAGAAGGCGGTTTATGAGCCTTTGAAAGACAGTAATGTGTGCCAGGTTGTGATGGATATGGATACTGTTCATGATGTGGTGGGTGACTCAGTGCCAAGTCTGAACACTGAAGAACACATCAGCATTGATGCACAAGCACACAATACTGGTAGTGATATGAAGGTTGATGATAATGATGATGTAATAAATGACAGTGCAGATAGCAGTGAGAGAGAGATGGGCCTGGTGAAGGTTCCTCAGCAATGATCAAAAGTTATGATGTTCATCTTGTTAGTCTGGCTTCAGAAAAATTCCCCACTGACAAAGCGCACTTTAGTGAGACCCTCAGTGCTCAAGACAAACTGTTCATAATATTGCATGGGCAATGCCAACCATCAGACCCATTTCCACTTGATCCTCTTCAGAAGGGGAGGTGTTTTTCTGAAACCTGCTATGAGAAGGTAAACAAAGCTGGTGTTAAACTACAGCGCACATGGCTGTACTAATCACCAGCCTTAGACCGTGTATATTGCCGGGCTTGTTGGCTGTTTTATACCAAAAAAGATAGAGCTAATGCTACATAGGTGAATGGACTGTGGCACTGGGGCCATCTGCCCACAAAAATAGACCTGCATGAAAACTCAACCCTGCACTTACAGTGCTGCCTGGTATTGGAACAATGGCATTGGCACAAGACATTAACAGAAGATTTGGAAGAATCCATCAACAAAGAAGCAAACTACTGGAAACAAGTGCTTGACAGAATTATCAATGTTACGTTGACTTTAGCCATGTCTAACCTGGCATTCAGGGGCCACAGGGAGAATATAAGGTCCAATGCAAATTGTAGAAATTTTCTTTCTATTATCACACTTCTTGCAAAGTATGATCCAGTATTGGAAAAGCTAATAAGTATGCCAGAGGGAACAGTGAAATATTTAAGCCCTAACATACAGAATGAATTGATTGCAATACTCTCAAACAGTGTCAAGGACGAAATAATAGATGATGTCAATAATTCTCCATTCTTTTCTGTAATTATGGACACTACTCAGGATATTGCAAAAACGGATCAGCTCAGCCAAGTGATCCGCTATGTGTCCATCGATACAGAAGAAAGTGGGAAACCAAGACACATAAAAATGAATGAATCTTTCATGGGATTTGTGAAAGTATAGGACCAGTTGGCAGCAGGCTTGGAAAAGGCAATTATGAATAGTATTGAAAATAATAGGTTGCACATATCCAAACTGCAAGGCCAAGGTTACAATGGAGCTGCAACTATGAGCAGCATATATGCAGGTGTGCAAGCAAGAATTAAGGCCAGACAACCAAAAGCAACCTACATTCACTGTGCTGGGCATAACCTGATTTTAGTCCCGAATGATGCCCTGTCAGATGTACAAGAAGTGAGGAACTTCTTTGGTACAGTGGAAAATCTGTACACCTTCTTTGGACACAGCATAATGCATTGGCACATGCTGTTGTCATTCGCATCTTCCTCCAATGTCACATTAAAGAGACTATGTCCAACCAGATGGTCATCGCGGTATGACTTCTTAGTGTCTCTTCGTTACCGTTTTATAGATTTCCTTAAATCATTATCCAAGATAATACTTACTAGTACAAAGAAAGAAGAAATCACAGAGGCAACAGCTTTGCAGCTGAAAATGGAGAAGTTCCAATTTGTATTTTTAGTTGTACTGCTCACCAACATTTTGGAATCTGTCAACTGTGTTTCAGAGCTGCTGCAGTCACCGCAAGAAGACCTCACCAAAGCCACCACACTTCTTCAAACTGCCCACAGTAGTTTGCAGGAATCCAGAAACAAATTTGAAACCTTTCATGAAACTGCCATTGAAATGGCCAAAGTCTGGGGAATATCACAGAAATTTGAAGAGCGTCGCGTGCAAAGAGTAAAACAGTTCCACGATGAACTTTGTGAAGACCATAGGCTTACATCTGCAGAAGACAGGTTCAAAGTTATTGTGTTTTATGCAACTCTGGACAGAGCCATCTCACAACTGGAATGCCACTTTGAAGGTTTAAATGAAGTGGTGGCCACATTCAAGGCTATTCTCCCTTCCACATTGACTTCAGCTACTGACAATGAGTTATATGCTGACGGAGAAAATCTGGTCAAACAATATGAATCTGACTTGTCATCCTCTCTCCCAGGCCAATTACTGTCATTCTGAAATTGTCTGAAATCAGACATTTCAAGGAAATCTACAGTAAAGGAAGTAGCTGAACTGCAGCTGATTGAAAACCACACTCTTGTTTCAAGTTTTCCAGACATTTGTACAGCATACTTACTGTTTATGACAATACCAGTAACAGTGGCAATTGCAGAGAAATCATTTTCTAAACTAAAACTTATCAAGAGTTATTTAAGAAGTACGATGGCACAAGAATGACTCAGTGGCTTTGCTCTTTTATCAATAGAAAATGAACATGCAAGGAAATTAAATGACTCCAAAATAATTGATGTCTTCTCCTAGCAAAAAGCATGGAAAAGGCCACTTCACTAGCTGAATGAAAATTTTACCCATTTTTAGCCATTCAAGGGGGAGTGTCATCCTCATTCCTTTCATGGTGGGCCCATCTTCATTCCTTTCATTGGGGGGGTCCATTTTCATTCCTTTCACGGGGGGGGGGCATCTTCATTCCTTGCACCAGGGCCCATGCCAACCAAGCTACGCCTCTGGTTACCACACTAAAAGTATGCAATAACAACAGTTCAATGATTTGAACCAAAACAAAGCTGGTTATAGTGATACATTACCATGCATTTCAGTTCTAATAAGCAAGGAGGCAGATGAAACAACATCAATGAATTTTAGAGAAGGTAAGCAATCATAAAATATGGGGATTTACCTAAAACTAATATGATGCAAAAAAGGTTGACAGTGTCCCTTTAAGCCCAAGGGATTTCGTGCCACCTAGTTCATAGATCCAATATGGTTCCTTTTGGCTCAATTTTACTTCAATATTGCTCCCCCCCAGCCCAACTAAACCACTTTAATCCCCTGAAATGTATATTGATATGGCCCATCCCCCCCTAGGCTGGGAGCGGTGGTGACACAATGCATTGTGCCCATCCAGTGTTCTGATTGAGCTGAGATGTTCCCCAATGGGTAATCTGAACATTATTTTTGTCTTCCCCACATAGAAGGTGCCACTGAGGCAAGTAGCCAGATGTATAACTCTAAGTATAGTACAATTAATAAATTGCTCTATAGTGAAAACACTGACTCTGTTGGCAGATGTGAATGTTTTAGTTTTTAAGACTACTGCACAGCAGGTACACCTCTCACATGGAAAACAGCCCTTTGGTGCTGATGGCATGCAGTTGCCTACAGAATCGCTTTCTACTGGCAAGTGGCTGTGGACCAAAAGGTCTCCTAAATTGTGTTCCCTCCTGTAGATAATCCTACTTGGTGTGTAGGAAAGATCTAACAATGCGGGTTCCGTGCTCAAAATGTTGCAATGTTTTTCTACACAAGTATGAACTATGTCACTCCCTACTCCATATTGTGTAATAAATGCTGTACCCCTAGGGTAATCCCTTCTTCCCTCTCTATACGTAAGCAAGTCTTCTCATGGCATATTGTGCACCGCTTATTTAGTCTCATCAATCAGAGACTGACAATACCCTTGTATAGGAAAATGTTGTTTAAGTTACTCACTTTTGGTATATGTGGACAGATCTGAAGAATTCCTCCTATATTGCAGGAATCATGATTTCAGAATGCTTTTGATGGTGTGGCGGGGATGGCAGCTACTTGAGTGCAACAGACTGTTTCTATACATAGACTTCCTTCTGGTGCCCTCGAGATGTCCAGATCTAAAAAATTTATTCGGTCAAAACTATAAGTGACAATAACTTTTAGATTAGGATTGAATACTTCAAGAAAATCCACAAATGCTCAAAGTTCCTGCAACCCTACCCGCCACACCATCTAAACATTGTCTAAATATCGACTTCATAAATCAAATAAATCCAAAAATGGATTCTGTTCACTGTCATAAATCCCCTTCCTTTCTCAGAGGCCTAAATATAAGTTGGCTTAAGCAATTGCCAATATTAACTTTTTCTGCCATGGACCAGGCCAATATTGACTGCCAGAAATTTGCAGGTTGGCTCACTAGCCAGGGCAGGGAACAGTGAGGCTTGGAAGTAGTCATTGACATACAGGAGATATCCACCTTCCCTCTTACCAGCCCTGTCCTCCTGTAGATGGTGTGGGATGCTAGTGCAGTCTCCATATCTGTTATTTTATGTGTTAGCCAGATTTTAGAGACAGCAAGCACTTCAGGATTTCAAATATGTATTAGGACCACAAACTCATCAAAAACTTGGGGAGCAAGCTACCCATGTTGATGTGCATGTGGTCAATATAGCCCCCATATGCACTATGGTCAGGGTGGGCAGTATTGCTGGGTGGGCCGGTGTTGGGGTGACTTGAGCTCAGTAGAAGTAGCATGTAGACAGTAAAATTCCTCACAACTGCAAATATACATCTTATTCTAAACCTACAGCCTCTTTTGTTTAGGTGGGTTTTCTACTAGACCTATAGGAATAGGTAACATTACTCAAATTACATGCTGTTATAGTTGAACCCACAAAGCATTCCTTAGAGCATACACCCACAAGGAACAATCCATTGAGTAATGGCGCAAATGCCATAGGCCTGTGAAGTTCAGAGCAAGTACCAGAGGGACCACCAGTCATAAGAGCAGATACTAGAGTATAGTTAAACAATAAATTGCCATAGTCCAGTATTGGAGACAGGTATAGACCTTGCAGGATGTATAGTGTCCATATAAACTGCATTGTTCTGTCCATTTAAGGTATTAGTTGCAGCCAGGTTGGCACATCAGCAGTTCAGTATGCAGTATAACCTTTCCACCCTTATAGAGTATATCTAGGATTCACTGAGAACCAAACAAAAAAATGTATCATAACATCTTCACCTACATTTGATGAGTCTAGGATGAAGTGGGAACAAAGCAAAAATGAAACAGTAGTCCAGTCTAGCTAGTCAGGGGTGATCCTAGCATGCATAGAGAAACAACCAAGCAAGAGTAACATAACCAATAAACCCAGACAGGGTATTTCATGGATTTACTGACATCAAATAAAATTGCCTTATAGCCACATCAGCTAGGTAGGAAGGGTCATGGGCACAGAAGAGCAATTTTGAGTAAGTTATGAATAACTACAATTATCCTGGAAACAAGCACATGGCACAGCAGCATGCAGAAACTGCTCACCTTATATACAGAATTATGTATGGGGTGGAGTGTGTAATGAGGGTGTGTATAAAATTGAGTTTTACACAACCACCCCATATTTTATTTTATATAATTGCTGGCATACGCTGTTTTGCCTCGCAATTATGCAAAATAGAATAAGCAAAAGATTGGTGTTCAAGCAGCCGCAGACCAGCCAGTATTCTACCTGGTCTGTGGTCTGCTAAGTTACAATGCTCCCCCAGAGTGTTCCACTTGTTTGAGGTAAAGAAGTGGAGATTTTATTTTGAAAGTGTCTCTATTTTTATTTTAAGTTAAACTTACCACCTAGCAGTGGTTTCAGAATCCTTCCAGTTTGAAGAGGTGGTGAGATCCGCTGGCCAAAGTGTGCTGACAGGGAAATCTGGCACTTGTTTATTGTTTCCATTTTGTTCTGGGCCAGTGGAGAATGAAACTTCCTTTTTTTTTATACTTGATTTATCCCCCTCCTAAGAGGCCCATGATTGAGCCGACCCCTCAGCCCCATCCACCCATTCACAGCACCACCTCCTGTCTTCTTCCATGGCTTACCACTCACGGCGGGGCGTCGGGAATCCCTCAACCTGCCAACATGGATCCAGTTCTGGAGGTGCCCGCAAGTTACAGGGTGGCACCTGCAGAGGTCAGCAGTCATCCAACCACCCAGACTTTTCACCTCCTGTTTTTCTCCCAGCTCCCGTCTCTGTGGTGGAGCAATGTAGCATCAGCAATGACTGAGCTGTGTGTGCTTCTGCCCACAGCATGCCAGCCAACTGCTCTGCCTCCATCCCTAGCATACGGGACCCAGGCGCTCTCCAACACCAGCCACCACTAGGTGTCAGAGATGCACTGGCCTCTGTGTCCCTTCCTCCTAGGAGAGGGGAGCAGTCCTCTGGATGCTTGATCCTCTCTCACCCCAGCCGACCCTCATGACCCACTTGCACAGCGAACATGGGTCACCAGTGTGGCAGGAGGTAAGGCATGATGCCTCTGCCCTCCACATCACTGGGCCAGTAAGACTTCTTTTTTTAATAAAAAAAAATCAAGTTGCCTCTGACTGTGAGGGGTGGTGAAGTCTGTAGCCGTACTGCTCCAGGGAACATCACAGAGAAGACCAGTGACTGGCACATGCATGGTCCGAGGAAAACCCGGCATGTGTTTGCCATTATAACCAGCTGGTTATAATGGAAAATTAAAACCAAGTTTCCCTATGGGAAAAAACGCACACCAGTAATTATTAACAAATAATTGGTAGCATAGATTACATCTTACATAGAAACATATATTTTGCTAGCAGAAAAGGACTGGTTGGCCAATCTAGTCTGCCTTGATTTTCTCTGCCTGTTCTAACACTTCTGACCAATCTTGGTTATCAATGTTCCCCAATTCCACTAATTAATTTTCCTCTGTGCCTGTCCCATGCATGCTTGAAGCTTCATACATGCTAATAACTTAGCAAGGCATGGTGTAGCATATATGTACCTGCAGTCCTATTGTTGCTCATGTATTCCAGGGGTTCATCACAGCTTGTTTGGGTAGCAAAGTCAACCACTAACTGCCTTCATGGCTGCCGCACATGACAGATGCCGGCTAAGATGACCCTTGAACTGTGGACCTCAGACATCAACTTTGATGCCATTTTCACTGTGGCTCTTAGTACTCCAGACAGGAGCATGGAAAACCACCTGGGCTCACACCATTACAAGGGAGAAAAGCACAATTCAGGAGTACTGGTAGTACTTGCTGATTGGCTGAGGCAGTTGTGGAGGGAGGCGCCTCTTCAGTTAGCTCCTGTCAGGGTCACATTGTCTGTTGAGGTGATTGGTTCAGGGGGAGGGTGGGTTTCAAGAGTGGCAGCCCTCATGACCCCAAATCTGCTCCTGGTGGTGTCCTGGAGGATAGAGTTAGCCACGGAACAAAGGCAGTTTTTCAAAATGCATGGGGTTTTGTGAAGAAATACTGTTGGTTCTAAAAGATTGGTTGTTATCCATAGCTTATCATGTACAGCTGTAGATCAAATAGGGTCTGCAGTGAGAATGAAGGTATGGAAAAATGGGCAGACAGGATATTCCAAGTGGCCCTTATCTGCCATCAGTTTCTACATTTCTATGTTTCCAAAGAAAAGAAAAAACTGTACTACCAAGATTTTAATGTAAAACAGATAAATCGTAGACCATGGTTGACCTTTCCTCTTGTTCTAAACAAGCAGATGTTATTTTGCTGATTTTCAAAATAATGCAAATGCAAATTGTCTGGGTTTAGAATTACAATCTTTAATTGTTTTAACAAAATACATGGAAGATGAAAGCCAAATAATTAAATGTTATCATTATATGATGTTCATTATAAGTTAGAAACAGGATATTGAAGTAAATAGACTTATTTCTTTCTTCCTAATGGAAAAGTCCAGTACTGGCTTTTTCAGTTCATCATGCGCTGAGTATTATGTCTAATATTCTGATGTGAGTTATCTGGACTATGTGAATATGTTCATCTAGGCATCTGAGAAGGTGGCCACCCTAACTATAACAATGGTATGATCAACCTCAAGCCCACAATGAAATATAACTGCCATCATTTAAAATGATTTAGTATACTGGACACCAGAAATGCATTTAATGAATAGAAATCAATGACTTTAATCAGTATGACTGAGAATGCATCATGTATTCTATCAATTTCCTAGCAGTTCCAGGAGATAAATGAGCTCAATAAAAAGCAGCATGGGTACAGTTTTATAGCAAGGAGATTCTAACACTAGGGTATCCCATGCTGAGCTTTATTGCATGACAAATAGAAAATGTTGTCCTGTGCTTCAATCTTTCTTTTTAGTTAGTTTCAAATGGTTTAGAGATCTACAGAATTTTATAGTAGTAGTACACTGGTGTTTTTTAAACTGGAGAACCTAAGTAGCCACACAGGGTTGCTTCTAAAACTTAGTGGTGGTTGTATTTAGATTTCCATCAAACACCTGGCCTAGAAAAGGGCCTAAGGTTACACCACCACCACCCCAGTTTAGTATGAAGGAACCAAAAGAAACAGATCCTGAAGAAAAAAGACTGGGAGCATTGGAAAGAGACAGGTTGTCTCCAGGCCAAAGAGTAGCACAGAGCAACACTCAGTGCGACTCGAACTAAAACCAAAGAGAGAGACTGAAATCCATTATAACAATATCAGCTATGGACAACAGCCACACTTTTAAGTACATCAATGTAGGGGGAAGGTGAAAGAAGGGATTGGTTTTCTGAAAATAGGGAAATGAGTCTGAGAGAGTCCGGGGCGCTGGCTGTGATGCTGAATTAATTACTTGCTTTAGGAGTTGACCAATGGAGTCCCAGGGCAGTGATGGTGTTCATTGGGAGGGCCTGTTACATGAGGAGTAGTCACCATGCCTCCCCCTCCCCGGCAAAGATCAAGCCAGATAAATCACATGAGGCATACAGGATTAAGCTACAATCACAGTGAAGCTAAGGGAACAATTGCTTAAAGTAATATTTCATGGGTTTCTCCAGCATGGTGCCAGAGTATTGGGAAGTGGCCTGTGTGGAAACCTCTTCAAGTACTGTCGTTGGTAAGGTCTGACCTGGTTAATGACAGGCCAGTCAGTCTGACATCAGTGCTGAGCAAGACCATAGAAGTCATTAAAAAGGACAGAATAATTAAGCACTTGGTTGAAGCTATGGCTCATGTCCCCTCTCAGCATAGCTTCAAGAGGGGTGCATCATGAAGATCAACCAGATTACCTTCTTTGTGGTTGTGATCAGTGAGATCAACATTGGAAGAGTCATATGCACTCTATATGGACTTCAGTAAGGCTGTTAACACAGTGACACATGGCAAGGCTCTAGGGCAAATGATGCCAGTGCAGTGTAAACACCCTGCCAGTGGACATAGCAAACCAAAACACAGTACAACCCTTTATGGTAAACACAGACATATTTCTGCTTACTAAAAGGGAATCACAGAGAACCTTAAGTTGTAGAGTTGGTAGGAATCCACACTTATGAAGCATTGTGGGGATGTACTGACAGAAGGAACCTACAATCTCCTCTGATCTTAAGTTACTGTGTTAATAAAATAACCTCATTTTAACAAATCTCATATTTCTATTCATACACTAAATTAAGCCTTCACCACTTGCACTTTAAGATGTACAGTATATACAGTATCATACATGATAATACTAGTAATGTGGCAGTTTATTCCCTTTCAATTTTTTATTAACTATCTGGAGTTTTGCAATTTTGTATCTACAGACTCTGAGCCTGTCGATTTGTATAAACCTCTGCAAGCTAAAAAAGCTTATACTTCTTTAAAGATTGAAACTTATGTCCCCAAAAGGAAGTGTCTGTTTTGTATTTTGTTCATCGCAGTTGCCTTTGTGACTTAAATCAAAGTTTGGCCTACAAATACTGTCATTAATATAGTGGCTGAAGTTTAGAAGAAAAAAAAAAGTAAATATTTAAAGTCTATTTGAATGACCAAAAACAAAGTTTGACCATCTTCTGGTCAGCTTTTGCATGTGTATTTAGAAGGTAATCTATCAAAATGAAATCATGTTGTAGTTAGTTAAAAGTTTATTGGTCATTTGACCATTACAAAACACAAAGACACAGAGAAACAGTGTATGTACAATTAATTAATAATGGTAAACATTTAAAAATATCTGTTGATAGCAATCTAACAGTAAATATTTCTAGCTAAAAGCAGGAAGAGCACCTTTATATTGTTCATGTATATGCAAGTTAAACATTTTCAGGAGATTATTTAAGTCTTTATCCAGATATAAATTATGTTACTTCACATGTTTGAGACAAATTCTTAAAATAGCAGCTAGGTACCCCGCCATTTAAAAAAAAATAAATTTATCATTTGTCGTAAATGAAAATTTAAATAATAACTGCTGATCCTTTGTTTGTCTCATTTCCCAGAGTGGAACCAGTCATTTCTTTCTGAAAATATTGTACCAGGGACAGTCAAAAATTACATTAAATGCTCTTTAGCAGGCTTCCCTCAAGCAGTATCCAAAACATATAGTATTTTATATGACTGGATCTGCCCAGACAGTTTGGCCCCGACACATTACTGGTCCTCTCTTTTCCCTGGCCAAGACATTATCTGGCCTTCCTTATGGCAAAGCTGTCACAAATTCCTTATGCTAGACAAGCTTCGATTTATGCAATTCAAAATTTTACATAATCTCAATTATTCCCATCAAAAAATGGCTAAACTGGGAATAATTCCATCCTCAAATTGCACATGATGCCTTCAAGATGATGGCAATTTACTTCAAATCTTCTGTACATGTCCAAAAGTAGCCCCCCTCTGGGATAGTATTAAACATAGTGCAGACCCCCTTCTAGGTTTAGTTGATTTAGTTAGAGCAGAAATCTGTCTATTAGGGGATTTTTCCACCATTCCAGTTTTAAACCTGAGATACTACATAGCCATAATTGCCATGTCTGTTAAAAAATTAGTTCTGAGGCATTGGAAAGACAGTGCAGAAATCTCATACACCGAATGGTTCCAATAGCTTCTAGCAATCCTTAGAACAGAGAAGGCCATAGCTAGCCTACATAATAGGTTCAAGAAGTTCAATAAGATTTGGGGTCCTCTGCAAGCCCTTTACTCCCTCCAATCGATTACTGATGCCACCTCGCTCTCAAATTGATTTTCTATAGATATGTGCTCTGTGTGGGTTGGTTGGGGAGGAAGGGGGGAATGGTGGTGTGGAGTGGGGGAGGGCAGATCTGCTGCTTTCACACTGTAGAATATGTATCTTTTATGTGTAATATTGATCTCCTTTCTGTAATTTAAAATGGCTAATAAACCTTGAATTAAAAAAAAATGACATGAAACAAGCTTTCCACAGATTGATTACTACAGGAACAGTACTGAGATTGCTGTTTTGGGATATCATTTTATCTTGTATAAAGGACTTTACTGGGATATAGCTCCATCCTGTATTTAATAAATGCTTTCCTTTGTTCATAGTCTGTCAATGCATCAAGATAAGACCAATATTGATACTTACTTCATTACTTACTACTTGCTAGCAGAAACAGACCACCCAGTCTATCATGTCTGCTCGAGTGTGCAGCTAGCACCCCACTTTCTGCCCCTCCCCAATAACCCCCCACACAGACGAATGTCAACTGACCTTGAACCAGATTAGGCTGTTGATATTTTTAGTAAATCGGGGAAATTTAGCCAGGACATGGGGGAAATTCCCCTACACTTTCTTCCTGTGAGCCGAGGGGGGGGCCTTTTGTCTGTGGGACCAAGATGGAGAATGAGAGCCCTGGAGTGGTGGTGGAAGCCATGGAGGTTGGAGGGCTGGTCCCCCCTCTTGCCTTGTCTTTGCCTGGGACTGCTGATGATGTTCAGGAGAACGTGGTGGAAATAAATAATTTGGATTTGGAACCTGCTGCTGATGATGGTATTGTTTTGAATTTGCTGGCTCCTAAACCTGACATTGACTCCGAGTTGGTGTTCAGTTCTGAGGAGGCTGAAAGTGAATCGTTGGCTGCTCCTTCTGGTGAGCAGTCAGCTGAGACCCGTGATTTACAGCTGCTTTTAGAATCTGAGGAAAGGAAGTTTCTTGCGAGGAAAGCAGCTCTTATGCAGAGAATTCGGCGGTCCTGTACTGACAGCTCTGCAGTTTCTGTCAAATGCCCTCTGAGTCATCATTCTACTTGTTTGCAGGACCTGCCATCTGCTGATATACACTGTAAGTCTGCCTGTGATTCATTTCCTACTTTGCCTGCAACCGCTGCTTGTGACTCTGTTACTGTTCCTACTGAGCCTGCCTTACACCCTCCATGTCTAGCTATCCTGGCTACTGACTTTCCAGGAACTGGGCATTGGTCCGTGGACTCAGCTTTTGGACGGTGCTGGCTGGCAAAAGTGTTCTCCTGATGCTTGCTGGTCTCCTGGTAAATCTCCTATCCATATGCCAATGGAGACTGAATTTGTGATTTCTGCTTTACCTCTTTGCCCTACTGTCACTAGAGACATGAGCCCTGAGTGGGTTATGGCTGATCCCCTAGCCATCCCTGATGGCATACATCTCATCCAGCACCCTGCCCTGGATCTCCCTCATGTAACTGTTCCAATTGTTACTGCAGGCCCTGACCCTGCTCCGCCTGCAGCGCCTTTGAATCTCATGCCTGACAGATAGAAGAAAATGTTTTCCTCATTGTTTTGACTCCTTATTTTGCCTGCCAAATGCCACAATGCTGTCTGTCTCTCTTATATTGGTGGTATGCTGGACCCCCTGATTGTGTTTATGTGGCCAGAACTTTATTGAAGGACTCCATGAAGTTCTTTGCCCATGAACTTTATGCCCTTATTCATATCTTGGGGGACACCACTTTTGATATCAGCTTCAAGACGCTTCGGGGTTTGGACAGATTTTGGGTGAAATATCACTCACTGAAAACTACAGCCTTGTGGACACCTATTTTGGTTATTCCATTAACTAAGCCTGCCTATAAAACTATGTCGATTTTGTTTTGTAATGAAGGAGTGGATGTGTCTGATGTGATCTATTGGTTGAAAATGCATTGTACTGTTATTGGGGAACCTGAGGCCATGTTGGACTCTGACAATATATGGACTGGAGGGTGGAGGGTCAAGGTACTGCTCAAGTTTGATGACTCTGGACTTCTCCACCTGCCTAATTCCTTTTTTGTGGGTCATGATAGGGGGGTGTTGTCTTATTCTGGTAAGCCTAAGGCCTGCTACAGGTGTGGTGATCCCTCTCACCTGAGTAGTGCTTGTGATAAGGTTAAATGCAACTCCTGTGGAGAGTTGGGTCACGTTAGCTCTGCCTGCCTCAGTGATAGTAGATGCAATTTATGTGAGGAACCTGGGCACACTTTTCAGAACTGTACATGGGCAGCTCACAATCAGGAGCACCATGATGATGGTGCTGATCAGCATTTTATTATCTCTCAAGCCCAGAAGACTAAACTTCGGAATAAGATTTCTCCACCACAGCCAGATATGGACACTCCCAGACCCTCCACGTTGACTGCACCTGCACCTGAGTCTTGTGTTGTACAGTGCCTGGGGTCTTGCACTCCACCTGTTCCTTCTTTGGTGCCTGCAGTTCTTGCCCCTGAACCCTTGGAGGTGGCCCCAGCTGACACTGAAATGCCCCCCGAGCCTTTTCCTGTGAGCTACAGATGCTCTAAGAGGTCCAAACAAAAAGCTGCCCCACCTCCCCCTAAGGCCCTTAGACTCTCACTTATTCCTGTTTCTAATCCTTATGATGTTTTTATTTATTTACTTGTAGTATTGGAATACCTTTGAGTGTGATCTCTTTTACAAAGGTTCCACATCTGGGTAGACAAATAATACAGAACACTTCTGCTGACTCTGGAGAGGAGTCTGATTCCTCCTCTATCCCTTCCTCCCACCCTGATGGGACTACTAACACTGAAATTGGGACTAAGAGTAGAGGTGCCCAGAAAAGGAAAGCCCAGATGAAAGGGAAGAGTATTGGTGGTTCGGGCAAAAAGAAATAGTGTTTTTTTCTCTGGTTGGTTCTTTGTGCTCCTGCCCTTTTTCTCATGCTGCCTGATACTTTCACACCTTTTGCTTGCCACACATTGAATGTGAACAGCATTAAATGCATAGACAAGAGGAATTTAGTTTTTGCTTTCCTTGCTTCATTACAACTCGGCTTGATTTTTTTGCAGGATATTCACTTCCATACTTTACACGAACTACATCATGCTCAAAGACACTGGTTATGCGGCCCCTCTTTTTGGTCCATTGACCATGAGACCTGCTCTGGTGTTGGTATTTTAGTCCACTCACTTGGTTTTCATTTGCTTAAACTCTATGATTTAGTGCCTGGATGAGTCCTTATTCTTGACACAGTTAGACATCACATACCATTTCGCTTAATTAATATTTACTCCCCACAAACTAAATCAAGTCATATTAACATTCGTTCTCTTATCCAACTATATTTATTCACCTCCAAGCAGTTTCTATTTACTGGGGATTTCAACTGTGGTCTGAGTCTACAAGACAAAAGTTCTTTTGCTACCACTAAGAAACTTTTTTGTGATTCTTGCTTTCTACACACTGTTATCCATATGGCTCGCCTATGAGACAGTTACTTAGACTTTACTAATTGGCACACCCCCACATTTCACAAAGGTGTCTTGGCCACTAGAATCGACTTTATTTTGTTATCCCCAACACTACCTATTTTGAATGCTACTGTTACTTCTGTTGAATTTTCTGACCATGGGAGGGTATCCATCTCTACTGGTGGTACCCTCTCCCATTGCTAGGGTCCGGGACTTTGGAAATTTAATAAGTCTTTGTTGACAGACCCAGAGTTATTGTCTGCATTACATCAATTTCTTACTGCTCTGAAATCCATGTTACTTTTCTATGATGACCCTATTATTTGGTGGATAGATATGAAGACTGATTTAATTCTTCTTTTAAAATGTTATAGTAAGCAGAAATGTAGTACTGCTTACTTGACCTATCTACAGCACAGACGACACCTTCAGAATTTACTATTTCCCACACTACTGGTCAAGATCTTACTACCCAAATACAAATGATTCACAAGGACATGATGTTGTTTTCCTCTCAACATGCTACTCGTTTGTATGCCCAACATAAATTTGGCACTCAGGGCACTTCCTAGGAAGCTGACCCCTTTGCTTGGCAGGCCCACAGAGTGGAGACTCACACCATGTCCAGTCTTCGAGACTCTCCTGGCCTACCTCTAGTATTTCACTTTTCCACATAGCTGCTGACTTCTCCAGAGACTTTTTCATTGACATACCCTCAGACCTCAGGGAGATTCGAGAGTATTTGAGGACCATCCCAGTACCAACAGTTCCCTATCGAATAGTGCAGCAGGAAGACCATTTGATTACCCCTTGAGGATGCTGAAGTTGTTCTCCAGCACTTGAGAAACAATGTTTCTCCTGGCCCAGATGGTTTACCTTTTGAATTATATAAAATTATTGGTGACTATCTGTGCTCTGAACTTGCTGTTGTGTTTAATGCTATGCTGAGCACTAGTACTATTCCTTTGAGTTTTTAATAAAGGAACTTAGATTTTTTTGTTTAAAAAAGTGGATAAGGCTGATCTGAATAATTGGAGACCTATCTGCATGTTGAATGCTGATTGTAAATTGCTTCCTAAAATTCTGACTAATAGACTGCTTCTGATAGCTGAACAGGTTATTTCCTCGGAACAGGCTCGTGCCATCCCTACCCGTAGTATCCATGATCATTTGATCCTATTATGGGAAGTCTTTTCCCATGGTCTAAAAGGCTCCTGCAGTGGATTTGTGGTGCCCCTCGATCAGAGGAAGGCATTTGATTCCATCTGCCACACATTCTTATGGGAAACTCTCAGTCACTATCATGTTCCACCTCTCTTGGTAGGGTAGATTCAGTCCCTCTATGCTACTGCTACTGTGACACCAGTTGTGAATGGCTATGTTGGCCCCATGGTCTCTATTAAAAGTTGAGTCCAGCAGGGTTGTCCCATGAGCCCTGTGCTGTATACTTTCTTTATTGATCCCTTGCTGCAGTCCGTTAATGGCCTTTCTACTATTGCGCTGATACTGGTGCCATCTGCCTAGGCTTCAGCCAGAGTCATTGCTTATGCTGATGACCTTTGTTTATTGGTTGCTGACCGGTGGTCTGTTCATCGGGCTCTTCACATCTGTTCATCCTTTGGTACAGTGTCTGATGCATCCTTGAATTTAGATAAATGCTGTTGGAAGGTTCTGGGTCTTAACCCCGGTCCCCAGTCCACTCTAGGACCTATTTCTCTCACCTCAGGCCCTCTGACCATCCTTGGGATTAAGCTAGGTTCCATTGAGAAGGCTATCTTAAACTGGGAGGAGAAACGTGCTCTCGTGAAACATAAAGTCATGCAATGGAATAAAAGTAAGATTGGGAAGAAAAAAATATTTTTTTTGGTTAAGACTTTTCTTATTCCGTTTTTTTTTATATCTTAGTTATGTGTTTCCCATTTCAAAAAAAATTGGAAAACACCCTTTTGAGTGTTTTCTTTCAAGCCATTTGGGGCAGCCGTCTCAACCCTATCAAACAGAATGTGTTATATTTGCCCATTAGGAAGGGTGGCCTGGATATGGTTAACCCCATTTTATTTTTTAATAGTATTTTTTTTATGTCTAATTTTAAACCTTTATTTGTTAATACAGGTAAGGTTGGGAGCCATGGTTGTTTGGGAATTGTGAGTCCTGGTTCCTCAAATGAAAGCAAAATGCGTTAAAGGCCCTGAAGGGCCCAGTTCTTCTACAATATCTTAGAGAGATGTTTCTTCATCTGAAGCAATGGAAGATTACACCCCAACAACTTTTATCTTCTGCTTCCCATAAGGTACTCTATAGATCCCTGTTGTCCTCTCTCTGTGGCATTCTTGATGTTTTTTCAGGCTGCCCTGACCAGTTTCATTCCTCATTGTGCCTTTTTTATCATAATTCCAGGATACCTATCCATATGTGGGATTTCCATTGGCTTTCCTGTCATGGGAGGATTAATGTTAAAGCTAACCATAAGCATAAACAGGTACAAGATATGGTTTGTAGCAGACTGCCTTGTGTTAATTTAACTGAGACTATGAAGCATTTATTTTTTCATTGTTCCTTTATTAAATCTTTTTGGGTTTACTTGGCTGATTTGTGGGATATGCCTTTATTTGCACACCTGACCTATGACCACCTTATGTATGGTTTTGTTCCATCTGTTTGGCGAAGGTGGAATATGGTACTCTTCATCTCTTATTTACTATTATCAAATTGAATATTTGGTTGGCTAGGTGTCTTTTTACCTTACAGCAAAAGAGATGTTCCCATTTGGAGCTGGGTAACAAGATACTGAAAGATGTTACAGGGTAAAACTGTCTATGCTGCTGAATGTCTTGCCTTATCAGGTAATGAGATAGCTGAATTATGGAAGGAGTTGCCTTGGATTACTGAACTGCCGGCAGTGACTTGATGATTTCTTTGGGGATTTCCTTGTTTGCTTTTTCACTTTACTGGGAACAGAGGTCCTGTTCCTGGCTGTTGGTCATTTTTTTTCCCTATTTGAACAGTATTCCTTTTCATTTTTTTGTTAATATTGTTGGTGACTCCTGATACCTTTTGTATTACTTTTTCTTTTGTCAACTTGACTATGTTTTTGATTCCTTGCTTTTATTTCTGATTTTTCTTTATTGTTTGTTTATGTTCCGGTATTCTGTTTAATAAAATTTATCCCTACTCTGTGGTAGGGATCGCAGTGCCTGGTGCTGCAATGGCCAGTCTTCCTGGACAGGAGCAGAGGATGGATGTTACAGAGGCCAAGGAGCAGATCTCCTCCATGGTCTGTTTTCCTGCAGAGACCATACTGGATAATGAAAATTAAGTATTTGTACTGGCTGTAGAAACAACAGAAAACCAAGTAAGCACTAACCTGGAACAAAGACTGGAAACAAAGCATCCAAATGGAAATGCAGTGAGTACCCAGTCACTGGAAGAAATCCACAAGTTAATCCAAGAGGAGGAAAAGAGGTTCCTGGCTTTAAGAAACTTGCTGGAGAAATTGTGGACACACATGGAAACATTTCTGGGACAGACGAAGTGGTCCATCAGCAAGCAAGGACCAGAATGAAACATAGAAACATAGATTTTGATGGCAGATAAGGACTGCTTGGCCCACCTACTCTGCCCATTTCCCTACCTACAGGATAAGCCATAGAGCCTAGTTAACCAACAGCCTATTTCTTCCTACCCCCACAAGAATTGCCTTATGTCTGTCCCATGTATTCTTGAATTCTCCTATAGTTTTAGACCCCACAACCTCCTCAGGAAGGCTGTTCCATGCATCCACTATCCTCTCTGTGAAAAATTACTTCCTCACATTGCCCCTGGACCACTCCCCCATCTTTAAATTGTGTCCCCTTGTTCTTGCATGCTCTTTTTCTGAAAGATGCTTCCCTCTTGGACTTTGTTGATTCCACTGAGGTACTTAAACATTTCAATCATATCCCCCCTCTCCCTCATTTCCTTAAGGGTATACATATTAAGCTCTTTTAGTCTCTTCTCGTATGGCTTCTCGTGTAGACCCTGCACCATTCTAGTTGCCCTCCTCTGGACTGCCTGTATCCTGTCTATGTCCTTGTGGAGATGGGGTCTCCAGAAATGGACACAGTACTCCAGATGGGGTCTCACCAACTGTCTGTACAGAGGGATAACAACTTACTGTTTTCTGCTGGTGATGCCTCTATCTATGAATCCCAGTATACCCCCAGCTCTCCCTACTGCCGTCTCACATTGCTTACTAACCTTAAGGTCATCTGATATGATTGCCCCCAGGTCCCTTTCCTTTTTTGTTTTTGTTACTACCTCCCCCCATTGTGTAATCTTGCCCTGGGTTTTTGTTTCTCAGGTGCATTATTTTGCACTTCTTTGCATTGAATCCTAGCTGCCATACTTCTGAGCATTCCTTCAACCTTGCCATGTCCCTTCTCATCCTTTCTGCACCTCTTTGTGTATCAACCCTGTTGCAGATCTTTGTGTCATCTGCAAAGAGGCATACTGTTCCTTCCAGTCCATCTGCAATCTCACTTATAAAGACATTAAAAAGGACTGGAACCAGTACTGAACTCTGCGGTACCCCACTAGTAACCCCTCTTTCTTCAGAGTGGACTCAATTTACAATTGTCTTCTGTGTCCTGTTGTCCAGCCAATGTTTTACCCAGGCTACCACCTTGGGACCCACTCCCAGGCTGGTTAATTTGACTATTAATCTTTTGTGTGGGACTGTGTCAAATAGTTTGCTAAAGTCTAGGTAGGCCATGTCCACAGCCCCTCCCTGGTTTACTACTTTGGTCACCCAGTCAAAGAAATCAATTAGATTCATCTGACATGACTTTCCAGCTATGAACCCATGATGCCTTGGGTCCTGGGCCCCACTGGCATCTAGGTACTCAACAATTCTTTCCTTCAGAAGTGATTCCATCACTTTCCCTACCACAGAGGTCAGACTGCCAGGTCTGTAGTTTCCTGCCTCTGTCTTGGTCCCACTTTTGTGAAGGGGAATCACATCCACCTTCCTCTAGTCCTGGGGTACCACACCATCCTCCCATGATTTGTTAAAAGGGGTAGTCAGTGGTTTCACTAGTTCTCCCCTTCATTCTTTAAGAATTCTGGGGTGAATTCCATCAGGCCCCATTGCTTTGTCCATCTTCAGTTTTAGGAGTTCTTTCAGAACCCTTTCTTCTGTGAAAGGACTAGGATCAACCCCGCTATCCAGAGTGCTTCTGTTAATTGGATTAGACACCTCCCCCTCCTCTTTTGTGAATACTGAGCAGAAATATTCATTCAGTATCCCTGCTTTTTCACTATCCCCCTCTGCCCACCTACCGTTCAGTCTATTCAGCCTTACTATCCCGCCCTCTGTCTTTCTACACTCCCTGATGTATCTATAAAAGGTTTTATCCCCCTTCTTAACCAAGTTGGCTATCCTTTCCTTAGTTTGGGCCTTTGCTATTCTGACTTCCCTCCCTGCTTCCTTCTGCCTTAACTAGTACAGCTCTCTGTCCTGCTCCTTCTTTGTTTCCTTATACTTCCTGAATGCTATCTTTTTCTCCCTGACTTTTCCGCCACCTCTTTTGAGAACCATAGTGGCTTTTTCTTTCATTTTGATTTGTTTATTTGCTTCACACAAAGGCTTGTTGCCTCTGTGATGGCAGTTTTGATGATTCCCCATTGTTGCTCCACCCCTCCTTCTAGCCTGTTTACTAGTGCTTTTCTGAGGCACTCTCCCATCTTGCCAAAGTCAGCTCTCCTGAAGTCCAGTACCCTCACTTTTGTATGGCTTGACTTTATGGCTGAGTTTAACATGAACCACACTGTTTGATGGTCACTTGTTCCCAGATGGCAACCCACTTCTAGATCTGAGATCCTTTCACTGTCCCCATTTGAGAGTATGAGGTCTAAGGTTGCTCCCTCATGAGTGGGTTCCGAAACTAGCTGTCTGAGGCATGCCACCTGTAGGACATCGAGAATGGCCCTGCTCTTGGATGTGACTGCAGCAAGTGTGCTCCAGTTTACATCTGACATATTCAGGTCTCCCATCAACAGTATCTCCCCTTTCTCTGCCATTCTAAGAATGCCTTCTATCATATCCTTGTTCATTCCCTCCCTCTGACCTGGGGGTCTGTATACAACTCTTGTGTGGATTGTGGTACCACTTTCAGTCTCCAAGGTGATCCACAGTGCTTTCTCTCCTCCCAGTTTACTCTTTTGTTCAGTTGCTTTTATCCCTTCCTTTACATAGAAAGCTACTCCTCACCCTCATCTCCCCTCCCTGTCTCTTCTGTAGGTTATGTACCCTGGTATGTTAACATCCCAGTAATGGTTCTCTGTGTACCATGTTTCTGAGACTGCTACAATATCCAGGCATCCCTCTTCCATCAAGGCCACCAGTTCAGGGAGCTTGTTGCCCAGGATATGGGCATTGGTACCCATTATCCTCCATTTCCTGATGGGCTTTCTCCTTTTTGCCCCATCTCTGTCCTTCTTACCTTTGTCGCTTTCTCCATTTACCTCTGCCCTTCTCCCTATCAACATCTCTATGTTGGCATTTACTACTGCACTTACTATCGTGACTTTTTTGGGGGGGCTAGGATTTCCCTGCTCCTTTCCATTGCCTCCCCCCTTGGCTAGTTTAAATACTTTCCAAAGAAGCATTTAAACCTATCACCTAGGATCCTGGTTACCCTTCTGGACCGATGCAGCCCATCATGCCAGTATAGGCTTGCATCACTCCAGGTGGACCACCAGTCCCCAATGAAGCTAAATCCCTGAGCTCTGCACTAGTTTTTCAACCACTGATTGAATCCCATGGCGTGGAGCACCCTAGCCTCTTGTACACCATAGACAGGCAGCACCTCCGAGAAGATTACCATGTGTGCTACATGTCAAAGGCCCCTCCTCAATTCCACAAACTCTTCCTGCACTGCTCTGATCCCTTTCTTAGCCAGGTCATTTGTCCCTAGGTGGACAATGACATCCAGCTCCCTCCCCGTGCAGCTGCTTCGACAATCCTGAGGATTCGCTCCCTGTCCCTCTAATCCATGGTGCCAGGCATGCACCTTACCTCCCTCTCCCCTTCCTCCCCAGTTCTACCTTCCTAACAATGGATTCCCCCACCAGGAGTTGTTTCCTTCCCCTGTGGGGTCCCATGCCACGCTCCTGTGGGTCTCCTTTGTGGAGCTTCCCAGCATCCTCCTTGATCTCCACTGAGGGTGCCTCCATAGAGGAACCACACTTTGCCAGAATGGCATAGGAATTGTGGAGAGGTACAATTGGAGGGATGCACCTCTGTTCCACCACCCTCACCCTCCCAGAGCCTACTGTGGTCAAACTGCTCCTTTCATGGCAACCTCTGAGGAAACAGCAGTGGCCCTGGTGGTCTCTGGATGGAAGAGGAGGTGCCACAAATCCTGGCCAACTCAGCCTGGAGATGAGCAACCTCCCCCTCTTCCCAGATTGGTGCCTGCAGATGGGACAACACTGCATCCTCCAGAATGTCTCCTGGAAGACTGCTGCTCCACAGCCACTGCACTGCACCACTCCCATCATGTCTTATTTCTGGCCCCTTCACTATTGTTTGGAATCCTTACTCTTTCCACTGTTTTTTTTCCTTCTCTCTCTACTTACTTTCTGCCTCTGTGCCCTTTAAGCTCCTGATTGTCCTGTTCTGAGACAAGAAGATCCTATATTTCTCAGTAGACCCCTTTCTTGCTTAAAGGCAGACCTCTAGCAGCTAGAGGGGGCTGGAGAGCTACTCTTGCCCTTCTAGGATGGTGCATCTTTGGTGGCTCTGTGATTACTCACTTCCTGCTCCCAAACAGGAAGTTCTTGTTGTCAGTCAAATCCTGTACCTATAAAAGTAGAACTAGCTTTGGGTGGGAGGAAAGGTGGGCAATATAGTTGTTTAAAAGACTGTATAGAGTAGAAGAGTTCTACTTCTTTATTCCCTGTAGAGAAGTCCAGTCATACAGCACTCCTTCCTTCTGGTGTCCTCTGCCAAGCCTCTGACAGAATCTTTATAAGACAGTGTTTAAATCTAGTTTCCTTCTAGCTAAGCCACTCCCCCTACTTACTAGATCTTTCTACAAGTAATTTAAACTGCACAGCAATCAAGCCCCTTCAGCCACCTGAGATTTACACCTGGATAACTGTTCAGATAACCACTTTAGCTAACTGAGACAAACACACTATTTTTTTGTTTGCTTTTTTAGCCTAAATTAAAGGTCCCAGTAGAAGAGTTCTTCTTCTTTAGTCCCAGTAGAGAAGTCAAGTCACACAGCACTTCTGGTGTCCTCTGCCAAGCCTCAGAAACAGTCAGAAGATGTTTCAAGCAAGGAGGACAACCTGGATGTGGATCCAGGACTACAGAGGAGCTCTCCGAGGATGCAGGTGACCGATGTTACTGTGACAGAGGATTCAGATGGGAGCAGGGAAACAGTGGGAAATACAGCAGAGAGAGTAAAAAGCCAAACAATGAATATAGTGGGAGATACCAGACAGATAGTAGCTATAAATGAAGGGAACATGGAATCTCATGGAGAAAGTATAATTTTGCAACAGAAACACTTTAATTTTAAGATTGGGGTTTCAACAGAGAACACAGGGAAGAAACCTGCTACAAAAGAAACACAGGGAAAAGGAACCAAGAACAAGGGGTCAAGCAAAGAAAATGTAGCTCAGGTGAAAAATCAACCTAGAGCTGATTTAACAATGCAGATAGCAGGGCCTTCAGTGGAGCCTACAGAGTGGGTCTTTTCAGCCTTAGAAGCAGTAGGCTGGGTCAGAAAGTGGGGTGGCTCAGGATGGGAAGCAACTACATCCAAAATGTTAAAGGAAAAAAACAGATAACCACTGTTCAACAAGACTTAAACTGTAGTAAGCATCCTGGAGGAAGTGGTTCTCAAGCTTCCCAGTTAACTCCTGGAAAAAGAACAGCAGGAGTAAACATTGAACAATCTGCAGAAGGCATCAATAATAAAGCAATAGATATGATAAGAGAATTAGAAGGGGAAACTCAGCTAGTCTCTATACATGATAATGATACTGCAGCCCCATGCCCCTCAGAATTAAATGCAGAACCTCAGAATATTATGGAGGGTACAGCCCCAAGTATGCAAGAGGCTGCTGCACTTTCTGAAACTGCAACAGACACCAGACAGCCACCTGCTTCAGTCTGGAGTACAAACACTCGGAACCTGCCAAAAGAAGAAATGTAGTATGCTTAAAATACAGAGGTGACCTAAATGACATTCCAGATAGACTTTTTGTTGGCAGAGCATTGTTAAAGAACAGTATGAAGTTATATGCATATGAGATATATGCTCTCATACATATAACAGGCGATACAGTATATGACATAGGTTTAAAGCATCCAGCTGGTCTTGAACACTTTTGGAAGCAATACCAACTTCTCAAAAATACTGCATTATGGAAGCCATTCCTGGCAATACCATTGACTAAGCCCTTGTATAAGAAGATCACAATACTCTTTCAAAATGAGGGAGTCAATGTTGCTGATGTAACTTATTGGTTAAAACAGCATTATATTGTAAGTAGGTATTTCTGAGCCCATTTTAGTCGAAGAGCACCTGTGGACCGGGGGGTGGAAGTATAAAGTCACCCTGAAACAAGAAAATGGAAAGACTAAGCATCTCCCTGTTTTTTGTTTTTTGGGAGAGATAGAGGGGTTTTATTTTATGCAGGGCAGCCCTGTGCCTGCTATAAGTGTGGGTAAGTGGGGCATTTTAAGCAATGTATGTGAATGAAAAAATATGGTTTATGTGGGGAAGTGGGCCACATTTGGGTGCAATGTAGGCAACCACTAAGAAGTAACCTTTGTGAAGAACATAGTCATACATTTAGAAATTGTGTCTGGGCTTCACACAATAGTGTAGATCAAGCTGTAAGAGCAGAGCAAGATGTTTATATTGCCACTGCACAAAAAGAAAAAATGAGGGTACACGAATTGACGTCACAGGTCAGTGTACCGGAACCAAAGCAACAAAGAACTGCTCACCCCAGCAAATAATCTTCAGAATAAGTTGGGGTTGATGAGAAAAGACCTGTAACCCCCCCAAAAAAATAAGGATGTACAGGAAGTGACACATGATGATAATGAGCAGGTGTCTACCTCTGGAGAGACAGAGAGAGGGCAGGAGGGATCAACCTCCATGAGTATGCATGTAGAATCTGTAATCCATGTAGGGGAAGGGCCCATGGTAACAGAAATGCCACCTCCTGAAATAGTAGCAGGCAATCCATTTAAAAGGGTCACAAGATCTAAGACTGCATGGCAGATTCTGTCATCTCACCTTCCTAATATAGAGCCAGAAGAAATAACTACTCAGAATGCTTATGACACTCTAATGGATTTAGAAGAAGATGAGGCTGGAGGAGAATCAAATGTCTCATCAGTGACATCATCATAAACTGAGACTATTGTGGAACCTGGGTAAAAGACAAACCCAAACCGAAGAAAAGGAAAAAAGGGAAGTGAAAAAATGGAGAGTCACAAATACTTAAACTGTAATGGATGGGGGCATTAAAATAATAACGACAAATGTTAATAGTATAAAGTCTCAAGAAAAAAGGAAACTAACATTTGCTAGTTTGAATGAAGGGGGAGGGCAAGTATTTTTACTGCAGGATACAAGGCTGCATACATTAACAGATATTGCAAATGCCCAAAGGGACTGGAGGTGGGGTCCCTCTGGGAGAGGAACAGTGCACATCACTCAGTATTATGTTTACAGGATTCCAAGTTAACATTTTAAAGGTTTTAAACATTTATCCAGGATGAACCCTGTTATTAGACATAATCATATATAATGCTGTATATAGACTGTTAAACATGTACGCTCCATAATCTAAAGTGGAAAGATCTTCCTTATTTAAAGAAATAGAACCCTTGCTAAACACTGCAACATTAATATTTTGGGGTGGAGATTTTAGGGACTGGGGCAGGAAGACAGAAAAGCTATACTGTGACACTAATGTACTACTGTACAGTGTATCTTAAACAAGAATTTCTTAAAAGATCTATACAAAATACAACACCAGGGCACACATTTTATAAAGGAAGACTCTCTACACGGATTGACCTTTGGTTTCTATCTGATAGAATTAAGGGAATAGTGACACAAATGACACATTTGGAGACTTCAGATCATATGGTATTACAAGCACAAATAGGTACTAAACATAATATCACAATAGGAAGACACTGCTGGAAAATGAATATTTCTGTATTAAAGGACCTGCTACAAAAGAATGCAATACAAAACATATTGATGGTAGGGGAAGATATAGAATTTGTATATGACTGTCAATTGGAATAGTGGGAAGATACCAAAAGCAATATAAGAGATCTCCTTACTAACATTACGAGTACAAGAGCAAAAAACAAATATATACAATATTTAGAACTATGGTCAAAACATCTAAAAATGATAACACAAATGAGAACAACAGGAGTTAATATGATGGACAAGTTAAATGACATAAAAGGGCAAATGTATGAGTATCTAAAAGAAAAAGAGGGAATTTTGGCAAAACATCAGCAGTTTGCAACAAGAGGAACTAAGGAAAAAATTAATCCCTATGACATAGCAATGCAAGGAATAAAAAAAAACATAATTACATCCTTAAAGTAAGAAAATGGTACTTTAGCAGATGATCAGCAAAACATTCAGCAAATATTACAAAAACATATTTGTAATTCTTTTCAGAAGGGTGATATACCACAACAGGTTTCCTTCTTTGAAAACATAAATATCCCACTAATAACAGAAGAAGAAAAGAAAGAGTTAGTAGCACCTATAGGAATAGATGAGATCCAGGAAGCAATAGGTAAATTATCCACTGGTACTACACCAGAAAGGGATGGAATACAAAATGGTTTCTATAAAGAATACATAGATGTGGTAGCACCTTGGTTACAAAAGGTGTATGAAGCCATTCAAAAGGAGAACAAACTGGTGACTAGTATGAATGAAGGGGTTTTGATTTTTTTAAATAAAAAGGGAGACCCACAAGAGACAACAAATTGGAGGCCCTTAAGTTTATTAACCACTGATTATAAATTATTAACTAAAATCCTGACAGCAAGACTAGCAAACGTAGCAAAAAAAGTGATTACGTTGGCACAAACCTGTGCCATACCTGATAGGAATATAAACCAAAATGTGATTTTCATTAGAGAAATACCTGAGCAAAGTTTATCAATTAACCTGGATGGTTACCTCCTCACCTTGAATCAGGAAAAAGCCTCTGATGCTGCAAGACATGAACATATATGGGCAGTTTTACAGTGTTATGGTATCCTAGACAAGTTCATAAGTTTTGTAAAGGTATTGTATAATGAAGCGCAGGTAACCACCTCTTGTGCATGGGCATTTTGGAATTCCTATTTACCTCAAGAATGGAATGAGACAGGGTTGCCCTATGAGCCCCCTCTTGCATGAATTTGGACTTGACCCATTTTTAGGAATTATAGAAACCACTGAAAGAATAACACCAATTTGCAGTAAAGCAGGAACAGAATTTTAAACAGTCTTACCATATGTGGATGACTGTATTCTTACAGTCTAAAATTTGGAGCCAGGAAAACAAGCTTTGCAACTACTAGAGAGTGTGAATACTATGACAGGTATAAGAATAAATAAAAGTAAGGTCCTGAGATTAGGGTCAGCTTGAGTAGATGCAGACTTTCCAGTCCCAATAACAGAGAAAGAAGTTAAAATTCAAGGGGTATTCTTCAGCACAAAAGAAGCAGAGGAAAAAAAATTGGAGCAAACTTATGAAGAAGCACATAGGAAAATACAGTTTTGGAAACCCTGGAAAATGACCAGGAGAAAAAGGGTCTTTTTAATTAGGGCATATACAGTATAGCACCAATCTTTTTATATGTTTCACATATTTACCCACTACCATATACTGTAACATGAACACAAACATTATGGGCCTCTATTTTTTATTACTATGGGGAAGTAGATTGAACCCAATGAAAAGAGTACATATCTATAGTGTTTGGAAGGCATACACTTTAAATTTGTTGCAACCTTTGGTTGTCCTTTTCAGTAATTTCTTTTATAGTAATATTAATCCTCTGGTATTAGGGATGGAAGGGTTGGGAAATAATTGTATGCATCAGTGGGAAAAATAATTCTTTATTGCATGGGGAAGGGGCAAACAGCACATATCAGAAAAGAAGTTGTCATCATATATTCAAATAACACTGAAATAAGTTAGAATGTGGAAAATTGATCTCAGTTGGTTTTAACCATTGGACAGGATTTTTTTTTTAATATCATAGTGGAAAATGTTATTTTAAGAACCTGTGTTTTTGCTAGGACCTGATATAGACAAAACATGCATTATTGGACAGTATCACTGAGCCCAGAATACCATTAAAAATGCAAGATTAATATGGTCATGTGAACATCAAAATCTGAATGTGAAGGGAAACCAAAAACATAAAGCACAGGAAGAAAGGAAGTGTATGGAAAAAAATGTATAGGAAAAGTAGAAACTATGAGGCATTTGATTTTTGAATGTTCATATATGCTGAACTTTGGGAGTCTTTAGCAACCTTATCGGGGGAAGATTGCTTCTCAGAAATTACATATGACATTCTAGTGTTAGGGCAGTTATCAGGAATATGGAGGAAATGGAAAAAAATATGGTTTATGTAATACTAGCATGCATTAAATGGTGTATTTGGCAAGCTAGGTGTCAAAGGTTTTTGCAGCAAAATGACATATTACTGCAAGATATTCTTTTTAAAATACAGGATGAATTGGATAAGGTTTGTGCATATGAAAAACAGGCTGTGGGAGAAGAGATGTGAAATCTATTATGGAAAGGAGTAGAATGGGTAGGGTAACAGGAACAATTATAGATATGTGGTGAGGAGCAGGAATGCTATTATCTACTAAATGAAGAGTGTTGGAAGACATTGTTGGGAATATGGGAAGGGGAAGAGTACTTTGTTTTGGAAGTGTATAGCAATATATTAAGAACTATCTTATTCAGAGATTGAGAAGTTGAAATATGTATAATGTTTTTGAAAGTAGAATTCTTTAATTTTTTTTTCTTCATAATTTTTGTTTTTCAGTAATGTGTACAATGAAAAGCATTGGGGTTATGGATATATATAAAGGATAGGGGTGAAGGAATAAGAAAATTTGATTCCTAGAATATGTTTTTCTTTTGATTCTGTTCATTTGGGTTAAAGTATTTAAGTTGATATTGTATATGAAGTAATATAGGGTTGTCTATGTATATTTCAGTTGTGTACCCTAAGTTATTGTTTTTGAATATTAATAAAAATATCCCCCTACTCTTTTTGATAAGTGCCATGGGCTCTTTAACATCCACCTGAACTACCACCAGAACAAGCAGATGGGATCTCAATTTAACTTCTCATCTGAAAGGCAGCACCTCGGAAGCGCAGCATCCCCCCCCCTCCCCCATGCTGCACTATAGTGTCGGTACAGTGATTTTAACCCAAGTGCCAGGTGTGGGAATTGAACATACAGTCCTCTGACAACCCTCTGATCTCCCAGCTTCAGAGGCAAGTGTGCTACCTGTGGAGCCACTAACACTGCAATAATACTCATTGAGATACAGCGAGTCATTTTGTTTTAACCATGGCACAATATAAAGCCCAGAAATGATACCTAGATCTTGTGCTATGTAGTATTCTATTAGTCTTTGTGTGACAAATATTTGGTATTTTAGGCTAACAAAAAATCCCCCTTTCATGAAGGTTCCCCAGGAAGTCCAGATTGTTTCTTTTGGTACATATAAAACCTTCTTGAGCCAGCTAGATTGCAATAGGCCCATCTTATTCCATTGGTACTTTTCCTTTAAACATAGGTGTGGTAATCTAACATGACTTAAATATAATAGTTTGATCCAATGGTTAATTTTTCTGGCAAAGGAGAATGTCTTTAATCTAGGAACCCCAAGTTCTGCCCTAATTAATGGTACCAGGATGGAATAACTCAGACCCAAGCATGCTTTATATAGCTTATTTAAAGATGTTTCTAAAGATCTGAATTCATTCGTATCCCAAATTTCAGAGTTGTAAAAGGACAGCATGATATTTAGCTTTTGCAGCAGTGATGAGAGGTTTATTGTTCATTTGATTCCAGGATTACAAATACCTTTGAGCCGAAGCTCTTTTACAATGGTTCCACATCAGTAGGTACAGGCATACAGGTCATACAGGTTACATACATGATAAAACACACGGTAACATAATCGTCATAACATGATATTACAAGGACTTTACAGGAAGCACAAATGGGAAGATGTAGGTGACACAATGGGAAGATGTAGGTAACAAACAAGGAATGAAAAAGTTAGTGTGAGGAGGCACTAGGAAAGGGGGGGACAAAGAAAGGCAGCCAAAGGGCTCTTGTTATGACAGAGCAGGGGTAACAGCAAAAGTTGGGCAAGGTAGGAATGAAGTGCTACGTAGGTTTACTACTGCAGACAGTAGAGGCTCGGGCAGAGGTGCATTAAACAGGGCATTCACAGGTACTTGAGCCTGCTAATGAGAGGCGGAGCTTATTCTTGAAAGTGCCAAGTGTAGGAGAATTAGAGATGTCAGTTGTGAGATTGTTTAGCCAGCTAGGGGCCCTAAAGGCAAAGGACCTTTGGCCTTGGGTTGTGCAACAGTAAGGGATTTGCAGGATTAGGGGTTTTGAACTCCTGGTGTTACAGTTGTTCACTCTGGGTTTAAGGAGGGAGCGGACCCCTGGAGGAGCAATGCCCATCATTATTTTCTTTGCTGCGATGCAGGTTTGATACTTTATTCAGTTGTTTAGTTGCAGCCATCCAGCTTGGGAGTAGAGGTTGCAGGTGTGGGTTAAATGGTGTGCTCCAGTGGCAAGTCGACAGGCATTATTCAGGGAGGCAGAAACACGTTTGAGCGAGGTGGTGGTGGCACAGCCATAGATAATGAGTCCATAGTCTATAATACTAATGATAGAGCTCTGGATGGCAACAGACAGGGCTTCGGTGGTTAGATACTTCCTGTGGTGGAAGAGTAGGCCCAATCTGGCATTAGCCACTTTTGCCACATTATTAATGTGGTCAGCATAGGAGAGTTTGGAGCCAAGGGTGAGGCCAAGGTATTTAAAGGTGTGGACTTGTTCTAGGGTGACTCCTTCCTTTGTTTTTATGGTGAGGTGATACAGGTTATTCTTGCTGTGTGGGCTGCTGAGAAGCATTGTCTTTGTTTTTTTCTGGTTCAGCATCAGCTTATGTTTTAAGAACCAGTTTTTGACTGCAGTGAAACCCCGCTGGAGGTTCTCTTGTAGCTGATTAGAATCATGGTGGGAGGTTAGGATAACGGCATCATCCGCATAGAGCAAGATTTTTTCTGGACAGGAGTCTGGCAGTGTGTTCAAAAAAATGCTGAAAAGGAGGGGGCCCAATATAGAACCCTGAGGGACACCAGAGCGGACAGGTCTGGCATCTGAGAGACTGTCCACAATTTTCACTCTTTGGGACCGGTTATTAAGGTAGCATTTGAACCAATTCACAGAGTTGGGTGAGAGTCCCACGGTTTGTAGCTGGACAAGCAGGAGACGGTGATTGATGGTATCAAAGGCCTTTGTTAAATCAATGAAAGCAGACCCAGTTTGTTGTCCATTATCCAGTGAGTGGTGGATGGTGCTGGAAAATTCAAGTAGTGCCATGGTGTTTAATTGTATTACCCCCAACATTTCCTATTGAATAGGGATCATGTGCTAGCAGTCTGTCTGAGTTTAGTTTTCAAGCAGTTCATGTGCTTACTCCGACTACCATCACTTGCTAACTGTAATCCCAAATAAGTGTAGCGTTTTACTGTTTTCAGCTTTTTGTCCCCAATATGCCAGGTTTTATTACTACAGTTTGAGCCAAAAACCATAACCTAAGTTTTTGGCCTCAGTTATTTTCAGTTTGTATTCTGTAGCACAAGCATGCAGAATCTTTTATTGTGCAGACAATCCTGATTGTGTGAGTGAAAAAAGGACCAGATCATCTACATAGGAAAGGAAGTCATATTTCTTGTTCAGAAGTTTTGGAGAATCTGTGTCAGATTCATTAAGCTGCAGTTATAACTTGTTAATGTATGTGCAAAATAGTACGGAGGGTTAGTATGCACCCCTGTCTGACACCTTTATTTTTTGGAAAATTTGAGGAAAGTTGTCCTCTGGTACCTAATCTGACTTGTGCCCAGGTGTCTGTATAATTCTCTAATTATTTACACAATATCTTGGGAAATTCCCCATTACCTCATGAGATTCCATGACAAGATGCAGGAAATGTTGTCAAAGGCTGAGCTGAAGTCTACAAATACAGCATAAAGAATTTCTGTTTACGCAGTTTAACATATTTTTCATATAGATGCCTAATAGTGAAGCAATTATCAGTTGTACTGTAGCCTATGCGGAAGCCAGCCCTATATTCTGACATACCTCCTAGGTTCAAAACCTGATCTATTAATCTAGCTAATATTATTTTTGCAAAATTATTACTCAAAGTATCTAGCAGAGAAATGGATCTAAAATACATCATTGGGTTGTTTTTGTCACCTCTTTTGTAGATAGATATAATTATTGCACCTTTCCAAGATGGCAGGAAGGCTAACGCATTACAGCATTGATTGAAATATACAACAAGAATGGTAGCTCATTGGGAAGGAACAAGTAGAAAGACTTCACCTGGAATTATGTCTGGTCAGGGGGCCTTATTTATTTTTAAGGAGGTTATTGCAAAATAGACTTCTGATACCATAATTGGACTGACTTTTGACATATCTATATCATTATTCATGGACATTGTGTTTATGCTAGTGTCACAAAAGATATTAGTATAATGTGCAATCAATCCTGTTGTAAATGAAAATTTGTCACGCAAAATTAATCTATACCATGTAATCCTGGGTGTTCCATATCTATACCACCCTTTGTGTGTTATAAAATGTTCTTCTTTTTGTTCTGAACATATTTGTTCTTAGCTTTTGTGTATGTCTCTGTTAAGTCATAGTGATGCTTTCACTAGGTGCAACTGTGGGAAAAAATTAATATGCTATAATAAATGCACTTTATGTTTATGGCAATTTTGTGTGCAAGAACCTTTTTTCATATGTTGCTTTATCCCAACCTAGCCTGAGACCACACTCCACACATTAACTGGGCAAACACTGGGAACCCATACCCAATACCAGAAAACCATGAACACAAGTGGATTAAAATAAATTATTCTATACCAGCACCCTATTCCCAACCACTGAGAAAGTCATCCCGAACTCAACCAAAGACACCAACAACTTAACTTTTTCTGCTGTTAATTTCCCTAGGATGTTCATGAAAATGAGATGCTGCATATCATTGTGCTATCCCAATTAGAGAAGTTGTTAATCAAATAAACAAAGTTGCCAATACAGGAGACTTACAGGCATTGATCAACTTTGTCATTACAGGCCATGATCAACTTTACCATTATCTTTATCAGAAACACTGCAGTGCTGTAGAGATCACTTCAGGGGACTCCAGGATTCACAGCGGGGCTGTAAGAGGTAAAGCTTCTCTCCTTCCCGCTTACTTTTTGAAGGGGTGTTGCCCCATCAGTGCTGTGTGCCGATTGCCCCACCCACACTCCCACCCAAGCTCGGCTCTACAATTATTGCTGCATACTAGTCACTTGACACATCACATGACCACTCCTTCCATGTCCACTTTCCCATTTGCAGCTTATAGTTTCTGACCACTAGGAGTTGCTGCAGTGCCCTTCCTAGCCCCTGTTTTTGCTTTCCTCACACCACTCTGTTTACCCTCCTAATCTCCACTCCATCTCACTTTCCTACTACTACTACTATACCCCCACTTTAGCCCCTTTTCCCCATAGTTTGCTACTGTCACATTTGGAACTAGATACCAACAAATTATCACACATAGCCTCTTTGGAATGGTCTTAAAGCTTGCTAAATGTGATAACATTTTGTAAAGTAATGTATAAGTTTCAGGGGCTCATAACATCCACAGTTGTAATTATTTATGGACTTTTTGTGCAAATGCTTTTGAAAAGTTGAATGTTTATAGCTCTACTGCCATTGCTGGTATAAAACTGACATTTAGCATGCATACCCAACATTAGTATCTGGAGAAATATGGTTTAATAGTTTTTAATTTACAGTGGAAATATGTAAGCAATAAGACACAAGGGTGTGTGCATGGAACAGATTTTACCACATACCCAGGGACGTAGTGAAGCCTTCAGCCCTAGAAGTGCGTTAAAATCTGTTCCTTGCACAGCCCAGAGTGTCTTATTGTGCTTCTAAAATGGGCTAATATTTTTGCTGTTGTTAGCAATTTACAGGTAGAAAAACATAAAAAAAACATTTGTTTATGTGCATTTATGATAAAATAGCCCTTCCACCAACTTCTAATGACCGCATTGCTCATTTACTGTATTAAGTTTGTCGTTTTGTTTGGCATCAGCAGTATTGCTTTTTTTGTGTTGCCAACATGATGCTGAACTACCCCAGCGTGTATTGGTGTGGATTTTTTTTTTGCCTGGGATGGAGTGCCAGCTGTATCGTGGGACAGGAGAGAGAATGGTGGTTTTTTTATTGAACTGTTTCTGAGGGCAGCACTGCAGGAGCAGACAGGGACTGTAGCAGGATCTAGTGGGGACTTGGGGAAGCAGCTGGTCAATGTCAACAGAAATGTGTTTTCTGAGATAAAATTAAAATGTGCAATATTTTTAAGGCTTATATTTTTTAAATCATCATTTAGTAAGCATTTCTTCAGCTTTGGAGGTACAGGTTGGGAGTGCAATATTCAAACAGAGATGGAGCTCTGTGTGTCAGGAGATACAGCGAGACAGTGAGAGACAGACAAACAGAACAACATACAGAATGTATTAAAGTGGGATAGAGCTCCGTGTGTCAGAAGAGAGAGTGAGAGAGACAGAAAGTAAGGGACTAGAACAGAGCTGGGGATGCTATTGTCATATTGGACAATACATGATGACTTCCTCAAGATTTTTTTAAAAAATGGCAGTGTAAGGTGATTTTAAATTAGGGAGTGCGGCTGGTCAGGAGCACAACTGGCATTGACGATAGTGGGAACAGGAATACTAAAGAGCGGCACCATGACTGTGAATTCAGGACCACTCAGTATTTTATTTTCTTAATTTAACAGTTTTCTGTGTTGGGCTACTGCTTAATAGAAGTCAACAAGTGGCACAAGAGTTTCCCTGATCAGGCGCAATAGTTTCTCTGATCTGGAGCAAGTTTGGGAATGAGTGTTATTAGCGAGGGTAAAAAATGGTGGAATTTGAAAAGCCAGGTTCTAATGGCACACTGATATCTTTTTATTTGCAATGCAGTTCTGCTCTTGAGTACTTGTTTTTACCCATGCATCAGACGGATTTGATATACAGGTAAGAACTTATCTGGAAGCTGGATTTTATATCCCACTTTTATAATGTGAGTTTACTAATTAGCAAAAGCCTATAAAAATGTAAGCAAAATAGATAATGCCAGCACAATTTTATTTGTGGAATTTTAATTCACAAAGCATTTATCACCAGTACATCTGATCTCTCTACTTTTCTTATGTCCCTGGCTGAACTGTTTACAGTAATGTTGAGAGCCCCTGGTGACTATCCTCCCCACCACACTTTTTTCCATGAGTTTGACCATATAGACTTATTAGAACTGTATTCTTGTGCTATACAACACTGATGTCCTTACCTTAGTGAACTCATGCATCTAACCCCGGACACTGGTGGTCTCCTGCACTAGCTTCCTCCCCTATCATTTAGATTAAATCCCCTGACTGTCCTGTCTCTTTTTATAACTTTTCCTGATGAGATGATCATTATAGATAGCATTCTCTTTAGGGACATTCATAGTTCTGCAAATGACCTCATGTCTTCAGGACTTGTTCTCCCTATGTAATTTATGAAAATGTGAACAGTCAGCTGCCCCCTCTAATTGCAGTGCTTAACTATGTGTGCACTCATTCAAACTGTACTGCAGGCAGGCAGACAAATCACCATACCTGCAGTAGCATCATGGTTCTGTAATGCCCTTCTGACACTCTTGCTATCATTACTATGGAGTTCCTGATGAATGCTGCAATGTAACCACTGTACCCAGCCTTTTCCATTATTCCTCTGTGGCATGTCAGGTGAACGGCTGGGCAATATCTATGATTGTGGTTTCCATACATGCAGTTATCACAAAATTCTGCAATTGTCACAAAAACTCATCACATTTGATTTGAAGTACTTCTGTTATTTTGCTATTTTTTGCTGTTTATAACTTATCATCCTTTAAGCAAGAGATTACAAAGTTGACACACCGCCTCCTATTGAGAGTATGTGAACCTTCCGAAACCTTCCAAAATTTTTGACATTGGTGTTTTCCAGTTTTAATGTTGCAGTGGCTTATAATCTCACCTTTTATTTATATGTACAATTTTGTGAAAAATGTGGAATTGTTGGGGCTTCTAATTTTTTCCCCTATAAATCTAGTTATCTGAAATGAGGCCCACATGTCCATGTAATACAGGATTCCAAACATTCCAAAGTCATTGAAGTTTGGATGAGTGATATTCAAACTACAGTAGGTAGAAATAATTTGAAAATTTGCATCATTTCATGGAAATGGCATCATAATTTTGTCCAGATTCTTCAGGTGCAATTTAAATTTCACACAGCAAATGTGCCGATAATAACAATATTGTTCAGTTTGAGTTAATGGGATCAAAGACTCCTAAAATGACTTTGAAATTTGCCTTTTTGGCTAAACATAAACCTGTATTTCTTGTGTGTAAGAAAACACGTAGAGAGAGAGAGATCAAATATTCCAGGGGTTTCCATGAACACGAATTTATAGAATTCTGTGGAATTTTGTGTATAATGTCCTGATTTGCATGAACAAAATTCTTTAAAATCGGGCCAGATACCTCTGTATTTTTGGACCCTGTGCATTTATTTATTTTTATTTTTAATTTTATAATTTTTGGCCAGGAAAGGCACACTGAGCCAAAGCTGATTTCCAGGTGTGTCCCAAGAGCACAGGACAGGTAAGTAACTTGTTCAGGGTTGGAAGGTGTGGCAAGGGTGATGGTGGGTTTCAAATCTAGGTATGATGAATTTCAAGTTTAAGGCAAAGGCAAGGCAAGGCAAATTTTATTTCAAGATGCTCAATGGTAGGGGCTCTGGACATTGTACATAAAAGTACAATCAAAGAATAGCTACAACAACATATCAATAAATATAACAATGTTTCATAAACAGCTATAAGAAATAAAATCAGAAAATACTTAAAGAGCTAGTGTACTATTTGGAATTAATAGTGATTTTCAGACGCTGTCAGCTATCACTTCCAATAGCTGAAGTACTTTTTTATTTTCTGTTCGGTAATCAAAAGATTTTCCAGCTGGCAGTACTGGGATGATGTATGGAGCAGCACTCTGCCTGGAGGAAAAAAAAAAAGTAAGTTCTGTTCCTCCCACTACATCATCAGAAATTAGACAAAACACCTTGATGCACCACAATCATTGCAGCCTAAGCAGTGACTCTCACAAGCTGCCAATCAAAATGTAGGAAATTGTGAAATCACTAGTAACCAGGGAGAACCAGTCCCTGCTGCTTCATGTGAAAGTGAAACCGGAAAATGAGAAATGGTTCTCATTGGGTATTAGTGATATCATAGTCAGTGTGGTCTCAGTGCTGATGTAGTGGCAGGAACAGAACAGACTTTTTTTTTCCTCCAGACAGAGTGCTGCTCTATACATCAGCCCAGTACTGCCAGGTTGAAAATCTTCTAATTAGCAAACAGAAAAGAAAAAAATACTTGAGATATAAGAAGTGATAGCTGACTACATCTGAAAGTTACAATTAATTGCAGGTAGTTTCCAGGCAGTACACTAGCTCTTTAAATAAATAAGCAGGTGGCCTGGGACAAAAGCTGTTATTCAGTGTGTCACTACCAAGGCAGTAATTAAAAAAATGGAGTCCAGGAAAGTTTGGTTGAACAAGAAGGCATTGAGGTGGGCCTTGAAAACCTCTACTAAAGGGGCCTCCCTTACAGCTGGAGGCAGCAAATTCCATAGGACAGGGCTAATGATACTGAAAGATCTTTCACTGGCCATTTTTAACCTCATCCTGGGAATCACAAGGAGGCCCCTAGAGGAGGAACAGAGGGAGCGGACTGAGGCAGCAGGTATAAGAAGATCTGTCAGGTAACCAGGGCCAATGCCATGAAGGGACTTAAAGGTGATCAAGCCCACCTTGAAGAGGATCCTCCACCTGTCCAGTGGCCAGTGCAGTTCACACAGCAATGGGGTGATGTGGCAGTACTTAGGCTGCCCCATCAACAACCTGGCAGCTGCATTCTGCACTAGCTGCAGCCAGCGGAGGGAACCTCCCAAGACCCTGAGGTAGAGTGCATTACAGTAGTCAAGCATCAATGTCATGAAGGCATGCACCAGGGTAGGAAGGTCTGGGATGGAACTAGGGGCATGATCCTGGTGATATTCCTTAGATGATAGAAACTGGTACTTACAACAGATGACACCTGAGATTCAAGCATCAATCCACTGTCAAGGATAATGCCAAGATTGTGCACCCTAGAGGAGGCCTTCAATGGCACTGAGCCCAGAAAAAGTCCTGTCTCTGTGCCAGAGGCCATCCTAATATGCCTTCTGTTCAGCTTCACTACCAGTACCTCTGTCTTACCAGGTTTACAATCACAACCAACTGGAGGTCATCCAGTCAATGATCTCAGCAAGGCTATTATTAAGCACGTCCACTGCATTGGATGTCCAGGGGCAAAGGAAAGGTACATCTGGGTATCATCTGCATAGCAATGAAACCCCAAACTGTACTTCCTAATGAGCTCTCCTTGGGGCAGCAAATACATGGCAAACAACATTGGCGACAAGACCGAGCCCTGAGGTACTCTACAGGATGGGAGGCTAGGGGAGGAGGAGAAATTCCCCATCACTACCCTTTGTCTCCTGTTCATCAGATAGGACTCAAAGCAACAGATGACAGTGCCAGCGAGTCCGCAAAATTCCCTCAGGTGGTTGAATAACACACAATGGTCCACCGTGTCAAAGGCTGAGGAGAATGAGTATTGTCCTCTCTTTTCGATCTCTAGCCCTGAGGAGGTCATTGTGCACCCGAACTAACAAAGTTTCTGTGCTATGCCTCACATGAAACCCAGACAGGAGAGGCACATATAGATCTTGGGCCATGAGGTGCTTCTCAAGCTGAAGCGCCACAACCTTCTCAACAACCTTTCCTAAAAATGGAAGGTTAGAGATGGGACGATAATTTACTGTGACATCAGGGTCTAAAGATGGTTTCTTCAGAAGGGATCTCACCAGTTCCTCCGTCAAGGCATCTGGGAAGACCTCCTTCAACAAAGAACACCAGATGATCAAGGCAAACACTGGGCCTATGGCGTCAACACATCTCATCAAGAACCATGTCGGCATCGGGTCCAGTTCACAATTTGTTTGCCTTAACCTGGAAATAACCTCAATGACCTCAGCCACCTCCACCAGTCTAAAGTCGCCCCAACTAGACAAAGTGCTCTCTGGGTGCCAAAGGTGGCCACTGTCAGCCACACTTTGGCTCACTGATGGAATTCCCTGCTGGATGGTGGACACTCTGTCTGAAAAGAACTGAGTAAACTCTTCACATAACACATCAGAAAAAGTATTTTTTGGCTGCACACAGGCAAGATGTAAAAGCCTGTCTACAGTTTGAAAAAGCACAGCTGGTTAATTCTTCTCAGCAGTAATCTCCCTAGACAGGAACTCTGCCTTCTTACAGTTGATTGACCCCTGATACTCACCGTAGTGAGTACACAAGTCCAGTTTGCCCACGTCCAGCCTGGTCTTCTGCCAACAGCTCTCTATCCTCTGACCCATAATCTTCATCACCTTCAGCTGCCCATCAAACCATGGGGACCTCAAGTGAGAAGATTTGGGTCATACATAGCTTGGTGCTCAAACCCTGGGCTATACTGCCTCCTTAAAACCCTACATTGTCAACCAGTACCCATTGAAAGGTTAAAGGCCTAGGTCAGATGAATGTAGCCAGTCAGGCAAGAATTATATGTCTAGAAAGGAGGCAGTTGACATTAACAAGGATCTTCCTCAATATATCATGCTGCAAAGTTATTTATTGCAGTTCCTGACTAATTAATTCATAATAAATATTGTTTTAATTTATTTTTTCCAACTCTGTTCCTCTCTGTCTAGTGGTGGGGATATACTCTACCCCATTTATTGCCTTTCAGTCCTCACTGCTCCCACCTGGCATCACCCAGTCCTACCTACACGGAAAGGCCCGTAACATACCCTCATGGTGGGGTCTTCGGGGCGGCAGGAGAAAATTCAAGATCCACCTTGAAGACCACAACAGGCTGTGCTGGTATCATTCAGGACAAGGTCTGTGGCTGCATCCTGGCAGTCATGCTGCTTCACAAGAAAGAGGATGCTTCTCTTTTCATGTTGTTTTTTTCTAAGGAGAGGATGTACAATGATGTCTTGGTGACATCAGGCATGCTCCCCTGCCTGACACACTGACGTCTGCCTTTCCTTCAGTTCTCTTGCTCTTTGCAGTCTCCAGCTCACCTCTCCACAGCTGACGTTAGCTGTCAGACTATCTCAGAACACCGCAACCCACCTGTCCCGGACGAGTAGAGCTGTCCACTAGACACTCAGGTTTCCTCGCCCCAACTGATTCTCAGATGTCCGGGTCCATTCCCGAACTCAGGTTGCCAGTGTCGTGAGCAGTAGTGCTATCACTTGTGCCAGTGGGCCTTTTCTTTTGTTTAGTTTAACTTGCTTTGACTACCATATCTTAAAACCTTGCTTAACTCATGCTGGTCAAAGTTTCATCTGTCACGCTACACCAGCATCCAAGTACCAGGTGATCAGTTTTGCTCCAACATATCTGAACCAGACACCCTCAGCAGTTATGGCTACATCTTTGTCACCCAGTGCTACTGGGGTGTCATGGGTCTTTCTTGGGTTGAACCATTTCGGATACTCCGAATGCACCACAGAAGGCCACCGAGAGGGATGTGTTAACTACCCACCTCTAGAGTCAAACCTTCCTGTTTCACCTTGACAAAGTATTGGCATAGCTGGTCCACTGGTAATGGCCATATTTCAGGCCATTCTGAGCAGCCTGGACAGTAAAGAAGTTTTCAGCACCCCTTCTGTTGGCTATCTGGGTGCTGGAAGCATTAAAATTCCTGAGCATTTCCAGGCTTTGGGATGACCGTCTCCCAGATGAAGCTCTGAATCTCTCTTGATTGTCTCTCTGCTGTGGGTACCAACTCCCAGAACCACTACCACTGAAAACAAGACAGAGCATCAACAATACTGTTATTAATGAAATGACCATTCACAGCTTAAAACTGAATATTAAGGAGCAAGTAGTTGAGTACAAATGCCTGCATCAGGTCACCCAGTGCACCCTTCACCCCCAGTTGCCCACTGATGGTGTGGACCACCCTGCCATGTTGTTCTGGGAAATCCCTTTTTATCCCTGAGGGGGCTACCTAAAACTATCACAACACTGGGAAAGAATTCCATCAAGATTACTTGTCTTGACAAGCCACTGTCGATCCAAGAAGCCAGCCTCTTGGCAGTGCACCATGTTTCCACAGATATGCCCTGAAGTTGAAGCCTCTTAATGCATCAGTTTAGAGATCCTGGTTGACAATGTGGGCTAAATTAACACACCATTATAGCAGGTCAAAAAGGCCTGCCATGTCACAGTGTCCTCTTTCATGCTGTCGGTTACTAGGAGCTGAAGGCATGTTGCATCTAGTCCCTAATTTTGCCAAGAGCTGGAGGAAGGTCCAACCTATGGGGATAAATTTGCACAAAAGTTGGGATGATCAAGAAGCTACTGTAGTTCATGCAAGTTGATTGTCTGGGCCTCAGCAATATTGTCCATCAACCCTGAGAAGCTCATCTGTTTTAGATCAATGATAGCTTGATAATGATAACATACCAATTGAGTGAGACCAGGTGTGGGGTCTAGGTTTCTCCTAGTGCACCATGCACTGGGGCAGGAAAAAGAATTCAAACAATAATTTGAGATTGCACCATCTATCTTGCATTGCATTAAACTAGCTTGTTGGTGTAGCGGAACTTCAGTGCTTGGGTGGATGACAAGAACATACAATTGTTTCTGAAGTTCCTCAAGTTGATGACCTCACTGGGCCTCACACAGAAAGTAACTACTGATACCCATGAACTAGACTACACCTTTGGCCCATGTTCTTAATTGGGTGGAACATTTATGATGTCAGAAACATAGAAATGGAAACACAGACATTGTCAACAGAAAAAGACTGCTTGGCCCACCTGGTCTGTTCAGATGTTCCCTGCCTAATATGTCTCTGCAGACCCTAACTTGTCTCTGGTGACCCTCCATTCTCCCTGCCTATTTAATAATATACCCATATATATGTACCATACATGCTTGAAGCACATGACTGTTTTTTCCTCCTCCACTTCTGCTGGTAGTAAGTTCTAGGTGCTTACCACCCTTTCAGTGAAGTAGTATTTCCTAACATCACTCTTAAATGCCCACCCCCACCCTACCCAGATTTATCACATGCCCCACTGGTCCTGGTGCTCTTTCTCATTTGAAAGAGACTGCTCTCCTGCACCATGTTCACCCTTGTGTGATATTTGTAGGTCTCCATTATGTCCCCTGTTGCTATCCTCTCTTCCAGGGTGTACATGCTGAGATCCCTCAATCTCTCCTTGTAGGGCTTTTTGTGCAACCATTTCACCATTTTAGATGTTCCCTTCTGGACTTCCTCCACCCTATCTACTTCCTTTCTGAGGTGCAGCCTCCAAAACTGGACACAGTACTCCAGGTGGGGTCTCACCAGTGACCAATACAGTGGCAAGACCACCTCTCTCCTTCTGCCGCAGATACCCCTCCCTATGCACTCAGCATCCCAATAACCTCACCCATTGCTTTGTCACACTGCCCTGTCATTTTGGGGTCATCACTTATGATAAACTAATGGTCCCTTTCTTACTTAGTGACTATAGTATCTCACCATCCTATACTCAGCTCCTGGGGTCCTCTGCCCAAGATGCATGCTTTCACACTTTTTATCATTGAACCCCAACTGCCATGATCCTGACCACACCTCATGTTTCACAAGATCCCTTGCATTATTACCATCCCTTCCTAAGTGTCCACTCTATTGAAGATTTTGCTATAATCTGCAAAAAGGCATACCTTCCCTTCCCTTCCCTTCCCTTCCCTTCCCTTCCCTCCTTCCTTCCTTCCAGCTCTTGTGCAATGTTACTTATGAAGACATTGAAGAGGCCCAGTCCCAGTACTGAGCTCTGCAGCACTCTGCTGGTCACTCTCCCATCACTAGAGTGAGTGTTGTTAACCACCACCCTCTGTTGCCTATCCACTAACCACTTTCTAACCTAATTCACCACTTTGCACCCCACCCCTAGGCTGCTCAATTTCTTAAGCAATCTCCTCTGTGGCACAGTTTTAACAGCCTTGATAAAGTTCAGTAAGATAAAATACACTGTGGATAGAACTTGTTCCAAGAATGAGCAGAAGCAATCTGAAGGAGCACTGGATGAATGGTTCACTCATCCCTTCTTTTGTATAGCATGTTTTATTTCATTAGGCAGTCATGACTGATAAAATAGTCCAGTGTTTCATGAGCGCCTTCTTACTTCATCAGGGAAATCTTTATATAATAAAACAGGAAACAAATAAATTATACTTAAACTGTTTTAAACATTATTTATACAATCCATCATGATGTAGCATATATTGTAATATGGGCATACTTCTCTCAGTGCTATTTGCAGTTGTATTTATATCTTTAAGATTAATTTAGTTTATCATGATTTTATTATATATGAAAACACAAATATACTGTATAGCAGTTTATTTTAGCACCCTCTTTATTTAGCACAGAGAGGGGTGCAGTACTATTTGGCGCCCAATTGGAATTAGCATGTCAGAATCTTGTCCAGTTACAGCACTAAGCTCCCTGTAATATTAGTGATCAGCTAATTTTAATGCTTTTGTCAGTTAAGCTAATATAGCAAAAATAAACTGAAAGCTAATATTTCCTGCTATACAGTAGATCTTATTAACCATTCATCAGTGGGTGTTTGTTCATGTACCCTGATTACATGTTTTAAAACTCAATCACATACCTAAGTTTTTAAGCCTTTCTAAACCTAACTTGTGTGGGCTCATAAATGGGAGCTACAGTCTAAATAGAAAACATATTTAAATGTATTAATAATAAGATACTTAAACCAACTGTATGTGACTATCTTTCCTCAAAACAGACTAATACGATTATATAGTTTTCATATAGCTACATGTATCCATGTGACATATGCTTAAAATGTTTGTTACTTTTGACTAAAAACTGAACCCAAAGCAGTGTGAGCAATCCTTCACAACAGCAACTAACTTAGGATGCAGAAGAAACCAGGTTACAGTTTAAAGGAAAGTAAAGCTGCAAAAAATAGTGAAGAGGGAAAGCGGGCAAGTAAAGAGGTAAAAAGAGAAAATTTGAGTAAATATTTCACCTCATTGCCTCCCTCCATCTCTATAGCATAGTTCCCGTGTGTGTGTAGGCCCTAGAGTGCTTGACCTTAGCATGAGCCTGAAGAATGGCAGACAGACAGCAGGTGAGAAACCTCAACGAAAAGAGAAAACTCTGTCAATAGTACTGGGACATCGACAGTGAAGGAAGCCACTGGAGTGTGAGTAGGAGAGCACTCAGTAATAGCATGGTGGCTGGCTTTGGCTTTAATGTGTACACAGTTATGCTCTTCTTTGCTACCTTATCATGTAATTTAGCCTAATCAGTTTTGTTGACTCAGTTTGAGCTAATCAGGTTGGGTGATACCAACCAGAGTGACAGCCAAACTACAGCACCTGCACACATTTGGCAATTCTAGCAATCAATGTGCGGCGTGGTGTAAGATATTTAGAAATAGGGTATGTGTGGGGGCACAGCTCCCCAAGGGGGATGCAGTGGGGGAAAACTCCCCTGCATAAAAAATGATGTGTACTGAGCTCAACTGCCAGCTCCATGACACCGCAGGACTTCAGGGGGAAGGAGAGAGTGGCTGGGGCTGCTTGACTCCCCCCCTCCACCATCACAGACCATAAGAACTTTTAAACTTGGACCTACCTAAGCAGCTTTTCCTCAGGGTTGAGGCACTGGCAAGGGAACCGCTAACCAGTGGACCTCCCCCGATGTCCAGGACTCCCCTTGCATGCTTTCCTCACTCCACCAACTAAAGAGGGCTCTGAACTGTCTTTTGATTTTCTGGAAGGACACTCACCACCTCGGAGCTTTTCTTGCCCCCCTGACACCTACGACTATCGACCCGCACCTCTGTGCCAAACAAAGGTGGCGTGCAGATTTTGAAAATCAGCAACTCCCACTGATTGGACACTGAGCCTGTGACGACACTCTCCCAGCCTGGTCTTAAGGCTGAGAACGTGACTTCCAGCTCCACGACACCGTAGGACTTAAGGGGGAGGAGTGAGTGGCTGGGGCTGCTTGGCCCCCCCACCCCCACCAGCACAGACCGTAAGAACTTTTAAACTTGGACCTACCTAAGCAGCTTTTCCTCGGGATTGAGGCACCGGCAAGCAAACCGCTAACTGGTGGACCTCCCCTGATGTCCAGGACTCCCCTCGGATTCTTTCCTCGCTCCACCAACTAAGAGAGGGCTCTGAACTGTCTTTTGATTTTCAGCCCTCCCGCCCACTCCGTTCCCTCCTCCCATTAAATACACCGTCACCACGCCCACCGATGGAACGGACCAATACCGGGCTGAGACAGCTCAACACATGGGAATGCCTCCTATTCCTCTGACTAAATGGGTATAAGCTGACATACTGGGACATATCCAACAGATCACTGCCCACACAAGACTTTCTTGTACTCGCTAATTGCTCTGTTAATATTCTTGTTCACTATACCACCCTATTGATGTGCTACTACTGAATCTGTACCTCCCAGTGACTTAATAATCTTACAGCTAACTTGCATAACCAGTTTATATTCAATACTCATACCTGTGTAAATGTGCCTTAAGGGGCTTTGAATGCAACAGTTGAGCCTTATATACCTACTGTTAATAGATTGTATAACTGACTAGTCTGCTCCCCACTAGATAGCATCCCATCAGCTGGCTAACTCGCTCTAGCCTCGATACCACCTCTCACTAAACCATTGGCTGACCCTGCCCGGAACCCACTACTATATCAGTGGACAGTTCTGGTGTCTAGGTTACCCCAATTTTTGCATCCTCCCATCCCACCTGTCTGCGAGCATGAGTCCCCCCATGCCTGGTCCCCCCTATCTTAGCTGCCCAAACAGAGGGCTCCTCCTGGCCGTCCTGTACATACTATCCCTCCTGTGGACTGATATGACCATTTCCATAGGTGAACAGGACCCCAGACATCACCCTCCCTCTGGTCCTCCCCCCACTCACTCCTGGCACTGTCACCCCCCCTTCAACAACATAGAAGGACTCCTGACTGCCCATGAATTCTGCAGAAGAGGCATCTTATACTCAACACTACTCACCGCCAAGCGGACTATCAGGACCAAGTCCCTACCCCTTGGAAGGATCCCTACTCTTTGCCTCCTTGCAACCCTCCTGCTCATGGCTGGGGACATCAAGCCCAATCCTGGAACCCCCTCATACAACCTCTTGGTCTCCTCCCCACTAGACCCCCACTGGGCATCCTCCAAGGGTCTATGGATTGCGCATATGAATATATGCAGCCTAAGGCCAAAGGTTCATGAACTACAATCCTGGCTTGACCGGTACAACCCGGACATCCTGGCAGTATCAGAAACCTAGCTCAAACCTCACATTCTACCACATGAGGTAGCCGCTACTGGATATATTTCCCATAGAAGAGACAGACAGGGCAAAAGGGGGGGGGGTGTTAATCTACACGAAAGATACCCTTAATGCTGTACAGATAAACCTGAAACAGGCCACCTGTACAGAAGGTGAATCGATCTTTGTGCACATCACTCTTGGCCCTTGTAAGCACCTTAAAATAGGATGCGTATACAACCCCCCAATGAATGCACGGTCTTCTCTTGAGGCGGTCCAAAGGGATATATCTGAGGAGGTATCCATCGAGCTACTCATACTGGGGGACTTTAATCTAAACTGGGCCCCCCAAGGCAACCACTCTTTAATAGGACTGGTCCAGGATGCAAACCTAGAACAGGTCATCGGTGGGACCACCCGAATGAATTATAAGACGGGAAACCATTCCACACTAGATTGGATACTCACGAGCAAACCCTCCCATGTACAGGCAGGAGGCACCCTAGTGGATACACTGAGCGACCACTCCCCAATCTTCTGTACTTGGAAAAACATGGCCCTCAGAGTACGTCCGCCAATCCTGGTGGCAAGGGATTTCTCTAACCTACTACCTGAGCACCTGTTAGGATGCCTCAACAGTATAGATTGGAGTCCCATCAAACTACTCCCCACACTGGATGAAGCTGCTGCCTTCTTCCGGGAGCAATCACCATAGTGGCTGACAGCTGTTCCATGAAGAAATTCCGCACCAGAGGGCTGTTACAAGTGGATCACCCCCAAGTGAAATCGCTCATGAACTGCCGGATTCAGCTTGGAAGAAATACAAGCTTTCCTCACTACCAGCTGACCTTACTAATTATAAGGCGCTCAGAAACAGGTGCAAACTGGCCATAAATGTGGCAAAATGAGAGTATGTCACTAACCTACAGAAAAAGAATCTAGGTAACCCTAGACTCTTTTGGACTCACATAAATGGGCTAATAAAGGGGAGCGCAAAGACTGTACATGGCCCCATAGAGGGGAATAGCCAACTAACGAGCGATGACACAATCATTGCTATGGCACTCAACCGCCAGTTCACTAACCTGGACCAGATCAAAGCGGGATTGCCTATCCACCCCCAAGGCCCTTATGACCCCCCCCTCTTATCAGATTGCCCCTCCTTCCACCTTAGGCTAGTAAGACCTAAGGAAGTCCTCCCACTATTAAAATCCCTCAAAGCAATGGGATCCATGGGACCTGATGGTATATCACCCCGAATTCTAAAGGAAGGGGCCTCAGCACTCACTAGGCCCCTAACCTGGCTCCTCAACCGTTCCATCACCGAAGGGGCCATCCCTGGAAAATGGAAACTGGCTCACGTAGTCCCAGTCCATAAGGGAGGTACGAGGGAATCTCTCAACAACTACAGGCCAATCTCCCTACTCTGTAGCCTTGGTAAGATCCAAGAGAGATTGATATATGGACAACTCCGTGACTACCTAGAGATCCACCAACTACTATCCCCCTCTCAGCAAGGTTTCAGAACCAATCACGGGACTGACACTGTGCTCATCAAGTTCTCTACAGATGTACTCAGAGAACTGGATAAGGGAACCCCCACCGGGGCTATCTTTATAGACTTATCCAGAGCATTCGACTTCGTCAATCATAACCTGCTGCTCTCCAGATTGAGCCATGTTGGGCTAGACAGCCACTCCCTGTCGTGGTTCTCCAGCTACCTCACTGGGAGATCATAGAGGGTAAAATGGAAAGACTCCCTGTCAGAGCCTCTTCCTTTAACAGAGGGAGTGCCTAAAGGATCAATACTTAGCTCCCTTCTCTTCTCGCTCTTCACCAATGACCTCTGTAACCACTGTGGCGTGAGCTCAGTGGTACAGTACACGGATGACGCAGTGATCTACCGGCCCTCCACCAACCTGGGAGAACTCTGTTCTGGGCTCCAAGATGACTTGGAATCCCTAGAGGAATGGCTGGTCTCCAATAGAATGGTCATCAATCCGAACAAGACTAAGGCCATGCTGTTCGGCCCCAGAACCCTCATTTGAGACAGAAGCCAACTTCTCCAACTGCCGACCACCTCAGGCAAGAGGCTCGAGGTGGTCACTTCTATAAAAGACCTTGGCCTCATCTTGGACCAGGGCTTCACCCTCAAGGAACACGTAGACCAGGTAACCAAAAATATCCACTCCAAACTTGGGACCCTTTACAGGTTGAAAGACCAGCTGATACCAGTGGCCTGGGCCTCCATCGCCACTAGCGTTCTGCTCCCCACCATTACCTACGATGCCTCCGTTGTCCTGGGAGCAGCTAGACAAGAGCTAAACAAGCTACAAGTTCTCTATCATAAGGTGGCATGCTTCGCCACATTAACTGGCCCTAGGACCCACCACTGTGACATGCTGTCCCAATTAAACTGGCCCTCCTGGGATGCCAGGCTCCAGTACCCCTCACTCTGCCTCACCTATAAACTACTCCACTCCTCCCCCCCACCCAGCCTCGCTGGGCTCATCACCAATAAGAGGAATCCTAGGCACTGCTGTACGACCGATCGGACTCTCCTCGCAGTGCCCAGGGTTAGAACCAAGGCGGGTGACAAGTCATTCGCCTTTACTGCCCCCACCCTATGGAACTCCCTGCCCCCTGGTGTTCAGGAAACTACCTCATCCAATACCTTCTGCTCTAGGCTTAAGGCTCACATGATGGCCTCCACTAAGTGCAACTGTTAAGATAAAGTACTCCCAAATGTAAGCCCACACTCCGTGGTCCTGTTATCTGTTGATTTGCTACTATGTTTACCCTGTTATGTGACTATGTGACACATGTAATGTATCTTGCTGTATACAATCCCTTGTAATAATGTATGTAACCCTCGGGTTGCCCCTGAAAAAGGGACTGTCGGGGCCCAGTGGGCTCACCTGATTATCAAAATTTAATAAATAAATAATAAATAAATACTGAGGATGGGATGCACCTGTTGCCATTTTGAGGTGCAACAGGTGTTCATGGTTGCCAGGCATAAATGTGTGAGTGCCTGGGGAGTGTGCTAGGTGCTGTTATGGTTACATTTGAGTAGGAGATACCTGTTGCATGGAGAGATGCCTGTGGAGTTCTTGAGGAGTCAATGGGGTATGCCGTTGCTGCACGCTGGCTACAGGTAACAGGTTCAAAGTCACATTGTAGCTGAAATGTGCTGCCCTGTAGTGTGTAGGTGCTATATTTACACTCGCTGTTATTGATTCGCTCAAATTGCATGCGGTATAAATGATTCGCCCATTTGACATATAGTTCTTTGCTACCATTCATGTACCAACACTCCCACAATTCTTCTACTCATCTCTGCATCAAATCAGAGCTAACAGTCACAGAACTAGAGAAAGACAGAGTGCCATGGCAAAGTGACATTCTGGAGTATGTAAAGCATATCTCTGTACAGTGGATATCAAGACCAGGAAGTGGCCCATTAACATCCACATAGTTTAGGCAAAGCGTGATTCTCCAAGGCATCTTTGGATCTAAATTGTTGTATTTTTCTGTTGTTTTGTTAGGCGCCCAGAGCCTCAGGGAATGGGTGCCCTAAAAGAAATGTGCCTTGCCTTGCTATAGGCCCCTTATGGAGCATACATTGGTTTCTGTGTTATCACCCTAAAAATGACACAAATGTTCTTCTGCCAAGCACGTCCAGTTGTATAGTGTACTGTATATGCAGCCAGACTCATAATTGCTGACTGACAGCTTGCTACCCCTGGGACCCATGTATTCAAGATGTTGCAGTTAATTGGGCAGTCCTCACAATAACAAACAAAATCTTTTCCCAAGTCAGACTACTCCTGCGTCTACCAGCCCAGGTCCACTTTTTTGTGTAGCAACAGCAGGGGAAGCGTGTCAGGCTTGATTGGGGTAGGGTCCATCACAGTAGGGGTCACAGACATAGCTGGGTCTGCAAACAGAATTTGTGCTCAAGATTAAGAAGTTGTATTTCTTTTTTTTTTTTTCTTTTTTTGCAGTTAGTCATCTTTCCATTCAGTGCACTGGCAAGTGATCATTGTGCCAGCTACCTCAGCTCTATCACTACAACAACATCCAGGACTTACAATTGCACAAATGCAGCATGGTCTGAGATGTCAGGTGTGGAACCTGCAGGCAGCCAGATTCAACCTACAGCTGGTGCACCAATTTTTTACCTTTTTCTCTCCTAAAGTAGTATAATACACACTACTGCACATTGCATACATGTGGTCTGCCTTCCTACTCCCTACACTGGCAGTCATGCCCTGCTGTCCCTCCCAGCCTCTGCTTTGGGCCTGGCAATTGCCAAGCTCTGCACCTCCACCCACCCCAGAGGAGGATATCAGTCCAGTGGATGCTCAGTCATCCTCCACCCACCACCCCTCTGACTTGTAAGCTCACTCCTAAACTAGGGTCCTCAGTACCACAAGTGGTAGCACTACCACTGCACCAGCAGGCTAGTGTTCTTATTTTTAATTTTGCTTCAAACAAACAAACACAGCCAGGCTCTCCAGGCCATCAACACGTGACAGAAAAATAACTTAGGACTGGCGAATTGGATTGGATGGGCTTGTGTCATTTGAAATGTTAGACCTGTCAAATCACATACAGGCTACCTCAGTAGCATTTTGCATGGGGTATGGGTCATTTTTGCAGATGTCACTAATTTCAATGTTTAATGGCACATACTTGTTGCTTAATGGCCATTAATGTCTAAAAAACGGTCATACAAAATATAGAATAGTAAGAAAAGACAATTATAGGTTTCATAGGTTGTCCTGAGCTCTATAATGACAGAAGTCCATTTGGCTCGCCTTAGTTTTAAATTAATACCCCCCTATATTCTTACTCTTCAAATAATAATCAAGAGAGTGCTTAAAGGCTAACATAGTTGTACTACCTACAACCCCGAGTGGTAGTGCATTCCAAATTTTTATCACTCTTAATGAGAACCAATGCCTTTGTACCTGTGTATTAAACTTTTCCATCATAAGCTGTAGGGGATGGGCACGTGTATTATGGAACTGATTTCTAAGTTTTAATCCCAGTTGATCCCAAAGCGGTTATCAGATAGTGCTCGATAAATAAGACACATGTCCCTTCTTAGCCTCTGATACTCCAGGGAATAAAGATCCAGACTTCTCAGTTTGTCCCCATATTCCATATTCTGTACTTCCTTAATTCTTTTTGTAGCCCTGCTCTGAACCCTTTCCAGGGCATTTATATCTCCCTCATGGCCTGGTGCCCAGAACTGCACACAGTACTCAGTATGAGGGCGCACCATAGAGGTATAAAGAGGAAGTAAAACCTCCTTTTTCCCTACTTTTAATGTGCCTATGTATGCAGCTCAAGATGCTATTGGACCTCATAACCACATGGTTATAGTGCAAGTGGAATTTAAGGACATTACTAACCATGATACCTAAATCTTGTTCTTCATGTACTACCCTGCGAATCTGGCCATTTAAACTGTAATCTACTTCAGGACTTTTTTCCCCGAAGTGCATTATCGAACACTTATCGATGTGAAATGACGCCATATTATCTTTGGCCCAGGACTCCAATTCTCCAAGAGCCTTCTGTAGTTTCAATGCATCCATTTGACTGTTAACTGGAGAGCCTATGCGTGTGTCATCCACAGATTTGGACATCCAAATGTCTGTTGTTACTTGCATGGTAGAAATGTAAACATTAAAAAAGCATGGTCCCAAAACAGATCCCTTAGGGACCCCGCTCGTGACTGGGACCCATTCAGACAGTTCACCAAGGACACATACCCTTTGTTTCCGTTCAAACAACCAGTCTGTTATCCAATGTACCAGTTTTTGGTGCATCCCTAACTCAAGAATAGTTTTTATTAATTGTTCATGAGGGACTTTATCAAATGCTTTTGCGAAATCTAGAAATATCACATCCACAGAGCTACCTTCATCAAGTGATTTACTTATTCTTCCATAGAATTCGAGTAGGTTAGTTTGGCATGAGCATCCCTTTGTAAATCCATGCTGTGTCATGTCCTTAACCCCTTCAGATTCTACATAATTCATAATGAGATCTTTAATGGTGCCCTCCATAATTTTTCCAAGTGCAGAGGTTAGGCTAATTAGCCTATAGTTCCCCACACTTTGTTTGGATCCCTTTTTGTGAATAGGGATTACTATTGCCTGCCTTCACACCTCAATAGTTAGACCAGTTCCCAAGGACTGTTGGAAAATCAATGTTACAGGCCCTGCCAAATTATCTGCCAATTCCTTCAATAGTCTAGGATGTAAACCATCTGGTCCATAGGACTTATTTTGATTCAAGTTTCTTAATCTAGTTCTCACTTCCTCAAACTCTATTATTAAATCTGATGCTCCCTTAGGTATTTGATATTCTACCACAGATGCTTTACCTGCATTGAACACACTGAAGAGAAATATGTGTTAAACATATCAGCCTTGTCCTTGTTACCTGTTATTAGTTTATCAGTATCGTCCTTCAATGGACCAACTATACGACCTAGTCCCTTTTTATTATTAATATAAGCACAAAAGCTTTCATAATTATCCTGTGTTTTTGTGACTAAGTCAAGCTTGTATCTCATTTTTGCTATGGCAATAGCTGCTTTAACCCTTTTTAAATTATATTTATAAACCACCCAAGATCTAGGTTCACCACAACATTTAGCCCTGGTATATGCCTTATTTTTTTTCTTAATTTGCTTTTTAATCGTGTGATGTCATCCAGTGGGGAAGAGAACTTCTGGATTTGTGGTATTTTTTACTGGTTGGGATGTACTTATGAATCAGCCCATTTAATTTAGTAATAAATATGTCCCACATTTCATGTAGTGTATGATTACTTAGTTCCTGTTTCCAGTTCCATTCATCCAGTTCAGTTTTCAGTGTACAGTGATCCATCCTATTAAAGTCATACAATACTGTACTACCACTGATACTATGGTAACCCTCGTTATATTGAACGCTGACCAAGGAATGGTCACTATTACTTAAGGGTACATCGACCTTACAATTTTGGATGTTATCAACCAAATTGGTTAACACGAAATCCAGAATATGACTGCCCCTTGTATTTTCATTGACCAGCTGTTCTAGTCCAGCTAGCATAAATCCCTCCAGTAATTTAGCCTCTACCTGGGAATTAGACTGCAATGTATCCCAGTTTATAGCAGGGAAATTGAAGTCTCCTAGTAAAATAACACTGTCCTCCTGGTTTATGTATTTAACAAAATCCAATATAAGGTTATCATTTTCCAAACAAGTAGCTGGTGGTCTATAAACCACGGCTATGCTGTTCTTTGATGATCATGGGGGGATAATCTTTACCCAAAGGATCTCTGCCTGTTCCCAAATGAAACAATTTACACTCTCAGATGTTAAATCATTATGTAAATATAATGCCACTCCATCAGCTTTTATATGGAGCCTATCTTTATTATATAAAGTGTAACCTGGGATTTGTTTATCCCAGGTATCTTCTATACTCCACCATGTCTCTGTAATGGCACATATACGGATATTATCATTACATAATTTCCCTCTTAATTCATCCATTTTATTTGTAAGTCTTCTAGCATTAAGGACTAAGCAGTTCCATATGGGATCATGATTAAGTAACACATTAATGTTCATAGGCCCTGTAACCTCCCCAATATTCAGTTTAAAAAGTGTTCAATGACCTGTTTAATTTTAGATGAAAAAAACGTTTTTCCTTGCCTATTAAGGTGTAACCCATCCCGTGAAAAATAATGGAGGGCCTGAAATTCCTTCCAGTGATTCATAAATATTAACCCCTCTCTAATGCACCACCTTTTTAGCCATCCATTTAAACTTCAAATGCATTGGCACTGACAAGCAGCAGAAAAATCCCAGCCTCTCCCTACAAAACAGGGTACTAAATGAGAAAAAGACCAAGGTAGAACGGTCAGTGGGGGATGCTGCAACAGAAGGTAAGGCCATCAAAAAATGGAGAGCAATGAGTACCAATGCCCGTAGTCTAGGTAACAAGCTTCCTGAATTAGTGGCCTTGAAGGAGGAGGAACATCTGGATATCGTGGCAGTCACAGAAACATGGTACACACAAAACCTTGACTGGGACGTAAACATACCAGGATACATTATCTACAGGAGGGACAGGGAGGGTAAAAGAGGAGGAGGAGTAGTTCTTTACATAAGGGAAGGAATAAAAGCAACAGAACACAAAAGGGTAAACAGGAAGGAAAAGAAGCACTGTGGGTAAATTTGGAGACAGGCAATGGCACCACAATCCGGACAGGGGTTGTATACAGACCCCCTTCTCAGGGGGAGGAAATGGACAAGGAAATGATAGAAAGTATACTTAGAATGGCAGAAAAAGGGGAGATATTGCTGATGGGTGATCTGAATATGCCAGATGTTAACTGGAGTGCAGTTGCAGCTGCCACTTCGAAGAGTGCAGTTATTCTAGATGCCCTACAGGGGGCATGCCTTAGACAACTAGTACTGGAGCCCACTTGAGAGGGAGCAATATTAGACTTGATACTCTCAAATGGAGATGGAGAGGGATCACAGATGTAGAAGTGGGTAGCCATCTGGGAACTAGCGACCATCGAACAGTATGGTTCAATAAACACAGCAATAGAGTCAAGCATTACAAAGACAAAAGTACTGGACTTTAGGAGGGCTGACTTTGCCTAAAATGGGTGAGTGCCTAAGGAATGCACTAGCAAATGGGTGGGAAGGAGGGTGGAAGAACAATGGGGAATAATAAAACTGCCATCACAGAGGTAACGAGCCTTGTGTGAAGCAAATAAACAAAACAAGACAATGTAAGAAACCACTATGGTTCTCAAAGGAAGTGGCAGTGAAGGTTCAAGAGAAAAAGAAAGCATTCAGGAAGTACAAGGAATCACAGCAGGAGCAGGACAGAGAACTGTATCAGTTAAAGCAAAAGGAGGCTGGGAAGGCAGTCAGAACAGCAAAGGCCCAAACCAAGGAAAAGATAGCCAAATCAGTTAAGAAGGGGGATAAAACCTTTATAGGTACATCAGGGAGCAAAGGAAGACCAAGGGAGGGATAGTGAGGCTTAATAAAGGGGAGGAGGTGGGCAGAGGGAGACTGTGAAAAGGCAGAGATACTAAACAAATATTTTTGCTCAGTATTTACAAAGGAAGAGGGGGAGGTACATGAAACAAACAGTAGTAACACTCTGGATACAGAAGTTGATACCAGCCCATTTACAGAAGAAAGGGTTCTGAAAGAACTCTTAAAACTGAAGGTGGACAAAGCAATGGGGCCTGATGGGATTCATCCCAGAATTCTAAAAGAACTAAGGGTAGAACTAGTGACACCACTGACTACCCTCTTTAACAAATTATGGGAGGATGGGGTGGTACCTGAGGACTGGAGGAGGGCAGATGTGATTCCCCTTCACAAAAGTGGGAGCAGGCAGAAGCAGGAAACTATAGACCTGTTAGTTTAACCTCAGTGATAGGGAAAATGATGGAATCACTTCTAAAGGAAAGAATTGTCAAGTATCTAGAGGCCAGAGGGGCACAGGACCCTAGGCAGCATGGATTCACAGTGGGAAGGTCATGCCAGATGAATCTGATAGATTTATTTGACTGGGTGACCAAAGTAGTAGATCAGGGAGGGGCTGTGGACATGGCCTACCTAGACTTTAGCAAGGCATTTGACACAGTCCCACACAAAAGATTAATATACAAGTTAGCCAGCCTGGGAGTGGGTCCCAAGATGACAGCCTGGGTAAAGAATTGGCTGGAGAATAGGACACAGAGAGTAATAGTAAATGGAGTCCACTCAGAAGAAAGGAGGGTTACTAGCGGGCACCGCAGGGTCTAGTTAGGACCAGTCCTCTTCAATGTTTTATAAGCGACATTGCAGAAGGACTGGAAGGAAAGTATGTCTCTTTGCAGATGACACTAAGATCTGCAACAGAGTTGATTCACAGGGTGGGGTGGAAAAGGATGAGAAGGGACTTGGCAAGGTTAGAGGAATGGTCAAATGTATGGCAGCTTAGATTCAATGCTAAGAAGTGCAGGTAATGCACCTGGGAAACAAAAACCAGGGAAGAGTACACAATGGGGTGAGATACTAACAACAACAAAAATGGAAAGGGACCTGGGGTAGTCATATCAGATGACCTAAAGGTGGGCAAGCAATGTGAGAAGGCAGCAAGGAGGATGGGGATACTGGGATGCATAGAGGAGGCATCACCAGTAGAAAACAGGAAGTTATTATCCTCTGTACAGACAGCTGGTGAGACCCCATCTGAGTACTGTGTTCAGTTCTGAGACCCAATCTCCGTAAGAACATAGACAGGATGGAAGCTGTCCAGAGGAGGGCACCTAAAATGGTGCAGGGTCTGCACGAGAGACATATGAAGAGAGACTTAGGAGCTTAATATGTATAGCCTCAAGAAAGAGGAGGAGAGGGGACATGATAGAAACTTTCAAGTACCTCAAGGGAATCAACAAAGTCCAAGAGGGTAGCATCTTTCAAAAAAAGAGGTGTGCAAGAACAAGAGGGCACAATTTGAAGATAGAGGAGGGTGGTTCAGAGGTAATTTAAGGAAGTGTTTTTTCACAGAGAGGGTTGTGGATGCATGGAATGGCCTTCCGGAGGAGGTTGTGGAGTCAAAATCAGTGGTGGAATTCAAGCATGCATGGGATAGTCATAAGGCAATTCTGGGGGGGGTGGGGTAGGAAGAAGTAGGCTGCTGGTTAACTAGGATCTGCAGCTTATCCAGTAGGTAGGGAAATGGGCAGACTGGGTGGGCCAAGCGGTCCTTATCTGCCGTCAAATTCTATGTTTCTATGTTTCTATTCAGACTGTCTTTTTCCTGCCCTAGAGACTGGTAGAACTCCAAAGACAATCAGATCACATCCTCTATTTTTTAATTCTATTCTCACACTCTCAAAATCCCGCTGAATCTCAGTGGGATTTTTTTAACCCACATCATTGACACCTACATGCAATACTCTCAATGGAGTTTTTGTATTCTCGAGTAACCCAGGAAGTAAATTTCGTATATCCCCAACACCAGCCCCAGGTAAAGCAGACACTGTTGTATATTCCTTCCTGTTTTTACAGAGCACATGATCCGAATACTTTAGTATGGAATCACCAATTACTAGGACATCCCTTGGTGCTTCTGTTCTTACTTGTGTAGAAATGTTCGGGTGGGGAGAGGCATGGGAATTCTGGTTGCAATTATTATTTGACAATTTTGGTGACATGAGCTCCTGTGCAATATCTACATCTTGATCAGTAGCAAGGGCATGATATCTATTTGGAGTTAGTATATTAGAAAAACCTATTTTTCTCCTACCCTTCTTTTCCCTTGATGATCTTTGTACTGTGCACCATTCATTTGTATTGTCAACCTCATTTACCATACTTGTTATAAGTGGACTGGGATCAACTAGTGACAGCTGGTATGCTGTAGAAAGATCAGTCTCAACGGTGTCTATGAATTGTTCTAATGCTGAGATCTCAGCCTGTATTTTCACCCTGTTTTGCAGGGTGGCAATCTCTGCCTGCAATACTTCAATTAATTTGCAGTTGTCACATGAAAACCCCTGAGCTTCCTCCCCCTCAGCATACATACCACATATAATACATTGCTTCATATCTGTCCTCCTCCCAAGCTGCATATAATAGTGGTGTGTCCCAGTCCCCAGTGCCGCAGCGGACACAGCAGACACTCACTGATGCGCGTGTCTCTAAGTGCATCTCCGCACATGGCGACACATGCCCTGCTGTTCTCTCACCCTGCTCACAGCAGTGGCATTTTATCAAGGGTAATGTGCCCCGGAAGTAGCTGTGAGGGGTCGTGCATCCAAGACAGCTAATGTGTGCAAAAATATAATAAAATTAACAACCCATGCATCCACCTGTCATGCGAGGCATAGGCACTGTGCTAAGATGACCCGGTTCAAGGAATAAAAAGTATTTAGCACTTTTGTAGTTCTGACTACAACTGTCAGAACTACAGTGCACTCTTCCTGCTTTGTGCTTTTGCTATGGGAACAGGGCTCCTAGTTTAAAACATGTAACAGCAATAAAAATTGGCTGTGCTTTGCTCCTGAACACACTCTTATGTTCTCCACTCGCTCAGTATACTCAGAGCAAAATATACTCCTTAATTAATTTACACTGGTGGAATTAGACTATTTAATGGTAGACAGTGGTTGTTTAATAGCTATTAATATATTGCCAAGAAGTGGAAATAATTTTCATATGGACTGCTCATAAAATAATTTAATGGTTATTAATTCTTCCATTAAAACATGACAGTTATAAGATTTAATGGAAGGGGGAGCAAAATCCATAAAATATTTGATAGATACCTTTTATGGTTAATTAATGGCATTTCTTATTTGTAACACGGCTCTAAACAAGAGACTGAACTAACTAACATAGATTGGATAAACAGCAACAGGTGACCATTAAGCAACCATGGATTAATTCGACAGTAGAACCATGGTTGCTCTTCAATAAACCATGCTTGCTCTTGTAATTTTGTCATTCACCACTAGAACTCAAATCTCCAGTGAACTTCAATATATGCATTTCCCATCATGCACAACAACCACATCCCAAACAACAAACACAGCAGAAAAATGGAGACAATTCCATAGTTCACAAAAGTATGTCAGCCAAAATCAACACATATTCTGAAATGTTGATCACATCTTCATGTAATCAGTAACTGAATCACTGTTCACCATTCTGCTCACCATATTAAAAGGAAAATCAGCCTGTTCTAGCACAATAGAAGAAGTCTACATTCCAACTACCTGTGTCTGTCTCTGTGTCAGTGTTTTATTGTACTTACTAATATAGGATGTTATGTTACATTTTTTTATCAAGCATAACTCCCTTTTTATGCACTTGCCATGTCACAATCGCATGAATCCACTCCACAGCATGGTTCTACTGTAGAATTAATCCATGCCTGGGTGGTTGGAGGCACATATTCTACAGTAGAACCATACTGTGTCATGGATTAATGCTTACATGTTAAGCAGTTAAGGATGCAAACAAAAAACTTCAGTAATTAATGGTAGTTTAATGGGAAGATGTACAAGCCACTACAAAGAGTGATACAAGATTTAATGATAGAAATTAATGGGTATGCCTAATAGTAATGGGAATTTAAGTAAGCATTAAGCCACAACAAAGGAAGGTTCTAATGGAGAGTTAATGCATGGTTGGAGATGGGGTTAGGGTGCAAGACTGAAGGCTGAGTGCCTCCAACCACCCAACCATGCATTAATTCCCCAGTAGAACCGTCCTTTGGAGTGGCTTAATGTGCTTATAACATGGCAAGTGCAGTTCCACAATCTTGGGAATTATTAAGTCATATGCCCTAAAGACAGACATTTTGACTGACTTCTAATGTTTTTAATCTGTTATTTTGAAAGGTACAGCTGATGAGATGCTTAATATTTATTAATATTATAGGTACCATCTCAATGTTAACATACAAAAAGTTGCATTTCAACAGTAATGCTTTAAAAATTATGGAACTAGTTTCAAAATTGCACAAATATCAACAACACCCTCTATGCATGACTAAATAAATGCTGCTGACACTGTGTGTGGAAGGGTCTATTGCATTTTGGGATTGAACCTACCAAATATTTGCATATGCACTAGTTTCACCCGTGCATGCTGGGAACAGTGCTAGCTTATGTAGGAACTATCAATGTGCTTTTCTACAAATGTTTTTTTAAAAACTCAATACACTTGTAGATTACAAGAATATAGAAGAACTGTGCAACAACAAACAACAACTTGTAAATGCCCCATTCAGGTATGCAACTAAACATGAAGCTAACCATTACTATGCAGCAGAGGGAAAAGAATACTTTCTCATTTTCTACTGTGTGCTTTTCTATGGGGTACCTTTTCCAGCAGGAGAATAGTAATTAAAATTTACTGGACCAGTGGCACAGGTAAGCAGGAAAGAACCTGTGCTTCAGTTATATAGTGATCCATGGTGAGTTCACAATGGTTAAGCAAGATACTACAGCATGAATCGGGCATTACTAGGGAATTAATGCATCATTCTGGTATGGTCATGTGTTGCAGTTTCACCAATGTAAGCAGGTTATTGGATGAAAGCATTTATTGCCATGTTACAATGGAAATTAATGCTTTTGTTATGGATTTCACATGCAGTAGAGAGAGCTGCTAAGCACTTCAGGACTCTCTGCTCTGAAAATGAACTTCTGTCTACTCCCCCCCCATTTCTGTTATTCATCAGTGGTCTGCCCCCCACCCCCACTGTGAAGACTGAGCAGAAGTACCTATTCAGGATGGCAGTTTTGTCTTGGTCCTCTTCTATACAGTCTCCCCCTTCTACTCTCCTACGCCTCACTATCCCTCCCTTTTCTTCCCTCTTCTCACATGCAGTTATGTATCTGAAGAAAGTCTTAGTCCATTAGCTATACCTTTAGCTATCCTTTACTCTGTCTGAGCCTTTGCTCCCTTCACTATCTTTCCTTCTCTCCTCTTTTTTACTTAGTATATCTCCCTGTTCTCCTCCCTCTGTGTTTCTTTATACCTTACCACCTGAATGTCATCTGCTTTTCTTCACCACCTTGGCCACTTCCCTAGAGAACTATAATGGTCTCTTTTTCTTCTGTTTGTACTCACTTCCTTCACACATTGGCTGGTTGCCTTAATTATATCCTTCCTTATTCTTCCCAACTGTGCCTCTACAACTCCATTGCAATCATCCACCCCCCCATGAGGCAGTTTCTGAGGTGGCCTCCTATTTCTTTACAATCTGCACTCCTAAAGTCCAGGACCCTCATCCTCATGTGGTTTGCCTGTGTTCCTGTCTTTATGTTAAACCACACTGCACTGTAATGACTGGTACCTAGGGGACTGCCCACTGTGATGTTTGCAGTGCTGCCCATGTAGTGCTGCCCATGATTGGAACCACCAATTCCAGCATTGCCCCATCTCTAGTGGGTTCTTTAACTAGCTGCCTGAGAAAAGTCCCTTGTAGGGAGTCAAATATGGACCTGATCCTTGCCAAATCCACAGCTGAAAGGCTCCACATGGTATCTGTCAGTCTCAGAAATAGTATAGCTCACTCAGGGAACACACAAACAATAACGCCACACAACAAAGACTGTTGATGACTGTTGCTTTTGTTGGCTAAAGAGGCTCAGTCATCACACTTTACTTGCAGACCACCAGTGTAATACTTTTAACATTTAGGCAGAGTTAGTGCACGCTACCAGACATATAGGGAAGCCCAATGCCCCAACTCCATGTCTGGTAGATAGAAGTCACCAACTTGCAGCACCTCCCCCTTAAATGCCATTATGAGGATGGCTTCTCCAAATGCATTATCCAACTTCTCTCCTGAGCTAGAGGTCTGTACACTATCCCGCTACAGATAGCAAACCCAGGGCCTGTCTCCAGGATGATCCACAGCACCTCCAGCCCTTCCATTTCCTCCTGGTGCCCCTGTACCTTTGTGGCTTTGATTCCCTTATTCACATATAATACAACACCATCTCTATACTTCCCTGCCCTGTCTCTCCTGAACAAAGAGTAGCCAGGTATGGCCATGTCCCAGTCATGGTGCTCTGTGCACCACAACTCTTGACACCAAATCAAGACTATCCTCCACCAGGATGGCTTCCAGGTGTGGAATTTTGTTTCCCAGATGCCATTCACTGGCACACATGGCTCTCCATATCTTACAGCCTCCATGCCTGTTTTGCTGCTTTCCCTTCAACCTTCTACTTGTGCTGTTCCCTGAAGCTCCCTCTGACCCTTCTCTTTAATTTTTAGTTCTCCATTCCCTCTCTGCCTTAATCCTTTACTTTACTTACCTGATTTATATACCCAATTTTCCTCTATTTTTTCTCCACTCTTGTCTTTTTGTACCCCTGCCCTAGAAATTCACATCCCATGGGCCCTCCCTCCCTGATGCTCTATCATCTGGGTGACACTTGTTGACCCCCTTGGTTTTGCAGCCTCCCTCCTGAGTAGTTTAAATGCTCATCCAAGTAGTATTTAAACCTCACACCAAGGACTGTGGTCCCCTTTCTGGAAGGATGCAGGCCATCTAGCATATAGAGGTCAATGTCCTCACAGGTTGGCCCCCATTCCCCAATGTAGTTGAAGCCCTCCTCCATGCACCATGCCTTCAATCAGTTATTTAATGTTCTGGTGTGCATTACCCTTTCCTCTTCCTGGCCATACACATTTAACAACTTGGCAAAAGCCACAGTGTGTGCCATCTGCCAGAGGCACCTCCCTGGCTCCCTGAACATATCCTGAACTAACCCTACCCTGTCCCTTGCCTGGTCATTTTTAAACAGGTCAGGGTAGATCTGATCAGTTAGTTCATCACACAGTGCAGTTTCTTGCTGGGGCCCCCTAATTGTCTCCATCTCCTGTGGAGATGGTTCAATACCACCCTAAACAAAATCCAGAGTCAAAGAAGCTCATGGTGGTGCTCGAGATCTTTATATGCTAACAGTATGTGAGAGGACACAGAAGAAGATGTAGAAGGCTATAATGTTGCTATCTTGGCTTCTCTGGATTTCTTAACTTCAAATTCATGTCCAGCTGCTGACCTGTCATTGCAGCTTACTGTGGTATGATAATGAACTTAGGCAGTTGAAGATTACAGGGTGGAGGGTGGAACAGTCTTGAAAGAAGCATGGTTTGACTGATGACAGGAGGGCTCTGAGAATGTATTATAAGGAGTATCAGATGGTCATCACCCTGAACAGGTCAAAGTTATTATCACAGATGGTTGCCACAGAAAATAATAGGCCATTTGAACTCTTCCACACTGTGGATAAATTAATTCACCCCTACTGTCTACAGTCTGCTAGAGTGTTATCAGCAGCAAAGTGCAAGGAGTTTGGACAGTTCTTCCTTGACAGGGAGACTTCTAACAGAGCTGGGATCTTGACAAGTGGTCTTCTAGGGACTGACAGTCTCAGGTCCATAAGGAATGATGTCCTTCCATGGTCCTGGGGTGAGTTTCAGTCTGTGATGATGGAGGAGGTGCTCAGTGTGATCTCAAGGCTGCACCCCACTTTCTGTAATTTTGACCAAATAACTATCTTACTTTCACTGGACTGCCAGGAGACTCTGGGCCAAGTGCCTGTTAAGGTTGTCTGGTGCTCCCCCATGGCTAGGGTGGTAGTTAAACCCCTTCTCCAGAAGTCATCTCTGGATCCAGACTCCCTGACAAAGCACAGGCAGTTTTTTTGTTGTTTTTTGGGCTAGTTTTCCATTAGCAGGTTATACAGACCTGCCACTAGAGGGATTCTTGGTCTTTCTACACAAATCACTGTACTCAATCATGGGCAATATGGCTTGCATTATCATTCTACTTCTAATCCTGGCAAAAATTATGACTCATAAAGCACTGATCCATGCTAAGTCAGAAGTCATCCCAGCCTGGGAACCCACAATCATAGTTCCTGCTGCATCTTCATATTGCTTCCCTACTGTTAATCTGTCGGGTTTTCATTTTAATTCTCATCCCTCTCCTCTGGCCCTCCTCCCTTTGCCAATGTCTTTCTGTGCACTTCCCCTGCTAGTCTTGAATGGCCATGTCAGCATCTCCTATGCCCTGGCTAGACGTGCCTCAATGACTGAACACCACACAAGAACCCATACAAAAAGAGCCCACTTCTACCTGATAAATGCCCTCAATAAAATGTTTCTAATTCTCCTTTTCTGTTCAGGTAATGTCGAACTAAATCCAGGTCCCCCAACTCAAATCACTTCTCCGTCAGAGTTTGCAGCTGCTCCTGGGATGAAACTGATAATGGTCAATATTCTAAGCCTGCTCAAACAACTTGATCATCTTCAAGTTTGGGCAGCCCACACTGACCCAGATCTGATTATAATTACTGAGTCATGGCTAAAATAGACCAACACTGATCCACAGATTACTATACCGGGCTTCAAGCTCTTTAGGGCTGATAGGGATTCGAGGGGGGGAGTGGTTGTATACGCCAAATCAAAATTTGATGTTAGCAGCATTTCCTGTAAAACTAAGCCCAAGGAATATGAGATTGTCTCACTTAAACTTCACCTTCCATCCTCAGAGTGCATCACAATCATTGAGGGCTATAGATCCCCGTCAGGAGGCACAGAAATTCTTAATGTGTTGAAATCCATAACTTTGGCTACTAACACAGAAACAATAATCTTAGGGGACTTCAATATGGATTGGATCACTGCTAAATCCCACTCCCTAGAAGCCATCTGTGATGAGCTGGATCTTACACAGATAGTAACTGAACCCACAAGAATCAATGCTTCTAACTCTGCCAACAGCTCACTCTTAGATGTCATCTTAACTTCGCATCCCCATAAAATCTCACATTCTGCAGTTTTCCATAACGACATGAGTGACCACAGTATCGTTGTATGTACAAGATTCCAATCTAAAACCCAGCAGCACCCTAAATTCAGAATCAAATGCTCGTTCCGTAAATTCAACTCAGTAAACTTCTACGATCTAGCTACGATCAGGTGGCAAGACCTATATCTTGCCAAATCTGCTGATACGCCGTCTCTGTCCTAAATGACAACCTCACGCCTAATTAACAAACATGCTCCTCTTATTAAAATGAGGGTGCAAAATCGATCCGTGGTTCACCCAAGAGCTCAAATCTGCACTTACCAATAGAGACAAGCTATGGGCTAGGGCCAGACACACAAAGGACCCAGCAGACTGGCAGGCATTTAGAACTGCCAGAAATGCCTGTGTTAAAAGTGTATGTGCTACTAAGGCAAACTTCTACATCTCCACTCTGGAACAGGCCAAAGGGAGCTCCCAAAAAATCTGGAAGACACTGAGATCCATTGAGGCCATCCTGCTGCTTCCTCCCTTCCCACCAAGATTCTGGCCAAGGACGGGATGGTTGAAAATAAACTGCGAATCCTCAAAGAACTTAACCTTCAATTTGCCACTGCTGAGTTGGCATTCGACTCCTCCCCATACACTAGCCAAGTGAATAGCAACACTAGCCCAGATACTACACATGCTACTCCACCTCATCTCTTCCAGTTGTGCCTGTTTAGCTACAAAGAAGTCAAACACATAATTCTTAGCCTTGACACCAAGAAAAGTGCAGGGGATGATGGCCTTGAATCATTTTTCTTGCAGTTAGTTTATGCCCAGCTAACAGCCCCTATCCTTCACATCTTCAGCCTCTCTATTACCACAGCCACTGTTCCATCCTGCTGGAAATCTGCCCATATTCTTCCTCTTTTTAAATCAGGAGATCCTTGTGACTTAAACAACTACTGTCCTATCTCTGTCTTGCCTTTTCTTTCCAAAGTGCTGGAAAAACTTATATACAACCAACTAAAAAATCACCTCGAAGTGCACTCACTCCTAAACCCGGCCCAATCTGGCTTCAGGTCAATGCACAGTACCATCTCAGCCTTGGCTAAAGTCTCTAATGACTGGATCCATGCTATGGACACCAAGAAGGTTACTGGTGCAGTCTTTCTAGACCTCAGTAAGGCCTTCGACACTGTAGACCATCACCTCCTAATCACCTGTCTTGCCTACATAGGTGCCACTCCACTTACCTTACAGTGGTTTAACAGTTATCTCACAGGAAGGATACAAAAAGTCAAAGCTGATGGCCCACTATCTGCCCCCCTTCCAATTGCCAGAGGAGTCCCTCAAGACTCCATCCTATGACCAATCCTTTTTTCCCTGTACATCAACAACCTTGACTCCCACATAAAGAACTCTAGCATACATTTCTTTATGGACAATACGGTTTTGTATGCATCAGGCTCGTCCTTAACTGAAGTCAGGGAAGCACTCCAAGCTGACTTTAACCAGTTAGAAAGCAACTTTATCAATGCCAAGCTTCTCTTAAATGCCAAAAAAACCAAGACAATGATTTTCTTGAGACTTGCTTTGTCTGGTGCCCTACCTACCCCACCTAAAAACGTCATAGTTACCTCCCTTGGTGAACCCTTGGAAGTCGTACCTAAATTTAAATATTTAGGTATGTGGATAGACAACAAGCTTTCCTTCAATGACCACATCGAGGATCTATCAAAGAGGCTTAATACACACTTGGGTTTCTTCTTTAGAAATAGGACCCTCTTTTCTCTCGCGACCAGCAAAAGACTTGTCCAAGCAACATTCCTTCCCTTGCTTGACTACAGAGACATTATCTTTATCTCCTCCCCAACCTTGAGCCTATCTAAACTGGACGCACTCTATCACTGTGCTCTTTGCTTCATTACTAACTCTGCGTACAGGACCCATCACTGTGATCTTTATGCAGCAGTTGGGTGGACCTTTCTTGCCACCAGACGCCTCCTGCATGCTGGCATTTGGACCCTCAAATTACTACTCCACAAACTGCCTGTCTATTTAACATCTCTCATACACATCTCTCATAGTGCCTACTCCCTAAGGAAATCCGACCTATCCTACTAGATGTTCCCAGGACACATACCACAGCTGGCCAAAGAGCTGTCTCATATGCCCTCCCAAACATTTGGAACTAACTACAAGCCATGCTGAAGCTAACCAGCATCGCATCAATTAACTCCTACAAAACACTAGCTATCTCTAAATTAAAAGACATATGTAGGTGCTACTAGGCCCACAACGCCAAATCAACTTCCTAGGTACCAACTGGCCCTCTACTTATTAAGCTAAAATGTGTTGCATAATTTAGGGCAAGGTTAAAGCTGGAATGTACTGCATATATAGCATAAGGGCTTCTATTGTGTATTCCTCTTGTATTATATATTTTTTTTCTTTGTTGTTCTACATTTTATATCTCGTGTCTATGTAATTGCAAACTGTATGTGTATGTGCCTCAGGACCTCCTTGTGAATGAGCTTGCTCAATGGAGTCTTTCCTGCAATAAACTTGAAACTTGAAAAACTTCAACCTTCCTTTTTTAGAGAAGATTATTGATAAGGTTATAGCAACATAGCTCAGGTCTCAGCTGGAGGGCATCACAGCTCAGGTCTCAGCTGGATAAGTTTAATATCTATGAACTATTCTAGTCTGGTTTCAGGCCTCAGCACAGCTCAGATATTCTGCTGGTAAAGGCGTTTAATGACCTGCTCCTGGCAAGATGTGGAGGAATGTATTCTATTGTTGTTCTTCTCAATCTCTTGTCAGCATTGGATATGATGGATCATGGTGGATCATCCAACCTCAGACTAGAGCCTGTGTGGCTGGCTGTTTGTGTTTGTTTCTGTCAGTAGTTTAGTTTTTGTGGATTTTCATGTATTTCTGCTTGGAGGAACTGGACCATTCTTGGACATAACATCTATGAACATTTCCTGGACTAAGAAACTGCAAAACATCACCACCAGGAATTGGCATTCTCATCATAAATCAACTTTTTTGGAAGCCATCAAAGCCAAAAGTCAGGTCAGTAAATCTGTTATACAAGCACTGAGTTGTGGAGTGCTGCACTGAATCCACATTTCTGTCTGACTTGTTCTTAAAGGATGTGTACTTGTCTTTGAGGTCTATTCACAACCATTTTGGAGAACAAAGGGGAAGATACTAACAAAGGATTTTTGCATCCTGCATATGCCCCAGGCCAATGTTCATCACCTTCAGGAATTTAACCCCTCCAGGAATTTATCACATTCTTGGTCTTTGAGCTACAATAACGGTTTTCTGGTCCCCAGTAGTTCACCATTTCCTGTGGATTTGATTACTTTTCATCAATCATGTGGCACCTCTGAGAACATGGCTTTATATATTGTGCTCTGCAATATCACGGGGGCAAACGCAGACCAGCAAGGCCAAGAGGACTAGATGCCCTACAACAAAACTAGTCTGCAAAATGATTAAAGTGTACCTTCTTAGGATACTACTTATGCTACTTCTGATATCTGGAAATGTTCATCCTAACCCAGGGCCTACCAGCCTAGCACCCCATGCCACAAAAAGACAGGAGGGGTCCCTCACATTAGCCTCAATCAATGTCTTCAGCCTCCTTAACAAACTTGACATCTTGCAAACCTGGGTCCAGCAACATAGCCCTGATGTACTCTGTTGTCGAAACATGGCTTAACCCCAAGATACCAGACGCTGCAGTCACCATCCCTGGATACTCTATATTCAGGCAGGACAGGGTTTCCAAATGAGGTGGGAGCTGTGCCATTTACCTGGGGAATTCCTATCTGGGTCAAGTCTTCCTGCTCAAACCCTAAACCACCTCAGGTTCTCGCTATAGTTCTACTCGAGAGCACAACAAGGAGCTCACCATTGCGCCTGTGTACCTACCCCTAAAGATCAGCCCAATGGATTTATGAGCATATTGGAAAGCCTACAGAGATTACACCATAACTCTGAACTCATAGTACTAGGTGACTTCAACATAAATTGGCTATCGCTGGAGGCCAGAAACTACAAGGATGCTGTCACGTCACAGAATCTCACCCAGCTTGTTATCACCCCCACCAGATGCAACTATAGGACAGGGTCGCACACACTTCTGGACTGGATCCTTACTAATCACCCTGAATGAATCTCAAAAGTCTCAGTGCTCCCTGATGGGATCAGTGACCACTCACTGGTCACATGTACCTGGACAAACAAATTCATTAAGCCCCCTCCTAAAATAATCCACACCAGAGTGTTAAAGTAGGGGTACCTTGAGCTACTAAAGACACACCTAAGCCACCTGGACCGGACACCAATCAACTCTGCCACTGATGTAAACCAAGCCTTAGACCTTTTCATCAGCCACTTCACTGTGGCCTGCAATATCTTTGCACCTCTCAAAAAGCTGATGGTCAGGGGAAGAGCTAACCCTTGGATAACCCCCGATCTAATCACTTTACTCAAACATAGGGATCATCTCTGGCACTGTGCCCATGCAACATCCAAACCTGGGGATATTCATAAATATAAAGCTGCCAGAAATGAGTGAACATGGGCAGTTAGGAGCACCAAAAGTAAATACTTCAAGGAAGCTCTCTCCAACTCCTGGGGTGATGGAAAAACATTTTGGAGTAACTTGAAAGACCTTACAGGCAAGGACCCTAAATCACCACCCACCATGCTCAACATAAATGGAACACCAACATCTGACCTGTACACAATCACCAACACCTTTAACAATGCGTTCTCCAACTTGGATAGTGTACTCCCTTCTAATTTCTCTGATGCCCCCTCTGGTAGTAACCCTCCTGCAACTACTCCTCTCCTACACCCTGCCCCACAATTCTGCTTCAAGGAGATCCCAGTGAATGAAGCCAGAACCTATATTCGGAAGGCCATTCACAATGCAGGCTACAGCGGTGACTCCCTTGACCTGAAGTTGTTAGCACTTGTCCTTGAAGAAGTCCTTGAACCCCTGATAAAGGTCTTCAATCTATCACTAAGGATGTCCCAGTTCCCATCTAGCTGGAAACAGGTAACCATCACACCGGTACACAAAAGTGGAGAGAAATCACTGCATTCTAACTACAGACCTATCTCCATCCTCCCTCCATCGTCTAAGGCCCTGGAGCACATCGCCTTAGACCAACTAGTCAAGGACCTGGAAAAATACGACATTCAGTGTCCTGAGCAACATGGTTTCTGAAAAGGGCACAGTACCACCATTACTCTATTAGAATTCATGGGCTTCATCCATACCACGCTCAATCAAGGAAACTGTGTAGGGGCAGTATTCATCAACCTTACGAAAGCCTTTGATACTGTGAACCACCCACTCCTACTCAAGCAATTATTAAACATTGGGCTCGCCAATGAAGCGCTGCTCTGGTTTTCAAGCTACCTTGGGGAGAGGGTCCAGCTGGTTAGGATTGCTGGTGTCACCTCGAAAGAAAAGCCAGTCCTTTCAGGGGTCCCACAGGGGTGCATCCTGGGGCCACTACTCTTCAGCCTCTTCCTCAACGACTTTCCTAGTGTCTGCCACCAGAAATTATTGCTCTACACCAACAACACAGTCATGTTCACCAACCACCAAAACGCAGAGCTCCTTGAGAAACAATTACAGCTTGAATTCATGTGCATTGAAGAATGGCTCAAATCACACAGACTGGTCATGAACTACAGCAAAACAAAGGTTATGACCTTCTACAATGCCAGGAGCAAGTACAAATCCCGTGACCTCACCATCCTAAACCAAACAGGGACCTTACTTGAACACGTTCCTGATTTTAAATACCTAGGAGTCACATTGGACAGCACACTCTCCTACCATCGGCACATAGATTCTGTCGCCAAAGCCACCAACGTCCGTATAGGCCTGCTTTACAGGCACAAACACTGCATGACTCCTGACACTCTCCCGTTGGCTATCAACAGCTCTGTCACCTCCATCATCGTTTATGGCTAGCAATTTATGGCTCTGCCTCTGCCCTCTGCAGAATTACAGTTGCACTCAACAAAGCATGCAGGCTGCTAACTGGGGCTGACTGACTTACATACACTTGTGACATGTACACTCGGGCAGGATGGCTTCCTCTCATCAGCCGGAAACAGCATCAAACCTGCCTCAGCCAAAAAAGTCCTCCTTGGGGTCATGCCCCTCAGGCATTGAAAAGCTCCTCATTGACCACCACAGCACCCAGCGAACTAGAAGTTCACAACTAACCTTCCTTGTCCCCAGATGATGGACTACCATGGGCCAGAGGGCCTTTGCCCACAGAGCACCACAGTGGTACAATATTCTCAACAAAGAAACTCTTACTGCTGCTGCTCTTGGCCCTTTTAAGAGACAACTCCGACTTCATCTCATTTCAACTAGTCATTGTGACTGCCTCACCTAATCAGGGGCCCACCGCTCACTGCCCTCCACTTCAGTCTTGACAGCTACCTCTCCCCGCCTTGCCCCCTTCTACCTGCCTACCCCTTACCCCTCTCCTTTCCTCCCCCCAGGCATTTCCTGGCTTTATCCCTCCCTCCCTCCTTCCCCTTTAGAGCTCTTACCCTCACCCTCTACCCTCTGACAATGGCCTTCCTGCCTGCATACCCCTTCCCTCTCACCTGCAGTGCTTATTTCTAAGATTGCCCTTGGCTGGTATGTCATGCTACCTAACATTTGGCACATTTTGAATTACTGGAATTTCCTAAGCCTCAGTCTGTTACTTCTTTTTATTGTGTAACTATGTATTATTATGTTGACCTTTGTATGTATGTATACCCCCCCATTTCTTTGACATGGAACCTTTGTAAAAGAGCAGTTCCTGCTCAAAGGTATTTGTAATCCTAGATTTCAGTAAAATAAAAAAATTAAAAAAATGGTATTTTGATAGGACACCTGATGGAATATGGAGGGCTCACTCAGACAGCCTTGAAATGGTTTGAGTTGTTCCTTTTGTCAAAGATCCCATGGGGAGGGGGGGAACTGTGGAGCAGCAATATGGCAGCAGCTCTATAAACCAGTTCTAGCCATAGTAAATTTATAAGTGTTGAAAACAGCATTTTCCTTTCAACTAATGGAGATTTAGTCACTGCAAAACCTAGCTGAAATATCCAAAAAAGCAATGGGACCTAAAAAGGATTGTAAACATGGAACTCACAGCCTTCATCTCTTTCTTTCTCCCATGGGCTCCTCGACAGAATTGGGGTTGACTCCAACTAGCTACCTTGTAGCACAGGAGCATCCCTCGGCACAAATTATGACTCTCCTTACCAAAATCCAGGCAAATGGTGATGAAATAAATGACAGGCAGCTGTGGAGGCTAAATTTAATGAAAATGACACTAAGCTAAAAGAACATTCACTGGTGATCTCTGAGATTAATGTGACCAACACATGTTAAGGAGAATGCAATGCCTCCTTTGTGAAGGACTTAAATTCCCTTAGAGGGAAAACTGAGATGCTTGAGAATGCCCAGCACCAACAATTTGCGTGTGGTGGGGTTTCCATCTCAGCTTGCAGGATGATCTGAACTATTAAAAAAAAATAATCAAATTGATATTTACAGATTTACAAATTTTACTCCCGGACTCAGGGGTGTCAGTACAAAAAGTGTTTGCAATACCGCAACGCCCACATTCCAGAGGTGACACAAACCAGAGGACTCTAACTATGATCTCCATTCTGTTATCTCCAGATGCCAGAATTCCCCTCCTACAAGCTGCTTGGGCCTGTAGCAACATTGTCTGGCAGGAAAGTCATCTGGCCTTCTTTCCGGACTTGTTGGCCCAGACACAGAACCGAAAGAAGGAATTGTGAAAGATAAAAAACAAACTTTTGGCAAATGGCATTCAAGCCCAATTCACATTTCCTGCAAGGCTGCAGGTCTGCCATGAATCAAAAACTCACATTTTTGTGGACCCTATACAGGCAGCAGAGTTTGCGGAGAAACTGATGGCCAAATTGCATCCAACAGAGGAGGCGACCTTGGACAATGAGGCAGGCTGAACTCTTTCTATTCCTAATGCTGGAACATTAAATATTAAAACTTTCAGGGTGATGCTTAATGTGGTGGTTGGGATTCCCTGTCGGAGGCGGGGAGCACTGTTAAACTTCATATTCTTTGAAAGGACTGGCTAGTTACTATATAATTAAATGTTATACAAGGATCTTTTCCAGGTTTGCTTAAATAAGTATGTTTACGGTGTGTTTATACTCTAGGTTAGCTATGTACTGCTTCATACAACAGATCTATTTAATGATAAATATGGCTTAGGGGACATGGTTTAATATAGTTAGTGTACTCATACACTGCTCAATTCTGCAAACTTTAATGTTGTTCTGTCAGATATCCTGGTAGCCTGCAGGGGAGACTTAGGCCATACCTCGATTTGTAAGCTTTATAATATAGCTTAATTCAGCCCAGGACATCTGTGTATTATTTCTTCCATGTTTTCCAGGTTTATCAGCTCCTCCAGTAATTCATAATCCTGCTAGGGACTGGATAAATTGGTGTTTTAAGATATGATATTGTTAATCGATCAGGTGAGAGTGTTATACAATTTAATCTGGTCATAATTTACTCCTGCATGAACTGCTAGGCAGTCTTCTCTGCCTTATGAGAATATTTACTGCATGTATTAATGTTTAAAGATATTTGTAAAAGACATGTCTGGAGGGTTTGGAGGTATGCGTACCTCTTATCTTTTTTTCATTATGGTTTTACAGCATCTATTGTAAGCTTATAAACTCTATAAAAAAAAAAAAAGATCATAGCACATTTCAATGGGAGCTTTCTCATCATGACCTGCTATGGTCTGGGAAAAGTAAACCAGTGCTTCAGGGATTGAGCCTGTCTCCCATTTAGTTACAGTATACATATTGCCTTTGGGAAGGTACATTAGGTGGTACAGATTGGGTTTTCGGTGCTATGTGGATGATACTCAGTCATACCTATTCATTACACCAGATGGGCATGGAGCAGTCTCCATACAGAACCAATGTCTACAAGAAATTTCTGACTGGATGGCATTCGGCTGGTTGACCTTAAATCTGGGAAAGATAGAGTTGTTACTGGTGGAACCTATTCCTGAGGAGCTGGCACAGATATTTGGTGTCCCAACTGTGCCATCTTTAAGTAGTACCATGTAAGGCGAGGGACCATTTTCTTTTCAGGTTGCAGTTAATGTGAAAAAAAACAAAAGAAAAAAAGAAACTTCAAGGGATAGTTTTCTTTTTTACAGAATTAGCAACACTGGAGATTTTACACTACCCATGTCGGTGGACTGCTTAGTGACACTGGGAATGGGCACCTAGGTGTGGCTTGGAATGAGGGGAACAACTTGGAGACTGGGGTGGGAGAATCAATCCAACATGTACAGTGGCACTGGGAGTGGACACCCTAATGTTGCTTATCCAAATTCAAAGAGGGGGGCTGTTAGCTGGCACTGGGAGCTGGATACCTTGGTGCCAGTAAATGGAAAAAAACAGCTAATCAGATAATGACAGTGAGACTGGGCACTCACCATCTGCGTAAATCAAAACATTGATCAGGAGGATGGGGGGTTACTGGCAGTGAAACTGGGCACTCACCATCCAGTTACACTATATAGCATTGTGGGGAGGGACTGGGGAAACCAACAGCTGAACTGGGCACTTTCCATCCTGTTACATGTAAAGGTGGGTCAAGAGGGAAGGGTTGTAAACATAGCCAGGACCAGAAGCACTGTGACTGTAAGTGATTTCTTTCATACTGCTTTCATCAGCCGCAGCTGACAAAAGCAATGTGAAGGAAATCATTTTCGATTAAGCTGCTAATGCAAAAATCCAACTATCTTTAAAACGTTCATTTTTGAACTGAGCCACACTCAAAAAACAGTACAGTTCTTAATTTATACTTCAAAAGCTATATAATTAAAAATTTGCCACTTGCGAAAGCAGGCACCTTGGTCAGGCTCTAACAAACCTTTACGTCTCAGTTTAAAAAAGAAGTTTTTAAGCTACAGATGAACAAAACAGGTTATAATTTTGGTGAATTTTAGTGTTTTTGAACCTCTGTAAATGTGCTCCTTTGAATCAATTGACACAAATTTGTCAGGATCCAAAGACTCTACGCCTACCAAACATTGGGTAAATCACTTAACTGGGGTAGAGTCATTAAGGTGCAAAACTTTGGGTATAACTTTAAAGTGCTTACTCAAACAGTTGCACCTGCATATTATATACTCATTGGCCTGGATATTCAAACTGCGCCAGGCTGTGGCACAAGCCTGGGTGCAGCTCAACTTTGTTGCGCAGGGGTGTGGCCTAGGTGATATTCAATGGAGCTGCGCTATGGCGCAGCAGCTTTGAATATCGCACCCTGGCCACCCCCACTGTGCATGGTGCAGTGGCACTGTGCCAGTGCAAGTGGCCAGAGTGGAGCATGGAGATGTGCTAGCGCAAGTGCCATTATGCCATGCACAGCACCTGCGATATTCAAAAGGGGACATGCAAATGGGGCCATCATTTATGCAAGGTGCATAGGGGGCCATTTGCATCTCATTATGGCTCCATTTACATGCCATTAGCATGCAGGTGCGCAGATCCCCAACTACTTGCACCTGGCACCCTGCCAGACAGCAGCCATTGGGGACCGATGCCCCCTGCAGCCCGATCACGGGCATTCGTCTAAAAGAACTCCCCCAGTCCAATATCCCTGGTGGTCCAGTGGACCTCTATGTGCCTGATCGCGGGCATCAGTAATATAACCCCCCCAGTCCAATATCCCTGGTGGTACAGTGGACCTCTATGTGCCCGATCGTAGGCATCAGTAATATAACCCCCCCACATCCAATATCCCTGGTGGTCAAGTGGACTGATCGCTGCCTGATCGCGGGCATCTGTAACTCATAAAATACTCCTACTACCCTGGTGGTCTAGTGTACCCACCACACCCACCCACTGAGCTTCCGCCGCCACTGACTGACAGCTCGGTAGGGCTGCATGCCCATTGGTTCACAGTGTGAGCCAATGGGCATGCAGCTCATACATACTACTAGTCTAGATATGTGAATTAATTCATTCCCATATCTGGACTGAGTAGTACGGTATGGTTGCATGCCCATTGGCTCACGCCAGAACCAATGGGTGTGCAGCCTTACCGAGCTGTCAGTCGGTGGGTGGCGTAGGTGGCAGGGGTGTGAAAGCTGCCGCCCACCGCTGACAGGGGGGAAGCGAGGTGGTGGGGCCTAGTGGGTGCGTGGGGAGGGGATATTGACATGGAGGGGGTGATATTACCGATGCCCGCAATCTGGCAGAGTGCGGTCCACTGGACCACCAGGGATATAGGACGGGGGCTTATACTTCAAGACAAATGCCCGTGATTGGGCACATAGCAGTCCACTGGACCACCAGGGATATAGGAGGGGGGATTTCACTACATGGATGCCCATGATGGGGCATGGGGGGGCGCCTCCAGGTGCGGCAGGAACTTGGGTGGCCACCCACTGGTGGCAGCTGTCGTGTTGCACCCTGCAATGTGGCAGCTCACCTGTGGGTGGCCATCACTTGTTCCTTTTTTTGGGGGCTTAACTTTGTGCAGGCGCAGGTAGGGGTTGCGCATGCATGGCTCTGCACATCCCGGGCTTAATATTGGGCTGTGCAGGTTATGTATGGGCACGTCCCCCACCTGTGCCTGCATACATTACTGATGCGCTCCGGCGCATCGGGATTTGTGGGGTGCACTTTTCCCTTTTGAATACAGTGCCGGGGTGCATCAGTGGGTTCTGCATGGTGCAACACTGTTGTGTCATGTGCAACCCTTTTGAGTATCTGAGCCATTGTTTTTTTTACTATTTTAGCTATGTTAATGCAGACATTTGGGTTGAGGAATGCAAAATGTGCAAAGCAGGGAAATGAAAAATATTTGGGTTTTGGGTCTCCTGAGTATTTGTGAATCTATGGTGTGGTATCCATTGGGGTTCTCTGCCCTAATGGCCACACCTCCCCAGAGCTCATAGACTCCTGTTCAAATCACAAGATTCTGCTCACGCCAGCGTCTCATAGTAAAACACTCTTCAGAGGTTGAGAAGTATGGCTTGCCACATGATGCCAACAGAATCAGTCATAGTTTTCTTCACGCAAGGCCAACAGGACCATGCGTGAAGAAAAAAGATGATGTCTGACTATGTGTGCTCAGTGGAGGGGGGGTGGACATTAGAGTTAGCATCCCCAAGGAAGCCCCCACCAGTGATTCATCAAAACTCTGGAGACACAGAACCTTAATATTTTTTCATCTCCCTATTCAGTGCACTTTGTTTTCTTCAACCCTAAAGTCTGCATTAACTTAGTCTTTTTTAACAATGAATTTCCCTTCTTTTTGTTATTGCAGAACCTTATCATCATTTGGGATGGTATGCTGATCTGACAGCAACACCAACACAGTGACATACCTCGCTGTTGTCAAAATTGACACTTTGCAAACAGCTCGCTGTGTTGGCGCATCCAAGACAGGGGCACACCATCTCTGGGTCCTGTACTCCCTCCCCAAGTCAACTCTGACCAGAGTTGACAATCTGTAGTGCAAGAGGTGTTGGGGGGGGTTCAGTGGAGAAGCCACCAAATAGAAAGCAGGACCGTGAAGCATTTGGGATTTATGTCTACCCACACTTATGATTGACATAAATCCCATAGCTGTGATGCCGGTCAACAAAAGTGTTGTCGAACTGGCATCATAGGTCCATTTGGCACCTGCATGCAGTTGAATAAACTGAATATCAAGGTCCATTTTCTCATGTCAACCACTTCTCCCTGCACAGAACATAGCCCTGTCTTGACATGCACGTTAAACCCCTGTGAGGGAAGACTCCCCAGAATGTTTAGTATTACAGGTACACTGGCCTGCTGTTCATTGACACCAGAAGAGGGCACCCCAGGATCACAATGTATGGGGGAACCAATCCGATGAATACATGGAAGAAAAGGAGCATATGGTGCCACCAGAGTGAGCACCACAGTGCCGGTCAATATTGTAGGGGCTTGGATGAGGGGGAGATTGCAGGCTGGCATTGGGAGTTGGGCATCACTGTGGCAGAAACAAAAGTATTAATATGATGGCAGAATTGTGCACCTGCCATTGTAAACAGTGTCAGTAGGGAAGGTGGCTTCCAGCCAGTGGGATTGGGCATCAACTGGCCATTTGTTATACACAGACACTGGTTGAGAGGAAGGGGGATACTGACTTGTGAGATTGGTACCTATCGGCCATTTTTAAAAGAAGTGAGTTGGGGGGGAATGCACCACCTATTGGGATTGATCACCTGCTGGCTGTTTTGTATAAGAAGTTCTGAGGGTTGGGGAACATTCTATAGATAGCTGTGGGTGGGATTAGCAACTTTTTAGTTAGAGGTTAGCAAAAAAAAAAACGTTTAATTGGTAGTGAATTTTAGCATTTTTGCATGTTTGTAACTTTGCCACTTAAATCAATTGACAAAAAATGTTCATGATGCAGAGATGCTGGCCCAGACTCAATACCTACCAACTTTCAGAAAATCAGTTAGTAAGTACAGTAAGTAAGTAAGTAATTTTTAATTTACAGAGTGCCCAATCTCTGAGGATCAAGGCGCTTTACAATATGCAGACAGGGGCAGAGTTATTAAGGTGTCAAAATCAAGGTTTAATATAAAAGTGCTTACTCAACTCTAATATAGAGGCATGACTGTGCCTGTATTATACATATACTGTATACTGTGCCTGTATTACATATACATGTATATACATAAATATACAGCATACAGAGAGAGAGAGATTTGCTATTTTCATTTATTTATTTTTATTTATAGAAGAATCAGAATTACAAGCCTTTGAGTCAGAGACTCCTTTGCAAAAGCTCCACATCAATATAACAGTAAAACAAAGAGTAGAACATCATGTATAACAGGGTGAAGACTATTGGATACAACAAAGTCTGAGGGTAGTGGAAGTACCCCAGGACTACCATGGAATGTTAACTCCATGCACCAATGGGTCAACACTCCAGTGACATTTAGCTGAAATTTTACTGAGATTAGTTGTATGTTTAAAGAAAACATACTGTAAGTTCCTGCATGGCTTGAATCATGTAGTTTACTGAAAATACAAAAACATAAGTTCCTGCTTGGATTCCTTACCATCGTTTCTTGATAATAATCCTGTTGACAGTTGGACTGCACCACCAAGATACATTGACGAGCATGGTGGCCTCTGTAGTTTAGAAGTTGTGTCATATCCCTAGAAAGCATGTAGCCTAACCTACATGGGCTCAAATTCAGGGCAATATTTTCATCTTAAATATAAGAAGAACAGACTACCTGCCTTGGAGGAACCTTAATTGCTGATTACTTCCATTTTCTGGTATGGTTCTAGACCTCAAATGATCTGAATTTCATCATCCAGAATAAGACATTCTACATGGAATTGTTGACATAAATAATTTGGAAATTAGGGCCAAGTATGCTTTTCACTCTCTGTAAGTCAGCTGACACAAGCTAGGACAGACTTTGGGACAAAAATGAACTTTATGCAGGGGATATGCTACATTTAAGCAGGGAGGGGAAGGAGATATTAAAGCAGAGGGCAGGGGAATACATAGTTAAGAAGGTAGATTTAAACTAGGTGGGGGGGTGGTGAATGGACAGATGGTAGGCAGGGATCCCAGAAAGGGGAACCAAATGAGCTTATCCACCAGGCTAACAATGAGGTACTTGGGGCAGGGGCACGGGGGATTAAGAGGGGTATCTCAGAGAGGGAGGGACAGGGTCAGGTCAAAGGGTGGTCTCTGAATTTGAGAAGTCTTTGTAATAAATTGGCAGAATTACAGGCTCTTGTGGCAATAGAGAAGGTGGACATTGCTGCCATCATGGAAACGTGGGCCACCCAGTACCAAGATTGGAATTTGATGGTCCCAGGTTATAGGTTATTTAGGAAGGACAGGGTTAAGGGGAAAGGGAGGGCTAGGCAATATATGCACAGGAGGGGATAAGGTGCATAAGGGAGGAGGGTGAATTAAGCAGAACGGAGGCCCTATGGTTGCAACTCCAAGACTTAAAAGGGAGGACATTGAGGATGGAGTGGTATACAGGCCACCGGCCCAAGGCAACAACTAGGATAGGGAGTTAGCTGAGCAAAGCAGAAGAGTCTGTAGGAAAGTAAACACTATAATGGGGGGGACTTCAATCTACCGGGGTGGAGTGGAGCACCCAAACCACCACAAGTGCAAAGGAGCAGGTCATTTTAGAAACCTTCCAGAACAGATTCCTGGTACAGTTAGTCCAGGAGCCAACTAGATTGTATAGGACTTTAAACCTAATACTGTCAAATGGGGAGGCTGTAAGGGATCTGGAGGTGGAGGACCCTCTGGCTGTGAGTGACCACCACACGGTATGGTTCATGGTCAATATGGGCAGGGAATCATGAGGTACAAGGACCAGAGTGATTGATTTTAAGGGGGTGGACTTTAAAAGGATGGGGGATATTGTGGGCAGGCATCTGGCGGGTATCAAACCATGCATGGATGCTAGCCAAAAATGGCATATTATTAAGAAAGGGCTGGTGGAGGCTATTGGGACATGTACCAGAACAAATAGTAAGAAAGTGAGGGCAAAAAAAAACAAGATGGCTGACGCAGGAGGTCATGGATGGGGTGAGGGCCAAAAAAAAGGTATTTCAGAGACTAAAGAGATCAGGAGGGGAGGCCTTCAGGGAGATGTGTAAGAAGAAGTCCAGGGAGGTTACCAGGCTGGTCATAGTGGCCAAGCCTTCTGAGCATGGGTGTAGCCAGGCATACTCCAAGTACTCCATGGTATGCAATTTTATTTAAGGGGGTAGCAAATAGTCTCTGAACTACTTGCTTTTTCCATGAAAACTAACAAAGAAAATGCTGAACTTTTCTGAAATGTTATTCATAGGAGTCTAAACTAGAAGGACTGGTCACTAATATTGTCTTTGCATCCCAAGGACAATACAACTTTACAGGCTCTGGGCTGGTATGTGGGTGTCTTAGGGAGCAATGCATGGCATTTGTATTTACCCTTGCATGGGGGGGCACACCCTAACAAAGGTGGGAGGGGTAGCAGTGAGTCCACTTGGTATGCAGATCTGAAATCCCTGGCTACACCCCTGCTTCTGAGGAGCTAAGATTGACACAGGGCATTAAGAACGGAGAGAAGGACCTCTTCAGATACATCAGTGAAAGGCGAAAAAAAACAAAGATCAGGTAGTGAGGATAAAAATGGACAGGGGCTGGGTGGAGAAGGGGGGGACCAGGCAGAGGCACTAAATTATTACTTCTGCTCTGTGTTTATGAAGGAAAGAGGGGGGTCTGGCACCACCGGAGAGTGGAAGGGTGGGGGGAGGTGACTGATACAGGGATCACAGAGGATAGGGTGCTAAATGGATTAAGGGCACCTAGGGGGGATAAGGCACCTGGTCCAGATGGCATTCACCCTAGGGTATTTAAGGAACTAGCTAAGATCCTGGCAGAACCATTGGCTGACCTGTTCAATACCTCCTTGGACACAGGGTGCATGCCACTGGATTGGAGGATTGCCCATGTGGTGCCCATTCACAACAGCGGACCCAAGGATGAACCAGACAACTACTGACCAGTGAGCGTCACATCAATTGTGGGTAAACTGATGGAGATGATCCTAAAGGAGAGGCTGGTGACCCTTTTGGAGAACAATGGTCTCCAGAACAGTCAGCAGCACTGGCTTGTCTCAGGAAGATCCTGCCAGAAAAACCTAATTGAATACTATGACTGGGTGACAAGGGAACTGGACAAAGGCCGTGCAGTAGATTTCCTATATTTGGATTTCAGCAAGGCCTTTGATTCCATGCCACATGGGAGGCTGGGGGGGAGCTGGAATATATAGGGGTGGGAACATAGATGGTAAACTGGATCACCAATTGGCTGAAGGGTAGGCAGCAAAGGGTGGTGGGGGAACTCTCAATTCAGAGGGATGTGACGAGCAAGTTGCCACAAGAATCAGTGTCGGGACCAATGTTGTTCAGGATTTTCATTGCTGATATCTCTCACTGGGTCCTAAGAAAGATCAGTCTCTTTGCGGATGATACAAAGATGGGAGCAGTGGTGGATGAGATCGAAGGATGGAGGGGGCTGCAGGAGGACCTGACCAGGCTACAGAAATGGTCGGAGGTGTGGCAGTTATGGTTTAAAGCCAAAAAGTGCAAGGTTTTGCACTTCAAGGTGAAGAACCAGAGGAGAAGCTATCAGCTGCAGGGGGTACAGCTGGAATGCACTGGGAAGGGGAAGGATCTAGGGGTGCTTATAACACCGAGTATGAATAACTCGGCTCAGTGCAGAAAGCCAGCAGTGAAAGCCAACAGAATTCTGGGGTGCACAGAAAGGGGAATCTCCTCTAGAAATAGGGAGGTGATCCTGCCCCTTTACAGGTTGCTGGTTAGGTCTCACCTGGAATACTACATGCAATTCTGGCACCCATTTCTGAAAAGGACATCAGACTACTGGAGGGTGTACAGCGTAGGGTGACAAAGATGATCCAGGGATTAGAGGGATACTCCTATGAGGAGAGGGTGGGCGAGCTGAATATTTATTCCCTGGTGGAGAGGAGGGATGGGGGATATGATCAAAACCTTTAAATACCTAAAGGGGATAAACTAGAATAGTACAGAAGTGATTTTCCAGATCAGAAGGGGGAGGGTCATGAGGGGGCATCTGCTGAGATTGGAGGGAGGAAGATTCAGGAGGGAAGTCAGGAGACAGTATTTCCCAGGGAGGGTGGTGGATAGGTGGAATACTCTGCCTGAGGCAGTAGAAACTTGTAGCATGGTAGACAGCTGTAAAAGGGGATGGGACAGAGTGAGAGTGAGGGCTAATTATGAAGAGGGAGGGGTGGGGCAGCTGAAAGGTGAGGGGCTAGCTGCACAATCGAGCAGACTAGCTAGACTGTTACGCCTGTATCTGCTGGTGTTTTCTTATGTTCGTATGTTCGTACAAATGTATATGAATAGATGCATGCTGTGGGGGGATGAGACTGGGATTGCCTGTCTTCACTACAAATGCCACCAACTTGTCAGCCAGGGTTCAGGTGGGGGCCAAGCAACCTTTATGTTCTATTCTGGGGATTGCAGGAGGTGAGGGGGGTGTATCTAAATTATGCTGTTGGCTTCTGGCAAAGTGCCAGATGCCTGCAAATGTTTAATTTATTTTTTAATTATGAACAGCGTGGACTGAGGAGGGGTGCGAAGGGTGAAAGATGAGGGGTGAGTGATGAGGGGCAATGGCAATAGGCCTGGTCACCTGGAAAGGATTATACTTTTTTTCTTAGCTTTTTGGTTTGGCTTAGTGCCGAATATTGAATAGCTGAGTGTCCGGGGTGCTGTGTACAAATTTATTTATTTTTTTATGGATTGAAATGTTTCACCAGGAAGGCATGCTGAGCAACAAGTTGCTCTTCTCCTGGTGCGACCTGGGGGGCTAGGGGAACATGAGGATAGTTTACAGAGATTTGGTATACAATATAAATTTACAGTACATTATATTCAAATAATTTGAGCAGACTGTACAGGAGTAATGAAATAGTAGTATGCTAACAGTTTTGAACTAGACAGTTACTATGCCAATGCTTTTGGACTAGATAGATACAACAACACAAAGTAACATTTAGGCATACACTAAATGACACTTAACTGTGTAGCTAGAAAATGGCTGAACAGAACTGTTGTAGCTTGATCTAGGAAAGTTAGTGAGGAGTAAACACAGGCAGAACAGGTTGGCTAAAGTATAACAGAAGTGCAATTTAACTACAAGTGCAGTAGAGAGTAGGGGTCAGCCATAACAGCAGTACAAGTTAACTACAAGTGCATTAGAGATTAAGGGTCAGCCATAGATAGGGCTATGTGAGGGGGAGAAGGGAAGATGAAAGAGAGGTAGGTATGTCAATAGGCGTAGAAGCGGGGTGGTGGTGGATGGGGATGGAACAAGGAGGTGAAGGAAGAGGTAGGAGGAGAAAGGTCTGCTTGGCCTGACCCCCTCCAGTATGCTGAGGATACTTCCTGTACAAGGTAGGGGTCAAGCATGACAGGAAGGGAGCAGATTGTGGCTGCGAGAGGTAGAGTACACAAGAGGGGCCAGATTGTGGAAGCAGCAAGGGAAATAGGCTTTGGAAGGACAGAAGAGAGGGTGAAGGTGAGAGAGAAGAGAGGCCAGGATCCCAGCCCTTCAGGATGTGGAGAAGTGGAGGGAAGAGTTGGGTTAATGGTGTAAGGATAGGGTAGGGACTGGCCCTTGGTAAACTTTGGATGATAGAGAAATCACAGTAAGAGAACAATGGAAGGTCTGAAGGGAAGGAATTGGAGGAAGGGAAAGAATGCTAGTTTTTTAGGTGGGTGGGGGTTTAGCTGCCACAGGGGAATTGTATGGGTACTGAGAGGGATAGGGTTTGTTGGGCTTAGAGGGGGGAGTTAGGGAGGGTTGGAGCAGGAACAGCTAGGTGCAAGGAAGTTTTAAAAGGCAGAGCTGATGGAGTAGTAGGAGGATGAGTGATGAATTTGAGGGAGGAGAGAATTCCACATTTTTGGGAGGTGGTGAGAGTAACCAGACTGGCTGATGAGGGTGGCTCTGCAGGGCACTGCCAAAGTGCAGGAGTCAGATGATCTAAGGGAATGAGATGGAGTGGTGGGTGTTATAAATGAGGGAGAGAGGTAGGAAGGGAGTTCACACAGCCGGTGCTTGGAGCTGAATTTAGCACAGTGGGAGAGTCATTTGTTTGTAAGAGAGGAGAAGGATAAGGCACCATAGAGATCACAGTAGTGGGTGTGAGAGGGAGCATCAAGGGCAAAACAGTAGAAGGAATTGAAGAAGCATCCAATCTGGCCAAGGAGGACTTGGGAGCAGCACTGTAGACTACATCACGGAAGTCGAAGATGGACAGGATCATCTTCTGAACAATTTCATGCCTAACCATAGAGGGGATACAACTATGGTTCCTGAACAGGACACCAAGCTTGGGACGCAATTTTTTGGGGATGGCGTCAATATGTCTGGAGAAGTTTAGGTGTTGATCAAGCCAAACTCCTAGGTACCTGAAGGAGGATGTGTCCTCAAGTAAAGTCCCATCAAGGATGTGGAAAGTGGGCAGGGAGGGAAATCTAGAGTCTCTGCCTTGTACCGAAGGTCATGGAGGCAGTCTTCTTGGCATTGAGAAAAAGTTGGTGGTTAGCAAACCAGAGCTGACCCTTGTCAAAGTCTTGCTGCAAGTTGGATGTAACCTCAGCTGGACAAGAGCCAGATGCATACATGACTGTATCATTGGCATACATGTGTGTGGTGGTGACAGAGGGGCAAACAGATGGAAGATCATTTAGGAAGACATAGAATAATAGGGGCCATAGCACTGAGCCCTGAGGGACTTCAGTATTAATTGGGATGAGAGGGGAAATGACATCAGAGATCCTGACTGATCAGGTTCCACCAGTGAGGTAGGCCTTGAACCATCTAGTGGCTGAAGGAGATAGGCCAGCTGCTGACAGGGAGTCAAGGAGGAGGGAATGTCAAAAGTCTTGGCAAGGTCAACAAAAATGTCTGAGGTAATTTGGCCATTGTCCAAACTGGTAAGGATAGAGTCAGTGAACAGAAGTAGGGAGGTAGTGGTGGAGTGATTGTTTTCCTGAAGCCAGATTGGAAAGGGGTGAAGTAGGAGGTGGCAGTTGATGTAAGCTGGGAGGGGACAAGGTGTTTTTGTAATTTAGCTAAGGTATGGAGGAGAGAGATAGGGCAGTGATTTCCAGGTGAAGATGGGTCACCGCCTTTGGGAAGAGGGAAGACCACAGCATGTTTCCATGGCGTAGGGACTGAGGCAGTAGAAAATGAGAGGTTTAGAATTAGAGAAAGGGGGTTGGCAATGACTGAGGCAGAGAGAAAGAGAGAGGAGATTGGGGTCTAGGCCATGTGGGGAAGAGCCTTTTGAGGTGTTGATAGAGAGGATGGCTTGTAGCATGTCATTTGGGGAGACTGTATCAAAGAAGAAGAGGGGATGTGAGGAGGGGGGAGGAGAGGTACCATTGGAGAGAGGAGAGGAGTGATGAGAGGAAGGAAGGGATGTCAGGAGCTCAGTGGCACAGGAGGTAGAGTAGGAGTTAAATTCAGCAGCTACTGCACCTGGGTCAGCCACAAGGGTGTCATTTATTTTAAGCACGGGGGAGGTGGACAGGATGTGGGAGGAAAGAGGGCATGAACCATCTTCCACAACATGGAAGGTGAATTTATGTTTGTGAGGAAGGTGATGTTAAAATATTCAGACTTTGCTAGCCTTGTGACCCTGGTACCGGCATTATGAAGCCTGCAGTAAGTCATGAGATCGCTAGGAAGCTGGGTTGCTTTTTGATGTTTCTGGGCACGATCTCTAGCTCTGAGACAGGCCAATGGTTCTGGAGTAATCCAAGGTAAGTGGGTTCCCCTAACTCTGGTTTATTTGAATGGGACAAAGGTATTCCAATTCTCTAGGAATATATCTGTAAAATAAGCAAGATCCTTATCAACCGATGGGATGCTGGCTAGGGGAAACCAGTCGGAGAGGACTAGGTTGCGCAACAGAAGTTCCAATTCTAAGGATTTAAAAAAGAGTTGTTGCAAGGTTTTATGCCGGGATTTGGGTCTGTGAACTTTCCTGACTATAAATACAGGATTATGGTCACTGAGTGCATCAGGAAGAATACTAAAGATGATGACTCTGTGGAGGTGGGAGGTAAGAGCCTAGTCAAGTAGGGAGTGATTTTGTGTCTTGTGGTTGGGATGTGTGGGTTCTGATATTAGCTATGTGAGGTTATGGGCACAGATTTAATTATTTATTTTGGTTGTTTTTGGTGACAGACAGTTTAAATTGAAGTCACCTAGGATATACAGCTCCCCAGAGTAAGATAGAGGGCAGTGATGGAAGTTAGGAGGTCAAGAGCGGTAGCGGGCTGGATGTTTGGGTGTCAATAGATACCAGCTATAAAGACAGGAAGAGTAAGGGGAAGGGTAACATGAATAACTAGAGCATCGTGGGTCATTGGGTTGGAGGATAAGTAAATTATGGAGTGTTGGAGGGAGGTAAGGACATACATGGCGACACCGTCACCCCTGCCAGCTCAGTCTTGCCAAGGGAATAGCCAGGAATGGAGATCGAGTGGTCAGGGATCATGCTCTTTAGCCATGTTTCTGTAATGATTAGTCTGTCTGAATTTAGAGAGGCCACCATGGTTTGTAAGAGGTCAATTTTTAGTACTTGGCTACAGATATTTAGATGTAGGATCTTGAAGCCTCTTGGGAGGGTTGTAGGAGCAGAGAAGGGGGTAGCAGCTGTGGGGGTGCCAGAGGTGCTGGAGGCAACAGGGCTAGGGTTGGGATGGATATCCCCAGAGGAGAGCAAGAGTAGAGTGAGGATGAGGAAGTGATGCTTTGGGCATTTGTAAGGAGAATCGAAGGAGGCCAGGTGTTGGAGGGAATGAAGGGGTAGAGTAAGGGAGCAGTAGAAGAAGACCAACAAGGATAGATGGCACAGATAGTAGTGATGCATGAGGAATCATAGAGAAGTGAGATCATTGTTCAGAGGGGGGAGACGGAGTAATAGTGAGGATGTAAGTGGGGGATTTGAGGAGGGGGGTGTAGAGGGTTGTTGAGTTATTTCGCATTGGTATGTTGTAAGCAAAAGGGGTTGGTAGAGAGAGTAATAGAAATAGAAAAAGGGGAAGGGAGAAAAGAGGGATCTGTATTGCAACAGGGGCCTGATTTTGAAAGAATATTTGATAAAAGGTGTTGCACACCCCTCCTTGACAACAATGTAGCAAATTAATATAGAAGTATATGTTTAATAGGGCATGGGTCTCAAGGTCAAAACTGCAGGCTTTATTAGTCTACAACCAAATCATATGTCAATGGTTTTAAAATTAGGGCATGACTAGACTTTACTAACTGCATGTTGCAATATGCAATTATTCAAGAAGATCTAAACTATACTTTTCATGTAGGTTTTTATCCTCCTTGGCATGATGGGCAGTTTCTCAGCCCTGTCCATGCTTGCTGCAGCCATCCCTTACCTTCTCCTAGTTAAGAATCCTATCCCCTGTGTAATCCCCCCACCCATGGCAGGGCCAGGGATAGTGTCTCCCCTTCCAGGAAACACAACCAGATCTGTCCCAGACCAAAGCAGCAGAGTGAATTACAGTTTGATGGGCAGGACCTCATAGAACCCATCCTTCATGTTTTTCTTCCTAGGCACATGGACATGTAATAAGTGTTATGTGCATGTTCTGCCTCTGCAGAAATGCCCCTAGCACTCTAAAATTGGAATTTCTTTCCACACAGTTTGACTTGCTTGCACTGCTAACTGGATTCCTCCAGGTGGCAGTCAACAGCGAGCCACGACACCCTCCCCTGGGGAGGAGAGCAGTCTTACAGATGCTCAATCCTCCCACCCTGGCCGGCTCCAAAATTACCTGCCTCCATTTCCAAGCCTGAGTCACCAGTGTGGTTGGAGGTGAGGTGCCTGGCACCTTAGCCATCCACACCATTGGGCCAGCCTAAGATCTAAACTTTTATTTCAAGCAGGACTGATGCAGTACACCTAACAAGGTTAAAGTAAAAAGAGGTCCCTTTTTCTATAACAAACAAGATGATTATGAGAGGCAGTTTGGGTCACAAGAGAGGGTCAAGGGGAGTAATGAAAATAATGGGGTGGCAGTACTAAGAAGTAGACAAAGATTTACTGTAGTCTCTCTCAAATTCCAATCATCTGTGAGCTAATGAACAGTAATTTCCCAGGTTTGTTACACTTATGTTCTAGCAGTAACCTGTAATGAGCACAATGTGAACAATTCTGAATGGCATACTGCAAGTAGGTCAGTGTGTTACATAAAGCTACTGTATAGGATTGCAGGCATGGACATTCAGTCAATAGTGACATATCGATCTGTTTTCTGCCTGTTGCACCAATCATAGCAACAACTGTTACTCCTGTCTATTCCTGTTTAAGCAAAAAGTCGTTGACCCTTAAAGCATGTGTAAGGATGCATGTGAGTTTGAGACCTTGTATGCAGATTTGAGACATCTTTGTACTTTGTTTGATTCACTGCTGCTTCATGCTGTGATAAAAATAAACTTTGTAGTGGTATATTAATGAATCTGTCTTGACAAATTATACTGAGGTGATGAGGATATAATAGCGCCTGCCTACTGTTTGGAGAAAAATTCTTCTCAATTCAGCTGTCAAATCAAGTCAAATGTCAAGATAATTGGTTGCAAAGTACTGCTCATTACTAAAACAGTATTTCATCTGTCAGTCTAATTTAGTGTGACTGCACCGTTCATAATTACAAGAAATTTTGAAGCAGTAGTTAACAACTTAAGAAGTATGAATGCTCATAGAATATACTGAGCAAAACTGTCATGAGATCAGAAATGTTTTTAAAATTCTAATGTGCTTTTAGCCACTTCACTGTGTAAAAGAATACTTTTATTAAATGTCATTTTAAAGGCATCTATGTACTACTGAAGCATGGGCTCAATGAGATGTGAGTAATACAATAATTTTCTCCCATTTTACTAAACAATGTAATAGCATTGTGCCATCACTTGGAATGCTGTAAGTGCTGGAGGATTATATATATATCATATAGTCTATTGTTCTTCCCAAATAACCTTGTTATCTAAAAATATCTTTTTATCTTAATGTCAATTTTTTAAACCCATGTTAAGATCTTGAAGAAATCTTAGGACTTGCACTTTGAAGCATCCTAGTTACTCTAATGTCAACAAGCAAGTATTAGCATTACTTAGGTATGAATAAACATCCAAAAATAATTATTCTGTTCTTCAACTTAAGTATGAAGTGTAGCCAAGATATCCCAATGTACTATACACCTCTATTCTATACAATTTTCTCTACAGCTTTAGCAGTTGAACACAGCAGTGGAGCTCAGCGATAGGTTGTGTCTTGCCATGACATGTCAATTAGCAACTCTCAATGATGCCAGTTATCAATGGTTAAGCCTATCAACTTGATGGAGTTCAAATAATATCAAATTACTAGTCTTATAACTGCTTAAAAGAAGTAGGATTATAATAGTACTATAAGGATATCTTCAGTTATAGCAGATTTATCGGTCATCTTCTCATACTACAGTATGAATCTCAACCTCTCTGCTTTAAAATATGTAGCACTGGCCCATACAGTGCAGAACAACAGGTCAGACTGTGTAACACACTCTTGATTTACAGAATATCATGAATACAAATAGCAGATGTCATTTGTTAATGGCAAACAATGTTTTGATGAAGTTAATTTAACTCTCTCAGCATGAGATCATGCCAGAACAGCTGGATCACTTTTTAAAGGGGTGACTTAGGAGGCAGACAGGAGAAAGGCCATGAACCTATGTGGTTAATCTGGATGTCAGCTTTTCCTTTGATACTGTAGTGAATGACAAAGTCTCTGCAAAGTAAACCAGTGCAGAATACACACAATATATACAAGATGGACTGCAAATTGGCTTGAGAGATAAAATAATGGGTGTTAGTTGATCTGTGCTACACCAACTGGAGATGAGTACTCAGTGGTATCCCACTGGGATTGCTGCTGGGGCCACTGCCATTTAACACCTTCATCAATGATCTAGAAGTGTGGGTCTCCAGCAGGCTGATACATTTAATGGATGACACCAAGCTGGTCAGAGTGGTGGACTCCCTTGATGGTGGGAATGACCTTCAGGAGAACCTGAACATGCTAAGTGATTGGTTTGCTTACTAGAGCCTCAGACCAACTCTAGCCCAATGAAAGGTGCTGCCCCTGGGAGAAAAACAGAGGTAGAACCTTCACAGTGGGTGAGATTCCACTTGCTGCAACTGAGGAGGAAAAACACCAATGGTCACAATAGACAAGAGGCTGAAGAACAAGCAGAGTGCAGCCAATATTCTGATGGCCAGCAGAATGCTGGGAAGCATCAAAAGGGGGTGACCATAGAAACATAGAATTTGTTGGCAGATAAGGACTGCTTGGCCCACCTAGTCTGCCCACATGTCTCGGTCTGCACTGTCAATGTAGACCCTACCTAATCTCCAGCTACCTCCCCCTCTTGCATTCCTACCAAGATTCCTTTGTACCTATCCCATGCATGCTTGAAGCCCACCACTGCTTTTGCCCCCACCACCTCTGCTGGAAGGTTGTTACAGGCATCCACTACTCTTTCAGTGAAATATTTCCAGCCAGATATTACTGTGTTACTCTATAAAAATTGCTTGAATGCAAAAAAAAAAAAAAATACCTCCAACATTACGCAGAATATTCAAATATCCTTATGGCACAATGGAAAACTTAGTAAAACAATGAATAGTGCTATCCAAATTGCATGGCATAAGAGTCATGTTTCTCCTTGCAATTGGAGATACATCTGTTTATACCATATCAGTGGGAATACATTTCATGTGATAAATTGTGTTATCTTTGTTAATGTCATATCTAGTATCAAATAAGGGTGAACTGATGCTGAATTTGCATTCAGTGAGCAGGTTGAAATCAAGCAGCTTGGACACCAGTGAAGACTGTCTAAAGGAACTCAGTTTCTTGCAGCACTTTGACATCATACCACATCATGTTTTACAGGGAGCTCACATTGAACATGTACAAGTTGTTGGCATGCCACATGATTGGAGGTGCAGTGAATTTAAACTTTGACATTGAAGTTGCAAACGTTGCCTTTGTGAAGTTTTGCTAAATTCCTGACGGTGCAGTAGGGTACATAAATCCAACTTATTAATTGTTCCCTGTGTATGATGCTCTCAGACAGCCAGTGAGTGAAAAGTATGGTAGGCTGCTGTGTGAGACATAACAGCTCTCTGTGGGGCTCTGTGTGGTCTGTCATAGGGGTGTTACCGAATAGTTTTGCTCTTCCCTGCCACCTCCTGTGTCATATGGCACTGTGGCATGTGTGACTGCATGTAGTGGGTGTGTGTGTCATGTGTGCATTTAAGACTCATTGATGACTATTGTGAGTCTTCCTTGTTAGTGTCCAGCAGCAAATGCATTGTGACATCTACTGTCATCCGTGTGTTGCTGATGCATTTATAAAACATGAAAACATGAAAAGACAGGGATGCAGAGGGGAAGAAGAGAAAATAAATGTTCCATCATGCCAGTCCCATCAAGTACAAGTTCTGCACACAATGGTGGAGGAGATGAATTTGATCATGTTGGGACAGAGACTGGAAGTCATGGTCATGGGGCTGTATGGACAAGGGTTGGGTGCATAACACTGTAGTAGCCAAATAAACCATAGTTCATTAGTCTTCAGTCACTGTTTCCACTCCCTCTGCAGTGCAAGCAGCCTTCCCTCTTAGTCATCCAATGCATCTAGTGATGAAACCATCCTGAGAAATCCAGAAGCACACCAGTTTCTCCCCCCCCTTCAAGTGCTTCCAGTTTCTACTCAGGGTAGAAGGGATCCATTCAGAAATGTTAATTCTTGTTCCTGAAAACAAAATTGTGTTGCATTTGGTGCCCAGTTCCTCAAAGTCCTCCCATCCCTTGTCAATAAAGGAATAGTGCACGACAGGGTGAGTGTTATGCTGGGATAACATCTCACCTCAGGTGGTGGTTGGCCTGAGGACACGGGCTGAGGGCATCAAACACCCGAGACAGGATGTTATCCAGCATAATACCCACCCTGGAATGCATTATTTTTATTATGCAATAGCTCGTTAGTGCAAAAAATGAAAAGATAAAAAAGAACATTTAAAAGTAGATTTTTTTTGCTGTTTATTTCATGTATAGGCTTACTTTTTAAAACAAATAGTGCTGATTTACTGCTGTGACGAGTGGGTGGTGCTGCTGTTAATGAACACCACACTAACTTATGTTGGAGCTGCTGTTTCTGTGGCTCTGCACTACCCCCACAGTAACGTTAGAAGTTTATGTTTACTTATTCCCTGGTTCCCATCCTTTGCTGTTTCAACTTTGCTGTTTGGAACTGTGACTTCTCCCTTCCCCTCAATGTTTCCACTGTTCAACTGGTGCCACAAGGATGTCTTTAAAAGGAGAAGAACAAACATAGGGACTTGATATGAGAATGTTTTATACTTGTTTTAGTTGATGGATTTGAAAGTAAAAGAACAGAACAAAATTTTTTGAAGAACGAGCATGTGAGCGAGAGTTGCGTGGTCGTTGTTTCAAGAGGCATTTGCTCTCTCACGCACTGGCCATAATCATTTTTTTCTTACAGGTTTTTACACCTAATAACAATATTTTGAGTGTGGAAGGAGTTTTGATATACTTTTTTTAATGAGAATAACAAGGTTTTGTGTCTGGGGTGAGCGGGACAGGGACCGCCAGTTTAGAACAGAGCATGGACCACTGAAGCTGCTCGCAGGGATGGCTGCCGAGTGATTTTTTTTAAAAAACAATTGTTGTGATTGTGAGTCTGCTGTAATTACCATAGAGTCAGGATGTTATGCTGGGATAACATCCAGGGTCCAGTTCCAGTCTGATCAATCCAGGACTAGGATTCTGTCTCTTGCCATTGTACAATAGCAGATTCTGAAAGCAGCATGAGGGAAGGAAGTCAAGTAGCAATTCCAAATCATGACTTAAATTTCATGATTCTTGTTTTCTTGGCACATTAATAAAGGTCATAATAATAATAACAACAAAAAATGACAATAATAAAAAAAATATCATTGTATCAAATTATGTCATGACAGACCAGATTATGATATATCATATCAGTTGATATTGTCTTCTCATATAGCGTATTATATTAAATTATATCGTCTTCTAGTATACGATATCATATCATATGAAATTATATTATATATTCATACAGTATATCTTATATTTTATCAGATTATATTATCTTTTCATATACTGTATCACATCTACTGCCCTGCCTAGCCTTCTGAACGACATTTCCTGTCACAACATCCCACAGTTGACAAAAAAAAAAATCATGTAAGCAATAAGACATGATGTGGCACATATTAGATAGTTTTAACTCATGGTCAGAGGCATAGTACAGTATAACGCCGCAGACTGAGTGCCTATGCAGTAGAACAGTCTAATGCACGTCCCTGGAGTGTCTTATGCATTTACTGAATTTATAAAATAGGTTTCCATTTTTAAATGTCTTTCTGACCTTAAATATACATGCTAACAAATGTGAAAACAGATGTAATTAGCTGAGTTTATTATAAAATAGTCCTTCCGCCTGCTGGAAAATGGTGTATTTTTTTTTTTTTTGCTTTAGGACATTTGTCCTTTTGTGACATCTGTAGTTAAAGTTTGCCTTTCCCCCTTCATCCCTCAGTTCCTTATTTTGTTTGGACTGTGAATGGGAGAAGCAGATTCCAGTTCTGAGGTTCTTATGTTTCGTAAGAACATATTTTTTGTGTTTTGGACAATAGTTCAGGACTAGGGCAAGCAGGAAACAGCACTGGCTGTGGAAGCACAAAGAATTGTTGGCTGGGCTGGAGGCAAGACAAGTTTTAGTTAAATAAAAAATGCCTGCAAAGGAGTAATAACCTATGTAACTTGAGTCTTTTCTAAACTGTATTTGTGTGAAGGAAAAATGGAGGAAGACCTTTTAGTGCAGCAGGAGCGAGGGAACCCAGATTGCAAGCATGAGAATTTGAAATGCAAAACATAAGGAAGCAGACAAAGGTAGTTACTGTAGTACACTCTAGAATTGCTTATCTCTAGACTGTAAGATTGCTTGCTTATTGAATGTTTATCTTAGTAGAGTGAGTGAGTTAGCAAGTAATAGGTAAGGAAGAGAGGCAGGCAGATGCAAGCGCAAAAGGTAGTCTAGCAACAAAAAACAGGACAGACCCCCCAGCATGTGAGAACTTGATGTGGGAGTGTGAGCTAGTCTGCAGCTGTGTGTGAATTTACAAAAAGAAAGAAAAACTTCTTGCAACAGCAGCACATGGTTTTTGGATAACTACAGGAGTGACAGCCCAATCGGCAGAACCGACTGCAGGAGCAGCAGTAAACTTGAAAGACATTGAATAGAAGTGAGACATGAGACTTTTTTGACAAAATTTTACATTTTACATGTGTTAAGGGTTTACATTTACTGTAATAATTTGTCAAGTATGTTTAGTGCTAGGCTTTTGTATTTCAGAATTTCATATCAAGATTTACTTGATAAAAACGGACGTTCTTCGGTTACATTACATTTAGTTGTACTGCGTTGTTTGTTGTACTGCACCTACTTTTGAAGTACTTCTTATCTTTGCATAAGACAGATCTAATGAACTGTTATCAACCAATCAGACTGCAGGATTTCCTCTACCCATTGTATAATGTGCAATCAAAACTCAGTTCATCCAGAAGAACACATGGCCCCCACCACCACCACCAGGACCTTGTATCTAAACACAAAGAGATCCTCTAGAGTGTGTCAGTATTTTACAGATGTCATTAAGAATTCACTATCAATCAATCAATCGATCAAGCAAGCAAGCAATTAATCAATCAATCAATCTTTATTTAACCAGGAGAAGCACCATTGAGAAAAACTCATTTACAAAGTGGTCCTGGGTGGACAAAGCACATGAAATTGACACTTGAAAAGAACAAACTTAGGAAAATAATATACAATAAATTGATACAAGGAAGCCAGAATACAAAATATACAATAAACAATATGTAACATAGGATATTTAATACAAAATATGTACAATATATACAGCCTAGAGTGGTAGAAAAACAGGGGGAAGAAAGGAAAGTATAGGGGCAACAATTTAATAGGGAGGTGAGGAGGCAGATGAAGACATCAAGTGAGTAAGTGGTGCTTGGGAGAGGGGAAGCTAGGAGGGAAGGGGTGAGGTAGGGGGAAGGGGGTGAGGAAGATATAAGACGAGGTGAAGGTCACTGGGAACTTGAGCCATACCTAGAAAAGTAAGAGGAGAGGGTAAGAGGAGATAAAGCTCACAAAGGATTCCAGTCTAACCTAGAAGGATAGGGAGGTGGATGGGCTTAAGCAATGGGCATGCTAGAGGTCTATGGCTTGCAGAAACAGTTGCAAGTTTCTTTCAACTAATGGCGTAACAGCGTTTTGAAGGTAGACATACTAACAATTTGTGGTAGTTTTTGGGTTTTTTGGATACTAGTTTGGATGGAAGAAAGTGAATAACTTAAAGAAGAGATACCATACCGAGTTCTGACTCTGGGGATGTTGAATGAGAGGCAAGAATATTGTGTAAGGGAATAGGATCCCTTGGAGCAAACTAAGAAATTAGAAATATACTGGGGGAGCTTACCCCATATGGCTCTGTAGATCCAGGGTAACACATTTTTTTCTCCTCATTTTTAGGGAATTCCAGTCAAGTTGGGCATAGATGGTGCAATGATGGATGTTGCATGGCATGTTAATGATGAATCTGAGGGCCCTGTGGTACAGAGTGTCCGGGTTTGAAAAGAGAAGTGATGGGACAATGGCTGTACAGAAGATCAACATAGTCCAGGAGTGAAAGAAAAGTTGTTTGAACTAGACTTGTTTTTGTCTCTACAGTGAGAAGGTGCTTGATTCTGTAGAAAATTCCTAATCTTTGTCTAAGTTTTTTGGCTAATTATTTGATGTGTGGTGTGAAAGACAGCCTACTAATGATGCAGAACTCAAGATATTTGAATTTATCTACTGGCTCTAGAGGTTCACCAAGATGGGTTGTGATGTGGTGCCTAGCACCTTGAGGATGGGTGACTGTGGTGTTAGCCTGGGGGAAAAGAAACAAGACGTTGTTTTGTTTTTTTTGTGTTGAGCAGCAGTTTGAAGTGCATTAGGTTGTGCTGTAGCAGGCAGACTTCTTGCTGTAGGTCTGAACAGGCCAGTTCCAGGGATGGTTTAGCAATGTACAGTATGGTGTCATCCATGAAGAAAATTTGCTGAGGAGATGTTAAGGTTGATGTTGTTAATGTAGATCGCGAATAGGATGGACCCAAGATTAGAACCTGGGGGACTCCTCTCATAAGAGTTTTTAGTGGGGAGAGTTCACACTGAGCTTTAACTTGCTGCTGTCAGCCAACTAGGTAAGAAGTAAACCATTTGAGAGAGGTGTTGCTTAGGCCAATGTACAGCATGTACAGGAGGAGATCATGATCTACCGTATCAAATGCTTTACTTAAATCTAGAAATAGAGCACAGATATGGTTCTTGTCGTCGAGCACTGATTGCCAAAATAACTACATACTAAATGCATGTTGTAATCAGAGTGGCAAAAAGATCATCTGCATCAGACTACAGTATTTAAAGTTTGGAAACCAATGCTCTGGCCAAAGATTTAATATATGTGGTAAATAACTAACAATCATCAAGGCCACTGTTTTTCGGTTTTTACCGGGAAATCCGGTAAAATTACGGAATTTGGGCTGCCTGAAGACCGTTAAAAATAAAGATTTCATGGAATCTGACATTTTATATCAGATCAGTAAATCAACAAAACTTGTGTTTTTCTTTTAATTCATTCATGTACTATTTCAGTTTGCTTTATTTAATGCTCTGTATAGCAAGCCTTCTTTAATTCTGATCATTTATGCACGTACTAAAAGAATGATAGCAGAATCCCGGTAAAATCCAGAAATTAGAGTAACAATCACCAGTTCAATTCCGGAATCTGAAGTCTTGAAAACGGAATTTCATTATTTTAATCACCATAAATCAGTGGCCTTGACAAGCATGCCCACGCCCAATCCTTTGTCATGTCAGATGAACCAGAAAGCGTAAGCAACAGCAAAAGCAGCAGGGGCAGTCAGGTCAAGTTAGAAACATAGAAATGTAGAATTCTTCAGGAGTAAAGAACTGGTTGGCTCATCCATCTAGTTTGCCTATTTCCCTGCCTGTTATTACAACCTGGACCCTATTTGGTCTCAGGTGTTACTCCCTTCTCCCTTTCCTCTACTTATTGTTCCCATGTGTCTATCCCACATATGCTTGAAGATCCCCCCATCTTCGCTCCCACCACCTCTCTGGGCAGACTGTTCTAGTCATCCATCACCCATCTGTGATGAAGTGTTTCTTCACATCCCTCTTAAACTTCTACCACTCAAGCTTCATTGCATACCCCTGTGTTCTGGTTCTCCTCCTCCTGTGAAAGAAACTTTCCTCCTACAACTTGCTCAGCCCCATGAGGTACTCAGTCACATCCCCTCTCTCTCTCTCTCTCTCTCTCGTCTCCTCCTGGGAGTACATGGTAATCTCCAACAGCCTTTTCTCATATGGTTTCTTGTGCAACCCCCATATCATTTTGGTAACCCTTCTCTGGGCCACTTCCACCCTGTCAATGTCCTTGCGAAGGTGCAGCCTTCAGAACTAGACACATTACTTTAGATGAGGTCTTGCTAGTATGTGGCAACATCACCTCCCTTCTCATGCTGGATATCCCCCTCCCTTTTAGTTTTACCCTCTCAAATCTTTATGCAAATTACTGTCCCCAGGGTTTTGTACTCGGTGTAATTCATGTTTATCTGATGATTTATATAGTGTTTTTGTAGTTATTGTATTTATTATAACAATGTGTATTTGTTTAAATTATTTGCAATATTGTTTAACATTGTTTAATTATTTAAACTGGTCATAATTCTGTACAATGGACCTCACTTGAAATGAGTTTGTCTCAGATGAGTTATCCAGTTCATTACAGATGAATATCATTTTTTACTACCACTATGCACCCCAGCATCCCACTAACCTTGCCTACTGCCTTGTTATACTGCTCTGCCACTTGAGATCATCAGATAAGATCACCCCAAGGTCCCTCTCTTGCTTGGTGACTGTAGGTACCTACCCCATCTTAAGTAAGTACAACCACTGGGTTTCCCTACCCCAGGCACATGATCTTGCACTTTTTGGCATTGAAACCCAGCTGCCACACCCTATAATGCATCTCTAGTTTCCCCCAATCTCTTTATATTCTCTCCACTCCTTCTTTGGTGTCTGCCCTGTTGCAGATTTGTAAGTCAACCACAAAGAAGCATACCTTCCCTTCCGGTTCCTCAACAGTGTCATTTATGAAGACATTGAATAGGACAGGATCCACTACTGATTCCTGTTGCTCTACTCTGGTCATTATCCCCTCCTTCAAGTGACTTCCGCTTAACATCATCCTCAGTCTCATATCCTTAAACCAGTTTGATATCCAGCTTAATACCTTCTCTTCACTCCCCTCCCCAGATTGCTACATTTAATTAGCCTCCTGTGCGGCACAGTGTCAAAGGGCTTACTGAAGTCCAGATAGGCCACATCCACTGCCTTCCCATGAGCTACCTCCCTAGTCGCCCAATCAAAAACAGTCACTCAGGCAAAGAAATCTATGAGTCTGCTATCAGAGCAAAGAAGCAACTGACTGAGGCAGCTTGAACATTTCTGCTAAAATATTTCTCACTAGGGAGTAAGTAGATAGATACTGTATTAGAAGTGTAGGATCTGCAACGTAAACCAGGACCTTCAGTTAGGGTAAAAACAAAAACACGGTAGTTATCAGTATGCTAGTCTGAGTTGGGGGAAAGGAGTTGATAATAATCCTTACAGTTAGTTGGGTCAGTAGGATAGCTATGAAATGGAGTGTGTGGTTTAGGCAGATGTGAAGCAGTTGTCTGCATTTAGACTTCCCTATGCTACTTACAAGAGCACTATAAAAAGAACTCCCTTCTAATGTTTCCAGCACGTTCATGTCCCAGTGAGTGAGTGGAAAAGTGAAAGACTCAAACAGGTGTAAGATTGGCATCTTAGGCATTGTCAGGCATCTACCAGCAACATCAGGAATGCAGGAAACTCTGTCAGTCCAGTAAAGTATAGTAGGCAACCTGTGTACTGGTTGCTGCCTGTTTAAAAGGGTGTACTGTTGGTGAGATGTGGTAAATAACAGTGTAGGGTAGGGTAGGGAGGGTAAGACATACAAAGGTCAAGGTAAGGGCAACTGAAACACAAAGTTGGATGGGAATAGAGGCAACACCCCTGACTATCCATCTAGGTGGGGGAGTTCTACTGTACACGCAAGTGACTGTCACTGTTTCAGAAATACCTTTGAACTCACTACAACATTTGCCTGTGAGTGTCTCCTAGTTAAACTTGTGTTGGAGAACACGAAGTCCCTACAGACTGGTTGTGTCTATAATCCCCCCCCCCCCGCTGTTAACTCAGGAGTCATTGACCTTGTGAGCTACTTAGGAAACCTCTAGCACAGAGAGCTAATTGTCCTTGAAGACTTTAACTTAAACTAATGTAAAACAGGCTGAAGTCACTTCAAAGTCCCCCTGCAGAATTTGGACCTCAACCAAATTATCATGGAGCCCACCCATCCCAATCTAAAGACAGGTAACCACTCCCTCCTAGACTATGTTCTTGTCAGTAGACCTGATAGGATGAAGTCTTCTGGTATTCTTGCTGGCTCACTCAGTAACCATTCCCCAACCTTCTGCAACTGGAGCAATGGCTTTAACAGCCCCCCCTCTGAGAATCATCTACATTTGTGACTACTCCCAACTTAACAAAATGGCCTTTCTCATGGACCTGGCAGCTGTAAATTGGTCAGACATAGGGAGGCTGAATAATGTCAACACTCTGCTAGACTATCTCCTCCGTAACCTATTAAGCATCATAAATAAACATGTTCCCATGGTTCACAGAAGGGTAAGGGATCTGTGTTCCAAGTGGCTGTCCCCAGAATTGTGAGTACTCAGGAAGAATAGGATAAAGCTTGGTATTGCTGTAGAACTTCTGGCCTGCTTTCTGAGTGGGAAAATTATAGAGCATTATGGCATCACCACAAGTTCAGTCTCAGGACAGCAAGGGCATTGTATCTAAACAAGCTACAGTCCTCCAACCTATAAAACCCAAAGCAGTTCTGGTCTCAGATAAATAGTCTCCTTAAAGGCAAAGATACCCCTCCCCCCACAAGAAATACTGTATGATGCCAAATCAACAATTGACCCTGCCCTAGCAAATGAGGCCTTTAATACATTTTTCATGGATCTGGCACAGTACAAAGATCCCTCTTTGGGTCCCTCCCCCCTGCCCGTACCTGGCCCCCTATTCTCTACACTCACTCCAAAGGCCTGAGTTCTAGCTTAGGCTTGTTTCTTGCCGATAAATCCTACTCCTGCTCCAGAAAATCAAAACTCAGAGTTCTGCTAGACATGATAAATTAGAGCCTAGACTACTCAAACTAGGAGCCTGCATCATTGCTGCCCCATAGCTGCTCTATTCAACTTGTCCCTATTACACAGCATGTTTCCAAGCAATTAGAAGATCACGCATGCATTTCCCATTGACAAAGGTGGTGCTGTGGAACCACTTGAAATCTACTGGCCCATCTCCATACTACTGTATGCACATTATCCAAAATACTTGAGTGGTTGATCTACATAGAAACACAGAAACATAGAAGCTGTCAGCAGAAAAGGACCTCCTGACCCAGCCAGTCTGCCCTAAAATCCCTACCTGCAGTAGAGTCTAATTGATCTCTGGCCTTATCCTCCCCCACTCTGTTACTAAGGTCCCTCTGTGTCCATCTCATGCATGTTCGAAACCTGTTACCGTACAGCCAGATCCAAGAGTATGCTGAACTACACTCTCTGACTACCATTGTCCAACATGGCTTTTGCAAGAACCATGGAACCAACACTGCCCTAGTCTGTCTGATAACTGACTTACTTCAGGCCTTGGAGTCCAAAACAGTAACTGGAGAGGATTTTATAGACATGACCAAGGCCTTTGACTTGATCAATTACAAGAAGCTCCTCCTCAAACTTAGAAAACTTGGATTTGATAACCTGTCCTGCTCATGGTTTACCAGCTATCCAACTGGTTGTAAGCAGCTGTCAATGTGGGCAGGGTGTCTCTCCTCTTCATGGGATATCACTGATGGGGTCCCTGAGGTCAATCCATGTCCTCTTACTGTTCTCCTTCTTCATAAATGACCTGTGTGTGCACTATGGCAGTGCCAGTGTTGTCCTATATGCTGACGATGCCGTGCTCTACAAAAGCCACTCCGATACCATCTCGTTTGATAGGGACCTCACAGACCACTTCCACCTACTGGAATCATAGCTTAAGGCAAACAAGCTGCTGTTAAATGTAAAAAAAAAAAAAAAGTCAGTCCTCTTTGGCCCTAGTCGCATAGGTGCAGATAGGAGCAAATTACTAAAAATCACCTCCTCAGGGGGTGATCCCATTGAGACAGTCTCCTTACTCAAGTACCTTGGCATCAATCTAGACCAAGGGCTTTCATTTTGGCCATGTGTCGACAGAGCCACCAAAACATTTAACCAGTAGCTGGGGTTCCTTTATCACATGAATCCCTATCTCACTACCAATATGAAGGTATACATAGCTAACAGTATTCTACTGCCTACCATACTGTATGGTGCTCCTGCCCTCTCCTCTCCTGGCTCAAAGAGGGAGAACTCAATAAATTTAAGTTCCATTATCACCATGTCTCACTTTGCAGAGGTTGTTAGCAAAAGGGGACATCACTTCCATTCCCTCTCTACGGTTCACTGGCCTCCCCTTGAAATGATGATTTACATTGCCACTCTCTGCATGGCCCACAAAATTGTGTACTCTCCTCCCCCACCTTATCTCTCTTGTGTCTCTTAGACAGCCCAGCCGAACCCTCCAATCTTCTTCCCACATATTTCTCCAGATCTCAAGATTTAGTATGTCTGCTGGCATGAGGTCCTTTGCATCAGTGATTTCTAGGCTATGGAAAGACCTATCAGCTAGTACTCTGCTATGCTCCAGCTTTAGGGCCTTTAAAGCTTCCCTCAGTGGCTTACTTCTGAAGTACTGTCCATGCACCTGCCCTGGTTAAGGACCCTTAGCAACCTCTTAGAGATTTGTTTGTTTGGCTACAAACATTCCCTCTTCTCATCAGTCCTCTTGCTCATTTATTCCTTTGTATATTCTAATATTCTTTTATGTCAATGATCTTTGCTTATTTTCTGTTGTGCAGTCACAGCCATTGAATATTCTAATGTTTTTGCTTATTTATTTCTGTTGAGCAGTTGGAACCATTGTAACCTTGTATAATCTAACTACAGTCACAATTTTTTTTGTGATTTATTGTAAACTGTCATATCTCTTCATTGTTGTCACCATGGTCAACCTGCTGATTTTTGTCATTGACTCATGTATTGATTGATGTAGGTAATTCATCCCGGGTCACCCCTGAAAAAGGGACTCCTAGTCTCGGTGGGCCCAACCAGTCAACAAAATCCAAATATCTAACTGTCTGTCTATCTATCTATCTAGCCATCCATCCTAGGAGGAAAAAGTGAGTATAGGAATACAACAATTCTAAATTAACAGGAAACCAAAAAAGTTAATTGAAAGAAAACCTTATCAAGGGTAAGGGACCGAGCACAAACTCAGAAGTGAAAATGTAAAGTGAATCCAAGGGGAGTGTTAGTGATAAATGGAGCCTAAAGGCAAGGGAAAGGCAGGGAAGCAAAAAGTCAGGAGGATAAATAAAACATGAGGCTTGATAATGGTGCAACATAATGGGGGGGGCAAATGTCAGTAACATGTTTTGGAGACTGAGGTGTTACCCCATATGCAGACAGCTCTCTGGGCTGAGAGTAGAAGTCGCTGGACTCTGGGCTGAATTGGCACAAGTACAAGACACCATACGCCTCACCCAGGGGCCACCAAGTTTAACATCACTCCCTCAAAGGATACCAGCAAGGGGGCAGATTAGCTGGAACTTGGTGGTCTCCAGGAGGGTGGAGGGATGAAGGAAGGGGAGCACCCCTTAGACCTTACCACTACACAAATCCTTCAAAATTCTGGTGAGACATGGAAACAAAGAGGAAGCACTCAAGGCAGGAGTAAGAGAGTAGGTGGAGGTTTTAAGGGAGCAGGCCCAAGGAGGGTAAGAGATTCCCTCAGTCAAGGAAGAGGCAGTTGTTGGTGGGGGACACCATCATCAGGGGGACAATGTTAAGGACAAGTGAAGGAAGGGACAGGGTAGTAGAGTAGATTTTAGGTACTTCAGTGGGGAGAGCTGGAGGGCAATCATGAAGATTGCCAGGGAAGAGATGGTAGGGAGGGAGATCAGTGTTGCTGTTCACCTGGGGATGAACAATCTGGCAAGGAAAGCTGTAGGCATAGTGCAGGATAGGTTTAGGGAGTTGAGGAGGGGACAGAAGCAGGTAGCTTGTATGGTGGCCTTCCATGAGGTGTTGCCCAAGCATAGTTAGGTGACGACAAAGGAAGTCCACACCAGGTCCTTCAGTGAGTGGTTGAAGGCATGGAGCAGGGAGGAGGGCTTTGGTTACATCGGGGACTGGGGTCACACCTGGGGTATTGGGAGGCCTCTGCAAGGGAGGTGGCTTCCATCCATCCAGGAGAGGAATGGAAATCCTAGATGAAAGGTTTAAACACTGCTTTGGTAAGCATTTAAACTAGCCAAGGGTGGAAGCAAAAGGACAGATGGAGGCCCAGATTATCTTCCAGAGACTAGTGCAACAGGGAAGCTTAACCCAGGAAGAAGAAATTCTCTGGAAGTTGATGGAAGCAAGGAGAAGAGCAGGGCAGGCAAGTCTACAAGATGAACTTCAGTTGGAAGAGAGGGAAATGAGGGAAGGCAGGAAGACAACATAAACATGGAAGGGAAGCACCAGTCTAACTGAATGGATGGGGGGAGCAGGAAGGGGAAGCAGGTGAAAGGGAGAGAGGGATGAAGAGAATGGAGAGCCATGTGTACCAATGAAAGGAGTTTGGGAAACAAAATTCCTGACCTTCATGCAATCATTGCAGAGGCAGACCAGGATCTGGTGGTCAAAACAGAATCATGATGCAAGGACTAACACAGGTGGGAAGTGGCCATCCCAGGCTACACTATGTTTTGGAAGGACAGGTCAGTGAGGAAAGGTGGCCGGGTTGTTTTATATAGGATGAAAAGTGTAAGGGCCATTGACAAACAGGGATAACTGGGGGACAATTAAGAGCTGGAGGTACTATGGGTCAGTTTAGAGATGGGGTTGGGGCAATTATTCACACAGGGGTGGTATACATGCCTCTGACACAGGAAGAGGATTTAGACAGAGCCCTTGGGAAAGCCATTAGTAAAATCACAAGCAATGGGTAAGTTTTGATTATGGGGGACTTAAAGCTACCAGATGTAGAATGAGGCATTCACTCCACAGCTACATCAAAAGGCAGGGCCATCTTTAACTCCATAAAGAGGAATTTCTCTGGCTGCTGGTTGTGGAACCTACTAGGGATGGGGCTGTGTGTGCTGGATCTGTTACTTACAAATAGAGATGGTGAAGCTGATATCACAGGCAGTCCCTTGGGTACAAGTGATCACTGTACTGTGTGGTTTGACATACTGATAGGACAGGTTAAAAAAACAATAAGATGAAGGTCTTGAACTTTAGGTGGGCAGATTTTAAAGAAATGGGAACCTGCCTCAGGGAACGCCAGGGGGGGGCAGAAGGGGAGTGGAGGCTTAATGGAGAACAACTACAGATGGCATAGCCCAGGCAACTGCATCCTGTTTGAAGGAAGTGAGCAAGGGAAAGAGGAGGAAGAGGCCTCTATGGTTTTCTAAAGAGGTGGCAATGGCAGTGAAAGAGAAGAAAACAACATTTAGAAAGTACAAGGAGACAGGGAATGATGAAGACAGGGAGGTATATCTGGCCAAATAAAGGGAGGCAGGAAGCAGTATGAGGGCAGCTAAAGCACTAACACAGGGTAGGGCAGATAAGTCAAAAAAAGGGGACAAACCCTTTTCAGGTATGTGGGGGAAAAGAGGATGACAAGGGGAGAGATAGTGAGAATTCTGGGGGCAGGGGGACTGCATAGAGGAAGATCAAGATAAAGGAGAAATACTAAAGGATTACGTCTGCTCAGTCTCATTGCAGATGGTGGGGGGGAGGGCAGCATGCTGCAATAAGCACCAAGGATGGAGTTGACACAAGTCCATTCTCAGTGAAGAGGATCCAAAAGAGACTGGAAGCCTTAAAGGAGAATAAGGCAATGAAGCCAGATAGGATTCATCCAAGGGTCATAAAGGGACTGAGCATGGAGCTGGATACCCCTCAGGCAGCACTTTTTAGCACCTCAGTGGAGATGGGGGAAGTTCCAGAGGACTGGAGGAGGGCAGATGTGGTCCCTCTGCACACAAGCAACAGTAGGAAGGATCTAGCAACTATAGATCAGCCAGTCTCACATCAGAGGTGGAGAAGATTTTTTATTTATTCATTTTATTTATTGATAAATTTGGTGATTACCTTAGAGCACAAGAGCTCAATTACAAAGGTACCACTTTAAATATATAGTCATAAAACACATTACAAGTATAAAAAGCAGTTCTAGTTAAATGCAGTTGAGTCAGGCTCCAAGCAGTGAAGGAAGAGCAATTACATACAGTTTTGGAAAAAAACTGATACAGATTGTTGTATAAAAAGTTACATGTTATGTACAGTGAGAAACAGAACAAAAATGTTTAAAGGTTACAGTTGCATTGGAGTGCAAAAGCATAACAATAAATATGTCTTAAACTGATTAAACTTGGGGAGATACAGCAGTGTATCAGGTATTCTGTTAAACCAGTTAGCGGCTCAGCGTGCAAAAGACCACTTTCCCAGTTGAGTATCCCAGAAAGGTGGCTTGAGGGCATTCCTGACCATGTTCCTGGGGTTGTATTGGTTGGAGACAGTGTGGAAGAAATTTGTTAAAGCAGGGGGGTATTAGGCCCAAGAGTGACGTTTTGGCTATCAATCAGATCTGGAGCTTTATTCTGCTGGGTAAAGGTAGTCAGTTATTGAGTGTGTAAAGGTACAACTATGAGTGCTGTTATCTGCACCAAGTATAAAGTGACACACATTATTACAGATCAGCTTTGATCTGTTTAGCACCATGTCACAGGCACCACCATAGACAGGGAACCCATAACCTATAAGTGACAGAATGGAGCTTTCCACATTAAGGCATCTAGCATCCCCGGTGAGATTTTTCCTGTTACAGTACAAGGCACCCAGTCATTTTTTAACTGTGGCCACCAGATTGTCAACATGGAGTGAAAAGATAAAGTATCATCCTGAGTTACTCCAGGGTATTTGAAGGTTTCCACTTGTTCAAGGTTTTAACCTTGGCCATTTCAGATGACAATTGGTGGAACCTTGCTCTTCTATGGGAGGCTAGAGAAGAGCATGCTATTTTTTTTTTTTTGTAATAGAGGACCAGTTAATTGTTGGAGAATCAGCGTTCATGTAACCTAAAGTTACTTTAGAGAGAAGCTATAAGGTTGTCATGGTCAGGGTATTTGGAATAGATGACAGTATCCTTGGCATAGAGGAGTATGTTCGCAGTCTGACAAGCACTGGGAAGTTGATTTATTAGGAGGTCAAAAATTAATGGGCCCAAGTTTGAGCCCTGGAGGGACCCCAACTGATACTTCTCTAATGCTGGACAAAGATTTATCGATCTTCACTTACTGGGAATGATAAATGAAACAGCTGTGGAACCAGTCAGCTGTGTTCTGTGGCAAACCAAGGCCAAGGAGTTTGCTAAGTAGGAGCTTATAGTTGACCAGGTTGAAGGATTTAGTAAGGTCAATATATATATATATATATATATATGTATATGTATACATATACTGTATATATGGAATGGACTAGGTCACCACTGTCAAGGGCCTCATAAACATAGTTGGTGTATTCCAACAGCACCGAATTGGTGCTGTGGAGCTTCCAGAAGCCATTCTGCTGCACACACTGGACACTGTATTGTTTAAGGTATGTGACAAGTTAGTCAGAGACTATTCTTTCAAGACCCTTAGATAGAGAGGAGAGAATAAAAATGGGTCCAAAACTGGCAAGGCTAGTGCGGTTTTGCTTTTGAAATCTGGTGCAGCCAGTGTGGACTTCCACTTCTCTGGGAACTGTTAGTAGTACAGTGAAAAATTAGAAATTCTAGAGGTGGGGAGGGAACATTCATCTACCACCAGGGCAAAAATTTTCATATTAAAGAGGACAGTAAATCATTTATAACTGGCAGCTCTTTATAAAGTTCTTAGTCTCAAAAATGATATGCATTACCCTAAATTATCAATATTTAACTGTACCTGAACAAAAAGTGATATGAAAAAACATATTTTGCATTATTTTGTTTTCATGGTCAACATTCTGTTATAGTTCTCTTCATGGAAGCAGTGATTTCGAGTTTTAACTATGTCACAGTTTGTGCACAGAACTCTAAGCACAGTTCTGATAGGTCAACAGCTCATAATTATCATTCTGTACACAAACGATGACATAGTAAAAACTCCATATTACTGGTTCCATGAAGAGAACTGTAACAGAATGCTGCCCATAAAACAAAACGATGTAAAATACAGTTTTTCATTTCACTTTTTATTCTGGTACAGTTAAATATGGATAATTTAGGGGACTGCATATAATTTCTGACAATAAAAAGTTTATAAACAGCTGCCAAATAGCACAAATTTCCTGTCCTCTTTAACTGAGTCACTCCCACAACTAGCTTTGCCAAGTACCTGCTGACATATTTCAAGGTGTTTGTGACTGAAACAGTCTTGAAGTAGAATGTGTGGTACCTTGGTACAGAGCCCACCTCCTGGTAGGTTTCAGACCAGGTTCCCTGCAGTGGGTATGGTCAAGCTCAGTTGGGAATTGAGGTCAGTAAAGATTGTGCTAAAGTAATTGGCAATTCAGTGAGATGAAGGACCTCTTGACATTTCACCATAAGCATTTGAGAAGTGGTTTTAATTCCCTTGCCAAGGAGTTCTGAGACTTTGTCCCATAATCTTTTGCCGTTGCTCCAGCTTTGGGCCTGCTGGTCCATATAGACATCAGATATGGCCCGTCTGAAATACTGATGCACTTATTGTGGGCTTCTTCATACCTTTGCAGGTGGACATGGGATCCTGCTTCCCTGGCACACAGATTGTCCCTTTTCCCCATGCAGGCAAGGAGTTCACAGGTGATCCATCTGGATGTTGTTCTTCTTGCCTTGCAATTTTTAAATGGTGCAAATTATTATAGGCATGTGTATACTCAGAGACAAAGAATTCTAGGGCTGAGTCAATATCAGGAATGACATCTATGAAGCTCCAATCAATTTGGGCCTAGTAAGATGTGAATTCAGGCTCCTTCATGTTGTTTGGGGCTCATCTAACTGAGATCCAGGGAGAGGAGGTAGTCTTATCAGTTTAACTGCCCATAGACCTTGCACTGGGGATAGGTCACTTAGGGTACTAGGTAGAACTTTGACAACTTAAACCCCATCGAGGTATGTAACTAGTACCCAGTCCAGTAGCATCATGGTGCCTGTTTTATAACTGGTACTAGTGTGCTCAGTGACCATTTGTGGGAGAAAAAGGTTGGACATTGTATCCCTATGACCTGTGCTTGCTAATGGAGGCACTACTGAAGGAGAGGCATGTGAAGCACCCGGAAGCAAAAGGGCTGGAGGACCACTGGCAAGATGGTTTCACTGGTGGGAGTTCATGTCAAACTAATCTCATAGATTTCTTTGACTAGGCTACCAGAGGGGTGGATCAAGGGAGAGCAGTGGATGTGGCCTGTCTGAACTTCAGTAAGGCTTTCAACACTGTGATGCACAGGAGGCTAGTTATGAATGTAAGCAGCCTTGGGGGAAGAGAAAGTGACAAGCTTGGTATCAAATTGGTTAAGGAATAGGAGGCAAAAGATGGTGGTAAACGGTGCTCACTCAGATGATAGATGAGTTAGTAGTGGGGTGCCACAGGGTTCAGTGTTGGGGTTGTTTCTCTTTACTGTCTTCATAAGTGACATTGCAGAGGAACTAGAGGCCATGGTTTGTCTCTTTGCAGATGACACAAAAATCTGCAACAGGAGTGGCACTAAGAAAGGGAGGGAGAGAATGCAGAGGGATTTGAGTAACTTTGAGAAATGAACTAGGTGGTGACAGCTGGGTTTCAATGCCAAAAAGTGCAAGGTTACACACTTAGGGCTGCAGAACCCAACTACTGTGTATAAGATGGGGCAGTGGTGCTTACTATCACCAAGCAAGAAAGAGACCTAGGGGTTTTATACAAAAGTGGGAACAAAGAGGAAGCAGGGAACTACAGACCAGTCAGCCTCACCTCGGTAGTGGGAAAGATCATGGAAGCACTACTGAAGGAGAGTTTGGTGGAACATCTGGTTGTCAATGGACTACAGGACCCAAGGCAGCATGGTTTCACCAGGGGGAGGTCATGTCAGACCAACCTCATTGAATTTTTTGACTGGGTGACTAGGGAGGTGGATCAGGGGAGGGCAGTGGACATGGCCTATCTGGACTTCAGCAAGGCCTTTGACACTGTGCCATAGAAGACTATACACAAACTGGGGAATATGGGTGTGGGCAGGACAGTAGTGTGGTGGGTAGGTAACTGGCTGGGTGGCAGGACACAGAGGGTGGTGGTAAATGGCTGTCACCCACAGAGGGAAGAGTGACCAGTGGGTACCACAGGGATCAGTGCTGGGACGGTCCTATTCAACATCTTCATCAGTGACATTGCACAGGATCTAGAAGGCAGAATTTCACTGTTCGCTGATGACACAAAGCTCTGTAACAGAGTAGACACACCAGAGGGTGTAGACAGAATGAGAAGGGACCTGCAGAAACTTGAAGAATGGTCAAGGGTTTGGCAGTTGAAATTCAATGCAAAGAAGTGCAAGATAATGCATATGGGGCACAAAAACCCTGGCACAATATATCAGTTGGGGGGTGAGGATATAGCATGCACCAAGCAGGAAAGGGATCTTGGGGTTGTCATCTCTGATGACCTCAAGGTAGGGAAACAGTGTGACAAGGCATCAGGTAAAGCAAATAGGATGCTGGGATGTATAGGCAGGGGCATCACCAGCAGGAAAAGGGAGGTCATAATTCCGCTATACAAGACACTAGTGAGGCCCCACCTGGAGTACAGTGTACAGTTCTGAGACCATACCTACGTAAGGACATAGACAGGGTAGAGAAGGTTCAGAGGAGGGCAACAAAGATTGTGCATGGGTTGCATCACAAGTCCCATGAAGACAGGTTGAAGGAACTGAACATGTACCCCTGGAGGAGAGGAGGAGAGAGGGGATATGATAGAGACATACAAGTATCTTACAGGGAGGAACAGGTGCAGGAAAACACTATTTTAAGCGAAAAGATGTTTCAGGACTAGAGGGCATGGGATGAAGTTGAGGAGAGACGATTCAGAGGAAACATGAGAAAGAATTTCTTCACAGAACGGGTGGTGGACAAGTGGAACACCCTGCCAGAGGAAGTGGTGGGAGCTGAAACAATCATGGGATTTAAGAATGCATGGGATAGACATAAAGGAATTCTTGAGGTCAGGGGTAAGGGGAAATAGACTTCTAGGAAAACAAACTGAACTTACAAGCTCAAATGGGCAGACTAGGTGGGCCATAGGCCCTTATCTGCCGACACTGTCTATGTATCTATGTATCTATGTATGTATGTATCTATGTATCATATCTGGTGACCTCAAAGTAGCTTGGCAGTGTGAAAATAGAAGTGGGAAAGGCTAGTAGGATGCTGGGGTGCATTGGGAGAGGGATTTCTAGCAGGAGGAGGGAGTTGGTGCTGCCGTTGTATTGCTCACTGTTGAGGCCCCACCAGGGGTACTGTGTCCAATTCTAGAGGCAGCACCTCTGCAAGGACATTGAAAGGGTAGAGGCAATAAAGAGGAGGACAACCAAAATGGTGAGGGGGTTGCAGGAGAAGCCATAGGAGGACAGGATTCAGGAACTCTACATGTACTCCCTAGAAGAGAGGAGAGAGAGAGAGGGGCCATGACTGAAACCTACAAGCACCTCACAGGAGTGAACAAGGTGCAACTGAAGGGTCTATTTCAGAGAAGGAAGCATTAGGATGTGAGGGAATACAATTAAGCTAAGAGAGAGAAAGTTTAGGAGAGATGTGTGGAAATAGTTCTTCACAGAAAGGGTGATGGATGACTGGAACAGCCTGCTAGAGGAAGCTGTGGGGGAAAAGACTGTGGGGAGCTTCAAGCATGTGTGGGATAGGCACAGGGGCATGTTAGGTAGAGGTAGAGTAAGGTTGGAGGGAATGACACCTATGTCCAACTAGGGTCCTTGGCAGGGACAAGCAGCAGATTGGATGTGCCTAAAGGTCCTTTTCTGCTGACAAAATCTGTTTTTAGATTGTTTGACATGACCTCCCCCCTCAAAATTATGCTACTGGTGGTCCTGTAGCTCTTTGCCTCCAGGTCCTCCATCAGCCTCTCCTTCAGCAAGGTCTCCATTAATTTCCTCACTACTGATATGAGACTGACTAGCATGTAATTGCTAGCCTTCTCCCTGCTGCCACGTTTATGCAGAGGGACCCCATCAGCCCTCTTTCAGTCCACTGGAACTACTCCTGTCTCCAATGAGATTCTGAATAGTATTGCCAGAGGGCTGGCTAACACCCTGCTCATTTCTTTTAGTACGCTTGGGTGAATGGTGTCTGGCCCCATCACCTTGTTTTCCTTTAGGGTTACCAATCCCCTTTGACTCTCTCCTCTGAGAATGAACTTGTGTCCACTCCTCCGGTGCCTGCTGATACATGTTGGTCTGTCCCTTCCCCCCTCCACTGTGAATACCAAGTAGAATCACTCATTTAAATTTTGCTTTTCCTTGATCTTCCCAGCACAGTCCCCCCTTCACTCTCCTGATCCTCAGTATCCAACAGTTTGCTTTCCTCTTTCCACTCACATAACTGAAGAAAGTCTTATCCTCCTTGTTGACCTCCTTGTGGATCAACTGTTCGGTTTAGGTATGAGAAGTGGTAGCAGTTCTTTCATGTTATCTGTCCAACATGGCAGCAGCCTGAGCTAGCTGATGCACCCCTTGGTACCAGGCCCAGACTGCCTCACAAAGAGTAGTGTACAGCAGCCACCAGCCACAGCCACACCCAGCATACACACTCCAGCAAGTGCAGAATGTCTTGTAAAAAACAAGGTAAGACTTTACGTGCCCACACTAAACTGCCAAGATTTTCTTCTACTTCTTCAAGTGCTGACAGTTTCAGAAACATCTTATCTTGAGTTTGGCTTCCAAAAACAGCACCTCCTCTTCACCAGCCCCCTCCTCCTTCTATCATGAATCACATATTCTCTGCATATAAATAATGTAAAATTTGAAAATACCTAATAATAAATATTTTAAATAAAAAACCATACAAGTTGACTGGTTCCGAAAACAACACATCATCTTCATCCTCCTCCACAATGAGTCATGTTTTCTTGGCACATAAATATAAAATAAAAACAAGAAAGAGTCTGCTAAAGTATTGCAGTAGATGTCCCAGGAACAAATTTTCTTGTGCACATGATGGAGGCTGTGGTGTGCTACTTGGTTGTTAGCAAAAGATGCAATACAAAAAAATTAAGCAGACTCTTTCCTGGGGGGAGTGGGTCAGCAAAACACACTCTGCACACAAGAAGCTTAGTGACTTGCTTCACTTTTGTTCAGTCATCCATCTGTGGGCATTTACAAGTGCTCGGTGCTAACAAGCATCTGCCTCTGATCCACTCCTACTGCTCACCCCAAGCAGTGGGAACAGATCACAGGCAGATTCTTGTTAGCACTGAGCACTTGTAAATATACACAGATAGATGACTGAATAAAAGTTAAGTAAGTCACCAAGTTTCTTGTGTACGAAGAGTTTTTTGCTGACCTGCTCCACGGGAATGAGTGTGCTTTATTTTGTTCATTGCAGCAGACATCCCCTTGTCTGTGCCCCTTACCCTGCAAATCTAGCCTTAGGCTGGCAGTTAGGGTTCCACCCACAGGAGTGGGGAAGAAGCTTGGCAACCAGCTGCACGGGAGAAACCACTGGGGCCACCCACAGGGTCAGAGGCATCTGGAAGGGGTGGAGAGTGAGGGGTTAAAAAGAGCTGAAGCCAGCAGCTCCTCCTCACTTTTCCTCCTCTTCAGATTAACAGAATTGGTGAAGACTTCAGTACAGCTACAACAGCAGGCTTTATTACATGGCAAGAATTTTTGCATTGGGAAGTCTTTGAAGAGCTTTACCTGCCTGAAATGTTGCTTGCACAAGATGCTGCTGTGAATGTATCTGTGGAGGTGGTTAGCTCATTAATAGAGCAGATACTGGGAGAATTTGCTTTTGGTCTGTGGCAACAAACAGAAAGAAGTGGGCTCTGCCTTCAAGATTGGTTCAAGAATGGGATTATTAGTCTGACTTGGTAGGGATTCAGTAACTTCTCCCCCTCTGTCTTGGCTCTTTGGCTTACCTATGGTTTAGAAGGTTCCACCAAGCCGGTTTGACAGTAAATTTTTTGAACGACATTACAGTAACGGCACAATGCCAACAGTCGACATTGTGCCATCAGTAAAATAAAGTGTTTTTTGCAGAGGGCTTTGACCCCACACCCCCGCATTTTAAAATAATCAAGTCTGAGTCGGAATTGTGTAAGGGAGGGTGCAAAATCACTGGAGATAGCAATGTCGGTGTACTGCAGACCATTACAGTGAACTTCTGATTTTATTGTTGTAATGGTCTTTACGGCATTTGCGTCACTGTTCAAATGGTATACTGGTTTAGAAAGGGAGCTACCCATTTTGAGAGGCTTAACCTGAGAACAGAGATGAAGAATTTAGAAGGGGCCAATAATGCATGGAGCACATAGTATCAGCTAGAACCCCCTAGTTGTGGCCACATGGTCGTTGCATGGTTGGCAGGGGAGTTCTAGAGCTGCAACAACTGGATCAGTTAGACAAAGGGGAGCCCGATATATACATTGCTACAGTGAGCTGAAATTTCTTGTCTTTTTCTGGCCAACTCCTGCTGAGTTCAAGTGCAGTTATACAGCATTAATTGCCATATGGTGACCAACAAAGGTCACCTGGCAATAGTCAGCCCAAATGTTAGTTTGCTTGGTTGTTTCCCGCACCAAATTTGGACTCGCTTTCCTCAGCCTACTACACAGGCATTGCCTGTGCAAGGAGCTGGATATAATAAATATGAAATAATATATAAACTTTTGGGGAGTAGTGGTGTGGTTAGTTAAAGCCTGCCCCCACCACATGGTATGGGCTGTTCTGTCTTCAAAGGGGTGTGGGTATACCTTACACATTGGAGCTCAAAGTAGGTCATTTTATGGCTTTCCCCAGCCAGGCAAATGCATAGCAAGTTTACAGGGATTAGTGTAAGAGGCAGTTCAAATATCCATGGAGAAGCAAGGTCTGCAGGCTGCTGACCACTACGGGGTGACCGGGAAAGGTCACCTAGTAATATCGACTTGAGCCATGGGGACTTGGAGGTTCCTAGTGTTGCTTTGCAAAGTCAGACAGGGGGCAGAAAGCAAGGGGATTTTCATAGATTTGCATCCACTGGCCCCACCAGACATGGCGTGAGCTTTCCCTTTGAAGCAACTGTGCTGCCCAGCAGGTACCAAGCTCATGCCTGCAGTTTCTGTAGCATGATTATGTGGTAGTTTTCTTGCATTTTAACTTAAGCCAGTTCTCATTCATAACTGTGTAAATTACTGGAGTTTTTATTTTTACCTGTGTAGTGAGAAACCATGGATTTAAACTTCATCAGCTGCAGTGGTGGGTCCACAAGGGCGACAGTGGTTCTGTGCGCAGATGTGAGGAGTTTTCCAACTCCTTATTTCCATCTAGTAACCCAGTCTTTAAAGAGATACATTTCTGTTCCCTTTCTTTCTGTCCATTTTTATCACATTTGAGGATGGGAGAGTGGGGGCATTAAAGAGGTTTATCATGGGGAAACCCAGTGTTACACATCAAACCACATGGCCACCCCCCATGCAGGTATTCATGCTGTTCTTCAGGTAGGGGGAAGGCAGCTTGTTCATTGGGGCAGCCTTCTCAGACTAAACTAGATGCAGTTAAGGCTGGCATTAGAAGGTGGTCACTGCTACTGGTACTGCATTATTTTACAAAAGTGATAGGTTAATTTATGAATGGTTTGCAGGCACAACATTTTTAGTTTAATGACCTTAAGCCACTATACCAGCATATACCAGCACTAGGAATTTATTTTAATTTTCCTATTTGCAGTTTATACTGATCTGCCAATAGAGGCATCTTATTTTTCCTATTAATCATTCAATCTTGCCTCTGCCTTTTTCCTGTTCTAATCACCGTTAACTCCTGCCTTGTTCTCACTTTTAGCACATTGTACTATGAAGAAGAAGAAAAAATAATCCACAGCGGCAGTCACCCTCACTGAAGGTCAGTTATTCCCCTTACCCCTCCAATGAGAAATAGCAATGGGCACCATGGCTATCACACTCAACCTACTCATGGTTACCTTTCTTGCTCTGCCCATGTCCCATCCTGCCCCCCTACTCTCCACCCTGAGTCCCAGCCCCCTCTACCACCCCACAGCAGCCAACTGCCCCTCCACCCTGGACACCCCTATTTCTCCATGGCACCCAACTCCAACCAATACCTCCTCCCCACCGGGACACGCTGGGCTCACCCCTTCCTTGCCATACCTACCCTCTGCTCCCTACCCATCCCTTGTACCCCACTAGTAGGACCTCGCATCACTACCTGGTGAAGGGTCTTGGTTGCCACAGACTGCTCATCAGATTAATTGCTCTACTCCTTCTATTCTCTGGGAACATACACCCCAACCCCGAGACATTGTCAACTAGTTACCCCACACCCCACTCTGGTACTGGCCTCAGCATTGCCTCCATGAATATTTGCAGCCTCCTAAACAAATCCACCATTCTCCAGTGCTGGGCTGTACAACACCATCCTGATGTTATAACACTAGTCAAGACCTGGCTCTCAAGAAAAACTCCCGACTCGGTTATCTCCCTCCCTGGCTACACTCTGTTCAGGGATGACTATATAGGCAAACCTGGCAGCGGGTGTGCAATCTTTATGTGTGACACACTTTTAGGCCATGCTCTCCCTGCCCCCAGGCTCAGTTTTAGTGCCCACGCCCTCACCCTTAAGGTTACCCCTGACCCAGCCAGGGGCCCTCTTTTTCTCACAGTCTCTTACATACCCGTGAGGGACCAGGAACCAGCTGTCCACTCCATCATTGTTTACCTCACCACACTCCCACACAAGGCAGAGCAGCTCATCCTAGGTGACCTTAATGTCAATTGGCTGAGTACCACTGCCCCCCATATCACGGACTCCTTCGATACCCTAGATATGACCCAACTAGTTACCTCACCTGCTAGATTTAACCAGTCAAGTGGCTCCAGCACCCTCCTAGATGTAATTCTGTTGAACCGCCCCCATAAAATCAGGGATATTAATGAACTACCAGACTCTCTTAGTGACCACTCTCCTGTCCTCTGTCACTGGTCATCCCCCTCACCAAAACCAGTGTCCCAGGTCACCTCGCACTAGTGTTTTCACCCCAGGGGTCTCAGAGAGCTAAAATCTCATCTAGCCCAGCTTGACTGGTCCCCAGTCCTACTCGCAATGGATATCAACTCTGCCCTAACTTATTTTCTCCAGTACCTTCAGTAAGGCCTGCGACTATTTTGCCCCCCTGACCAGAATCCATACCAAGAAACACAACACCCCATGGTTCTCCCCATCCCTCATATAAACATTGAAACAAAGAGACAATCTCTAGCATATTGCTGTCGAGACAGGCAAACTGGCTGACAGACAAGCCTATAATGCAGCATGTAACAAGTGCACCTGGGCTATAAGGCAGGCTAAGGCCGAATATTATCAAGCCACCCTTGAATCCACTTGGGACTCATCCCGTGCCTTCTAGGACAATATGAAAGAGCTCAATGGAAAGACCCGCTCCCCCCACCATCACTACTCTCCATAGACGGTACCATCACTACTGATCCTCCAAGCATATCTGAGTCACTCAATATGGCTTTCTCAGATCTAAGCTCTGTTCTTCCCAACTACTTTTCTACCTTATCCCTGCCTCAACCCCCCCACCTCAGATCTCTCCCCTTTCTACCTGCATGCCATATCACCTCTTGAAGCCAGGCCTCATCTGCAAAAAGCTTTAGCTAGCAACAACCCCAGCTGTGATACCCTGGACTCCAGAATTCTTCGATTAGTCCTAGATACTGTACTAGCCCCTCTCACCACCTTTTAAACCGGTCACTATGTCTTGGTCAAGTCCCCAGTGCCTGGAAAATTGCCAAAATCACCCCTATCCTTAAGAGTGGAGATAGAACCTCCCCTAACAATTTCAGGCCCATCTCCAATCTCCCCCTTCTCTCCAAAGCACTAGAAAAAATAGTGGCTGTTCAGCTCGCTGAGTATCTGGCCAAATACAACCTGCTGTGTCCAGAACAACATGGAATCCACCCTGGACACAGCACCACTACAGCCCTCCTGGAGTTCTCCCAGCACCTCCACTCTGCTCTCGACTCTGGTCATGATGCGGGTGCAGTGTTTGTTGACCTCTCCAAGGCCATTAACACTGTCTGTCACCCCCTCCTACTTGACTCCCTTTACCAACTTGGCTTCTTCCCTGGCCCACTGGCTTGGTTCACCAGTTACCTCTCTACCAGATTGCAGCATGTGAAGGTAAATGGTACCATCTCCAATACCCTGCCCTTTCACTCTGGGGTCCCCCAGGGTTCCATCCTAGGCCCCTTCTGTTCAGCCTATTTCTCAACACCCTCCCCAGCTCTTGCTCGGGCAATGTGCTACTCTATGCTGATGATGCGGTTCTCCTTGCCTCCCACCCTGACCCTGCATCTCTACAGGAATCCCTGTAGCACACATTCAATTGAGATGAAAAGTGGTTCCTTGACCACCAGCTGGTCATTAACCTCAAAAAAAACAAATCTATGCTTTTTTCATATTATCAGAATAAGGCCAAAAAATTCCCCCCCCTGCATGCTCCCAGTAATGCTCACCATCTTGAGCTTGTGTCATCCTACAAGTACCTGGACATCACCTTTGACTCAGCTCTTACATTCCACTCCCACATCAATACCCTGTCCTCAGCCATAAACTCTTGGATTGGCCTTCTCTATCACCACAGAGATTGACTCCCCCAAACCGCCCTTTGACTGGCTATCAACTCCTCCATCCTGTCCCTAGTGGACTAAGGCCTACCTATCTATGCTGCAGCCTATAATACCACCCTCACCAGAATCCAGACCTCGATAAACAAGGCCTGCAGGCTCCTGACCAGCGCATCCCTCTGTACCTATACTTGTCTGCTGTATTCTACCATCAACCTGTTCACCTTGGAGGAGCACTTGTGCTACCAAACCTGCTTACTTGCCAAAAAAGTCCCTGCTAGGACTCTTCCCCCCTAGGGGTCACTGCATCCCTGCGGCTTGCATCCCCATTTGTGCCTCCCGTAGCTCAGTTAAGGCAACCTTTCTGGTGCCCTGTACCAAGACCTCCCTAGCCCAAAGGTCCTTCCACTACTGCTCCCCCACATGATTCAGCTCCCTCCTGCCCTCTGTCACTAAGTCTACAAAAACTGGTCCCTTTAAAGTCGTTCTCTGTAACCACCTCTTTGGTGCCCAAAGCTGTAGTTTCCCTTAATCAAACTAATGTTGGGGTCCCTCCCCATTTGTGGCCCATAGTCTTGACAATGTCCGTTAGACTGCTTCTCACCTCCTTTTTTTTTCTTTTCCTCACCCCTGCCCCCCCCACCCTTCCACATAGATATGTCCCCGGTGTGACCAGGGTTGTGGCTTCTACTATTGTTATATTTTATACAATTGCTATTTATTGCATGTTACTTTATTCCATAAACCACTGTTATATTGTTTTCTTTTGTTATCTGTATTGCACCTGTATGTTACCACTGTTGTATCTCACACTGTAACCATGTCTACCCTCCTTGTGATGAGGTGCCTTTGTAAATGAGTCTCTGACTCAAAGGTTGTAAATCTGACTTTCAAAAATAAACAAAAAATAAAAATAAATGTATTTTATTCATTTTTTTGCTTTTGGTTACCTGGTAAGTGTACTAGGCAAGGACGTGCTTTTTTCAGGCATGACCCAGGAGAGTACAGATGACAACAATGCAACCACATTTGAACAATGTAAAGAGGAGAATACAGATATCCACACAGGGATAGGCAGTAATTACTGACCAGAAGATTGATAACATCCTCGCAGGGATGCGTAAATGAATACAGGGATGAGTCAAAGAAAACTAAAAAAACTAAACATTAAACATATTGGTACCAGAAGAGACAGGCAAAATGCTCAATTTCTTTTTTTATATGCAGTTGCATTGCAGTCAATGAAAAATTTTCTAATTTGTAACCCTTCGTATACCTCTCTGCACTGATCAAAATAAACCTCAAAAGACTTCATCACCGGGAATGGGTGATGCACCATTGCTGCATGAAACTTAATAGGGTTGCTGGTTCGGTGACCTGAGCAGCAACCATCAACCTTTACTCAAGGCAGACACTGAAGGGCAATGTACTGATGCACAAAATCAGAAATCATTAAAACCTAAATATTCATGACCTTGTCTCAAGCAGACATGATGGACAATATGAAAAAGGCAATAAGAATCCACTGAAAAGACTGCAGCCATTATGGTAGAATGTCTTCCAGGGACAAATCACTTTGATAAGGCTTATGAGCATATCATATTGATCCCATTCTTGATAGAGAGGGATGTAGGAATTAAATCTTGATAGAGATGGAATTAGGAATTAAGATCAGAGGGGCATCCACACAGTGACCTAATTTACAGAGGCACAAGTTATTTATTTATTTAATTTAGTTGTTTAACCAGGTATAGCACACTAAGCTGAAAGCTTTTTTACAGGAGCGACCTGGGAGCACAAGGAGGTTAAGTGACTTGCTCAGGGTCACACAGTATGCAAGTGGAAGCTGTGGGATTCAAACCTAGGTCAGGTCTGCTGGATGTCACCAAATTTGTAGCTCAGAGCCTTAGACCACTGCGCTATCCTGCCTCTTATAACAAGTTATACAGAAAAATACAAAATACAAAATCACATTTTTGCTTTCCTTTTCCTCCTTCTAATTACTCAGACCAGGTTATAAACCCAGCAACTTATCTGGAATGGATATTATGAACTGCATGTACTATGGGACACTTTTCAGAATAGCAGTTTTACAAGATTTAGGAAACTGTCCTACATGCTGGGCCATTGGAGATCTAAGGGCTCAGATCCGAGCAGCATGGGCAGAGATTGTGCACCTCAAATCGCATACTCAGGAGTAATTATATACTAAGAATCCCCACCATTTCCCCAACATCCAACAAAAGCACCTCAACCACAGAGGGTAGTTGGTCCAGGAGGTTGGCAGGTGGTTAGAAGGGACAAATTGGGTGCCTTATCACTCGGTGTTCTCCAACATATCACCTCCACAAACCATATAAAAACTACAAACAGGTATCTGCCTCTATCTCCAAAATCAAACAAAGGGGCAGAGGACACTGCAGAGCAGAACACTGCAGCACAGGAGCTGGCACAACAAAACTTGCCCAAAACAGGAACCAAAACCAAAAAAAGCAAAAAGGAAATCCAAAAAACTTCTCATTATAGGAGACTCCAGGATTCAGGGAGTTGATACCTATCGCCAGCCAGGACTAATGTTCAGAAGTCTCCCAGGTACATCAGTGTGGAGAGACACTGACCACATTGCTAAAATTGTATAGGAAGCTGGAGAAAACATTGATGTCCTGGTACATATAGGGACTAACGATCTTGCCAGCTGGTCAGTTGTGGAGACCAAGGAACACCTGACCAGGCTGGGTGACAGACTATCATCCATTTCATCCGGCATCTCCTTCTCTGAGATCCTGCCAGTCTGGGAGAGGGGGAATGATGGACAGAAGGTCAGAGAAGGGGAGACAGGGGAGCAAAACATGTGACTCAGGGCTGGTGCCAGGAAAAAGGACACAAATTTGTAGGGAACTGACAACAGTTTTGGGAGCTAAAGTTCTTTAAATTTGACGGACTGCATCTGACTAAGGAGGGAGTCAGTCCATGGGGCAGAAGTTTGACATCTTTGTAGAATATTTAAGCTAGCAAATGGGGAGAGGAGTGCAGCACACGATACATCGAATGGGAAGAACACCCCTCAATCTCTCAGCTAGTGGTCAAACAGGAGTTCAGCATGTTTGTAGTTCGTCTGCATCACCAGGTAAGGAAAAAGGTCCGGCTCCCCATACAATGCACAGGGGAAATGCCAGACCTTGCCCAACAACTAACACACCAAAATATGGCCAATGGAAAATCATGTACACAAATGGTCACAGTCTGGGAAACAAGATCCCAGATCTGCAGGCAATAATGACAGAGGCTAAACTGGACATAGTTTACCTGGTTTAACTCTCTCCCTGCCACCATCACCAATGCCATCACCATCTCCACGTTCAAAACCACACTTCGGAACCACATCTTCAGCACTCGCAACTGCTCCTGTCTCTGAACATAGCCTCCACCTCTGCTTCTCTTGACAATGCCCCCCGGGCAGCTCTCCACCTAACCATCCCCTCCACCACTTCCCTGTACACCATGCCTATGTTTAACCTGGCCAGTGCCAGCAGTTTCAGTGTTTACCTACCAGAATGCTCACTTGATACCAACTTGTGGAACACCTGTTATCAATTACATGTACCGTGTACCCAATTTGTATTTGTCTGTCCACAATGTGACATGGCGCCTCTGTTGAACGCCTATTGTTTTGCAAATCTTTGCTATGTAACCAAAACACAATGTATGTCTTTATGTGACGAAGTACCTTTGGAAACGAGCCTCTGACTCAAAGGTTGTAAACTGATTCTTAAATAAATAAAATAAAATAAATAAATAGTAGCCATTAGCAAGACATAGTTTACCAGTAACCACACTTGGGAGACTTCAGTACCTGGCTATGTACTGTTCAGAAGAGACTGAGGTGAAAAATTGGGGGTGGAGTGGCCCTTTTTGTCAAAGAAAATATAAACGCTATAGAAATCCAGAATACACAAAGGAGCCAGTAGAACCGTGGGTCACCCTGAAAACAGGAAATGGGACAGCCATGCGAACTGGAGTTGTCTACAGGCATCCAGACCAGGGGGAGGACATAGACACATTACTGTTAGAAGATATACAAAACATGACAGCTAAAGGGGAGGTTCTGATAATGGGAGACTTCAACATGCCAGATACAGATAGGTCAATACCGGCAGGAATATCTGCCAGAACTAGACACATAGTAGATTCCCTGCAGGGGAGGGCCTCAAATAACTGGTACAACAACCCACAAGAGACAGGGCTATCCTAGATCTAGTACTGACTAACAGAGAAAGGATCACAGATCTCCAGGTAGAAGGTCACCTACGGGCCAATGAACATCACATGGTACAGTTCAGTTTGGCCACTAGAAGTAAATCATCCTATTCCAAGGCAAAAATATTGGACTTCAGAGGAGCTGACTTTAATAACATGGCCAACAGATTTAAGCTAGCCCTGGCAAAAAGAAATATAGATGAGGGGTACATGCAAAGTGGGCAAGCATTAATGATGCAATACTTGAAGCAACATCCCACTGTGTTAGAGAGACAATGAAGTGCAAAAGAAGAAGGAAACCACTTTGGTTCTCAAAAACAGTAGCAGAAAAGGTCAGAATCAAAAGGCTGGCCTTCAGGAAATATAAGGGAATGCAGCAGGATGAAGATAGGGAGGCATACCAAACTTCCCTAAGGGAAGCAGGGAAGGCATACGGCAGGCAAAGGCCCAAACAATGGAAACACTAGCACAAACAGTAAAAGAAGGTGACAAGACTTTCTATAGATACATTAGTGAAAGGAGAAAGTCCAGATGTGGTATTGCTAAGATCAAAGGGGATAAAGGGGCATGTGAGGAGGAGGACCATGTAAAAGCATCTATCCTAAATGGATACTTCTGATCAGTATTTACTGAAGAGAAGGTATGGAAGGGCCCGCAGCTCAAAGCCATGGACACAGAGGGGAGGGAGGGAGGTGTGCACTAGTCCCTTCACAAAACAAAAGGGTCATACAAGAGCTCGATAAGTTCAGGGTGGACAAGGCAATGAGACCTGATGGCGTACATCCCAGGACACTAAAGAAGTTAATAGTGGAACTAGCAGAGCCATTATCAGAACTGTTTAGTGAGTCTCTGAGCACAGGAGAGGTCCCAGAAGACAGGAGAAGGGCTCATGTGATCCCGCTCCACAAGAGTGGTAGCAGAAAGGAGGCAGAAAACTGCAGACCAGTCAGTCTTACCTCAGTAGTGGACAAGATTATGGAGGCACTCCTTAAGGAAAGGATAGTGCAACACTTGGAATCCATAGGAGCACAGGATCCAAGACAGCATGGGTTTACAACATGTAAGTCCTGTCAAACTAATCTCATAGATTTCTTTGACTGGGTATCCAGAGTGGTGGACCAAGGGGGAGCAGTTGATGTCACCTACCTTGACATCAGTAAAGCTTCCGATACTGTTCCACATAGAAGATTGATTAATAAGCTGGGTAGGCTCAGGGTGGATCAGAAGTTGGTCAACTGGGTGGCAAACTGGTAGGCAGGCAGAAAATAGAGATTGGTGGTAAACAGTGTACAATCAGAAGAGATGCAAGTCACAAGAGGGGTATCTCAGGGATCAGTTCTGGGGCCAGTCCTTTTCAATATCTTCATCAGTTACATTGCAGATGGACTGGAGGGTAAGGTTTGTCTGTTTGCAGATGACACTGAGATCTGAAACAGAGTAAATGATCCAGATGGGGTGGGCAGAATGAGAAGAGATCTGGATAAACTGGCAAAATGGTCGGAAGAGTGGCAACTGGGGTTTAAAGCAAGAAGTGCAAGATCATGCACATAGGGAAGAGAAACCCTGAATCCACCTATAGGCTGGGAGGGGGGAGTTGCTGGCAGTCACAAGGGAAGAAAGAGACTTGGGCATCATCACAGATGACCTGAAATCATCCAAGCAGACCACTAAAGCAGTAGATAAGGCTAGAGGGATGTTAGGGTGTATTAGTAGTGGTATCACAAGTTGTAAGAGGGAAGTAATAATCCCTCTTTACAAGACACTGGTTAGGCCCCATCTGGAGTACTGCATGCAGTACTGGAGGCCACACCTTCATAAGAAAATTAACTAAATTGAGGCAGTCCAGAGAAGTGCAACCAAAATGGTGCAGGGACTGCATCAGAAAACATATGAGGACAGATTAACAGAGATCAGTATGTACACCCTAGAGCAAAGGTGGGGAGAGAGGTGATATGATCGAAATATTCAAGAACCTTAAGGGCACTAAGAAGGTGAAAGAGTCTAATATGTTTCAATATAAGAAAAATAGCAGGGCAAGAGGACACAGCATAAGATTAGAGGGAGGCCTATTAAGGGATAATGTGAGTAAGTTATTTTTCACAGAAAGGGTGGTGGATGCATGGAACAGCCTACCGCAGGAAGTGGTGGATAGGAATACAGTGCAGGGCTTCAAAGAAGCATGAGATTGGCATAAGGATGCAATACAGATGAGTATGAATAGATAAGCCATTGACAGAGCAAAGGCCGATGGCACATTCATAAGGTAGAAAAAGAAATGGGCAGACTGGATGGGCCGTGCAGTCCTTATCTGCCATCACCTTCTATGTTTCTATGTTAATTCAAGTAAGAAATAGGCTATACAGAATATACAAATGCCCTTCTGGGGTTTGCAAAACTCTGTTATTGTCCATAACTCACTCCATGTAAAAGTTTGGCATCTGAACTTTGCCACGTTTCATGAAATTTGGATGAAATGTGGGGAAGTTTAAAGTGCTAGGTTTTAAAAGTGATCTTGAAGAGTTAAATAATAGTGAGATGCTAAAATACCAAGATTCTAATCAGATAGTGGAGTGGTTTACACAATCTATAATAAAGGCATTTGTAGCCAACACACCTCTTATGAGACAAAGAGTAAAGTGACATTATTCCCCATGGCTAACTAATGATTTACGGGTCCTAATAAAGTCTAGAGATTGGTTAAGGCGTAAATATCTGCAATAAAAGGACTTAAATTCTCTAAATCAATATAAGCAACTGAGAAATAAAGTCAAGGGTGGAATTAAGGAAGCAAAGTCAAATTTCTATAACCAGAAACAACTGGGTAGATTAAAAAAACCTAGACCATTTTAATCTTCTTTCCGGAATTTTTTGAACCCTAAAGATGAACATGTAATTCATAACTTGATTGTAGATAGTGTTTTGATTGCTGGGAAAAGGAAATTGCTAACTGTTTAAATGATTTTTTGATAAATCAGGCAAAGACAGTTGAGAAAGGGGATAATGATGCTCAAGATATGGGCTCCCAGGATCTCACAAGCTTAAATAATGGCGGGAGAGGTTTCTTGTTTACTTCACTTACTGAACAAGATGTTGTCCTATTGCTTGAGTCTCTAGAAAGTAAAACTAGTAAAGAACCTGACTTATTACACCCAAGGATGCTTTGTATGGTGAAAGAACAAATAGCAAAACCACTTACCTATTTATTTAATCTATCTCTTGAAAAGGGTGAAGTACCGCTAATATGGAAGGAATCTATAATTGTTCCTATTCATAAGTCAGGAGATAACACTAATTTGTTGAACTACAGGCCTATTTCTCTGCTTTCTGTCTTGGGGAAACTACTGGAAAGATGGGTCCATTGTCAGTTGATTGCATATTTGAATAACTTTGGAATGTTGGCAGAGCAGCAACATGGTTTTAGAAAGGGTTTCAGTACAATGACTGCTCTGGTTGGGTTGATGAGCACCGTACTTGATGCCTCTGATAAAGGTCTGTTGACGGGTGCAGTGTTCGTCGACCTAACCAGAGCATTTGAAATGGTAGACCATGATTTACTTCTTGGGAAATTGAATCTGTATGTAATTGTAGAACAAAGTTTAAAATGGTTCGAAAGTTATTTGAGTCACAGGAAGCAAAGAGTGAGAGTTGGCTCTGCTCTTTCAGACTATGGATTAATCATTATGGGGGTTCCTCAGGGTTCAGTATTAGATCCTTCACTTTTTTTTCTTTATTCATAAATGATCTGCCAGGCAAATTTTCTAGATCCAGCTGCATGCTATGTGCTGATGATGCAGTCTTCCTCGCCTCAGGCCACACTGCAAGTGGTATTCAAGCAACCCTACAGGATGATTATTATCGACTTATTGATTGGTTAAGTAAGAATAAATTATTATTGAATGAAAAAAAGACAACGATTATGCTTTTTGGTACCATGCAGAAGCTGACTCGAGGTGAGGTGGACATTAGTATCAAAAGGAAAATTGGGGAATTCCTAACTAGGGTTGACAGCTTTAGGTATTTGGGTATGCAGCTGGATCCTACTTTATGTTTTGGGGATTATTTGGAAACTATTGGAAAGAAAATTCACCAAAAACTGGGTTTTCTTTTCGGGAATATTAATTCTCTGACACATAAAGCAAGATTGATAACAGCAAAACAGGTTTTGCTCCCAATGCTGGACTGCAGGTCCCTCTTGTTTATAAATATGGGTAGTAATTTTAAGTTAAGGTATAGTGTTACATTGAATAACATTTGTAGGTTTGATCTAAGAGCTCCATCAAGAACTTACCATTGCTCCCTGTATAACGTGATGAACATCTTTTCACCTGCATTAAAAATTGAATGTGATGTGGCACTTATGGCATATACCATCTGGAAAAATCAATCACCTAGAAGCCTGTATGACTGCTTTGCTCCACTTACTGAGCTTTATTCTACAAGATATAGTGAGTCAGCTTTATTTTATACTAGCTTACCAAAACTGTCTAGGGCCAAGTGTTCCTTGACTTGGTATGCACCTATGTTGTAAAACAAGGTCTCTAGTCAGATTAAAATTGCAAAAAGCACTAAGCATTTTAAGGATATGCTAGCACTTATCTATGATTCTATGAACCATTGTTGTAATTTAATGTGAAGTGTATCTGTTAATTATGTGTACTTGTGCTGTTTTATTTTAAGATTCATATAAGACCTTGTATTGTTATATGTAACTTGTCAGGCATGACTGAAAAAGGGATGTGCCCAGTCATTTTTCATGGTTAAAAATAATAAAAAAAAAAACATACAAATTATAGGGGATTCCAAATCTAGCAATTTAATAATCATGTAAACATTTCTGAAAATATTTATTTGCTCAGAACTTAGCCACCTTTGTAGCTAGATAATTGAAAACTTAAATGCATACTTTCTTGGAAGATTCATAGAAACAGCAAAAAAGAGATTGTAAGGTTTAGCTATGACCTGCCTCCTGATACAGCTTTCAGGGGTTCGCTTCCTAACCCGGGTCGTCAGCATGACAGCATGACGTTGTGATGCAGGTCCATGGTGGTTACCTTAAAGCCTAATATTTAGGGTCAATGAACTTAACAATATTGGCAATATTCTGTTCTCTAAGTTTAAACTTATAGGGGCTTCAAATTCAGCAGTTTATGTTATTACGAAATGCAATTTTAACATTTCTGAAAGTTTGGAGGCTTATACCTCAGTCACCATTAAAGCTAGTGATCTGAAACTTGGCACAGGCATGTATGGGTATGGGTATGGGTAATGTCACCATTCCAAATGTTGTGCCATTTGCACAAGTAAGTTTAGTTTACATAAATGTTAACTGCAATTTTAAAATGTCCGAACGTTTGAAGGCTTACTCAGTCATTTTAAAAGATAGAGATCTGAAACTTTGTATACTTCTGTATGGGCAGTGGGACAATCAACATACATTTTAAAAGAGAAGAAAATAACCAAAATGACAATTTTGGTGAAATTTTGGGAAATGTTCGTGGAAATTTCCCCAAAATTTCATGGAAGTGAAATCAGCATTTCACCAGAATTTCTCTGGCTGAAGAAAAAATTCACCCATCTCTATCTGGCTAACTCCAACAGTAATAATTTCTCAAAGAGGTTAACAGCAGCACTCAGAGACAAAGCAATGCCTTTCAAACCTGCTTCTAGCAGGGTGCTGTGGTGAAATAAAAAAATGCAATGTAGCAAAAAATAAATATTTACTTTATTATAATCTCTCAACAGGGGAAAGCAGATTAAGCTGCAAGACAAATGCAATACAAATGCAGTATGAATGAATGAGGTAGCTGCCCTGTTAACATTTTACTGCAGGAATCCATGTGAAAAAGTCACAGACCTCACTTCACCACTATGAAATACATAGACAGTGCAAAGTCAGCAAATAAGGACTATGCCCTATTCAAATACCTCTCACACATCAGTCAACAATCCGTGCTCCTGCATTTTGCTTCATCAGCTTTGTCACAGGTAAGCGTGCCCACTCTAGTAAGGTTGAACCAACTTAGACCATGGTTGGAGTGCTACCTGGACTGTGAGGTGGCTGATGTCTTCTCAGTGAGTTTCAGAATTCTGTACAAAAGGCCTTGGGGGAATAAGAGGCAGAGAATCTGAATTTCTTGAGAGGCAGGCTGCAGGAGGTTCAGTATAAGCTAAAAAAGGAGACAGGGCTGGGGAGAGTGAGCTTCCCTTATCCCACCCCACCCGTGACAAATCTCAGGATGCCACCAGTTGGCTTAGTCCCTAAGAAGGCATCAGGGGAATTTTGCATGTTCAACCACCAGTCATACCCTGAGCGCAACTCAGAGACTGACAATGTTGGCCCATGTTATATGGCTGTGCAATATGTGTTGTTTGACAGGGTGGTTGAGGTGGTACAGGCTGCTGGACCAAAAGCATTAAAGGGGAAGTCTCCGATAGTTTCACACCCATATTTTCCCCAGTTCCTTATGTGTAACTGTTGTGTTCCTCCTCTAGTTGCCAGCAGTCCTATTGCTGTCCAAATCTAGATTATAAATAAAAATATACAGCCCCCAGAAGTTATCAATGTGTTTGTCTTCCATTTTACCATAAATGCTGCTGGAGGGTGATGTCATCAGAGCAAAAGATAATGGTGCTGCACTAAATGCTGTTCCACCAGTAAACAGAACCCACAATGTTTGGTCCCCCACTTGAGTAATTGTGGAACTCTTTAAGTGCTGTGCACATCCTGAAGTGCAGGTATAATAAGTACTAGGACCGTATGAGTGTGATGCAGCACTGATTTGACATGTATATACAGTATGCCTATAAGGAAGTGCCTGTATGTGTTGTGTTAATGTTTCTGTTAGCAAAAATAGTTTACCCAATAAATGACTCTGGGTACAACAAGAGTCTTAAGTGGTATTACATAGCTGTTGTATTATGTGTTGTGTGTGTTAGCATTCTCTGTTTTGATTGACACCAGCAGTGAGACACAATCTTGCACAAATGCCCCTTTTCCTTTGTAACTAGGCAGTCAATGATTGTATGGCTGATGTACGGCAATAAGGAGTTCAGCTATAATAAGGAATAGGTTATGAGGACAGCATCAGCTGCAGTACATGGAAGAAGACTAATCTAGTGGTTAAAGCATAGGCACAAGAACTGGGAAACTCTGGTTCAAATCCAACTAAAGTCCTTTACTCTCTAACCCTTAACAAGTTCCCCTAACCTCCTTGGGAGCTGTGATGGCCCCTCAGGTCCATGACTTTAACAGTGCCCCATTCCCATTATAAATTATTAGCAGTGATGTGAGAGCTACAGCACTTCACTTTGTATGTACTGAAAACGAGCTGTGGCAGGCCCCCCCCCCCTTTTGTAATGCCAACATTTGAAGTAGGATGCCCCTCACAAATCAGATGCTACACTTCAGCTGTTGTAGGTAAAGAAACTAATCCATCTCAGTGTTTGTAGTACTCTTTATTTGTTTAGCTCATTCCTCCCATGTCATATGCATTCTGTATCTTGGTATTTCCAGTCAGAACCCAGATGTAAGGAGCATTTGAAATGTAAAACAACACACTTTATAAAGTAAGTGATCTAGCTCTCCACTTTCAGGCTGCTGAAAGGGGAGTGTATAATTTGTGCAAAGGAGGAATTCAGTCTTATGTGATCCTTTGGGAAACTGCTCAAGCCTACCTTGTAAATGAATCCTCTCAAGGGTGCTCACCTGGTTTGCTACAGAGTGACTGATTGATTGATTGATTGGTTGATTACTTGATTAACTGATTCAGTCTACTGCTTTCCACAACATGTTACAACTGTCTCACAGAGAGAAATGAGCAATACACAGGAATAGCTTTTGCTTCCTGTGAATGAAATACTATTAGATGTATCATTTGCTCTACACATGAAGTATTAAGGCTACAAGTACCACTCCCTGTGTGAGTTGCATGGCAGAACTGTCTTAAGCCATTGCAAACTTAAACTAATATCAGGATAGACAGCACTGATACCCTTATGTTTTGTTCTGCACTGTTGCTGCAGTGACATCAAGGAATGGGAGTGGCTGTATTACAAGTGACTCATTTGCATGTAAATGGAGGCTTGCTTGACATTTTACTACCTTGTGTCAGAGCCTCAAACTCTAGATATGTGTTGCAACAGAAGAAATGGCTGATCTCTTACTGGCATATGTACAGTACTTGATGTAATGTATAATAAATACATCAGACATATCCAGATCATAAATATACAGGAGTCTTCTCCTTTAATGGCCAAGGATGGCATTGAGTCAGCATTCCGACTTCCGCAGGTCTATTCTGCTAACATGGATGAAATTCAAATGGCTATAGTATGTAGATAACTGCAGGCCCATGAGTTCTTTCATGATCTGTGCAGTGTTAAAATGTTTCAGCACTTTCTTGCTCTGGGTAGCTGCCCAAGAGGTGGGCAGTCAGGGGATTATTCACTACTTGGATGATTTTCTGTTCATGGGGCCAGCCCACAGCCCCAGTCTGTGTACAGAAACTGGACAGTTTTTTCAACTTGTGCAAAATCGTTGGTGTACCCCTGGCCCTCAGCAAAGTTGAACCCAGAAACATAGTTATGACATTTTTGGGCATAAAGACTGATGTGGGGCACAAGTGTGCCACCTTTCCCATAATGAGTTTGTGACTCCAAGGAACCATTTGAGCTGTGTCATAGTGGCAAACAAAAGATCACCACGTGTGAGCTCCAACCGATAGTGGGTCATCTTAATTCCACTTGCTGGTTCATCTCCATTAGGAGGATGTTCCTGCAGTGGATGAAAAAGTTGGGGTTTGGTGCCTGGAAGCCCCATTACCAGATTCAGTTGGCAGAGGGCTTCAGAGGGGACCTGCAGGAATGATAGACTTTCCTTTATCACTTCAGTGGTGTTTTAATGTGGCTAGACAGTCAGCAGTGGGGAGCTGGAACTGTTTACAGACGTATCAAGGAGGATGTGTTTTGGGGCATACTTCAATGAATAGTGGTAGGTAGGTAGGTAGGTAGGTAGACAGGTAAAAGTCAGGTAGGTAAAAGTTTATTTTTATACAGGTAATACATGTTATTTGGACAAAAGTCCAGTTTACTAGACAGACCAGTGGTGTGTGCAGAGTGCCCCTCATGACAGTGGCAGCTGGATTCACACAGCAGATCACCTTGCTAGAATTCTTTCCAATAACAGTGACTTTATGTATGGGGGGCTCCAGGCTGAGGGACAAGCAGGTTGTTTTCTAGTCAGATAACATCAGAAGTATTGGTAGGGAGGATGGCAGAAGTGGGGAGGGGGGGCAGAGGAAGTAGCTCAAGCTGTGGACCCTGCAATATGAACAGACTAGATAGACCAAATGGATAGACCAAATGGCCTTCTTCTGCTGGCTTCTTCATATGTTTGTATGTATCAGTATGGTTCACACTGTAAACAAGCAACTGGGGGTGATCTCATCAGGTATTCATCCAAGAATGCATGATTCTGAATGTCCACTTTAAGGCTGTACACATTCCCAGAATTAAGAGTGGTACTGATCATGCTTTATCTCATTCAGAGTAGCAGAAATTCATGGAATAGGCTCCCCAAGGGATCTGGAGCCACAACAAGACCCAACATTTCTGTGAAAGGCGGTGACCTTGAGACCTGGGAATGTTAGGTAACGCTATTGCTCCCTGGATCAGAACAGCTTATTACCATTTTGTGGATCATCATGCCATCTTTGTAGAG